>OY288249.1:30258661-31613661 GCA_958450325.1 Agrostemma githago
GTCGCTACAGTCGCATAGACACTAATTAGAGTCAATTCTGACACCAGGAACCCGAGTCGGTCCCGAAACTCAAACCGAGTCAACACCGCGCCAAGCGAACCTCGGGATGAACACCCGAGGCCCACTAAACCCACGGCGCTAGGTCAAACCCAGGGTAAACTTAATCCCCAAGAAACATATCACGCTTCTCCCTCTCGGTTTTGGAAAGTGTCAAAACCGTATCCTCATAACTCTAACCGCACCACCTGACGCGCCTAGGTCTCCCCACGCTCGGACGCAGGCACCTGAGTCTTGGCACGCCCCAGCTCGGGCGCCCATATGGGCGACGAGGACCGAAAACACCTATAAATACCCCCCCTTCACACCCTCATTTCGACACACAACAATCAATCTTCTATTCCCCTTCAAAAACTCTCGCTAAGGGCTCGCACTCCGACACCCGAGGCAAACGATCCACTCGATCGTAGTTCCGATAATAAAAGCGACATCGACGCTACTCCTCACCTTCGAGCACTCCACTCGATACCGAGTTGCCTGTGATCGACTAGCCCCAAAATTAGTACACAGATTCTGTCAGATTAGCCGCAGAACTAGCAAATAGTAACGGAGCTCTGCCGGAATAGCCGCGGGAAGGTCAAACGGTAACGGAACTCTGCCGGGATAACTAGTCAAGCTAGGAGGATCCGCCTGTCGAAGTCGTATCGTCACTAGGTTGTCATCTAAACAAAACTTTCCAAATTCGCACTTTCTATTATTATGCACTACGACAACACTAGACGTGGGCATTAGGCCCACAAACGTCTACTAAAATACATAACGTCCCAACTTCAACCACAAATACTAAAACACACACAATAGACCCGAGTAATTCCGAGATCCGCCCTCAAAACTATCTATGCATCGAGTCCCGTTTAGTGTATACTCTGAGGGTGCAACTCCTCACTATGTGATTTACTTACATTCGCATTTACATTTTTTCGTATGATTTATTGCTTTTATGACCTTATAATCGCATGCTAAATCACCTAACACGGAATTAAAAACGTAAACAACTAAAATTGAACAAAGCGATGGTCGGATTCCGTATTAGTCCCGCTGATCGCCTTATTAGGTTCGACGCATCTCTATTAATGCCGAACCGACGCATCTTTAGCAGAATACCAGGTAAGGTATATCACGAGAATGACTAATATCCGTATTATCGCGTTAAAACTGACTTGCTAATACATATAATACTAGTACTCTCTACTCTCCTACGTGCATCTTTTCAAGGCCTGCTTGTCACGTGAAATCGCATGCAAAGAATGTAAACACTACTATTTTGACGATAAAACTTATATGTCCCTAAAACAACCGACGTAGCTAAATATAGGGTTAAAACAACGGATGTTACAGTACTTCTACCACAACAAAAGAACTAGGATATCAGCCCACCGATTGATTAGTAGGGGCCGCTATAGTGCGGGCGAGATTGGGTGTTGACATCTATCGGATGTTGGCTTCCCAATACGTACCCTCACCCCTTACTCAGAATCGACGGTTTCCGGATGTCCGAAACCATTGGCAATGAGAGTCATTCCAGGCATGGAGTGCTTAAGGGTACAAGTCTTTATCTTTAGGTCCCGTGCCACTCAACTTTGAGCCGGTAAGGGATCAAAGTTGACTTGAACGGTTTCCGAGTCCCCATAATTGACTCGGTGGCGACTCCACAAATCGGCAACGAATTCAGTTCACTAAAAAGGTCGCCTTACCAAATGAATCGGCCTTTAAACATTCACAACCACGTCTCGATCGATTCCCAAACGGAAACACGGGTGTTCGCACCCGTCTAGTACAAGTCCGGATCGTCATCCAAATCGAGGTCCGACACTTCACCCCGTATGCGAGATCGGACCGCCCCCCGGAAGGTAGGGGGCCGCTTGGGTGGCCGCCACCACACGTTGAAAATCGGGTTGGTTCCGCGCGGGCGCGCAGGGCGTCGGGCGGTGCGGACGGATGTCCACACAGCAAAGCAAAGATGACTAAGTGACATATATAATATGGCGACAACAACAGCATGTCGTAGAAGGAGATAACAGGTGGAGCCAACGACCCACTAAGACTAACGTATCTACAACTACATCCCCGAGCGGCAGTCAAACGAGGGCGTGAATGCGAGATGCCAGCGGAATGATCGGCCGGACAGAGGTTAGGGCTGCTTTCTTCCCCAACACGTCTTTCCTTGTGTGTCGGAGATATAAAGCGAGTTCACCAGAAAAGAAGGGGAACTGAGTTGATCTATTCTCTGGCAAAGCATCCAAAGCATAACTGCACACTCACACGATCTTTGCCGAGAGATAAGAGCATTCGGTGAAACCGGTGAACTACACTTGCTTCTGGATAGATGTGTGGGGCAGAGGGCTCGTGGTACTTCCTGCTCACCTTTCCTCCTCTGCTTTGAGAATCGTGTGAACGGAGAGTGGGCAGAAGGGAAGGAGGTCCACATATGGAGTCGCACACTTACTTGAGCAGTGCGAGAGACTGGGAAACCGCGAGCTCATAAATTCGCTCCCTTGGGGCCAGATAAATTACAGAGAAAGCATTACTTAGATAGTGATTTCATTTTTTTTCGGAAAGGAAAGTAGGGCTCCTATTGACGAGACATCAAACTCCCTCAATCAAAGGGAGACCAACTTTCAATACTAGTTGTTAGGTTATGCTGTCATTTTTCCAATATCATTGAATAGCATGGCCGTGTTAAGGTCACTCAAGTAGGAGAGCCGTGTTATGGGTGACCTTATTGCACGGTTCAGAGAGCGCTTGTGTATCTGATGCAAGTGAACGTGTACGAAAAAGCTGTATCTAGGGTGAGTTCTCCGTTCCATCGTCGACCCTATATATGTTTCTATGATGGCCCAAGAACACGCTCATTCTTCATCCGTAGAGAGACATTTGAATTGCGATGTACCATTACGAGCTCAACATATACGAGTGCTATTCCGTGAAATAAATCGAATTTTAAATCATTCACTTGCTTTAACTACTCATGCTATAGATGTGGGAGCATTAACTCCGTTCCTGTGGGCTTTTGAGGAGCGAGAGAAATTGTTGGAATTCTATGAAAGTCTCGGGAGCCAGGATGCATGTCAGTTTCATACGACCAGGTGGAGTGGCACAAGATCTGCCTCTTGGCTTATCTCGAGATATTGATTCCTCCACACAACAATTTGCTTCTCGTATCGACGAATTAGAAGAGATGTCAACCGGCAACCGTCTCTGAAAAGAAGGATTGGTGGATATTGGTTCTGTCACTGCACAGCAAGCAAAGGATTGGGGGTTCAGTGGTGTAATGTTAAGAGGTCGTGCGACATGAAGACATTGATAGCAATATGGGGGAAGTTCCCGTCAGGCAACAACGGTTCTGTCCGACCCTACAAAAGCATGCATATTATGTCAGTGAAGACTTGGTGTGAAGCCTTGGAGCATACGTTAGAAGAAGGCCCGGGGCTAGGGTGAGCTGAGGGGAGACAGCATAAGTAAGCGAATGTGTGTAAGCCCAGTCAAACATGACTATTCTAGGTGGCGCGGGCCAACCACCTTCGAATGGTGTTGGTCCGTAGGACCGTGAACGGATTCGCCTCTGGCCTCTGGGCACGTTAGAACCGCATGAGTTCACCGGCGTGGAGCACAGTTCGCCAAAATCGGCATAGCTTAAGTGCTATTGATGGAACATGATAAGCCTATCTTTCTCCATATGGAAGTGCTGCGGGCACATTGAGATATGGGTAAAGGAAACCTCAAAAAGCGAAGGTCGGGCTGTAGGTCACGTGACCTGCACCGAGTTGGTGGCTGACTAGGCTTTTTCCTTGATCAAAGCAGATTAGCTCGCCTTCTTGTTATCAAAAAGTTGGTCTAATTGTGCGGTCCTTACCCCGGAATTTCAAACGAAATAAGTGGTCGGGCTCTCTTTTTAGAACCCTTTTGCTATGATAGGCCCTATTCTCCCTTATGTTTAGGAGCGAGATTCACCCAAGAACGACCATTCTTATGGTGGTACGGAAGGCATGGACTCCGCAAACATCCTGCGCGCCCCCTTTTTTGTAAGGAAGGAGAAAGAAAGCCTCAACCAAAACCACATTTTTTTCCTTTTGCGTGCGGATGTAGTTAAGTGTCTTACTCTATTCGTCATATTTTTCCGATGTTGCGGCCGGTGCTCGTTTGCGCGTTCGTGAACCAACGCAACAAAGAAGGAAAGGATGCCCTCTCAAGTACAGTTTTTTTTTGGAGGGGGGGGAAGGAGCCCGACAAGGTCCCCCCACTGACTTGGCTCAGGCCTAAGGAAAAGTGAAGTGGTGGGTCTACCCATCCCAACTAGAGGTATGCTGGGATTTGCGAAGAGCAGCACCTTACGATGTTTATCACCAATTGGATTTTGATGTACCAGTAGGTACCAGAGGAGATCGCTATGATCGTTACTGTATTCGTATCGAAGAGATGCGGCAAAGTGTTCAGATCATTGTGCAATGTCTTAATAAAATGCCTAGTGGCATGATCAAAGCCGATGATCGTAAGCTATGTCCTCCATCACGATATCTAATGAAACTATCCATGGAATCGTGCGCCGTGTGAAACATAGATCATTGTCGTTCTTAACCGAGACTCAGGTTAAGCTCCATCTCGGAACCAGGTGGGGTTAGGAGTAAAGCATCCCGAGGTTGGCGCATCTCGTTGAGCGTGGAGAAGCATTGGGAACCTCAATTTCTCTCTTCGGAGCCCTTTCTTTTCTCGTCCCCCCGCCCCGGCATAGCGCTTCACCTCCGGTTCTTAGGAAGAATCTACTGACTTCTTTCTTCTTCATTGATCTAGGGGAAAAGAAAGCGTCTACCAGTTGAAAAGCTAGACATCAAGTAAGTGGCTTGATGAGGATAACTAAGCTGACACGCCGGAGTTGGCTGCTGGCACAATAGGGTGATGCCTTACCGCACCGCAGGCAGACGCGCGGTAGCGTTCGTGGTGGTGCTTCAGGATTCCAATGTACTGCGTCCAAGATCATAACGAGCTTGTCGGTAGACCACTGTCGTCCCATTCTTGAGTGAGCTGGAGTACAGCCATCTTATCCACGGAACTAGCTAGAAGCTATCGCTTTGGGTCAAAGCACTAAAAGAGAAAAGGACCGGGAAACGTGGCGGCATAGGAACCATGGGACCCCTACTAGTAAAGGGAAAACAGATGTTTTTCTTTGTATAAGTTGGGTTGCTGGATACGGGATCCTTATAGTAAGCTGGGCCGAGAGAGGGCAGTCTTTAGAAGCAACAGGTTGGGAAAACAAGAGAAGGCTTTGTCTTTTCTGATTCTTTTCGCGCCCTAGGAGTAGGAGTAGCACAAAAAGAGAAACCAGGAAGGGTTATTGACGCAATGATAAACCACTAGCACCTTCCTCGTTGAGGCTCTGTGCACCGGGAAAGCACTCTAGCGACAGGAAAGCTGCCACTAGTTCCAAAGCTCAAATAAAGGTATCGAGAGGGCTATCACAGTCAGATGCGAAGCAATTACCCCTAAAAAGGACCCTTCTTCCTATTATTTAGAGGGTTGAGGCGAGAAATGACTTGATGAAGCGTTTTGTTCGCCACGCAGTGGCCCCATTCACTGACTAACAATTGTAGCCAAGTCTTCAAAAGTAACTAATGTCAATCGCGGAAACACTGTCTTTGGAGCTACTTAATTCTTCCCCTGGCATAAGCTGGTGCTCGTCTAAGATGTCAGGGTGGCAGATGGTATCCTCAAAAACGGCTTTATTTTATTTTTTTTTGGTGAAATGTGAAAAGGGCTTTATTTGGTTGCAACCATATCAAGTAAAAACAAGCTGCAAGAAGAGAGGTATGCAGCTTCCTGTGAAAGATCATAGGACCTGCACTCAAACTGTTTTGCAGACTAATGGTAGAGCCTGCCTGGTGCTGTATGCTCAACATAAATATCTGGCTGTAGGGACAGTCAAAAAATAAGTGGGATATGGTTTCAGGTTGCTGCTGACAGAGGCAACAGTCTTCATCTTCAGTATATCCCAACCTGAACAACTTGCTCTTGGTATTTAGACCCTCATTCATAATTATCCAGCATATGTGTGCAGGTTTTGGAACATTCCGAGGATTGCATACAAAATCCACCTATTGTAGAGGGGCAGGATTTGGTTTAAGCCATTCATACCACCCTTTGATGGAATATCCTGCAAGATTTTGATTCCACTGATTATTCACAAAAGCAGGCTTCAGAATTTTCCTTACCTGGCTAATAGCTTTTCAGGTCCAAGGAGCATCAAGAGATGGAATATAATCATGCCAGTTCTCCTGCTTCAGATATACAACATTTATCCACTTGACCCAGAGGCTATCCCTTTGGGGGTAGATCCAGTGGACTAGCCTGCCAACTGCAGTAGTATTCCAAGTAGAGGCTTTCTTAATGCCTAGTCCTCCTGCTTTCTTAGGTAAAGTAACCTTATCCCAATTTTCCACTTCATTCTAAAACAAGCACCGTTACTATTGCCAAAATTCCAATTCATGGAATCTAGGCACCAACCCGGTTACATTACCATTTTATTTTCATAAACAAAGCCTTTAAAGCGCCATCATAGTCACCGATTTTCCGTTAGAATTCCAAGAAAACATGGCAACAAAACAAGATACATTTCTTTTCGAAATCATTTTACCAAAACCGGCGCACACATCTTTGCCTCCACCATTTCATAAAAACCAAGAAGGTCATCTCGCCCTTTTGGAATTCCTGTTTTTCGAAAAAGCCATTTTTATGCCGTCACTATCGCCAATTTTTCAACTCATAAACTATTGGAACCAACATGGCAACACTCTTTGACATTTTCAAACTACATTTCCAAAACATCTTCGATTCCAAACATCAATTATCAAAACCAAAAATCTTTAGATTCAGATCCGGGATAGCGAAAAACCCTAACGTCGTTACAACGTGCTTACGTGTCTTTGCTAAAATTTGCAATGTCACATCCGTCTGAGGTTTTCCATTTTCGGTCATCTCAACTCTAAATCTCACCTCGAGATTTGATTCAAATCGTCTCTCTTCGAGACTCGAGTCCACTAGGCATCCCGCCGAATACACTAGGTATCTAAAGAGTCAAACACAAGAGTCCCAAAACCAAGGATCATCAACATGCGTGAATCGTGGGTCTCACGTCCGCCTCACTCGCCCAAGTGTGTTTCTCCAGTCGTCTTTCTTACAAAGGCATCCCCTTTCGAGTCCCTTTAAGTATCTTCTAGTGGGTCTATTCTCACATTCGATCATGTCCTATAGAGTCACTCTCCAACATGTCTATGGATTCAAATGCCATAGAAAGCATCCGCAACGACGTCAACATCCTAACTGAGTTGGTCTGCAATGTGCATACTTTGGTTACTCGTATGGGCTCTTCCGTCCGCAACATTAACGACCGCCTCAATTTCCTTAAAGATGGGGACACGAAGAGTGAAATAAATACTACTCCAAGCAGTTACAATATCCAGAGGGTTAGTCCAAGTGGCTCGTCTGAATGTCCTGCACGATCAAATCTTTCTAGAACCAAAACGGGAAAAGCCTCAAGGCCTTGTAAAGCCATGCGCAACAAGATAGGATCATCGCAAAAGAGATTTACCACAATCGACTCATCTTACACTGAGATCCTCAATCTCTTGGTCGATCAAGGACTACTCTTGCCTATGAGTCCAACTCCGGATCCACCAATCGACAAATGAAGAAAAGCATAGAGTCCCAATGCCTAGCCTATTTCATCAAGGTAATGGACACGATACCGAAGACATGTGATCCAAGACATGATCGAAGAAGGAACATTTTCTCCCTCAAAACGACAAAAAGTAAACTTCCTTTTCAAAAACACCGAGGGAGGGATCGTCACATCAGTGGTTGTCACGAGCTATTTCAAACCGTTCGATGGTCCAGAAATACCACCCAAGCGTCACATCTCCATAAGGCTACATAAGGATCTAAAACCAAGAAGACGGTCAGGGTCCCGAGCGGTCAACGTCTTAGAAGGGTCAAGTTAGATCATAGTATTGTTATTTCCGTTCTAGCGTCATTATTCTGTTCCGAGTCTGAGGTACCCGAGGCTTGTCCCGACCTCCTAAATCCTATTTACGTACTATTTCTAGCCATGAATAAAAGCACATCTATTTCCATCTTATTCCCTTATGGCCTCGACATGCTTGATTTAAAGAATAAATTACTCTTAATGACTCGTCGCAATTAAAACACATGCCATGCAATTATTGACTCCCCAAAACAACGAGTAATTACGAGAACCGATATTCCATGTCTGGTATAGAAAGCCACATAACTATCCCTTAGAACGACCATTTTATGATGAATCTAAATAGTCTCTTAGCTTGTGATCAAAGACAGAAGGCAAACCCATTTCCTATAATAAACATCCCTAGAACAAAGACCGACCAATCCATCCCATAGATGCTAGTCTGACCAAAAGTCTGAAATGGCCAAAAGAAGCCAAAGGAAAAAACGACAAAGGCTAAAACAAACATGCCATATTCAATGATATAAAACGACCGAGACCAAGATCAATGGTAAATCAAGTCATCAAAATCAATTATCCTAATTTTAAGTACCAATCAAAGGAAAAGAAAGCAAAACAAGAAAAGAAAAACAGGTCGATCAGCTAGCACCAAATCTTAGCCTTTCTACATTACAACCCTTAAGACCTTCCCGGGACACTTGTTAGGAGACAGTCCGGAATTTTAATGATTCAAGCCCGATAGGTTAATCCCAACCATTAGGGCCAGACATGTAAATTAGATCCCACGTAATTCATATCCTACCTGATTGAAATTTGAGTCGTTTTTACTCAACTTTCCCTTTCCTACCACATTACGAAACCATAACCTCGTAGCCTTAACTCCACAAAAATCAACTCTCGATTCCGATCCATCGAAACTGCTTGCTACCAAGCTCCACATTCCAAAACCATCCAAACCAGTTGCCTTGACCTAAACGCGGTATCTCGATAATTGGGGTCACATCCTGTGTTTCGCTTTAATCCTTAATCAAAGTATAAGCGTCCCATAACATTCATATCATGAAACAAATCGATAATTGGCATGACGAGTCTCAAGCATCAAAATCACTTGAACTGTTCGTGCAACAACCCACATTGATTGAAGATGTCCTATTTATGAGCTTTGCTTAAAGGGATTTGAAGTACTACTCATATCAACAAAGTGTACTTTCTTTTTTGGTCATCCATGCAAAAGAACTCCACAGTTAAGCATGCTTGAGTTGGAGTAATCTTAGGATGGGTGACCTCCTGGGAAGGTTTTCGGGATGCATATGAGTGACAAAAAAATACGCTGGAAAGGACTCGTGTTGGTCTATGGGACCAGTACAGATTCTGGCAAGCTACCGCGGTTAACATTTCCGGTCCTAGGTTTGGGTCGGGGTGTTAGAAATGGTATCCGAGCAACCATGCAACTGTGCATTTGGCACCTAGAGGGGGTGGATTTTGGGTCATCGGTTATGCTGCCAGGCGCAACAAGGACGTTGCGTTCTTCAAGTGGGAGTGATTGAAACACCCCACATTGATGAAAGTTGTCCAATTTATGAGCTTTACTTAAAGGGATTTGAAGTACTACTCATATCAACAAAGTGCACTTTTTTTCTGGTCACCCATGCAAAAGAACTCCACAGTTAAGCGTGCTTGAGTGGGAGTAATCTTAGGATGCGGGACCTCCTGAGAAGGTTTCCGAGATGCGTATGGGTGAGGACAAAATATGCTGGAAAGGACTCGTGTTGGTCTGTGGGACCAATACAGAGCCTGACGAGCTACCGCGGTTAACATTTCCGGTCCTAGGTTTAGGTCGGGGTGTTACAGTCCAAACTACGATCATGGTTTGATTCTACTTCACAACAGAAACGTAGGCAACCCTATTTGGGGGTGCAACCAAAACAACAAAATAAACTGTGGTTGAATCGTGCAAAGTCGGGATCCCTCATACTTCTCGACAAACAAAGTGATCAAAATGACGAAGCACACTGAAAAAACAAAAATAAAAATAAAAACAAAAGAAAAAATGGCGAGTCGAGGACGGAATGAAAACTCGAATGGCGTTCCGGACAAAATGAAGAATTGAGTTACGAGCCGGCAAAAAAAATGGCAAGCCGAGGACAGAGTGAGAACCCGAAAGGGCGCTCCGGGCAAAATGAAGAATCAAGTTGTGAGCCGTAAAAAAAATCAAAAAGAGATAACACAACAAAAAAAAGGTGAGCCGAGGACGGAGTGAAAACCTGAAAGGGTGCTTCGGGCAAAATGAATAAAATTGAGTTGCGTGCCACCAAAACAAAGAAAGTGTGCTTCTCATTACAATCAAATCAAGCAGAATCGAGCCTTTGTCGAGGCCCTTACATCCATATCCCTTGTCGGGGTACATCGAAAGAAAGCAGCATAAAAAAAAATAAGAGAGAAAAACGAAAAGAAACACCACAAAAAATAGTACTAATACGCCACATAATATAACATAATAGAACATAGTACTAAACAATTGGGCGCTACTCGTCCATCTTTTCTTTTCATTTGCCCCCCCGGTGCGCCATCTTCGGTCTCTCACCTCGAGGCTCTTGAATGGAAACAGGCATTTGCCTAGCTAGTCGTGCGCCCAACTGATCTCACACACATTCCGTGTCTGTGTGTTTAATATGGGTCTCGTCTGTATTGACTGAAATTTGATGAATTGACGGTACTCGAACCAGTTCCACTGTCTTTGGCTGGACGATTGACTTTGTTGGCCCGGAAGACGTTCTTATTCTTGAGCTCCAATGGTTACGCAACCCTTAGCTTCTCCCGTTCCGCCGAATCCTTGCAAATCCGCCACTGGCTACAAGAAGGGCGCACCCATCGAGTGCGAGTGCCCCGAACGGTAAATATTTTTCGTTGACTCCATTTTAGCCCAAAGTCCCTCTAAACGTCCCCCACCCTGAGATGGGAGTCAATAACAACAGTATCGGCTTTAGGAATAGTCTGTGACATACCTATCTAACGCATCAACCTGTCCCGGTAAATGTAAACATACGAATACAAAGACAAAATTCGCATGGTACGGGATGACGATGACATCGGAAGACTAGTATATATCTTAATGTGCCACCTGGAACGATCCATCTAATTATAATCCTGTTATCAGCTCGCAGACAAGCGTCCCACTGCTCCTTAGTGTCTATCAAATCCGGCACGCGAACCTGTAATCCCCTAGAAATTTTAACGCAATACAGTGGCGGAAACACTGTAGATGTGGGATTAAAATACACTGTAACTATGTCTTGATTAAATCAAATGGTAAGTCAGTACATGAGCCATTAAATAAAAATGACTAAAATAGAAAGATAATCCATAAAAGGGTTTAACAATCCATACTTCCATAATACAAAATTTATAGATCAGCGAAGCAGGATCCGTAACTACTCGCTAGGCCACCCGAAGGGAAATACATATACCTGCCATGTTAAAAATATCACAGCCACAATCAGTGACTAGCAACGACGATGTTCTCCCAGCCATATTACAAGATTTTAAAACTATAATTACTATTATATGAAAATAGTAAAAACGGAAAACATTGAAATATCATAATAAAAATAAGTTTTCAATGAAAAAAATCGCACATCAAAACAATATAATAAAAATGAGTTTTTCGAAGAAAACATTAAACATTTGCAAACCTGCAAATCAAATTATATTGATAATAATAAAATATTCAAAATGGCGTTATGGATAGAAGTAGTGTAGACGGCTAGACTTTCACCAGGATAATACTTGAAACTAAATTCAAGAAATTTAGTCGTAACACATATCGGAATTCGGTCTCTAACTAGACAACTCAACCATAACAGGACTGTGTGCACCGAGGTCTTGGTTTAAGTAGTGCACACCCCTCCTGGACACAAGCCATGTCCAGTTCAACCCGACGCGACTTACACGATGCGATATCTAAGTTTAAGGTCAACATACACTCTCCTAAACACAAACCATGCTCAGTTCAACAACCAATGTGCCCCATAAAGACACCAGCTTTACAGTTGATGGCAAAAACGTACATCCCAGACTATATTACTCTAAACCCACACTTGTCCTTATTCCATAACTCCGAAACAAAGTCATTATCGATATATACAAAAGATATAATCATTATAAATAATCGGGAGATAAAATAAAGGAGTAATCATTATATTCTTAACGAGGAAACTTTATATTTTAGGAAACTTCTATTTTAAGAAACTTTACTAAAAATAACATCATATCAAAATATCAAAAATATTAAATCATACTAATACAACATTTTTTCGTAAACAATATAGATTTATAAAACTAATACTTTCGGCCTTAACGATATTAATTTCTAAAACGAGAACAATTGGGTTTATGAAATTATTGAAATATCATACAAGTGTTCATAAAATGATTAAAAATGTCTTAAACATTTTAATACTACTAATTAGGGTATTTCCAAAATTTATAAAACTAAAATTTCCTAATTATTAAAAATTTCGACAAAACAAGCAAAAGTACGATTTTACGGCAAATGTCAAAACAAATCGTTTAACATCTTTTATTTTAACGATAAATCGTAATTTTGTCCAAAAATCAATACTACCATTTAAAGGCTTTGATAAACAGTACTAAAATTATATAAAATAGCTAAAATATATTTTTCGACATTCTGTCCAGAAAAATCAATTTTCCAGAATATATAAACTCGTTTTTATAGGGTTTTCTCGTTAATCGTCTAATCTCGACAATAACGATTAATAAAAATAGTAATTACAAAACGATTTAAGTATTAATATCCAAAACTTATTATTAAACCTAAAAATTATGATTTTCCAGAAACTATCAATTTTTCCAGATTTCCAATATTCCAGATCTCACAAATTTCAATAAAACCGTCTTTTAAAACTCGTTTCCACAATTAACGATTCTCTTAATAAAACTTGTTGTTCCTAATATTTTATTAAAGCACTTAAAATCATAAAAATACATTTTCATCAAGAAACTATCAGGAACATTATTTTTCCAGAATCAAAAAAAATCAAAAAACGACAAACACGGTTTTAACGATAAAAGACGATTTAAAGTGATTAATTAATTCACCCAATTAACAATTCTGAAAATTTATGAAAAAATTAAGAAAACTCTTTTTCATCAGAAAGGTTATCCATGCTAAAATTCAGATTAAAATAAAATGTTTAAGTGCCAGAACTAAAAATCAGTTTTTAATCGTTTTTGTCCGAAAATAATAATAATTCAATAATCGATACTTAAAATATCAAAAAAAATACAAAACTATAAAAAATCATTAAAAACATCATTTTTGCAGAATATATTCATATTTTACATGTTTAGGCCGAATATTATGATTTTTGAAAATAATATAATAATTTAATCGTTAATCTCGTAAAAGCGATAAAAATATCGAAACATGCAAATTTACGAATTTTAAAAAAAATTCAGAATATGAAACATACATTTATTGTCAAAAAAAATTATAATTATATATATGCAATTACACAAATAAAACATGCAATACCGAGTAACATCGTCGTTACCTTCAATCCAAATCCGAGTCTACGATAAATTCGTCGCCTTCAGGGTCGTCCAAGAATCTACATCACACGACATACATGGTACAAAAATACCATAAGAAAACTTAAAGAATCAAGGTAAATAACGATTGAAAATAACATCGATTATTACCTTAACGAAGGGAACGGAAAAACGATTAATTAGGAGATGAAAATGAGACGATCAAGACTCGATTTGGGATGAATTATGGCTGGAGAAAAGAGCTAAAACTCACGGCCAACAAGGAGAAGATGGAGAGAAATTTTGTTTAATGTGGTTGAATAAAAATGAATGAAAAAAATAATGAAAGGAAAGAATGAATATGGACTTAAGAATGACAAAAACTATGTTAAGCCCACTTAAGTGAACCGGCCAACAACAATAAGGAGGGAGTATGAGGAGTTTGCAATAATCCACTAAAATGAATGAAGAAAAGAAAATATCTGAGGTATTAATCAAATTATAAAACCAAGTGTTAAAAAAAATGTGAACGTGTGTGACCAAGGGTGTCACGGTCCAAAAAGGAGTCAAAAGTGTTTCTTTTAATTGTAGGTTGCTTAAAAAATAAGAATCGTAAAAGTATTAAAAGTATTTCGAAGAAATTTGAGCAAATCTCTCGTTAGAAAATAATTATTTACGAAACTTCGTAATAAAATTATTAAAGGATAAATTTACATAAATAAAAATATTTCTTAGTTGGAAATATTATATAAATGTATTTAGACATTTTTAGGCAAAAGAAATAACTTAAATCCGAGCTTAAAACGTTAATTCGTAGAGAAATAGAATTCCTCGCGGAAAAAAAAATAGTTTACGATGAAAAGCAAATAAATAGGTTTAAAAGAATTAAAATCTTTTAAAATAAATATTATTTGATTCGTAAATAAAAATAAAGCTTGGAAAAATGATGAAACAGAAGGCCGAAACGTGATAGAGTTATGACAAAGTCATAACGGAAAATATAAAAGTGTTAGGAAAATAGTGGGTGTTACAAACCACGGAGCGCATAGTGAACCCCCGACAAGTGTAGCCTTCAATGGCCGGAGGAGGCTCGACAAGCCGAAGTCTCTCTTGCAGCCACACCTGCAATAAAGAATCATCAGAATGGCAAAGACAAATGTCGAAAGGCCCACAGGCTCAAACGATTTAGCAACCCGTTTAATTACTCAACAAGCTAAAACATGACGCACAATGCAAGGATATACCTGTAAGAATCGACTAGAACTGCGGAACGGAGAAAGACAAACTCGCGCACGCATGTCTAGTCCCATAATAATCTCACCGAGCATGAGCAAAGAAGGTGATCTCTCGTGCTCCATATCCATAATAACATCAATAACCCGAGGGGTACCTCATCCGGCATGGGTCGAAGCATCTTCAAATATATATTGGCACAATATGGCAATACTAAAAGTACGCATGTGCGCTAAAGGCGAAAACCCATGGGTGTCTCTCTGCAAAAACACCGTCACAAGGTACACCAAATTAATGGCACCCTCACCAAGGAAGGCCTCGGCTTCCTCCGTCAGTGGAATGCCTAGGAAACAACGAAACCTCTCTAAAGACACTTCATCAGAAATCGGAACGGAAGGGCGAAGCAAATCCCATCCACCAATAGCATCAAGCTCCTCCGGCAACGGACAAATATTACCCCGTGCAAACGCAAAAACATGATGGTCGGGATTCCAGAAGCGTGAACACGCTCTTAATAATCCGTCTTGCACCTTGGTTTGTTTAAGCGACATAATACACGACAAGCCTACACTCAACAACTCCTCAAGCTCACCCTTTTTAAAGGAATTCATCCACTTGGTCAAAAGCTCACCGAAGGTCGACATGACTTTAATAATCCAAAAGGGATTATTAAGCACAACTTGGATGCCAATTGTGTCAAAGGAAAACCCCAAGCACCTCTATTTATTGTTACAAGAACAACGGAATATGGAAATCTCCGTTCAATGAAATTTGAAAAATTTCTATAATCACGTGCTCAACCGTGTCGGCTCTCACGCTTGAGAATCGGGGCCCAATAGCCCTCGCGCCTGAAAATCAGGGCGCGCAATGGACCGCGCTTTACCCCCCGACTTTCGGCAACATCGAGCAATGGATTCGGTTTCCTAAATCGTTCCTTTCCTATTTTAAGACATGAGGCTACTATACACGGCCATGGGATCGCCGCAACAACAAGCGAAAGCAGCGTTTAGCTACGCCGACCCACCAAAATTAGACGCTTTTTTTCATTTTTTTTACGAAGGATAAGCTATCCCACCTCGAGGTGCCATAACCTCATGCAATGCATGTAAAAAGTGGTCCAACTTTTTTTCTACATTTTAGCACATTTTGAGTCAGAATCGACCCCTTAATGTAAAAATAATCTGACTCTTGTCTGGTTTGAAGACATTTTAACACATTTCGAGTCAAACCCAACACTCCAAACCGAGTCCACAAGTCTTTTCATGCGTTCCGAGTCAAAACACATTTCAAAAACAAACGTTTTAATCGACGTCCTACCAGATCCATTTCCCGACTCAAAATTTACAAATTTCAAACATCGTAAACGTGTTTTCGCAATCTCGATCAATCACAATTCACCTAAAACACCTTAAGTCCTGGTGCAACACTAAACAAATCAAACTCTGAAGTGCTTACGTGATTACGTGTTATTTGAGCTAACGTTGCAGAGTTCGAAGCAAAAGCAAGCAAGCGAGCAAACATAACATCATCAACAAAAGCAAGTCTGTATATACAAGCAAATCCAAGAGTACAAGCCGGGGGCCCCGAGGCCCCCAATACAGGAAGTACAAAGCTACGATATGAGGAAAAATCAAAATCTAGATCCTTGATCTGGAAAGAAGCCGACTCCTCCACGCTGCCAAGTGAGGTATCTAGGCCGGTCAGCAAATCTGCGGTGCTCGGTACTCCTCTGGTCAGCTCGACCTCTTCATGAACACCTGCAGCCTCCAACTCAGCCCTATCCTCACAACACCTCGAGGATTCACCCTGGAACTAGGCTAGTTGTGCCCTTAACCTCTCGATCTCACGATCTCGAGAACGAACAACCTACAACAAATCGATCTCAGCCACCCGTGCTCCCAGCCGAGACACCATGTCCGGGACGTCCTACAAAACAATACAAAAATCTCAAACACCAAACACTTCATCAAGCATCTAAAAAAACAAAACAGAAGCCGCATACCAATCTAGACTTCGCATCGTGAGCCGAGGCAGGAGCGCTCCCCGATGCGTAGGCACGAAATGGTTCGCAGCCTACCACAGCCTCTGGTGGGCAGCCAAGGATACCTAAACCACAGAACCAAGCAAGTTAGCCACAAATACCTAAAACCACAAAAAACAAGTTCAAGACAAACCACAAACGCTTACTCGATATAACCGGTCACGTCACTCCATCCTGGCATCCAACTCCTCCACAGAACAAGGAGGAAGAGGCTTGGTGTACCTCACGCCCACCACATCTACCCTGAGTAGTGTCAAGAGAAAATCTGGGGGCTGAACAGCATCAGTCGGGTCCGTTAACTAAGAAAGAAAGACAATGTCATTTCAAAGACGATTCTATCCGAGCAAAGCAAGAAACAAAAAAGGCAAACAAAAAACTTACCACGATGCGGTGACAAGTCAACCACTGGCAGACATGGGACACGTACGAGGCGTCAGGCACTAGCAACGCGTCGCCTCCCTCGCCATCCCTATCCTCACGAGCCTCATCCAAAGTAGAAGGCCGGAACATCGTCTTTGGAGGATCAATCGGGACTCGGAACTCGCCATAGAGGCACTGGCGGACTAACCTCACCACCAGATACCTCACTTGATGGATCAACGTATGTAGGAGCATCCTACGGTAACTCCTCGGCCTCAACTCTGCCACCACATACCCGGGAAGATCCGAGTAGTTGGCCCAGAGACAAGCTACAAACTACGAAATAAGAAACAGCATATCAAAATTCTTAACTTTGGGGCTACTTAAGCAAACAATTCAAAGGCAAGAAACTCACATCCTCCACATGCAGTTGGTTCACCAGAACGTCCTCAGCTGCGTAGTGGCTCGTAGTTGACTTCGGCTGAGCCAACCTCCACTCAATCCCGGATGGGAACCTGGCCTGATGAACAGACACCGTCTTGGGTGCCAGACACGGGAAGTAAGAATATATCCAAGCCTACGAAACCCCAAAAAGTGTCAGAAATCAAGAAAAGGACGAAATAGCACTATGTTACCAAACATTATTAACAAAATAACGTACCTCCAGCACGAGACCTGGACCCACGATGGGTATCGCAAACCTGGTGGCCACCTTCTGCGGCCTCACCATTGCTTATAAACAGCGGGTCATCTTAGCAAACTCGTTGTCACCCAGTTAAAGCGGCCCAGCTGATCCAAATCAGCTAGAAGCGGCAAAATTTTGGTACTAATTCTCTCCCCCTTTGTCAGAAAAGTGGGTGGAACCTAGAAAGTACCACAACCACAAGCGGGCATCCTGCACCGGTGTTTTGGGCACCCGACCCTCCAACACGTGCAACCTCTCGAAATGAACGGTGATATAAGAATTCGCCAAACTGTAAGGCGAGCTGTACATCGAAGGCTCTAAGCAATCACCGATCCAACCCCTAACCTCAGCGTTATCTAACCTAGGGCCCTCCAATGCCTACCTGATTATCTCGGGACCTCAAGGCAATCTCGTGATCACCCCGAAATCCTCCAAGGTCATCCCGACTTCCCCAAACGATATGTGGCAAGTCGAGATAGTGTCGTGAAAGCAATCTACCATCGCCCTAATCACCATCAAGTTACTCCGAACATGACAGCCCACTAACCTAGCCCAGTGGTCGACCCAAGGGCCCAAAGTCGTACCTCTGATCAACTCGTTAGCCTTAGGGCTAAACATCTGCGAAAAAATCTCAAGGCACGTCGTGTACCCCGAGAACATCCTCATCTGACCTGGGGGCTACAAAAAGTAAATGGCAAAAACAAAGGCAAACCATGTAAGAAAAGCACTTATAAACTCAATCAGCACCCAAATAGCAAAAAAAGCATATCGTGTTGTTGATAGTATGGATCGACACGTGCAGGTCCAGGAGAAACACCAGCTAACGCTAGCTCCAAACCGTCGCCCAGGCAAGGTCGACGTAAGCAATTTCCTCAATCGCAGGCACTACCCAAGGACCTCGCTGCCTTCTGTTAGCCGTAGCAAGAAACTTCCTCCTCTGAATGCAATCGTAATCCTCCTCGTTGATCGCACCGGGCTCAAGCCGAGGCTGGTGTACACTCTGCCTTCGCTTACAAACGGACCTCAAAGTCGAGGTACCCGTCTCGGGAGCCTCTTGCTCTCTACCAGCTTAAGGCGCCTCAACAAGACGCGCAACTTTATCTCCAGTTGAAAACAAGGCAAAACGAATGTTTCAGGTCAAGTCAGACGGCTTGAAACAGGTCAAAACATGCTCAAAATTTGCAAGCTAGCTATCAATTTTCCGTAAAGCACCCTAGCATACATTTTTGATCATGGTCACAAAGAAAGCAGTTTCGTGATCCATCATAAGCCTCACGGTCTAACACAAAATGACCTAGAGTGCATTTTGGGTCACAAAAATTGAC
Organism: Agrostemma githago; assembly: GCA_958450325.1. Classification (NCBI taxonomy): domain Eukaryota; kingdom Viridiplantae; phylum Streptophyta; class Magnoliopsida; order Caryophyllales; family Caryophyllaceae; genus Agrostemma; species Agrostemma githago. The sequence continues at coordinate 30,277,888 of OY288249.1, forward strand.
AAACAAGCTACCCATAACACCCTAAGCAAGGATTCAACAAGTTTATGGGAATCGATCATGGGAACGGTCAGGAAATCGACCCTAAACCCTAGCATATTCGGATTTTGGCCGTGGGAAGCCATTAACGGATCTTCAAGCTCCTAAATCAAGCTAATAATCACTTCTACTAGTCCTATACTACCCCAATTCATGAATGGGAGCAAAAGCGAGCATCAAAATCGAGCAATAACGAAACCCCTAAATTGATTTGCAATTTCGACCTAAATCAATCACAAATCAAATATAAAACGACATAAGTGAGTAAAGAACACTTACTTAGGAGAACGGTGAAGAATCGAACTCGAGAGCAATGAAAAATGGCAAAAATGGCGATTAGGAGCAAAAGGGATGTCGCGACTGGGTTCGAAACAAATGATCCAAACGCCCCCTGTTTCACGTTCTTATTTCAAATCTGGACCATGAGAGATGAGTCGCAACAGGCTCCGCGCCTCAATATTGAGCCTCATGAACCCTCGCGCCTAAATATCATGGCGCAAGAGGACTCGCACGTATGCTGCTAGCCTAAAGAAAATCCTAACGCGTTCAGCTATTCCCTGGAATCTGATTACGCATATTTTAAGTCTCACAACCAAAAATAACGAAGCAATTACAACCATCTTTCAAATCCCCAGCAGACCCCCATACAGGACAGAGCTCCACGCAACGCAAATCATAAATCCCCAGCAGTACCTATCAACTAAAGCAAAGCTGCTCCTATATCGAAGCACGAGATACAAACCCATTTCCCCAACAAATACAAATCCGTGCAACCAAACTATATCCCCAGCAGAAGACCCTTTAACCTAAACTCCAAACCAAAACATGAACCAGAAGTGATACAAATACAATTATGCACTCGCCAAGAGTAAGCACTCGCCAAGAGTTTATGCAATGATCCAAAGAGGGATCGAGACGCAAATATAATTCAAGATAGCCACCTGAAATGGATTTATACGATTCAAGACTGCCACCTGAAAGGGATCTATACAATACATGACAGCCACCCAAAAGGGATTTACGCAACTCAAGACAGTCACTCTGAAGGGATTTATACAATTCAAGACAGCCACCCGAAAGGGATTTGTACACTTCAAGACAACCACCTGAAAGGGATCTACGCAATTCAAGATAGCAACCCGAAAGGGATTAAATCAGAACCAAGTTACCCGAGAAGGACTTATTACAAGGGTTTCGTCTCACCAAATTTCAGTTACTCATAAGGAGACTCAAGCATGGGGTCCACTTCAAGCAATATGCAAAGTCCGGAGATAAAGAGACTCTGTCCGAAGAATACAATATGCAAAGGCCAGGAATAGTCAGAATCTACTCCAAAGAATACAATGTGTAAAGACCAGGGATAGTCAGAATCTCTTCCGAAGAGTACAACATGCAAAGGCCAGAAATAGTCAGAATCTATTTCAAAGAATACAATATGAAAAGCCAAGGATAGTCAGAATCTGTCCCAAAAGGTGTAATATGCCAAGACCAGGTATAGTCAAAATCTGTTCCAAAGAAAACAATTATGCAAAGGCCAGGGGTGGACATGTTCTATTCCAAAGAGTACAACTAAGCAAGACCAGGGATGGATAGGATATGTTCCAAAGAATACGAAAATGACAAGAGAAGAGGCAGGCTCAAGCATGAAGTCTATCTCAAAGATTCAACCGCATATGTAAAGGCCAGGGGCAGACTCAAGCATGGGGTTTATTCCGAAGATCAAGATACGGAGACAACTACAACATCTCATTAAATCAAACCAAAAGTAAGCAAATCCAGATCAAAACTACAATAACAATCGCAAGCACAGAGGTCAGGAATGATTTCTAGTCTTGGCTAACAAGCCCTAAAACGTAGTCTAACGGACTTAAACAACCCGAGAGGATAGCCACCAGGTTGTAATCCTCGATTGACCTGGACATCTATACTTTGACTTTCGCTTTGTCCAAGCCTCAGTCAAAGTGGGGGCTTCTGTAGATACCTGAATTTGTATCTGGTGGCCACTGGAGCGTCCGACAAACACTCTATGATGATCGGACTGCGACGTGACACGAATTTACGATGTTTCAGATGATTTTTCTATAAAACAGATCAAATAATTACTCGGGAAAATTAATTCAACATTTAGACGGTCTTAGTCGAGTCGTTGCGGTTGTGTCAACACTAATTACAGTCAATTCTGACTCCGAGACCCCGAATCAGTCCCGAAATGCAAAGTCAAACCCAAGCCAGCAACTCAGACCCGAGTGGAACCTCGAAACCCGAACCAAACCTGAGACAAGGTCATTCGCGCGTCTAGTTTCCTTAGGAAGCAAGTCATGCGGCCAAAATATCTTGAGATTGCATATCTCTCCATTTTGGAAAGTTTTCCGAATCTCAACCTCGAAAACTTAGTCACAGCAGGTGCCGCGCCTCAGAATCGAGTCGCATAAGGTGTCGCGCCTCAGAATCGAGTTGCACTGAGCGTCGCGCCTATGTGCTCGAATCCAGCCACTAAACAACTATATATACCCCCCCTCCCCTCAACCATTCAACACACAATTCACTCTTCGAAACTCTCCCGAGTTCCTATTTGAAGAAAGAAAAAAAGAGCACATCAACATTCAAAGACCTCCCGAGTTCATTAACTCATTGGTCCGCGAATAAATCGTTGCCTTTAATTTCTCTCGAGTTCGTAATTCGTACCAGAGAAGGGCTTCGAACAATCAAACAATCCTTATTCTTTATAGTTTAATCTTTCTCGAGCGTACTACTCGAAACCTCATTACCGCATACCATGGTATTCAAGTCGAAAGAGTTGAATTTGTCTGGTTTCTATCGAAATTAATTCAAGAGTTCCTACGCTCATCGAGTTCACCTACTGATAGGAAGGATTTGTCGTGGATCCTACCAACAAATAATACCAACTAATCCTAACAAGGTAGCTAGGGTAAGTCGGGTCGAGTCCACGGGGACGGTAACGGTTGTCTAGACTAAGGTCTACCTAGAAACAAGACTAAGTCACAATTAACACAAGGAGGGGTAAACTAACAAGGATAATGAAGAGGAATTCAACTATGATGATGAATGAACTAGAGATGAGACAAACTAAATGAATCAACTAAACTAGATGAAAAATAACTAAGAGGATGGAGAAATCAATTAAGGTAAGAGTAGGGTTGATCCGAAACAAGAAGCCACTAATCCAAGTAAGGAAGTTCTAAAGAGCTCAACTAAAGAATACTAGCTCCTACATAAACATAGTCCAGCTACATTAGCACTAATAAAGAGTCGTCTTCAATTATGGAGCTAGCTCGTGTATGAGCTGAATAAAGGAGCAAATAATCAAGGAAATAAGAAGACATTAACTTGGGTTCACAATCATTCAAGCATGGGAAGTGTACTGAAGTTATGAGGTTGATTATGGGCTGTTTGCTAACTTCGTGTTTAGCTCCATGTTCACATGGTGTGCACACTCAAGCTTTGTTGTTGGCTCCATGTTCACACAAGGTGCCACGGCTGGTTGCTCTTGGTTCAGCTTTGGTTTTAACTCCTTAGCTTTGGTTTTAGCTCCTTGTTTACATCACTTTGTTATTAGCTCCCAACTTTGTTATTAGCTCCCAACTTTGTAATTAGCTCCTAGTTCACAATAGGTTTAGTCTTTGTTTTTGTCACCCTAAACCAGCCGGTTTAAGGGCTCTTGTAGGCTATATATAGCCGGCCATTTTGAAGGAATAAAACATCCAATTTGCATATTAAAGACTTGAGTAAAGCTGAGCTTTCTGTTTCGTCCTTGTAGTTTACAAGACAAAGTCTAGAGTGAGTCGCGTTACAAGCTCTAAACTCGCTATTTCAATCGAGTGTTTGATCTAGCAAACCGCTTTGTTGAAGTATAGGTCTACTTCACCTAGCATACTATCCTTGGTTACGGTTTATCCTTCCTTAAAACTATCCTTTCTTTCTGTTTTGGTTACTCTTTCACGTTCCATTTCAGAATACTAATCCATCTTTACATTCTTGTTTCAAAGTTCATATCAACTCACATCATTAGTGGTATCAGAGCTTTGGTCATCAAGCAAACGAAAGAATGGCAGGAGTGTTAAACTTTGAAGATCCTACCTTCCTGGAACAACTAAAGAAGGCATTGGAGAACTTCCAGCCCAAGAATTCTCGCTTCCAACCAAGGAGAGAACCGGTGGATAAGATCAAAGTAACTGAACTTCCTGAGTTTAACGGTGGTACTGATCCTGAAGCTTACTTGGAGTGGGAAAGAAGCATGGAGAAGCTCTTTGACTTCAAGGATTTAGAGGACGAAGAAAGGTGCAAATACGCCATCCTAAAGTTAAGCAAAGGGGCTTCCCTTTGGTATGAAGGTCTTAAGGTACAACGCACCAGAAGTGGAAAGGGTAAGATTACTTCTTGGGAGTCCTTAAAACGTAAACTACGTAAGAGGTATGTCCCAACTACGCACAAGTTATCCTTATACAAAAAGATTGCTAACCTTGTACAAGGAAAAATGAGTGTTAGTGAATACATAGAAGAATTTGAGAACTTGGTTCTAATGGGAGAAGTAGAAGAGAATGAAGAGATAAAAATGGCTAGGTTCTTACGTGGGTTAAATCGTAGTATAGCTAATACGGTCGATTTGTGTCCTTATTCTGATTTTGATACCTTGTGTGGGTTGTGTCTAAAAATTGAGGCACAAGGGAAGGGAAGACATGAGGGTGAGTCTAGTAAGAGTCATACTTGGTCTCGGATGGATGATAGCAATAGAGTCAATCCGACTAGTTCTAATCAACCCCTTATTGTTAAGAATAACCCAGCACCCCCACCTCAATCCACCACCAAAACAACCACTGAAACTAGTCTATCTAAAGTACGTTGTTTCAAATGTCAAGGGTTTGGTCATTACAAAAACGCTTGTCCTAACAAAAGAGTTGTGACCTTAAGGGAAGTAATCACTGTTAGGGATGAGTTATGGGAAGAGGAACAACGTATAGGGGCTGTTTTTAATGTCAATGAGGAAGAGGAAGGAGAAGAGGAGGAGTTTGAGGCTTATGAACCCCCAGCCTATGATACGCTCCTAGTACTACGTACTCTTCATGCTAACCCTATTCAACATGACACCGAGCAAAGGGACCAACTATTTCATACTAAGTGTCAAGTTAAAGACAAATGGTGTAGTTTAATCATTGATGGAGGTAGTTGTACCAACGTTGCCTCAACTAAAATGGTAGACAAACTAGGTCTAGCTACTACTAATCACCCTAACCCTTATGCATTACATTGGTTAAACAACAGGAACAAGGTAAGGGTCACTAAACAAGTAAGGGTTGGATTAACCATGGGTTCCTACGTTGATGAGGTTTTGTGTGATGTGATTCCTATGGATGCTTGTCACATACTATTAGGCCGTCCTTGGCAGTTTGATAGGGACGTAGTTCACCATGGGAGGAGGAATGAGTATGAATTGAGTGATAAGGGAAAGAAAATTATACTCAAACCCATGACACCTCAAAGCGTGTGTAACATGTTAGCAAATAGAGCCGGAAAACCCAGCCTCTCAATGTTTGCTAGTAAAATTGTGGAAGTGCATACTATAGACGAAGGGGAGTTTGATGCCACCAAAGAGGAACCCATTAAGATTAAGAGTGGTAGTGAAGAAGAGTGGCAAAAGGAACAAGGTGCTATCATCTCTAACGGAATACCATCCTGTTTGATGCCTAGTAAAGATCCTGAGATCTTAAGGTATGAAGAGGGTAAGGTCAAAGACATGGATAACACATTATCTTGTAACAACACACATTCAACCACCTTAGATGCAGGCACAATTGGGATTGAGAATTGGAAGGACTACTACTCCATGGAGGCTGAAGTACTTGCCAAGCACAAGACTAACTCTTTTGGTACTTTTGATGAGCTTATTTTGCAGGTAAAACTTCCTTTTAAAGGAAACCTCCTTTGCACCCCAGAGCATTCTAATTCAGGATACATAATGAGAAAGGCCTACAAAGGAGAGCACAACAAAAACAGAAGTACGAGGCTCTTCCTAAGGGATGACTTGTCTTTGGCTAACGTGAGTATGGAGGGGTTCCCAAACCAAGGAAGGAACAAGTTGAAGTCACAACTGGAAGTTCCGTGCAAGGGTAACCACAGAGCTTACAAGTTGAAGTTGCCGGATGAGTGTGGAGTTCAAAACACATTCCTAATAGAAGATCTTCCTCTATAAATTGATAGAGATAACGTTTCAGAATTGAGGACAATTCCTTGTCAAGGGGGAGGAGATGATCCGAATCAAGAACCCACTAATCCAAGTAAGGAAGTTCTAAAGAGCTCAACTAAAGAATACTAGCTCCTACATAAACATAGTCCAGCTACATTAGCACTAATAAAGAGTCGTCTTCAATTATGGAGCTAGCTCGTGTATGAGCTGAATAAAGGAGCAAATAATCAAGGAAATAAGAAGACATTAACTTGGGTTCACAATCATTCAAGCATGGGAAGTGTACTGAAGTTATGAGGTTGATTATGGGTTGTTTGCTAACTTCGTGTTTAGCTCCATGTTCACATGGTGTGCACACTCAAGCTTTGTTGTTGGCTCCATGTTCACACAAGGTGCCACGGCTGGTTGCTCTTGGTTCAGCTTTGGTTTTAACTCCTTAGCTTTGGTTTTAGCTCCTTGTTTACATCACTTTGTTATTAGCTCCCAACTTTGTTATTAGCTCCCAACTTTGTTATTAGCTCCTAGTTCACAATAGGTTTAGTCTTTGTTTTTGTCACCCTAAACCAGCCGGTTTAAGGGCTCTTGTAGGCTATATATAGCCGGCCATTTTGAAGGAATAAAACATCCAATTTGCATATTAAAAACTTGAGTAAAGCTGAGCTTTCTGTTTCGTCCTTGTAGTTTACAAGACAAAGTCTAGAGTGAGTCGCGTTACAAGCTCTAAACTCGCTATTTCAATCGAGTGTTTGATCTAGCAAACCGCTTTGTTGAAGTATAGGTCTACTTCACCTAGCATACTATCCTTGGTTACGGTTTATCCTTCCTTAAAACTATCCTTTCTTTCTGTTTTGGTTACTCTTTCACGTTCCATTTCAGAATACTAATCCATCTTTACATTCTTGTTTCAAAGTTCATATCAACTCACATCAAGGGTTAGGTCGGGTTCATAAGTGTAGTAGGATAGTTGGGAAATCTAGGGTGTAGGTTTCACCTAGTCACTAAGGTCGGTCCGCGTTCTCGCGTCAAAGACAAACCCGAATACTCATGCAAGATGCTACTCAATACAAAAGGATTCAACCACAAATCAACCATACAATGGGAAGGAGGAAACTAGCAAGAATAGCGTTGGCCACTACTATTCTAACAATCATTTCAACAAACACATAGCATGCATGATAAGTGACTAGTAACAAAGAATCCACATTTTCCCACAATCAATCTCTAATCACCCATAATCAACACTTAATCCCCCTACTAACCCCACAAGAATCTACTCACTCATATTCAAACTAATACTAACACAAAGAAGAGAAAACAACATAAGCATCAAAACATTCATATTGAAGAACAATAAACATGAACAATGATTAAAGATAAAGATGAAAACTTGAATGATAAAACAAAGATTAAAGGAAAGGAGAAGAGAAATTATACGAAACTAGTGAGGAGGAAAGATTGAAACTTGCAATAATAAGAAAACCCAAATACATCAACCAAGGTTGTCAATCTTGGATGGATTCTTCAAGAAATCCCTTAATACAAGACTAATTACTAAGATTAAGCTAAGATTAACAAAAGATTAAGGATAAACTAAGCTAATGATGAAGGATCTCTATCTAGGGTTTAGTCTAATGTAGTGTAATGTAAAGTGCTTAAAACAATACAAGAAGGGGTATATATAGGGTTTCACGGCTAAGGGATTGAAAGAAATGAAGACGGGGCTTCGCTGGACCCTTCCCGGCCGGGAAGGAAGTCATCTCGGTCGGGAAGGAATGGTCCCAGTCAGGAAGCTCTTGATCCCGGTCGGGATGGTGCATAACACCGGGCAGTGTTATGCTCTTCCCAATTGGGATGAAGTCGGTCCTGATCGGGATGGGGTGGTCCCGACCGGGAAGCTCACGGTCCCGGCCGGGATAGGCTGTCAGAGGCGTTGTCTTGCTCGTCACTTCGTCCCGGTCGTGATGGATGTGTTCCCGACCGGGATGGGTCTTGTAGGCTTCAAATATGATATCATTGGTCTCTACTTGCTCCTCATAGGCTTCTCATCGATTCTCGGTGCTCGGGATCGAGTCTAAAGGCCTCAGGAATGGATCCCAAGGGCTCGGGATCGAGTCTAAGCTACCGAGTGATCGTCGCTTCTCTTCGTTGGCTCCAAATGTGTCGGAAACGAGTCGGAATCGTTCCATTTCTCTAATATTGGTCTTAGGAACCTAAAACAAACTAGAAGAAGCGTAAGTAGCCTGGAAACCGCTCCAAAGAGCAATTCCACAAGAGAAACCGGGACCAAACACAAGAAATAAGCACTACAAACCACACTTATCACCTACGCTCCAAGAGATCGCCTACACCGAACGGTCGTCACTAAGTTGTTTCTCAATCCACACTTTATCGCTTTCCTTTACATAAGGATCGAGTTGGACAGGTGTACTCCGTCCAATTAGCTCAAACATGTCTCCCGATGAGGATTCATAATCCGCTCAATCAACACCTACACCTGCAGTTCCCGTACCAAGTATGGTGTACAAGTCTTGCTCCTGCTTGGTTCCCATCGCAGTGCACGTCCGACCGACCCCCTAGACCAAACCGTCCAAAATACGTAACATCTACAACTTCAACCCGACATTACTAAAACAACTAAATCCAAGTAGTTGTTATAGATCCATTCTTTATCGTCTACACATCGTATTTTGTTTAGTGTACATTCTGAGGGTGCAATCCTCCTAACATGATTTACTTATGTTCTCGCACATTTACTACTTAACGTGCATGATTTACCGCTTCTATCATCATAATCGCATGCTAAATCACATAACCGGAAGATAAAACGTAAACAACCAGCACTAGTCAAACATATAAACGAACACAAGAACCGCATCTAAATCCGGATACTCAAAACTAGGGCGCACGGCCTCGTGCGCCCTAGGCATGATTATCGGCCTTCGAGGGATGTTCCGTGGGCATGGAAATCTATCTGCAAGGTAAAAGAAATAATGAAACCAGGATATGTTGACGGAAAATGGTCTATTGATCCCAAAGGATACTCGATTAAAAGGGCCTATAAATGGTTGAATCTTCCTCCGACTAAGCCTCCTTGGACCAATGTTGTTTGGAACCCATGGAATGTACATAAACACAGCTTGATGCTATGGCTGATCACTCAACGAGGGATCAACACGAAGGAAAAACTATATAATCTCGGTTATGTTGACAATAAAAATTATTGTGTTTGTCAGATGGGCGAGGAGAGTATCTCTCACCTATTTAACGAGTGCTCATACAGTGTCGAGATTTATTGATTACAGGCTACAGTCTTAGTATGGCGAGACTTATTGATTACCGTGAGAACACGGTAAGATGGAGACTGCAGGCTGCCATTCTAGCTGCTACTTTTCACTACATTTGGAACCAAAGGAACAGGGCGAGGATTGAGAACAGTCTACTTCGACCCTGATTGATAGCTAATCAGATCATAATGGAGGTCTGAAACAGAATCAGAATCAACCAGAAGGATGAATTAATGAATGATGATATCTCCCAACTCCGTTCTATAGGCTATACCTGTTAATTAGTTGGGTTTTAATCTTTTGTCGCTGTCTTTCATATCTCATGTACAGTATATGAACTTTTCTGTATATTTTTTTGATGAATGATATACTTACATTTCACCAAAAAAAAACAGTGAGACGCAAGGGAGGTCGCGCCTCTCTTCTGGGAATGTTTCTGTGTTTGATCAGTTTAATCAAAATGAGCATTGGTCTAGTCCCGTATTAGTCCAGACGTTCATACTATCGCGCCTCATTATCAGACTGCACAGTGGCGTGCGCCTATTTTCTGAACAACATGGCTTTACGCGTCTCTATTAATGCTACACAGATGCACTTTAAGCAGAATACCAGATAAGATATATCACGAGATCCAACTAATTTTGTATTACCACGTTAAAATTAATTTGCTAATACGTATAATAACTAGTACTCTTTACTCTTCTATGTGCACCTTAACATGGCTTGCCTGTCACGTGAAACCACATGCAAAGAATGTAAAAACACTTACTTCGACAACAACATACTTGCTCCGAAACCAACCGACATAGCAAAGGCATAGGGTTAAAACGACTGGTTGTTACAATTTTACACTACATTAGAACAAGATACATCCGGCATCGATTGATTAGTAGAGGCCGCTACGTGCGGGCGGGATTAGGTGTTGATAGTCAACGATATTGACTTCCTAATACGTACCCTCACCCCTTACTCAGAGTTTACGGTTTTCGGACGTCCGAAACCATTGGTAACGAGAATCATTCTAAACATGGATTGCTTAAGTGTACAAGTCTCTTTCTTTAGGTCCCCATGCCATGTCACTCAGCTTTGAGCCGACTAAGGATTAAAGTTGACTTGAACGGTGTTCGAACTCCCATAATTGTTTGGTGGCGACTCCACATCACATCGCGAATTCGGGTCTACTAAACGGTCACCAAACCAAGTGATCTGGCTTTTAAACATTTACAACCACATCTTGATCGATTTCAATGGAAACATAGATGCGCCCATACATCTATCTAGTACAACCCATCGTCAACCAATTCTAGGTCTGATACATCGCCCCGAATGTGGGATCGGAACCCCCCCTGTCCCGCCTCGAAGGGGCCGTATGGGTGGCCACCGCAGGTATATATCCAATGCGCGCGCGTGGGCGGTTGATAGCGTCCACAGTACCTTTGGTTGTATAGTTGTACGCTTGTCCGTGGATTTTTTCATATGCATGTGCAGGTATTATACATTTCAGTTTGGGTCATCACAATGTTCTTACGAAGGAAGTCACGTTCGGTGATTTTTTCGTCTTCAGCCGAGTTGTCATGGATGAATCATTTTGGTCATCGCTACTTCTTTGTGAGAAGCCATAGAGGAAGCCTCGTCCCGGTGAATATTCGTCCTCAGCCGAGTTGTCATGAGGGGACCCGTTTGGTCCATCATGACTTTCTTGTGAGCAGCCACAAAGGGAGCACTCAGAGTTGTTATGAGGTGAACCCGTTCGGGTCATTACGACGCTCCTACGAAGGAAGCCATGGTGAAAGCCTCGTCTAAAGATCGTCCTCACCTGAGTTGTCATGAGGGGACCCGTTTGGGCCATCATGAATTTCTTGTGAGGAGAAGCTCCACCCATTGAAGATTTTTTTCACGGATCTCCAATTTAAAGATTTTTTCACGAAGCTCCAATTTGAAGATTTTTTCATGAAGCTCCGATTTGAAGATGAATTTTATGAAGCGCTTCTCGGTGATGAATTTTTGTGAAGCTTCCCTTGATGATTTTTTGTGAAGCTTCACTCAATGAAGATTTTTGTGATTGAAGCTCAGCTTGACAAAGATTTTTTTGTTAAGCTACTCTTGAAGATTTTTTTGTGAAGCTTCCCTTGATGATTTTTTTTTGTTTCTTTAGCCGTTGACAATTTATGCTCTTGCGAGCCAGGAGCAAATATTTTTTATTTTGGAGGGGTGACTGCACTCAAGTTATATGTTCACTTGAGCTGCCTATGTACTTGCAAAACACGGATAATGCTTCACAAGATCAAGCCAACGTAGTTCATGGGTTTAAATGTTGTGAGTTTTTTTTTTTTGTAGTTTTTTTTTTCTTGTGTTGTTTTTTTGTGTGTTTTTTTCTGGTGTTTTTTTTGTGTGCAGTTTAGCCTCTTGCTTAGAAGTCTTCCTTACAATTTAACTTTTTGGTTAGAAGAGCTTGTAGTTTATCCTCTTGCTTAGGAGAGTGCTTGCTTTTCAAAAGGTAGAAGATGTTTCATCATCGTCTATCCTTACATTGGCACGTAAAGAAGACAAGATGTTTTCAACCATTTCACTTTCATGAAATTTTAAGGGCTTTTGTTGATTTGTGACCCATCCTTTTTGCTTTCAGGGGTTGCACTTGAGTGATGTCTACTATCTCCATACGCTTCATGCTAGAAGGGAAGAGACTTTTTGCATTATTGCTAACTTGTCCTTGTTTGATGTCTTCTGAGGGAGGCACATTACAACGTATCCTTGTGAATACTTCTAGGCAACTAAAGACTCCACTTTTAGGCGGATCTAAGCGCTTGAGCATTGATGTTTCTCCACTTGAAGTTCATGGATTGGCGACGAACCTTTTTTTTTGTAAAGGTAAGTATATATATGGGAAAAAATTTACATCATGACGATTACACGTGGTGCCTTAAGAGGCTATTAAGAAAAATAGAATCTCTATTGGCCAAATTGCCGACTTTCCTATGCTTACAAAATTCTCGGAAATCATTACATATTTCTTTGCCTAATATTTCCGGATTCTTCAATTGTTGCTCCAATCTACTTTTGTTCCTTTGATTCCATATATGATAAATCAAAGCATTTATAACTCCATTCTTCATACCTCTTTGAAGCTTTGTCTCTTTCAATTTATTCTTGCCCCTCGTGCTCAACTCAATCTCACAAGACCAGTTAAGGTTATGTCGAACTGCATCAATAAGTCTACTGATGTACACGCATCTTGTGAATAGATGTACAGCAGTTTCAGGATCATTCGCTCAAATGCAGCAGGTCTCGTCGTGCGCAACACCAATCTTATGCAGCTTCTCTTTAAATTTAGAGCCTGATGCTGATTCATCCATGCAATAATCTGATGTTTAGGGAGTGACCAATTCGTCCAAATTTGACAGTGCCATGACACCTTTTCACCCTTCTCCCTTAGCCATTGGTACGCTGCAGCTGTGCTATATTCCTGTAACTCATTCTCAGCATACGCCGGAGCAAGCACGTCTCTAGCCTGACATACCTTTTTCTAGGCCCATCCCGAGTCCATACTGGGTTGATATTCCTCCTTCACATGTGCTCAACCGATTGAAGATGGATAAATGATTATTCAGAGCAAGTTGATGTCTTTCTTTAGTCGCAGCTCTTCCCAACCGATGGAACACAGAAGAACGCGATCTCTTCATGGGTGAGCGTATCCTATCAAAGTCTGAGATTTTTAATGGACGTGCATTACTTTCTTTCCCATTCTCTTCGCTTCCCGAGACGAAGATTGTGTTGACACTGACGTGGTTGATAGTCTTTACTGGAAAGAATTTTCCTTCTTTTGAAGGATACGTCAAGTTTTTCCTTCCTTGCCTTCTCTGACGATAGACATGCTGTGAATCGAGCTTCTTTTGCCCCCTTGATTTCTTAGGCATCACCGTCTCCCAGTTCGCAGTAGTTTGATTGGTTGCTACTGTTTCTTCAAGATCCAAGATGATTTTTCCTTCTTTAACAAGCTGCATGATATTTTCATTAAGAGTTATGCATTTCTCAAGAGGATGACTAATCAACCTGTGATAGCGACAATAATTCTTATTGTTCGTCATGTTAGCCTCTTCAAGTTGTTTTGAGTCCGGTAGCTGTATCATGTTCTTTTTGAGGAGGGCATCCAACATATTTGACAGATCAAAATCATCAAACGGATACTTTTTGCTTAACATCTCTTTTAAAGTACATCCATTCTTATTGTTGTTTGATCTAGGATTTATCGATGTCTTCATGGATACATTGCTGACATTAACAAACATGGACTCTTTAGACATCGTGTTGGTGCCTTCACTGAGCTCCTTATATTCGTGTCTCCGAAAATGTGTTGCCTTATTTTGATTGTGGCTGTTGATCGTGATTTCCATGTTATGAGCTCGCATTGCTAACTTCTTGAAGTTTTTTGGTTCGATCCCGTTCAGGATGTAGAGGAGATCCCAGCTCATCCCGTTGATGCACATTTAGAGGGCTGAAGTTTCATTCAGACGTTCCTTGTATTCAAGACTGAGTTTACGCCAACGATTGATGTAGTCAATGACATGTTCATCATCCCACTCAGAAGTGCTTGTCAACTCGCTCATGCATACAATGCGCCTGGTGCGGTAGAACCTATTTAGGAATTCGTCTTCCATCTGAGCCCAGTTGCCGATTGATTCGGCTTCCAAATCCGTGTATCAGTCAAAAGCGGTTCCGTTGAGAGAGCGCACGAATTGTTTAACTAGACGGTTACCATCAATTTCAGCATTGTTGCACGTCTCTAGAAAGTGTGCGATGTGCTGCTTCGGGTTCCCCTTCCAATTGAACAACTGAAACTTGGGGGGTTGATATCCAGAAGGCATGCATAGACCATCAATCCTTTTGATGTAAGGATTGATATATCTTCCAGTAGAGGGACCTTCACCGAGTTTGATCTTGATCGTGTCAGCTATCTGACTCTAAACTGCTCTGGGGAGTAATTACTGATCTTGTTCTTTGGAGGCTTCTCACCATTCTTTTTCTTGTCATCCTCGTCCTCCTTTTCGGTGTCGCTCCCGTGATGGTGTCCTTGTCGGTGTCACCGTGCACACTGGAATTTTTCTTCTCTTGGAGCTCGATCATCTCTTTTTGAAGATCCACGATCTTTTTGTTCTTCTCTTAATTCTCCTTTTGCATGCTCTCAATGAGTTTGGTCAGATTCAGGACTTGTTCTTCAAGAGTGGAACCACTAGCCATCATTGCCGAAACTCTGATAGGAGTGGCGGCTTTCTTCTTCTTTGGCGACACCTTAGGCATGCGAAGGGAGGCAGTGTTGCTCTTGGAGATTTCATCCTTGCGTGAAGAAGAAGAAGCTGCAATCATGGCTTCGGCGGCGGCAACAATTGAGGCAGCTGAGATCTTACGCGGCTTAGTAAGGACGTGGGCGGCGCGTAGGCTGGTAGCAGCGATGTCGAGGGGAGGCTTCTTCGCTTTCGCCTGGTGACCATGCCAGTGGGTTACATGGTAGTGCCAGGAGATTGTTGGAGAGCGCCAGCGTAGGTCTTCCTGAGGGTGTTGAAAAAGTTGCTTATTGGTTGCTTCGATAGTAGGAATGAGAGGTAGAGATTTTCACATCGAGTTCACCAATATTTGTAACAACAAATTTTATATTGCAGGTAACTACAATACAAAACAAGGAAACAAATAAATTTGTTAATTATTATCTAAAGTACGTGTACAATCTCAAATGTATCCTCTGATTCTATTGTACCATAAGGGACATGTGTACGCGGTACATGTGAGGAACGCGTGAGTAGCTGACTTGTTGATAAGTGTGTTTTGTAGTGCTTATTTGTTGTGTTTGGTCCCGGTTTCTCTTGTGGAATCGCTCTTTGGAGCGGTTTCTTGGCTACTTACGCTTCTTCTAGTTCATCTTAGGTTCCTAAGACCATTCTTGGAGAGGTGGAACGATTCCGAGTCGTTTCAGACACATTTGGAGCCAACTAGGAGAAGCGACGATCACTCGGTGGCTTAGATTCGATCCCGAGCCATTGGGACCCATTCCCGAGCACCAAGAATCGATGAGAAGCCTATGAGAAGCAAGTATGGACCCTTGAGATCATATTTGAGGCTTACAAGACCCATCCCGACCGAGATAAGGGTCATCTCGCCCGAGATGAAGAGTACAAGCAAAGACGGGCCACTGATGCTCAATCTCGCCCGAGATCATCTCTTCTCGGCCGAGATGGGTCCCATATCGACCGAGACCATCTCTTCTTGCCCGAGATTGGCCACCTGCAGACCCGCGTCACTTCTTTTCTTCTCCTTTGCTCTTGAACCCTTATAAATATCCTTCCTTTGTATTGTTTAAGGACTTTTTTTGGATTATCTTACATTAGACAAAACCCTAGATAGAGTTCCTCCTCTCATTAGCTTAATCTTTCCCTAATCTTTAGTTAAACTTAGCTTAATCTAGTTTGTAATCCTTGTATTAAGGGAATTCTTCAAGACTCAACCAAGATTGACAACCTTGGGAGATTTATTTGGGTTTTTCTTATTAATACAAGTTTTCATCTTTCATCCTTGCTAGTTTGGTGCAATCCTCTTCTTCTCTTCTCTTTTAATCTTTGTTTATCTTTCAAGTTTTAATCTTTGATTATTGTTCTTTGTTCTTGCTAGTTCATAATGAATGTTTTGTTGTTTGTGTTGATTCCTCTTGTTAGTGTTAGTATTAGTTTGATTATGTGTGAGTAGATTTATTGTGGGGTTAGTAGGGGGATTAAGTGTTGATTATGGATGATTGGGGTTTGATTGTGGGTAATGGTGAATTCTTTGTTGCTAATCACATATTGAGCACACTATGTGTTTGTTGAATTGCTTGTTTGAGTAGTAGTGGCCATGCTTCTCATGCTTGTTTTCCTCTTCTCATTGTGTGATTGATTTGTGGTTGAATCCTTGTGTATTGGGTAACATCTTGCATGAGTATTCGGGTTTAGTCTTTGACACGAGAGTGCGGACTTTGTCTTTGATGCGAGAGCGCGAACCGACCTTAGTAACTAGGTGAAACCTACACCCTCAATCTCCCAACTATTCTACTACACTTACGAACCCGACCTAACCCTACTCCTTCCCATATTGATTTCTCTATCTTGTTAGCTATTATCTATCTAGTTAGTTGATTGTTTTTAGTTTAGTTCATCTTCTTAGTTCATATTATACCTAGTTCATTGTTAGTCATATTTCTACTCTCTTGTCATCATTCTAGTTTGTTCATCCTTGTCAATTCTCTTCTCTTTGTGTTGTTTTGGTAGCTTAGCCTTGTTTTAGGTAGACCATAGTCTAGACACCTTCTACCGTCCCCGTGGACTCGACCCAACTTACCCTTGCTACTCGTTAGGATTATTTGGACTCTACTTGTTGGTGGGGACCCACGGCAAAACCCTTTCATCAATTTGGTGCCATTGCCGGGGACGGTGCATGTTTAGACTTAGTTTGCTTATTAGCTTGACTTAGTTACCCCTCTTGTGTTCTTTTTCTATCCCTTGTGCATATTCTGTAGTCTTTTTCTTAGTTTTTATAGCTTTCTCTTCTCTTTGTCTTGGGTTGTGTTTGTTTATTGTCTTTGCATATTTGCCTAGCGCCCATAAAGCACTAGGTGTTCTCACGTTTGTTCCAAGTGTGTAGTGCATGCCTAGGAGGAGAGACGACTTTTTTCTCTTCAATCCAGAGCCGGAGAGACTCTTTAGAGCCTTTCACCAACGGACGACTGATCGGGTTACAAATTCTCAACCGGGTACTAGCAATACCATTGAAGAACAAGCCCAAGGATCCGACTTTATCGAACAACCTCAAGGCAACAACGAAGGGACCTTCATCAATCCCTTTGGTACTTCTTCTAGTCACTTTTCTCAACCTAGTTCTCCTTCAACATCTACATCAACACCATCTACACCATCATCTCCCTTACATCCAACAATGCCGAAGTTCTCATCTCATTCTACATTCACGGAAGACGTCTTGCCCGGACCGAGCACTTTACCGGCCGCTTATGCCGGAAATTTTGTGGCAAAGACACAATTCATCCAACTTGTAGAAAGAAATCAATTTAGTGGTTTGCCCACCGAAGACCCGCATCAACACATGGAGACCTTCTCCGATTATTGTGACGCTATATCTCGATCCGGGGTTACTCAAGACCAAATTCGTTGGATACTTTTCCCGTTCTCTATCATTGGAAAATCGAAGCAATGGATCAAGAGTCTCGATAGGGCAACCATGGGGATTGATACTTGGAAGAACCTTGCATTGGCGTTCTATCAAAAGTTTTACCCTCCGGAAAAGACGAATTTGTTAAGGGCCTCCATCACCGGTTTCCAACAACGGGATGAAGAGAGCCTTTATGAAGCATGGGAACGGTTCAAGGATTTGGTTAGATCGTGTCCCCACCATGGACTTTCACAATGGTTCTTAGTCCAACAATTTTGGAACGGTCTATATGAGGACTCAAGAGCCATACTCAATATGGGCTCCAATGGAAGGTTCACCGAGGTAGATGATGACCAAACTTGGTCAAGGATCGAAGAAATAGCGGTCCATAACTCTCAATACTCAAGGCCAAGAAAGGAAAGTATAGGGGGAAGGCATGAGATTGATGCCATTACACAATTAAGTGCCGACCTTGGAGCACAATTGAAGACACACATGGATAATATTGACAAGAAGCTCCAAAATCATTTCTATCAAGGTCAAAGCACTAGTTCCTCCAATCAACAACCAATTCATCAAGTTAATGCTATGGGAGTGGTTCCTCCTACTTCTTATTATGGGATATGTGAGATTTGTGGGCTATTTGGACATGAACCTCAACATTGTCGAGGTAGTATTGAGCAAGTGAATGCTTTTCAAGCATACAAACAAGATGTTCCATATTTCTCCTACAAGCTTCAAAATGTGTCAAATCAACATATGTTCCAAGCTTCCCAACAACAAGCTCAACAAAAATATCGTGTACCCTATGTTCCTCCTCCTTTAAGGGACAACAACCAAGTCTACCAAGGTTATCAAGGCAATCCAAGGCCTTTTAACAACTTCCAACAAAATAACCAAGGTGCCTTCAACAACAATCAAGGGTTCCATCAAGGGAACTTCAATCATCAGGGTGGTTTCCAAGGAAACCAACACTCTCAAGGCCTAAATCAAGGAAATTCTCAAGGGTTCCAAGGGAACTTTCAACAATAACAAGGGTCCCAAAATACTCAACAAGAAAGCAAGCAAAGAAGTCGATCTCCAATTCATGATTATGGCATTCCCCTAGCCATTACCAATACCCCACACAATCAAAAATCTCCACCTAGAGATCCGGAGATACAAAAGACAATCTTGGAGATACAAAGAAGCCAATTGGAGATGCAAAAAGCTCAACATGAATTCTTTACTCACCTTCAAATGGAAAACAAGGCAAGAGATACGCATGTAAAAATGCTTGAAACCCAACTAGCTCAAGTAGCTTCGGGTAGTTCTTCAAGACAAAAGGGTCAACTACCTCCTCAAGGTGTACCAATAAAATTTGAGCATGTGAACTCCATCACCTTGAGGAGCGGTGCATCCTATAACTCTCCCTTGTTTCCTATTGAGCATGAAGCAATGAAGGAAGTGCAATCTCCATCTCAAGGCAATGAAAATTGGGGAACTCTTATGGAAGAACAAGTCTTATGGGAGGTTGAAAAACCTAATGAAGACAAGCTTTCCCCACCCCAAGAAGAAGACAAAGGAGAGAAAAAAATGTCAATTGAAAAGCCCAAACCTAATGAGCAAGACAAGATACATATCAAGTTGCCATTCCCAACAAGGCAAATGAAGACCAAGGCGGATGTTCAATTTGACAAGTTTGTCAATATTGTGAAGAAGTTGGATGTGAGCATCCCTTTCACCGAGTTAATTACCCAAGTCCCGGCATATGGAAAATTCATTAGAGAAATCTTGGCTAGGAAGCGATCCTTTGACAAGGAAGAGACTATAGCATTCACAAGAGAGGTGAGCGAGCTCATTCAAGGCTCTACACTTCCTAAGTTGAAGGATCCGGGTAGTTTCTCAATCCCGTGCACCATAGGGAACTTGAAGATCGAAAGGGCGTTATGTGATTTTTGGGCGAGTGTGAGCATTCTCCCTTATTTTATTTGTGAGCGACTTGGGATGAAAGAGCTTAAATGTACCTCGATCACACTTCAAATGGCCGATCGTACGCTTAATCGACCATTAGGAATGTTAGAGGATGTGCCATTAAGAATAGGGAAATTCTTCATTCCGGTCGACTTCCTTGTGCTTGATATGCCGGAGGATGCTATCACTCCTATTATCCTTGGGCGCCCATTTCTACATACCGCCGGTGCAATGATCGATGTCAAGAAGGGTAGGATTACTTTTGAGCTAGGCGATGAGAGGCTAGTGTTTGACCTCCAAGGAAACACCTCGTCGACATGTGAAGAGTCATGTAATATGATCCATACCTTTGATGACAAATATCTAGGGAATGAGTCGAGTGAAAGCTTGAAAGATGACGACTTGTGGGGAATTGAAGATGATGATTCCGAGCTTGGGACGAATGAATGCCCATGTGATGTGATTGAAGACAAGTTACTTGAAAATAAGAAGGTTGAGCCTCCCTTGGGGCCACATGAAGATAGATGGACGTTTGGGTATATACCGAAGGATCGAAAGTACAAGTTCAAGCCGTTGAACTTAGTAGATCGGGATGCCCCGAGAACGTCAAGGCAAGGTTGCGAAGACCCTTGGAGTGGAGGTTGGTATTCCACAAGCTTGATCGAAAATTTCTCGAGAGCCTTCGATTTGTTACTTTGTGCCCTTGAAGGCGATGGAGTGATCTATGATGTTGTTGAAAAATGAATGAAGAACCCACCATCCTTGGTTTGACGGAGTTTCAAAAGAACCGTCTTATTGTATATATCTCCTTTTTTCGTATTCTTTTGTGTGTTTCTGGAATTCTTGTAATTTGATATGTTGATGAGCGATGTGAGGGAGGGATATTTGATGGTGTTTACTGATTTTATTTGATAGGTTTTTAGTGAAGATGAAGATTAGAGAGAAGTGGTTGATGATAGAAGCTCGGATCTTGGGCAAGAAAGTCGGTTTTTGAGCTTTTCGTGAGCTTTTGGGGACGGAATTCGAGATCCCAAGGTATTAGTTGACTTGTGGGTGGAGCTATCAAGAGGATTGAAGGCCTAGAAGAGTCATCCCGGCTGGGAAGGGTTTCATCTCGGCCGAGATGAAGTGTGCGTAGAATCTGGAGCTACTGACTGCCCATTCTGACCGAGAAGAGGACCATCTCGGCCGGGAAGGGACCATCCCAACCGAGATGGGACCATCTCGACCGGGATGGGTTTCAGCCTCCCCTTTTGGCCTCTTCTCCGTCATTTGAGCCCACCCAACCACTTCATACCCCCTCCCAACCTCCCTACCTACCCTTGCAACTATCATATAACCCCTACACTTCATATGTACACCTTTATCATCACTACACATCGAGTTTCACCCCGAATCCCACCCTTATCACACCAATGCAAGCCTAGAACTTCAACCGTGTGACTACATTGTGCATGAAGAGGAATATCGATGAGGAAGACAAGCATTGTGCTGTTATTGATCATTGAGACGATGGAGTTAGTGAGTTGTTAACCGTTAGGTAGGCGACTCTCCTTCTTTTCCGTTTTTTATTGCTAGTCTTTATTCGTTTGTTCCTCTTCCCTTTATGTATTTGGTGTCTTAGTGGCCCTCGGGGCCGTGGTTATTATTGCTCCTGATTCTCGATGACGTGACTACATCGAGAGTCATTTCAAAAATCCAAATTTATAAGTAATTTCACTTTTTCCTTATTTTATTTTCTTTTGGTAGGATTTAGTCGGATTTAGGCGGAATCCGGGCTAGGGGACTTGATTACACCTAGCCCTCCCCTCCCATTTCCTTTTATTTTCTTCTTTTTATTTCTTCCCCTATCCATATCTTTTCTTGTCTCGGCCCTTGGTGACTTGACTACACTCCGGCCGGACGCATTCTACCCTTTCTTCACTTTCATTTTTTTTCTTTTTTAGCTTTATTTTCCCTTTTTCTTTTCTTTTTAGTGTCTCCGCACACACTACAGATCGAGCATGAGGACATTGCTTGGTTTAAGTGTGGGGGAGCGATATCTTAGGCTAGTTTAGTTTTATTTTCGTAGTTTTTTCGAAAAAAACTTAAAAAACCCCTGAAAATTTGAAAATTTTCATAAAAAAAAAAACAAAAAGATTTTCCTTTGTGTCTTTTCCTTTTGTGTCGTTGTGTCGTATTTTTGTTGTATTGTGTGTTTTGCCTCCCCATTTCCTTGTAGGTTTCATGAACGCCGTGAGTTTCGAAAGGCTCAAGACATCCGGTAATACCCCTTCAATTCTTTCTCCTTTTTCCCTTTTTTGTGGAGTTTGGAGAAGATTTGTGATGGTGTGCTCAGGTGGAGCTTTGTGGAGATTTGTGGTTGATTGGTTGCTTATTTGGATGTTTCGGGGTGGTGTTTGTTTTGTTTGTGTGTTTGCTTTCTTTTCTCCTATTTTATTTGGTTTTGATGTGTTTGTTTCTTTTTCTTTCTTTTTCGTTGTGTCTTGGTTTTATCTTGTGTAGTTTGTGTCTAGTGTGTAAAATGGTTTTCGAAAACCCGGTTTTGAGGCTAGTGTGGAAGTGTTTACTTTCTTTTTCTAGTGATGTGAATCGAGTCTTGGACTTTAGCCTAGTAGAATGACTTTAAATCAATGATTTCGTTGGTTTCTTACCTTGAGTCCACCTAGTCTACTAGGAATTTACTACGGGATTTGCATTTTGACCATTATGACCACCCACGCCGTGAAAAGGCCTTGGTTGCCGGGTTTCGTCTCTTAGGTGACCATGTCCGAAATTTCTTGATTAGTCCAAGTTCTCCACCTTTTTTGTGGGTTTGAAGGGAAAGCGCGCCCAACTCACCCATTTCCCTACCTTCTACACATTTCCACAAATAAGTTGCAAATTTCATAAGGTGTTACTTGGTTCCAAGAAATGCCTACAAAATCAAGCCAAAAGGGCAAGCCAAGAAAAGAAAGAAAAATGAAAAGAAAAAGAAAGAAAAGAAAAGAAAGAAGAAAAAGAAAAGGCACGACAAAAGAAAAAAAAAATACAAAAGAAGAAAAAGAAGTGGCATAGCAACTCAAAAGCCAAATGCAAAAGAAAAGAATGTCAAAGAAAATCCTCTCAAAAAAAATGGGAAAGTCCTTAAACAATACAAAGGAAGGGTATTTATAAGGGTTCAAGAGCAAAGGAGAAGAAAAGAAGTGACGCGGGTCTGCAGGTGGCCAATCTCGGGCGAGAAGAGATGGTCTCGGACGAGATGGGACCCATCTCGGCCGAGAAGAGATGATCTCGGGCGAGATTGAGCATCAGTGGCCCGTCTTTGCTTGTACTCTTCATCTCGGGCGAGATGCCCCTTATCTCGGTCGGGATGGGTCTTGTAGGCCTCAAATATGATCTCAAGGGTCCCTACTTGCTTCTCATAGGCTTCTCATCGATTCTCGGTGCTCGGGAATAGGTCCCAATGGCTCGGGATCGAGTCTAAGCCACCGGGTGATCGTCGCTTCTCCTAGTTGGCTCCAAATGTGTCTGAAACGACTCGGAATCGTTCCACTCATACAAAGGAAGGATGATAGCGGTACTTAGTCGGTCTTCCCTCTTTTTGCAACCGTATCCACCTTCTTACTTGGACTAGTTGGGCGATTTTGGGCATGGGACGACCCTCTTGGCTCATCGCTAAAGGGGGCGGGACTTCACTTATCTACAGTGTCGACTAACTCCGTGGTTCATCCTTTTTCCATCCCGCCTATCATCTCGTGGTACGTTCTTAGAAGGTAAGGAGGAACCTAGGTAAGTTACCAACGTTTTTATTGCTTTGTCGTCATACTATTAGGGTTTTGTCCACTTCGATTTGTGTTATTAGTTTGGGAACGTTGTCACTTGCCTTGAGTCCCTAACCGGTGTTTCTTTCACCGCTTTGTAGAGGGAAGCGGTATTTGTTTCTTCTTAGATGCAACCGTTTGGTGTTTGTTTGTTTGTTTGTGTGTTTGTTTGTGTGTTTTTGTCTTCGGTTGCATCCACAGTTTTGTCGCAAGACCTCACTTGCCTTGCAGAGAGCACTTTTCCTCTAAGTGTTCTCGCGTGAGTTGAAAGGGCGTAGGGTGCGCTAATACCCGCTCGGCTAGTATTTTAGTTTTTACTAGCTTAGTAGTTAGTTGGTGCTTACTCGAAGGCGAGTAAGGGTTAAGTGTGGGGGAGTTGATAAGTGTGTTTTGTAGTGCCTATTTGTTGTGTTTGGTCCCGGTTTCTCTTGTGGAATCGCTCTTTGGAGCGGTTTCTTGGCTACTTATGCTTCTTCTAGTTCATTTTAGGTTCCTAAGACCATTCTTGGAGAGGTGGAACGATTCCGAGTCATTTCCGGCACATTACAATCACCCGGTAGCTTAGACTCGATCTCGAGCCCTTGGGACCCATTTCCGAGCCCCTTAGACTTGATCCCGAGCATCGAGACTCGATGAGGAGCCCATGAGAAGCAAGTGGGGACCCTTGAGATCATATTTGAGGCCTACAAGACCCATCCCGATCGAGAAGAGAGCCATCTCGCCCGAGATGAAGAGTACAAGCAAAGACAGGCCACTGATGCTCAATCTCGCCCGAGATTGGCCACCTGCAGACCCGCGTCACTTCTTTTCTTCTCCTTTGCTCTTGAACCCTTAGAAATACCCTTCCTTTGTATTGTTTAAGCACTTTTACATTATCTTACATTAGACTAAACCCTAGATAGAGTTCCTCCTCTCATTAGCTTAATCTTTCCCTAATCTTTAGTTAAACTTAGCTTAATCTAGTTTGTAATCCTTGTATTAAGGGAATTCTTCAAGACTCAACCAAGATTGACAACCTTGGGAGATTTATTTGGGTTTTTCTTAGTAATACAAGTTTTCATCTTTGATCCTTGTTAGTTTGGTATAATCCTCTTCTTCTCTTCTCTTTTAATCTTTGTTTATCTTTCATGTAATCCCCTAGAAATTCTAACGCAATACAGTGATGAAAACACTGTAGAGTGGGATTAAAACACACTGACAAACTATATCTAATTAAAAGAAATGGTAAGTCAATACAAAGGCCTCTTTTTACAAAAGGGCTAAAAGAAAAAAAAACTCCAAACAGGTTAATACAAAACCGTAAATTACATAATGAAGAAAGATTAGGATCCACGCTACTCGCTAGCTCACACCCAAAACCCAGCAGCAAATCCATGTCATGTTATAAACATAACAGCCACGTCAGTGGGGAGCAACTCGGACATTCTACCAGCCATATTACATCATATGGAAAAATAATAGTATTATTATATCAAAATACTTAAAATGAGAAAACATTAAAAACGATATATTAAAATAAGTTCTCGGAGAAAACTTAAAACATTTGTCAACCTGCAAATCAAACCAATTGATAATAATAATCATATTCAAAAATGGCATTATGGAAATTCGGTTAGTGTGCACAAGGCTAGACTTTCACTAGGATAATACTGGAAACTAGCTTCGAGAACTGTAGACTTAACTCATAACAGAATCCAGTCTCTAACTAGGCAACTCAACTATAACAGGACTGCGTGCAGCGAGGTCCTGGTTTAAGTAGTGCACACTCCTCCTAGACAACAAATATGTCTAGTTCAGCTGACGGCGACTAACACGATGCGATATCTTGCTTAAGGTCAAAACATACACTCTCCTGGGCGAAACTACGCCCAGTTCAACGACCAAATGCGCCCCAAATAGGCACATCGGCTTTATAGCTGATGGCAAAAACGTACATTCCAGATTATTACTCTAACCCCACACTTCTCTTTATTCCATAACTCCAAAACAGCCATTATCGATATTCAAAATATATAATAAATATAAATAATATGAGGATAAAATGAAT
This sequence comes from Agrostemma githago, assembly GCA_958450325.1. Classification (NCBI taxonomy): domain Eukaryota; kingdom Viridiplantae; phylum Streptophyta; class Magnoliopsida; order Caryophyllales; family Caryophyllaceae; genus Agrostemma; species Agrostemma githago. The sequence goes on from OY288249.1 coordinate 30,303,397, forward strand.
AAATATTTTATATTAAAAGGGAAACTTTCTATAAATAGAAACTTACCAATTTTAGAAACTTACTAAAAATAGTCTTATAGAAAATACGTAAGATATTAAAATTAGTGAAATGTATAAAATAGCATTTTTAACAAAATTAATATTTTATTGTTATCGTAACTTTAATATATTTCTAAATTCGTTACTCAAAATATAATTAAAATATAATAAGTCAATATATAGTATAAATACTTAGGAAATCGAGTTAAAACTATAAATTTTAGAAAAGAGATGTTTTAAGAAAATGATATCAAAATTAATTGAGTCCGACCCTTGTGCCTTTGCGACATTCCCTAGTCCCGGTCCGAGAGCCTAACCTTCTAATGCCCGGTGCGGGAGGTGACCCCGGTGCCTCCTCCTCCCTTAGTCCGCATACACATGCTAGTGTGAGGCCTCGACAGCAACCAACCCAACAACAACAACAGCAAGCTACCCGACCACTCCCCTCTTATCCTACACCCCCGGCGTATGTGTGCGTTCCTCCGTACACCCCCTACACTCCATTTGCCTACCCTTCGCTCCCGGCCGATCCAGCTATGGCCGCTATGCTTAATGCTTTGCACATTGGGCAATATGAGCATAGGAGGGACGATTATTATGCTCAGTACCCCGGGTATCATCTTTTGGCTCAGCAGGGGTATATTGATCCGCGTGGCAACATTCCATCGTGGTATAGGCCCGAGTACTTCCTTAACCACGGTAATCCTAGTGGTAGCGGTACTATGGTGGATGATGAGGACTACGAGGCCGAGGATGCCTTCGATATAAATGCGGGGGTAGGTAATCAAGAAGCCGGTGAAGAAGATGAAGATGGAAATGATGATGATGATGGTAACAATGCAAGTGAGCAAGGGGACGACGACGAGCATGGTGATGACTTTGATTAGTGAAGCGATGGAGATGCGTTAGTTGCTAACCTTTGGTATGACAACTTTCTTTTCTTTTCCGCTTTTGATTGCTCGTCTATTTTCTTTCCCCTTGTTATGAGTATTTTGTTGGCCCTCGGGGCCTTTGGGGTGATCGCTCCCGATTCTCGATGACGTGATTACATCGAGAATCATTTGAAAAATCCAAATATACAAGTCTTTTCTCATTTTTTTCTTTTATTTTCTTTTAGTAAGAATTAGTCGGATTCGGGCGGAATCCGGGCTAGGTGACGTGATTACACCTAGTCCTCCCCTCCCATTCCCTTTTATTTTTTTTTATTTCTTCCCCCATCCATATCTTTTCTCGTCTCGGCCCATGGTGACTTGACTACACCCCGGCCGGACACATTCTACCACTTTCTCCACTTTATTTTTGATTTTTAGCTTTATTTTCGTAGTTTCTTTTCTTTTGTGCTCCCATGCACTACGGTCGAGCATGAGGACATGGCTCGGCTTAAGTATGGGGGAGCGATATTCTATCGTAGTTAGTTTTATTTTCGTAGTTTTTCCAAAAAAAAAAAATCTTTAAAAATCCTAAAAATTTGAAAAAATTTCAAAAATCAAAAAGATTTTCTTTTTGTGTGTTTTCCTTTGTGTCATTGTCTCGTATATTTGTTTTGTTGTGTGTGTTTGCCTCCCTTTTTCCTTATAGGTTACTTGAATCACCAATAGCTTTGGAGAGCTTTCAAGACTTCCGGTAACATCTTTATCCCTTTTTCTTCTTTATCTCTTGTGGAAGCTTGGAGGAGATTGTGATGTTGTGTGCTCGGGAGGAGCTTTGTAATGCTTGTGGTCGATTTGATGGCTTGTTTGGAAGCTTGGGGTGGTGTTTGTGTTTTCTATGTGTTTGTTTTGTGTTGTTCTTGTTTTGTTACTTTTGTTTCCTTTTCTTTCGTTTTCGTTGAGTCTTTGTTTTGTGTTTTGTTGTGTGTCTTGTGTGTAAATGGTTTTCGAAAACCCGGTTTAGAGGCTAGTGTGTGAGTGTTTACTTTCCCTTCCTAGTTGTGTAAATCGAGTCTTGGACTTTAGCCTAGTAGAATGACCCTAAATCAATGATTTCGTTGGTCCTTTACCTTGAGTCCACCTAGCTTACTAGGGATTCACTACGGGATTTGCATTTTGACCATTATGACCACCCACGGTGTGAAAAGGCCTTGGTTGCCGAGTCCCGTCCCTTAGGTGACCATGTTTAGGATTGTTTGATTAGTCCATGTTCTCCACTTTTTGTGGGTTTGAAGGGAAGGCGCCGTCCCGACTCACCCATTTACCTACCTCCCACACATTTCCACACAATAAAATTGCAAATTGTTGATTCCTCTCTTTCTTGTCATACAAAGAAATGCCAAAAAGCCAAATCTTGCCAAAAAGGGCAAAGGAAAGAAAAAGAAAGAAAATGAAAGAAAGAAAAGAATGAAGAAAAAGAAAAGGCACAAAAGCCAAAAAGAAAATTGAAAAGAAGAAAAAGAATGGCATGGCAAAACAAGGCAAAAATGCAAAAGAAAAGAGAAAATGCCAAAAGAAAACCCGATTCACAAAAATAACCCCTACCTCTCAAAATAAGCCTTTTTCCGACTTTTGCCGTGAAGAGCCTACCAAAGGACCGAGTCCCGAGGAAGGATGATAGCGGCATTAGTCGGTCTTCCCTCATTTTGCATGTTTTCCACTTTTTACTTGGACTAGTTCGGCGGTTTTGGACACGGGACGACCCTCTTGGCTCACGCTAAAGGGGGCGGGGTCTCACTTACCTACAGTGTCGACTAACACCGTGGATCATCACTTCCCACTCCGCCGATCGTCCCGTAGTACGTTTTTAGAAAGTTAGGAGGACCTAGGTAAGTTACCAACGTTTTTGTTGCTTTATCGTCATACTATTAGGGTTTAGTCCACCTCGGTTTGTATTGCTAGCTTGGGAACGTTGTCACTTACATTGAGTCCTAAACCGGTGCTTCTTTCACCGCTTTTAGAGGGAAGCGGTATTTGTTTTTCTTTGGGTGCAACTGATTATGTGTTCGTTTGTGTGTGTCCGGTTGCATCCGCAGTTTTGTCGCAAGACCCGACTTGCCTTGCGGAGTGCACTTTTCCTCTAAGTGCACTCGCGTGAGTTGAAAGGGCGTAGGGTGCGCTAATACCCATTCGGCTAGTATAGTAGTTAGTATGTGCTTACTCGAGGGCGAGTAAGGGTTAAGTGTGGGGGAGTTGATAAGTGTGGTTTGTAGTGCCTATTTTGTAGTGTTTTGGTCCCATTTTCCTTGTAGAATCGCGCCTTGGGAGCGATTTATGGGCTTCTTATGCTTCCTTTAGTTCGTTTCAGGTTCCCGAGACCGATTTGGAAGAGTTGGAGCGATTCTGATTCGATACATACACATTTGGAGCCAACGAGATAAAGGAACAATGACTCGATGCTTTGGAATCGACCCCGAGACCTTGGGACCCAATCCCGAGCCTCCGAGACCCGATCACGAGTCCCGAGAATCGATGAGAAGTCCATGTGAGGCAAGGAGGAACCAAAAGGGTCATATTGGAGGCCTACAAGACTCATCCCCGACGGGTATGCACCTCATCCCGTCGGGGATGAAGTGCACGTTTGGAAGTGCTACTGCAGGGCCGTCCCGGTCGGGACCAACCCGTCCCGGTCGGGATGGTGGGTCCGTCCCGGTCGGGACCACCCAGCTCTACCCGCATCTCTTTTCTTTCTTCTCCCTTCCATTTGTAACCCTATAAATACCCTTCCTCTTGTAATCTTAGCTTATGTTCTTCATGTTCTTCACTTCCCACTAAACCCTAGACTACTTTAGGTTAGATTAGATTAGATTAGTGTAGATTAGTCTTTAGATTATCGTTAATTATAGATTAGTGCTTGTAATTTGGAATTCTTCAAGATCTCCATTCAAGCTTGACAACCTTGGATGTTTGTTTTGGGTTCTTCCATTTATGCAAGTTTCCTTCTTCTTTTCATCTTCTAGTATGGTATAATCTCTTTTCCTTTCTCTTTTCGAGTCTTGTATGTTTGTTTCTTATGATGATTCCTCTTGTTCTTCTTAGTTGTAGTTTGATTATTTTAGAGTAGTGTTCTTGCTAGGGTTAGTAGGGTGATTAGGGTGTTAATTGGATGATTAAGGGTTTGTTGGAGGAATTGGTGGAAGATTTGGGTTTCCTCTTGAGTGATGCACATTACATGTTTGTTGGAATGCTTGAATGACTAAGTAGGTTGGAATGCTTGTTTTTCTTGTCTTTCTTTGTCGTGTGTGTCGCCGGATGGGTTCCATGAGGAACCTCTTGGTCGGTCTAAGTTAGATTACCTAGATTACCCTACTACCTCCTTCACTCTAACTCCTCCTTGACCATTCCGTTACCCCTTTGACCCCGACCTAATCCTAGCCCGTTTTCCTTGTTTGTTTCTTCGTCTCCTTAGCCATAGTTTAGCCTTCTTCCCCTTCTTATCATAATAGTTTAGCCTAGTTCGTTGATCGAGTCTTGTATTTGGGTGACCTTAGTCTAGACGCCTCTTACCGTCCCCGTGGATTCGACCCGACTTACCCTATCTACCCAGTTAGGATTAGCCGGTTAATTATTTGGTGGCGGGATTCACGACAAATCCCTTCCTATCAGATTTTAATAAAAAATAATCAATCATAAAGCACCGGGGCCTGATGGATACTCGAGTGCTTTTTTCAAGGATGCTTGGGGAGTAATTGGAGACGAAGTCAGTAAAGCTGTTATTAATTGCATTGAAACAGGCAGCCTGCTGCAACAGTTAAACCACACGAGTATCACACTTATACCTAAGTGAGAGTTGCCGGTAAATGTGTCTCAATTTCGACCCATCTCATGTTGTAATGTGATTTACAAGACAATCTCTAAATTACTTTGTCGTCGGCTGGCTAAGATACTGCCCACTATTATATCTGAAAATCAAGGTGGGTTTATACAAGGTCGAAGCATAATAGAGAACGTTCTTATTTGTCAAGATATTGTCCGGCTTTATAATAGGAAGGCTGCCTCGCCAAGATGCATGTTCAAAGTGGATCTTCAAAAGGCATATGATTCGGTAAGCTGGGATTTTCTTGAGCAAATACTCTACGCTCTTAATTTTCCAGATTCTTTTCGTAAGATGGTTATGAGATGTGTAACAACAGTTTCGTATCCGTTGGTGATAAATGGTGATATGGTGGGTTTTTTTAAAGGGAAGAAAGGGTTACGACAAGGAGATCCACTTTCTCCATTATTATTTACAATCTGTATGGAATATCTTACTCGTATCCTTGGTGTAGCAACGAGTCAGATGCCCTTTAAATTTCACCCTCTTTGCAAGCAACTGAAGTTAACACATATGATGTTCGCCAATGATTTGCTCATGTTCAGTAAAGGTGATCCACAGTCGATTATGGTTATTTTGCGAGCATTCTCGTCTTTCTCCCAGGCGTCGGGGCTTCGCATGAATAACCTAAAATCTGATGCCTATTTTTGTTGTGTTCCCTTGGACATTAAGGCTGATATCCTAAAGGTTTCAGGTATAGTGGAGGGTAAATTGCCATTTCGATATCTTGGGATTCCGATTACTGCTGGTCGTTTATTGCAGGAGGACTATTCTATTCTTATTGAGAAAATTATTCAGCGTATTCGGAAATTTGGAGCGAGGAAGCTGTCGTATACGGGTCGGTTGACCCTTGTCAATTCTGTGCTGACTTTCTTATATGTTTATTGGGTAAATATCACCATAATTCCAGCGGGTGTGATGTATAGAATTGAGGCCATATGTCGTAATTATTTATGGGATGGGGGTGTTGATTTTAACAGAGTGCCCATGGTTGCGTGGGAAAAGATTTGCTTGCCAAAAGATGAAGGGGGGCTCGGTATTAGACAAGGGAATATTTGGAATGTAGCTGCAATCGGGAAACTCGTGTGGTGGATTTACTCAAAGCCGGACCATCTATGGGTCAAATGGGTCCATATACATTATATGAAAGGGAAGGATTGGCATGATTATATTCCTGATAATGATGTGGGCTGGAATTGGAGGAAGGTATGTAAGGCAAAAGATAAATTGGAGGCTGATTTCGTGAATGGGAATTGGGTTGTGCAGCAAGGTGATTATACGATCCAAGGTGCGTATGAATGGCTTCGTCGTCGTGCATCTAAGGTCCAATGGTGGCAATACGTATGGAACAAGCACTCTATACCCAAACATTCCTTTATTAGTTGGCTCATTTTTCATCAATCCTTGAAGGTAAGGAGCTCCCTTTATAAGTTAAACATTGTAGATAATCCTTGGTGTCCACTTTGTCAAGATAAGGAGGAAACGCATAGGCATCTTTTTCATGAATGTGCTTATAATTCGAGGATAATGGAAAGGCTTGCGGTGCGATGGGAGATGCAGGATCCGCGTGGGGATTGGTACCAGTGGGTTCGTTTGAAGAGATGGTCTAAATTTAGGAAGCAAATATGTTGGAGTGTGATAAACGCCGGGTATTATACAATTTGGATGCAGAGGAACGTGGCTCGTTTGAATGGTTATGTCCTGCATCCTCAGAATATTACTGACAGTATTGTGCAACAATTGATTATGCGATTTCGAAATAGCCTAAAAGGTTGTATTCCAAATAGAGATATGTTATGGATAGCTAGATGGAGCTAATTTGAGTAATAGGTGTCGGAAGTGTATATTGGAAACAATATTGTAATTTGGTGATTTTAATGAAAGCTTACAATTTACCAAAAAAAAAAATAATCAATCGTAGACAAATGAGGAATTATTAGGGAAAATAGTCTCGACTAAAAATGTATTTAAAACAAAATTGACTACTTTCTCATTTATTAATATAAGTCGTAAAACAAAATTAATTTATTGCACAAGTATACAAATCTCGATTATAATATAAAAATATGATTTTGAGTTAAAATTATAAATTAACGAAATACAAAGAAAATAAAATATCGTTATTATTTAGTTACTAGTGTCACGATAACCAATAAAATATTACAACGATCGTAAATAATTAACTTACTAACGATTTATAAAACGATATCGAAAGTTATAAAAATATTGATAACGTATACGATTCAAAATTAATATAATTAGCAATAATAAATAGCTAAAAAATAGAAAATTGGAGTTAAAATATTTACTACATACTACTACTCAAACATACGATATAAAATCGAGTAACGTCCTAAAGTTACCCTGAGCCGATATCCGAGCGATCACGTACTCGCCTTTCTTGATTTGACCAAGCTTGAACCTTAGAACTTGAAAGCCGATTCAATAAAACTTCGAGGCCTTCACGAAACAAAAACGAACGAGATTGGGACAATGAGAATCGGGAAAGAACGAGAAGGAGAAGATAAAGGGAATCATAAACAGTAGCAACACAAAGAGGAGGAACAATGCTACAGTTGTAGCAGCACAAGCAAAACGAAGGAGAGAAAAATGAGATGGAAGGGAAGTAACGAGCATGTGGTATGCACGGCTAAAACACGACGACAACAGCACGATGATGAGCAGCAGAAATCGAATGACAACAAAAGAACAACGAGGAGAAGAAAAGAGGAAGGTTAAGAAAGGAGGAGGACAACAAAGAACAGAATCGACACCGATAGCAAGATAATAGCGGAAAGAACACGAACAGTAACAAGAATAAGAGAACAACAGGAACAATAGCAGTATCGTAACACGGCAAGAGTACGACGAAACCGAAAAGCAACGGCAGAATCAGTAAATATAAAGAAGAAGAACAGAAGGTTCACAGTACACAGGCAACTTCTGCAGAATGTTGTTGACACAACAGCCGAACAAAACTCAGCGTAACGACACTAGTACTGTCATCAACAGCGGAGAGAAATAGAGAGGATGAGCATCAGAACAAGGAAGAAGAAACAGGGATCTAGTCGATAAAAGACAACAGCGAATGGCAGAAGAGAAAACGTAACAGCAACAAGGATGACAACAACAACAACCGCACAAGGAGCAGCAAACTCAGGACGAAGAACAAAAGAGAAGAAGAAGGAATACGAACAGCAATAAGCAGCAGCAACGGCGAATAAAATAATGAGCAACAGCAAAATTGACGAAAACACACGGACACCAATAGTAAAAACGCAACAGCAGCGAACCCAGGCACAAAACGATTTAGAAAAGACAAATTAAGAAGAGGAAGAAGAAAGGAAAAGAAATCTCACGATTAATAGCAGCAGCGGCATCGAGTGCGAGCATCAACCATCAGCATAACAGAGAACGATGACGATGGACTGACGAACAGGGAGCTGAAGGTTGACGATGATGGCGAGGTATGAAAGGAAGAAGAAAGGAAAAGGAAGGGAAGGTGCGTGTATGGCGAGCGTTGACAGGGAATTAAGGGAAGCTGAACACGTTAAAGAAAAAGGAAAACGAGAGGATTAGTGAAACAAAGAGGTGGAGGGTCACATAAAAGGAGATGTAAGTAGGGATGGCAATGGGTCCGGGACCCTACCCGGACCCGCCGGGTCTTACCCTAATGGGTCGGGTACGGGTCCTCTTTTTTTAGACCCTGCGGGTACGGGTCGGGTATGGGTCCTTCAATAATTTTCCGGGTCCGGGTCCGGGTCCTATATATTGGACCCGGACCCGACCCTTGGACCCGTTAAAATTATTTTTTTTTTAAAAAGAAAAAAAGAACTTAGTGGATGCGGTAATTCAATGTGTAGTATTGTAAATGAAACTAATACAAACCACAATGGGAGACGGAGACCTTACATTAGCAATAGAAATTAGAAATTAACCGCCAGTTATTCTAATATGTGTACCGAAACTCAGTAAATACTGAATTTCACCCCTTTTATCAGTACGTCAGACGTTTTTAGTGTCTGATTTAAAGTCAATTAAGTCATACAACTTCCGTTTTATTCATTTATTTTCATTTATATTTATTGTGAATAATATTTTAATCAAAGGCGAACAAATAAACGAGACGGAAGAGTATATATTAAAAAATTGTACCATCGGGTCCGGACCCGTGAAGGACCCGGACCCTACCCGGACCCGTCGGGTCCGGGTAAGGGTCTTAAAATTTTGGACCCTTACGGGTTCGGGTAGGGTCCGGGTCCAACATGTGAAACACGGGTCCGGGTCCGGGTCCGGCCGGACCCGACCCATACCCGCCCCGTTGCCATCCCTAGATGTAAGCAGGGGAAGCGGTGGAAAAAGTAGGCAAAAGGGAATAACCAAAATGAAGTGGGTTAGAAAAATGAATTGATTAAATGAATCGGGTGGGAAACGAATTCCGTAACTAAGTTGACTGACCCACGAGTTGAATCAAAAACGAGTTAATAGAATTAAATAAATAATCAGGCCGTCAAATAAAATGAGTAAATAAAGTATTCGTGACGAAAACGAGACTTATAAATAATTAGACGTTAATAGTATTTCCCGATAAAAAAATAAATTTACGATAAAGTGAATTACATTGATTTCTCGGGGAAATGCAATAAATGTTTTGACGAACTTATTATAAATGAATTACGAATCGAAAATAGAAATTCGAGCTTAAATATAAATAAATAAATAAAATTTAGAATTTAAATCGTCGAAATAGATTTTCGATAAGAATTAAAATTAATTGTATAAAATAAATCGAAACAGAATTAAAAATATGTTTTAAATATAAGAAGTGTTTCCGAATCAAATAGAATTTTAGAAGTTTGAAACGATTTAAACGATAAATTTGTTTTATAATAATTTTAAGAATTACGAGTTAAATTGTAAAAATAAAAATACGAACATAATTTTAATTTAATTTAATTTATAAAACCAGGGGTGTTACATTTCAAGTTTTAATCTTTGATTATTGTTCTTTGTTCTTGCTAGTTCATAATGAATGTTTTGTTGTTTGTGTTGATTCCTCTTGTTAGTGTTAGTATTAGTTTGATTATGTGTGAGTAGATTTATTGTGGGGTTAGTAGGGGGATTAAGTGTTGATTATGGATGATTAGGGTTTGATTGTGGGTAATGGTGAATTCTTTGTTGCTAGTCACATATTGAGCACACTATGTGTTTGTTGAATTGCTTGTTTGAGTAGTAGTGGCCATGCTTCTCATGCCTGTTTTCCTCTTCTCATTGTGTGATTGATTTGTGGTTGAATCCTTGTGTATTGGGTAACATGTTGCATGAGTATTCGGGTTTAGTCTTTGACACGAGAGTGCGGACTTTGTCTTTGACGCGAGAGCGCGGACCGACTTTAGTAACTAGGTGAAACCTACACCCTCAATCTACCAACTATCCTACTACATTTATGAGCCCGACCTAACCCTACTCCTTCCCATATTGATTTCTCCATCTTGTTAGATATTATCTATCTAGTTAGTTGATTGTTTTTAGTTTAGTTCATCTTCTTAGTTCATATTATACCTAGTTCATTGTTAGTCATACTTCTACTCTCTTGTCATCATTCTAGTTTGTTCATCCTTTTCAATTCTCTTCTCTTTGTGTTGTTTTGGTAGCTTAGCCTTGTTTTAGGTAGACCATAATCTAGACACCTTCTACCGTCCCCGTGGACTCGACCCGACTTACCCTAGCTACCCGTTAGGATTAGTTGGAATCTACTTGTTGGTGGGGACCCACGGCAAAACCCTACCATTGGATTAGTTGGTTTTTACTTTGATCGACCGGGATTCGCGACAAATCCCCGTCCGTCAAATTGGCACCGTTGCCGGGAACGGTGCTAAGTTAGATATTTGTCTTAGTTTTGTTTCGGAGTTAGTCCTTTCTTTTTCTTTTTTTTTATATATATATAAGTCGATAGCTTGTTTTGTATATATATTTGTGTGTTTCTTGTTCTCTTTTCTCTTGTGTCTTATTTTGTCAATTCTTTCTTGCATCTCTTCTCTCTTCTTCTTATCTATAATGTCTTCTCTTGCCGACCATGGTAGACCGAATCCCGACTTGTTTGGCTCACCCATTAATATTGGGGTTTTTTAGGGTCCTTGCTTCAATATTGAGCCCTATTATATTGATTTGGTGGAACGGGATGCCTTTCATGGGCTTGAGAGTGAGGATGTCTATGGCCTCCTTGGGAATTTTGTGGACTTGTGTTGTGTGTTTAAAAGGGATGGAGTGTCCCTTGATACCATTAAGCTTATATTGTTTCCATTTTTTCTTAAGAATGGAGCTAAGAGGTGGTTGCGCTCACACCCTCCTAACACCTTCACCTCTTGGAACCCACTAGCCCTTGCATTTATTAGGAAATTTTTCCGTCCCATGAAGGTTGCCAAGTTTAGAGATGAGATTCTTAGCTTTGAACAAGGCGAGTTGAGAGTTTGAGTGAGGCTTGGGTTAGGTTTAAGGGTTTATTGAGAGCTTGTCCAGTTCATGGAATCCCACTTTGGCTAACCACTTTGACCTTCCTTCAAGGTCTTCTTCCTCACCATAGAAACCTAATCATCTTTTCATCTGAGAGAAAATTCAACGAGTTAAATGATGATGAAGTTTTTGGATTAATTGAAAGAGTGACTAGTGTCAATGATCAATGGAGATTTGTGAGAGTGAGACCTAATGGAGGAGAACCTAAAGTTAACCCACCTATGCTTTATTTGCAACGTGAGTTGAGTGCTAGGGTAGACTCTTATTCTCTTGATATTGTTCATGATTCTCATACTTGTCAAGTTTCTTCTCCCCTTGTGCCCGTGAATGCTATGCATGACATATCATCTACTTATGCTTCTTGTGGTGATTTGGGAATTACTTTTAATGCTCTTCCTTCTTGTTCATTTCCACCTCTTATTGATGATGAGGAGGATGATGATGATTTGGATGTTGTTCAATATGTTCACCAAACCCCTTTGAATGCTAACATAATGTCAATGATGATTTGCATGTTATTGACTCTTGTGAACCGACTTGCCTTCCTTCAACACAATTTCCATATTCCCTTGTCCAACTTACACCTCTTGTTGTGAGTGTTAATGATTGTGAGTTGGAATGTATGCTTTTTGAGGAAAATGTGTGCTTGGATAAGTTTTATGATCTTTGTAGAGAGGAAAACCACGAAGATCTTAGCTTGTGTGAGTTGGAGGGCATATCTTTTGAGGTTGATTATGAGAGCTTGGAAAGGGAGTTGAGCGAAAGAGGAACTCTTGAGGTTGAGAAGGAGCAAAGAGAAGATAATGAGATATTTGATGATGCTTTGAGTGATGAGATTTTTGAGATCGATGATACTTGGGATTGTGAGGATGATTTCTATGAGGAACCTATTTTTGAGAAATTTGAGCCACTCTCTTGTATGGATTTTGAGTCTTTTTCACATATTGATGATTTGGATCTCATTTCTCTTACTCCTTCGATTGAGGTTATGTATGTTGAGGAAGATTGGGATAATTCTCTCAATGTGGTTTATTGTGCTTTAGGCTTGTCATTTGAGGATAAATTGGTGGAGGGTTTTGAATATGAAACGATGTATGCTAGTGCTCAATTTGAGAGTGTTGAACCCTCCTTGGAATATAATGATAAGCTTTGTTTGAAATTTGAGATTCCTAGTGTCCACCTTCCACACAAACCATTCACCACCACTTCTATCTCTTGGTTTTGTGGATTGTCTTGCTTACCTCACTACGACCATTTTGGTGAAGATTGTTCTAAAGCATTTGACAAGTTAAAGAGATCATTGGTAGGGTATTTAGAGGACTCAGTTGTTTCATTTGTGTTTAAGTGTATATATTTTCTTTTTTGTGGGTGTTTTTTTGTTGTTTTCTTCTTGTGTGTAGGTGTCCACTTATGATCTTGAAGAAGGAAAACAAGATGGTGGATAAAGCAAAAAAGATCAAGAATCACTCACCAAGTGGTGAAAGATCGAGTTTGAAATGGTAAATTCTTCACCCACCCTCTCTTTTCTCCCTCCCTTGTGTTAAACATTGAGGACAATGTTTCGTTTAAGTGTGGGGGAGAGTTTGTTACTTATTGGATCATATTTGGATCGATTTTGGTGGAATTGTGGATTTGGTGGTATGATTTTGTTGTAAATATGTGTTGTCTTGGGATGTTGGAAGTAGTTTGGTTATGTTGGTCCTTGTGAATATGTGTTGTGGATTTCTTTTATTTCTCTTGTGTGTTAGTTTTGTTTCTTGTTTTGTCTAATAAGTTTCTAAAACTCCTAAAAATTTGAAAAAATGAAAAATCCAAATAGAAGTTTTGCATTTTCCTAAGAGTTTAGTCAATTTTCTAGATTTCAAATTAGATGAAGAGAATAATTTGGAAATACTTAGTGTTGCATATTAATATTGTGAATCGACTAATATTTGCTTTAATTATTGATTTAGGGTGTATACCATCATTATTGTTCACATATTCATCTCATGGTCCATTTGAGCATTTTGTCCTATGGTGAACGGATCCCGACTTGGTGACGTTATTTCCATTACAAAATCACAAAAATCAACAAAAATGAGAAAAATCCCAAGAAAAAAACAAACAAAGTGTTTAATAATTGCTCACATTTCAATTCAAAGTGACTACATCAAAAAAAAAGGGGTCACTTATCAATAATTTGTAGTGTTTCGAAAACAAATGAAATGAAAAAAAAAATGAAAAAAAATGAAAAAATGAAAAGAAAGAAAAATGAAAAACAAAAAAAACAAAAGAAAAGAAAGTTGTTCAAATAAGTGAGTTTATGCGTATTTATTATTTCTCATCCACTTCGCAAATAAATTTAGCCTCCTTCTAGTCACCAAGTTAGTACCGGGACGATCCGAACTTCTTACTATGTGAGAGGAGGGACTTTGTGTTTCATTTTCGATTATAACGTCATGTTAGTTCACTCCATCTCCGTCATACACCCTATTTTGCTTACCGAAGTTATAGATTAGTAGATGTACAATAAGAATATGCAACTTGTGAAGTATTTCTTAGTCATACTTTATTTTTTAGTTGGTTTTTAGAATTTTGATTATCGATTTGGGATTTGCTTAGTTGCCTTGTTGAGGGAGGTGACTCGTTTTGACTAGAGTTCACCATATTATTATTGAGTTTCTAGCTTTATTGTTGGTCGTCTCGCAATTTTGGCAAGACCTCACTTGCCTTGCAAGGGGATACTTTCCTTATAGTATCTCGTTGTGAGTTGAAGGGACGAAGCGAGCCCGTTTATTGTCTCGTTATCAGCTATTATGTTTCTATTTTTATTTAGTGAATAAATTGCTTTTGTCGTAGACTATTTGAGCTTACTCGAGAACGAGTAAGGTTTAAGTGTGGAGGGTTGATAAACGGCATTTTAGTGATTATTTTACCCACATTTATTTACTTATTCGGGTCAATTATGAGTGCTTAATTGTTATTATAGCTCATTTTATGTTCTTATACGATATTAAGTGTTAATTAGTCGTTTTAGTTATAATTATCGTAATAATTGTTATTTTCCGAGAATTTGGTACTGCCTTGTCTCGTGTGTATTTTTGTAGGCACCGTCTGAAGAAATGACCGAGTGAAGACGAGAAAGAATCGGGTCAAAGAACAAAGCGGGTCAAGCAAATTAAAGTCAAAGGCCTACTTGATCGGACTGTCTTGAGTTGACGATATCTCACTCATACGACGTCGGAATTAAGTGATTCAAGATGCGTTGGAAAGCTAAGTTCGAAAACTACAAGTTTGTAGAAGAGAGCGAGACTCAATTCCATTGATTAATAGGTCGAAATCGAGCTACAAAGCAGCAACTATTGGATCAAGAAGGAGATAGATGGCCCATTATGAAAAAAGAAATGATTGGGGGCTGTTGATGGGCTGGACTACACGTAGCATGGGAGAGGAGTAGAGTAGTGGGCCAGCAACACAAAAGTGAAAAGAGTTGGAATTAAAAGAAGGAGAAAGGAGGAGTGAACAAGGGGAGCACGTAGGACGTAGGGTAGGAGGGGTCCGTAGAGTAGAGTAGCAATCCGAGAGAGGGAGATTAGTAGAAGAGCAGAAGGCCGCAGCAGGAGAGGAATGAGAGGAGTAGAGTAGTGTAGGTTGTAGCATTAGGAACCCCGTTACTCTTAATTCTTTATTTACATTAGTCTTAATTTATTGTTAATTAGATTTGTATAGTAATTAATTACTTTGGGTTAATCTCCAACACAATTTTCTCCTTCATCTATGCAATTCTCCATTTCAAGTTTGGTACAATTTCTTCTCCCTTTTCTTTATTGTTCATCTTTTATATTTATGAGTTTTAGATTCTTTTATGTTTAATTAGTTTAAAGTTAACATCTTTATTAGTTATTATTGTTTATTATTTTGTTTAGAGTAATGGATAGTTTAATTAGTTTACTTTTAATCATGTTCGAGTAGGTAATTTCTAGGGTCGAGTTAGGCTCGGTTTGTCTCCATTGTGGGTTTATTATCTTGTCTATTATTGTTGGTGTTCTCCATTGATCGCGATTTTTGTATGATTTACTTGTCTCGGTCAAGATGGGTGAATTATATTGTGTCGAGCTTTCATTGGTGTGGGTCGACCTAGTAATAAGTGCGAGAGCCCGTTATTGGGACCGTCTCGGGTAGATAGAGACTCGAGAGAGACCCTTTATCTTCTCAATTACCGACCATAACCGACTAGTTTGTGAACTCCGTTAATTCCCTTGTGACTACCTCGTTGACCTTGACCCTAGTCCTTTTCATCGTATTTATTTCATTTGTTTGTTTGACTAGTTTAGTTCGTTTTTGTTTCATTCGCTTAGTTGAGTAGTTAGACCTCTCTTTAAACCAAAACTTTTTCTTTTCTTGACTAAAACCTCACCTGGACCGAGACTCTCATTTTAACTAGATCGTCCCCGTGGAATTCGACCCGACTTACCCTCGACTACCCAAGTTTAGGATTAGTTAATTTTTACTTTGATCGATCGGGATTCGCGACAAACCCTACCATTCCCAACAAGGCAAATGAAGACCAAGGCGGATGTTCAATTTGACAAGTTTGTCAATATTGTGAAGAAGTTGGATGTGAGCATCCCTTTCACCGAGTTAATTACCCAAGTCCCGGCATATGGAAAATTCATGAGAGAAATCTTGGCTAGAAAGCGATCCTTTGACAAGGAAGAGACTATAGCGTTCACAAGAGAGGTGAGCGAGCTCATTCAAGGCTCTACACTTCCTAAGTTGAAGGATCCGAGTAGTTTCTCAATCCTGTGCACCATAGGGAACTTGAAGATCGAAAGGGCGTTATGTGATTTGGGGGCGAGTGTGAGCATTCTACCTTATTCTATTTGTGAGCGACTTGGGATGAAAGAGCTCAAATGTACCTCGATCACACTCCAAATGGCCGATCGTACGCTTAATCGACCATTAGGAATGTTAGAGGATGTGCCATTAAGAATAGGGAAATTCTTCATTCCGGTCGACTTCCTTGTGCTTGATATGCCGGAGGATGCTATCACTCCTATTATCCTTGGGCACCCATTTCTACATACCGTCGGTGCAATGATTGATGTCAAGAAGGGTAGGATTACTTTTGAGCTAGGCGATGAGAGGCTAGTGTTTGACTTCCAAGGAAACACCTCGTCTACATGTGAAGAGTCATGTAATATGATCCATACCTTTGATGACAAAGATCTAGGGAATGAGTCGAGTGAAAGCTTGAAAGATGACGACTTGTGGGGAATTGAAGATGATGATTCCGAGCTTGGGGCGAATGAATGCCCATGTGATGTGATTGAAGACAAGTTACTTGGAAATAAGAAGGTTGAGCCTCCCTTGGGGCCACATGAAGATAGATGGACGTTTGGGTATATACCGAAGGATCGAAAGTACAAGTTCTAGCCGTTGAACTTAGTAGATCGGGATGCCCCGGGAACGTCAAGGCAAGGTTGCGAAGACCCTTGGAGTGGAGGTTGGTATTCCACAAGCTTGATCGAAGATTTCTCGAGAGCCTTCGATTTGTTACTTCGTGCCCTTGAAGGCGATGGAGTGATCTATGATGTTGTTGAAAAATGAATGAAGAACCCACCACCTTTGGTTTGACGGAGTTCCAAAAGAACCGTCTCATTGTATATATCTCTTTCTTATTCTTTTGTGTGTTTGTGGAATTCTTGTTATTTGGTTGTTTGATGAGCGATGTGAGGGAGGGATTGTGATGGATGTTTTGAGCTTATTTGTAGGTGTGAAGTGAAGATGAAGTTTAGAGAGGAATGGTTGTTGATAGAAGCTTGGAGCTTGGTGGAGGAAGTCGGTTTTTGAGCTTTTGACAAGCTTTTGGGGACGAGATTCTTTATCCCGGTGTGTTAGTTGCCATGTGGGTGAAGCTTTCAAGAGGATTGAAGGAAAAGAGGAGTCATCCCGACCGGGAAGTGTTTCATCCCGACCGGGATGAAGTGTGCGTGGAATCGATAGCTACTGACCAGCCATCCCGCTCGAGATGGTCAAGCTTCCCGACCGGGAAGAGTTGCTCCCGCCCGAGATTGGCGCCAGTAGCCCCATTTTGCCTCTTCTCCGTCATTTGAGCCCACCCAACCACTTCATACCCCCTCCCAACCTCCCTACCTACCCTTGTAACTATCATATAACCCCCACATTTCATATGTACACCTTTATCATCACTACACATCGAGTTTCACCCCGAATCCCACCCTCATCACACCAATGCAAGCCTAGAACTTCAACCGTGTGACTACATTGTGCATGAAGAGGAATATCGATGAGGAAGACAAGCATTGTGCCGTTATTGATCATTGAGACGATGGAGTTAGTGAGTTGCTAACCATTTGGTAGGCGACTCTCCTTCTTTTCTGTCTTTTATTGCTAGTCTTTATTCGTTTGTTCCTCTTCCCTTTATGTATTTGGTGTCTTAGTGGCCCTCGGGGCCGTGGTTATTATTGCTCCCGATTCTCGATGACGTGACTACATCGAGAGTCATTTCAAAAATCCAAATTTACAAGTAATTTCACTTTTTCCTTATTTTATTTTCTTTTGGTAGGATTTAATCGGATTTAGGCGGAATCCGGGTTAGGTGCGTAACACTCGCTATTTTCCTAGCATTTTTATCTTTTCCGTTATGCCTTCGTCATAACTCTGTCACTGTTGGGCTTGTGTTTCATCATTTTTCCAACTTTAATTTCATTTTCGAGTTTAATGATATTTATTTTTATTTTTAAAAGGTTTTAATTCTTTTAGATCTATTTGTTGGATTTTCTTCGTAAACTAATTAATTTTCCGCGAGGAATTCTATTTTTCGACGAGTTAACGTTTTTAAGCTTGGATTTAAATTATTTCTTTTCCTACAAGTGTCTGGATATATTTATATAATATTTTCAACCTAGAAATATTTTTATTTAAGAAAAGTTAGCTATTAATGATTTTATTACGAAGTTTCGTAAATAAGTATCTTCTTACGCGAGATTTAATTTACTCGAATTTCTTTGAAATACCTTTAACTATTTTACGATTCTTCTTTTTATCAACTTACAAATTATTTCAGACATTTTCCCCATATTTTGGACCGACAAAGCTTCTTGTCACAATTTTACTACGTTTTATTAATACTTTTCATTCTATCACGTTAAACCGTAAACGTAAGATTATTTTCTTTTCACTAAATTGATGCATTATTACTCAAACTCTTCATACACCTTCTTCCTTTATTTTGGCTGGAACTTTTGACTCACTTTCATCTTGTTTTTATCAAAAAAATCATTGTCATTAAGCTTGCATAAACCATCCATTTCCTACCATTCATTTTTACATTTAAACAAAAAAAAAATCATTTCTTTCTTCTTCATTTTGGCCTTGACACCATCAGCCTCTCAAGGCTTACTCTTGCTTCTAATCGAGTCTTGATCGTCCCATTATCATCTCCAAATTAATCGTCTATCTTTTCCCTTCGTTAAGGTAATAATCGATGTTGTTTCCGATCGTTATTTACCTTGATTCTTTTAAGTTTTCTCATGGTATTTTTGTACCATATATGTCGTGTATTGAAGGATCCTTGGACGACCTCGAAGCCGATGAATTTATCGTGGACTCGGATTTGGATTTGAGGTAACGTCGATGTTACTCGGTATTGCATGATTTTATTTGTGTAATTGCATGTATATAATTATAATTTTATTTTGACAATATATGTATCTCATATAATCTGGAAAATTTTAAAAGTTGAAATTTGCATGTTTTGGTATTTTTATCGCTTTTACGAGATTAACGATTAAATCGTCATATTACTTGGTAAAATCGTAATATTCGGCATAAACATGTAATATATGTTTATATTCTGTAAAAATGATGTTTTTGATGATTTTTAATAATTTAGTATTTTTCTGATATTTTAGTTATCGATTATTGAATTATATATTACCGTTTACGATCAAAAATGATTAAAAGTCGATTTTTAGTTCTACTACCTAAACATTTTATTTTAATATGATTTTTGACGTGGTGAAACTTTCTGATGAAATAGAATTTTATGAAGTTTTTCATAATTTTTTGAAATTGTTAAGAGGATGAATTAATTAATCACTTTAAATCATCGTTTATCGTTATAACCGTGTTTGTCGTTTAAATTCTCGATTTCTGGTCTTGTGTGTAAATCTGGAAAAAAATATGATTATGATGATTTCATAATAAAATGTAATTTTATGATTTTTAGTGCTTTAATAAAATGTTAGGAACGATAAGTTTTATTAATGGAATCGTTAATTGTGAAAACAGGTTTAAAAGACGGTTTTAGTGGGATTTATTAAATCTGCAATTTTTGGAAATCTGGAAAAATAGTAGTTTCTGGAAAATCATGATTTTTAGGTTTAATAATAATTTTTGGATATTAATACTTAAATCGTTTTGTAATTACTATTTTTATTAATCGTTATTGTCGAGATTAGACGATTAACGAGAAAATGCTTTAAAAACCGAGTTTTAGGATTCTGGAAAATTTTCTTTTCTGGACAGAATGTCCATAAATATATTTTAACTATTTTAAGTAATTTTTGTACTATTTATTAAAGTCTTTAATTAATAAGTATTGATTTTTGGACAAATATTTTAATAAGTATTTTAACTATTTTAAGTAATGCTTCGTCTTACCAAAAAAACAATTATTTTTCCAGCCATTTTGAAAGTATTTAAATCTGAAACTTGGTGAGTTAAATCATCCCTTAACATACTCTTAATGTATTCAATTGTTTAATTAAATAAAAGACGTTAAAGTATTTAATTTGACATTTGCCGTAAAATCCTATTTATAATCGTATTGTCGAAACTATTAATAATTAGGGAATTTTAATTTTATAAATTTTGGAAACACCGTAATTAGTAGTAATAAAATGTTTAAGACATTTTTAATCATTTTATAAACACTCGTATGATGTTTCAATAATTTCATAAACCTAAATGTTCTCACTTTATCAATTAATATCGTTAAGGCCGAAAATATTAGTTTTATAAATCTATATCGTTTACTAAAAATGTTGTATTAGTATAAAAAAATATTTTCGTTATTTTGATATAATGCTATTTTTAGGAAAGCTTCCTAAAATAGAAGTTTCCTAAAATAGAAAGTTTCCTCTTTTGGAAAGTGGTCTTTTTTCCTTTTGTTCTCTTATTATTTATAATGATTATATCTTTTGAATATCGATAATGGCTTTGTTTTGGAGTTATGGAATAAGGATAAGTGTGGGGTTAGAGTAATACAGTCTAGGATGTACTGTTTTGCCATCAACTATAAGGCTGGTGTATCCATTTGGGATGCATTGGTTGTTGAACTGGATACATTTGGTGTCCAGGAGTATATGTGCATTGTGCCCTTAAGCTAGATATCGAATCGTGTTAGTCGCCGTCAGTTGAATTGGATACATTTGGTATCCAGGAGGGGTGTATATTACTTAAGCTAGGACCTCGCATGATAAGTCGACGTCCTATTATGGTTGAGTTGCCTAGTTAGAGACCTTGGATCTTCGCTGAGTGTGAAGTTGGTGTCTGAGTTCTCGAAGCTAGTTTTTAGTATATCCCTAGTGAAAGTCTAGCCTTGTGCACACTAACCGAATATCCGTAACGCCATTTTGAATATTTTATTTATTATCGATATAAATTGGTTTGCAGGTTGGCAAATATTTTTATGTTTCTTCGGAAACCCTTTTGATTATTTTGTTTTACGCTAAAAGCTTATTTTAATATGATGTTTTACTGTTTTCTTTTTACTATTTTTCTATAATAGTAATTACAGTTTTAAAATCCTGTTATATGGCTTGGAGAACGTTGGCGTTGCTCCCCACTTATTGTGGCTGTTATGTTTTAACATGGCAGGTATACGTGTTCCGGGTGTGAGCTAGCGAGTACTGTGGATCCTGCTTATTTATTTTAAAAATTATGTCCTATGGATTGTTCAAACCCCATTTGTGGATTGTTTTAATTTTTGGCCATTTTATTTAAGGCCTATTGTTTGACTTTACCATTTTAATTTTACTAAGACATGGTTACAGTGTGTTTTAATTCCGACTCTACAGTGTTTCCGCCATTGTATCGTGTTAGATTTTCTAGGGGATTACAGTTGGTATCAGAGCATCACTGCTCCCAACGCTTACACCTGAAATTAAGGAAAATACCAGTAAATTATTTAAACAGTAAATAAAAATATTATTAGAGATGGGTAGAAACAAGTAAGGACTTATGTGATTAGCCTTCATGTTCCTGAAACTCAATGATTAGCATTGAATATTTGTTTTATATGTCAAAGAAGATGATGAGTGGACAAGATGTTGACATGATCCTGCTCCAAATTAAGACGGGACCTACATAGCACTCTCAACGCCTGCTGACTCGAGTGGACAACTTGGTGCTCCAAGAAAGATGCCGATGGTGACTTTTAACTCCGATTCAGTTTACTTAAGCTATAGGCTAGATGATCAAGAGTAGATCCTAGTTCCATCGCGGTGCAGCAAACTCAGATGTGAAATCACTTTGGATCCCTCGTGAACTCTGGAGGCCCGTAGATTTTCCTCTGGTTCAAGAACTTAGTAATATAGGATCATCGACTCTTTTCTTCCTTCCTCTACTTCTTCTAATTCTTCTCTTTTATATTCTTTTCTTCATCCGCTTGGTGAATCCTTGTTATATTCTTCTACTCTACCATCTTTCTCTTGAGATTCTTTGGTTAGACCGGATTCTGTCTTAGCGAACCCGTGTTTGTGAGAGTCGTGCTAGGAATCTCGAGATGGTTAACTTCTTCTATAACCCTTGAGGGCTCTTTCTGACTCTCAACTCCATCTTCCTTTCTGCTTCTATTGATTTTTGTTACCGCATCTGCGGCTAATCCATTCGACCTTCATCGATTTTGAAAGCTCTTATTTTTATTTTTATTTTTTTATCCTTGTTCTATTTACCCGTTAACTTTTTTTTGAACTCCCTATTTTATAAAAAAGTTTGACTAGTTTAAAAAAAATGGATTATCATATAATTTTAACATTTTGAGTTATAATTTCTAATTGTGAAATTGCCCGTTTTTTAAAATGTTTGAGTGACTTAAACTTTTCGGATATCGTGAAATTTAACATTTTTGAATTATATTTAAGAAGCTTATACTTCACTTTTGTTTTATCTTTGGTTGATATTTATATTTAGATCTATTTCAAAATGCCTTGATAATTTATTTTAAATTATTTCGAAATTATTTCAATTTTTGATTTTTTTTTAGGCGACCGGAATTTTATGAAGACTTTCATATTTCCAAATACTTCAATTTTTAAAAGATTATTATGTAAAACATTTTAACATTGTCGAAATTATTTTGAATGTTCGGGTTTGATAACATTTTTGAAAACTTTCATAATTACTTTGATAACATTTTCGAAACCTTAACATTTTGAAATTAGTTTTCGTTTTATTGTCGGTGAATTTTTGAATCTGTTATTCAAAATGTTAGATAAGTGCTTCGATTTTTACCAACTACAAAATTTGATTTCTCCAAACTAAATTTTGTTTTGTCATAAAACGAAATGTTACCGAATTATTCTTAATAATCAAATTGTTTTACTTTTATTTTGAAAATATTTTGGTTACCTTGTTTCCTTCGAGTTTGTTTATTAATGTTATTTGACGTCGTTATTTTATCAAATAACTTTACTTTACGATTTCATTAATTAAAAGATTTTTAAACTTCGGGTAGCTTAGCCCAATTCCTCTTGGAATAAATAATTGCATTCGATTTCATATCACTTTGAAAGTTGTAAAGTTTTCTTTTAAAGTAAAATTTTTATGCGAATTTTGTATCCTCATCTTTTCGAGTGAGGTAATTTCTATTACTTTCTACTTATTCTTAGTTTCGGGGACGAAACATTCTTTTAGTGGGGAGGATTGTAACACTCGCAATTTTCCTAGCATTTTTATCTTTTCCGTTATGCCTTCGTCATAACTCTGTCACTGTTGGGCTTGTGTTTCACCATTTTTCCAACTTTAATTTCATTTTCGAGTTTAATGATATTTATTTTTATTTTTAAAAGTTTTTAATTCTTTTAGATCTATTTATTGGATTTTCTTCGTAAACTAATTAATTTTCCGCGAGGAATTCTATTTTTCGACGAGTTAACGTTTTTAAGCTTGGATTTAAATTATTTCTTTTCCTACAAGTGTCTGGATATATTTATATAATATTTTCAACCTAGAAATATTTTTATTTAAGAAAAGTTAGCTATTAATGATTTTATTACGAAGTTTCGTAAATAAGTATCTTCTTACGCGAGGTTTACTCGAATTGCTTTGAAATACCTTTAACTATTTTACGATTCTTCTTTTTATCAACTTACAAATTATTTCAGACATTTTTCCCATATTTTGGACCGACAAAGCTTCTTGTCACCATTTTACTACGTTTTATTAATACGTTTCATTCTATCACGTTAAACCGTAAACGTAAGATTATTTTCTTTTCACTAAATTGATGCATTATTACTCAAACTCTTCATACACCTTCTTCCTTTATTTTGGCTGGAACTTTTGACTCACTTTCACCTTATTTTTATCAAAAAAATCATTGTCATTAAGCTTGCATAAACCATCCATTTCCTACCATTCATTTTTACATTTAAACAAAAAAAAATCATTTCTTTCTTCTTCATTTTGGCCTTGACACCATCAGCCTCTCAAGGCTTACTCTTGCTTCTAATCGAGTCTTGATCGTCCCATTTTCATCTCCAAATTAATCGTCTATCTTTTCCCTTCGTTAAGGTAATAATCGATGTTGTTTCCGATCGTTATTTACCTTGATTCTTTTAAGTTTTCTCATGGTATTTTTGTACCATGTATGTCGTGTATTGAAGGATCCTTGGACGACCCTGAAGCCAATGAATTTATCGTAGACTCGGATTTGGATTTGAGGTAACGTCGATGTTACTCGGTATTGCATGATTTTATTTGTGTAATTGCATGTATATAATTATAATTTTATTTTGACAATATATCTGGAAAATTTAAAAAGTTGAAATTTGCATGTTTTGGTATTTTTATCGCTTTTACGAGATTAACGATTAAATCGTCATATTACTTGGTAAAATCGTAATATTCGGCATAAACATGTAATATACGTTTATATTCTGTAAAAATGATGTTTTTGCTGATTTTTAATAATCTAGTATTTTTCTGATATTTTAGTTATCGATTATTGAATTATTACCGTTTACGAACAAAAACGATTAAAAGTCGATTTTTAGTTCTAGTACCTAAACATTTTATTTTAATCTTATTTTGGACGTGGTGAAACTTTCTGATGAAATAGAATTTTATGAAGTTTTTCATAATTTTTCGGAATTGTTAAGAGGATGAATTAATTAATCACTTTAAATCATCGTTTATCGTTAAAACCGTGTTTGTCGTTTAAATTCTCGATTTTTGGTCTTTTTTGTAAATCTGGAAAAAAATATGATTATGATGATTTCATAATAAAATGTAATTTTATGATTTTTAGTGCTTTAATAAAATGTTAGGAACGATAAGTTTTATTAATGGAATCGTTAATTGTCAAAACGGGTTTAAAAGACGGTTTTAGTGGGATTTATTAAATCTGCAATTTTTGGAAATCTGGAAAAATAGTAGTTTCTGGAAAATCATGATTTTTAGGTTTAATAATAATTTTTAGATATTAATACTTAAATCGTTTTGTAATTACTATTTTTATTAATCGTTATTGTCGAGATTAAACGATTAACGAGAAAACGCTTTAAAAACCGAGTTTTAGGATTCTGGAAAATTTTCTTTTCTGGACAGAATGTCCATAAATATATTTTAACTATTTTACGTAATTTTTGTACTATTTATTAAAGTCTTTAATTAATAAGTATTGATTTTTGGACAAATTGTGATTTAACGTTAAATTGCTTCGTCTTACCAAAAAAACAATTATTTTTCCTGCCATTTTGCAAGTATTTAAATCTGAAACTTGGTGAGTTAAATCATCCCTTAACATACTCTTAATGTATTCAATTGTTTAATTAAATAAAAGACGTTAAAGTATTTAATTTGACATTTGCCGTAAAATCCTATTTATAATCGTATTGTCGAAACTATTAATAATTAGGGAATTTTAATTTTATAAATTTTGGAAACACCGTAATTAGTAGTAATAAAATGTTTAAGACATTTTTAATCATTTTATAAACACTCGTATGATGTTTCAATAATTTCATAAACCTAAATGTTCTCACTTTATCAATTAATATCGTTAAGGCCGAAAATATTAGTTTTATAAATCTATATCGTTTACTAAAATTGTTGTATTAGTATAAAAAAATATTTTCGTTATTTTGATATAATGCTATTTTTAGGAAAGCTTCCTAAAATAGAAGTTTCCTAAAATAGAAAGTTTCCTCTTTTGGAAAGTGGTCTTTTTTCCTTTTGTTCTCTTTTTATTTATAATGATTATATCTTTTGAATATCGATAATGGCTTTGTTTTGGAGTTATGGAATAAGGATAAGTGTGGGGTTAGAGTAATACAGTCTAGGATGTACTGTTTTGCCATCAACTATAAGGCTGGTGTATCCATTTGGGATACATTGGTTGTTGAACTGGATACATTTGGTGTCCAGGAGTATATGTGCATTGTGCCCTTAAGCTAGATATCGAATCGTGTTAGTCGCCGTCAGTTGAATTGGATACATTTGGTATCCAGGAGGGGTGTATATTACTTAAGCTAGGACCTCGCATGATAAGTCGACGTCCTATTATGCTTGAGTTGCCTAGTTAGAGACCTTGGATCTTCGCTTCATGTGAAGTTGGTGTCTGAGTTCTCGAAGCTAGTTTTTAGTATATCCCTAGTGAAAGTCTAGCCTTGTGCACACTAACCGAATATCCATAACGCCATTTTGAATATTTTATTTATTATCGATATAAATTGGTTTGCAGGTTGGCAAATATTTTTATGTTTCTTCGGAAACCCTTTTGATTATTTTGTTTTACGCTAAAAGCTTATTTTAATATGATGTTTTACTGTTTTCCTTTTTACTATTTTTCTATAATAGTAATTACAGTTTTAAAAATCTTGTTATATGGCTTGGAGAACGTTGGCGTTGCTCCCCACTGATTGTGGCTGTTACGTTTTAACATGGCAGGTATACGTGTTCCGGGTGTGGGCTAGCGAGTACTGTGGATCCTGCTTATTTATTTTAAAAATTATGTCATATGGATTGTTCAAACCCCATTTGTGGATTGTTTTAAATTTTGACCATTTTATTTAAGGCCTATTGTTTGACTTTACCATTTTAATTTTACTAAGACATAGTTACAGTGTGTTTTAATCCCGACTCTACAGTGTTTCCGCCACTGTATCGCGTTAGATTTTCTAGGGGATTACAAGGTGACTTGATTACACCTAGCCCTCCCCTCTCATTTCCTTTTGTTTTCTTCTTTTTATTTCTTCCCCCATCCATATCTTTTCTTGTCTCGGCCCTTGGTGACTTGACTACACCCCGGCCGGACGCATTCTACCCTTTCTTCACTTTCATTTTTTTCTTTTTTAGCTTTATTTTCCCTTTTTCTTTTCTTTTTAGTGTCTCCGCACACACTACAGATCGAGCATGGGAACATTGCTCGGTTTAAGTGTGGGGGAGCGATATCTTAGGCTAGTTTAGTTTTATTTTCGTAGTTTTTTCGAAAAAAATCTTTAAAAACCCCTAAAAATTTGAAAAATTTCATAAAAAAAAACAAAAAGATTTTCCTTTGTGTCTTTTCCTTTTGTGTCGTTGTGTCGTATTTTTGTTGTATTGTGTGTTTTGCCTCC
The DNA here is from genome assembly GCA_958450325.1 of Agrostemma githago. Taxonomy (NCBI): domain Eukaryota; kingdom Viridiplantae; phylum Streptophyta; class Magnoliopsida; order Caryophyllales; family Caryophyllaceae; genus Agrostemma; species Agrostemma githago. Next base: position 30,330,537 of record OY288249.1, read on the forward strand.
CCATTTCCTTGTAGGTTCCTTGAACGCCGTGAGTTTCGAAAGGGTCACGACATCCGGTAATACCCTTTCAATTCTTTCTCCTTTTTCCCTTTTTTTGTGGAGTTTGAAGAAGATTTGTGATGGTGTGCTCAGGTGGAGCTTTGTAGAGATTTGTGGTTGATTGGTTGCTTATTTGGATGTTTCGGGGTGGTGTTTGTTTTGTTTGTGTGTTTGTTTTCTTTTCTCTTATTTTATTTGGTTTTGTTGTGTTTGTTTCTTTTTCTTTCGTTTTCGTTGTGTCTTGGTTTTGTCTTGTGTAGTTTGTGTCTAGTGTGTAAAAAGGTTTTCGAAAACCCAGTTTTTGAGGCTAGTGTGCACGTGTTTACTTTCTTTTTCTAGTGATGTGAATCGAGTCTTGGACTTTAGTCTAGTAGAATGACTTTAAATCAATGATTTCGTTGCTTGGTTTCTTACCTTGAGTCCACCTAGTCTACTAGGGATTTACTACGGGATTTGCATTTTGACCATTATGATCACCCACGCAGTGAAAAGGCCTTGGTTGCCGGGTTTCGTCTCTTAGGTGACCATGTCCGAAATTGCTTGATTAGTCCAAGTTCTCCACCTTTTAGTGGGTTTGAAGGGAAAGCGCGCACAACTCACCCATTTCCCCTACCTCCTACACATTTCCACAAATAAGTTGCAAATTTCATAAGTTGTTACTTGGTTGCAAGAAATGCCTACAAAATCAAGCGATAAGGGCAAGCCAAGAAAAGAAAGAAAATGAAAGAAAAATGAAAAATGAAAAGAAAGAAAAAGAAAGAAAAATGAAAAAAAAAAAAAAAAAAAAAAAAAGAAAGAAGAAAAAGAAAAGGCACAACAAAAGAAAAAAATACAAAAGAAGAAAAAGAAGTGGCATAGCAACTCAAAAGCCAAATGCAAAAGAAAAGAATGCCAAAGAAAATTCTCTCACAAAAAAAAGAATACTCACCCCTCAAAATAAGCCTTTTTGTCGACTATTATCGTAAAGAGCCTACCAAAGAACCGAGTCCCTAGGAAGGATGATAGCGGTACTTAGTCGGTCTTCCCTCTTTTTGCAACCGTATCCACCTTTTTACTTGGACTAGTTGGGCGATTTTGGGCATGGGACGACCCTCTTGGCTCATCGCTAAAGGGGGCGGGACTTCACTTACCTACAGTGTCGACTAACTCCGTGGTTCATCCTTTTTCCATCCCGCCTATCGTCCCGTGGTACTTTCTTAGAAGGTTAGGAGGAACCTAGGTAAGTTACCAACGTTTTTATTGCTTTGTCCTCATACTATTAGGGTTTTGTCCACTTCGATTTGTGTTATTAGTTTGGGAACATTGTCACTTGGCTTGAGTCCCTAACCGGTGTTTCTTTCACCGCTTTGTAGAGAGAAGCGGTATTTGTTTCTTCTTAGATGCAACCGTTTGGTGTTTGTTTGTTTGTTTGTTTGTTTTTGTCTTCGGTTGCATCTACAGTTTTGTCGCAAGACCTCACTTGCCTTGCGGAGAGCACTTTTCCTCTAAGTGTTCTCGCGTGAGTTGAAAGGGCGTAGGGTTCGCTAATACCCGCTTGGCTAGTATTTTAGTTTTTATTAGCTTAGTAGTTAGTTGGTGCTTACTCGAGGGCGAGTAAGGGTTAAGTGTGGGGGAGTTGATAAGTGTGTTTTGTAGTGCTTATTTGTTGTGTTTGGTCCCGGTTTCTCTTGTGGAATCGCTCTTTGGAGCGGTTTCTTGGCTACTTACGCTTCTTCTAGTTCATTTTAGGTTCCTAAGACCATTCTTGGAGAGGTGGAACAATTCCGAGTCGTTTCAGATACATTTGAAGCCAACTAGGAGAAGCGACGATCACCCGGTGGCTTAGACTCGATCCCGAGCCATTGGGACCCATTCCCGAGCACCGAGAATTGATGAGAAGCCTATGAGAAGCAAGTAGGGACCCTTGAGATCATATTTGAGGCCTACAAGACCCATCCCGGCCGAGATAAGGGCCATCTCGCCCGAGATGAAGAGTACAAGCAAAGACGGGCCACTGATGCTCAATCTCGCCCGAGATCATCTCTTCTCGGTCGAGATGGGTCCCATCTCGTCCGAGACCATCTCTTCTCGCCCGAGATTGGCCACCTGCAGACCCGCGTCACTTCTTTTCTTCTCTTTTGCTCTTGAACCATTATAAATACCCTTCCTTTGTATTGTTTAAAGACTTTTTTTGGATTATCTTACATTAGACAAAACCTTAGATAGAGTTCCTCCTCTCATTAGCTTAATCTTTCCCTAATCTTTAGTTAAACTTAGCTTAATCTAGTTTGTAATCCTTGTATTAAGGGAATTCTTTAAGACTCAACCAAGATTGACAACCTTTGGAGATTTATTTGGGTTTTTCTTATTAATACAAGTTTTCATCTTTCATCCTTGCTAGTTTGGTACAATCCTCTTCTTCTCTTCTCTTTTAATCTTTGTTTATCTTTCAAGTTTTAATCTTTGATTATTGTTCTTTGTTCTTGCTAGTTCATAATGAATGTTTTGTTGTTTGTGTTGATTCCTCTTGTTAGTGTTAGTATTAGTTTGATTATGTGTGAGTAGATTTATTGTGGGGTTAGTAGGGGGATTAAGTGTTGATTATGGATGATTAGGGTTTGATTGTGGGTAATGGTGAATTCTTTGTTGCTAGTCACATATTGAGCACACTATGTGTTTGTTGAATTGCTTGTTTGAGTAGTAGTGGCCATGCTTCTCATGCCTGTTTTCCTCTTCTCATTGTGTGATTGATTTGTGGTTGAATCCTTGTGTATTGGGTAACATGTTGCATGAGTATTCGGGTTTAGTCTTTGACACGAGAGTGCGGACTTTGTCTTTGACGCGAGAGCGCGGACCGACTTTAGTAACTAGGTGAAACCTACACCCTCAATCTACCAACTATCCTACTACATTTATGAGCCCGACCTAACCCTACTCCTTCCCATATTGATTTCTCCATCTTGTTAGATATTATCTATCTACTTAGTTGATTGTTTTTAGTTTAGTTCATCTTCTTAGTTCATATTATACCTAGTTCATTGTTAGTCATACTTCTACTCTCTTGTCATCATTCTAGTTTGTTCATCCTTGTCAATTCTCTTCTCTTTGTGTTGTTTTGGTAGCTTAGCCTTGTTTTAGGTAGACCATAGTCTAGACACCTTCTACCGTCCCCGTGGACTCGACCCGACTTACCCTAGCTACCCGTTAGGATTAGTTGGACTCTACTTGTTGGTGGGGACCCACGGCAAAACCCTACCATCACTTGTAATGCTCCGCGCGCGGTCTTGCTTGATGTTCTTGAGAGGGTCGCGATGACTTGAATCTCCCGTGAATGTTTGAATTTTTCTTGGATCTTCTGAGCAGGCGGCACGATTTATCGTACTTGTTGACTGCTTGCCACGGATTTGATGGAGAGACTTGGAGCGACTTGTGTCTTGTTCTCTCTTGATCCTTTGCTTAAGAAATTTTCCAATTTTCTCAAATGAATGAAAAGGACTCCATTTATAGAGTTTTGAAATTCTCCTTGGTGGTGATGTGAGTTGATATGAACTTTGAAACAAGAACGAGAGATATGATTAGTATACTGAAATGGACGTGAAACAAGTAACCAAAACAGAAGGTAAAGATGGTTTGAGGATGAATAAACCGTAACCAAAGGATAGTATGCTAGGTGAAGTAGACCTATACTTCAACAAAGCGCTTTGCTAGATCAAACACTCGATTGAAATAGCGAGTTTAGAGCTTGTAACGCGACTCACTCTAGACTTTGTCTTGTGAACTACAAAGACGAAACAAAAGGAAGCTCAAAGCTTAACTTTTACTTGGGTTTTAATTTGCAAATTGGATGATCTATTCCTTCAAAATGGCCGGCTATTTATAGCCTACAAGAGCCCTTAAACCGGTTGGTTTAGGGTGACAAAAACAAAGACTAAAACTATGTGAACATGGAGCTAATTACAAAGTAGGGAGCTAATAACAAAGCTAGTGTAAACATGGAGTTAAAACCAAAGCTAGGTGAAGAGTAATCAGTCGTGGTCTTCTTATGTGAACAAGGAGATGAAAACAAGGCTTGAGTGGGCGTAATGAGGCGCGGCAAGGTGTGAACATGGAGCCAAAAACAAGGCTAACAAGAGAGCCTTTGGACCGTGTACACCAAGAGAACACAACCAGCTCCAAGACCTTCTTAACTTCAGTCCATTACTCATGCTTGAATGATTGTGACCCTAAGTTAATGTCTCCACTTTACCTTGATTAGTTGCTCCTTTATTCAGCTCAAATTCGAGCTAACTTCATTATTGAAGATGACTTCTTATTATTGCTAAACTAGCTGGCCTAAACTTAAGTAGGAGCTAGTATACTTTAGTTGAACTCTTTGGAACTTCCTTACTTGGATTGGTAGCTCCTTGATTCGGATCATCTCCTCCCCCTTGACAAGGAATTGTCCTCAATTCTGAAATGTTAACTTTATCAAGGTATAGAAGAAGATCTTCTATTAGGAAGGTGGCTTGAACTCCATACTCATCCGGCAACTTCAACTTGTAAGTTCTGTGGTTACCCTTGTGCGGAACTTCTGGTTGTGACTTCCATTTGCTCTTTCCTTGGTTTGGGAACTCCTCCATACTTACGTTAGCCAAAGACAAGTCATCCCTTATGAAGGGCCTTGTACTTCTGTTTTTGTTGTGTTCTCCTTTGTAGGCTGCTCTCATTATGTATCCTGAATTAGAATGCCTTGGGGTGCAAAGGAGGTTGCCTTTAGAAGGAAGTCTCACCTACAAAATAAGCTCATCAAAAGTACTACAAGAGTTAGTCTTGTGTTTGGCCAGTACTTCAGTCTCCATGGAGTAGTAGTCCTTCCAATTCTCAATTCCAATTCTGGTTGTATGCGTGTTGTTACAAGACAACGTGTAGACCATGTCTTCGCCCTTACCTTCTACATACCTTAAGATCTCAGGATCTTTCCTAGGCATCATATAGGAGGGTGTTCCATTAGAGATAACAACACCTTGTTCCTTTTGCCACTCTTCAAATGGCGTCCCTTCACTGCCACTTTCAATCTTGATTGGCTCTTCTTTGGTGGCATCCAATTCTCCTTTGTCTAAAGTATGCATTTCTACAATTTTACTAGCAAACATTGAGAGGTTGGGTTTTCCGACTCTATTTGCTAACATGCTACACACGCTTTGAGGTGCCATGGGTTTGAGTATAATTCTCTTCCCTTTATCATTCAATTCATACTCATTCCTCCTCCCATGGTGAACTACGTCCCTATCAAACTGCCAAGGACGGCCTAATAGTATGTGACAAGCATCCATAGGAATTACATCACACAGAACCTCATCAATGTAGGAGCCCATGGTTAATCCAACCCTTACTTGTTTAGTGACCCTTACCTTGTTCCCGTTGTTTAACCAATGTAAAGCATAAGGGTTAGGGTGATTAGTAGTAGCTAGACCTAGTTTGTCTACCATTTCAGTTGAGGCAACGTTGGTACAACTACCTCCATCAATGATTAAGCTACACCACTGGTCCTTAACTTGACACTTAGTGTGGAACAGTTGGTCTCTTTGTTCAGTGTCATGTTGAATGGGGTTAGCATGCAGAGTACGTAGTACTAGGAGTGTGTCATAAGCCGGGGGTTCATAAGCCTCAATATCTTCTTCCTCTTCTTCCTCTCCTTCATTAACATTAAAAACAGCCCCTATACGTTGTTCCTCCTCCCATAACTCATCCCTAACTGTGATTACTTCCCTTAAGGTCACAACTCTTTTGTTAGGACACGCGTTTTTGAAGTGACCAAACCCTTGACATTTGAAACAACGTACCTTAGATAGACTAGTTTCAGTGGTTGTTTTGGGGGTGGATTGAGGTGGGGGTGCTGGGTTAGTCTTAACAATAAGGGGTTGATTAGAACTAGTAGGATTGACTCTATTGCTATCATCTATCCGAGACCAAGTATGACTCTTACTAGACTCACCCTCATGTCTTCCCTTCCCTTGCGCCTCAATTTTTAGACACAACCCACACAATGTATCAAAATCAGAATAAGGACACAAATCAACGGTATTGGCTATACTACGGTTTAATCCACGTAAGAATCTAGCCATTTTTATTTCTTCATTTTCCTCTACTTCTCCCATTAAAACCAAGTTCTCAAACTCGTCTATATATTCACTAACACTCATTTTTCCTTGCACAAGGTTAGCAATCTTTTTGTATAAGGATAATTTGTGCGTAGTTGGGACATACCTCTTACGTAATTTACGTTTTAAGGACTCCCAAGAAGTAATCTTACCCTTCCCACTTCTGGTGCGTTGTACCTTAAGTCCTTCATACCAAAGGGAAGCCCCTTTGCTTAGCTTTAGGATGGCGTATTTGCACCTCTCTTCGTCCTCCAAATCCTTGAAGTCAAAGAGCTTCTCTATGTTTCTTTCCCACTCCAAGTAAGCTTCAGGATCAGTACCACCATTAAACTCAGGGAGTTCATTTACCTTAATCCTATCCACCAGTTCCCTCCTTGGTTGGAAACGAGAATTCTTGGGCTGGAAGTTCTCCAATGCCTTCTTTAGTTGTTCCAGGAAGGTAGGATCTTCAAAGTTCAACACTCCTGCCATGCTTACGTCTAAATGGGTGACCAAGGCTCTGATACCACTAATGATGTGAGTTGATATGAACTTTGAAACAAGAACGAGAGATATGATTAGTATACTGAAATGGACGTGAAACAAGTAACCAAAACAGAAGGTAAAGATGGTTTGAGGATGAATAAACCGTAACCAAAGGATAGTATGCTAGGTGAAGTAGACCTATACTTCAACAAAGCGCTTTGCTAGATCAAACACCCGATTGAAATAGCGAGTTTAGAGCTTGTAACGCGACTCACTCTAGACTTTGTCTTGTGAACTACAAAGACGAAACAAAAGGAAGCTCAAAGCTTAACTTTTACTTGGGTTTTAATTTGCAAATTGGATGATCTATTCCTTCAAAATGGCCGGCTATTTATAGCCTACAAGAGCCCTTAAACCGGTTGGTTTAGGGTGACAAAAACAAAGACTAAAACTATGTGAACATGGAGCTAATTACAAAGTAGGGAGCTAATAACAAAGCTAGTGTAAACATGGAGTTAAAACCAAAGCTAGGTGAAGAGTAATCAGCCGTGGTCTTCTTATGTGAACAAGGAGATGAAAACAAGGCTTGAGTGGGCGTAATGAGGCGCGGCAAGGTGTGAACATGGAGCCAAAAACAAGGCTAACAAGAGAGCCTTTGGACCGTGTACACCAAGAGAACACAACCAGCTCCAAGACCTTCTTAACTTCAGTCCATTACTCATACTTGAATGATTGTGACCCTAAGTTAATGTCTCCACTTTACCTTGATTAGTTGCTCCTTTATTCAGCTCAAATTCGAGCTAACTTCATTATTGAAGATGACTTCTTATTATTGCTAAACTAGCTGGCCTAAACTTAAGTAGGAGCTAGTATACTTTAGTTGAACTCTTTGGAACTTCCTTACTTGGATTGGTAGCTCCTTGATTCGGATCAGGTGGACTTTGTAGTCACAGGTCCATTTGTGGGTTTATTAGTGACATTGACCCAATTTGTCTTATTTTCGAGTTTAATGATCGAAATAGTCCATTATGTAATTTGGATCAATCCGTATTTCATTTACTCGGGGCAAAAAAATTAAAATTGAGCTATTCGTTTTAACTCAAAATAATTAATTAATTTTATTTATTCGGCACTTTAATAAAGTTTAGTGCCTACACAATAATCTCGTAAAAACGATAGAAACAACGAAATAAATGAAAATCAACGATTATAAAACATTTATAAGGAAATTGACATATTAGTATTGCCAAACAAAAAAAATAGATTCTATGCATGCAACTAAGACAATAATATCAAGCAATAACGAGATCGTCGATTTTACCTTTATCGAGATTTGAGTCGATAATATACTCGTCCTCCTCGGGGTTGTCGTGAAAGCCTATAAAAAATATAAACAAGGTACAAGACCCATATTAGTATCATAAATCGAGTAAAAGGGAGTAGGAATATAGGTTTCGATAATTACCCTTTGAATAGGATGAACAACGATCGAAAAGAAGAGTCGGAATTGGAAAAAAAACAGAGCACTGACAAGTGATGAAGTCGTGACTACTGCTGCTGTGTTCTTTTTTTTAGAACATGGAGAGGAGAGAAGTTGGAGGAAGAATCTAAAGAGTAATAGTAATTAGAGTGTGGAATAAAGAGATAGGGTTTGAGACTTAAAACGGGATTGGGAGAGTCAGATAACTTATCACAATAGAAAAGGAGAATGTGCATTGAAACTAGGAGGGAAAAGTGGAGTCTATTTTGATGATTTCAACTGAAACAACGAAAATATTCAACAGTCTGATGAAGGAAACGGCTGGACTGCTAAAATTAGAGCCTGATTATGCTTTAAATCGAAAATTGCTCAGTAGAAATAGAAAATAGAAATAGGGAAAAAAATTGTTATCGAAATAAAACTCGTGAGCTTAAATCTCAGTTAAAAAGGCCCAAATAAATGAAAATACAAATTTTTGAGACAATTAAAACGAGTTTTCGAACAAAAATAATTTATTACGAAGATCGAAATTAAACTTGATAATTTAGTGAGACTCGACACGTGTCGATTTAATCGTAACAGGACGGATAGCAGAGCTAGGAAATTGTGGGTGTTACAATCTCACCACGATATTCATTCGTCTACCCAAACCCGCGCGTGGCCGTTGTGGGGTGGACTTTGTCATGTCCACAATTATTATAACTGTAGACCAGCAGATTCATTATAATCCACCCAATCAACGCGTACACCTGAAGTCTCCACTCCAGGTATGGTGTACAAACCTTGCTCATGCTCATTTCCCAGTCGCAATGCATGTCCGACTAGACCCCTTGACCAAACCGTTCAATCTACGTAACGTCCACAACTTAAATCCTAATCAAAACATTTAAATTAAATCCGAGTAGACGTTTTAGATCCGTTCTTTATCGTTTACTGATGGGGAACGGTTTCACAGCCGCCCCTTGGCCCGGATCGCCCCTGGGTTTAATCCTGCCAAGGAGTTCATTCGAACCCTCAGACATGACCCTCAGGAGAGCCTCATCACCCAGGCCTCATCACCGAGGAAGGCCGAGGCTAATCCTGTCCAAGCCCGCGGAGCCTCGGGCTCTGGAAAACCAATTGGTCCTCTTATCATAAGGGGCAAGTTAACAGCACGGGTCCCAACCCCTGGGCACAACCAAGGGGAGCCTCCTATGCTCCCTAGGGCGAGGAGAACTTGTCTCACCAAATGCCCGTTGTCTTTCTCTCTCTCCTGGCAGCCTATAAATATCTCTTGGTATTCTTCATTGAGTTAAATATCGGAGAGGGTCCCCTCGGAAACCGATAGGCGAAATTAGGAGATCCGTTGGACGGGTGGTGTTTCTCGAGGCGCAGAGAGATCAAGATAAATCTGCTCCCAAGCTCCAGAATCAGTTTCGAAATTGATTGTTTTTTACGCAAACAATTTGGCACCGTCTGTGGGGATTATACCTTTAATTCTCACAGAAAGAACAAAACAAGGCACGTGAAACATGGCTAACATGGAGGAAACCATCAATCCGCTCGACGGAATGCCGCAGACAGACCCAGAGGCTGGGACACCTGCCAACATCCCTAAGGGAGCGAAGGTGGCAACCGCCCAGGCTACGTCTCGACGGCAATCTAGCGAAAAGCCTCGTGGAGACATCCAGCAATCTTCTCTGGATTTAGCACTCAAACCCTCCCAAATAGTGCAAACAGCGTCATTCCTTTTGGCGATGTTGAACAAAAGTTTTACTCCTCAAGATCTCACCGGGGGCACCAACCCACAAATCGGGCGTCTCATGTTCCGAAATATGAACACCGTGGAAGGGTCGAGGCGCACCATAGTGAGAAGACATCAGCGGCATGCCCCCCGTGCTGCGGTGGGTTACCTCCAGGCTCGAAGAAAACTGCATGTCACACCACCCAAAGTCCAGAAGTCGGTCCTTGAGAACGAGGTCTATGATGTTCGTACCGATGAATCCACCGCCTCGTCCGAAAGGCCACACCGTGAGCCGGTCAGCCGGAGCTTGGGCCCCAGGCAAGGCAGTGTATTCTCGCGTCTGAGACTGGCCGGTCGTGAGAAGGGACAAGGCTTTTCCCAAAGCATGCAGGCCCGATTATCCAACTCTAGGGCAACGGGCAGGGGGCATGGCAAGTCACTCCCCAACCATAGGGGGGGCAGAGAGGAAGAATTAGATTCTATTTCCGGGCGAAAACGCCGTCCCCCCCCAGGTCCGTCACAGGAAAGTCACTGCAGATAGGGGATGGGAGGAATCTTTCCACCCCCCACAGTCTGAAGGGGAGACACCAAAGCGTCACGTCGAATCCCTTTCACAGCATCATCGCTCCGAAGCGACCGGCCAAGGATTCTCGGTAAGCCTACTAGGACACCGTTGCATCCTGAAGTTGTTCGATCCCAAAAATTAAGATGCCTACAGTGAAGTCTGACGGAACAACCGGCCCCGAAGATCACCTGGCCGCCTACGAAAGTCATATGGAAATGTACGACTCTAAGGACGCGGTATGGTGCAAGGTCTTTCCCACGACTCTCATCGGTCTGGCCTAAGGGTGGTTTAGAGACCTACCGAAGGGGTCCATATTCACCTTTGAAGAATTAACGAAGGTATTCTTGGATCAGTACGCAGGGAACAAGAGGCGAAGGCTCACACGTTTCGACCTCATGACCTTGCGCCAGAAGAAAGGTGAGACTATCCGGGAATACTTGAGGAGGTTTGACTTGGAGTTCCAGCAGGTCAAAGAAATAGATGATTCGACCGCCGCGTACGCCTTAACCAATTCCCTGGTACCCGGCGAATTGAAAAATCAGCTGATACGAGCCCAGCCGGAATCCCTGGCTAAGGCTAGAAAGATCGCTAATGGCTTTATGGTGGAAGAAGAGTTTCATTCTCGGCACGGCCCTATGTCGGCATCAGGGCAGGTCCAGGCCGCGCCACAAAGGTGCCGCCATCAATCCAAGGGGGGATCCGAACAAATATTGTGCTTTCCACGACAGCATCGGCCACACCACGGAGGAGTGCCGCCACCTGAAAGATGAAATAGAGGGCCTAATCCAGAAGAGGTGGCTCGATATGTACGCAGCCAGGGCGAAGCGGCAAAAGGCCCCACAAGATAGGCCCGAGGGTTTGAGCAAGCGAGAGAAACTGGTGTCTCATGTTGTTTCAGGAGACGTTGAGGGGAAGATCAGTAATAAGAGCCGCAAGCGACGCTTGCGAGAGCTTCATAACCATATTTCAGAAGGCCAAGCCGACCCTGACGACTCTGACACTGAGCATCACCCTCGAAGACGGGGGCGGATAGTCTACCCACACAGTGACCCTCTCGTCCTAACATTGGAGATAAATAACTACACCGTCAAAAGGTGCATGGTTGACACCGACGCATAGACTAACTTACTCTACAAAGAAGCTTTTGAAAATATGGGCCTCCAACCGAGGCTCCAACCGGCGGCAGGTTCGTTATATGGTTTCAGTGGAGCAGGGGTGATACCCATGGGCCTGATCGAACTACCAGTCACTTTCGGCGAGGGGAAGGTCGCCAGGAATGTGCGCTTGACTTTCGTGGTAGTCGACGCTAAGTCAGCATACAACGCGTTGATAGGTCGTGCCACCCTCAAGGAAATCTAGACAGCTATCTCTATCCGAGCCCTCACGGTAGCATACGTCTCAGACGCGAACATGAAGGGCAAGGTATATGGAGACCAAGAATCGGCCAGGCACTGCTACTCCGTAGCCATGGAGGGCCCTCAGGGTGACTTGAAAGGAAAGAAGAAAATGCATAGTCCACCTTAATAAGGCATGCCCCAAGGACTGATATCCTTTGCCGGGAATCAACCAGCTGGTAGACGCGACGAGTGGATACTCCGTGCTGAGTTTTCTAGATGCGTTCTCAGGATGCCATCAAGTGTATCTGTAGGAGCCATACAGGGTTAAATGCGCGTTTATCACCAGCGCAGGCACGTTCATGTATAAAATGATGTCGTTCGGCCTCAAGAACATTGGAGCCACGTACCAGAGGCTAGTAGACCATATTTTCCAGGAGCAAAAGGGAAGGAATGTGGAGGTGTACGTGGATGATGTCATCGTAAAAAGCAAACGGGACGATCGGCACCTGGACGACCTGAGAGAAACGTTCAGGTCGCTAAGGAAGTACAAAATAAAGTTAAACCCCAAGAAATGCACCTCTGGGGTACGCTCAGGAAAGTTCTTAGACTTCCTCGTTAGCTCAAGGGGAATTGATGTTAACCCCGAGAAAGTCAAGGCTATCCAAAATTTGCCTAAGCCCTGAGCAATCAAGGATGTATAGCAGTTGACCGGCCGGATGGTCGGCCTCGCGCGGTTCATTTCTCAATTGGCAGACAAGACAACGCCTTTCTTTAAGATCTTAAGGGGAATAAGCAATTTCGGTGGGAGGATTAGCAGAAAGTAGTGTTCGAGCAGTTGAAGGAACACTTGAAGACCCTCCCGACACTCGCTCGTCCGAGCACTGGGGAATAGCTATATCTATACATAGCCGTGACAAACACAGCGGTGAGTGTAGTAATCCTCCGGGAGGAGGCGGGTACAGCAGCCAATATATTTCATTAGTCACACCCTGCGGCTGGCTGAGAAGAACTACCCGTTGGTAGAAAAAGCCGCCTACGCCGTAGTCATTGCGGCTCCAAAAATCCGACCATATTTCGACGCACACCCAGTGCTTGTCCTATCAGATCAGATTCTGGAAAAGATTCTAGAGAAGTTCGAGAAATCCGGGAGGCTGCTGAAATGGGCAATAGAGCTAAGTGGACTAGGAATATCATACCAAGCCCAGACCACAATCAAAGCACAGGCGCTAGCAGACTTCTTGGCCGAGTGTTCCCACTCAGAAGACGTTCCTCCGGTCGGTGAGTGGGAAGTGTACACGGATGGGGCATCAACGGCCGCCGGTGTAGGGGTTGGAATCATGCTTACAAGTACCGAAGGGGTTGAGTTCGAGCATGCATTGAGGCTCATGTTCCTCACCTCGAACAACAAAGCTGAGTACGAGGCAGTGTTGGCCGGCATCAGCCTAGCCGCGGTCACGGGAGCAGAAAGAGTAACACTAGCTACGGACTCGCAGCTCATCGTCAATCAGATCAACGAGGAATATGAGACATGAGAACCCGCGATGACCCAATACCTTGAAAAGGTGATATCCGAGTTGTCAAAATTCAAGTCGTACAAAGTGAAAATAGTCCCAAGGTCCCAGAACCACCGCGCTGACATCCTGTCAAAGTTGGCAAGTTCAAATCTACAAGACATAAGGCGGTCGGTAAGGGTCGATGTGAGGAAAATTAATTCAATTGGCGAAGCCCCAACCCTAAACCCGATAGGCGCGGTCGAGGGAGAGAAGCAGGAAAGTTGGATGACTCCCATCGTTTAGTTTAAAAGGGATCGGATCCTGCCAGAAGACCCAGCGTAGAGAATAAAAATACAAATGAATGTTGTGCATTACATCATGATAAATGATGAGTTATACAAAAAGTCCTTCTCTTCACCTTTGCTGAGGTACCTCGGACCTTGCATGGCGTCCCTCGTCCCCGACGACATACACTCGAGGATCTGTGGACATCATGTTGAGGGGAGGGCTTAGCTCACAAAGCCCTGAGAGCTGGATACTACTGGCCAACCATGAAGGCAGACGCGAAGGAGCTAACTAAAAAGTGTAGGAAGTGCCAGCTCCATGCCCCGATTATTCATGTCCCGGCCCGAGAGCTCCAACCAATTCTATCCCCCATCCCCTTCGCTTAGTGGGGGATGGACATCCTCGGTCCGTTCACTATTGCTACTGGTGAAAGGAAGTTCTTGATAGTCGCCATTAACTACTTCACAAAATGGATAGAGGCGGAAGTTGTCCCCAATATCACCGAACCAGCAGTTAGAAAAGTTATATGGAGAAATAATTTGACTCGTTATGGTGTCCTCAAGGAGATGGTGTTTGACCATGGCCGGTAATTCGACAACGCCCCCCTGCGGGAATGGCTGGAAGGACATAGCGTGGCAGTGGCATACTCAGTTGTATCCCACCCTTAGACGAACGGTTAGGCCAAAACTGTTAATAAATAGATATTGAATAAGTTGAAAAATATGTTAAATGACTCGATGGGTTGATGGGCCGACGAGCTACCAGCGTGCTGTGGTCCATCAGAACTAACCGGAAAGAATCCACGGGTCAGACACCCTTCGGGTTGGTGTACGGGGCAGAGGCCCTCTTGCCAATCGAGACTCGCCTTCCTACCCTCAAATCACAGATGTTCGACAGAGAGGGTAACGAGGAAACAATGGCCAAGGCACTTGATTTGGTCAGTGAAGTCAGGGCAGGTGCCTGCGTCAACATTGTTGCATACCAGCAAACGATGAGAAAAGCTTACAACAAAAGAGTATCAAAAAGAAGCTTCCAGGTAGGTGATCTGGTCCTCAAGAAAGCTGAGGCCATAGGCAAAGCACGGGAACACGGGAAGCTGAGTGCAAACTGGGAGGACCAGTATCAAGTGGTACGGATCCTAAGGCCCGAAACTTATAAACTCGCCAATCTTGACGACCAAGAGTTAGCAGCACATTGGAACATTGATACATTGAAAAAGTATTATGTTTAGAGATGGACTGAGCATGGTTTGTCCTCAAAAGTTACATTACAAGTGCTCTCTTTGTTTTTCCTTCAAAGAAATCCTAGCAGCAGCAGAGGATGGTCAATATTCATGTCGATTACTCCGCTCCGTAATTGCACGTGAAATAATGGAAAGAAGAATACTTTACTTGTCACTTACTCTTTGCAAATCCTAAGTAACAAGCATGGGGCAATAGGCAAGAAGCCCATGTTGCAAAAGGCCTAGGTCATAATAACCACCCGAACGCATTATTCCTTACATAGCACCAGTCAGGCAGGGGGCACGGCCACAAGTGCCGAACCGGGCCTAAGCAACACTTATCTTGGTATAAAGCATAAGTCCCCTACCTGACATCAGGCAGGCAGGGGACACGGCCACAAAGTGCCAAACCATTCCTAAGCAACACTTAGCCTAGTATAAAGCATAAGTCCCTTACTTGACATCAGTCAGGCAGGGGGCACGGCCACAAGTGCCAAACCGGGCCTAAGCAACACTTAGCCTGGTATAAAGCATAAGTCCCCTACCTGACATCTGTCAGGCAGGGGGCACGACCACAAGTTCTGAACTAGGCCTAAGCAACACTTAGCCTGGTATAAAGCATAAGTCCCCTACCTGACA
The DNA here is from genome assembly GCA_958450325.1 of Agrostemma githago. Classification (NCBI taxonomy): domain Eukaryota; kingdom Viridiplantae; phylum Streptophyta; class Magnoliopsida; order Caryophyllales; family Caryophyllaceae; genus Agrostemma; species Agrostemma githago. The sequence goes on from OY288249.1 coordinate 30,345,904, forward strand.
TCAGTTAGGCAGGAGGCACGGCCACAAGTGCCGAACCAGGCCTAAGCAACACTTAAATTGGTATAAAGCACAAGTCCCCTACCTGACATTTAGTTAAGCATAAGGCACGGCCACAAGTGTCGAACCAGACCTAAGCAGCACTTAGCCTGGTATAAAACTCATGCTTCCTACCTGACGTCAGTCAGGCAGAAGGCATGGCCACAAGTGCCGAACCAGGTCCAAGCAGCACTTAGCCCGTTGTATGTATTTAGAAAAAATCCAAAACGCTACAAGACCAAAATATCGAAGGTTGAGCATAAAACTCGGAGTTCAAAGAAGTAAGTAGCACAGGTGGAAAGGATGAAGTGTAAAGTGCAAAAATTTAAACATCCGTTTACAAGAGACCGAGGAAATGGGGAACCAAAAAATAAAGAGCTATTGGGAGTTAGACCCTTCTAGAACGAAGGTGGCTCCACCCCGGGAATTGAGTCCGTCTCTGGGGCCTACTCCACCTGGAAGGACGCGCCGTCGGAAATTCCCTGCGCTTGCTCCGCCTGGGGGTAGAGATCTTCAGGTCCCCCCTTCAAGGGGTCTAGTACCCTGGTAGCATCCATCTCGTTGTACTTGATGTTGAAAGCATTCTCATCAAAGTCAGGCATCAGGCTCTTCATCACCTCCACGCAAAAGTCAGTAGCACTCTTAGCTCCAACCTCGAAAGATTCTAGTTCCTTAGCCTCCCCCTCAGCAATAGCCTTTCTCGGGTGCTCATCCGCTTCCACCTCTAGGACCCGACACCGAGAACGAGCTCCTTGCAGCTCAAGGTCAGATTGCTGAAATTTTTCCTCCAAGGACTTCACCTTACCCTCCAAATTCATGGAGTGGCGCGCGGATTGGTCTAGGGCAACAGTTCTTTCACCTAGCTCCATTCGGACCTCATCAAGTTGTCTCTCCAAGGCCTCCCCTTTATTTTTCCAGTCATTGGCCAAATTCTGAGCTAGCCCTGGCTCGCCTCGGGCTTGTCCCAATTCATTCCGTGCCATGTCCAGAAATCTGTTCTAGCTCTCCTTGGCCTTGCTCTAGTTCACCTCGGGCTCTCCCTAGTTCTTCCCGAGTCTGCTTCAATTCACGGGACGCCAGGCGTTGAGCTGTCTGGATCGAGAGAGCGGTCTGATGCGCCAGTTTGGCAGCTTGGTCCAAAGCAGCGGAGGAATTATCAGCGAAGAGAGATGATGCTTCAACATGATCTACGTAGGAAAGCCAGTTTGGAGACCCTGGGTTCATATGCTCTAGGGGGAACGAGGCATGATCAGTCGCGGGACGCTTGGCCAAAGGAGATTTACCCTCAGCCTCTAGGTCTATTAGGTCGTTTGGCTCCATAGGCTATTTCTCTTTCCTCTTCCGGCTCATTAACTCTTGACCTAGAGGAGACAAGGGAACGGCCTCGGAAACAGTCTGCTGAAAAGAGGAAGGGATAGCCTCAGCGGAAGTTGCTCCAGGAGGTTGCTGGAAGATCCGTTGAGGAGTTTGGCTTGTCGATCCAGGAGTTTGTTGAATGATCTGTTAGGGAGTCTCCTCTATCGACCCAGGAGTCCACTGAGCGACCTGCGGGGGGGTCACCTCCGCCAACCCTAGATCTTGTCTTAGCTGGTTAAAGTCCCTTGACATACATCATGAGACTCTATTTCCTCTTATCCAGATAATTCTCAGGGCAATTGGTGATTGGGGTACAGTCTGCATGCAGTCCAATCGCCTCCAACTCACTTGTAGAAAGAGTAGCCTCGTACGTATCTGCAAAGGAAGTAAGGAAAAGACATCAGCGTCACAATTGGAAAATGCATAATAAAGGGATGAAGGAACCCCAAACTACCTCTCCGCCGAGCGGGGTTCAACCCCATGCTGGTCAAGTACTGATCATTACAGATAACATCGGCAGGGGGAAGTTAGTACACAGGAGCATGACCCTTCCCGCGCTTGACGCACTTAAAGAGCGCAGTTATTCTCTTGTCTTGGACACTAAGTTTCACGAAATCCGCTGCCAGGGGCACGACCCTGTGGTACTCTTCATGAGTCTCCATACGGGTGTGGACTTGCCCTCGGAACTTGCGAGGAATGGACCACCCAATCCTACTATGGACATATAAAAAATTATCCTTCCAGTTCTTCACACTGGTCAGAGCAGGCCAAGCGAGGAGGTAGCCCGTAGCTCGGGTAAGCGACCAATAGGCTGAAGGACCAGCGCTGGTCTTTTTTTTGGTGAAATGTGAGATTATATATATATATCAAAAACCGGATATTACAAGTACAAATTCGTCAAATTCATGGTCAAATTCGTCATACTGCGAAGGGCATTGACTGAGGGCTCATACCCCCAAAACAAACAAACCCACGCATAGGCCACCAATGTTCAAACTGAAACAAGGTGTTCATCCTCCTGAACACCTTTGAAATGAAGGGGTGCAGAGGGAATCGGAGCCCAAACTCCAAATCCTTATGGTACACGGCAATGCTACCATCAGGAGGGTTACAAACTGTGTCCTTCTCCCCAGGATATTGTATAGAGTACCCATGACTGAAGTAGTAAAAAAGCTACAAATCTTTTACCGCGTCGACATACATTATATCGCCCCGATTACATTCATTAGTGCGTTGATGAAGAGGGATCGCATAAGTTTCCTTATCTAAAAACAAATGAGTTCTAGTGGTCGCGGTGGAGGGACCCACTGCAGTAACAGGGATAGCGTCGAGACCCGCTCCGCCCAAATCGGCTATATCAGAGGGAGCGCTCTCCGGAGAGCTGGCTCTCCCTTCATCAGGGTCAATCGGTTGGCTCGTCGCCGCCCCCGAGGGCCCAGCACCCTCAGCTAACGAGGAAAACCTAGTGTGTGCCACTGTCACACTCATCGGGGCATCAGGACAGTGGCGGGGTGACATAACCTCTTCGTCATCTCCAAGGACACGGAAGATAAGCGATTTCCGGCGATGAGTAGGCATTCTTGTTTTTCTCACCTTTCCTTTGGTGCAAGGGGGGAATCATGAAAAAAGCGGAAAAAATTAAGAGAGTCGCACAACAAAAAGGAGGAGGAAAGAAATCTGACCTAGACACCTGCGCTGCGAAGCCCGGAACATGAAAGGGGAGTTTGAAGCCTTAAACTTGAAAAGAAAGGGGTTTTAGGAGAGGATCTTAAGACGCAAAAGTGAAAAAGTGGGGGAGTAAGGTGTATATATATAAGATGAGGACCTGAAAGGTCCCCCGATTAGATTTTCACACGTGTTGCGCTCCAAGAACATCTCCCATCACATCCCAAAGCATGGGTAAAAGACAAAAAGAAAAGGAAGGCAAAAGGGAATAAGGCGCGAAAAAACGAAAACGCACAGTACAAAATGACATCACCAAGGTTCTTCATTACAAAAGGGGCCCCACGAGGGTTGCTTACAGATTCTTGAAAAATCGATCAAGCCAAGACAAGTTACAATAAAGTGGTTACAATAAAGATCGGATAACATTAATAGAAACTACTATGAAGCAAAACACTTAGGCGTGGGTATCCTGCTACCTTGGCGTTAGAAAGGTCGGTATGCGGTACTTCCACCGCCTCCGCAACAGGGGCCACCGCTCTGATGACAAACGCTAGTTTGCAGACCCATGACTGCTTCTGTCCGAATCGGGGAGAGGGTGCTCCCTAGGGCTGGCTGCATCAGCATCCTCGACAGGACCCCACTCCTAATCATCAGGTATGTCTTCCACGTCGTTTCCCAGTATCGCCTCATCCCGACCGCCAAGCAGGTCCCTCTAGTCCAACTCCGCCCAGCCCAATCCTTCTCCCTCGTCGGGTTCAGGACCAAAATAGGCGTCAGGATTAGTCCTTCATTCCTGAAAAAACGTCAAAATCTCCTTGGACTCAGGAGAAAAGGGAAGAGAGGCGGGAGGAGAGGGAATGGGAGATTAGAGGGGCCCCCACTGCTCCTCTACATTCTTGGAGCGAGGTGAGGACAAAGTTCACAGGGAAGATCCGGAATCAGGGATGTCAGGGTCTAGATTTTCCGGTCAGAGCCAAGGGACGCAGACGCTGCATCTCCGATTATCACATCCCCCTCGGCAGCTCGCAAGGGTTGGGTTTTATCTTCCGCCAAAAGGACTGGCGTCTAGGACGCCAAATTGCCTTGGGAAGGTGAGCCGAGCCCGGGGCGAAATCTGATTTCCGCGCCCAACGGAGAGATCACACGAGGATTCGACGCACTGCAGGGCAGTATCAAAACCTTAAACGGCGACCAAGAAATCTCCTGGTCTTCATTACCACACCTCTTGCATAAACCAGATCTGTTAGCCAAGCCATTGTTGGAAGAAGGAAGGAGGTGAAGTGCAGGGTTGGAAATTTGTAAACCTTGACCATTTATACTCCAAGGAGGGAAGAAACAGTTGGGGAGTTACTGCCACAAACTACCAAGAAGGAAGGTGAGAAGTGTCGAAAGGAAATACGCCCCAAAAATATTTTCACATGCAACAGTAAATATTAAAGGGGCAAACATTTCAGTGCCTCGAGCGTACAAAAGATTACGAGAAATAAAGGCAAGATTCGCTTCCTTAGGTCAAGTGTGGCGACACGCCCGGGGCCTCCACCCGCAGCAAGGTCAATCTCATGGTTCTAATCCCAAAGTATCTCTTCGGTGGGCAATAAGGCCCACACGCCTTCCGACCACCGAGGGGCATTTGATGGGGAACGGTTTCACAGCCGCCCCTCGGCCCGGATCACCCCTTGGTTTAATCCTGCCAAGGAGTTCATTCGAACCCTCGGACATGACCCTTAGGAGAGCAGGGTCGGAATTTCCCACCTGGGCCTCATCACCGAGGAAGGTCGAGGCTAATCATGTCCGAGCCCGCGGAGCCTCAGGCTCGGGAAAACCAATCGGTTCTCTCATCATAAGGGGCAAGTTAACAGCACAGGTCTCAACTCCTGGGCGCAACTAAGAGGAGCCTCCTATGCTCCCTAGGGCGAAGAGAACTTGTCTCACCAGATGCCCGTTGTCTTTCTCTCTCTCCTAGCAGCCTATAAATATCCCTTGGTATTCTTCATTGAGGGATAAGAAAAAAGGATGACTCTCTCTCGCTCTAGCAATAACTTTACACATTTAAGTCCATTAATTTCCTTTAGTAACCGCCTGTAACGCCAGCAGGAGCTGACTTAGGCATCGGAGAGGGTCCCCTCAGAAACCTCCGAGGTCCTATTTGTTCCATGTGCAGAAATCGATAGGCAAAATATGGAGATCCGCTGGACGAAGTGGTGTTTCCTGAGGCGCAGAGAGATCACGATAAATCCGCTCCCAAGCTCCGGAATCAGTTTCGGAATCGATTGTTTTTGACGCAAACATTTACGTTTTTTTATTTATCGCTTTCGTGTAAAATCTGAGGGTGTAACAACTCCTTAACATGATGTGCTAACGTTATCGCATGTTTTATCTCTTTTCTCACATGTTTTATTGCTTTTAGGACGAAATCGCATGTTAAAGCACTAATCAGAAACATAAAACGTAATTAACAATACAGAAACTTTAACGAACACAAAAACTCGTGCCGGATCCTGACCCCTGACCTGAATCGCGTGGCACCATGCGCTTCAGAACAGGAACGCCTAGATGGCCGCGTTCTTTCCTGTAAACGTTTTTGTGTCTGAACAGTTTAATCAAAATGAGCAGTGGTTCAATTCATTATTAGTCTGAACTCCTAGAGTCATACACCTCAATACTGGATCGCATGACACCATGCGCTTCTGCATTAGATCGCACGACGCCAGGCGTCCTTATTAATACCTTACAGACGCACTTTTTAGCAGAAATCTTGGTGGGTTATTATACATAAACCGACTATTATTCATATTATATTGTTAAACCTGTTTTCCAGATTCGCTATTATGATTAATAAATAATAACCTTATTCTCCCTTTTACGTGCAACGTAACATGTTCAAACTGTTATGTGTTATCGCATCATTGTATGCAAAGAACATAAATCCCGACTTCGATGTTAGTTTATTTGCTCCTAAATAAAATCGAAATGGTCAAGAATGCATATCTAAGGTTAAAGAACGAGAAACGTCAGACATCGATTGATTAGTAGAGACTGCTATGTGCGGACGTGATTGAGTGTCAATATTCATAACGTTGACTTCCATACGTACCCTCACCTCTTACTCGAATCCCTGGATAGTGGAAAATCAAATCCTCTGGAACAAGAGTCATTCTAAACGTGGAATGTTTAAGGTACAAGTCTTTATCTTAGGTCTCATGTCATTTGGCATTAAACTGACTATTGGCTCAAAGTTAATTGGAACGGTTTTCGAATGCCCCATAATTGATCGGTGGCGACTCCGACATCACATGCGTCCACCAGTTCAAGGAGAGAACCATCGGTTAATCCACTCGCTTTACGTAACTATAAGAAAAACTTACCAAACAAAAATAGATATCAATTGAATAGGACGAAGGAGTACATCTCAATGCCTCATCCTCTCACGCTTAGAAGATACACTCTCCTTTTTAGTAGCATCTTCTTTCTTTTGTTTTTTTGGATATATTCTCTAACATTTTCCTCTGTGTCCAAAATTCAAGAAGTTCATAGCGAATAGGAGGAGTATTTAACCCAACCTAGTTTATTATGGGTTGAGAGAGAGGCGGGTAGAGAGTTGAGTTGAGCGAAAAGAATGGAGTACGAAAGCATAAAGAAGTATCTGGAGAAACAAGGCAAGGAAGACGAAGCCACTAAAATCGATAAACTTGCGTACAAGTTCTTCGACCCCTTTATCATCCACGGCCTCCAGCTCACTCTCATTGAACGTGGTCGAATTCTATGCACCTTTAAAGTCCCTCCTCGTCTCCTGGTTCGTTCATTTCCCTTCCCTATGTCTTTTTCTTCTACTCCCGTATTTCAAAGTTAGAATTAGAGTTTTGTTTGATTCGATAATAATTTGAGGAAGAACAGAACACCGCTAATACCCTACATGGAGGTGCGATTGCTTCTCTAGTTGATTTGATTGGATCCGCTGTTATTTACACTGTTGGAGCTCCTTCTACTGGTGTTTCTGTTGAGATTAATGTTTCCTACCTTGATGCGGCTCAACTCCATGTAATTTCTCCTTTTCTCTCTTCTTTACTTCAGGATTAATTAATTAATTAATTGATTTGAAATTATGATGTTGATGATGATGATTCTAAGTTAGTTATTTGTATGCTTAAGGGCTTGCTGGGTAATAGAGTTAAAATGAACTAGAAATGGAGGAGATTGGTGCTTGATTGTGTTATTTTAATTATAGTGTAAGGAGATAGGAGGGAGGAACAATTATCCCAGAGTAATGCATTACTCAGGAGGAGAGAGAATGAATCCTTTCCCCCAAATAGTCTATAGTACCCTCATTTTCTCCATTTACGTTTAGCATCATCGCTACTCTTTTCGCCATTTTTTAGTTTATTTTAGCTCTATTACCCTGATACGTTACCCCCAAGCGAGCCCTAAGTGTTAAACTGGTCCCTCCCATCCAATCCCTTCTACCCTTAGTCAAACTTAGAAAACTTTGACCATAATAATGCTAAAAAGTACTCCCTCCCCTTTTTATTTATCGGCCTATTTCATGAATACATGTATATATATACCATAATCTTTTGCCCCATTTCATCATTATTTGTGAGGAATATTTTAATGAAACGGGACAAAAGATAGTGTATGGAGGGAGTATACGTGAGGAGTATATCAATGAGATGAGGCAGTATATAAAAACCGGAAGGAGTATGAATCTTTTAAAGATGAAACTAATGATTTTGTAGGGTTTTCATGAAAAATTCTTGTGGGTACAGGAGGAAATTGAAATAGAAGCCAAAGCCTTACGTGTTGGGAAATCAATTGGTGTTGTTAGCGTAGAGTTAAGGAAAAAAACAAATGGGAAGATCATTGCCCAGGGACGTCACACCAAGTATCTTCCAGTAACAAGCAAGCTTTAGTGTTACTTGAAGTGGCCTTATCACTGCATGATCTCTTGCTGAAGTGAATAAAGGCGTTTCAGCATCATCATTCAAGATTACGAGTTCCACACAAGTAATCTTCTTCATGTCACTCACTGTTGTGCAAATTATTGATGCATATATATTAAATTACATATGTATGTGTGTGTAGCGTTGCACACTCATTAAAAAAATATTTGGTATCCTCCCTAGAATAAAACCCCTTTAATACGTGACAATAGCGTCGAGCGTTATCTTATGCTTGGACAAACATGCACACTTGGAGTGTGAGTGTGAGGCAATTGTTACGTTTCTGTATGCTGATAGTTTGAGTAATTATCCTAATTGACAAATTAAACACTACAAATTTGGTCACTCAAATCATATATCTCCTGGAGACTAGAATCAAATCGTTTAATTTTCTGATTTAAGAGAATTGTTACTTCCTTATGATCTTGTTGCTTTATGTTTCTGAAGCCTCTAGGATTTCAACAGCATCTTCCCAGTTTATACCACCTCTAATTGTTCTCATGCCAGCTCCTCCATCCCCCGTCCTCATCATAGCCACAAATTCTCCATAGTCTATTTGACCATCCTGAAGCACATCATTTACATGTTAAAACTAGTCAGATGGTTCTTGTTTGACCGTTTGGCAAAAAACTTGGCAATTTTAATTTTAAAATTGCTTCATAAAATATTTAAAAAGGGTATTGATCCATGTATAGAACATAATATTAAGCCATGTATTTGCTTAATGCTACTTTGACACTTCCTGTGTCACATTTCCGACACTCATACGTTTTAACGGGATATGATCTGATTTAATAATTATCTTAGGCCAAAAACATGATACTTTATCACAAATTAAACATCCTCCCGACACTTGTCGTCTAGTCAAAGTAATATTGGTATGCACATGTTACTATGTTAGTGAATTTCGTATGAAACTTACGTTATCTTGATCAATCTCTTTAATCATTTCCTCGAGGTTAAGGTCACTCAGCCCTAGTTCTTTGCATGCTTGTTGGAGCTCATCAATAGTTATATACCCACTGCCATCTTTATCAAAGTAGGAAAATGCTGATGCTAAGTTCTCCTCTCTTTCCACCTTGTTTAGGTGAAGAGTGGCAGCGAGAAATTCACCATAGTCTAAGGTTCCATTTTCATCAACATCTGCCTGACAATTGGAAAGTCGTTTGTGATTCAGTAATGGTTTAGTAGAAGTCTCAATGCTTTTGTATCAATATTATGTTTCTTACTGCATTCATGAGATCCATTATTTCTGAGTCTCTTATCTTGGAATCGACCCGTTGTAAGCCATCTCTCAATTCTTCAAATGTTATAGATCCACTTTGATCTTTGTCTATTTTTTTAAACACCTCCTTCAATCCACCAATCTCTTCTTCTGACAGTCTCTCTGCAATGACCTGTAGAAGTTTCGTCAGCTTTTCTAGAATTTAAACATTGGAAATTGCGGTGTGTGATGATCTTTTTGGTTGATAGTATGTTCATGTAAGAAAAACATTGATGATATAATATGTACTCCCTCTGTTTTATTCATTTGTTTGCCTTTTAGATTAATTGTGAGGAGTATTTTAACCAAAGACAAACAAATGAATGATGAGACGGAGGAAGTAGTTTAGTGTGACAACTATATGATGTTTTATAGTGATGACTTGAGTTGAATAACTCTCGACTTTTAGATGCCGACATTCATTATAAGTTTCATGTTGTCAAATGATATGTTAGTTTGATACTATTCCCTCCGTTCTACTATGATTTTCCCATTTACATTTTTGGGGTCGAATAAACGGCGACCACCAATACACTAAGGGGGTGTTTGGTTGAGTGTTTAAGAGTGGATTGGAATGGATTTACTCCATTCCAATGTTTGGTTGAGCCTTATTGGGATGGAGTTCCAACCCCAAGGGGTTGTAAATCCACTCCAACCCCTTGGAATCACAATCTCTTCCCTCACCTCCTGATTCTAACTCCATACCTATATTCACACACTACAACTCAATTACAATCCATTAAAGGATTGAACCAAACAACAATTAATAAACATGGGTTGTAATTTCATCCCTCCCCTCTATTAGAATCCAATCCATTCCATTTGTTTGAACCAAACGGCCCCTAAAAAACATAAACCGAGTATAACATAATTTTCACAGAAGTGCATTTGATATCAAAAGTCTTTTATATATCTGTCCATTCTAAATATAGTAAGTAAAGCTAGCGATCTCCCTATTTTACCCCTAAACAAATGAGCTTCCTATTTCCGTTACTCAGAGTACCATTTAATCTATATATTATATTAAAACTCAAACAAAACATCCTCCTTACATCGTTTGCCTAATTCTAGGTCCTAATCAATCCACATGTGTTAATCTCATTGGACCATAAAACTAAAGCATTAATTTTTTATTAAACCAAGGGTATATTAAGACATTTATCTATTTTATCAAAGAGATAAGAATTTTTTTTTATAAAACCAAGGGTATATTAAAAGATTTATCCATTTTATTCAAAATAAGTGTATAGATTTTAATTATTATATTGTCGTCGTCATTATCGTTATTTTTAGTAAACAAAGTTTGGTAATATTGGTAGTCATTTTATTAATATACAAGAAATGTTTTACCTTTGATGACACAAAATTCTTATAAGATATAAGATCTTAATTATAACACATAATAAACAATCATTTCAACCTAAGATAATTTTTTTTGTTTATTCCAAAATCAATACGGAGTATCCGATATTGTTCAATTATAAATGCACTTGTAAACCTAGGTAGCACGAGTTTGGAGTTAAATACATGTATGTCTAACCAAATAAGGTAGCTGCAAAAGATTGACATCGGGTTCATTTATTTTTGCTACTTTTTTTATACTCCATATATGTTATTTCGACTCAAGTACGCTTCGAAAAATCATACAAAAGAGAAATAAAGTAAAAGGTGACTCTTTAAGAGAGACGACCTAAAAAGAAAAGGGCGACTCTTCTACAGAGACACAGAGGGAGTACAAACTAAGGACAAAAATTAAAAAGAAAAATTGACAAATCTGAGAAAATATAAAAAATAAACGTAGACTTGTTTATGTTAATTTATGTTTAAATCAATTAGTCAAAGAGTATTGATGACATCTTTACTACGAGTATTTCTTAAAACTTCACTTTAGTCAATGAAGACAATAAAATTAGGATGAATGGAGTACTAGTTTTCATTATCGCACTGATTTTGAAAATGTATCTCCTTATTTTTTCTATAAAAAATTCAAGTATATATTACACGAAGTATACATCAAACCAAAAATGACACCTATTGATTCTTCATTGATTCTTGGGATATTGTTGGTGAGGCTGTGGTCAGCGCGATTCAGGATTTTTTCTAGTCAGGTAAACTTCTGAAACAGCTGAACTGTGCTATTATCACTTTAATACCCAAAATGGGCAGACCGCAGTCTGTGAAAGATTTTAGACCCATTGCTTGCTGTAATGTTGTGTATAAATGCATCGCCAAGATTATATGCTCGAGACTGTCCAAGGTCTTACCCCAGATAATATCGCCAAACCAGGGTGGGTTTATCGAGGGCCGGAGTATAGTTGAGAATGTACTCATTTGTCAGGACCTTGTTAAACTGTATAAGAGAGGTCGGGTTTCGCCTAGATGTCTCTTCAAAGTTGACATTCATAAGGCCTACGATAGTGTGGAATGGGGTTTTGTCGAGCAAATGCTCACAGCTTTGGATTTCCCGGAACATTTTCGGCGTCTGATTATGGAATGTGTCACTACTGTCTCGTACTCTCTCAGTGCTAATGGTGATACTTTTGGGTTTTTCCGTGGTAAGAGAGGGTTAAGACAGGGGGATCCCATATCGCCACTGCTGTTTACAATTTGTATGGAATATTTTTCTCGGATTCTAATCTATGGTGAGGTCGATCGTAAATTTAGATATCATCCGAAGTGTGGGCCGATGAGGCTTACTCACTTGATGTTTGCCGATGATCTTCTTCTCTTCTGCAAAGGGGACATAAATTCGACGAAATTCTTGTGGAGAGCTTTTGCTACGTTTAGTAGGGCATCGGGGCTGACTATTAGTACTGGAAAATCTCATGCTTACTTTGCAGGTGTGGATGGAGACTTGAAAGCTGACATACTACAGTTTTCAGGTTGCGTGGAAGGTACGTTACCCTTTCGCTATTTGGGTCTCCCGATCCAAAGTACTCGTCTTGGTAAATTTGATTGTGAATCCCTGACTGCCCGAATTATTTCGCGGATTTCTGGTATTGGTGCTAGGAAGCTCTCCTATGCGGGTAGACTGACGTTGGTTCAGTCTGTTCTTTCTCAGCTGCATAATTACTGGGCGATGGTGTTTATTATTCCAGCCTACGTTATGAACAGAATTATTTCCTTGTGTCGCAATTTCTTATGGAATGGCGGGGTTGAGGGTAATAATAGGGCTCTTGTGAGTTGGGAAAAGCTTTGTTGTCCTAAGTTGGAAGGAGGGCTGGGGCTAAGGGACCTAGTTATCTGGAATCAGGCTGCGGTAGTTAAGTTAGCTTCATGGGTTTTTCATCAACCGGACCGTCTGTGGGTCCGCTGGGTGAACTCCATATATTTGAAGGGGTGTGCTTGGGGAGACTATCAACCAAATACGGAGGTCACGTGGGCCTGGCGGAAGATTTGTCAGGCTAAGGATAAAATCAAGCATATGTTTGTTGATGAGCGATGGCATGGGAACAGGGAGTACTATGTGGTTTCAGAGGGCTACGACGGACTACGGTCTCATAAACCGTTGGTTCCGTGGGCTCGCCTTGTTTGGAGTGGTTGGAGTATTCCTAAACATAGCTTTATCGCTTGGCTTGTGTTTAGGAATGCTTTAAACAGTAGGATTAATCTGTTGCGGTTTGGGGTGGCTGATTCTGACAGGTGCTATCTATGTGAAAGTCATGAAGAGAGCTTGGAGCACCTCTTTTTCGGATGTGCTTGGAGTTCACAGATTGTGGACAGGCTGAGCCTGTGGGTGAAGAAGACTATCCCGTCCTCCGGAACTTTAGTTTGGGCGATCAAGATGCGGGGATCGAAGCTACAATGTAACATCATTCGTGCCTTGTTCAATGCTATGATTTATCATGTGTGGAGACAGCGGAATTTGTGTAGGATAGAGGGGTCGGTGCAGCGTCCTCACCATATTGTTAAGTTGATTCAATCGGATATTCGTGATAGAATTCTGGCTAAGATTACGCATCCCTTATCCCCAAGGGATGCTAGATGGCTACGTAACTTGACGTAGTCAACACTGTGTACATTGATTATACTCTTTTAATACATACTTACATTTTACAAAAAAAAAAAAAAAAAAAAATGACACCTATTAGTTTCGAAATTTATTCCAACTCCTTTATCAAATGCATGCTTCGTATACGCTTTTATGTGAATTGTTATGAGAAATTTAGATAGTGACATTGAATTATTAATACAAAATAAATTCGACAGTTTCGTAGTCTTCTATGTTAAAAACCTTAAACTTCTTAGAAAGTTTAGAGAATTTATTAGTATCGTTTGAAATAAAATGGACGATAGTGTGAAAATTTTAATTCATATGTAGGCTGGTTGTAAGCACTGCTACTCTAGTACGAAGTAATCTTTTTGCAATTATTCATACAATTACTTACACATAAGCTTTGTAGAATCATTCTCTGACCTATCTGCACTATCTAGGGTTTAGTCCAACTCTTTGGTGGGGTGTGTATATTCAAAGTGAAAAGCTATACTTGCGCCTGGGTTGGAAACACAAATAAAATATATACTGTGGTATTGGGTCATAAGAAGTCACAGAAAGTAGATATCTTTATATAGTTTAAGGGTTTTAGAAAATATTTTACCCTGCAAACCATCTTCTTTAGCTTGTTCATGGCTGAAAATGTTTTGAGGCGTGATAAAACAGCTGAATCAAGAGGTTTGTCTGGCACGGTCGTCTCATCAACTATCCACGGATGACCTGTTAGAAAAACAAGCTTATGTTATTGAACAACCCCACTTATAAGTTATAATCTTCATACGGCAGAGATTAGAATAGGGAGTAGCATGTAGTCTTGGGAATATTACTAAGCACTTGATAAGCTGTGAGTCTCTTGTTGGGATCCCTTTCAAGCATCTTTCTGATTAGGTCTTTTGCACCTTCTGATATATTTGGCCATGGTTGGGTTTCAAAATGTAGCTTTCCTTTCAGTACTTGCTTAAAGATTCCAGCATCAGTTTCTGAAATACAGTTTCGCCACAAGATTTTCTAATCAGCATTTTTTCTCTACAGACTTGGCTAGGTTTCAGAACACACGACTGAAACACCGCTAAAGACTCCCTCTTTTACAGGTTTGGGATATGATAGAATGACGTAAATAGGACACAAAGGAGTATGACGTAGCAGCAGCTAGTTGATAGTCGACACAATTTTATGTGATATTTGAATATAACCCCCTTTTTCTTGCGGCAGATGACCCCCTAACCTCGTGAGTTGTAAGGTAAGTAGTCAATCTCCCTTGCCTGGTTGTAAGGTAATGGAGATGGGAGCTGGGAGCTTGGAGATTGGAGGAGAGAGAAATAGATAGGCTTATTTCCACCGAAGCTCAAAAAAGTTAATAAATCATTTCAATATAAGACAAATTTGAAAATAAAATGTCATTTTTCTATTACCCCTCTCATTTCCTGGAACAATTATATTGTTCAAACAGTGTTAAATCTGAGATGGCAAAAAATGTGTTGAATTTGGCTTACTACTCCGTACTTATCTTACTGCTGCCAATGACACTTTTGCTTCGACTTACCTGCCCAGAAAGGCGGAACTCCACTGAGTAATATATAAAGTATGACCCCTGCACTCCAAACATCAGCTTCAGGCCCATAGAGCTTTAACAACACTTCTGGTGCCACATAGAAAGGGCTTCCCACTACATCCGAGAATGTATCTCCTGGAAACACAACAATTCAATATGATTATTGTGATACCTCTCATATAAAATGAAGTTACTAACCTCCTCCCATGTGAGACGTCTCATAATGATCATATTGTGAGAAATCGTCTCACATAAGACCTCTAACTTCAGAACATTTTCTTATTATTTTGTTCCACAGTCTCTTCATTGGATGGTAATAAACACAATTGTCTCAGAAACTAGCCACTCCCTAGGAGATACCAACCCGGCAAAACATAAACCTTCTGACTTGCATAGATCTGACACGATCATGCTCAGAGTGACCCGTGTTGGACATATAAAGTTACTATAGGAGCGAATATATATTCTCAGAATCAATGTTGTTGTGTCGTGCTAAAGAGACCACTGAATGATAATTGAAATCGCCCAGACTATGATACAAATCGATAGAACTATCATCCCCAAAGGTCACACAACAGTACCTCTACAATCATAGATAGTTGAAACTCAAATGATATGCTCACAATTTATCAATGGAAAGGTGAAATTCCTCATCTCATCTAAACAAATCTTTGCACTTATTATGAACGGATGATCCAATTAAAGCTTTACATTTCGTTTTGGTAAAACACTCTACCATATAATTCATTATAAGTTATATCCTTTATCTATTAATACAAAATGTCTACTTTTTATCTACTTGAATTTAGGTAGACCATATGTTCATTTGATTTACCAATAATGATACCCTTATTTTTTAATCACTTTCTTAAAACTTGTGAAATACCTTACGTACAAATTTGTTTGGATGGGATGGGTATTAGATAATGATATCAAATGCTCATTCTCATAACTCTGCAAACCCAAAACGGCAAAAGGGAATTCAAAGCAAATTTATGAAGGAAATGAATGATCATTTTAGTAAAAACAATGACATTCATAACTCTCAACTTGATGTACGTCTGTCGTAACTGTCTGAGTGATGGACCCATCTTTTCCGTAAAAAAAACCCTTTCTTTTGAGCTAAATGTGGTATTCAAATGTGGAGTTTGTGTAGACAGGGACAGACAGACAACCAATATTATGTGTCGAAGGAACCAAAACAATGCATTAATGTGTAGCAGGGGGAATATGATATTAGATGGTGGTCTCTACCTCTGTATTTTTCTCATTATGATTCGTTCTCCGTAATATTTAAGTCAGATCGTCTGAGCCTGTGTTTTGCTAGGCATAAATAAATAATAATCCAACAAAAGGAGAAGATGAAGATGAGTTGGAGAATACCTACCTGGGTGGTAAAACACGGAGAGACCAAAGTCAATACTTTGAAGGGGAGAATCCTCTGCATTGCTCTTAAACAAGAAATTCTCGGGCTTTAGATCTCTATGAATAACCCCTAGAGAATGGCAAGCTTCAACAACTCCAATAATAGTGTTCATCAACCGAGC
The DNA here is from genome assembly GCA_958450325.1 of Agrostemma githago. Lineage (NCBI taxonomy): Eukaryota > Viridiplantae > Streptophyta > Magnoliopsida > Caryophyllales > Caryophyllaceae > Agrostemma > Agrostemma githago. Next base: position 30,362,255 of record OY288249.1, read on the forward strand.
TGCCTCCCGTTCACTGTACTGTCCTTTGGCCACTATCCGATCAAACAACTCCCCGCCTTCACACAACTCCATGACCAAATGAACATGAGTGGCATCTTCATAAGCCCCCTTTATAGTCACCACATTCCGGCATTCCGCCAAGTGATGCATTATCTGTATTTCTCTCCATACGTCGTCACAGTCTTCGCGACACAAGAGTTTCCTCTTGGATATCGATTTGCAGGCATACTCGAGCCGTGTAGAATTTTCGGTGCACAAGTATGTTGTTCCATACTGGCCTTGCCCTAGGATTTTTCCAAGGGTGTATAGATCATTAAGGTGGGGTGTCTCATAGGGGAGAACTGAGGTGGGTTTCGAGAATTTTACGGAGCTTGTCTTGGTGATTGTCATGGTGTTTTGGTGGGTAGGATAAAGTTTGACAAACAGAAAACGGAAATGAAGAGTTGAAGAGAGATTAAAGGAAGAGTTTTACCAGTCATGGTTTCAAAATTTCCAATAATAATACAATACACCCAAGTTGTGGTATGATTGTTGGAGCTTTGTCAGAGGATTTTAAGTGGGGTACTTGTCGTTTTTGGGTAGCAATCACGGAGTAATTCTTTTGCGCCAAAACTTTCACTCCCTTGTCGCAGATATATATCCGTCACAAATTGATGATGGGTCAAATAATATCATTTGGTTAGAAAAGACAAGGCAAGTGGGAAGTACATGACTTCGTCTTTATCTACCCATATGGATATTATTTGACCCGTCAAACGTTTATGATGGATAATTCCGTCACAAAAACAATAATTTGCCAACTTTCATTAAATTAGTAAGATCTTCTTGTGTTGGTAACTTTGTTAAGAAGTACTCGTATTTTAAGTATTCTATCCGTCTCAACAGATAAGGGAGAATTAATGTTTGTTTATCAAAAAGTAAAATGTAGAAGATAAAATTTACCCAAAACAAAAAGTGTAAACAATTGCTTGATACACCGAAAAAGAAATGTGAACTATTGACTGAGACGGAAGGAGTGACTAGTAGGAGTATTAATAAAATGATGTTATGTATATAAATTAGATGATTAAATCCACTTGCACTTAAAACCAACTCATTCACTTATTCTTTCACAAGCGTGAACCAATCTATCTATATAAAAATATAAAAAAATCATTTCAAAATGTTAACCTTTATAATTTACTAGTTGGAAAGCCCGTGCGATGCACAGGCCGATTTTTAGTGACAATGATAATGACACCAAGTCAGAGGATTGCATAAATTTTTAAGAGTACACAATAGTAGAAAGTAAGTAGAAGGTAAAGTAAGTTTAATAGTAAAAGAATATTATCCACATACGTGAATGTGTTTTTTGGGAGGTCATACATGCGGTAAATGACAAATAAAATTATCCGCGTGCGTTGTATTTAAAACTCGTAATATATCTCTTTAAGACAATTCGATAAATTATTGGGTTGATAGTTGATATCTAAGAACCAATAATGACTTCAATTTATAATCATATGATCATCCCCTTATGATAATCTTCAATGTGGTACAATTATACTACGGAGTACTTCGTCCTTTCTTCTATCTTCTTCCATATTCTATTTTCGTCCGTCTTTCTATCTTCATTCCATCGCATATACGGAATATTTTTTATTTGGTCCAACATTTTTACTATATTAACCTCACTTTTTACTTATAACTACAATTATAGAAATGAAAACTATTTAATTTATACGTATGACGTTATTCTTTCAATGTGAGATAGTTTTTACTTAATTTTATACTCTTAAAAGCTCTTTAATTTTTGTCGATATTTAAGGACAAATTATATAATGAAAATTCATCACCCTATTATATAATTTTTCGATGTGAGATAGAGTTTATATAATTTTTCGATGTGAGATAGAGTTTTTATATGACTCAAAAGATGTTTGGTTAATATCTATTGACGAATGATTACTCTTATTTATAATATAAAATTTAATCAGCTCATCATAATTTTTTTGTTGATATCTAAGAACGGATGATTATTCTTATTTATAATATAGAAATTTATCACCTTAATATAATTTTTTGATGTGAGATGATTTTACTATTTCTATATGTAATATATTCTTTACTTTTTGGAGCAAATAATATGAAATTCATAACTTTATAATAATTTTTCTATGTGGGAAAATTTCATACACATTTATAATCTTAAGAGCTTTATTAAGACTCAAAAGAGAAATTTTACTTAAGTTTATTATAGTTCTAAGAGCTTTTCTAAAGCTCAAAAGATGTTTGGTTTTTGTAATAATTTTTCGATGAGAGAAATTTTACTCAAGTTTATAGTCTTAAAGTTTGTTAAGACTCAAAAGTGTGGGATAATTTTCCTTAATTAAGTTTATGGTTTTAAGAATTTTTTTTAAGACCCAAAAGAGTTTGTTTTTCATCTAAGTTATTAAGGACGGACGAATACTTTTATTTATATAGTAGAATTCGATCACCTTATTACGGAGTACATTTTGGACAAATGATTATCTAAAACGAATGATTTTTCTTATTTATGATATCTTATCATAATTTTTCGATGTGTGATAATTCTACTTAAATTTATAGTTTTAAGAACTCTTTTTAATTAGGACTCAAAAGATTTCTGATTGATATGTAAAGACGATGATTACTTTTATTTGTATAATAGAATTTCATCACTTTTTTGTAATTTTTCGATGTGAAATAATTTTTACTTCAATGTATAGCCTTAAGAGGAGTATTATAAGATTCAAAAGATTTTTGATTAATATCTAAAAACGAATAATTTTTTCTTATTGATGATGTAGAATTTCATCACCTCATCATAATTTTTCGATGTGAGATAATTTTATTAAGTTAATAGTCTTACAAAGTTCTTTTAGGACTCCAAAGATTTCTCGTTGATATCTAAAGACGAAGGATTGTTTTTACTCCGTATTTATATTGTAGAATTTCATCATCTTTACTATAATTTCTCGATGTGGGATAATTTTACTTAAATTTATACTCCCTCCGTTCCAATGAATTGTTTGCCTTTGCTTTTGGCATCAAGGGAAAGAGAACCAATGGGGAGGTGACATGTGGAGCCAAGAGTCAAATTACATATAAAAAGTTTTCCTAAAATAGAAAGGCAAACAATTCATTGAGACGCCCCAATATGGAATAGGCAAACAATTCATGGAACGGAGGGAGTAACTTTAAGAGCTTTTATAAGACTATTTTTTTTGTTAATATCTAAAAACGAATGATGTCTCTTATTTGTGATACAGAATTTCGTCACCTCATCATAATTTTTCGATATGCGATGATTCTACTCAGGTTTATAGTCTTAAAGACTTTTTAGAACTCAAATTTTTGGTTCTACTCAGGTTTATAGTCTTAAAGACTTTTTAAAACTCAAATTTTTGGTTAATATCTAGACACAAATGATTTCTCTTTTCCATCAGATTACGGTCCTATGAGCATTTTTAAGACTCAAATTTTTTTTAGGTGATATCCAAGGAACAATGATTATTATTTATAATATAGAATTTCACCTCTTCATCATAATTTTTCGATGTTAGACAACGTTAGGATAAATTTTCGAAGTAAAAGAGTTTGTTTTTATATCTAACTTAGATAAGAATGAGCGATTACTCTTATTTATATGAAGTAATTAAATTCGATCACCTTATTATAATTTTTCGATGTGGGATAAACTTATAGTCTTAACTACTTTTGTGAGACTCTATTTTATTTTATTTTTTATATTTAAGAACGAATTATTAATCTTATTTATAATATCAAATTCATCACCTCATAATTTTTCGATATAGAATAATTTTGACTTAAGTTTAGATATAATCTTAAGAACTCTTATAATAATTTTACTTGAATTTATAGTCTTAAGAGGTTTTAAGACTCGATTGAGTTTTGGAAGATATCTAATAACGAATGATTAGTCATATTTAAGGACGAAAGATTACACTTATTTACAACATAAAATTTTATCACCTCATTATAATTTTGAGGAATGATTACACTTACTTAGTTACATTGACGTTTTCACTCACCTATGAATAATGTTCAAAAAGCAAATGCAAATAATCAAATGGAACGAAGGGAGTATAATTTTTCGATGTGAGATTATGTTATTCAAGTTTGTAGTCTTATTAAAATATTTTCTAAGACTCAAAAGTTTTTTTTATTAATATTTAAGAAGGATTGATTAGTTTTATTTATAATATAAAATTCCATTATCATAATTTTTTTGATGTGAGATAATTTACCGTCTTAAGAGCTCATTTTTAGACCCAAAAGAATACATGATTACTCTTATTTATAATATAGAATATCATCTTATTTTAATTGTTTCGATGTGGAACAATTTTTAGTTTGTAGTCTTATTAAAAAAAATTCTAAGACTCAAAAGTTTTTTGGTCGATATTCAAAAACAATGATTACTCTTATTTATATTATAGAATTCCAAAGCCTCATCATAATTTTTCGATGTGGGATAATTACTTATGGTTATAATCTTAAGAGTTCTTACGGAGTAATTATTTTTCGATGTGGGATAATTGTTTCGATGTGGAACAATTTTTAGTTTGTAGTCTTATTAAGGGGCCGTTTGGTTTGTAAAAAGATATGAGAATGGAATCAGGAATCAAACCAGGGTGGTATGGGTTTGGAACTTGATTCCTGAAACTTGGTGTTTGATTCATTTTTTAGATGATTGAGATTCAAATCCGAAATTCTAATTTTTTTAAAAATTATATTTTAAATATATAAAAATTTATATCACTGACTATATAAAATCTAAAAAATTTAGCTTGAAAGAAAAATTAAATAAATTTCATTAAAAACAACTCTTTTTAGCGATATAAAACACTGAGTTATATTAATAAAATTTTAAAATATTTTTTTTTAGTATTTTAAATTAGTGTTTTTCAATAAAATATTTCAGTTATAATATTTCAACAAAAAAAATTGGAACAAATTCTTTCGAAAAATCAAACAAAGTTTGATTCCAAGGTATGAATCTCATACCCACCTCCTCCCTTGGGTATGAGAAACTCATACCATGAGAGTTTGAGGTATGAGTATCGAAATGAAAAACTTGTCAACCAAACACGAGGAATGGGTTTGGTTCATTCTAAACCCATACCTCATAACTAAATTGAGTGAACCAAACAGCCCCTAAGAGTTTTCTAAGACTCAAAAGTTTTTTGGTCGATATTCAAAAATAATGATTACTCTTATTTATATTATAGAATTCCAAAATCTCATCATAATTTTTCGATGTGGGATATTCTTTAAGGTTATAATCTTAAGAGTTTTTTATGAATCAAAAGATTCTTGGTGGATATCTAAGGACGGATGATTACTCTTATTTATAATATAGAATTTCATCACCTTATTATAATTTGTCGATGTGGGATAACTTTATTATTATCTTAATATGTAATAAGTTCATCACTTTTTCGATCAAAAAATATGAAACAATTTATATGAAATTTATACTCAAATGAAAGCATTTTCTACCAAGAATCTAATTATTTCATTTTTATAATTTTTTTTACGATAATTTTTTGTTAAATGAAATTTAAAGGTTTTTGAATGAAAATTATAAACATCACATTGATATAATAGATTAAATATATTATTGTAATAATTAAAAGATTCTCTACTTGATTGTTTTTACTATTAATGATATTTTCCTAAATTGAGTTTTGATGGAACGGACCAATCACATCGCTCGAAAAGTTCCTACTTTATATATATATATATATATATATATATATATATATTGATTGACAAGTGGTACTAATATATTATACTAAAATGTTAGCTTATGTGCTTTTATTAGTGACAAAGTAATTACATATTAACATTTTCTACATTTGTACAAAGAATTTTTTATTTTTATATAAGTTGTGCTAATAATTTTGATTACACAGCTTTAATATACTATTTTAACAACTGAGACATCTTATTAAATAAAATCCTTTACAGCTTAATTGGTTAATACAAACTATCTATCAATTTTTGTTATATGATTTGACACGTGACATATAAATGTCTTCCAAAATGATTTAACTGGACATCAAACTCAACATCAAGCTTATGTACTCCGTATTTTTCTAATCATTTTCGATGATTGTACACAGAATTTTTTGTATAAGTTGTGCTAACAATTTTGATATCACAACTTTAATTCCATACGGAGTACTATTTTAAAAACTGAGAAATTTATGAATATAATCTTTACAAGGTACTGTATTTGGTTCGTTTATGTAAAAGTATTGATTAATTTTTGTTACTCCCTCTGTATTTTTTTATATGACGTTTGACTTTTTCGAGGTGAGGCTTTGACTTTAATTTTTATGTAAATATATTATTCCAAAAATTTTAAAAATTGCACCATAAAATCCATTACGAAAAGAGCTTTCAAATGAGTATACATTTCATGGTATTTTTTCTTATGTTGTGAGAGATATTGAAGAGAGAAGGGGTTGTCTCGAAAAGTGAGAATGACTTATATTAAAAAACGGAGGGAGTATGTTTTTACTTCATTTTTTAGTATTTTTTGGTTATTATTTCTTCTATTCTGCCGACATTATAGAATCATTTCATAGATGAGGAAAAAAATATGAGCATTGGTCTCTCTTGCGACGGATATCCGTCGCAAGCTTAAGACGAGTCAAATAGATACCATTTGAGGGAAAAAGGACAAAGGTCCCACCAACCTCACTTTTGTCTTTTCCCCTCAAATGGTATGTACTTGGCCCGTCACTTGTTTGTGACGGATATCTCCGTCACAAACAAGAATTTGTGATTCATATAAGGCCATGAGATCAATCTTGAGTATTATTTAAAGTGACATGAACAATACGAAATATAAAGTGACATAGTAATGTTTGGAATGATTTTCACATTTTAGAAGAAGAGCAGATGATTCGTAGAAACTAATCCGAGTTTTATAGCAAATGATTACTCCCTCCGTCTCAATGAATTGTTTGCCTATTCCATATTGGGACGTCTCAATGAATTGTTTGCCTTTCTATTTTAGGAATGTTTTTTACATGTAATTTGATCCTTGACTCCACATGTCACATCCTAATTGGATCTCTTTCCCTTGGTGTCAAAAATAAAGGCAAACAATTCATTGGAACGGAGGGAGCATGTAACATTCATTTGAGAGTCACGTGGCACAAACAAACAATCTCACAATCACCCTTTGTTTTTTATACTCCCTCCGTTCCAATGAATTGTTTGCCTTTTCTTTTGACACCAAGGTTAAGGGAACCAATGAGGGAGTGACATGTAGAGCAAAACTCATGAGAATGATCAAATTGCATATAAAAAATATTCCTAAAATAGAAAGACAAACAATTCATTGAGACGCTCCAATATGGAATAGGCAAACAATTCATTGGGACGGAGGGAGTACATTAGAAAATTAATTTATGCATTTTTGATACAACTAAAATTCCAAATGATTTAAGTCACTTTATTAAAATTTAGTCACTAAAATATACATCATGCATCAGTTATGCACCCTACACCTCAAATGTCATGTCAGATCATTGTACCTTAATTACTACGAAGCTTATATTTTTATAAAGATGTTTAACCATCGATAATTACATGCATGTCTTTTTTTCTTAAATAAAAAATACTGTACATTGTTTTATTTAAAAAGTTCGGCAAATATCACGAACAACAAAACTAGTTCATATGGTTACTTGGCAACTTTCTTTTGATCATCATAGTAACCCTTTTGCATATCTCGTCCTTTTGATTTGATGTTGGATAGCTGGAGGGCGCATTAGAACACCTTCAAGCCTACTATTGGTGCCAAATATGGTACAAGGCGGCCGATAACCCTTTTTATTGGTGAAGCTTCTTTAAAATACTCCCTCCGATTTTAAATTATTGCCCCATTTGGGTAATATATGTGAGGAGTATTATATTGAAATGGGGCAATAATTTAAAACCGAATGGAGTAATTCTTTTATTTGTACCTGCCTTATAATAATCGTACCTTTTATTGTAAATTGTGACTATTGATATTAGTATCCCCTATCCCTTATTCACTAAAATAAAAATCAAGGGATAAATTAATCATTTCAACTTTTATCACCAAAATTCTACCCTTCATTAATTAAATTGGGTTTGGCAAAATAAATTTATGTGTACGTTGCCCAATTGCCCAATTGTTCAATGTTCAACCATCTAATAACAAAAATATTTATTATTGTATCAATCAAGTCTTACCAATTAATATTACATTTGGGGAAAAATAAATTGAAACATAATAACCAAAAATTTCTTCCATATTTTTAATAAACATGTAAAATGGGATGAACGGGTTAGGTCATAGGGGTTGGACAAATTACGGGGTGGGTCAAATAAATGTCACGGATCGAGTTAAAGTCAGAATACTACGCACATATAATTTCGGACGCCTTACATTTTATCAATTAATTTTTTTTAATATTAATCATACTCGCTCCGTTCAAATCCAAAGGGTACGTTTATTTTTTCACACTTGTCGAGACATGTTTTACACCATCAATATCTTTCCTTTTACATATTCTTAATCTACTCATAAAGACGAATAAAAAAAGATTTTACATGACTATATTTTCTGTTATAGATTGTCGGGAATATTAACGATTCTCTTGAGTTGTGAATAATGTCCAGAAAAGAAGCGTATCATTTGAATTTGAACGGAGGGAGTATTTAACATCACTAATGTTACGGAGTATTAAATTAAATAATTATCGTATTTATAAGTATAACTTTGTAAAAAAAACAATATTATTCTATAAAAAATTTCCTGTTAAATACTACAGTATAAAATTTATACAACTATAAAACTTATATAAAATTATTATTTTTGTAATTTATAATATTAAATTTAATAATTTTTTAATTGTTATTTTCAATATTTTATACTCATATAAATACTACTCCGTAATATAATGATAATTTTAATGACACGTCATCGATCCAAGTATTAAACGGGTCGATCCATTCGGGTTGAGTTGTGACGGGTCATTTCATCCTAATAAAATGTTATTTTATACAAAAAAAAATAAGGTATTGAGAAAATAATTGTTTTTATCATGCTTAAAAAAAAATTTAAGGGTAAAATTTACTCAAAACTGAAATGTGAACGGTTGACTAAAATACTAAAAACAGAAAAGTTTAAGTTATTTATATAAACAGAGAGAATATTTTTGTAAGAGGTCGTTTGGTTACTCATCCAATTACCGGGAAGTGCAAGTTCCCAGGAAGTGCATTTTCAGGGAGTTGTTTGATTGCCCACTTCCCGGGAATTGCCACTTCCTCCACAATGGGGGAAGTTACTCACCAAGCCTCCCCTTGGTGTGTAGAACTTCCCGCATGACGTCATTTCCCACATGGCAACCAAACAATATTTTCTAATTCCCATGAAATACAAATTCACGTGAATTTAAAGTTTCCGATAACTTCATCTTCTCATGCTGAACCAAACGAGCCCTAAGACTATGTTTATCCACAGACCCATCATTTGTTCTCAGACTCGGCCACCTCAGCTTTCCACTCACTTTTCATACTTCAGACTCAGACTCAGACTTACTACAAAAGTACACTTTATCCACAGACTCATCTCAGACTTTCTCCCCTCACATACCTTATTTTATATTATTTTTTATTCATCATACCTCAACTTTTTATCTACTTTATTTTATTTTTTTATTTTTTTATTTACATCATCTCATCTCAACTTTCTACATAACTTTTTTTATTTTTTTATTTACCTCAATATCTACGTTTATTTTATAACTCGATTAATTACTCGAATAATTACAATTAAATAATTAATTGTTAAATAAATCTTGTGACATACGAATAAATTTATTTCCAAGTGGTCATTATTAAAAGTGGCGATCGGGCGGGTGGGTCGAGTTCGGGTTGGGTTGTCGATAAACCTGGCAAACAAGTCAACCGGGTCGGGTTTGGGTTAAGTGAGTTTCGCTTTGACTTTGGGTCAGGCCAGATCATTTCGGGTTTGCTATTTTCATCTTTTTAGGGATATCGACTTGTTTTTTATAATAATAGTCGAGTCAATTTCAGGTTTACTCGGGTCAATTCAGGTTACGAGTCCACCTAGAATCTTTAGTTTGGATATCAGATCAGGATCGAGTTGGCTTATTAAGGTTGGGTCATTTCAGGTCGAGTCAGTTTTGTCATGTCTAGTTGTCGGGTCTAGGTCGGATCGTTGGTTCGGGTCGGTTTGGTCATGTTCAGGTCGAACTAGGTTTTGTTAGGTTTGGTCGGGAATAACTATCAATTCATTATCCGTTTTTATTACTATGTGCAGTATTATTTATCATTTATTATACGAATTTGCTTTTTATCATATATACAACTATATCATCTAATACAAATTATTTTATAATGAAGTGAAATGAGCTAAAGTAAAATAAGTTGAACTGAACTGAACTGAGCTGAGACAAATTGAACTAAAGTAGCCCGAAATATAGAAATAATAATAACAAGTTTACTAGTTACAAAAAAATTATTGTATTAATTATTATTGTAACAACAAATAATAATGTTAATTATTGTATCAAAAATATTAATTATTATAATTATTATATTAATTTTAATTTTAATAAAAATATTATTAATAAAAATATTTTATAATAATAATAATAATATTTATAACAATAACAATAGTAATAATAGTAATAATAAATAATAATATTAATAATATTAATTATTAATAATATTATAATAATACTAATATTAATACTAATAATCCATATTAATATTTAATAGTAGTAATATTAATAACAATAAAAACAATATTAATTTTTATTATTATATTAATATTAATTTTTATAAAAATGTCATTAGTTTTAATATTTAACAAATAATAATAATTAATAATAATAATAATAATAATAAGAATTAATAATAATAATAATAATAATAATAATAACTTATTTGAACTGAACTGAACTAAAATGAACGGAACTGAATGAACGAGTCTGAGGATGAGTCTTTGAAATCCAAGACTCAACTTCAGACTTATCTGAGTCTCAGACCGTCTCAACCACTTTAACCAGGTATGAGTCTCAGACTCAAAGAATCTGAGACTCAGACTTTTGTTCAGACTCAACTTCAGACCTCCTTTAATCTTCCATCCGTCTGAGCCTCAGACTCGTACCAACCACATTATCCAGGAATGAGTCTCAGACTCAACAAAACTGAGTCTCAGACCTCTTACTCAGACTCATACTCAGACTTAGGGGCGGATCCAAGGGTGCGCACAGCACCCCAAGTGCGCACCCTTGGGCTTCCAATTCCAGTTTTTAATGAACTGAATATTCAGTACATAGATGTTTTTGCGCACAAATAATTCACCAGTAGGGAGTGGTGTAGTGGGAAGTCACTGTGCTTTTGGTCAGGAAGTCCTGGGATCGAATCCCCTCGGTGTACTTCTTTTCATATATGAATCTCATTTTAGATTGTTATCAAATGTCAATTGTCCAATTACGGTAAGATATTAAATACTGTATTACCTAATAATTTAGTTGTTACTATAAATTTGTGACACGTATATGAAAAACATTGATTCAATTTATTTAATTTGGTGATCATTTCCATAAATACGTGATAAAAATATGCCTTAAAATTTTTGAAAATAACCTAAATAGTCAATATTGTAACGATAAATTTTAGCTTTTGATATTAATATTTGAATCAAAAAATTTCGTTATACAGAGTATTTTTTGGTTAAGATAATCGATAAAGTATAGATTATTTTATCATTTTTAAATTAACTTAATATACTTTCAAATTTAGATAAATGTATCTGTTTTAAGGTCGGATGTGTCCGACCCTAAATATGCGGGTAGTTATCGAGTGGGATCATTTTTCGGTTGTTTTTGGGCCGTTATTAGCAAAAAATTTCGGATCGGATCGTTTTTGACAGATTTAGTGCACCCCCTTTCTAAATTTTCTGGGTCCGCCACTGCTCAGACTCCCTTTAAACTTAGCCTAAGTATGGAGTAACTAACTAGCTATTTATATAAACAAAAAATAATTAGAAAATTGTGCGTAGACACGAGTTTTGTACTAGTGATCTACTTAGCCTATTTCATTAGGTTCTGTATCATTGTTATATCAATTTTTAATTCATATACCCTAAACATTAACTTCAATGTTTTATTTTTATGAAATTTATCCATGATAATGTCAAGTTTGACTTATGACTCTGGAATAATATCAGATTATGTAATCCCAAAATAATCTTGTGTTTTATTCGTTTATTTCAATTTTACACATTTTTTAGTTATTACAAAAGAATGTTGTATACATTTGATCATTTTTTTGTGTACTAGTTTGTGGGTTGCGCGCTACACGCCTACGCGCATGAACACCCTGATAAACCGTGACGTGACATGCTCTAATGAGACTTGCTTTGAAATAATGCGAGAAATTGTTTAAGAACATCCAAAGAGGTAATATGAGGCATTTTAAAAATCAATTTGGTGCTATTTCAAAAAGTTTTTCTCTTTTGACGTTTGTTCGAAACTATTTACGTCCAATTGTTCCACGTCGTCTTTTTTTGAAAATTTATAGGAGTGTACCGTTGCCCCTCACAGCGGTATACTATTGTAAATAGACTGAATTTGGAAACAAGATTTTGGACCTACACTATTTTTTTTAAAAATAATTCCTTTGACAATGGCATGAAGCTATATCCTTCTTTTACTGTAGCCTTTCCTTGTGAAATTACTTGGATGTGGTATCATCCAGTAGCTTGTGCTCATGCAACTCTTATTTTCACCCTTTTGCGGTCTTGCCTTTCCTCTAACATTTACATGATCGTCGGTAAAGGAAATGCATATGCCCCAAATTACTTATATCAGGTCAGTATTCTCTTTCGGGTTGAGCCTGGTTTCGATCGGGTCATTTCGGGTTTACTAATATGTCGGGTCATTACTAGGTCTAGTTAATACATAGTACTCCCTCTGTCCCTAAACGATTGTCCCATTTTCCTATTATATGTGAGGAGTATTTTAATGAAACGTGACAATCTTAGTGGGACGGAGGGAGTATATCATATTGGTTTAATATGTTCTCAATAAGTTTATTTATTGATCATTATTTGGTTTAATTAATTTGTTATTATGTCAAATGTACCAAGTTATACACTAAATCACTTCATTAATCTTTAAGTTTAATATTAATTTGATCGTCGATCTTATTGGGTCGGGTTCAAATCGGGTTGGTTTGTTTTCGGGTTCGGTTCGCCAGTCATCGGGTTATATCGGGTAACGGATCACAGGAAAGTCGGGTTGTGTCGATTTCAGGTCGCTAAATTTTTTGGTTCTATCATATCGAATTTTAGGTGGATTAGATCGATTTGTCGGGTCGTCTCGACTTTTACCAACTTTGCGGCTAACTAGGGCATCATTGAATAGTATGCAATGAAATTTCACAAGGAATGACTATAAAAAGAAGGATATAGCTGCTCTTTGATACGTCCAAAGAATAAAGCAACTTGCTTCTTCATGCCGCTGTACTAGACAGCTGTATGCAAAAGTTTTTTTTTAAAAAAATAATAGTGTAGGTGCAAAATCTTCCCAAAATTTAGTCTACTTACATTAGTATGCCATCGTGGGGACAGTGGTACACTCTTATAAATTTAAAAATAAAATAAAAATGATGACGTGGAATCTTTGAGTGTAAATAGTTTCGAACAAACACCGAAAGTGAAAAAACTTTTTGAAATAGCACCAGAACGATAATGGGTTCACATTTTTCATAGTAGAGATGAAGGAAGCAAACATGTTTGGATGCATTCGTGTTAGATAATTTGAAGGGGCCCAAGTCAGTGACGACAACACCCGCGTACCCGCGCGGACCATCGCGGCGGCCACCCACACGGTCCCGCTAGGGCGCTTGCTCGGCGCTCGGAGGTCAGTCCGATCTTGCATGACCCCCCTAGGTCCGCCCCGGTATGTATATGTGTTGGAGCTGTGTCTACCTTTTCCGATTATCTTCAACATTGCAGTACTGTGTGTTATATTGTTGCTTTTTGGAGCGATTTTTTAGGTAAAATAATTGCAATATGCAATTATTTTCCATTTAGGTTTAAATATGGTTTTAGTGTATTAGGAGTCAAGTATAGATGATTATTCAAGTTATTTAAGATGCTTGTATAGGAATATGTGTTAAAACTTTCCTAAAGAAACAAATTAGGTATTCAATTGTCTTTGTTGTTATTTTTATTTGATGTTAATTAGGTTAACAAACAAGATGAAGACAAATTAGGAGAAAGCTCGAGTAAAGAGGGAAGTTGCTCATAAGGAGGACGATATATAAACTTATACTCCATAGTAAACACCATATTCTCAATGTAAATGATGCATATTGATTTCGTTATTTATGTATAGTTGCATGTAAAAAGAGACGGGTAGAAGTAAAAGTTGCCCCCAATTCTGATGATTCTAAGGATAGTACTTTAGAGGCACCGAAATCGAAATTGCATTTACTGTCAGATGCAGTTGTAGGTATGTACAATAGTTGTTTTAATGATCCATTCATAGAACTTGAACTTATTAGATATGCTCTCTATACATGTCATTTAAATCCTTTCTACTCATTCAAATTTACAGCTGCCGTCAATAAGCCTACAAAAACTAGACGGAAGAGAGTTGTACTTGCAATGAATGAACTCCCATCATTGACCATAAGGATGTCCCTTGAAAGTTTGTTTAAACTTCTAATAAATCTGTCAGAGAAGCAATTTCAGATATTAAGGAATTGGGGTTTGGGGATATAATTCTTCTGAATGTAAGAGAAGTCCCAGCCAAGCTTGCTCATTGGCTTGTTTGCAATTTCAATTCCGATTCATCAACATATAAAGGTGGGGCGTTTCAGGTTACAAATTTGGATGTACATATAGAAACCGGGCTTCCTATGGGACCGAATGTGTAACACCCACGAATTTCCTAGCTATGCTATTTATTCTGTCACGACTCCGTCATAATTCTGCTATTAATTTTAGCATCTTTTCCACTCTACTTTTAAGTCCCTATTATTTTATCGAGCCAAACATTTATTATTTTCGTTAAAAGGTTTTATTATTTTATTTTTCTATCACGAAGCTGTTTATATAAATTTCGTCACAAACTATTTATTTACTCTCGAGGAATTTCATTTTTCTAACGAACAATTGTTTTAAGCTAAAATTTGAGTCATTTATTTTTTCTAAAGATGTTCAAACACGTTTATATTTTATTTCTAACTTGAAAAATATTTTCTTACAAAAAATAATTATTTAAGGATTTTATTACGAAGTTTCATAAATAACTATTTTCTAACGCGAGGTTTACTCGATTGCTTTGAAATGACTCTAATAATTTTGCCATCCTTATTTTTATCAACCTACAATTATTTTTGGACCCACTTGGAGTCATGTGTGTTGCGACACACCCAAGTTGTTGCTACAACTATTTTATTTTATCCTTCGAACCTTATTTTAGTCCTCATTCAACATGGGATACACTCACCCATTTTGAATCATATGCATTGAGACCAAGATCATTTCTTTTCCTCTTAACACTCCCCTTTGGCCGGTTTTGTGGACACTTTCCTCCAATTGAAACCTTACCTATTTTACTTTCCATCAATCACTTAATTTGCCTTCATTATTTTTGTGCCTTCACACTTCATTTTTGGCCGGTTTTGTGAGCATTTACTTGGCATTTTTTGTACCAATTTAAGTTCCCATATGACCTCAAATTATTCATACTTTGCTTCTACATTCATTCACGTCTTGAAATCAAGCAAAAACACTCTCATCCTTCTCTAAACCACACGTGAAAACAGGCAGCAACAACAACATTTTCTGTCTAAGAAAACGTGTTCTTCATCCTCATTTTCGTCCACATTGTTCACCTGTTTCGATTCTTTAATCATCTCTTTCGCTAAGGTATCAATCGAACATCCTTCAATATTTTCTCGTCACCTTTTTTCAGCCATCTTATGGTCCTTTTTTTTACCATGAATAATTTGTATTGTAGGCTTCAAAGACGACCCTGAAGCGGACGAGTATCACATTGATTCGGATTTTGGACGAATAAAGGTAACGTCGATGTTACTCGGTATTGCATAATTAGAATATACTATGTCTCGTGAATTCCGATTTCATTTTTTAAAACTCGTAAAATTTGCATGTTTCAATATTTTTTTATCATTTTTTGAGATTAACGATTAAATTGTTGGTTTTATTCGTAAAATCGTAATACTCGGCCAAAACACATAAAATACACATGTATTTTGTAAAAATAATTTTTTTTATGATTTTCAATAATTTTGTATTTTTCTGATATTTTAAGTATCGATTATTGATTATTACCGTTTTCGGACAAAAATGATTAAAAGCCGATTTATAGTTCTAATACGTAAATATTTTATTTTAATATGAAATTCGACGTGGATGACTTTTATGATGAAAAAGAATTTCCTGAATTTATTTCATAAATTTTCGGAATTGTTAAGTGGGTGAATTAATTAATCACTTTAAATCATCGTTTATCGTTAAAACCGTGTTTACTATTTTTATTTCTGATTTTTTGGTTACTGTTTTAAATCTAAAAAAAATGCTCCTGATATGTCCTTGATAAAATTGTATTTTCTTGATTTTAGTGTCTTAATAAAATATTAGGAACAACAAATTTTACTAAGAAAATCGTTAATTGGGAAAACGAGTTTTAAAAGACGGTTTTATTGAGTTTTATGAAATCTGGAATTTTGACGTTCTGGAAAAATTATAATTTTCTGTAAAATCCAAATTTTTAAGTATGATAATATTTTTTGGTTATTTATACCTAAATCGTTTTGTAGTTACAATTTTTATTAATCGTTATTGTCGAGATTAGACGATTAACGTAAAAACCCTTTTAAAACCGAGTTTATAAATTCTGGAAATTTTATTTTTCTGGACAGAATGTTCAAATATGTATTTAACTAATTTACATAATTTTTACACTATTTATCGAAGTCTTTAAATGGGAGTATCGATTTTTGAGCGAAGTTGCGAACCATCGTTAAAATCTTCCGTTCCAGCTAAATAAATTATTTTTCCAGTTATTTTGAGAGTTTTGGAATCTGAAAGTTTATAAGCTAAATCAACTCTTATGATGTTCTAAATTTGTTTAAGTGTTTGATAAGTAAAAGACGTTAAATGACTTGTTTTGATTTTTGCCGTAAAATCCTATTTATGCTAGTTTCATCAAAGTAATAATTAGGGAATTTTTTTTGGTAATTGGTAAAAATTGAATTAATGAATAAGGTTACAAAATTTTATGACCAAAAGGTCAGTGCATTACATCATAATTTTCTCAATCCAAGTCTTATCGCTAGTGGTGATTTTACCACCGGTACACATCTGCATCTTTGCTTTCATCTCTTTTTTCATACGTGATACTATTGTTTCAGGCCTCTGGATGCAATGTTCCATATGACATCTATTCCTCTCAGTCCAAATGCCATATATTACCGTATTGATAACTCCATTCAGCAGCTGTCTCTTAAGTTTAGATCCTCTCCTCTTCAGTCGCCATTCCTGCAAACCCGAGCATGGAATACTGTTATGCAACCATGAATTTACCAGTCTGATAATCTGTTTACTGTACTCACTGTAACACCCCTGATTTTATAAATTAAATTAAATTAAAATTATGTTCGTATTTGTATTCTTACGATTTAACTCGTAATTCTTAAAATTTTTATAAAACGAATTTATCGTTTAATCGTTTCAAACTCCTAAAATTCTATTTGTCTAGGAAACTCTTCTTATATTTAAAACAGATTTTCATTTCAGTTTCGATTTATTTTATACATTAAATTTAATTCTTATCGAAAGTCTATTTCGGCTATTAAATTCTAAATTCTTTTTATTTATTTATATTTTAAGCTCGAATTTCTATTTTCGGCTTGAAGTTATATTTTAAATTTTGTCAAAACATTTATTACCTTTCTTCGAGAAATCAATTTAATTCACCTTAACCAAGATTTATTATTTATCGGAAAATACTATTGCGCCGTCTAATTATTTATTTCTTTAAGCTTCATTTTCGTCTCAAATACTTTATCTACTCATTTTATTTGACGGCCCGATTATTTATTTAATTTTATTAACTCGTTTTAATTCGGTTCTTGGGTCAGTCAGCTTATCGTTACGGAATTCGTTTAATTCGTTTTTTTAAAAAACCGATTCATTTAACTAGATGATTCATTCCTTTCCCGATTGCATTTGGTACGTGTCCCCTTACCTGTTTGCTTTCCCACTTAATTCAATGCTCTTTCCACTAATTAACGTACACCCCTCTTCATTGTTTCCACCGCTTCATCCCTTTTGGCCTTCTTTCAGACTCACACTCACCTTTGATCTCCCTCCACCTCTCGTTTTCCCTTCTTTCTTCTGCCTTCATCGTCGTATTCGCTCATCCATCATCACCAATGGTAACTGTTCGTCGTTGCACTCTTTCGATCCCTCTGTTTTTCTCTTCTGCTGTCCGCGTCTGATCTTTGTTGTTGCTTTATGTCACGGGTGCCGCGAGACCGAGTCCCTGCTTCTCCTCCTCCGTTCTCCATATATGCTTCGTGGTTGTTGCTCCTAGCCGAGAGGTAGACCCTTTCTTGTGTCTTATTTCGTTCTTAAAGTCTATCACCCGTTCCTCCTCCTTTTTCCCGCTGATCTTCAGTACTTTCGCTGAATTCATGACGATTATGTCGACCTTTGCCTTTCTCGTTATCGTATTAATTTCCATTCTGCTGCTGTTCATTAATACTAATTAATGTCGATAATCTTCTGTTCGTTCGTTTTTGTTTCGGTTGTTAGTCGTTGTTGTGCGCTGCTTTACGTACTACTGCTACCGCTGTTCTTCTTCCTCTTTCTCTTTTCCTTTCCTTCTTTTTCCTATTTCTATATCCTACCGCTGCTCATTGCTGTTATTACTGTTGTTGTTCGTATCGGTTTCGTCGTCACCACCTTACTGCTGTTATTGCGTGTTGTTGATACCGCTACTCTAATTTTGTTTCGTTCTGCCTAGCTGCTGCTTGTCCGATTTCCTCATTCTTCTTCTTTGTTTACCTCACCGCAATTCTATTATGCTATTTTGGGTCATGGATCTCGATTTTTGGATGCTAATTGGTTGCGTTTTTGTCCGTTAATACTCATTACTGCTGCTATTGTTGATTCGTTCGCTGCTTTGTTGTCATTGTTTTATGACCCTCCTTCTGTTCTTTTTGTCATGCGCAAATCGACTTGATGCCGCTTCTACTTCTCGTTATATTGTTATTCTTCCTTCCTGTTGTCATCGGTCGTGTTGTACTATAATGTTCCTACTGTTTTCGATTTGTTTCGACGTCGTGACTCCATTCCTTCCCTTTATCCTTTCCCTTCTCCGTTCTTGTTAATCTTCCCTTCACCTCTTGTCCTGTTAATTCGATCATACATTCAATCTATTCCGTTTCCGTCTTATGTCAATTTCACTCGTCTCATTCTTTTGTTTTGTTTTCTCGTTTGTCGTGGTGAGTCCGTCAGAAGAAGACTAGCGGTTCTACAACTTGGAGCATAAGGACGACACTTTTACGAAGCTTGGGTAGATCAAGAAGGACATGTACGAGTTTGTTTTGGATGTCAACTCAAGGTAACTTTAGGACGTTACTCGATTTTATATCGTATGTTTGAGTAGTAGTATGTAGTAAATACTTTTAATTTCGGTTTTCTAATTTTAGCTATTTATTATTTGCTAATTAATATATTATTTTAAATTGTGTACCTTATAAATATTTTATGATTTTTCGATATCATTTTATAAATCGTTTGTAATTTAATTATTTACGATCGTTATAATATTTTGTTGGTTATCGTGATACTAGTAACTAAATAATAACGATTTCATATTTTCTTCATATTTCGTTAAGTTAAATGTATTTTTATATTTTAATCAAAATTTTCATACTTGTTCAATAAATTAATTTCGTTTTACGACTTATATTAATAAATGAGAAAGTAGTCGATTTTGTTTTAAATACATTTTTAGTCAAGACTATTTTCCTTAATAATTTCTCATTTTTCGAAGATTGATTTTTTTAGTAAATCAGTATTATTTATTGATAAAATCTATTTGCTAAAACTAATTTGCAAGCTTTTTAAAATCTCGTTTAATTGATAAAATGCGTCGACTCAATTAATTTTGATATTGTTTTCTTAAAAACATCTCTTTTCTAAAATTTATAGTTCTTAACTCGATTTCCTAATTATTTATAAAATACTATATATTGACTTAATATATTTTATTTACATTTTGAGTAACGAATTTAGAAATATACTCCCTCCGAGTTTCAATTATTGTCCCAAAATATTTTGGGGTGGAAAATAAGGAAGAGGAAATGAGTGACTCAAAAAAGGAGGAAGAGAGAGAAATGGGAGAGTAATTCTGAACCACATATTGATGGCCTAAAAAGGAAAGTGGGACAAAAATCAAACTCAGCCCAAAAAGGAAAGTGGGGCAATAATAGGAACTCGGAGGGAGTATTAAGTTACGATAACAACGATAATAATAAAATGCTAATTTCGTTAGAAAGGCTATTTTTATACATTTCGCTTATTTTAATCACTTACATATTTTCTATAACAATATTTCTATTTTAAGTAAGTTTCTAAAATTAGTAAGTTTGTATTTATAGAAAGTTTCCTTCCAATATAAAATGTTTATTCATTTCATCTTCATATTATTTACGATGATTATATTTATTTTTGAATATCGATAATGGTTTGTTCTGGAGTTATGGAATAAAGACAAGTGTGAGGTTTAGAGTAATATATTCTCGGTTTATGTTTTTGCCATCAACTATAAGGCTGGTGTGTCTTTATAGGGCACACTGGTTGTTGAACCGAGCATATATGGTGTTCGGGAGTGTGTGTATACTTTCTTAAGCTCGTGCCTCGTAGTGTAAGACGTCGTCGGGTTGAACTGAGTATTTATGGTGTTCAGGGAGGGGTGTACATATTATCTTAAACTAGGGCCACGCATTTATAGGTCGCCGTCCTATTATGGTTGAGTAGCCTAATTAGAGACCGAAGTTTGATTTGTTTGAACTAAGTTCTCGAAGCTAGTTTTTAGTATTCTCCTAGTGAAAGTCTAACCTTCTACACTGAATATTTCTATAACGCCATTTTGAATATTTTATTATTATCGATTTGTTTTGATTTGCAGGTTGGCAAATATTTTAAGTTTTCTCTGAAAACTTATTTTTTATTATATCGTTTTAATTTTTTCTCTTTTTAAGTATTTTTGTATAATAATACTATTATTTTTCCTTATGAAATAATTTGGCTGGGAGAACGTCCGAGTTACTCCCCACTGACGTGGTTGTTATGTTTATAACATGACAGGTATTTGCTACTGGGTTTTGGGTGTGAGCTAGCGAGAAACGTGGATCCTACTCTTTCTCTATTCATGTAATTTATGGATTTGTATAACCCGTTTGGAGAATTTTCTATTTAGCCCTTTTGTAAAAAGTGGCCTTTGTATTGACTTACCATTTCTTTTAACAAGATATAGTTTGTCAGTGTGTTTTAATCCCTATTCTACAGTGTTTCCGCCACTGTATTGCGTTAGATTTTCTAGGGGATTACAGTTGGTATCAGAGCATTGTTGCTCCCGACGCTTACACCTGATTTTAGGAAAAACACTAGTAAATTATTTGAACAGTAAATAAAAAAATATTAGTGAGAGATGGGTAGAAACAATGTAAAGACTTAAAGGTTAGGCTTACATGTTTTTGTAACTCAATGACTTGCTAGCATTGAATATTTGTTTCTTTTGCCTGGAAGAATACGAATGAACAAAACGTTGATATGATGCTGCTCTAAATTGGGACAAGACGTGCTTAGAACTCTCAACGCCTGTTGACTCGGGTGGACAACTTAGTGCTCCAAGAAAGACGCCGATGGTGACCTTTCAGCTCCGGTTCAGCTTACTTAAGCTACAGGCCAGATGATCAAGAGTAGATTCCAGTTCCGTGACGGTGCAGATTCAAATGTGAAATTACCTTGGATCCAGATGGAGCGATCCAATGCTAGTGTGCTCGTTCCTCTACCAGAAGATGAAGATATCCCGCGAATTACTTTGTGGAACCTTGGAGGCCCGAATATTCTCTTCTCGTTTAAGGTCTTTTTTATCTAGAAGCATTGATTCTTTTCTTCTTGCTTTTGCCTTTTCCAATTCTTCTCTTATTAATTCTCGTCTTCATTCTTGTGATAAATCTTCGATTTATTTCTCCCATTTTACCATCTTTCCTCTTGAGATTCTTGGTTTGACCGAATTTAGTCTCAGTGAACCCCGTGAAAAGTTATGGATGTCTGAGGTTTAATAAACCCTTGTTACCTGGTTTGAGGATTGTGAGTCTACCCTATCCTCTAAGTAAGTAAGAAATTATTGAGAATTGATTTGAGTGGCAAATTGTTGATTGATGGAATTAGGATGATACTTTAGACACTGAACCTTGGGTTATAGGTTACTTTGATTATTTTGGAGTACGTAGAGTTGAATATATTTTGGAGTAGTAAGAGTATGTCATATTTGATGGATACCTAGTACCTAACCTAGAACCGAACTAAGTGTAACTAATAATATTACTTTGAGATTCTTACCTAATGCTTATTTGATGGATGCATCATGAATATTTGGGATCACAGAGTATTGTTTTAAAATGTTAGCCTGAGTGTTGTGGTACCATTAAAGGTTTTCATTAATGTTGTTAGAAATTTTGGTTGACATAGATTACTGTGCTTCTTAAGGATTAGATCGTTGATCGTTGTTTAAGGTTGTAACCTATGAACTTTGGAGTTGAGTGATCTAACTTGGATGGATTATTCTTGACTTTGAAGAAGAGAAATATCTTGCACAATCATAATTTGGGCTTATTGTGTTGTTTTGTGGAATATTGTAATACAGATCATCTTATTGGGACTTTCAGTTAAGAACCTTAAACAACGAGATTGTGACTTCGTTGAGTTATTAAATATATTGTGGTTGCACCGTGGTGGGTTGAAATTTGTTGGACCCCTAGAAACATTAGTCGAATAACGTATTTGAAGATGTGAGTGTTTGCGCCATTACCTATAGGTTTGAGCGTGTTTGAGGATTTATTGTACTTTCCCAACTTCTGTACTTGTGACATTATAAATATGTTGGTGATCATCTTGAGGATTTTTGTGCCCGAACATTGTTAAATTGGTGGATCTGGTTTAGGTTTCCTTACTCGAGAAATTTGGGCTGTACCTCGAGTTAAACCTTTTGAGCTTTGAATATAGGAGCTTTATCGTTACAAGTTTGAGTATGTTAATGACCGTTGGAATTTTAATTGATGATATTAGATTGTAAAACAATTGTGGATTAGTATCGTGTCGTTTGAACGATTGGATAATCATGTAAGAGGTTTTTGGAGATATTTGACTGAGTTATACCACCTAGTGCCTAATATTGGACTTAACGTTATTTGATGGAAATTAGGCACCTGTGTTTGTGGGAGTCGTACCAGGAATCTCGAGATGGTTAACTTATTCTCTAATCCTCGAGAGCTCTATTTGACTCTCGATTTTGTCTTTTCCTTAGCTTCTCTTAATCCTGCTACTTCTTCTTCGGCCAATCCCTTTGACTTCTTTATCGGGTTTGAAAACTTTTGTTTCGATTCGTCGTTGACCCTGACCCTATTTTTCCGTTTACCTTTTTTCCGAACCTATGTTATGAAAAGTTTGACTAATTTAAAATTTTGGACTATCATGAAATTTTAACATTTTGAGTTATAAATTTCAAAACTTTGTACTTCATTTCTATTTTATTTTTGATAACACATATATTTCGTCATGTTTCAAAATGCCTTAATAAATTATTTTAAAGTATTTTGAAATTGTTTAAAATTTTAATTTTGATTTTCAAGTGATCGAGATTTTATGAAAACTTTCTTAATTGCAAATATTTTGATTTCTATGAGATTATTATGTAAAACGATTTAATATTTTCGAAAAACTTTGTATGTCTAAATTTTGTTTTATTATCGTTAGACTTTAAATCTGTTATTGAAAACGTTTGTCGACTTATTCGATTTTTATTTACTAACTATAAAATTTGATTTCTCAAATTTTTGTTTGGTCTTAAAACAAAATATTGTCGAATTTATTAATTAAAACGTTATACTGTTGCTTTGAAAATATTTGGGTACTCTCCCCCCTCGTGTTCGTTTACAAATATTATTTATCGTCATTATTTTATAAAATAATATTTAACTTGCGATTTTATTAATAAATGATTTTAAACTTTGGGAACCGAGCCCAACTCATCTTGAAATAAATTTTGACTTCGATTTCGATTTCATATCACGTTTGAAGTGGTAAAAATTTATAAACTGAGATCGCGATGCGAGTTAAGCATTATGCTTTTGTTCAAGTGATATAACCTTGCTTTCCATTCTATTCGTACGTTTTTGTTAGTTTCGAGGACGAAACTTCTTTTTAGTGGGGAAGATTGTAACACCCCTGATTTTATAAATTAAATTAAATTAAAATTATGGTCGTATTTGTATTTTTACGATTTAACTCGTAATTCTTAAAATTTTTATAAAACGAATTTATCGTTTAATCGTTTCAAACTCCTAAAATTCTATTTGTCTTGGAAATTCTTCTTATATTTAAAACATATTTTCATTTCAGTTTCGATTTATTTTATACATTTAGTTTAATTCTTATCGAAAGTCTATTTCGACTATTTAAATTCTAAATTCTTTTTATTTATTTATATTTTAAGCTTGAAATTCTATTTTTGGCTCGAAGTTAATTTATTTTAAATTTCGTCAAAACATTTATTACTTTTCTTCGAGAAATCAATTTAATTCACTTTAACGAAGATTTATTATTTATCGGGAAATACTATTGCGCCGTCTAATTATTTATTTCTATAAGCTTCATTTTTGTCTCAAATACTTTATCTACTCATTTTATTTGACGGCCCGATCATTTATTTAATTTTATTAACTCGTTTTAATTCGATTCTTGGGTTAGTCAACTTATCGTTACGGAATACGTTTAATTAGTTTTTTTAATAACCGATTCATTTAACTAGATGATTCATCCCTTTCCCGATTGCATTTGGTACGTGTCCCCTTACCTGTTTGCTTTTCCACTTAATTCATTGCTCTTCCCACTAATTAACGTACACCCCCTTTCATTGTTTCCACCGCTTCATCCCTTTTGGCCTTCTTTCACACTCACGCTCACCTTTGATCTCCCTTCACCTCTCGTTTTCCCTTCCTTCTTCTGCCTTCATCGTCGTATTCGCTCATCCATCGTCACCAATGGCAACTGTTCGTCGTTCCACTCTTTCGATCCCTCTGTTTTTCTCTTCTGCTGTCCGCGTCTGATCTTTGTTGTTGCTTTATGTCACGGGTGCTGCGAGACCGAGTCCCTGCTTCTCCTCCTCCGTTCTCCATATATGCTTCGTGGTTGTTGCTCTCAGGTCTTATTTCGTTCTATTTTAAGTAAGTTTCTAAAATTAGTAAGTTTGTGTTTATAGAAAGTTTCCTTCCAATATAAAATGTTTATTCTTTTCATCTTCATATTATTTACGATGATTATATTTATTTTTGAATATCGATAATGGTTTGTTTTGGAGTTATGGAATAAAGACAAGTGTGAGGTTTAGAGTAATATATTCTGGGGTTTACGTTTTTGTCATCAACTATAAGGCTGATGTGTCTTTATGGGGCACACTGGTTGTTGAACCGAGCATATATGGTGTTCGGGAGTGTGTGTATACTTTCTTAAGCTCGTGCCTCGCAGTGTAAGACGCCGTCGGGTTGAACTGAGTATTTATGGTGCTCGGGAGGGGTGTACATATTATCTTAAACTAGGGCCACGCATTTATAGGTCGCCGTCCTATTATGGTTGAGTCGCCTAGTTAGAGACCGAAGTTTGATTTGTTTGAACTAAGTTCTCAAAGCTAGTTTTTAGTATTCTCCTAGTGAAAGTCTAACCTTCTACACTGAATATTTCCATAACGCCATTTTGAATATTTTATTATTATCGATTTGTTTTGATTTGCAGGTTGGCAAATATTTTAGGTTTTCTCCGAAAAATTAGTTTTTATTATATCGTTTTAATGTTTTCTCTTTTTAAGTATTTTTGTATGATAATACTATTATTTTTCCTTATGATATAATTTGGCTGGGAGAGCGTCCAAGTTACTCCCCACTGACGTGGCTGTTATGTTTATAACATGACAGGTATTTGCTACTGGGTTTTGGGTGTGAGCTAGCGAGTAGCGTGAATCCTACTCTTTCTCTATTCATGTAATTTATGGATTTGTATAACCCGTTTGGAGAATTTTCTATTTAGCCCTTTTGTAAAGTGGCCTTTGTATTGACTTACCATTTCTTTTAACAAGATATAGTTTGTCAGTGTGTTTTAATCCCAATTCTACAGTGTTTCCGCCACTGTATTGCGTTAGATTTTCTAGGGGATTACACTCACATTCGCACATCAGATGTTCCATAGATTCAGTGTACATGCCACATATGCAGCACCTGTCATCAGTCACAATGTGCAGATTGAACATTTTCTCCTTATTATTGAAAGCATTGAATTGTGTTGATAAATCCAATTGATCATGTGATGCTTAGGTGTTGTCCACCTATTCCAGATGAGTTGCCACCAGTTGACCTCCTCACCCTGCACCCATAGCCAATCATATCCCTTCCTGATAGTGTATGTCTTGCCCACAGTATTCTGTCATTCAGCACAGTCATATGCAGGGAGCATCAAATTCTTAACCTCGCATATCTTTTTCCATGTCCAAGAGGCGTCTGAAGGTGGTTCATACTGTAGGCAATCAGTCTCTTTGAGGTATATTTGATGGACCCATTTAACCCATAGAGTATCAGCCTTACTATGAATCCACCACATTATTTTTGCAAGCGCAACCTTGTTCCAAACCGCATCATCTTCCAGACCTAGTCCTCCTTCTTCTGCAAATTTTCTTCCAAGAAGCCAATGGGGTTCTTTTGTACTTAGTACTCCCATCCCAGAAGAAGTTCCTACATAAAGACTCAATATGCTTAAGCACTCCAGAAGGTATCATGAAGATGGAAGCCCAATAGGTATGAAGGGTCTTAAGGACGGCTTGAACAAGTACTAATCTGCCAGCATAGGCCAACTTCCTAGCACCTAGCATCCTGACTCTTTTAATATTGTCAATAAGTGGTCTGCAGTCCTTGGCATTCAGTTTGGTCGGTTTGATAGGCACACCTAGGTATTTAAAAGGAAGTTGGCCCTCAACACAACCAGACACAGCTACAATATCATCCTTGACTATTACGAACAGCCGCTTGGTTCTAGCTCTCCCACAGAACCGGTCAAGCTGCAAGTATTGGCTAAAGGCACGATGTGTAGCCCTCTCTAGGCGGCAGAATTGAACAGGCAGGTTACTAATATAGAAATTAAGCAAACCTTTTTCAGTATTCCTCCTGAAAAAGCTCCTGTACTCGATGGTTTCTCAAGTTCCTTTTTCAAGGATAGTTGGTTAGTTATTGGATCAGATATTTGTGATGCTATTCATGAATTTTTCAGGTCAGGCTCCCTTTTATCTCAGATTAATGCTACTAGCATTAGCCTGATTCTGAAATATGACATGCCTACTAGTGTTAAATAGTATCGTCCCATTGCTTGTTGCGATATGATTTACAAGGTCATCTCCAAGCTTCTATGCAACCAGGTTATCGGCAGTTCTTCCTGATATTATTGGTGAAAACCAAAGTGCTTTTGTGAAGGGCAGGTCGATTATAGAAGATGTGCTTATATGCCAAGACATAGCACATCATTATAACAGGGCTTCTTCCTTACCTCGATGTCTATTCAAGATTGACCTCCAGAAAGCATACGACTCTATAGAATGGTCGTTCTTAGAACAAATTCTTGTGGGATTGAACTTTCCACTGAGTTTCAGATCTAAAGTTATGGCATGTGTGACATCTTCTTCTTACTTTTTGTGCCTAAATGGTAGCTGTTTTGGGTATTTCAAGGGGAAAAGAGGCTTGAGACAAGGGAACCCTATTTCTCCCCTTCTATTTACCCTTTGTATGGACTACCTGACGAGGATGATTGCTTATGCTACTGAAAAGTGGCCGTTCCAGTATCACCCCCTCTGCAAGAGCTTGAAGCTTACCCATCTTATGCTTGCAGATGATCTGCTGATGTTCTGTAAGGGTAATATTAATTCGATTATGCTTCTAATTAGAGCCTTCTCATCGTTCTCTAGGGCTTCAGGCCTCACGATGAATGGCTCTAAATCTTAGGTGCTTTTTAATGGGGTGAATGAGACTATTAAAAATGATATTAAGCAAGTTGTGGGTTTCACTGAAGGAACAATGCCCTTTAGATACTTGGGTGTACCAATTCAGGCTGGAAGGTTGACTAAAATGGAGTGTAACATCCTGATTGAAAGGATTGTAAGAAGAGTTAGGAGCATCGGAGCTAGGAAATACTCGTATGTAGGTAGATTGACTATTGTTAATTCCATCTTAAATACTATGCATTCCTATTGGGCTAGCATTTTTGTCCTACCTAAGGCAATAATCAGAAGAATTGAGGGGATTTATAGGAATTTTCTTTGGGACGGGTCATCGGAGTACTTAAGGGTCCCCCTTGTTGCTTGGGAGACTGTCATATTGGATAAGCTGGAGGGCATTCTTGGGGTAAAAAAAGTTGAATTCATGAATATAGCTGCCATCACGAAGCTAGTGCAATGGATTTATCATAATGAGGAGCGATTATGGGTCAAGTGGATCAATAGCATTTACCTCAAAGAGAAAGGGTGGGAGATGTATCAGCCTCCTACTTCTGCCTCTTGGGCATGGAAATGCATTTGCAAGATGAAGGAAAAAGTTAAGCTTGGTTTTCCTAATGGAATATGGCTAGGTGATAAAGAAGAGTACTCGATTAAAGAGGGTTATACATGGCTTAGAGGTTCCCATCCTACCGTGGATTGGCACCAAATCATATTGAATGGATGGAACGACCCAAAGCATGCTTTTGTCACCTGGTTAGTGAAGCAGAAGGGACTGAACTGCAGAGGGAAATTATATGAATTGGGCTATTGTCAAGACAAGGACTGCTGTCTTTGTGAGCGAGATATGAAAACAATTGAACATCTTTTTTTTTGCATGTCCATACAGCTCTTTGATTATTAAGTATGTTGAAGATTGGTGCGGGTTCAATTTGAATGTAACCATGACAGGACTTGGACGATTTACATTGAAGTATAAGCTTCATATGATGTTGTGGACTGCTGTATATTATCAGGTCTGGATGCAGAGGAATAATGCAAGAATACATTGTAGTATTGTGGACGTCCGTCCGCACCGCCAGGCGCCCCGCGCATGCCCGCGCGGGACCGACCTGGTTTTCATCGTGTGGCGGCGGCCACCCACGCGGCCCCCTCCCTACCGGGGGCCAATCCGATCTCGCATACAGGGAGAAGTGTCGGACCTCGATTTGGATGACGATCCGGACTTGTACTAGACGGGTGCAGGCACCCGTGTTTTCGTTTGGGAATCGATCGAGACGTGGTTGTAAATGTTTAAAGGCCGATTCATTTGGTAAGGCGACCTTTTTAGTGAACTGAATTCGTTGCTGATTTGTGGAGTCGCCACCGAGTCAATTATGGGGACTCAGAAACCGTTCAAGTCAACTTTGATCCCTTGCCGGCTCAAAGCTGAGTGGCACGGGACCTAAAGATAAAGATTTGTACCTCTAAGCACTCCATGCCTGGAATGACTCTCATTGCCAATGGTTTCGGACATCCGGAAACCGTCGATTCTAAGTAAGGGGTGAGGGTACGTATTGGGAAGCCAACATTCGATAGATGTCAACACCCAATCCCGCCCGCACTATAGCGGCCTCTACTAATAAATCGGTGGGCTGATTTCCTAGTTCTTTTGTTGTTG
The DNA here is from genome assembly GCA_958450325.1 of Agrostemma githago. NCBI lineage: Eukaryota > Viridiplantae > Streptophyta > Magnoliopsida > Caryophyllales > Caryophyllaceae > Agrostemma > Agrostemma githago. The sequence goes on from OY288249.1 coordinate 30,392,321, forward strand.
TGGAAGTACTGTAACATCTGTTGTTTTAACCCTATATTAGCTACGTCGGTTGTTTAAGGACAAGTAACTTTTATCGTCGGAGTAGTGGTGTTTACATTCTTTGCATGCGATTTCACGTGACAAGCAAGCCATGAAAAGATGCACGTTGGAGAGTAGAGAGTACTACGTATTATACGTATTAGCAAATCAGGTTTAACGCGATAATACGGATATTAGTCATTCTCGTGATATACCTTAGTTGGTATTCTGCTTAAGATGCATCGGTTCCGTATTAATAAAGATGCGTCGAACCTAATACAGTGAGCACCCGGACTAATACGGAACTCGACCATCACTTTGTTCAGTTTTGAGTTATTTTACGTTTTGAATTCCGTGTTAGATGATTTAGCATGCGATTATAAGGTCATAAAAGCGATAAATCATACGAAAAACTGTAAATGCGAATGTAAGTAAATCACATTGTGAGGAGTTGCACCCTCGTAGTATACACTAAACGGGACTCGATGCATAGATAGTTTTGAGAACGGATCTCAGAATTACTCGAGTCTATTTTAGTGTGTTTTAGTATTTGTGATTGAAGTTGGGACCTTACATATTTTAGTAGATGCTTGTGGGCCTAGCGCCCACATCTAGAGTTGTCGTAGTGCATAATAATAGAAAGTGCAAATATGGAAAATTTTGTTTAGATGGCAACCTAGTGACGACTCGATCAACAGGCGGATCCTCCTAGCTTGACCAGTGATTCCGGCAGAACTCCGTTACCGTTTGATCTTCCCGCGGCTACTCCGGCAGAGCTTCGTTTGTTAAGGACTTGTTCTGCGGCTAATCCGGCAGAACTTCGTTACTAGTTTTGAGCTAGTCGATCACAGGCACCTCGATATCTGGTGGGGTGCTCGAAGGTGAGAAGTAGCGTCGATGTCGCTTTTTTTATCGGAACTACGATCGAGTGGATCGTTTGCCTCGGGTGTCGGAGTACGAGCCCTTAGCGAGAGTTTAGAGGGAGAAGAGGAGAATGAATTTGTGTGTCGAATGAATGAGGCGGAGGGGGTTATTTATAGGTGTTTTCGGCCCTCATCGCCCATATGGACGCGTGAGCTGGGGCGCACCAAGACTCAGGCGCCTGGGGTAAGGCGTGGTGAGACCCAGGCGCGTTGGGTGGGGCGGTTAGGATTTTGGGGATACTGTTTTGATACTTTCCAAAACCGTGAGACGAGTGTATGATATGTTTCTTGGGCGTTAAGGCTTCCCACGGCTTGACCTAGAACCGTGGGTTTGTTGGGCCTCAGGTGTTCATCCCGATGCTCGCTTGACACGGTGTTGACTCGGTTTGAGTTTCGGGGCCGACTCGGGGTCTCGGTGTCGGAATTAACTCTTATTAGTGTCTATGTGACCATAACGACACAACTAAGGCTGCCATCATGTTAGTTTTTATTTTTTCTGAGTAATTATTTGATCCGTTCTATAGGAAAACTACCTATAACTTCGCGAACCCGTGTCGCGTTGCAGTCCTATCGTCATCGGGTGTTTGTTGGGCACTTCTGCAGCCACCAAGTCCAAATCTGGGTGTCTACAGAAGCCCCCACTTTGACTGAGGCTTGGACAAGGCGAAACTCAGAGTATAGCCGCCCAGGTCAATCGAAGATTACGACCTGGTGGCTGTCCGGTCGGGTCGTTTTAAGTCCAGTGGACTACGTGGTGAGGCTCGCCAGCCAAGGCTGAGAAATTATACCTGACGTCTTCGCTTGTGGTTGAACGCTTGGGGCCTGGGCCGTTGCTTGACATCTTGTTCTTGATTCTTTGTACGCACGCGCTTTGTCTTCTTCGGTTTATTTAAAGATTTTGTTTAATTGTAAGCGTTTTTGCGCGCTAGCAACGCATTAAGTTGGCCTTTATTTGTACAATTATATTTTGGGCTGCTTGTGAACCCTTGATGAGACAAAACGTTCGAGGGCGTTAGTCTCCACTCGAGCGGTCATCTTCGGGATGCTTATGACCCCTGGGACTAAACTAAATGATACAGAACCATTCGAGGGCGTTAGTCTCCACTCGAGTGGTCGTCTTCGGGATGCTTATGACCCCTAGGACAAAACAAAGTGATATAAAACCATTCGAGGGCGTTAGTCTCCACTCGAATAGTCGTCTTTCGGGATGCTTTTGACCCCTAGGACTAAAATAAAGTGATATTAAACCATTCAAGGGCGTTGGTCTCCACTCAAATAGCTGTCTTTCGGGATGCTTCTGACCCCTAGGACAAAACAAAGGGATATAATACCCTTCGAGGGCATTAGTCTCCACTCGAGCGGTCGTCTTCGGGATTCTTATGACCCCTAGGACTAAAATTACTGTGCCTCCGGGATAACTCTGACCCTCGGGCAAAATTGCTGTGCCTCCGGATAACTCTGACCCTTGGGCAAAAATGCTGTGCCTTCGGGATAACTCTGACCCTCGGGCAAAATGCTGTTGCTGTGCCTCCGGGATAACTCTGACCCTTGGGCAAAATTGTTGTGCCTCCGGGATAACTCTCACCCTCGGGCAAGCCTCCGGGATAACTCTGACCCTCGGGCAAGCCTCCGGGATAACTCCGACCCTCGGGCAAAAATGCTGTGCCTCCGGGATAACTCTGACCCTCTGGCAAAATTGCTGTGCCTCCGAGATAACTCTGACTCTCGGGCAAAATTGCTGTGCCTCCGGGATAACTCTGACCCTCGGGCAAAATGCCGTTTGTTTATTCGTTTTAGTTAAATGCTTGTTTTGTGAGTTTGTCTTAGCTAATTTTGTTTTGCAGCTTCTTTTACTTTGTTTGGGTTTGTTATTGCTCTTGTTCCGGTTTGTTTATGCATTTGGGATTTGTTTAGAGTCTATTTAGATTAGTTTGGTTTGAATTTGCTTTGTTACGCGTTCGGGTGTAGCGTTTAGGTTAAGTGCGTTTTTTTATGCTTGTTTTATTGTCGAGAGTGTATTATTGATGTTGACTAGTAGTTCTCCCATTATTGTTGTTTTGCTTGTCTTAGTAGGTGCATGTTTTATATTTATCGACCTTGAGTTTGTTTGCTTAAGTATTTATTGGTGTTTTTTATTCAATCCCTTGCGGGTGATTATGTTAAGTTAGATTTATCTCTCTCGGGTGGCTGCGTTAGACTAACCCTGGTCTATGACTTTCTTTGGGAAGTTTATGACTAACCCTGGTCTTATGGATGAGCGGTTGTTTGGGTTTAGTGACTTTTTGCCTTTAAATTACTAGACTTGATGTGTAAGCTCTTAATGAGTGCATAATGGTGTTTGCATTAGTTCTTGGGCTTGCATTTGCTTAGTGAATTCTTCCGGGGATGTGCTACAATAATAATCCCTTGGGACGTAAGTTGAGTGCTTAGGGACTTGCTAGGATAACTGGTTGCTTCAAGTTCTTTGGGGTTGTGGATTTGTTTTATCATGCGGTCAAGCGCAAGCATCCTTATTAATCATGGCTCCCGTGTTCGTTTATTGCTGGTGGTCGATTTTGATTAGAGGAGGTTTTAAGGCTTGCCTTATGGGGCTTGAATTTACTCCTAACTCACTCAACTGGCATCTACGATGGTGCGTGCTCATCTGGTTAGGTTTCCGGCAGTGATTGAATGAAGGTTGGTTCAGGCTAGGAGCATTATTCGTCGAAAAATGTGCTGGCGAACTACCTGCGCCTTGCAGATGTAAGTTTCTTTCTTACACTTTGTTTTATTTAGTAGCCCCCAAGGTTTAGGATTATTGAAGTATCGGTTTTGGTTTTATCCTTTGTTTTGTCCTATGGTTTAGTATTTACTTTCATTTGGAGCGGTTCGTTTTTCTTTTAGCTGGTCGATTCGGCTGATGCTGTTCAGCCCTCAGTCTTCCCTTGACACCACTCAAGGTCGATGTGGTTGGGGTAGTCTTTACTGAGCCCCTCCCCCCGTGTTCTACTGAGGAGATGGATGCCAGGATTAAGTGGCGTGACCGGGTGAGTTTTTTTTGTGTTCTTCGTTTGGGTTCTAAAAAATTAGGGTCGGTTTGCCTAACTTTATGGTTGCATTTTCAGGTTTCCTTGGCTTGCCATCAGCGGCTGTGGCAGGCTGCCATCCGCTTCCGGGCCTATGCCTCGAGGGTCTCCCGCAACACTTCGGGGCCTCGATCGGTGAGTTTACGTGACTAAAGAGGCTTTCTAGGCTGTTGGTGTACTTTCCTAATGCTTAAGTGTATTTGTAGGATGTTCCGGATATGGTGGGGCAGTTGGAGACTCGGGTGATCGAGCTCGAGGCGAGAGAGGTTGAGGCACAACGGCTCCAGCAATCTCAAGTTGATGAGATCGCCTTCCTAAAGGAGCAGCTGGCTCGACCCGGGGGTGAGACCTCAGCACAGGTTAAGGCTAGGCATCAGATCGAAAGGGAGGCTGAGGTTGAGGCTGAGGCTACGGGTGCCGCGGAGGAGGTTGGAGGGATTCCTGAGACAGCTACTCTAGATATGCTGTCGGGGATGGACGGTAGTGAGTCTCCTCTCATAGACCTGGAGGACCTAGGGTTAGATGACCAGCTTTGTGAGATCGTGATTGCCATCGGCGCGGTTTCTAGGGGTCCTTCCTAGCCTCGATTTGTATATAAGGACTTGTATATTTTGTATATTTATTTTAGATTTTTAGTATTTGATTTAATTGGATTAGTCTTGCGTTTTCGTTTGACGAATTGTTTACCTAGATTGACAAGTAATCACTTTTGCGTTCATTCGTTTTGCGATGTGACTCGGTTTAGGGTGCGTTGGCGTTGTATGAGAGTACGAAAATGCTTTCTTTCGGTGGTTTTGAAATGCGTTAGCTTGAGCCGGGAATCAGATCGGATACTACGTCGATTAAAATGTTTTGACTCGAGATGGACGAGACGTAAAATATTAAAGTAAAACATTAACGCGTTTTGACCGCATATATTAGGAGATGAGCTTTAGTATGAAATCGGAATTTAAAATCCGAGCACTTTTTGAAAAAAAAGTTAGGCCACTTTTACATACTCATAATATTGCCTTATTAGGCTACAGACGTGACTTGACAGTAATCGCTAAATGGCTACGACACGCCTAGGTGGGGTAGCTTATCCCCCTAAAAAATTAAAAAAACGTCTAAGTCTTGTTCGTCCGACGGGTAGATCCACATTCTCGCAGCTATTGCGCGGGTATTTTGGTTTTCCGGACGGGTTTTAGCGACTTCGGGAGGTCGTTCCCGATATCCGGGGTTGAGGATGATAGCTACGGTGATAATGGAGGTTTGAATTTCTATCATTGGGTTGCTCGGGGTGTCGCCTTCATGACTACAGGCGCTTGGGCTGAGGCAGCTGGACTCCGGGCCGCCTGGGCTTGGGCGGCCGGAAATTCGAGCGCGTGGGCCGTTGCGGTCGGGGCCCCGGGTTATGGAAAATTTCGTCGTTACCTAATTCTTGTGGGATTAGGGCTATATATACGGGTTGTGGGTGTTTGTTTTATTCATACTAGGGTATCCATAGGGTCTAGCACGTTTATATTTAGCGTTATGTCGGGTTTTGGGAAAATCCTTGCCGAGTGGGTTAGTTCTTTTAAGAAATGTGACCCCGAGGTTAGTTCAAATGATGACTTATCTGTGGTTATCGCGCTTAGCCGAGTCAAGGTGCAAGATAACTTCTTGCGGGCATGTTCTAGGTTTTGGGATCCGAAATACCATGCTTTTGTCTTTCCCGGGGGTAAAATTTGTCCTTTGCCCAAAGAGATAGATGCTATAGGCGGGTGGAGCTCGGTTCGACCTTGTGTGCCTTATGGGGATGATGCTTATGTGGAGCGGTTTTACCATTTTTTGGACCTTTCTTTGCTAGAGGAGGCTAAGGGTTATTTTGGAACGGACGACCTTAACTTAGAGATACTTTCTAGGGCGTTCTCACAGGTTGGCTCTCGTCACCTTTCGACCTTGGCTTGTAGGCGTGCCTTTAACATTGCTATTGCTTGCTATTATCTTTTTGAGGATGCGAGGTCACGTGAAGGCTGGGGTAATCCTCGAGTTTTGGATGTGGTGATGGCAATGGAACATGGACGGTCACCCTCTTTGCTTATTTTGGGTGAGCTCGTCCTAGGTCTTGATGCTACTGTCCGGCTACAAGGGACACCTTCTCGGGGTTCTAGGATCATCTTACAGGTGTGTTTTTTTTGTTGTCCCCCCCACCGTTTTTTTGGTTTTATTTTATGGTTGTGATGTTTTGTAGTGTTTGTACAGGTTTGGCTGCAGGAACGACTTGGTTTGGTGGTCCCTCCCCGGTGTTTCAAAGATTATAATTACAGGGGCTTCACAGGCCGGAAAATGGTGCAGTTGTGGGGTAAAATTCTCGAGGAAAAGGATTGGCTTTCCTATTTGGCTGGAGGGGATGTGGTCATCAGGTTGTCTATTCCGTGGTGGAACACTAGCGGGCGTATCGGGTTTCCATTTTCGTCTTCGTCATGGGTTTTGCTAATACCATCCATGAGGGATCAAGTTCGTGTTTACCCGAGCCTATTGTTACGTCAATTGGGTGTCCAGCTTTCTATTCCAAAGGATGCTGAAATCGTCTCTATTTCTTACTCATGAACGGGGAATTCGCTTAGGGAGTTCAAGATTTCTTGGGAGCAGAAATTCTTGCATCCCGTTGTTATTGAGGGTGTTCGACCGACTGACAATGCTCCTATCCGGCGAAGGGTTTGTGAACACCCGTTGGGGCAGATTGACTCAAAAGCTAGGAAGACAGTACCATTAAGAGGCGAGGAGGTGACTCGAGAGACCGTTACCAAGTGCCTACCCAGAGACAGCGAGACCGATCCTAGTTTAGTCAGTTCATCTGAACGGGCCAAGGCCGACAAGACCCATACTAAGTTTGTGAAAGAGCAAAGAGAGTGGGACTTGCTGGACTCACGTTTGGATAGGGCGTTAGAAGCTTGCTTTCAGAAAATCGCGGAGGAGGAACGCAAGCGATCACACCCGAACGACAAGGGTGAGGAAGAGTTGGACCGGTAGAGCCCAGCCATTTTTATTATGTGTTACTAGTTGATAATATGTGGCGTATTAGTACTAGTTTTTTGTGGGGTTTTGACACATTGTTAACATCCTGGATGTCCGGACTCGGGTTTTTGATGTAGATGCCTCGACAAAGGCTCTATTTAACTGAATTTTGCTATTAATGAGAAGCACATTTTTTTTTGTGGTGGCTCGCAACTCGATTCTTCATTTTGCCCGGAGCGCTCTTTCGGGTTTTCACTCCGTCCTCGGCTTACCCTTTTTTTTGTTTTTTTTGCTCTTTTTTGTTTTATTTCTTTTTTGACGGCTCGCAACACGATTCTTCATTTTGCCCGGGGTGCCCTTTCGGGTTTTCACCCCGTCCTCGGCTCGTTTTTTTTTCTTTTGACGATGGCTCACAACTCGTTTCTTCATTTTGCCCGGGGCGCCCTTTCGGGTTTTCACCCCGTCCTCGGCTCGTCGTTTGTGCTCGTCATTTTAAATCACTCGGGGGTCGGGTCGTAAAAGGAGTCCCGGTTTATACATGGATCGATTAATCGATCTTTTTTCGGTTGTTTGGTTGTACCCGGGGAACGGGTTGCCTACGTATCCGCTTTTAGACGGAATCAAACCATGTTCGTAGTTCTTTTAGAAAAGTGCGAGTGATTTTGCTTTAGACTCGTTTATGCCATTTATCGATGCGAACTTGATTTTTTTTGTTTTGTTGTTTTTTTTTGTTTGCCCCTAAGTCGGAGGTCGGGACGTGGTTTCTAGGGTGTTTATGGGTAGTATCGTTTGAGTTGATCCATATTAGTCGGGGTTGAGAACTCTTGACCATCTAGGTCAGTAAGGATCACGGCGCCCCCCGAGAGTATTTTCTTAACGAGGTAGGGGCCCGCCCAGTTTGGTTTGAATTTCCCTTTAGGGTCGACGGGAAGGGGTGCTCTAATGGATTTGATCACTAAATTTCCCTCGTGTATGTTTCGGGATTTCACTCGCTTGTTAAAGGCTCGTTTGATGCGCTGTTGGTAGGCTTGCACATTGGACATGGCATGTATCTTACGTTCATCTACGAGTACTAGCTCGTCGTACCGTTTTTGGTTCCATTCTTCCTCAGGGATACCACTTTCGGCTAATATTCTTAGTGATGGTATTTCTAGCTCTATTGGTTGGACGGCTTCGGAACCGTAGGTTAGGTAATATGGTGTGGCTCCGGTGGGTGTTCTATAGGATGTTCGATATCCCCATAAGGCGAAGGGGATTTTGTTTGGCCAATCCCGGTAGTTGTCTATCATTTTCTTAAGAATTGTGGTGATGGTTTTGTTGGCTGCTTCTACGGCCCCGTTGGTTTGTGGTCTATAGGGTGAGGATTTGTGTCTTTGGATTTTGTATTTGTCTAGGAGTTTTTGGGTGTCGGCCCTGAAGTGAGCCCCCTGGTCGCTAATGATTTCATGAGGTATACCGTAACGGCAGATGATGTTGTTTGGCAAGAATTTGACTACTTGTTTTGAGGTAAGTACGGTGTAAGATGCTGCTTCTACCCATTTGGTGAAGTAATCCACTGCTACTAAAATAAAGCAATGTCCGCCGGTCCCTGATGGGTGTATTTTCCCTTGATGTCTATTCCCAAAGTAGAGAAGGGCCAGGGTGTGGCTATAGTGTGTAGAGGATAAGGAGGTAGGTGTTGGATGTTGGCGAATATTTGGCAGTTATGGCAGTGCCGAACGTGGCAGTGCCGATCGTGACATCGACAGTCTGCCTCTAAGGTAATCCAGTAATAACCCGGTCTCATTATTTTTTGGGCTAGCAAGTGTGCACTCATGTGGGGTCCGCACTCTCTGTCGTGTTCCTCTTCCATGACTCTCTCGGATTGGTCTTTGTTTATGCATCTAAGGAGGACTCCTTGTGGGGTTCGTTTGTACAGTAGGCCTTGATCCAGGACGTAATGGGTGGCTTGTATTCGTAGGGCTCTTTTTTTTGGCATTAGTGTTAGGTGGATATGACCCCGTGGGTTTTAAAGTCTAGGATTGCTTTGTACCAAGGTTCTTCGGTGGCGTCGTCGGTTTCGAGGTTGTGGATATAGGCTGGTTGTTCGCTTTTTTGTACACAGATAGGCATGGAGAAGAGGTGATCGGGCATGTTTATTAGTGAGGCTAGTTTGGATAATGCATTAGCGAATTGGTTCTCTTCGCGGGGTATGTGTATGAAGTCAATTTCGGTGAATTCCTTAGACATTGCTTCTACTTTAGTTTGGTACGGGGTTAGGCTTTCGCTATAAACCTTCCAATTACCCGTGGCTTGGTTGACTACTAAGGATGAATCTCCGTGGACTCTAAGGTTTTTGACTCCTAGAGATATGGCTGCCTTTAAACCGGCTAGACAGGCTTCGTATTCGGCTGCGTTGTTGGTAACGAGAAAGTCTAGCTTGACTGATATGTGTGGACATGACGTAGATCCACCCCGACGCGGCCATGCGCGGGTTTGGGTAGGCGAGTGAATCTCGTGGTAAGATTGTTCTCGGGTTCGAAATTTAAGTCAAAGTCGGAGTCGCCACCAAATTTATGGTAATTCGAAACCATTCGAGCCCACTCTATGTCGTCATGGGCTATACACAAAGTATGGCCCACTTCGATTTCAGAGTTTATGGGGCCTGTGCCTTTGCATTGCGATACCGATACCATCTACACCGGTATCGTGTAAAGAACGAGTCTTGTGCACCAACGGTTTCGGGCATCCGGAAACCGAGGTTCTGAGTAAGGGGTGAGGGTACGTGTTGGGAAGCCCACTAAGGACACCCAACCCCGCCCGCACAATGGCGGCCTCTAGAAAGACATCGTTCGTGTTCGTGTACGCGCGCTAGTAAAACGACTAAATGATATGCAAACAGCGTTTTCGGCTAAGCATGCGAATTATTGGTTAACTACGTCATTTTAATGCATCTTGATTCACGTCAAAGTGATTTAGCATGTGATGTTCATTTAAGGCAATAAATGGCAAACATCGAAAATAGAAAACTCGTAAATAAATTACAAATTACACGGGCGGAATACAACCCGGAATTCACAATACAACGAGCAATAAAATAGAATAATCGAATAGGAAATGGTAAACGTTAATTAGAAACGGACCCGTATATAATAAATATAAACTAGACCGTAAGTTGTGCAAACGGACGAACTTCGATTAAATACACATTATATTGTGTATTAAACGGAGGACGGAGATATGGAACCTAGACGTGGTGCTAGCCCGATCCCGAATCTCGATGCCTTGTCCCGACTTATCACATCGAGGAATAGAGTCTAAATTAATCATGTGTCGGATACGACTAAAGAGTCGTCGACACAAGATTAATAGTGCGAGACCGTCGATCAAAGTCATTTTAAGTGATATGATATGCATGAGTTTTGAAAAATAGGATCACGTGATTGACTTTACACGTGTCGACTAAAAGTCGTAAAAAAATGACGAGGCTCAAATGATGATCAAAGCGCTCGGTTTTCCAGGTTACAGGGTCCACTCGATCTAGTCATGGCACGGACTCGGTCGAGTGTGCCTTTAAGGTGGCTACTGCCCGGTTTTTGGGGTGCTACTCGATCGAGTGGCCCATGGCACTCATTCGAGTGCCCCCTGTACGAGGCATGGCTCGTTTTGTTTTATTTGTTCAAAGTTGATGGTTGGCCGAGTTAAATAGAAATATTGCATGATTTAAATTTAACTCAGTTTTCGGTGCTATAATCGTGTACTATTACGATTATAATACCGTCATCGGAATTTTATAGGAAAAGTTGTTATTGGATCGAAAAGATTTGATTAGTGACGAAATGGTGTCCCACCGCGTCACAACATCGAAACTAATTCTAACGGATTATGTGATGTTGATATTCGCATCAACGGATTTCCCACTAATCTTAGAAATGGAGTCAGACGCGTTTAACTATGATCGACCACGATCACGTTACGCCCTTGAGTACGTTGGGGCGGCGCTCCTCGAAAGGGTGCCACCTCCGTCGTTGCTCGTAAAGGGATTAAACGGACTTTGGATGGTCATCATAGTCAAACGTGTTAGGACCCGAATTTTAATGTTATTATGTACATATACACATACACGGTATTAATTGTTAATGACGAAATGTAAATAAATAAATAAATAATGTTAGTGGTTAGAGTACATAAATAAAATGTTAGGTGTTAGAGTACATAAATAAAATGTTAGGTTGCGATAAATAAAATGTTAGTAGCGAAATTAAAATAATGTTAGTAACGGAATTAAAATGTTAGTGCTAGTAATAATAATAATAATAATAACAATAATAACAGTAATAATAATAATATACATATATAATCGAAAAAGATAAAGGAGAAAGGAGATGTCGGGATTTGAATTACACCCTCAACCTACATGCTTAAATGGCCTCGGAAACGAACTCGTAATAGCGACGGGAGCGCGGGAGTGTCGAGATATGTAAGTAGAGTTATGGTGTATGTGTCTTTGACGAGTTTTGATCTCGGGAATTTGAATGTGTATATGTGTATGTAGATGGATGATTGAAAGGTGGTGAAGTTGTAGTGTAAAGTTGCAAAATGGGATGATTAGGGTTAAAAAAAACCTTTTGAAATGGCTTAGGGTGACGGGGTATTTATAGAACAAATACCCCGGTTTAGGGCCACTCGATCGAGTGGAGCGTGTGTACTCGATCGAGTGCCCGGTTGAGTCCGGTTCGGCCGGTTCGTGGCCTTACTCGACCGAGTGGATGTGAACCATTCAACCGAGTGGGTCAAAATGGAGGGAGTATATTTAGGGAATGATTTGTTGACTTTTTTGAATGAGATTTGTTTGTTGGACAAGCTTCTAGAAGCGAACTTGGCTGTTTTTTTGTGTCGGATTCGTCTTTGACCGGGTTTTGACCCGGTCGCCAAAAGACGGTTTTATTTCCGGTGTCGATTTTGACCCAAATTAGTCTCATTTTATTGGATACGACCCACTGGGCCTGGATCTGAGGTTGGTTTTGAGAGATTTGCACTCCGCTAAATGCCCACGTCGGATACTATTGATTCTGAGTTCGTATTCGAGCGTATTAAGTCACGTTAGCGTCCGATCATCATCGGGTGTTTTGTCGGGAACTGCTATAGACACTAGCAGGCAAAATGCGGGTGTCTACAGAGCCCCTACTCTGACTGAGGCTTGGACAAGGCGAAAGTCAGAGTAGCTACCAGGCCAATCGAGGATTACGACCTGGCAGCCTTCCGGTCGGGTCGTTTATAGTCCATTAGACTCGCGTGAAGGGCTCGCCAGCCATAAGCAGAGGGTCATACCTGTCCTGATGATGATAGCTCCGTGGGGAGTCGAACTTGCCTTTGAAGTCATAGGTGTACCCGTTTGCCGACACATCACATTTTGGATGTAGCATTCCAGGAGAAACACCGACTCACGCTGGGGAGTAAAGTAGTTGCACGAGACTTGCTTCTGAAGTCTTGGGTGTACCCGTATGCCGACACATGACAACTTGCATGTAGCATTCCAAGAGAAACACCGCCTTCGATGTTCCGTTGGGAAGCACTAGCTGGTACCTGAAATGTTAGATACATAGGCAGAAATAGCAGGCATAACAGATAGCGAGATAGCACATAGGAAATGCAGTTAGCATCTATAGACTGACTTGCGCTGGGGAAAATGGTTTTTGCTTAATTTTGAAATCGAAGTCCTGAAAGCAACTCACGTGCTAGGAAATAGGTTTTCAAAATTGAAAGGGGTAGAAAAGAATTTTGCAGTTTAAATAGACTGAAATTTGACCTTGTCGAAAAGTATTTTATCAAATGGCTAAGTTTTGCAAACTTTGAAGTGAAAATTTGAGGAGGGAGGTACCGACAGACTCGACTCTGGACGTGACAGGACGACGAGTTGACAGACACGACTTTGACTCTCAAGGGATTGGACTGTGACTCGGTAGAGGGGTGGACCACCTAAGATGACAAGACTCTTAAGTTGCGCTATTCCGTAGCCTAGGCGAGTGGCAACACGGTCGAACATACATCGAAATGAGAAGGATGTGTCATAGTCTGCAATGAGACTGCTTCTGTAGGACTCAACAGTGGTAATGTTGTAGTCTAGTGTTCTTTGAATGTTTGGTTTTGGGGTACATTCCCAAGGTGGGTGTCGCTTCGAGTCCCTGACGGATTCTCGTCTTCGACTGAGCCGAGTACTAGTACACTCTATAGAAAGGAGGCTAGATTTTGAAAGTCTTTGGATTTTGTGAGTGGATGGAGATCTTCTGTCTAAGAGAAGCCTCCTGGACGACAAAGCTAACTGTTGAGAACATGACAGTGTCGTGACCGGAATGATGGTGCTTTTTGAATTTGTGTCAATATGGGTGGTTGTGCCCTTGTTAAAAGGCTGCCTACCTATTCACGTGTAGTGAAATCAAACAAAGCCGTAGTTCAGTGGATTGAAAGATATATTATGGTGCCTAGTTTATTAGGGCTTTGTGTGTAACTCGCCATACTAATTGTGTAGGCTAGGTGCATTCCCAATGATGTCTTGATCAAAGGGCTGGAACAGTTAGGGTGTTCATCCCGTGACTGTGAGCGTTCTCCGGGGTAGCCCCCAGAAGTGGTGTGAACTATTTGGGCATGTTCTATGCCGACCGCAGGTTGAGTTCCCGTGTTTGGGGTTGGTAACTGGTTTGGATAATTTTTGAAATGTGGAGCTAGGTCGTAAGTGGCTTTGATGTTTTGACATCTGGGGCTTGATTTTGTGGAGCTAAGGCTTCGAGGGTAAGGTATTGTAATGTGGTAGGAAATGGGGAAGTTGAGTAATAATGATTCGAACTTCGATTGCGGTAGGTTGATAATGCGGGATCTGATTTCCATGTCTGGCCCTAATGGTTAGGGTGTATCCTATGGAGCTTGGATCCTCAAAATTCCGGACTGTCTCTTAGCCTAGGTCTCGAGAAGGTCTTGAGGGTTGTAATGTGGGGAGGCTAAATGTGGTGCTAGCTGACCAGCTGATTGTTTCTCCCCTTTATTTGATGGTATGGGCATTGATAATTTTTGAATTGACCGTCCCCTGGTCAAGAAGCTTTCACTTGAGTTGACCGCTAAACGTGGTCATGGGTTTTTTAATTTTTTTTGGTTGACCTCTTAGCCCCGGTCATGGGATTCTTCATTTGAGTTGACCGTGCTTTGGTCGGGGGATGTTGATAATTCTTTTTGATAATCATGGCCAGCTCTTTTGTTTTGGCCCTTTACTTTTTTCCTTGGACTTTTGATTTTTTTTGTCCAACCCTTTTTTTTTTCTTTTTTTTTCACGGTAATCCCCTCCTATGGTGTTGTGGGTGGATTTGGGGGTGGGCCCATCGGTTGGATTAGGCTTGTGGAGCTAAACCTTTGTAAGGTGTAAGCCTAGTTGGTATTTGTGTGAGTGGAACTCATGGTGGAGTACTCTACGGTAAGCATGGTGGCTTGGATCTCGGTATTGTCATCGTAATTCCGAGCAGGCTTGCTGGGAGCATCGTCCCGAGTTGGGTATTTTTGGCATCAAGTGTATAGAGTCACGATGCTTCTTTTTTTTTGCTTCTGGTCAGACTAACGCCTAAGGTAGGGCACTACAAAAAACGAGCCCGAATTGCGTCGGAAAAATCCGACGCAAATGAACAAAATCCGACGCAAAACGTAGTTTGCGTGGGATTAACCGACGCAATCGACCGCCGTTATAATTTGACGCAAATTTTTTATTTTGCATCGGCTAATCCGACGCAGGCATTTTGCGTCGGCTTTGCGTCGGCTATTACGACACGAAGAAATGGAGGTCAACACCCTGTCAATGGACTTTGCGTGGGATTAGCCGACGCAAAGTCAAACAATCTGCTGACGTTGCGTCGGCTATTCCCACGCAAAGCCTCTTAGTCAGCTCTCAGTCAATGGTTTTGCGTGGGATTAGCCGACGCAACGTCAGCAGATTGTTTGACTTTGCGTCGGCTAATCCCACGCAAAACCATTGACTGAGAGCTGACTAAGAGGCTTTGCGTGGGAATAGCCGACGCAACGTCAGCAGATTGTTTGACTTTGCGTCGGCTAATCCCACGCAAAACCATTGACTGAGAGCTGACTAAGAGGCTCTGCGTGGGATTAGCCGACGCAAAGTCAACAGAATGTTTGACTTTGCGTCGGCTAATCCCACGCAAAGCTTATTAACAAAAAAACCGTTCCTTTGTTTTCAGCTCCCCGTATGCGCAAAATATAACAAGCTGCAATTAACCAACCCACTCCTACAACATACAACAACAGCACCACATCCCAAACAAAAGTCCATCAATAACTCCAATCAAAGCTCTCGTACATGTCTTCTTCACAAAACTCCACAAAACGAAACAAACATAAACTAGTATACTGTTATAGAAAATGAAAATATTACAAAGACAACCAGTGCTAGGTTCAGAATTCTATCTAGGAGTTGGTAAAATATATACACACAATGCAACCAGAATCCAAACAAGTAACATAAGAGAGCGGAACTACCTACGAAAGGGACTCAATCTGCTCTGACCCAAAGGGATGACCATCGTTGTTGTCGTCATCGTCGTGCCTGGTCATGCGTGGTCCTCCACTGCATCCGTCGTTCCCCATGGCGAACCGTTCCCTCATGAACTGAATAAACTGGTCCTGCTCTTCGCACCTCTTCTCCAATGTCTTCAAGCGCTCTTCTTGCCTTTCGAATTTATCTTCCATACGGTCGTTGAGCGTGCGTTCCTGCGAGGTGGCGGTGGGGAGGTATGTGTCCGCAGATACCTCCTTACCACGGTTCAAGCATGGGCGAAAGAGCTCTTTCGCCACGTTACCTATCCCCCAAAACCTTTTCTTCGAGTTGTAGCCACCTGACACATCGTGGAAGATCTTGAGGGTGTTGGGTGCTTGATCAGAGGCGCGTGCCTCCTCCACCGCTTTCTCGTAACTCTCCTGAAACAGCAACATGAAACAGTGTTATAACTTTAGGAACACATACTATCACATCGTAATTTTCATGACTAATATATTTTTTAAAAACATTACTACTACTCACCACGATCTCCGGTCCTCTAGGGTCAATCCACTTGCCGTCTTTCCCCTTCTTCGTCTTCTCCAAGAGCTGGACCGGGGTTGCAGATGGGCCCTTCAAATAACAGTGTTAAAATTTTCAGCATTTATTTACCAATATTATATACTGAATTATAATCAAATTTTTTACTTGTGTTGTAAGCACTTACCAACTGCGCGAAGGCCGTTGCTGCACTCCTACTTCCAAGGCAGCTCGTGGGTTTGGCCACCCCGTCCACCTGCCCACCTCTCCTGTTCGACGACTTAATCGCCGATTTCTTCTTGAAGCTTGGGTCGGCAGCGTTCTTCTTCAATATCTCCCACTTCTCGATCGGAATCCATTCCGCCTTCTCGACCCTCGGGACAGCTCGCTGGAATAAGTCGGTTATCCTCTTCTTAATCCGACTCTCATAATCCGACCTGAGGTCGTACCCCAGGTCTATACGCACTCTTTTCTGTTTGTCAAAAAAAGGATTCGTTAGTTACAATTGAATGTATAAATCGTGCAACGAAAACCTTAGAAACAAAGACGAGGTAATTACCGCGAAGTGCATATACATCGCTTCCCGAGCTTCCGGGGGCGCCTCCGTCCAGCTACGGTAGGCGCCAGGGGTGGACGCATACGTCATGACTACGGAATCCCGCATATACTCTGAGTACTTCTTGTCGTCCCACCTACACAAGTCAAGCATGATAATGTGAAGCAAATAAATGAGTGAAAATTTAGAAAAGAACTGGTTACAACAACTAAAACTCACCAAGTAGCAGAAGGCACTTTCTGCCGTGATAGGTTCGCTTTCCCAGGCGTGGCAACGTAGACAGTCGCCCCGACTTCCTGGACAGCGTCCACACCCAGGATGACAGGAGTCCTAGGTGTGTCCTCCTCCATATGGTCACCATGGCTGGTGGCCCCCGTCAGCATCTCACTGGTACCTGCCATAATCACGTCTACAAAATATGTTTGCGCAAAGTTAAACTGTAGAGTCAGTTCGTTTAGGGTAAAGCAGGAATTTCATTAAGTACCGAAATTGTATTCAATTACAAATAAATACATTACAACTTATGCGAATAAGATACCATAAGTTGGAACTCTCACAACCATCAATTTAAAAACGATTCATCACCGGGGACCTTATCACTCCAACCTAAACCCATTCTTGTGCGTTTCATGTCACTGGTAAACGTGAAATTGTGTAATGTCGATAAGAGAAAAATTCGGCAGCAATTCGCCTCAGTTCCCCAAAAGCACAATGTGGAATATATGAAAACTCCACATATGCAATCGAAGAACATTGAGGGAATTGACACCAAATTTTCCTCTTACCAACACAACACAATTTCATGTTTACCACCTAAGTGACATGGAAGGCACAAGAACAGTCCCAAAACGGGGACTGTCCAAGAGTTACTCCTAATGAGTAACTCTTGAACGGGCACTAGGTAGGTCTGAGTAGATTTCAAACAATGCTCATGCACAGTACACAATGACAACAAATAACAACCACAATTAGTAGTAGTAGTAGTAGAAAATTAGTAGTAGTAGTAGTAGAAAATTAGTAGCCGTAGTAGTAGTAGTAGTAGTAGTACAAGTAGTAAATTAGTACTAGTAGTAGTAGTAGTAGAAAATTAGTAGTAGTAGTAGTAGTAGTAGTAGAAAATTAGTATTAGTAATAGATTAGTAGTAGTAGTAAAAGTACAAGTAGTAAATTAGTAGGAGTAGTAGTAGAAAATTAGTAGTAGTAATAGATTAGTAGTAGTAGTAGTAAAAGTACAAGTAGTAAATTAGTAGTAGTAGTAGTAGTATAAAAATTGGTAGTAGTATTAGTGAAAAATTAGTAGTAGTAGTAGAAAATTAGTAGTAGTAGTAGTAGAAAATTAGTAGTAGTGGTAGTATTAAAAGTAGAAGTAGAAAATTAGTAGTAGTATTAGTAGAAAATTAGTAGTAGTAGTAGTAGAAGAAAATTAGTAGTAGTAGTAGTAGAAAATTAGTATTAGTAATAGATTAGTAGTAGTAGTAGTAGTAAAAGTACAAGTAGTAAATTAGTAGTAGTAGTAGTAGTAGAAAATTAGTAGTAGTAGTATAGTAGTAGTGCAAAATTAGTAGTAGAAGTAAAAGTACAAGTAGTAAGTTAGTAGTAGTGGTAGAAAATTAGTAGTAGTAGTGGAAAATTAGTACTAGTAGTAGTAAAAGTAGAAGTAGGAAATTAGTACTAGTAGTAGTAGTAGTAGAAAATTAGTAGTAGTAGTAGTAGTAGTAGTAGAAAATTAGTAGTAGTATAAAAATTGGGAGTAGTATTAGTGGAGAATTAGTAGTAGTAGTAGAAAATTAGTAGTAGTAGTAGTAGAAAATTAGTATTAGTAATAGATTAGTAGTAGTAGTAAAAGTACAAGTAGTAAATTAGTAGTAGTAGTAGTAGAAAATTAGTAGTAGTAATAGATTAGTAGTAGTAGTAAAAGTACAAGTAGTAAATTAGTAGTAGTAGTAGTAGTAGAAAATTAGTAGTAGTATAAAAATTGGTAGTAGTATTAGTGGAAAATTAGTAGTAGTAGTAGAAAATTAGTAGTAGTAGTAGTAGAAAATTAGTAGTAGTGGTAGTATTAAAAGTAGAAGTAGAAAATTAGTAGTAGTATTAGTAGAAAATTAGTAGTAGTAGTAGTAGAAGAAAATTAGTAGTAGTAGTAGTAGAAAATTAGTATTAGTAATAGATTAGTAGTAGTAGTAGTAAAAGTACAAGTAGTAAATTAGTAGTAGTAGTAGTAGTAGAAAATTAGTAGTAGTAGTATAGTAGTAGTGCAAAATTAGTAGTAGAAGTAAAAGTACAAGTAGTAAGTTAGTAGTAGTAGTAGAAAATTAGTAGTAGTAGTGGAAAATTAGTACTAGTAGTAGTAAAAGTAGAAGTAGAATATTAGTAGTAGTAGTAAAAGTACAAGTAGTAAATTAGTAAATTAGTAAAGTATTAGCTAGATTAGTAGTAGTAGTGTTAGTAGATTTGTTGTACTAGATTAGTAGAAGTATTAGTATTACATAGTATTAGTAGTAGGTTATTAGTATTAGTAATATTAGTAATAGCATTAATAGTAGTAATGAAGTATTTTAATGTAATACTAGTAGTAGATTAGTAATTCTACTACTAGCACTACTAATTAATCCACTACTAATACTACTACCCATCTACTAATCACTAATACCTAATTAACATACTAAGTAACCTAATTCACAAACTACAATTACCGTCTAACAATAAAACGAAATCTAGCCTAATTCACATACTAATTAACCTTATTCACATACTAATTAACCTAATTAATATACTAATTAACCTAATTAACCTAATTAGTAAACTAACTAACCTAATTAACATAATCACCCTACAATCAAAATTAAACTAATTGAGCAAAAAATTAAACAATAAACAGTAATAATCACCCTAACTAACCTAATTAACATAATCACCCTAAACTAATTGAGTAAAAATTAAACTAATTAAGTAAAAATTAACAAAATCACCCTAAACTAATTGAGTAAAAATTAAAATGAAACAGTAAACTAACATTTAACAGTAAACTAATTGAACTAATTAAGTAAAAATTAAACTAATCAAAACACATAAACAATAATCACCATACCTGAGATTTGGGGGTCGGGTTAGGGTTTTCGGGTTTCGGGTTTCGGGTCGCCGGGGGTTTCGGGTCGCCTGGGGTTTCGGGTTTCGGGTCGCCGGGGGTTTCGGGTCGCCTGGGGTTTCGGGTCGCCGGGTTTTTTAGGGGCCGGGTTTGGGTGTGCCGGAAAGGGTAGGGTTAGTGGGGTTTCTGGAGTTGCCGGAAGAGGAGGAGGTCGCCGGAAAACGGTAGGGCGGAGGAGGTCGCCGGAAATGGGTAGGAGGGAGACCTAGGGTTTGGTTGTTGGGGTCGATTTAACCTTCGTGGTCGCCGGATCTTGGTGTTGTGTTGGTCGCCGGGGTTAGGTCGCCGGAGTAACGTCGCCGGAGTAAGTTCGCCGGAGGTGGGTAAAGGGTTGTACGGGTTCGGGGTTGGGGATTGTCGCTCGATTTTAGAGAGATAGGAGGGTTTGGTTATTGTGTCTGATTGTCGCGTTTTTTTTTTATTTTAACATACATTGCGTGGGATTAGCCGACGCAAGTAGACGCAATATTCCGATTTGCGTCGGCTAATCCGATGCAACGCACCTAATTATGGGGTTTTTTTTTATTTTAACACATACTGCATCGGATTAGCCGACGCAATCAGACGCAATTTTCAACTTTGCGTCGGCTAATCCGATGCAACGCACCTAATTCTGGTTTTTTTTAATTTTAACACATGTTGCATCGGATTAGCCGACGCAGGTAGACGCAATATTAAACATTGCGTCGGCTAATCCGATGCAACGCAATTAATTCTGTTGACTAAAATTTTAAAATTTTGACACACTCTGCATCGGATTAGCCGACGCAGTCAGACGCAATATTAAATGTTGCGTCGGCTAATCCGATGCAACGCAATTAATTCTGTTGACTAAATTTTTTAAAATTTTGACACACTCTGCATCGGATTAGCCGACGCAATGAGACGCAATATTAAAAGTTGCGTCGGCTAATCCGATGCAAGGCAATTAATTCTGTTGACTAAAGTTTTTAAATTTTGACACACTTTGCATCGGATTAGCCGACGCAAGCAGACGCAATATTAACATTTGCGTCGGCTAATCCGATGCAAAGCTATTAATTCTGTTGACTAGATTTTTTAATTTTGACGCAGGCTGCATCGGATTAGCCGACGCAAATTTTAATATTGCGTCTGATTGCGTCGGCTAATCCCACGCAAAACCTTTGACATAGTGGCGCCAACCCAAAATCATTGGCGCCTGTATTATGGAGTCGGATAGCGTCGGCTAGTCCCACGCAATGTAATTGCATCGGATTAGCCGACGCAATACGACACAGTTGCGCCAGTTGCGTCGGATTGTAAATCCGACGCAACCTATCCGACGCTATTCCCGCTGTTTTTAGTAGTGGGGATTGGTCAGTTTTATTGGAGGGGTGTTTATTGTGGGGAGATGGGCTTGCCTCCCGTCTTGAACCCAAATTAGGAGACTACCTAGATTTGTCATAGGATTCGAGACCGCTCCTGCTAAGGGTGGTTTTGTGGCTTTCTATACCAGACATGGAACAGGTAAAGGAAAACACGAGCCTCGGTTCCTGCAGTCATTATAGATGTGCCTATAATAGTCACGTGCATGTGCTCACAGTGTATGATGGTGTTCATCATGTTCTCGGAAACACATAAGGGAAGCATATATGAGAAATAGAAAAGCTGATTTTATTGAATTTTGAAAAAAGGACAGAATACATTTGACTCTGACTCTGACTTTGAAAAGAGGATGTAGGGTATCCTAGACTCGGACTCAGACTTAGACTCGAATCGAATCCGGACTTTCGGATACTTGGTTGGTTGTTTCTTTTTGGTAAGGTCCTTGATTGGAGAAAACGATAGGTGCCACGACTCGCCTAAACTCGACTTTGCGCAAATGCAAGAGAGGGAGTCAAACTAGACATGGTCCGGGGTTACGGGTCGACAATGACTCTTGGACCGGGATACTCGAACGTTGACCTAGACGAGGTAACAACCCTGGCTTGGACTCGACGATGAGACTCAAGTTGCACGTGGGTAAGTCCGAAAATGGGGCGACCGTGTTTGACCGCGTCACGTATTTGGACCAACCGTGGCGACCTAAACCTTTTGGAGACTCGGGTGTTCGTAGCATAGGTACGACTCGAAGAAGACATCATAAGGACGCCGGTGTATGATGAACGTAAGGTACCCCTCAAGGTGACTGTGGTCGAATGCTCGGGTGGAGGACAACCCCCAAGTGAGACTGAAGACTCTGATAGGACTCAGATGGTGCGGCATCTGAATGACTCGAAAGTGACACACGTGAGACACCACGTGTAGAACATGACCCTTAGAGCAACCGTGATTGATCGCTCTGCTGAAGGGTAGCCCCCGAGTGAGATTGTAGGTTTTGCTAAGACTCGAGTGTCGGACGAGTGACCCTTAGATGTATGGACCACAAACCTTTTGTTATAGGGTTATGCCTAGTAAAAGGTTGACTCGGCCTCGAGGAAAGGCAGACGGGGTAAGGGAAGAAACTCGCGATGTAAGATCGGCAAAGTTTCGACGCTAGAGACCCTTGACTTGACTTGAATAAGGATAGACCCTGTGATTAGGGTAGACCCTTAAGTTAAAGGACTTGAATTGGGATGACTCGACTAACAGATTGAAAGACGGGTAAAATTCCCATAGGAAAGGTCGTGGGGACCGTCCTGTCGGAGGGAAAGATCACGTGTGACTTTCTAGTTAGGACTCGAGTGTTCAGACGAACCTTCCATTTACAAGTGTATGACTCATGTTGGTCGGTTATGCCTTTAGGAAAAGGCGGACTAGGATGGGGAAGAAACCCGTGATGTAGGATCGACGGAGTTTCGACGCTAAAGACCTTCGACGTATTACGAAAAGACTCGACACACGAATCACGGTAGGTCCTATAATAAGGAAGGTTTTTGAAAAAAGATTGAATTTTGAAAATTGAGAGGACAGTCCTGAAATTGGCAGTGGGCCGATAGGACCGGGCATTTTGAAATATTAGAATGGTTGCGAGTAATTTCGCGTTTTGAAAATTGAGGAGGCGATCTCGTGTTTTGAAATTGGCAGCATGCCGACAGGGCCGAGTTTTTTTTGATAAGTTGAATATTTGGAATTTTGAAAATTTGAATATCGAAAATAAATTTCCTAAAATTTGAAAATCGAAAATAAGATTCCGAAGATTTGAAAATCGAAAACGGCATCTCGGAGATTTGAAAATCGAGAATTGCATCTCGAGGACTTCAAAAAAAATCGAAATGGAATTTGAAAATTCGAAAATCGAATGGTGGATCGGAAATTCGAATATTGAAATGGACAGCATGCCGGCTAGAAAATAGGCTATTTTGAGTCAAATCGTAAGTCTAAAATTTGGCAGCATTCCGAGTTTTTGAAAATTTGGATATTTTGAAAAGACGGGTCCCGAAACGGACGGTATTTCGGGTTTTTCAAAATTTGGTATTTTGGAAAGATGCATTTTTGAAATGATGGTTTTTGAAAAATGACACGGAAACCAAGTAGCACATAGTCACGCAAGCAATATGACGACGCTTATGTATGCATTACGCTAAGTCTCGGTCGGTCGAAATAGGGTCTATACCAACAACGATGGCTCTCTCGTAAATCAGGACGAACTCCCTAAGCCGAGTTGGTCTTAGGACATGCCGCAAAACCCATACGAGTTCGGCCATAGAAGTCTTTAGCGCATCCATTTAGGAATGCACCGCGGTATAGTGGGACGTCGGTCACAAGTAACCGGCCCGGGCAAAATTTGGGTTATGCATGAATCATTAAACTAATGCGCGCACACTTATATACGAACGATTTCTCTTCGAGTCTCACCCTAGGAACCCCGATGACATGTGGTACATAAGGTATCCCCAGCGGAGTCGCCAAATTGTGGACATGACGTAGGTTCACCCCGACGCGGCCACGCGCGGGTTTGGGTAGGCGAATGAATCTCGTGGTAAGATTGTTCTCGGGTTCGAAATTTAAGTCAAAGTTGGAGTTGCCACCGAATTTATGGTAATTCGGAACCATTCGAGCCCACTCTATGTCGTCATGGGCTATACACAAAGTACGGCCCACTTCGATTTCAGAGTTTATGGGGCCTGTCCCTTTGCATTGCGATACCGATACCATCTACACCGGTATCGTGTAAAGAATGACTCTCGTGCGCCACGGTTTCGGGCATCCGGAAACCGAGGTTCTGAGTAAGGGGTGAGGGTACGTGTTGGGTAGCCCACTAAGGACACCCAATCCCGCCCGCACAATGGCGCCCTCTACTAAGACATCGTTCGTGTTCGTGTACGCGCGCTAGTAAAACGACTAAATGATATGCAAACAGCGTTTTCGGCTAAGCATGCGAATTATTGGTTAACTACGTCATTTTAATGAATCTTGATTCACGTCAAAGTGATTTAGCATGTGATGTTCATTTAAGGCAATAAATGGCAAACATCGAAAATAGAAGACTCGTAAATAAATTACAAATTACACGGGCGGAATACAACCCGGAATTCACAATACAACGAGCAATAAAATAAAATAATCGAATAGGAAATGGTAAACGTTAACTAGAAACGGACCCGTATATAATAAATATAAACTAGACCGTAAGTTGTGCAAACGGACGAACTTCGATTAAATACACATTATATTGTGTATTAAACGGAGGACGGAGATATGGAACCTAGACGTGGTGCTAGTCCGATCCCGAATCTCGATGCCTTGTCCCGACTTATCACATCGAGGAATAGAGTCTAAATTAATCATGTGTCGGATACGACTAAAGAGTCGTCGACACAAGATTAATAGTGCGAGACCGTCGATCAAAGTCGTTTTAAGTGATATGATATGCATGAGTTTTGAAAAATAGGATCACGTGATTGACTTTACACGTGTCGACTAAAAGTCGTAAAAAAATGGCGAGGCTCAAATGATGATCAAAGCGCTCGGTTTTCCAGGTTACAGGGTCCACTCGATCGAGTCATGGCACGGACTCGGTCGAGTGTGCCTTCAAGGTGGCTACTACCCGGTTTTTGGGGTGCTACTCGATCGTGTGGCCCATGGCACTCGCTCGAGTGCCCCCTGTACGAGGCATGGCTCGTTTCGTTTTATTTGTTCAAAGTCGATGGTTGGCCGAGTTAAATAGAAATATTGCATGATTTAAATTTAACTCAGTTTTTGGTGCTATAATCGTGTACTATTACGATTATAATACCGTCATCGGAATTTTATAGGAAAAGTTGTTATTGGATTGAAAAGATTTGATTAGTGACGAAATGGTGTCCCTCCGCGTCACAACATCGAAACTAATCCTAACGGATTATGTGATGTTGATATTCGCATCAACGGATTTCCCACTCATCTTAGAAATGGAGACAAACGCGTTTAACTATGATCGACCACGATCACGTTTCGCCCTTGAGTACGTTGAGGCGGCGCTCCTCGAAAGGGTGCCACCTCCGTCGTTGCTCGTAAAGGGATTAAACGGACTTTGGATGGTCGTCATAGTCAAACGTGTTAGGACCCGAATTTTAATATTATTATGTACATATACACATACACGGTATTAATTGTTAATGACGAAATGTAAATAAATAAATAAATAATGTTAGTGGTTAGAGTACATAAATAAAATGTTAGGTGTTAGAGTACATAAATAAAATGTTAGGTTGCGATAAATAAAATGTTAGTAGCAAAATTAAAATAATGTTAGTAACGGAATTAAAATGTTAGTGCTAGTAATAATAATAATAATAATAATAATAATAGTAATAATAGTAATATAAATATATAATCGAAAAAGAGAAAGGGGAAAGGAGATGTCGGGATTTGAATTACACCCTCAACCTACATGCTTAAATGGCCTCGGAAACGAACTCGTAATAGCGACGGGAGCGCGGGAGTGTCGAGATATGTAAGTAGAGTTATGGTGTATGTGTCTTTGACGAGTTTTGATCTCGGGAATTTGAATGTGTATATGTGTATGTAGATGGATGATTGAAAGGTGGTGAAGTTGTAGTGTAAAGTTGCAAAATGGGATGATTAGGGTTAAAAAAAACCTTGTGAAATGGCTTAGGGTGACGGGGTATTTATAGAACAAATACCCTGGTTTAGGGCCACTCGATCGAGTGGAGCGTGTGTACTCGATCGAATGCCCGGTTCGAGTCCGGTTCGGCCGGTTCGTGGCCTTACTCGACCGAGTGGATGTGAACCACTCGACCGAGTGGGTCAAAGTGGAGGGAGTATATTTAGGGAATGATTTGTTGACTTTTTTGAATGAGATTTGTTTGTTGGACAAGCTTTTAGAAGCGAACTTGGCTGTTTTTTTTGTGTTGGATTCGTCTTTGACCGGGTTTTGACCCGGTCGCCAAAAGACGGTTTTATTTCCGGTGTCGATTTTGACCCAAATTAGTCTTTATTGGAAACGACCCACTGGGCCTGGATTTGAGGTTGGTTTTGAAAGATTTGCACTCCGCTAAATGCCCACGTCGGATACTATTGATTCCGAGTCCGTATTCGAGCGTATTAAGTCACGTTAGCGTCCGATCACCATCGGGTGTTTTGTCGGGAACTGCTATAAACACTAGCAGGTAAAATGCGGGTGTCTACAATATGGGTTTATGGTCACCTATTGGGGATATTAGTAGGATTCCTACGCCGCGCCCTCTCATGTTTGAGGCGCCATCGAAGTATAAGTCCCATGATTCACTCTCAGCGAACAGAATGTCCTCATCGGGAAATGACCAGGTGTCGGTTGTTGATTTTTCCTCTATTGGGTTTTCGGCTAGGAAGTCGGCCACGACTTTTCCTTTAATGACCTTGAGGGGTACATATGTTAAGTCAAATTCTGCCAACATAAGCGTCCACCGGGCTAGTCGTCCATTGAGGACGGGTTTCTCGAAGATGTATTTGACGGGGTCCATTTTTGAGTATACGTGTACGATATGGCTAAGCATGTAGTGCCGAAGTTCTTTTGTTGACCATACTAGGGCGAGGCAGGTCCTCTCTAGGGGTGTGTATTTTGTTTCGTACTCGAGGAATTTTTTGCTAATGTAGTAAATAGCTCTCTCTTCCTTGTTAACGGTTTGTGCTAACATGACCCCCATTGAGGTTTCGGTTACGGTGAGGTATAGGGAAAGTGGTAGCCCTTTCTTAGGAGACATGCCCTTCTCGGTCCCGGGATTTGACAATCATGTCATCTACGTACACCTCGACTTCTTTGTGCATCATATCGTGTAAAAGTGTGGTTGCGGTTCTTTGATAGGTTGCCCCAAAATTTTTAAGTCCGAAGGGCATCACTGAGTAACAATAGGTTCCCCAAGGTGTGGTGAAGGCCGTTTTAGACATGTTCTCTCTTGACATTTTTATTTGATTATACCCAGCATACCCGTCCATGAAGGAAAGTAGGGCGTGATCGGCGGTATTATCTACTAGGATATCTATATGAGGTAAGGGGAAGTCATCCTTCGGGCTGGCTTTATTAAGGTCTCGGAAATCTACACAGACCCGAATTCTCCCGTCCTTTTTAGGGATGGGAACTATGTTGGCTACCCAGTCGGAGTACTCAGAAACGTGTATGAACCCGGCCTTAAATTGTTTATCTACTTCCTCTTTGACCTTAAGGGCCCACTCGGGTCGCATGCGACGTAGCTTTTGTTTTACTGGTTTAAACCCGAGTTTGATTGGGATTCGATGTTCCGCTATATCTCTGTCGATGCCTGGCATATCTTTGTAAGACCAGGCAAAAACGTCTTTGTATTGTGTGAGAAGGTTCGAGAGCTCCTCCCTCTCGATAGGGTCTAAGGAGGTTCCTATTTTCAAGATTTGGGTTTCCAAGGGGGTTCCAACGTTTAGGGATTCAGTTTCTTCGATCACCGGGGCGTCTAACTCTTGCCTGGCTAACTCTCTTAGGGTTTTTGGTGGGAGGTAAGTGTCATAGGAGTCGTTTTGGTCATTTCTGTTTTGTTCACTATCGATAATGGCATTGCAGGTTAAGTGCGACGAGTCATAAGAGAAAGTGTTTTTATTATTAGCTAAATCGAGCATGTCGAAGGCTTTAGATAAGGAGACTCTCTGTTCATTCGAGAGTGGCAACATTATTGGGACTTCTGGGACAGACCCCGGTTCGTCCTGGACAGACACTGATGTAGATGAGAGACAAACAATACTAGATTCTTGACTCGTTTTAGACTCAGACTCGGACTCTGTTTCGGATTCGGACTCGGACTCCTCGGACTCCTCGAACATCCTTCCTTCTCCTGTGGTTAGCTTGAACCTCCTACCATTCTCGTTGGTCCACGTGACGAATTTTCTCCACCTCTACTCTCTTGGTTTTTGTCAGTGCTGATAATAAGGGAGATGGGGTCTAACTGCTTGTCTGTCATAACCACACTGACTAGCTCACTGGGATCCACGGGAATGAAACGCTCTTCCCCGAACAAGAGGCTATTGGCTAGGCCGTCTATACAAGACGGTCGTTAAGGTTTCAGGGTGTTTGGTTTGGTTTCTGGGATGAAGTAGCAACCCTGGAATACCTCTATTCCAGGGTGCCGGATGCCCTTGATGTAGGTTGGTTCGGAGAATCCCATATAAGATTCATTATCCCGTTCTTTTACGAAATGTCCATTCAGGGTGAGGTCATACGGCGGGATTTGGATGCCCTCGGTTTTACGTGTGCGCATGATAGTCATGCGTTCACGGATTTCGCCCTCGGTTGCGGGGTACCCGAGGCCTATCGTGTGGGTTTGTCCGATGGGATCACGGAGCTTACTTGCGGTGTCGGGTTTTTTTTCCTAGTGACAATCCCGGAAAATGCCCTGCTATCTCATCATAAAGTGGATGGCTAGGTTTGAGTTTTGATCAAAGTCGAACGGAGCTAGGTCTTGTGGTAAGAGGCTTACTACGTGAGATCCCCTTAACTCGGTGTCGGTATCTTCTGTGACTTGCGAGGTGGTGGCATTCTCTACAAAGGCTCTCATGGGGGAGGCATGGATGGTGACTATTTCACCGTTGATGGGAATTTTCACTTTTTGGTGCAGGGTGGATGGTACGACTTTAAGGGCATGGAGCCAAGGGCGCCCTAGGATCATATTGTAAGATCCGGTTTTAACGTCTAAGACCTAGAAATCTATTTTCTTCTCTATAGGCCCTACAATGGTGTTGAGGGTGGCGACCCTTGCGACCGGACGCCTTGTGCCATCGTAGGCGCGCACTCCAGATTTGGTGGGTATGAAGTCAGTGTCTGACATTCCTAGGGCACGGGCGGTTTTGAGAGGGATTACGTCTACGGCGGAACCGTCATCGACAAGGGTCATGGGCACCTTCTTGCCTAAACAGGTTACCGTGACGTAAATGGCTAGATTGTGTTTCGGTCCGAAGGGTGGGAGGTCCTCGTCGGAGAAGGTTATAGGATCTTTTAGTCCATTGGCTTCTTGAAGATCATGTCCTATCATGTCTTCAGGTGTAACGCCTGAGGATATGTTCATTCTTCCTAAGCCTTGGACTAGGGCCATGCGGTGATTATAGGAGCTGGCTATGAGTTGCCATATGGAAAGGTTGGTTTTGGCTTTCTGTAGTTGTTTTACTATCTGTACCTCGGGGGTGGTAATTGGGACTTCGTCGGTGGTTGGGATGTTTTCAGGAGCGTGGTTGGTGTTTTGTATGTCGATCGTGACATTTTGGTAGGGTCGTCCGGATCTAGTGACGTGGCTTATGTCCTGGGTTCGGGTGGTTGTTGGGGGGATAGAGATTATTGGTTCGTGAATATAAACATCATCATCATCATCCGCCCATACCCCATGTATGGTTTGATCGCGTTGGTATTGCTCATAATCGATCGTGCCAAATTGAATGTGTGACGGCTCTTTGGGAGGGGGAAAGGTTCCCTCTTCGATTAAATTTTGGATGGCATGTCTTAGTTTGGTGCAGAATCGGGTTTCATGTTCCGGTCCTTGGTGAAAGGAGCAGAAGGCTTTAGGATCCCACGATTTGCTTCTTTGTCCTAGAGGGATTTCAGGTACAGGTTCTAGAGGGGATAGTAGACCATGTTGAATGGCGGTTGCCAAGGCTTCATGGTAGGGGATGTCTAAGTTGGGAAATTTTCTAGGGGTTTTCTTCTTTTGGGGAGGATCGCTCTTGTTTATTCGGATTGACGGGTTGTTTCGGGTTTCGATCGCGAGGGAGTTCATCCGCTCGTGAAGGTTATGAATAGAGGTTTCTATAGAAGTTATGGAGGTGGCGAGCTTGTAAACCATATGAGTTAGATCTTTGATACTGAAATTTGGGACTGTAGTCATAGCGAAGGATGATATCTGCAAAATAACATCGGGAGTCAGGGGAATTTCGTTTGACGTCTTAGGGACTCGAAGGATGCTCATGATTGAGCGACACGGAACTGAGACCCTTGACCCATGTGTGCGTGGCCATTAATTTAGGGATTCAGGTGCTTTAGACTCTTGGTGTATCTGGCGAACCACCTACGGAATTTTATGTCTCTGTAAAGAGACGATCTGACACGAACCTCGGTGGCGAGGTTTAAAGAGGACTTCTCGAGGTGAGACGACCTAAAATGTAAAATATTGAGTAAAGGTGATCCTAGTAGCTAACATAGACAGTTAAACACACGGTTGTACGACCTAAGAGGTTGATCACGATCCCGGTTCAGGATCAAAGAATTTGGGTGTATGCTTCTTTCGAAAACGACCAGTTTTGCAAATTTTGAAAAGGATGGTTTGTGAAAATAGTGATGGCACGACGATATCGTTTGCGGCGTGTGGGTGCGTTGCTATGTGGGTGCATCAGAAATGATGACGAAATGTAAATATGTTTTTTTTGAAAGGAGCGCATTTCTATTAGAGGAAACGTTTTTTGAAAATAATTACGTGATGTTTCTATCGAAACTACTATTAATTAGTTAATTCGATACTCGCGGGGTGCGTGATGCTCGTGATGGAGCGTGAAGTCTGATGATAGTCTCCCTAAAGGTGTGACTAAATCCTTAGTGAGGGACTTAGGTGGCGAATAGTGTTTCTTATAAATTTTTTGCTTTTTGAAAAAGAACTTCGAAAATTAGTGATCCATGTTCGTCGGTTGTGCTAATTAGCATTAGACGGTGGGGGTGCGCGTTGTAAAAAGTGTTTTGAAATTAATTGAAGCTTCGGTTGTGCTAACGGTATGTGTGTAAAAAAGTTTTTTTTTGAAATAAAATGTGACCGCGTAGTGGCCTTAACCCCATTAATTGGGAGTTTCGGTTGCATTAACGGTTATCATTGTTGTTAATAGGTTTTAATTTGGCCAAGGTGATGGCACTTTAAAAACTTTTCTTTGAAATTAGTGGGTGTGAATTTTGCCGTGGTAACGACATTAAAAAAACGTTTTCCTTTTTTAGAAATCATGATTTGATCAGAGTATTGATGTTTAAACGGTCGTTTTGAAAAGATGAGGTATTTTCGAAAAATGGATTTGGGTGCGGTTGAATATGTTGGCGTGGTTGAATCAAGATTTTTAGTGTTTTATTTGGGTTGTGTTGTTCAAACACGCTACACGTAACTAGGACTGCGTACACTCATGCAGGATGCAGACACGGGTAGGTTAGGGTAGGCTACCGCCCACGAATAGTCATTACTTAGGTATTGACAATGACCTGGGGAGATGAGTGTCATACCATCGGTTCAGAACTATCCGCTTATTAATCCCGCGAGTTACGCGTTAGGCGGCCTGAGCATCAACCGAGGATCTCTCCGCGTGTCCCTAGAGATCTTACCGCGAAGAGGTCGATTGGTCCTGATATCGGTTAGGGTGGGCTTTTTAGGGCCAAAACCAGTAGTGACCACAACTAGGAACTAAGAAATGAGCTTCACCGACCTCGTTCAAGTTACACCACCGCTGGAAACTTGTTTCCATATCCCCAGCGGAGTCGCCAAACTGTGGACGTCCGTCCGCACCGCCCAGCGCCCCGAGCGTGCCCGCGCGGGATCGACCCGGTTTTCATCGTGTGGCGGCGACCACCCAGGCGGCCCCCTCCCTACCAAGTGCCGGTCCGATCTCGCATACGGGGCGAAGTGTCGGACCTCGATTTGGATGACGATCCGGACTTGTACTAGACGGGTGCGGGCACTCGTGTTTCCGTTTGGGAATCGATCGAGACGTGGTTGTAAATGTTTAAAGGCCGATTCATTTGGTATGGCGACCTTTTTAGTGAACTGAATTCGTTGCCGATTTGTAGAGTCGCGACCGAGTCAATTATGGGGACTCGGAAACCGTTCAAGTCAACTTTGATCCCTTGCCGGCTCAAAGTTGAGTGGCACGGGACCTAAAGATAAAGACTTGTACCCTTAAGCACTCCATGCCTGGAATGACTCTCATTGCCAATGGTTTCAGACATCCGGAAACCGTCGATTCTGAGTAAGGGGTGAGGGTACGTATTGGGAAGCCAACATCCGATAGATGTCAACACCCAATCCCGCCCGCACTATAGCGGCCTCTACTAATCAATCGGTGGGCTGATTTCCTAGTTCTTTTGTTGTGGTGGAAGTACTGTACCATCCGTTCTTTTAACCCTATATTTAGCTACGTCGGTTGTTTAAGGACAAGTAAGTTTTATCGTCGGAGTAGTGGTGTTTACATTCTTTGCATGTGATTTCACGTGACAAGCAAGCCATGAAAAGATGCACGTTGGAGAGTAGAGAGTACTACGTATTATACGTATTAGCAAATCAGGTTTAACGCGATAATACGGATATTAGTCATTCTCGTGATATACCTTACCGGGTATTCTGCTTAAGATGCGTCGGTTCCGTATTAATAAAGATGCGTCGAACCTAATACGGTTAGCACCCGGACTAATACGGAACCCGACCATCACTTTGTTCAGTTTTGAGTTATTTTACGTTTTGAATTCCGTGTTAGATGATTTATCATGCGATTATAAGATCATAAAAGCGATAAATCATACGAAAAACTGTAAATGCGAATGTAAGTAAATCACATTGTGAGGAGTTGCACCCTCGTAGTATACACTAAACGGGACTCGATGCATAGATAGTTTTGAGAATGGATCTCAGAATTACTCGGGTCTATTTTAGTGTGTTTTAGTATTTGTGATTGAAGTTGTGACGTTACGTATTTTAGTAGATGCTTGTGGGCCTAGCGCCCACATCTAGAGTTGTCGTAGTGCATAATAATAGAAAGTGCAAATATGGAAAGTTTCGTTTACATGGCAACCTAGTGACGACTCGATCAACAGGCGGATCCTCCTAGCTTGACCAGCGATTCCGGCAGAACTCTGTTACCGTTTGATCTTCCCGCGGCTACTCCGGCAGAGCTTCGTTTGCTAAGGACTAGTTCTGCGGCTAATCCGGTAGAACTTCGTTACTAGTTTTGAGCTAGTCGATCACAGGCACCTCGGTATCGAGTGGGGTGCTCGAAGGTGAGGAGTAGCGTTGATGTCGCTTTTTATTTATCAGAACTACGATAAAGTGGATCGTTTGCCTCGGGTGTCGGAGTGCGAGCCCTTAGCGAGAGTTTAAAGGGAGAAGAGGAGAATGAATTTGTGTGTCGAATGAATGAGGCGGAGGGGGGGTATTTATAGGTGTTTTCGGCCCTCGTCGCCCATATGGACGCGTGAGCTGGAGCGCACCAAGACTCAGGCGCCTGGGTTAAGGCGTGGTGAGACCCAGGCGCGTTGGGTGGGGCGGTTGGGATTTTGAAGATACAGTTTTGATACTTTCCAAAACCGTGAGACTGGTGTATGATATGTTTCTTGGGCGTTAAGGCTTCCCACGGCTTGACCTAGCGCCGTCGGTTTGTTGGGCCTCAGGTGTTCATCCCGAGGCTCGCTTGACACGGTGTTGACTCGGTTCGAGTTTCGGGGCCGACTCGGGGTCCCGGTGTCGGAATTAACTCTAATTAGTGTCTATGTGACCGTAACGACACGACTAAGGCTGTCGTCATGTTAGTTTTTAACTTTTCCGAGTAATATTTAATCCGTTCTATAGGAAAACTACCTATAACATCGCGAACCCGTGTCGCGTTTCAGTCCTATCGTCATCGGGTATTTGTTGGGCACTTCTGCAACCACCAGGTCCAAATCTGGGTATCTACAAGTATTAAGTTGCCTAAACTGGTGGCTAATTTAGTCATACAACAGACCAAAAAGAGGATCATCGTTAAAGTTCCTATACTGAATCAAGAGGATAAGCGCTGAAGTAGAATATGGGGCATCTGATAGCGTCGGGTTGTTTAGATGTTTCTATTGCTTGATAATATCTATGGACATCCGTCCGCACCGCTCGACGACTCGTGCGTGCCCGCGCGGGACTGACCAAGTATCCAATCGTGGCGGCCACCCACGCGGCCCCCTCCCGGTCGGGGGCCGGTCCGATCTCGCGTTCGGGGCGAAGTTTCGGACCTCAATTCGGTTGACGATTCAGACTTGTACTAGACGGGCGCGAGCGCCTGTGTTTCCATTGGAATCGATCGAGTCGTGGTTGTAAATGTTTAAAGGCCGATATGTTTGGTAAGGGGACCTTTTTAGTGAATCGAATTCGTTGCCGATTTGTGGAGTCGCCACCGAGTCAATTATGGGGACTCGAAAACCCTTCAAGTCAACTTTGATCCTTGGCCGGCTCAAAGCTGAGGGGCACGGGACCTAAAGATAAAGACTTGTACCCTTAAGCACTCCATGCCTGGAATGACTCTCATTGCCAATGGTTTCGGACATTCGGAAACCGTCGATTCTGAGTAAGGGGTCACTACAAGAAAAGGTGCCCCAGGCGTCCACCTAGTGGCCACCGACAGTGGACGTTAAAAGCAAACGGGCGTCCGCAAACAGACGTTAGAAAGCGGAAGCCACGACCCCTCGCCTTTTTTTAAAACGGGCGTCCATTATTGGACGCCAAGAGGAATGGCGACCGACATTCGACGCCGGAGATGGCGTCCGACTGTGGTTTCCAGAAGTGCCCAGATGGCGTCCACAGTCGGACGTCAGGGGCCTTAAGTTTACGTCCGACTGTGGACGCCATCTGGGGACTTCTGGCAACCACAGTCGGACGCCAATCGAGCTTCACCTGGCGTCTGTTATGACGTCCGTTATCGGACGTTATTTACGCTGTTGCATGGCCGTAAACATGCGTTCAATGTCTAGCCAAAACCTGCAATATAAACCACATCCATAACACTCAACCAACCACAAATGTGGACTATCCACAATACCTCAACCTCATTCACTCTCGGTCAACTAAAACACTTCATCTCTCGACTCATTTCTGCTGAAAAAACTTATATACAAAAAATTTAACATACGGTTTGAAGATACACAAATTTAAACTAGTTAGAAGATACATAATCCGCAAATTAAGTTACAACAACAGCAACAAAAAACAATCAGCAAACTGTGAAGCTAGCTGCAGCACCAGAGTTACCACCACCATCACCAAATGGGTCTCTGTCGTCTGGAGGGGATGGGGGACGACCTTGGTTGCAATTTCTGAACATGGCCTGAAACATGGCCATCTGTTCCTGCATCTTCTTTATGTTCTCGGCCTGGTCCTTCAGCTGCTGTTGCTGGGCCGTCAGCTGTTCCTTCATGGCGTCCTTCTCCGGGTCGGGTTGCTGAGATCCAGCCGGCGTGTACTCCATTTGTGTGCAGGTGCTGACACGCGGTGTGGGAGGTGTGAAGTACATACCGTGTGCATTTCCTACACCGTACACACTACCTTTCTTGTAACCCTTGGCGACCTTGAACCAAGTCTCATTCGGGTCGACTTCCTCAACATCAGGATCAGCCTCTAGTCTCGCTAGCTCTTCTTGGTAGGCGTCCTGCGTCGTACAGAAGAACGATTTCAATTGAAGTTATTATTAGATGAGACCATCGACGATAGTTATTATCTACCAACTTAAGATAGTTAGTACTTACCCAGAGCGCCTGATCCTTTTTCGTCTTAAAGGTAGTCCCTTTGTCGTCGGTCTGCCCATGCATGTCGATGAATATCTCCGGCGCGGTTGGCAGCCTCCCGAGCTCAGCTTGCATCTATTAAATGAGTACGAATGTTATTAGGTGAATATAAATTATGAGAAAATATTTTCCGATTATCAACATTGTCCTCAAAATCTTCCTCTGCCCCTTCATCCTGATCTTCTTCTTCGGAGAATATGGCCTTGCAGCCTCTCCATGAAGACATGACAGTCATGACTCTTTAACCCTTGCAGCTTCAGGTTCTTAAGATCAACACAGCGTTTGAAGTCGGAGGCGTACCCATCAGGGAACTTCAACTTCTCTACCCACTCCAACAACGCCTTTCTCTGAGCCTTGTCAAGTGTGAACAAGGCTCTCGGTTTCGACCCATCCCGTTTGATGTGCAGTTGAGGACGGTCACAAAAATTCTTTACATCTCGCCGGGAGCCTATAGTGTCACAACTCTTCCCCTCCACATCCATCACCGTGTGAATCAACTGCTCAAAGAAGTTTTTCTCTATATGCATCACATCTAAATTGTGACGAATTAACAAAGTCCTCCAATATGGTAGGTCAAAAAATATGCTACGTTTAAACCAACCATTTTTCAACTTCTTGAGGTCTTTGAACTCCTGCTCTGTTCCGTCGATAGTGGACGGGTAATCGGAAATCAACTCCCAAACTTCATCTCCGGGGAGTCGATCAGGTGCGTCATCAAGCACAACCTCACCCTTCTTGAATGCCTTCTTATTCTTTCTATATGGGTGACCTTCTGGTAGGAACTGTCGATGACAGTCAAACCAACTTATTTTACTAGAATTTGGAAGATAAAAAGCTTTGCTCTCATCCATACAACACGGACATGCTTTCTGACCCGCAGTAGACCACCCCGAGAGCATACCGTATGCGGGGAAGTCATTTATAGTCCACAACAAAGCTGCTTTCAACTGAAAGTTTTGTCTAAGAGAGACATCATAAGTTTCCACCCCTACCTCCCACAGTTGTTTCATTTCCTCAATAACAGGTTGCAAGTAAACATCCAAATGATTTTTCGGGTTTTTGGGTCCGGGCACAATAAGAGATAGAAAGATGAAAGGCTGCTTCAAACACAACCAAGGAGGTAGGTTGTAAGGTGTGATCATCACTGGCCAGCAAGAGTACGATTTACCAAATTGGCCGAACGGTGCAAAACCATCAGTGCACAACCCAAGCCTTACATTCCGTGGTTCTAACGCAAAGTGAGGATGTAGTCTATCGAAACGCTTCCACTCCTCACCATCACTCGGATGACACATCTTCCCTAGTACCCTAATGTCCTCCTTGTGCCACCTCATTTGCTCCGCTATGTTTTTGGTGGCATACAATTTCTGAAGCCTAGGTGCAATAGGGAAGTACGTAAGCTGACTAATTGGGATTGGTTTCTTACCCCTGACACCACTTTTTCCTTTTCTACCTCTCAAAACAATATCCCCCTCAACCATCTTATACCTACCCTTACCACATCTCCTACATTCATCAAGCATCGCATCATCCTTCCAAAATAGCATGCATCCATCTGGACAAGCATCAATCTTTTGATGCGGGAGTTGAAGTCCCTTCACAACCTTTTTGGTTGTGTAGAATGATCGGGTCATGATATTGTCCTTTGGAATAACTCTCTCGAGCAAGGCAGCAATACCATCGACACAAGCAAAGGGTAGGTTGAACTCACATTTAAGGCTAACTACCATAGACGCGACTTCTAACAAAGTCACATCACACCCTCCGTACAACGGTTTCTCAGAAGCATCCAACATGTCAAAAAATGCCTTTGCTCGTGGGTTAGGCTCTTGTGGGTTAGGGTAGTGTTGTGGGTTAGGTGAGTCGTCATTCCCATATGTGTTCTCGTTATTAAATAAATTGCATTCCACAACGTCAACTATCATACCTCTCAATCCCCCCTCATTTTGATGGTTTCCGGGTTCCTCATACTGAGATGGCTCACCATGACAAATCCAATTATAGTATTGTGGTAAAAAACCACTATAGATGACATGTTCCTTAACTACAAGGATCTCACGAAATTTTATGTTCTTGCATTTATTACACGGACACCTAACCTCCCCCCTCGATGCATAATCTACTGACTTTTTAGCCACGTCAACAAATGATTCAACACCCCTCAGAAATTCGACGGTGGGACATCTCTTCTTATCGAGTCTTCCCTCATACATCCATTTCCGTTCAATCCTCTTCATTTTCTATGTTCAAAAAATATATATAACACATTAAAGTTTAATTTTCCTAACTTCATTTGTAACCTACTAAACGAAAATTTACTCACCATTTAACTTAAACTTAATTTCTCTAACTAAGTTTCCTCAATTTAATCCCTAATACGTCAAAGTGAACCCAAATGTCTTATTACTCTAGAATTGACCTTACAAAAATCAGTCACCGATAGTAATCAGAAATGTAATCACAATTTCTTCGCAATTTACGAAAACTCTAACTCATTTATCAATTTAATCCCAAAATAACCAAACGAAAGACAAAAATTCATGGTTTAAGTCAGACAAAAACATCTAAAACAGGTCAAATAAGGTCAAATTTTCGGATACAGATATCAAAACTCCAAAAGCACCGCTAACACGTAATTACAACCCCGATCAAGATAGAATTGGTTTCGGGAAATTCCGGCATTATTACGACACCTTTTGGTCCGTCCTAAGTCACACAAAAACTCGCGGAATGCCCTAGAGGTCATTGTAGCTCATTTCAACCAAATTGATCAAACCATAATCAGAATTGTGATGGGCAAAACTAATCAACCTAATCAAATTTGGGCAAAACTAATCAACCTAATCGAATTTGGCCTAAACTAATCAACCTAATCTAAATTTAGACCTAAACAATATTTACTATGAAACAATAGAAAACAAGAACTAAATATAATGAATAACAACTAATTAAGTAAGAAACATACCAAAAATTAGGAAAAAATTAAAGGAGAGGAATGGAGGAGTGGATCGGCGAGTAGAGGAAGAGAGGTAGAGAGTGTTTTTTTTTTTTTAGAGAGTGATGGGGGAGAGGGGGGTGCGCGAGTATAAGTCGCCAATTGAAGCCGACGGGCGTCCACTGTCGGACGCCATTGGTGGACGCCCGTTTTACCCAAAATGACGTCCGCCAGTGGATGCCAGTTACCCCAAATGGCGTCCGCCTGTGGACGCCCGTCGGCCTGAGTTTTGTCCTCCCAAAGTGCAATCGGACGCCAATTTTAACGTCCGACTGTGGACGCCCGTATGATATTTCCGACGCCATGTCGGTGTCCATATGCCAAGGACGCCAAACAGGTGGACGCCCGGAACAGTTTTTCTTGTAGTGGGTGAGGGTACGTATTGGGAAGCCAACGTCCGCCAGACATCAACACCCAATCCCGCCCACACGTAGCGGCCTCTACTAATCAATCGGTGGGCTGATAACTTCGTTCCTTTGTTGTGGCGGAAATACTGTAACATCCATTGTTTTAACCCTATGATTTTTGCTATGTCAGTTGTTTAAGGACAAGTAAGTTTTATCGTCGAAGTTTGTGTTTACATTCTTTGCAAGCGATTTCACATGACAAGCAGACCATGAAAAGATGCACATATATAGAAGAGTAGAGAGTACTAATATTATACGTATTAGCAAATCAGTTTTAACGTTGGTCCCTCCTGCGGCTAATCCGGCAGAGTTCCGCTACTACTTGCTAGTTCTGTGGCTAATCCGGCAGAACTCCGTTAGACTCGGGGTGGCTAGTCGAACACAGGCACCTCGGGATCGAGTGGAGTGCTCGAAGGTGAGGAGTAGCGTCAATTTCACTTTTATCGGAACTACGATCGAGTGGATCGTTTGCCTCGGGTGTTAGAGTACGATCCCTTAGCGAGAAACTCTTAACGAGTGAAGAGGAAAGGGAGAATGAGAATGAAATGTTCTTTCGAATGAAGGGGGTGGAGGGGGGGTATTTATAGGTGTTTTCGGCTCTCATCACCCGGATGGACGCCTGAGTTCAGGCGCACCAAAACTCAGGCGCCTGGGTTTAGGCATGTGAAGACACAGGCGCGCAAGGCGAGGCGCTCGAGATTTTGAATATACGATTTTGATACTTTCCAAAATCGAGAAATGCGCGTATTATATGATGCTTGTAACACCCGCTAATTTTCTTTGCGTTGTTATTTATTCCGTTATGACTCTGTCATGACTCCGTCATGACTCTGTTATTTTTTCTGTCTTCAGTTTCCTTCATTTTCAAGCTTCATAACATTTTCAAGTCAAATATTATTTATTTTTATTAAAAGATTTTAAATATTTTATTTTCCTGATCTATTTATAAAATTTTCATCGCAAACTATTTATTTATTCGCGAGGAGTCCTATTTCTTTCTACGAACTAACGTTTCAAGCTTGGATTTATGTTGTTTCTTTTCCTAAAAATGTCTAAACACATTTATATAATATTTCCAACTAAAAAATATTTTTATTTACGAAAAATTTAGCCTTTAATCATTTTATTACAAAGTTTCGTAAATAATTATTTTCTATCGCGAGGTTTACTCGAATTGCTTTGAAATTCTTTTAGTAATTATACGATTCTTATTTTTTATCAACCTACATTTAAAAGAAGCACTTTTTGGCCCCTTTTTAGACCATGACACCCATGGTCACACATCTTCACATTTTTTTTTCATTTGGTTTTATAAAGTGATTAAAGCCTTTGATATTTTTATTACCTTAATGAATTTGGTGACTAATTGCAAAACTCTTCACTCTCCCTTGTTAATCCATTTTGGCTGGTTTTTTTAAGTGTATCTAACATTGTTTTCATCAATTTTTAAGATCATATTCATTCAGACAATTCACATAATTCATTTCTTTTCATTCATTCTCATTCAACCACATTAAACAAAGAAAATACTCTTCAATTCCTTCATATTGGCCATGAGTTTCAGCCATATTTTCCATCCTAATTTTGTCCCTAATCGAGTCTTGATCTTCTCATTTTTACCGTAAAATTAATCCTCTTTCCGATCCTATCGTTAAGGTAATAATCGATGGGTTTTCGATCGCTATTTACCATTGATTTTCTTAGTTTTTCTCATGGTATTTTTCTACCATGATTTTCGTGTGATGTAGGTTTTGTGGATGATCCCGAGTCCGACGAATATATTATCGATTCAGACTTGGAGTAGAGGTAACGTCGATGTTATTCGGTATTTCATGATTTTAATTGAGTATTTGCATGTATATATTTTTTTGTTTTATTTTGGCAATATATGTATGTCATAAAATCTGGAAAATTTTTAAAAGTTGAAAATTTGCATGTTTCGGTAATTTTTATCGCTTTTACGAGATTAACGATTAAATCGTCATATTAATTTGTAAAATCGTAATATTCGGCATAAAGATGTAATATATTTTTATATTCTGGAAAAATGTTGTTTTTGATGATTTTTAATAATTTAGTATTTTTCTGATATTTTTGATATCGATTATTGAATTATTACCGTTATCGGACAAAAACGATTAAAAGCCGATTTTTAGTTCTAGTACCTAAACTTTTTATTTTAATCATATTTTTGACATGGAAAAACTTTCTGATGAAATAGAATTTTATGAGTTTTTTCATAATTTTTCGGAATTGTTAAGTGGATGAATTAATTATCACTTTAAATCATCGTTTATCGTTAAAACCGTGTTTGTCGTTTAAATTCTCGATTTCTGGTCTTTGGTTTAAATCTGGAAAAAATTATGATTCTGATGATTTCATATTAAAATATAATTTTATGATTTTTAGTGCCTTAATAAATTTTTAGGAACGATAAGTTTTATTAATGGATTCGTTAATTGTGAAAACGGGTTTTAAAGACGGTTTTAACGGGATTTAATAAATCTGGAATTTTTGGAATTCTGGAAAAATATTATTTTCTGGAAAATTATGATTTTTAAGTTTAATAATAATTTTTGAATATTAATACTTAAATCATTTGGTAATTACTATTTTTATTAATCGTTATTGTCGAGATTAGACGATTAACGGGAAAACGCTTTAAAAACCGAGTTTTAGGATTCTGGAAAATTTTCTTTTCTGGACAGAATATCCATAAATATGTTTTAACTATTTTACATAATTTTTGTACTATTTATTAAAGTCTTTAATTAATAAGTATTGATTTTCGGACAAATTGTGATTTATCGTTAAAATGCTTCTCTTACCTAAAAGAATTATTTTTCCAGCAATTTTGAAAGTATTTAAATCTGAAACTTTAAGAGTTAAATATGTTCAATGATTTAATTAAATAAAAGACGTTAAAAGATTTAATTTGACATTTGCCGTAAAATCCTATTTATATTCGTATTGTCGAAACTAATAATAAT
This sequence comes from Agrostemma githago, assembly GCA_958450325.1. NCBI lineage: Eukaryota > Viridiplantae > Streptophyta > Magnoliopsida > Caryophyllales > Caryophyllaceae > Agrostemma > Agrostemma githago. Next base: position 30,434,364 of record OY288249.1, read on the forward strand.
TAGGGAATTTTAGTTTTGTAAATTTTGGAAACACCCTAATTAGTAGTATTTAAAATGTTTAAGACATTTCTAAATCATTTTATAAACACTTGTATGACGTTTCAATAATTTCACTAACGCAAAAATTCTCGTTTTAAGAATTAATATCGTTAAGGCCGAAAGTACTAGTTTTATAAATCTATATCGTTTACTAAAAATGTTGAATTAGTATAAACTAATATTTTCGCTATTTTGATATAATGCTATTTTGGTAAAGTTTCTAAAAATAGAAAGTTCCCTCTTTTAGAATATAAATGTTTAATTCTTTTATCCTCATATTGTTTATAATGATTACATCTTTTAAATATTGATAATGGATTGTGATTGGGGTCGGCAGCCTGTCACTAACAGCCTGCAAGGCAGGCCCCCAGAGGATCGCCTATGAAGCCCAAAAGCCGGCCCCTGGCAAGCAGCCAAAGTAAAAGAACATAAAAGCTAAGGAAAAACAGCCGACCGCCGGGCCAGCAAGCCAACGCATCCTGCTGGAGCCCAGCGGCCACAACTCAAAATCCGCCTACCCTGGGGACATCCCCGCTGACAGGGCCAAGATCCCCAGGGGCCCTCTCGTCATTTCGCCTAAGGTAATTGGGAATGGGTGGATGAGAGGACGCCACTTGTCATCTCCTTATCCACCCATTCTCCTCCTACTTCCCTTTCTTGTGGGAAGGTATAAATACTCTTCCATTTCCCACAAGAAAGGGGTTGGATTTTCTCTCTCTAGACTCTCACTCCTAAAAACGCCGCCTAGTTCCTCACGAGCTAGGTTCATCAAGGCATTTCACGGACTAACTTAGGCATCGGAGAGGGTTCCCTCGGACAACCTCCGGGGCCCTGTGCGTTTATTGTGCAGGGAGCAGGCCAACTCCGCCGGGAAGGTCCGATCATAGGAGAGGGATAAAGGAGAGATCAAGGGAAATTAAGCGACCCATTACTTATCAACATTCCAATTATACGACCCGGATCCTGAGCCGGGTTAATTGTTTCCGTGACCGGAACAATTTGGCGCCGTCTGTGGGGAGAAATAGGTTGTACCCACGAAATTACCCACAAAATCAACCATTCTCAAACGCAAAATTAACAAATTAACCAGTTACAATCGAACATGCCTGAAATTTTCGACACCAGTTCTATGGCAAATCCACCCAACGCTCCCCGTTATGGCATGCCGCCGGAAGCAACCCCCGCCGCCACCATCCCAGGAGTAGGGCGAGCCAGTCTTCAAGGAGCACCGGGTCAAGGAGTAGTTGCCGTGGCGGGGCAAGGGGTACATGAGAGGCAAGTTCTAAACCTCACCCCTGCCCAGATGGTGCAGACTGCGGCGTTCTTCTCAGCAATGTTGAATCAGGAGTTCACTCCGGACGATCTAGTAGGCAGGGTCGCCACGACCCCCAGGTTGCTCCACTTTGAAAGTGGAGAAGGAACCGGGGGTACAAGGCGGACCGCCGCCAGAAATATTCAGAGGAAGGCTAGAAAGACGGGTCAGGCGTATGCGCAGGTGCAAAGGCGAATCACCGAAACCCGTCAACAGCCGCCCGCGCAACAAGGGGTTGCAGGTCCTGAGGAGGCATTCTCCATTCATACCACAGAATCCACAGCCGCTCATGAAAGAAGGGGTTTGTCCCAAGACCTGAGGAATCGAATGAGGCACAAGGAGCCGGTGTCCAAACGCCTGGGGGAAAAACAGGGAGATGTGTTCTCCAGGCTGACACCGGCCGGGGAAGTGCCGCCTGCGCCAGGCCTGTCTCAGAGTCTGCAGTCCAGGCTTAACAACGGCCAGCCTCTGAGGTCCAGGCATCGTCAGGATGACAACCTCGAGCCTGCTCAAAAGAAGCGCTCACGGTATCATTCTCCTCCTAAAGACGATGAGGCAATAAGCAGGCGCCCACCTAGGTACCGCTCCCCTGAAAGTAGGAGACCGACCCCTGACAGAAGGGACGACCACGGTCACTATTCAGGCACGAGCAGGTCGAGAATGGTGGGCAGGCCAACCAAGACCCCGCTTCATTCTGAGATTCAGGCGTATCCAATCCCAAAAATTAAAATGCCCTCTGTTAAGTTCGATGGCACGACTGACCCCGAGGATCATTTGGCGGCTTACGAGGGCCATATGGGCATTTACGACGCCGATGACGTGGTCTGGTGCAAAATTTTTCCAACCACCCTGGTAGGTCTGGCACAGGGCTGGTTCAGGGACCTGCCACAAGAGTCGATATGTTTCTTCATAGAGCTGGCAGAGGCTTTCCTCGACCAGTATGCAGGAAACAAAAGACGCCGTCTTACTCGGTTCGACCTAATGACTCTCAGGCAAAAGAAGGGTGAGTCTGTCAGGGAGTACTTGAAGAGATTTGATCTGTCCTTCCAGCAGGTCAAGGGGATAGATGATGCGACAGGGACGTACGCACTGACCAACTCACTACTCCCTGGGGAGATGAAGAACCAATTGATCAGAGGTCAGCCAGAAACTCTGGCCAAAGCCAGAAAAATCGCTGAAGGGTTTATATTGCAGGAAGAGTTCCATAGCCTGCCGGATACCCCCGCAGGCCCCGCCAGGCAGCAGGGGGGGCCGCAGGGTGGACGTGGCAGGAATGAGCCCGGAAGGCAGAGAGCCGAGGAAGGGGATACCCCCAAGAAAGAGCGCACTGTCTACCAGGCCAGGTTTGACAGTTACACAGCCCTCAACAAATCCAGGGCATAGATCTTTGAACTAGAAAAGGAGACCGCTAAATGGAATCGCCCGAACAAACCGCGCAGCCCAAAGGGGGACCCCAAGAAGTTCTGCACCTTCCACGATTGCGTAGGCCACACCACCGAGGAGTGTCGCCACCTGAAGGACGAAATCGAAAAACTAATCAGGAATGGCTGGTTGGCCAACTACGCAGCCAAGAATAAATCTCAGAAAGAAGTTCTTGAAAAGCCCGAGGGCTCAGTACAGAACCGCCTGGTAATCCACGTGATATCAGAGGATGCAGAGGGCCAGATCAGCCGAAGAGGCCAGAAAAGACAAATTCATGAACTAAGGAACCAGATCTACTATGCTGAAAGAGCAGGAAGCCCGAAGGGAGTAACACTGAGCATCACCCCTGAAGATACAGGGCGGGTGGTGTACCCACACAGCGATCCCTTGGTGCTATCCTTGGAGATCAGCAACCACATTGTGCGGAGATGCATGGTAGACACCGGTGCGTACACGAACCTGCTATACAAAGACGCCTTCGAGAAAATGGGCCTGGAAAAAAGGCACCTACGACCTGCCCCTGGATCATTATACGGGTTCAGCGGAGCAGGCGTACTACCCATGGGGGTCATAGACCTACCTGTAACATTTGGGGAGGGGGCTACTGCCAGAAACGTCAGGGCAACATTCGTCGTAGTGGATGCAAGGTCTGCTTACAACGCTCTAATTGGCAGGGCCACCTTAGACGAAATTGAGGCAGCCATATCAATCAGGGCCCTCACTATAGCCTATATTACTGATTTTGGCCAAGAGGGAAAAGTGCACGGAGACCAGGAGTCGGCCAGGCAGTGCTACTCCGTGGCCCTACAAACCCACGAAAGTGAAAGAAAAGGAAAGAGGAAAGCTGACAGTTCCCCCAGCAGGGAGGGCGAGATTCCAGCCGGTAATCAGGCGCTAGACCACCTGGAACCTGGGGGAGAGAGCATGTGATGTGGGTAAAGTCGTCTCATCCAATCAAGGTAAACCTAATGCTACTAACAAGAAGATAGCGGCAAGCAAGGTATCGAATCCACATGGAAACAGTTAAACTAGTCAAATAGCTATAGCGATTCTAGAATGCTCTAAACGGTTGAATTGATGGAAGGATATAAAAACACTACTAAAATGCGATAATAAATAATCGAATCTAATAAAGAGATGAAAACTAAGGTCACGGGTTCACGATAGATGCTCAACAATTATGCGACGATAATAATAAACATATAACATGCTAGTCGGCTATAACACGTTCTCTTGAATCGTGTCAACCTAGGAAGGATCTAACGGGCTCTCGCAACTTATTAGACTCCCTACCAAATCGCGCGTGATCTAATCCTAATTCGGCTTTCGTACAGGAACTAGAATTTCCCAAACAGATTAAAATGTTGTGGCCTTTAACAAATTAATCGACAAATAAACACGCGAAAGTGGTACTAGCATAATTATGAATGTAGTATCAAAGCGACATAATCGTATAATAATCCATCGATCCCCCTCGACCCTAGCGAGAAAATTAGCTACGCATGATGATTACGAAACAACTAATCGCATACATGGAATTCATGATAAAAAGGTGAAGCAAATAAATCTAATGATAAACGGACGAAAATCTAACGAACTAAACGGAACAACGAATTGCAAATAGAGAAAATTACGACGAACTAAGTAATTTACGATGAAGATTGAAACGTAGAACTGAAAATTGCATAAAATGAAATTACCGAAATCGAATCCGAGTGAAAACCGAGTGCTAGAATCCTAAGGGTCACGAGTTTTCTGAAGTAAAATTTCTAAGTATGAAGAAGTGATAGTAGAAAATAATCCTCATCCTTAGTTATACAAAATTAGGCGGAAATGAACTGGGTGTGCACCCCGGCCGGCTGGCAGGCCGCCTGCCACATGCAGGGGCCGAGACACACTAAAAAACCTGGCTTAAAATACTCTTGTGTCATGCCGGCCGGCTGGCAGGCCGCCGGTCACATGCAGGCTGACATGCACGCACTAATAAAAGAAGTAATGGGTCGCTTCTCATGGCCCAATGAATCGTCACTTCCCATTTCTTCTTCGCCTAAACGTCTTGAGGCGCGGGTTTTGTCTCGGGATTGTTCTTCTAACCGGATATGAGTGTAGATGCACATAAAGACCTGAAATCGTGTAGAATCTACAAAAACACTCAGTCAAAGCAAAATGTTAGAAGAAACGGCTCTAAAGAGCGCGTTCCGACCATAAAAGACAACGGAATCGAGGGAATAAAACTATATAAATACGACACATCAAACTCCCCCGAACCGAACCCTTGCTTGTCCTCAAGCAAGACCCGTAAGAAAACAACTAATATAATACCGAAACAGCTCAAAGCAAATAATAGGCAACCAAATACTCAAGTCCGTCATAGCAAACATCTAACCAAGTCTAAGAAACGAATTCCAAGACGGGAAATAGGAAAAATAATCCATCAACAAATGCACAATTTTACCAAGCATAATATGTAGAAACCACATTTTCAACCAAAGCCCTTGCATAGGCTACTCACGGAGCCACTCATCGCTCAATTAGGAAGGGTGTGTATAAGTGAAATATAAATGAAAACGCTCAACTACTCCAACTCATGGAAATATGCCCGCAATCTAGTATGGTATCGACCTCTAAATTTTTACAAAACATGCTAAGATCACAAAGGGAGGCAAGGATGGTGATAACAAGGTAGAAGGTGGAAATCGATATGGTCATGTGAGGTTAAAGCCAAGCTAGTGAACTAACTAGTGCGATAATGCTCAACTAAAAAATTCTTCCACTTCCATGAACAAATCATACAAATCACCAACCAACGAGAACGAGTCCGGGATCAAAAGAGGGCGCTCAAATTTCATCAAGTAAACGGAAAATAAAAGTAACAAGAATAACATATTTTTTTTGTTGTTTAGATTTTTTCCTTTTTTTTCTTCTTTTTCTTCTTTTTTCGATTTTTTCCTTTTTGTTTTTTTTTTTTTTTCATTTTTTTCCTTTTCTTTTTTTGAACTATTTTTTCAGTTTGATGAAATTAGAAGCAAATATATACAATAACCCAAATTGACCCGGACAAGATCTACAAACTTCCTTGAGACAGAGTCAATCACATCCAATCATCCATCAAAAATCTCCATAATCACACAATAACGAGCATAGAACGCACTAGGTGACCTACTTCATCAAGCTTGGCTGGGTAGGCAAATTTGATTTTGTAGTTCATTTTGTGAATTCTTTAACATTTTAGCCAAGGAGAAAATGGATAGAAATAGATGAGAATGAAAAAGACCCAAAAATGATCACTAGGCAAGTTAGTCAAAATGAAGGGGCAAACACCATACTTATGCGTATTGACATAGCATATTCCACGAGGAGTCCTACACACAATCCTAAGTGGTAGCCAGGTATGAATGTACTGGCTACAGGAGGCTCTAAATCTCACCAATTTTGTAGCTAAAGCCTAAATGCAGGGTCGGTCTAAATGGGAACCACAAATCATAGCTCGGTTGGTTGCAAACTTGCCGATTAATTATTATTCCACATAACAAAGGTCAAATGAATGCCAATTAAGAATGAGTAGGTAGCCTAAAGAGTGCAAATTATCATCATTGCTGCATAATCGGTATCATAGACAACCACTAAGACTCAAGGAAATAAAACTAGAAATACTAAAAACTCCCCCACGCTAGACTCGACATTGTCCTCAATGTCCATATCATACAGACCCAAAATTGGTGGGGGGACACAAATAAAATCCGAGGGAAAAAGACATACCAAATATACACATGGAGAGGTAGCGGAGTCAGCAATCCGCTACTGATCATCATCATCATCACCGAAATCATCATCCTCCATATCATCATCTGCAGCGGTCCCAGAACCTGACGCACCACCTGTATACCAACCACCTCCCTAATAATCACTAGCGGCTCCAAAAGCAGGGCCCGTCGGGGCACTGAAATAGTCAGTGTGAAGATGGAAGCCGCCCTGAATCGAAGGGTCAGTATAACCACCCATGGGTCACGAAAAGTACGAGGGGTAAGGGCCCTGTGGTGGCACAGCCGCACGCCTAGCATAGTCATCATAAACGGGATACATCCCGAGACACTGATCAGCATATAACCTGTCTAGACGAGCGTGAGTAGCAGCGGTGTCGGCACGAGTCTCCGTGCGAAAAGTATCAAAGTCAGAACGTGACGAACCGACACTCAACTCCATGCGCTCCATCCATGAAATCAGATCGAGATGGAGGGGAGCATACTGGGGTGGTGGAGGAGGCTGCTCAAAAGTAGTAGCAGTGGCGGTGGTGGTGGTGGTCTCGGGAGCAGGCTGAGATGGACCGGGCTCAGAAGCGGGCTGGGAGGTACTAGGCTCGCTCGTCGGGCGACGAGTATAGGTAACAGCATGCGACGAAAGAAGAGAGCTAGGGGCAGCGACGTGTAATAAATAATTAGGCTGATCAGCCTCAAGTGACAAAATCGACCCGGCTTGCAAAATAATAGTCGCCTGCTCATGAATAAGCCAAGCTCAACGATTCTGATGCCTAGAAGAAATCCAGTTAAGAGAAGCCAAATAACGGAGACTAAGGGTAATCTCGCCCTGGACCGGATCATGAACCGCTTCGTTAAAAGCGGTCAACCGAAGAGCTAATTGCGTGACTAACCCGCCTATATAAATAGGAACATCGGCAACGGCCGTAGCTATTCTCCTAAACTGGAGGACGAGGTGATAGGTAATATTAATATGCCACACCTTCGGCTTACACCGCAAATACGAGCCCAAAATAGACACCTCCTCGGTGCGCACATTATGTGGCTCCTTCCTAGCAAAAATCGTCCATCCCATAAACCTCTGCCAAACCTTAATAACAGGATTATGAATATTGTTTGAACTAATATGCCCCGCGGTAGTGTACGGGGCATCAGCAATGCATTCCCAAAAATCACCCACCCTAAAATTAGCATGCTCGGGTGGTGTACGGTCATCATAATCCTTAAGGTCAAAACAATCCCCAAACTGTTTCAGGCTCAGCGCAAAACTAGTATTCAATAAACGGAACTCAACAGAAATATCACCAGTCCGTCTATTCTTATGTACCTCAAACGAACTCAGAAATTCCAACGTAAGCTGGGTATACGTGTTACGACGCATCGTAAAAAATGTACCCATACCAACACCCTTAAACAATAGTTCCAAAGCAGAATCTAAGCCTAAAGTTCGCATAGCATCACGATCGATAAAACGAGTTGGATCAATAGACCGCTTTCTCAAGTTCTGAAACCGTACCTTTTGGTCAATAGTGGTAAAAATTACACTTGGAAAAACTGGATCGGGCTCAATGTTGGGTTGAGCATGGTCGTTTCTGGTGCGCTTGTTCCGAGGAGGCATTGCAAATCAGCTGAAAGTAGCAAACTTGAGGGAAAAATGGGGAAATTTGGAGGAGAGAGAGTGAAGAAGGGGAGGATGAATGCTGGGGAATGGGGAAAATTGGGGTTTTGGAGGATGAGAGAGAGAAGAGAGAGGCGAGAGAAGTGAAGAAATGGAGGAAATGACGAGAATTTGGGGTTTGGGGGTCTGATATGCGCCCCAGCCGGTCTGGACCGGCGGCCGGCTGGCCGGCCGGACTGCCCTCCTCATTATTTTTGATTTTTTTAATCGAAATTTTCCTCTCACAGCCAGCCGGTATGGGCCGGGGGCCGGTTGGCCGGCCGGACTGCTCTTTTTGAGATTTTTGCTCCAATTTTCCTTATTTTTCCTTTGTGCCTCGCCCCCTGAAGTCTATAGGCGGCCTGGGCACAGGCTGAGGTGCACAAATCCTTCTTTTCGAGTTCAAATCCAACTCGTACCTCGGCCCCTAGAGTCGATAGGCCCCCTAGGCCTAGGCTGAGGTGACCTGCTGTTTTATCACAAGTATGATGAATTTTTTCCTCTTTTTTTTATACCTTCAATTCAAATCATTTCCGATGATTCTGCGCGTCTCCAAATAACATTAGTCCCTCCTCTCGTCCTCACTAAAACAACTAAAGGAAAAATAAAAATAAAACGAGAATGAGGGAAATTATTTACATACTCGGGCTGCCTCCCGGTAGCGCTGGTTTAGAGTCCCGCACGACTTGATGAGCATAAGGTTTAGTGGGATAAGGGAACGGGATGAAGTCGTATAACCTCAATCGCTCCAACTTGAGCACCTTCATGATATAACTTCAATCGTTGACCATTCACCTTGAATCGTTCACCCGCATCACTCTCGACTTCAATCGAGCCAAATTTACCCACGTGGGTGACAGAAAAAGGTCCGGATCAACGAGATTTTAACTTTCCGGGAAACAACCGGAGCCTAAAATTGAATAATAATACCTTATCTCCCACATTGAACTCACGGTGAAGGATATGCTTGTCATGCCAGCGCTTGGTGCGCTCCTTATAAACTCGAGCACTATCATAGGCACCAAGTCGGAATTCCTCCAACTCATTCAACTGCATAAGTCTCCTCTCCCCACTCAAATGTGGATCCAAGTTAAGCTCCTTAATCGCCCACCAAGCCTTATACTCAAGCTCGACCGGTAAATGGCATGACTTGTCATAGACCAATCGGTAAGGTGAAGTACCAATAGGCGTTTTAAAGGCGGTACGATAAGCCCATAGTGTATCATCTAGCTTAGAGCTCCAATCCTTCCGAGCTTTTGACACGACCTTTTGGAGAATAGACTTGATTTCCCTATTGGACACCTCAACTTGCCCACTCGTTTGAGGGTGGTAGGCAAGACCGGTACGGTGCGAGACACCGTACTTAGCAAGCAAAGCATCAAGTCGCTTCTCATGAAAATGGCTTCCACCATCACTAATAATCGCTCTTGGAACACCAAAGCGGGGAAAAATAGTCTTTTTAAACAGAGATATTACCGTTCTAGCATCATTAGCAGGAGATGCTACCGCCTCCACCCACTTGGAGACATAATCAACCGCAACCAAAATATATCGGTTGCCCTTGGATGACGGGAACGGGCCTTGATAGTCTACACCCCAAACATCAAAAATTTCTACTTCGAGAATCCCATTTTGAGGCATCTCATGCCTCCTAGAAATATTACCGGTCCTTTGACATGCATCGCAGGACATAATAAAAGCTTGGGCATCCCGGAATAAGTTTGGCCAATAAAAACCCGACTGGAGGACCTTAGCCGTGGTTCGGCTCGGTCCATGATGGCCACCATATGGCGATGAATGACAACTCTCTAGAACTCCTCGAACTTCCCATTGAGGGACAGATCGACGGAAAATACCATCGGCACACTCCTTAAATAAATAAGGGTCATCCCAGAAAAATTGTCGGACATCATGTAGAAATTTTTTCTTTTATTGATAAGGTAATTACCGAAATCGAATCCGAGTGAAAACCGAGTGCTAGAATCCTAAGGGTCACGAGTTTTCTGAAGTAAAATTTCTAAGTATGAAGAAGTGATAGTAGAAAATAATCCTCATCCTTAGTTATACAAAATTAGGCGGAAATGAACTGGGTGTGCACCCCGGCCGGCTGGCAGGCCGCCTGCCACATGCAGGGGCCGATACACACTAAAAAAACTGGCTTTACATACTCTTGTGTCATGCCGGCCGGCTGGCAGGCCGCCGGTCACATGCAGGCTGGCATGCACGCACTAATAAAAGAAGTAATGGGCCGCTTCTCATGGCCCAATGAATCGTCACTTCCCATTTCTTCTTCGCCTAAACGTCTTGAGGCGCGGGTTTTGTCTCGGGATTGTTCTTCTAACCGGATATGAGTGTAGATGCACATAAAGACCTGAAATCGTGTAGAATCTACAAAATCACTCACTCAAAGCAAAATGTTAGAAGAAACGGCTCTAAAGAGCGCGTTCCGACCATAAAAGACAACGGAATCGAGGGAATAAAACTATATAAATACGACACATCAGCATGTTGGTGGTCCTAGAGCCAGGGAGGCAAGTCCTTATAGGGGCTGACCTGGAGGAGTCCTACCAGGCTGAACTGGTCAAGCTATTGAAAGAAAACAAGGATGTGTTCGCCTACTCGGCGGACGAAATGCCAGGGGTCGATCCAGCGTGTATCGTTCACAGGCTGAACGTAAGCGTGGACGCCCGCCCTGTGAAGCAGAAAAAGCAAAATATGTCCGCAGAAAAAGACGCGGCGATCAAGGAGGAGATTAACAAACTTCTGAAGGCAGATTTTATTGAGGTTTGTGACTACCCAGAGTGGCTGGCGAATGTAGTCATGGTCAAAAAATCATCGGGCGCATGGAGAATGTGCGTGGACTTTACAAACCTCAACAAAGCCTGCCCGAAAGACTGCTACCCGCTCCCCAGAATCGACCAACTGGTAGACGCCACCAGTGGATACACTATTCTGAGCTTCCTGGATGCCTTCTCAGGGTATCATCAAGTGTACTTATGGCAGCTGGACAGAGTGAAGTGCGCATTCATCACCAGTTCAGGCACCTACATGTACAAAATGATGCCATTCGGGCTGAAAAACGCAGGGGCCACATACCAACGCCTGGTCGACAAAGTGTTCGAAAGTCAAAAAGGCAGAAACATAGAAGCCTATGTCGATGACGGCATTGTAAAGAGCAAAGGAGACAATGAACACCTGGCAGACCTGCGGGAGACCTTCTTCTCCCTGCGCGCCTACAAGATGAAGCTCAATCCTAATAAGTGTACGCTTGGGGTTCGTTCTGGAAAATTCTTGGGTTTCTTGGTCAGTTCTCGAGGGATAGACGCTAACCCCGAGAAAGTGCAGGCTGTTCTGGACCTTCCTGAACCCAGGACCATCAGGGACATCCAGCGGCTGACAGGCCGCATGGCCGCCCTGGCACGATTCATCGCCAGTCAGCAGACAAGTCAACCCCATTCTTCAAAATTTTGAAAGGTAACAAGCAATTCAAGTGGGAGGACGAGCAAAAGGAGGCCTTCGAACAGTTGAAAGAACATCTAAAGAAGCTCCCCACCCTGGCGAGGCCAATGGCAGGGGAAAAACTCTTCCTCTACATCGCCGTAACTAACATAACAGTCAGCGCGGTCATCTTGAGGGAAGAAGCAGGCGCTCAGCAACCCATATATTTTGTAAGTCATGCCCTGGGGGCAGCAGAGAAAAATTACTCTATGGTCGAAAAAGCAGCTTATGCGGTTGTCATAGCAGCCAGAAAATTGAGACCGTACTTCGACGCACACCCTGTCGTAGTACTTACAGACCAGCCCCTAGAGAAAGTACTGGAGAAATTTGAGAAGTCAGGCAGGCTGCTAAAGTGGGCTATCGAGTTGAGCAGACTGGGGATAACATATCAATCCAGAACAGCCATCAAAGCCCAGGCCCTAGCCGACTTTCTAGCAGAATGCTCCCACTCTGAGGAGGATGGCCCAACCGCCGACGAATGGACGGTATACACCGATGGGTCCTCCACGGCTAATGGAGCAGGGGCCGGAGTCGTATTGACCAGCCGAGAAGGGACTGACTTTGAGCATGCACTCAGATTTGTCTTCCCTGCGTCAAACAATGAAGCCGAGTACGAAGCAGTGCTCGCAGGCGTCAAACTAGCCAAAGCCGCAGGCGCAGAGCGGATTGTCCTGGCAACAGACTCCCAGCTCATCGCCAACCAAATCAACGGAGAGTATGAAGCCAGGGACCAAACAATGGCCGCGTACCTGGAAATGGTGAAAGGAGAATTGTCAGGCCTAAAATCATACGAAGTCAAACAGATCCCTCGGTCCCAGAACAATCGGGCAGACGCCCTGTCAAAACTGGCTAGTTCCAGTCTGCAGGATATAAGGAGGTCGGTATGGGTAGACGTCATCCAAGAAAAATCTACCTTCCCCTGCCAAACCATCGGCGCTGTGGAGGAGGCAGGGCCTGGGGATTGGAGGACCCCCATCATCCTGTTCAAGAAACACGGAGTTTTACCAACTAACCCCGTACAAAAGAGGAAAATTCAGGCCAAAGTCGCCTGGTTCATAATCATTGACGAAGAGCTCTACAAGAAATCTTTCACTTACCCCCTGCTCAGATGCCTGGGGGCAGACCAGGCCGCCGAAGTCCTTGAAGACATCCACTCAGGAATCTGTGGACATCACATCGGAGGAAGGTCATTGGCCCACAAGGCCCTCAGGGCAGGGTACTACTGGCCTACCATGCTAGCAGACGCTAGAAGCCTGACCCAAAAGTGCAGGAAATGTCAGCTTTTTGCCCCATCCATCCATGCTCCGGCACAAGAACTCAGGCCAATCCTATCCCCCATCCCCTTTGCTCAGTGGGGGATGGACATACTAGGACCTTTCACGGTAGCCACCGGAGGCAGGAAGTTCTTGATTGTGGCTATCGACTACTTCACCAAGTGGGTGGAAGCTGAGGCAGTGCCCAACATTACAGAGCCTGCAGTCAGGAAAGTGATATGGCGGAATATCATCACTAGATTCGGCTTACCAAAAATGCTAGTGTTCGATCACGGAAGACAATTCGATAATGACCCCCTGAGAATCTGGCTGGAAGGCCATAGCATCGCAGTGGCCTACTCTGCCGTCTGCCACCCTCAAACCAACGGACAGGCAGAAGCAGCCAACAAACAGATCTTAAATGGCCTTAAGAAGATGGTGGATGACCTCAAGGGCAGATGGGCCGACGAGCTCCCCAACATACTCTGGTCAATCCGGACCACTCAAAAGGAATCTACAGGCCAGACCCCGTTCGGCCTAGTATATGGTGCAGAGGCTCTACTACCAATTGAGGCCAGGATCCCTTCCCTGCGCTCTCTACAATACGACCAGACGTAGAATGAAGTAGCAATGGCTGAGGCTTTAGACCTGGTCAGTGAGGTAAGGGAGGAGGCCAGTGCCAATATCGTCGCCTACCAGCAACGAATGAGGAAGGCGTACAATAGGAGAGTGCATCAGAGAAATTTTCAGACGGGCGATCTAGTTCTCAGAAAAACACAGGCTGTGGGAAAATCGAGGGAGCACGGCAAACTAAGTGCTAACTGGGAAGGTCCATACCAAGTAACTCAGATCTTAGGGCCGGGCACGTATAAAATCGCCAATCTTGAAGGCCAAGAGTTGAGTGCTCATTGGAATGCAGACACCCTGAAGAAGTATTATGTCTAGCCAAAACTACAGATAGTTTTTATTTCCTGAAAAATTGGCGGAGAACGGTCAAAGAATGTCGACGGCTCCGACCACCCTTGTTAAATTTTTCTAAAGAAATGAAAGAGCTTCAGGTTCATACTCGTTGCCTGTTCAAACTTGCGTTTTCACACACAAACGAGCAGGGGGCAATAGGGGGAGGCCCCCTTGTTTCCAAAACTAAGGAAAAGGGACCCCCCAACAAAAATTCTAAACCTCCCTGCTTACCTCTGGGCAGGCAGGGGGCAGGCCCTCTGGACTTTGAATAAAAGCCAGGGACAGGCCGAATTAAACAAGGACTGGGGGCAGGCCCCCCAACCTTGTATAAAAAACGCTAAAGCGCCTCCCCGCTTGCCTCTGGGCAGGCAGGGGGCAGGCCCCCTGGACTTTGATCAAAAGCCAGGGACAGGTCAAATCGACAAGGACTGGGGGCAGGCCCCCCAACCTTGTATAAAAAAAGCAGAAAGCCATCCCTGCCTACCTCTGGGCAGGCAGGGGGCAAGCCCCCTGGATTCCAAGCAGAAACCAGGGACAGGCTAGGCTACGCACAACCAACAAGGACTGGGGGCAGTTCCCCCAACCTTGTATAAAATGTGGAGAGCCCTCCCTGCCTACCTCTGGGCAGGCAGGGGGCAAGCCCCCTGAACAATCGAGCAGAGGCCAACGGTAGGCCAAGAAACCCACAACTAACGAAAATTAGGGAAAGACCCCCCGAGTCCTAGATCAAGCATACCTTAAAAGAAAAGAAGAAAAGTAAAACCAGAAAAAGTATTCCATAACAAAACCCATGAAGGGTAGGAAGTCTTTACAAAATAAGCTAAGGCGAGAATCCAAAAGAGCAAATATTACAGACAGCTGGCCATGACAAAGGCTCAGCGCAAAAAGTAAGATTATTACAAAAAAGAGCATCATGGAGCGTCCTGGCAAGGGCCGGCATCTGCCTCAGGTGGTCTGGCCGCCCGAGCCTCATTCTTAGCAGAATAGAGACTCCGGAAGGTTTCTTCATCAAAAGTGGGGAACATTTCCCCAATCACCTCCATCACCAACTCCAGGGAAGAGTTGGCACCACTCGCGAAGCTAGCATCCACCGCAGCCTCGGTCTCCTCTGCAAGGGTCTCCTTCTCCTTCTTCCACTCTCCCTTGGCCTGTTCAAAGGTCGAGCCTGCTCTGGACAATTGCTCTTCCAAGTCAGCTACTCTCCCCTTCAAATGCCCCATCTCAGCCAGAGAGAGAGTAGCCCGCTCCATTGACAAACGGCTCTCCTTCAGATCAGCCTCCAGCTTGGCTATTTCCTTCACAGCCCTGTCCCCCTGAAGTCTCCACTGACCAGCCTGGTTCTTTGCCTCCTCTGGCTCACTCTTCTGCCTTGCCAGCTTATCCTTCAAATTGTTTATCAAGGTAACATCCCTCTCTACCATAGCCAGGCGGTCAGGAGGAGGAGCCCCTGGTGTGACCGTCAATTCTTCGTCACTCAGGCGGCTGAGGGCCGCCAGCTCGGCGGACGCCAGCAAACCTTAGAGGTACGCTAGATATACTGAAGCACCTGGTGAGAAGTTGAGGTCACAGACTTTGTGAGGCGGTCAGCCAAGACGACACCAGAATCGAAAAGCAGACCTGATACGTCTACACTATCACCAGCAGTGTAGTGGAACTCTGCATTTTCCTCCGGAAAGGGAGTACTCGGAAGCTCGCGAGCAGGACGCTTCGCCTCAGGGGTGGCAACATCCGCCTCCAAATCCACCACATCAGCTCCAGAGGGTTCCCTATCCCTTTTTCTCCTCAGCTCCAAAGGAACACTCTCCCCGGTTCCCTCAGAGTTCCCAGGGTGCGCTCCCTGAGAAGTTCGGGGCCCAGCTGAAGAAGCACCCTGCTTCTGACCAGGGGAGGGGGTGGCCCCTGAAGTAACCTCTGCCTCCCCCTCATGAGTGCTGGGAGTAGGGGTCGCCGGCTTCGACGACGGCAGCCGGGGAGGGAGAGGCAGTCTTCGACCAGCAGCAAAGTCCTTTACAAGTTTCATTAAGCCTTTGCTCCCTTTCCTGAAATTCGCAGGGAGGGAAGGACGCTTCGAGAGAACAAGAAGTTCCTCACTCAAGCCCAATCTCCTAAACTGCTTCTTTGTCCAGCGCCAAGTGATGGAATCTGCAGAAAGGGAAAGGCAGTCAGCTAAAAAGCAAGTAGAAATAAAATCTCTGAAAAACCGTGACAGTAAAAACCCCCTAGAACTACCTTCAAGGCCAGGAATCAGGCCCAAGGGGAGCAAGTACTCATCTGTCGCTATAAGCTCCGCGTGAGGGAGCCAGAAGGCAGGGCCAAAGACGCCATGTTTGTCCGCGATGATTTCAAACTTTTTAATCAAAATCTCCTCCTTCGCACTCAACTTAACCTCCAGGGCCTTCCCCCCGACACCTGGGTGGTACTCCTCGCGTGTTTCCATACGGGTGTGGACATGGTTCCTAAAATGCCTAGGAATCTTCCACCCTGACGCGCTATGGACGTACAAAAAATTATTTTTCCAGTCCTTCAGGCTGCTCAAAGCCGGCCAGACCAGGGCGTATTTCTTTTGTCTCTGCAGAGACCAATAGCCAGGGGAGCCGTCCCCCCCTGACGAGGACACCATTTGAAGACCGACCATGAAGCGAAGGGCGTCAATATAAGGCCCTCGCCGTGAAAGAGGCAGGTCCAAGTGTAAGCTACCAAAGACCTAATAGTTGTAGCTGTCAGCTGAGCAATGGCGACATTCATCCTCCTGAAGGTTTCCTCCAGGAAAGGATGAAGAGGGAATCGCAGGCCAAATTCTAAATCCTTGTGGTAGACGGCCACGCAACCCTCCGGGGGACAGCACACTGTGTCCTTTTCCCCCGGAACTACGACTGTGTACCCTTCCCCAAAGTTATAGAACTGTTCGATTGCCCTAGCAGCGTTGCTTTCCAGAATCAAGTCCTTGTTCTTGGCCTCAGGGTAAGTCTTTAAGGGGATCAAATACTTCTTCTTATCCAAGTAATAAGTCCTCCCCCTCTCCCTACGGATGAGGGGGCCGGCAACCCTGGAAGGATCCACCTCCAGGGCCTCGTCATCAGAATCGACTATATCGAAGGGAGCAGGTTCGGGTGATTCAGCACCCTCCTCCCTGTAATGATCATCCTCTCCCCGGGGGCCGACCCCGGAGGAAGAGGCTAGGTCACGCCTACCACCGTCGCCATCCCCAGTTCCCCCAAGCAAAGAATTAAAAGAAAGGGGACCAACTCACGACATAATGGCTATGAAGGGAAATACCTATGAAAGGGAAAGAGGGGGAAAGGTTTAAAGAAGAGCTTCTAACCTAGAATGCCGATAGTCGCCGGAAAAAGTGACAGAAGACACTTCTTGTTCCTCGCAGAATTTTTCAGCAACGAAGGCGGTTTGGGAGTGTGAGAGGAATTATGAATTTCAGAAAAGGTAAAAAGAAAGAATGAAGGAGGAGAAGGGCTTATATAAAGTCCAAGAAGCCCAAGAGGCGACCTCTCTGACAAGACGCCCCCAACAACCTCCCACGTGTCGCACACTGAACACAAGCTGTGCACTCCTTCCCAAGAAGGGCCTCGAAAAACTAAAATGTCAAAGGGAAAATCGACTGACGACGTCATCCCCACATTCAAAAAAAAAAAAATAGCCAAAGTTGCTTAGATTCCTGTTCATTAGCCTTAAAAGGAAAAAGGGCAAATTACATATCGTGCCGAGCAAGAAAAAGAAAATACATAAGGCCTAAACTTCCGGCCCGACGCACCCGCACCCTGCTAAGCAGGCCTAATCGTCATCCAAATCTGGAGAGTGGTCTCCAGGGCTACCTTGGCTCCCAAAATCCGATCCCCAATCCCAGTCTGGGGAGTCCTTGAAAGGATCATCAGGGAGTCCATCCCCATCCTTGTCGCTCAGGCAACCAAGACCCTCACTGTCATCGGAGTCTCGGCTACTGTCGTCCCAATCCCTGCCAAAGGGAACAACCTGGGACTCGTCACAGGTACGAAAACCTGTTCTCCTCACAGGAGAAGAGGGGCCTGACCCCAGGGAGGAATCTGCGTCAGAAGAATCAGGGTTAAATTGTTCAGGGTGCAACCACGGAAGGCATTCGTGGCATCCCCGATCAAAGCAACCCCCTCCCTGAGGACAGCGCTTAAATCTAGGGACAGCAGGGGGCGAAGATCTCTTAAGACGCTTGCTCGACCTGATGGAAGCTTTCCTACCACTCCGATGAGAATAAGGCCGTGAACGACGGCTGCGACGAATGGCTCGGTGAGCAGCTCGAGCGTACCGGAGTCTCCAAAGTCCTTTGAAAAGAAAAGTGACAGTGCGAACTCCACGACGAGTCACGAATTTTTTGATCCAAACCATGATTAAACAAAGAAAGTGGAGAAATTGAGGATGGGTCAAGCAAAATGACGAAGAGAACTGGGATTTATACAAGTGAAGGCGCAGCATTAATAACATCCCAACCACCCTGGAAGGGAAAGCCACCAATCACGAACCCTTCACGGTTCCCAAAAATCCATCAAGCAGAGAAGTGTAATCATTACAAAGAAACTCTCAACCCTTTGCATACCTGACACAAACTGTGCTTCATTCCTTGGGAAGGCACAAAGCATTAAATGCGGTAGCAAAAATGAAAATAAGTCAACCTCCCTCCAAGCAAGAGTCGCCAGCAGAGGGAAAGTCTTGCTTTCCTCCGAGCTGACGAGGGCCAATTGATTGGGGTCAGCAGCCTGTCACTAACAGCCTGCAAGGCAGGCCCCCAGAGGATCGCCTATGAAGCCCAAAAGCCGGCCCCTGGCAAGCAGCCAAAGTAAAAGAACATAAAAGCTAAGGAAAAACAGCCGACCGTCGGGCCAGCAAGCCAACGCAGCCTGCTGGAGCCCAGCGGCCACAGCTCAAAATCCGCCTACCCTGGGGACATCCCCGCTGACAGGGCCAAGATCCCCAGGGGCCCTCTCGTCATTTCGCCTAAGGTAATTGGGAATGGGTGGATGAGAGGACGCCACTTGTCATCTCCTTATCCACCCATTCTCCTCCTACTTCCCTTTCTTGTGGGAAGGTATAAATACTCTTCCATTTCCCACAAGAAAGGGGTTGGATTTTCTCTCTCTAGACTCTCACTCCTAAAAACGCCGCCTAGTTCCTCACGAGCTAGGTTCATCAAGACATTTCACGGACTAACTTAGGCATCGGAGAGGGTTCCCTCGGACAACCTTCGGGGCCCTGTGCGTTTATTGTGCAGGGAGCAGGCCAACTCCGCCGGGAAGGTCCGATCATAGGAGAGGGATAAAGGAGAGATCAAGGGAAATCAAGCGACCCATTACTTATCAACATTCCAATTATACGACCCGGATCCCGAGCCGGGTTAATTGTTTCCGTGACCGGAACAGATTGTTTTGGAGTTATGGAATAAGGATAAGTGTGGGTTTAGAGTAATATAGTCTGGGATGTACGTTTTGCCATCAAGTATAAAGCTGGTGTGTCTATGTTGAGACACATTGGTCGTTGAACTGAGCATGGTTTGTGTTCAGGAGTGTGTATATTTTGACCTTAAACTTAGATATCGCATCGTGTAAGTCGCCGTCGGGTGAACTGGATTACGGTTGGTGTCCAGGAGGGGTGTACATTACTTAAGCCAGGACCTCGCTGCACGCAGTCCTGTTATAGTTGAGTTGCCTAGTTAGAGACCGAAGTCTGATTTGTTTTGAATAAGTTGTCGAAGCTAGTTTAGTATTGTCCTAGTGAAAGTCTAGATTCTACATGAATCCTATCCATAACGCTATTTTGAATATTTTTATTATTATCGATACAATTTTGATTTGCTGGTTGGCAAGTATTCTATGTTTTCTCTGGAAAACTCTTTTTTATTATATTGTTTCGATTCGTGAATTTTTTCACTGAAAACTTATTTTCGTTATAATGTTTTACTGTTTTCCGTCTTTACTATTTTTCCTATATTAGTAATTACTGTTTTAAAATCCTGTCATGCGGCTGGGAGAACGTTGACGTTGCTCCCCACTGATTGTGGCTGTTATGTTTTTAACATGGCAGGTTTATGAGTTTCCCTTCGGGTGGGTTAGCGAGCAGTTATGGATCCTGCTTGTTTTAATAAGATCACTGTATTATGGATTGTTAAAAACCCTTTTTATGGATATTATTTTATTTATTTTATTGTGTAGCCATTTTTATTTTATCGCTTATGTATTGACTTACCATTTTTATTTAATCAAGACATAGCTACAGTGTGTTATAATCCCACTTCTACAGTGTTTCCGCCACTGTATTGCGTTAGAATTTCTAGGGGATTACAATGCTTGGGGACTAAGTCTTCCCCGCCTTGACCAGCGCCATTGTGCCTAATTGGCCATGGGCGCGCGTTCGAGGTTCGCATGGCGCGGTGCTAAGTTGGTTCGTGTTTCGGGACCGGCTCGGGGTCCCGGTGTCAGAATTGACTCTAATTACTGTCTATGCAATCGTAATGACACGACTAAGGCTGCCATGATGTTAATTTAATTTTTCCGAGTAGCTATATTTAATTCGTTCTATAGAAAAACTATCTAAAATATCACGAACCCGCGTCGCGTTGCAGTCCGATCGTCCTCCGGTGTTAGTTGGGCACTCCTGCAGCCACCAGGTCCAAATCTGGGTGTCTACAGAAGCCCCCACTTTGAGTGAGGCTTGGACAAGGCGAAATTCAAAGTATAGCCAACCAGGTCAATCGAGGATTACAACCTGGTGGCTGTCCGGTCGGGTCGCTTGAAGTCCGTTGTACTACGTGTTGAGGCTCGCCAACTAAGGCTTAGAAATCATAAATGACGTCTTCACCTGTGGTTGTCTGTTGGGGCCTGGGCCCGTACTTGTCATCTCGTTCTAGGTTCTTCATGCTCGTGCGTTTGTCTTTTTGGATGTTCGATAATCTGTTCAATTTTGGATTGCCTTGTGTGTGTGACGCGTTAAGCGTAGATGCGGGAAAAAAATGTTCGTATGTGTCAGCTTCCATTCGAATAACTTTCTTCAGGATGCTTATGACCCCTCGGACTTAATGAAACAAAAATAAAATGTTCGAGGGCGTCAGTCTCCACTCGAACATTCATCTTCTGGATGCCTATGACCCCCTGGACAAATAAAACAAGATAAAATATTAGAGGGCGTCAGTCTCCACTCGAACAATTGCCTTCGGGATGCCTATGACCCCTTGGACAAAATGAAACAAGATAAAATGTTCGAGGGCGTCAGTCTCCACTCGAACAATTGCCTTCGGAATGCTTATGACCCCTTGGACAAAATAAACAAGATAAAATGTTCTAGGGCGTCAGTCTCCACTCGAACAATTGCCTTCAGGATGCCTATGACACCTTGGACAAAATGAAACAAGATAAAATGTTCGAGGGCGTCAGTCTCCACTCGAACAATTGCCTTCTGGATGCCTATGACCCCTTGGACAAAATGAAACAAGATAAAATGTTCGAGGGCGTCAGTCTCCACTCAAACAATTGCCTTCGGGATGCTTATGACCCCTTGGACAAAGTATGTTTGAGCGTGTCAGTATCCGTTCAAACTCAAATTGCTTTTGCCGTTGCCTTCAGGATAACTAAGACTCGTTAGGCTAAATACGTCTGAGCGTGTCAGTATCCGTTCAGACCCAAATTTGCTGTTGCCTTCAGGATAACTAAGACCCGTTAAGCTAAAAAGTGTTTGAGCGTGTCAGTATCCGCTCAAACCCAAATTGCTGTTTGTTGTTTCCTTCAGGATAACTAAGACCCGTTAGGCTAAAAGGTGTTTGAGCGTCGTGTCGGTATCCACTCAAACCCAAGTTGCTGTTGCCTTCAGGATAACTATGACCCGTTAGGCTAAAAGGTGTTTGAGTGTGTTAGTATCCGCTCAAACCCAAGTTGCTGTTGCTGTTGCCTTCAGGATAACTAAGACCCGTTACACTAAAAGGTTTGAGCGTGTCAGTATCCGCTCAAACCGAAGTTGCTGTTGTTGTTGCCTTCAGGATAACTAAGACCCGTTCGGCTAAAAGGTGTTTGAGAGCGTTAGTATCCGCTCAAACCAAAGTTGCTGTGGAGGTATAAGACTCCAAAATGTTCGAACATGTCAGTATCCGTTCGAAATTAAGTGGCTGTGGAGGTATAAGACTCCAAAATGTTCGAACGTGTCAGTATCCGTTCGAACTTAAGTTGCTGTGGAGGTATAAGACTCCAAAATGTTCGAACGTGTCAGTATCCGCTCGAACTTAAATTGCCTTCCGGATAACTAAGACCCGTTGGGCTCGGAGACGTTTGCTGATGTTCATTTATTCGGGCTAAATTTGCTTTGTGGACTTGTCTTATTTTGTGCGGATTTTCTTTGCTTTGTTTTGATTTATTATGCACTTGGATTCGTTTGGAGTTCGTTTAGATCGGCTTTGTTTTGTTTGTTTTGTCACGTGGTCAAGCGTGAGCATTCTTGTTGGTCATGGCTCTTATGCTTGCTTTATCATTGCTTTTTGTTCGGGGTTGGTCTATAGGCATGCTTTATCGGTATCGATTAATAATTGCTTCATCGTTGTTTGTTTGCTTGTTTAAAGGGTGCGTGTTTTGCGTATATTGGATATTAAGCCTCGTTTGTTCTTGTTTTAGTCCTATGCTATACTAGTTGGACGCGCATTCTTCTGCGCCCCAATTCTTAGGCGCATGGCCTCCAGCTGTCCAGGATTCTGACGCGCGACCTGAGGCGCCCGGATTCTTGCGGGTTGGGTTTGCTTAAATCAGCGAAGGGTGGGGGATTTGGTTTATTTGTCCCAAAACTCGAACGCGTCGCCCCTTTCGCCCCAATATCTCTTTTTTTATTTTTCTAACCAATTTCCATCTCGATTCTTGCCATACACGAAGATGTCGACTCCGGGTAAGTGCTCTTTACTCGTGTAGACACCCACATTTGGCTGCTAGGTGTCTATAGCAGTTTCCAAAAAACACCCGATAATGATCGGACGCAAACGTGCTTCTACGCGCTCGGATATGGGCTTTAAATCGTTAGTTTCTGGCTTGGGCTTTTTACGGAGTACAAATCTCACAAAACTGACCTCAAATTCAGGCCCAGCGGGTCGTTTCCAATCAAATAAGACTAATTTGAATCAAAACCGACACCGGAAATAAAACCGTCTTTTAGAGACCGGGTCAAACCCCGGTCAAAGTCATTTCCGAGACACAAAATAGCCATGCAAATATCAAAAGTCCATCCCAAATACAAGATCTACAAAAATATCCAACCCAAGGTTAAAAATCCGGACCCCTTCGCTCCAACTGACCCACTCGATCGGGTGTCAGCCCACTCGATCGAGTGGGCCTTCAAAAGGCCCGTTTTACGCCTGCTTTGGGCCACTCGATCGAGTCAGCAGGGCACTCGGTCGAGTAGCCCTAGGTCGGGTGGGGGAAAATTCTTATAAATACCCCCCTTTGCATGCAACTTTCACACACTTTCAAGAACCCTAATCTACACAATCTTTAACCCTAATTACTACCTCTCTTCAACCTAAACCCTAGCATCTAGGAAACTACAAACCCTAAACCGCCATAACTCCACCTACATACACCTCGATACTCCCGTGCTTAACCCACAACTAGACGAGTTACATAGCGAGAACACGAAATATGTAGGTTGAGGGTGCAAAAATCCCGATCTCTCTTCTCTTCTCCTCTCTCTCGCGTCGTCCTCCTGTTTTTTTTTGGGAAAGTGTAAGTATTATATAAATGAATAAATCAAATATACATTAGTTGCCCATCATTCTAGAGATGAAATTGTCATCTCTAGCACTAAGTTACCTTACTGAACATTATTGAAATAAAATTTAAGCTCCTTAATCATATTCCTACTCACTACATGAGGCTGAATAAGCACACCTTCCACTCTACTCTTGTTCCTTTGTTCCCATATGTTATATATGGTTGCATTAATCACACTATTGGCCATTGCTCGCTGCTATACTCACATTCCCAAAAAAGATGCTTGACATTCTCTTCCTGTACACCACAAATGTTGTATAACTCATCAAACGCCACATTCAGTTTGTGTAGCTTGGCCTTCGTGTTCATGGCGTTATGTTGATACATCCACGCAATCATTCTATGTTTCGGTAATGTCCATTTGTTCCATACCAGTCTATGCCAATCCACTTCTTCTTCCTTATCTCTGATCCAATGGTAGCCTTTAGCCGTGGTATACTGGTTAGTATCATTCCATTCTCCACTTTCAATTCCATTTTTGAGCTTGTCTTTCACCTTGCAAATTCGTCTCCACCCCCATCCTACATCCGTAGGAGGACAATACTGAAGCCATGGTTGCCCCTTCAGATATACCGAATTGATCCAAGCAACCCAGAGTTTAGTCGGGTGTTTCGTGACCTGCCAAACCAGTTTTCCAATTGCCGCTTTGTTCCAATTTGAACATTGCGTCAAATTTAATCCTCCGTCCTCTTCTCTTCTTCGCGTTTTTTCGTTTTTTTTATTTTCTTTCTCATATCTAATACCATTAATACTACTAGTATTAAGACATTAAAATACTCGCTAATTCGTGTCGAATACAAAGGATGACAGAATAAGGAAATCCGAATACAAGGGTGTTTCACCCGACGTGGCCGGTCGCTTATCCCGACACCCCGAGTAATTGATTGTTGAGGCGAGTCAACGTCAACAATAGCGTTTTTATTTTGTCGCGTCGTTAGTCACGTTTTTTTCTATTCGCGTCATCGCCATCATCGTTAATATCGCATACATCGATTTCTAAAAATACTTCAAATCACGCACTTTTATTTAAGTTAAGTCGAAACCCGTTGATGCGGACCCGACATCACATAGTCCACAAGGATTCGTTCCAATGTCGAGATGCGGAGGGAATCAAGTCCTTTTTAATTCAAGCAAACATAAAGCGTCATTCTTTAGATTCGATACCAACTCAATAGTCGGATGTCGAATCTAAACGAATTAGTCAATAAATTTAACTAACATGAATTCATTGATGCTAAAATAGTTGTCACATAATTCGAAAGAATTAATTACGACACTATAAACGCGGAGATAATTCATCTCGCTTTCGTTTAATTCAAACGACTAACAACATATTTTCTAGATTTTGCTCTAAGTATTCGATGTTGATTCCATAATCAAATATCGGATACGACGAGTATCAAAATCCAAATCGAGCACAAATCATACAATATTTTTGCCCGATTTGACAAAATTAGTGATTTTCCAAAATTAAAAAAGCAATTTCGAGATCTATAACAAATTGCGAAACGAACCCTAGTTCGTACAGGGGGCACTCGATCGAGTGCCTAGTCCACTCGATCGAGTGGCACCCTAAAAACGAGGCAGAATGACTTTTTGAGGACCACTCGGTCGAGTCTCTCAATGACTCGATCGAGTGGCGACTCACTCGGCCGAGTCTCTCAATGACTCGGTCGAGTAATACCTCAAATTCTGAGCAGAAAGCTTTTTCTGAGGCACACTCGGTCGAGTCCCTCAATGACTCGATCGAGTGTCCTTTCATCACGTCAAAACGTGAGCCCTAAACATATTTCGAGCCTTGTAAAAAATTTTCGTGACTTCGGTCAACACGTGTCAAGTCATTCACGTGTAATATTACTTTCAAAAATCATGCATCATATCTCGTTACATCATTCTATATTAGTTACAAACCGTTATTATCGTTATCATCGTTACTAACACGTTTGTTCCTATTTTGGTATTTTATTTTCGTTATTCGTTTTATTGTACTAAATGAATCTCGCATGCTAAATACAAATTTGACGTTAATTTTAGATGCATTAAATCGACATAGCAACTTTTTCAAATCTTCACATGTTTCGTCAAAACATTGTTTGCATATCATCTCATCGTATTACTAACGCACGTATTCAAAAGTCAAGCGATATCTTAGCAGAGGCCGCTAAGTGCGGGCGGGGTTGGATGTTCTTTGTGAACTTCCTAACACTTACTCAGAACCATGGTTTCCGGATATCCGAACCCATTGCACACGAGAGTCATTCAATACACGGTATCCGATAATGTCGGTATCGGTATCAAAATGCAAAGGGACGAACCCAACAAACTCTGACATCCGAATGGGCCGTACTTTGTGCGCGGCCCACTAAGATATAGAGTGGGTTCGAATGGGCCCGAACTCCCATAAAGTTCGGTGGCAACTCCACTTCGATTTAAATTTCAATTCGATCCATCTCACATTAGATTCATTCGCCTCCCCAAACCCGCGCGTGGCCGCGTCGGGGTGGACTTATGTCACGTCCACAATTTGGCGACTCCGCTGGGGATTAACTGATGCGTGACTTACCATCGGCATCCTCAGGGTGAGACTCGAATAGATATCGTTTGACTAGTACAATACGCATTTTAGTTTTACGGTTCATGCATAACCCTATCTTTTCCCGGGCCGGTACTGGTGACCGACGTCCCACTATACCATGATATACTCCAATATGGATATGTCAAAGGTGTTCATAGTCGATTCGTATGGGTTTCGCGGCATGTTCTAAGCTCAACTCGACTTAGGAAGTCCGTCCCGGTTCTCGGATACGCTATGTGCACTAGTATAGACCCTTTCTAGACCGACCGAGATTTAGTGTAGAGCATACATGGCGTCGTTACAATGCTTGCGTGACTATATGCTACTTGTTTTCTATGTCGTTTTCAAAAACCGTCATTTTCAAAAAAATTACATCTTTTTCAAAAGTATCCAATTTCAAAACTCGGGAAGCATACCGAATTTAGGACTTATGATTTTACTCAAAATAGATTATTTATAGCCGGAATGCTGCCCATTTCAAAACTCAAAAATATTTTCAAAACTTCAAAGTTGCGGCCCGATGACACTTTTTCCGACTTTCGAAAAAATCGGGCCATCCACCGAGTCTTTTCGGATTTTCTCAAAAAATAAAAAATCCCTTTTCAAAAAAAAACTTTCCTCTTCTTAGGACTTCCCGTATTTAGAAGTGTCGGGTCGTGTCATGAGTCGTCGAAGGTCTTTAGCATCGAAACTCCGTCAATCTTACATCACGAGTTTCCTCCCAATCCCAGTCTACCTTATTTGACTAATGCATGGCCCACCAACGTAGGACATACTCCTACAAGGGAGGGCCCGTTTACACAATCGAGTCCAAAGTCTGGGGAGTGTCTCACGCGAACCTTCCTTCGAACAGGACCCGACCCACATAGCCGGACCCTAAGGGAGGCCCACCTTTCACAAGTCACCCGTCTAGGTGTCTTTTCCGAGTCACTTCCCTTTTCAGTCTTTCCTTTGCTCAGGATGTACTTTTTATTCCAAGATTTGGGCCAGTTTCTGATTACGCAGAATTCTTACATACAGGCCACCGTTAACCAGGCGCCAGAAAATGCGAGAGACTTTGGACCAGTTGGCAGGCTCACTAGCCAAGCTTGAAGCCCAATTGACGGCTATCAGGACCGACCAAACAACCCTTGCCACCCGTTTGAGTGTTGTAGAGAAAGGGACTCCTGATGCTGGATCTGAACCCACTGGGCCCATAGCTGAACTGGTCAGCGCCGTTCGCAAGCTTGAAGAATAGGTCCATTTATCGACGAACAAATTGATCCATACGGAAAATGCTCGCTCCTATTCGCCTCTGAATGACGAGCTACCCGCCAACCTCAACCTTACGGGCATACCGATGTTTGAGGGTACAGAAGACCTGGTCCATCACATTCGGGCTTTCAAGGAATTCATGGTTGTCAAGGGGGTCAAATCAACCATGTTCAAGCACTTGTTTGCTTCCTCCCTTGAGAAGCATCCGAAAGCCTGGTACTACAGGCTCGATTCCAAGAAATACAAGGCTTGGGATGATGTGGCGACAGAGTTTGCTCGGAATTACGCTGATAATACCGAGATCCAGACTACGATGCGTACTCTGGAAGTTATGGCCCAAGAGCCCAAAGAAGGTTTCACCAAATACCTTCAAAGGTGGAGGGCCGAAAGTGTGAAGTTGGTCGATAAGCCCAACGAAAAAGTACTAGTGGAGGCCTTTGTCAAGAACCTCCTCCATTCCTACCGGGTCCATCTCCGGTACGCCGTCATCCCCAACTTTGCCACTTTAACCGAAATGGGGACAAGGATCGAGGATGACTTAAGGTTAGAGAACCTTACTAAGGCCTCTACCGAGGGATATCAAGGGGCTAGTTCATCCATCAGCAAGCCCACACCTGCAACTGCAACCCGCAGCATCTTTGACGAGGTTAATCTACTAGATGCCTCATCCAAAAAGAATACTCCAACTCGGGTATTCACTGATATAGGGACCACCTATACAAACGCCTTGCAAATTTTATCTTCAAAAGGTCTATTCCAACCGATAGGCCCAACTCCCGAGGTCCCGGTAGAAATACGATCCAAGAGCTACAATGTCCAAGCCTACTACCAGTATCACCGAGGTAATGGGCACGATACTGAAAAGTGTTGGAAATTGAAGCATCTGATCCAAGACTTGATCGAGAGCGGGAAAATACCGTTGCCCGGGGACAAGCCGAGCAACAAAGAAAACCCGTTTAGTGCTCATCCTATATTCACCGGAGAGGTAATCGACTATTCTCATCTCATTTCCCCATTCATCCCACAAATTAACGGGATATGGTTCGATGATGAAGAAGATGTCTACCTAGCCAAAGGGGAAGCTGTCCCCATCACCATTGAAGAGGTTCGAAAAGCTAAGTCTAAAGCCTTAGCCACCAACCACCTCGCCACCAACGGGCATCCTACCTCCACAACCGTCACTGAACCTGCCAGGACGGAATCTACCCTTGAGGAACCAAGCAACGACACGGCCCTAGTCAAGCAATTGAAGAGGGTTCGAACCAATCTAACCATATGGCAACTTCTGGTTAGCTCACAAGAACATCGGGAGGCACTGACTAAGGCTCTCGATCAAATCAAGGTCGACTCACAGGTTACCCTTACTGAAATGGTAGCCACTATTATGCCCTATCTCAAAGGCAAGTCCAAAGAACAAGGCCCACTTATCACCTTCTTTGAGTCTGACCTTCCACCATTCGGGGCCGCCCATAACTTGGCCCTATACATCACGGTCATTTGCAGAGGGAAATACCTCCCAATGACCCTAATCGATGATGGATCCGCTGTGAATGTTTTGCCTTTAAGGACCGCCAAAGCCCTCGGCATCACCGAGGCCGACTACCTTCCTACGGTGCAGACTATCTAGGCTTTCGATGGGAGCCCAAAGCCGGTTGCAGGGGCTGTTAAGTTAACAATCATAATGGGCCCGATCAAAAAAGAATTGGAGTTCCAGGTGATTGATGTCACCTCCTCCTTCAACCTGCTTCTCGCTAGGCCTTGGATCCATGCGGTCAAGGCCGTGTCCTCTACCCTCCATAGGAAGGTCAAGATTCCTCTCTAAGATGGTGTCATCACACTGGAGGCAACCCTCATTACCGTGGCAAGCTGTAACTTTATGGGCCGGAGCGACCCACGAGGATTTGATTTCGTGGGAATGATTGAAGAAGAATATCTCTTCAAGCCCTACTTCACTACTAGCATCGATATGATGCTACAAAACTTGGGCTACTTACTAGGGGCCACCTCGAGACCATATCTTCCGGCCGGGAAGATTATCGAGGTCCTAAACGACGAAGAGTTACGATCCGGTCTAGGGTATGCTGCGACCCTTGAAAACACGGTCTGCGTTGGTCTTCAGAAGACCCAAAACATCATCAAGGGTACCTACATGGGCCCTTATAGCCCAAAACTAACCGACTACTTCGTTACACCAGTATTCGGGGCTATCCAAGTGGGTCTATACCGACCAACATCACATATCCCGAGACCAAATTGGATCGGGAATACAATTTCATCCCAGATGACATATTCGCCCTCGTCCAGACTGAATCAAAGGAGAGTGCAAACAACTCCGAGCACGTGCTGGGGCTCCTATTCGGGGAAGACAAGGTTGTCCTCACTCCTAAAGAAGACCTGGTGAACCTGATCCTCCACAGCAACAGGTTCGACCCAACTAAACTGATCTCCGAGGTCGGTACAGACACCAGGAAAAAGGCCTGGAGGAAGACCATCAAGTGGACCGACAGTCAAGGCCGAGTCTACAAGCTGACCACCGGTGAAGGAGACATGCCGGATACCGAGTCAGAGTCAGAGTCAGAGTCAGAGTCCAAGTCTAGAGGGTCTGGTGCTAGAGTCGAGTCTGTAACCCCTCTTTCTTTAGCCACTTTCACTGGAGTCTCGGAGCGTGTCCCAAGAGCACTCCCTATCCCGCCTCTGACCAACGATCAGATGGCCGGTCTTTTTGAGCTGTTTTCCAAATTTACTATTAATAATAACCAAAACCGTTCCTCTTACGACTTGTCCTATTTTCAAAATGCTTTCAAAAATTTTATATGCAATGACATTGAGAAAGCCGACGAACAGGTACCTCTACATCCGCATCTGGTCGAGCAACTCGAACAAAGGGAATCCCGAGATCCGGTAATTGAAGAAACTGATTCCATCAATGTAGAAACCCCTTTAGAGCCCCAGATGCTTAAGTTGGGCTTATCTTTAGATCCTGAGGAGAGAATACAATTCACGGACCTCCTCCATGAATTCAAGGATGTCATCGCATGGTCCTACAAGGACATGCCGGGGATAGATTGGGAAATAGCTGAACACTGTATACCCATCAAAGATGGATGTAAACCGGTAAAACAGAAACTCCGAAGAATGAGGCCCGAGTGGTCTCTCAAAGTCAAAGAAGAAGTCGATAAGCAATTCAAAGCGGGCTTCATACAAGTGTCTGAATATCCATACTGGGTTGCAAACATCGTGCCGGTATCTAAAAATGACGGTAAGGTGCGGGTATGTGTAGACTTTCGGGACCTCAATAAGGCCAGCCCAAAAGACGATTTTCCGTTGCCACACATCGGTATACTGATGGACAACACGGCCGACCATTCCCTTCTATCATTTATGGACGGGTATGCCGGGTACAATCAAATCAAAATGGCGGAAGAAGACATGAGTAAGACCACCTTCATTACACCTTGGGGTACTTACTGCTACACCGTTATGCCGTTTGGTCTCATCAATGTCGGGGCCACTTACCAACGAACCGCAAAAACCTTATTACATGAAATGATGCATAAGGAAGTGGAGGTTTATGTGGACGACATGATCGTCAAGTCCAAAGACCGAAGCGGGCACATCACGGCCCTAAGGAAATTCTTTACCCGACTACGCAAATACAACATGAGGCTAAACCCTCAAAAATGCAGTTTCGGGGTAACATCAGGCAAATTACTGGGCCATATCGTTAGCCAACGCGGCATCTGTAATCCCCTAGAAATTCTAACGCAATACAGTGGCGGAAACACTGTAGAGTTGGGATTAAAACACACTGACAAATTATATCTTATTAAAAGAAATGGTAAGTCAATTCGAAGGCCTCTTTTTACAAAAGGGCTAAAAGTAAAAATCATCAAACGGGTTTATAGAAAAATCCATAAATTTCAAGAATGAAGAAAGAGTAGGATCCACGCTACTCGCTAGCTCCTACCCAAAAACCCAGCAGCAAATACCTGTCATGTTATAAACATAACAGCCACGTCAGTGGGGAGTAACTCGGACGTTCTCCCAGCCATCTTATACCATATGGAAAAATAATAGTATTATTATATCAAAAGACTTAAAATGGAAAACGTTAAATGATATAATAAAAAAAAGCTTTCGGAGAAAACTTAAAATATTGGAACAATAAAATCAGAACATGTTTTCAGAAGAAAACTTCAAATATTTGCCAACCTGCAAATCAAAATGTATCGATAATAATAAAAAAATATATTCAAAATGGCGTTATGGATAGGATTAGTGTCAACGGCTAGACTTTTACTAGGAGAATACTAAAACTAGTTTCGAGAACTTAGTTCGAACAAATCAAACTTCGGTCTCTAACTAGGCTACTCAACCATAATAAAGCGGTGACTTATAAATGCGTGGCCCTAGTTTAAGACAATGCACACCCCTCCTGGGATTACCTGTCACCCAGTTCAACTTATGACGGCGACTTACTGCGAGGCGTAAGCTTAAGGTCAAAATGTACAAAACTCCCGGGATACCTGTCACCCGGTTCAACAACCAATGTACCGATTCCTGATACACTAGCCTTATAGTTGATGGCAAAAACGTAGACCCTAGTATATATTACTCTAACCTCACACTTGTCCTTATTCCATAATTCCAA
Organism: Agrostemma githago; assembly: GCA_958450325.1. Lineage (NCBI taxonomy): Eukaryota > Viridiplantae > Streptophyta > Magnoliopsida > Caryophyllales > Caryophyllaceae > Agrostemma > Agrostemma githago. The sequence continues at coordinate 30,466,513 of OY288249.1, forward strand.
AACAAGCCATTATCGATAATCAAAAGATATAATCAATATAAATAATATGAGGATAAAATGAATAAACATTTTATATTGAAAAGGGAAACTTTCTATAATTAGAAACTTACTAATTTTAGACACTTACTTAAAATAGAAATATTGTTATAGAAAATACGTAAGTGATTGAAATAAGTGAAATGTATAAAAATAGCATTTCTAACGAAATTAACATTTTATTATTATCGTCGTTATCGTAACTTTAATATATTTCTAAATTCGTTACTCAAAATATAAATAAAATATAATAAGTCAATATATAGAATTTTATAAACAACTAGAAAATCGAGTTAAAACTATAAAATTTAGAAAAATGATGTTTTAAGAAAAACGATATCAAAATTAATTGAGTCGACGAATTTTATTAATGAAATGAAATTTACCAAGATTTCAAATTATTATATTTTTTGACAAATAGATTTTATTAATAAATAATACGGATTTTAATAAAAATAGTCAATCGGAAACATATAGGAAATTATTAATGAAAATAGTCTCGACTAAAAATATTTAAAACAAAATCGACTATTTTCTCATTTATTAGTATAAATCATAAAACGTTAATTAATTTATTAAACAAGTGTACAAATCTCGATTATAACATAAAAATACGATTTTGAGTTAAAATTATAAATTAACGAAATATGAAGAAAATATGAAATCGTTATTATTTAGTTACTAGTGTCACGATAACCAACAAAATATTATAATGAGCGTAAATAATTAAATTACTAACGATTTATAAAACGATATTGAAAGTTGTAAAAATATTGATAATGCATACGATTTATAATTAATATAATTAGCAATAATATATAGCTTAAAATTAGAAAACCGAAGTTAAAATATTTACTACATACTACTACTCAAACATACGATATAAAATCGAGTAATGTCCTAAAGTTACCTTGAGCCGATATCCGAGCGATCACGTACTTGCCTTTCTTGATTAGACCAAGCCCGAACCTTAGAACTTGAAAGTCGTTTCAATAAAATTCCGAGGCCTTCACGAAACAAAAAAAGAACGAGAATGGGAAAATGCTAATCGAGAAAGGACGAGAAGAAAAAAATATAAAGAAAAACGTAAACAGCGGGAATGAAGGATAACAATAGAACGAGAAAGTCGGACAAGCAGCAGCTAGGCAGAACGAAACGAAAATAGAGCAGCGGCATCAACGACACGCAAAATAGCAGTAAGGTGGTGACGATGAAAATGATTCGAACAATAACAGTAATAGCAGCAAAGAGCAGCAACGGTACGACAAGACAGAAGAAGAAGAAGAAACGAGAAGGTGAAACGAACAGAGTCAACGTAACAGCAGCAGCATCGATGCTACACAGAAGCGACAACAGGACAAAGACAACCAACGTGACAGCAGCATCACGAAATAACATTAAGAAGAAGAAGAAGAATAAAATAGAATAAAAGAAGATAAACGGTGCAGCAGCAACACGCAGCAACAAACAACATCAACGAATAGGAACTCGAGGAAGAGAAACAAAACAGGAAAACAGAGGCACAAAACGAGATGATTACGATACAACGAAAGAAACCGAAAAACGACAAAACGAACAAAAGAGGAAGAACGGATAACAGCAGATGCGTAACAGCAACACGGAGAAGACAGAGGAAGATTAAGAAGAAGAAGGGGAACGAAGGGGTAAAAAAAAATAAAAAAAAAACAGAACAAAAACAACGCACAAAATCAGTGTCAAAAGACAACGACAACCGCAAGAACAAAGTGATAGAAGGAAGGAAAACGGAGGAGAAAGAATGAGACTACGTAGAATAGAGTCTGGTTAATCGACCCACCAGAAACACCAAACAAAACCGTACTAGAACACTACAATCACTGGAACATGGTACAACAACAACATAAACGTGACAGCTACAATAGAAGCAAGAGAAGAAGAAGAAAAGATACCATCACTGGAACATGGGCACACGCAGATCAGGAAAACAGGAGGCAAAAATTCGACGTCGACGGAGCAAGACAGAGCGAGATAGGGCGACGATGCTGGAGTTACGAACGGAGTCGGGGAGGAACGAGCGACGGTGATGGATGATAGAGGGGCAGAGGCGTGATGACGGTGATGAAAGATAAAGAAAATGAAGAAGAAAGGAGATGAGGAGGGTGACGGTAGAAATGCAAAGTGGGGTTGAGTTAGAGGAAAAAAAATAAATAAATAAATAAAGAAGGTGAGGGGAGGTACGTTGAATCAAACAATAATATAATTCAACTCAAAGTAAAAGCGAGGTTAGATACTACTGATTCAATACGGTTCCGAGATAATAAGTTGACTGACCCATGAAAACGAATTTAAAATGTTTAATAGAAATAATTCCCGACTAATAAATTAGTAAAATAAACGTATTCGAGACGAAAACGAAGCTTATAAAAATAAATAATTTAAACGATGAAATAGAAATTCACAATAAATAATAAGTTTTCACTAAAGTGAATTAAATTGATTTCTCGAGAAAAGAAAAAAAATATTTTGACGAAACTTAAAATAAATGAGTTTCGAGCAGAAAAATAGAAATTTCGAGCTTAATATATATAAATAAAAAGAATTTAGAATTTAAATCGTCGAAATAGACTTTCGATAAGAATTAAATTAAATATATGAAATGAATCGAAACAGAAATAAAATATGTTTTAAATAGAAGAAGAGTTTCTGAGTCAAATAAAATTTTTAGGAGTTTGAAATGATTAAACAATAAATTCGTTTTATAATAATTTTAAGAATTACGAGTTAAATCGTAAAAATAAAAATACGAACATAATTTTAATTTAACTAATTTATAAAATCAGGGGTGTTACAGCATCGAGGTCGACCCAGCTAAAATCAAAGCCATCACCAAGATGCAACCGCCCAAAACCGAAAAAGAAATAAGGGGGTTTCTCGGGAAAGTCCAATACATCAGCCGGTTTATTTCAAAGCTAACCATGGTATGTGAACCCATTTTCAAGAAACTAAAGATAGGAGAACGAACACTGTGGGATGAAAAATGTCAAATGGCTTTCGATAAAATCAAGGAGATTTTGTTTGCACCGCCGGTATTATTAATGCCACCTCAACCCGGTTTGCCTTTGTCGTTATACCTAACAAGTAACAATGATCGACACAGCCATGGTGGCTATGCTGGCCCAGACAGTCGATTCAGAAGAGCGGACTATTTACTAAATCAATAAAATGTTCCTGGAATACAAATGCAAGTACACGATGCTCGAGAAAACGTGTTTAGCTTTGGTTTGGGCCACCAAAAAGTTTCGACACTATATGCTCTGTCACGAGGTACATGTTCTGTCCAAAATGGATCCTATCAAGTACCTGTTCGAAAAGCCCATCCTTAACGGTAGGATATCCAGACGGACTTTAATGTTAGCAAAGTTCGACCTCAGGTTCGTACCATTAAAAGCCATCAAAGGAAGGGTTGTAGCCGAATTTCTCGCCGACAGCTTCGTATCTGAAGAAGGACACACCGACACTTGGGCCTTTCCAGATTAAGACAAATTCCATACCGAGACCGAGACGTGTAATTTGTATTTCGATGGGGCATCCAACTTCCGAGGGTTTGGAGTAGGTATTTTTCTGATATCACCGAAAGGAGAGCACATGCCGTTATCTATTAAACTGGATTTTGACGTGACTAACAACGCAGCCGAGTATGAAGCATGCATTTACGGGTTGCAAGGTATAGACACCCGCATTTTGACTGCCAGGTGTCTATGGTAGTTTCCAAAAAACACCCGATGATGATCGGTTGCTAACGTGTTCCTACGCGCTCGGATATGGGCTCAAAACCATTAGTTACTGGCTAATGCACTTATGGAGTACAAATCTCACTAAAATGACCTCACATTCAGGCCCAGTGGGTCGTTTCCAGTCAAACAAGACTAATTTGGGTCAAAACCGACACTGGAAATAAAACCGACTTTTAGCGATTGGGTCAACCCTGGTCAAAGTCGTTTCCGAGACATACAAAACAGCCACCCAAACACAAAAAGTCCAATTCAAATACAAAAACCCATCAAACATCCAAAGTCAAGGTCCAAAAACACGGGCCACTCGATCCAGTTGGGCCACTCGATCGAGTGCCTAACCCACTCGACCGAGTGGGCCTATTTCAGGCCCGACTGCAGGCACAACGGGCCACTCGACCGAGTCAGCTGGTTACTTGGTCGAGTAACCCTAACCGGGGTCCTTAGCTTTGCCTATATAAGCAACCCCATGCACAACCAATTTCACAACTTTTGCAAACCCTAACACTTTTGCACAATACACTTTTTTTCGAAACCCTAATTCTACCCTAATCAACACACCCTTTCTACAACACTCAAACCCTAAGCCTAGCTTTAAGAATCGAAACCCTAACCACCATAACTCAATCTCCTTAAACCTCAAAACTCCCGTGTTAATGCCACGACTACGAGTACTATCCGAGACAAGAACATGCAGGTTGAGGGTGCAAAACCCGTCTTCTTCCTTCTCCTCTCTCTCTCTCGTCTTTCCTCTTTTTCTCTTTGTTTTTTTTGTCTTCTTTTTATTTCTTTATCGCATCATAATATCGATAATATCATTAGTATTAAAACATTAAAATACTTGTCGATTTGTGTCGAGTATGAGGGATGTCGGAATAAGGAAACCCGAATATACAAGTGTACCGCACACAGCGTTGCCGGTCGCTTATTCCGACACCCCAATTACTTGATTATTGAAGAAAGTCAATTTAAACAATAATTCGTTATTTTTGTTTTCGTTGTCATCAATCGCATCTATCGTCAATTACAAACTATCTTTCAAATCGCGCATCTTTCAATAAGGGTCGAAACCCGTTGACGTGGATCCGACATCACACAATCCCTAGGGATTTATTTCGATGTCGGAGAAGCCGAGGGAATCTAGTCTTTCAATTCAAGCGTTGATCTATTAGATTCGATACCAATTTCATAATTAGACGTTGAATCTAACGATCTGGTCACATAAATTAATTAACGCGATTTTCGTTGATGCTAAAGTAATTGTCATACAATTCGTTAGAATTACAACATTATTAAACGCGGAGGAAATTTATTTATGTCGCGATAGTTAATTTAAAACGACTTAAAGCAATTTTATTTTATTTTTCTTACTCTAGTATTCCATATCGATTCAATAATCGAATAGAGGATACCATGAGTATTCAAGTTTAGAATCGAGTATAAATTCCATAATATTTATGACCAATTCATCAAATTATCAAAAATCAAAAGCAATTTCGAAGTCAATAACGAAATTGCAAACGAACCTGGTTCGTACAGGTGCCACTTGACCGAGTGCCTATACCACTCGATCGAGTGGCATCACAAAAACTGAGACAGAATGTCTTTTGACCTCCATTCGGTCGAGTCTCACAGTGACTCGGTCGAGTGGCAACGTACTCGGTCCAGTTGGTCAATAACTCGATCGAGTAGGGTCTCAAAATCCAGACAGAACCTTTTTCAGAGGTTCACTCGGTCGAGTCCTACAATGACTCGGTCGAGTGGCCCTTTAACACGTTAAACCGTGAGTCCTATAATAGCATTCGAGTCTCGTTAACCGTTTTTTGTGACTTAGGTCAACACGTGCCTAATTAATCACGCGAAACATCTTTTTCAAAACCATGCATTAACTCATTTGCATCATCCTACACAATCCAATATTTGCACAAACCGTTAATATCGTTATACCGTTACTAACTGTTTTTTGTTTCTTTTGTCAATTTTGGTTGTTTATTTTATCGTACTAAAATGAACCCACATGCTAAAATTCAACTTCGACGTTAGAATTAAGTGCATTAAATCGACATATAAACCCTTTCAATCCTATCACATGTTTAGAGAAAATAATCTTTGCATATCATTTTCTCGTTCAACTAACGCGCGTATTAGAAAGTCTTTCCATATCTTAGTAGAGGCCGCCAATGTGCGGGCGGGGTTGGGTGTCCTTAGTGGGCTTCCCAACACGTACCCTCACCACTTACTCAGAACCTTGGTTTCCGGATGCCCGAAACCGTTGGCGCACGAGAGTCATTCTATACACAATAACCGGAATTGACGGTATCGGTATCGCAATGCAAAGGGACGAGCCCAATAAACTTTGACATAAAAAATGGGCCATATTTTGTACACGGCTCACTACGACATAGAGTAGGTTTGAACGGGCCCGAACTCCCACAAAGTTCGGTGGCGACTCCACATAGATTTAAATTTCAATTCGATCCTTTCTCATATGGAGATTCATTCGCCTCCCCAAACCCGCGCGTGGCTACGTCGGGGTGGACCTACGTCATGTCCACAATTTGGCGACTCCGCTGGGGATTAACTGATGCGTGACTTACCATCGGCATCCTCAGGGTGAGACTCGAATAGAAATCGTCTGACTAGTACAATACGCGTTTTAGTTTCACGGTTCATGCATAACCCATATTTTCCCGGGCCGGTACTAGTGACCGATGTCCCACTATACCATTGATGTACTCCAATATGGATATGTCAAAAGGTATCCATAGTCGATTCGAGTGGGTTTCGCGGCATGCTCTAAGCTCAATTTGACTTAGAGAGTCCGTCCCGATCAACGTCTAGACTACGTACACTGGTATAGACCCTCTAGACCGACCGAGACTTAGTGTAAAGCGTACATGGCATCGTTATAATGCTTGTATGACTACGTGCTATTTGGTTTCCGTGTCATTTTCAAAACCCGGGACATACCGAATTTAGGACTTATGATTTTACTCAAAATAACCTATTTTCTAGACGGTATGCTGCCCAATTCAAAACTCGAAATTACTTTCGAATTTTCAAAACCTGTGGCCCAATACTCTTTTCGTTTTCTTTCGAAAATTGGGCCCTCCACCGAGTCCTCTCGGGCTCTCTTAAAAAACAATCCATTTTCAAAATCTTCCTCTTCTTAGGACTCCCCGTATTTAGCAGTGTCGGGTCATGTCGTAAGTCGTTGAGGTCTTTAGCGTCGAAACTCTGTCAATCTTAGATCACAAGTTTCCTCCCTATCCCAATCCGCCTTATTAGACTAAGGCAAGGCCCACCTACGTAGGACCAACCCCTACAAAGGAGGGCTCGTTTACACAATCGAGTCAAAAGTCTGGGGATGTCTCACGTGAACCTTCCTTCGAACAGGACTAGGCCCACCTGCCGAATCCTAAGGAAGGCCCACACTTCACAAGTCACCCTTCTAGGTGTCTTTTCGAGTCATTTCCTTTTTAGTCTTGTTCGGGATGTACTTTCTATTCCAGGATTCGGGCTAGTTTCTGATTACGCGGTGTTCTTACAGACAGGCCACCCGAAACCAGACATCAACGTCAAATGGATCAACTCGAGGACGCGTTGGCCAAGATCGAGACTTAACTGACCTCCATCCAGGCTAACGAAGCAACGTTAGACACCCGTTTTAGCGCCGTAGAAAAGACGGCCCCTGTTGACGGGTCAGAGACCACTGGGCCCATAGCTGAACTTATCAGCGTTGTTCGCAGGCTCGAAGAACAAGTTCACCTGTCGACGAACAACTCGATCCACACCGAAAATGCTCGTTCCTATTCACCTTTGAATGACGAGCTGCCTGCTAACCTCAACCTTATGGGAATTTCGATGTTTGAGGTTACTGAAGACCCGGTCCATCACATCCGGGCTTTCAAAGACTTTATGGCGGTCAAGGGGGTAAAGTCTGCCATGTTCAAGCACTTATTCTCTTCCTCTCTCGAGAAGCACCCTAAGGCCTGGTTCTATAGGCTTGACCCCAAGAAATATAAGACTTGGGATGATGTGGCGACCGAATTTGCTCGGAATTACGCCGACAATACTGAAATCCAGACTACAATGCGTACTCTGGAGGTGATGGTCCAAGAGCCCATGTAACACCCACTATTTTCCTAGTGCCGTTAATTATTCTGTTGTGACTCCGTCATGAATCTATGTCAATTTCGTTTTTTATTTATTTCATCTTTCTGAATTCTTATTATTATTTTTTGAGTCAAATAATATTTATTTTTATTTTAAAAGATTTTAATTCTTATAAACCTATTTATTTGCGCGTGAAGTTCTATTTTTCGTTGTAAACTATTTATTTTTGCGCGTGAAGTTCTATTTTTCTACGAACTAACGTTTTAAGCTTGGAATTCAGTTATTTATTTTTCCTAAATATCAAAACAAGTTTGTATGATATTTCCAACTAAGAAATATTTTTATTTAAGAGTATTTGACCTTTAATGATTTTATTACGAAGTTTCGTAAATAATTATTTTCCAACGCGCGGTTTACTCGAACTGATTTGAAATACCTTTAACAATTTTACGATTCATCTTTTTATCAACTTAGAAATTATTGGGGACATTTTCCCCATGCTTTGGACCATGACACACCCATGTCACATTTTTACCCTACAACTTTGTATACATTTCATTTTATGATGTTTAAGCCTTAGATATTTTTTTTTCTCACCCATTTATTTTTGGCCTTAAACACAAACTCTTCACACTCCCTTCCTCTCTCATTTTGGATGATTTGTGCATGTATTATGACATAGTTTTCATCAAAATTTACTTATCATTTCTGCTTTAGAAAACCATCCACTTTCTCATCATTCATTTTACAAAAAATTAAACAACATTTCCTCCCTTTTTCTCTCTTGGCTGAGATTTTCCAGCAGCTTTTCTAGCCAAATTTTGTCTCCAATCGAGTCTCGATCGTCTCGTTTTCATCTCCTAAATAATCGTCATTCCGATCCCTTCGTTAAGGTAATAATCGATGTTGTTTTCGATCGTTATTTTCCTTGATTTTCTTAGTTTTATCATGGTATTTTTCCACCATGCTTTTCTTGTGTTGAAGGATTTTTGAATGATCCCGAAGCCGACGAATTTATAATCGACTCGAAGTTGGGTTAGAGGTAACGTCGATGTTACTCAGTATTTCATGATTTTAATTGTGTATTTGCATGTATAATTTTTATATTTCATTTTTGACAATATATGTATGTCTTATAATCTGGAAAATTTTTAAAAGTTGAAAATTTGCATGTTTCGATATTTTTATCGCTTTTACGAGATTAACGATTAAATTGTTATATTAATTTGTAAAATCGTAATAATCGGCCTAAGTGTAATATATGTTTATATTCTGGAAAAATGTTGTTTTTGATGATTTTTAATAATTTAGTATTTTTCTGATATTTTTGATATCGATTATTGAATTATTACAGTTATCGGACAAAAACGATTAAAAGCCGATTTTTAGTTCTAGTACCTAAACATTTTATTTTGATCTGATTTTTGACGTGGTGAAACATTCTGATGAATTAGAACTTTCTGAAATTTTTCATAATTTTTAAGTGGATGAATTAATTAATCACTTTAAATCATCGTTTATTGTTAAAACCGCGTTTGTCGTTTAAATTCCCGATTTTTGGTCTTTCGATTTAATCTGGAAAAAATTATGATTCTGATGGTTTCTTAATAAAATATATTTGTATGATTTTTAGTGCTTTAATAAAATGTTAGGAACGATAAGTTTTATTAATGGAATCGTTAATTGTGAAAACGGGTTTTAAAGACGGTTTTGATGGGATTTATTAAAGCTGGAATTTTTGGAAATCTGGAAAAATATTATTTCTGGAAAATCATGATTTTTAATCTTAATAATAATTTTTGGATATTAATACTTAAATCGTTTTGTAATTACTATTTTTATTAATCGTTATTGTCGAGATTAGACGATTAACGAGAAAACGCTTTAAAAACCGAGTTTTAGGATTCTGGAAAATTTTCTTTTCTGGACAGAATGTCCATAAATATATTTTTACTATTTTACGTAATTTTTGTACTATTTATTAAAGTCTTTAATTAATAAGTATTAATTTTTGGACAAATTACGATTTATCGTTAAAATGCTTCGTCTTACCTAAAAGATTTATTTTTCCAGCTATTTTGAAAATATTTAAATCTGAAACTTTAAGAGTTAAATCATCTCTTAACATATTCTAAATATATTCAATGATTTAATTAAATAAAAGACGTTAAAAGATTTAATTTGACATTTGCTGTAAAATCCTATTTGTAATCGTACTGTCGTAACTAATAATAATTAGGGAATTTTAGCTTTGTAAATTTTGAAAACACCCTGATTAGTATTATTAAAAATTTTAAGACATTTGTAATCATTTTATACACTTGTACGATATTTCAATAACTTCATAAACTCAAATGTTCTTACTTTAATAATTAATATCGTTAAGGCCAAAAGTATTAGTTTTATAAATCTATATCGTTTACTAAAAATGTGGTATTAGTATGAACTAATATTTTCACTATTTTGATATAATGCTATTTTTAGTAAAGTTTCTAAAAATAGAAGTTTCCTAAAATAGAAAGTTTCCTCTTTTGGAATACAAATGTTTACTTTTTTTTATCCTCATATTATTTATATTGATTATATCTTTTGAATATCGATAATGGCTTTGTTTTGGAGTTATGGAATAAGTACAAGTGTGAGGTTAGAGTAATATATTATAGGGTTTACGGTTTTGCCATCAACTATAAGGCTAGTGTATCAGGAATCGGTACATTGGTTGTTGAACCGGGTGACAGGTATCCCGGGAGTTTTGTACATTTTGACCTTAAGCTTAGGCCTCGCAGTAAGTCGCCGTCATAAGTTGAACTGGGTGACAGGTAATCTCAGGAGGGGTGTGCATTATCTTAAACTAGGGCCACGCATTTATAAGTCGCCGCTCTATTATGGTTGAGTAGCCTAGTTAGAGACCGAAGTTTGATTTGTTTGAACTAAGTTCTCGAAGCTAGTTTTTAGTATTCTCCTAGTGAAAGTCTAGCCGTCTACAGTACTCCTAGTCTCCTATCCATAACGCCATTTTGAATATTTTTATTATAATCGATATAATTTGGTTGCAGGTTGGCAAATGTTTTATGTTTTTTTCGGAAAACTCATTTTTATTATATTGTTTTGATACGTGAAGTTTTTCACTGAAAGTTTATTTTTATTATAATGTGTTTTACTGTTTTCCATTTTTACTATTTTTCTATAATAGTAATTACAGTTTTAAAATCCTGTTATACGGCTGGGAGAACGTTGACGTTGCTCCCCACTGATTGTGGCTGTTATGTTTTAAACAAGGCAGGTATATGTGTTTTCCTTCGGGTGGGCTAGCGAGCAGTTATGGATCCTGCTTGTTTTAATCAGATCACTGTATTATGGATTGTTAAAACCCTTTTTATGGATTTTATTTATTTAATTATTTTGTAGACATTTTTATTTTATGGCTTATGTATTGACTTACCATTTTTATTTAATCAAAACATAGCTACAGTGTGTTATAATCCCACTTCTACAGTGTTTCCGCCACTGTATTGCGTTAACATTTCTAGGTGATTATAGTTGGTATCAGAGCATCAGTGCTCCCAACACTTACACCTGAAATTAGGGAAAATACCAGTAAATTATTTAAACAGTAAATAAAAATATTATTCGAGATGGGTAGAAACAAATAAGGACTTAACTGTTAAGATTATCTGTTTCTGAACTCAATGATTAGCATTGAATATTTGTTGCTTTTGTGGAAAGAAGACGAATGAACAAGATATTGATAGGATGCTGCTCCAGATCGGGACAAGACCTACTTAGAACTCTCAACGCCTGTTGACTCGAGTAGACAACTTGGTGCTCCAAGAAAGATGTCGATGGTGATTTTTAGCTCCAGTTCAGTTTACTTAAGCTACAGGCTAGATGATCAAGAGTAGATTCTTGTTCCATGATGTCTGTAACACCCCCGTTTATCCAAGAGCCTTAACTAGGCCTTCCCGAATAAATGGAAGTGTTACCAACTCGGATTAACCGAGACAGTAGTCCCATCACAAAAACAATACTGAGCACAACCGAGTTTAATAAATTATTCAAAGGACGCAAACCAAGTTCGAGAACTAGGTGTAGTTACAAAAGCCCAAAACGACTACATGAATAATAGGTCCATTAAGTACTAACGACGGAAACATGCTAAGAGTATACTAACGATGGCCACGCACTCCCTTCCCGAACAACAATTCCCTTCAATTAAGCACACATCAATGATCCACATCTGCATCAATACTCTGCTCCCCAAGAGACCGAAAATGTCAATTGGATCGTCGCAGGCCCCCAATAAGATAGGGTGACAGTTTAGACAGTGAAAACGCGGTTAGAACATGCTAACATTAATATACAAGTACGAAATATGAAACATCAAGTCTCAACAATCTTGGTACCGACATCGGTACCAGATAACCACGCCATCTTCACATCCTCAGTACCATCACATTACCTATCAATATTCTCATCTCAACTCTTCTGGCAGGCCCTTTCATTCCGAGTGTGCACACCCCCCGCAGGTTCAACAACCCGCGAGGAGAAATCAGGGAGGGGACCATGATCAAAGGCCCCGGCTAGGTCTAAAGCTAGCTTCACCAACTCCAATATATCAATATTCAACAATCATTCTCCCATCAATATTCAACATTATTCTTATTATCACAATATCACATCGTACTCGTAACTCATACATGCATAATAATATTAACGTATTCTAAGTAAGGAGAACCTTACCTAATTAGCAGGGCACCACTGGGTCGGTAGTACAGATCACCACGAAAACTCTACAAAGTCCGATCCTAATAAAATATTATATACTTAAATTAATATCGAACCTGACGTGATTAAATTATAAGATAAAATCGATATCGTTCTAACTAAATTATAATCTTGAGACTGACCGATCTAACTAAATAATAACATGAACACGAGATCTAATCGTGACACAGTCCACTTCTGACTCCTTGCGATCGACCCAATCCTAGCATCTTACACCGACAAAGATAGTACGACAATAAAGACAATGTCCTAACAGTGGCATTCACCACCATACAAAACAACAGCCCCAACCGCGACAAACTACGACGATGACAATATTCTGATGACGACAACAACACAAAACCGACAACATCGAAACACCACGCAATAACCATATCCCGATGACAGTAGCACGACACCCAACAATGGCTAATAACGACACAAGCATACCATAACAGTGCCAATACTACAACAATGACGACGACGATAACAATACTACACCAAAGGCAGGACACGAGACACGCCTACAGAGACAGCCCGACTACCACCCTGTTCACAGTCGGCTAGCCCCACCATGGCTGTCATACCCATCCGACATCGATATACAACTACGATGCTAAAATAGAAAGGACAACTCAAATATACCTATAGGTGCGTGAGTGAGATTGATGGTCTGACTCGGTTTCCTTCTTCCTCCGAGGCTGATCGTACGTAAGGTTGCGGGGATTATCAAGGTTATGTGCGATGATGGGGGGCTGCGCGTTACTGTTGTTTAGGGAAAGGGTTTCTCTTGTTTTTTTAAAAAAAAAGATAAATAAGGAGTGTGGGTAGGTTATACGCTCCACCTCCTTCCTTTATTATTATTATTATTATTATTATTATTATTATTATTATTATTATTATTATTATTATTATTATTATTATTATTATTATTATTATTATTATTATTATTATTATTATTATTATTATTATTATTATTATTATTATTATTATTATTATTATTATTATTATTATATTATTGTTATGAGTGTAGTAATAGTTGGGTTGGGAAATGGGTTTAGTTTAACAATTATATAGAACGGGACACTCGATTTTTCTTGACTTGACTCGGTTTGACTTCTATATAAATTACGGGTATTACAATCTACCCTCCTTATAAGGAACTTCGTCCCGAAGTTCACTTCATTTACGGAACGACTAACTCTACCAAACTGGTAGATCAACCAATCACCCAAACTAACATGATTAACGTAACATGAATAATCAGAACGGAATATTCCAGTCTACCCTCCTTATAAGGAACTTCGTCCCGAAGTTATCACAAAGTGACTGACACAGTCACTAAGCAACATGATATAGGAAAATAACGGAGTATCACATCCTACCCTCCTTATAAGACAAAGTTACGTTCCCATAACCGAAGTAATTACCTGGTTGAAGAGATGAGGGAAACGTTTCTGCATCGACGCTTCTGTTTCCCAGGTGGCCTCCTCGACATTGTGATTAGACCATAATACTTTAACGAGGATTGTTTCTCCTCCCCGGGTCTTTCGAACTTTTCGGTCTAAAATTTCCTTTGGAACCTCCTCATAGGTAAGAGAATCATCTAGCTGGATCGTCTCAGGTTCAATGATGTGAGATGGGTCACTCAAATATTTTCTCAACTGGGAAACATGAAACACATTATGAACTTTATCGAGAGCGGGGGGAAGGGCTAACCGATACGCCACCTCCCCTATCCTATCCAGAATTTCATACGGCCCAATAAACTTTTGACTCAACTTGCCCTTCTTCCCGAACCTCATAACCCCTCTCATAGGTGACACTTTCAGCAAGACCTTATCACCCACTGCGAACTCAACCTCTCGGCGGTGGAGATCAGCATAACTCTTCTGACGATCCTGTGCTGCTCGCATCTTCTGTCGGATTACATGTACCTGCTCGATCATCTCCTGAATCATGTGAGGTCCCATCACTACTGCGTCAGCCTTCTCGTCCCAACATACCGGGCTCCTACACTTCCTCCCATACAGAGCTTCAAACGGTGCCATCGGGATGCTAGCATGGTGTGGACATGACGTAGGTCCACCCCGACGCGGCCACGCGCGGGTTTGGGTAGGCGAATGAATCTCGTGGTGAGATTGCTCTCGGGTTCGAAATTTAAGTCAAAATGGAGTCGCCACCGAATTTTGTGGTTATTCGGAACCATACGAGCCCACTCTATGTCGTCATGGGCTATACACAAAGTAAGCCCACTTCGATTTCAGAGTTTATTGGGCTCGTCCCTTTGCATTGCAATATCGATACCGTTTAAACCGGCTTTCGTATATAGAATGACTCTCGTGCGCCAAGGGTTTCGGACATCCGGAAACCAAAGGTTCTGAGTAAGGGGTGAGGGTACGTGTTGGGAAGCCCACTAAGGACACCCAACCCCGCCCGCACATGGCGGCCTCTACTAAGACATCGTTCGTGTTCGTGTACGCGCGTTAGTAAAATGATAAAATGATATGCAAACAGCGTTTTCGGGCTAAGCATGTGAATTATATGTGAATTACGTCATTTAATGCATCTAATTATGGTCGAAGTGATTTAGCATGCGAGGTTCATTTATAAAGCGATAAGCAAGTAAATAAATGAAACTCGAAAATAAGTAACGTACAAGTTACACGGGCGGAAATACAACCCGGAATTCACAATACAACGATTATTATAACGGTTAGAAGAAATAATAAACTAAAATAAGAAGAGCGATAAATAAAATACACGACTCGACAAAGACCCGTGTATAATAAATACTCACTAGATCGTGAATTAGCTAGACGGACCGACCTTAATTAATTACACATTATATTGCATATTAATCAAAGGACGGAGGTTCGAGACCTAGGCGTGATTCTAACCCGATCTCGAACCTCGATGTCTTGTCCCGACTTATCACCTCGAGAAATGGAGTCTAAATTAATTATACGTCGGATACGACTAAAGAGTCGTCGACATAAAAAATTAATAGTGTGAGACTGTCGATCAAAGTCGTTTTGAGTGTCGTGACGTGCATAAGCTTTTAGAAAAAAGGGTTCACGTGATGGCCTTTACACGCGTTGACTAAAAAAGTCGTAAAGAAAAGGCGAGTCTCAAAATATGGACATATGTTGCGAAGGTCGCATATTGATGTAAGGACCGGAAATGATAGAAAGTTGAGAAAACGAAAAAAGTGGACTCGGCCAAACAGGCCTGCCCGCGAGTCGCATGACCGGTCGCGCGACTCGCGCGTGGGTCTGGTCGGGCATTTTATTTGTCGAAAAAAATGAAAAAGTGAGTTCGGCCAAACAGGCCTGCCCGCGATTCGCATGGCCGGTCGCGCGACTCGCGCGTGGGTCTGGTCGGGTGTTATTTATTTGTCGAAAACTCGTCAATTTTTATAATCACGTGCCAATGCGGATTTATTTACTCGACTTATGTTTTTTATAGATTAAGAATTTTGAATTAGCGACGAAATTGTATCCCTCTACGTCACGACATCGAAACTAATCCTTCCGGATTATGTGATGTCGGTTTCCGTGTCAACGGGTTTCGCACTAATTGAAATGGGATCGAATGCGTTCAACTACGACCGATTGCAATCACGTCACGCCCTTGAGAACATTGGGGCGGGGCTCCTCGAAAGGGCTCCACCTCCGTCGTTACTCGTAAAAGGATTAGACGGACTTTAGGCGATCGTCGTCGTCAAACGTATTTGAAACCGAATACTAGTATTAATATATATATACGCGGTATTATAGTGTTAAATAACGAGAAAATAAAGTTAGTATGCGAGAAATAAAATGTTAGTATTATGTTAGTGTTAGTATTATGATACTAGTATAATTATAACATAAATAACGCGAAAATGTAAATAGTAACAAAGTTGTAAGGATCGAAATGGGGTTTAGGACACCCTCAACATACATGCTTGGTATAGGCCTCGGAAATAGACTCGTGAATAGCGACGGAACGCCGGAGTATCGAGGATGGATGTGAGTTATGGTGTGTATATGTGTGTGTGTGTCTGTGCCGGTTTGTTTGAGAGCAAAAATGGCTCGGTTTTTTGGTGGTGTTTTGCTTAGGGTTGTAGTGTGGGATGTTTAGGAGGATTAGGGTAAAAATTTTTAGAGTAAATGAGGGTTGTAAAGGCTCTTTTTTCAGCTCTTCCAAGGCTTCCAAAGTCTGAAAAATGTGAAGAGTTAGGGGTGTATTTATAGAGTGAATCAAGGGAGTTGGGTGAGTTGAGTCAATTTAGGAAGGGTTTGACTTTTTGATTTGATTTGCTTTTTTGAATTCTGATTTGGGCGCCATCTTCTAGAAGCTGAATTTGGCTGATTTGTGTGACGGGTTCGTCCTTGACCGGGTTTTGACCCGGTCGCTAAAAGACGGGTTTTATTTTTGGTGTCGGTTTTCGCCCAAATTAGTCTTATTTTGCTCGGAACGATCCACTAGGCCTGGATTTGAGGTCTGTTTTGTGAGATTATTACTCCGCCAAAAGTCCATGTCGGATATTATTGGTTTCGAGCCCAAGACCGAGTATACCAAGTCACGTTTGCGTCCGATCATCATCGGGTGTTTGTCGGAGACTACCATAGACACCCGGCAGTCAAAATGCGGGTGTCTATACATGGTAGCTGTTGTTGTAAGAGAACTCAATCAAATCCAATCGATCCTCCCATGAACCCCGAAATTCCAGGGCACAGGCCCGCAACATATCTTCCAAAGTTTGTATGGTTCGTTCTGTCTGACCGTCGGTCGCAGGGTGAAAGGCTGTACTCATCTTCAATTGTGTACCCAAGGATTCCTGCAGCTCCTGCCAAAATTTTGATATGAACCTCGAATCACGATCAGACACAATGTTCTTAGGTACCCCATGTAATTTCAGAACATGCCTCCTATAAGCCATTGCTAGCTCAGCCTTACTCCACGTATCCTTCATTGGCACAAAGTGAGCCGACTTGGTGAGTCGGTCCACTATCACCCAAATCATATTATTCCCCTTTGGGGTTCTCGGCAAACCTACAATAAAATCCATGGAAATGGAGTCCCACTTCCACTCAGGTACCTCTAAGGGTTGTAGCTTACCCTGTGGTCGTTTGTGTTCACTCTTGACCTTCTGACAAGTCTGACATCTGGACACAAACTCGGCCACCTCTCTCTTCATGTTCTCCCACCAGAATGTCTTCTTCAGATCCTTATACAGTTTGTCCCCACCCGGATGTACCGAGTAAGGACTACAATGCGCCTCGGTCATTATTTCCCTTCTTAAATCTCCTCCTACCGGCACCCACCTCCTGTCGTTGAACCTAAGGCTCCCGTCTGGCTGCATGGTGAGATTTGAGGGTTCACCTCTCTCAATACGGGCTCGCCACATTATATATTTTGGATCCAAAAACTGCTCTTCTCGTATTTCGGCGTACAACTCTAGTTGAATCGCCAAGTCAGACATTGCTTCCCCTTTCCTTATCATATGAATCCCCATCTATTGCACTTCCTTCCTTAGCTTCAATCTGGACATATCCAAACACAGAGAATGCACCGATTTCCTGCTTAAGGCGTCGGCCACCACGTTTGCCTTTCCCTCGTGATACAAAATCCCCATATCATAATCTCCGATCAGCTCTATCCATCGCCTCTGCCGCATATTCAACTCCTTCTGAGTGTAGATGTACTTCAAACTCTTGTGGTCTGAAAACACCTTGAATGTTGCCCCATACAGATAATGTCTCCATATTTTCAGAGCAAACACCACTGCCCCAAGTTCTAGGTCATGAGTGGGGAAGTTCTCTTCGTAAGTCTTCAGCTGACGTGAAGCATACGCAATGACTTTGCCATTCTGCATTAGTACACAGCCCAACCCATTCTTCGATGCATCAGTGTACACCTCGAAATTTTCGCTCCCTTCGGGTAAGGCTAGGATTGGTGCCGTAGTCAGACGCTCCTTCAAGGCTTGGAACGCCCTCTCACAGCTGTCATCCCACTTGTACCGAATCTCCTTCCGCATAAGGTTAGTCAATGGTCTTGCTATCTTTGAGAAATCCTTCACGAACCTTCGATAGTATCCGGCTAACCCCAAGAAACTCCGAATCTCAGCCACATTCTTTGGCGCCTGCCACTTTGAGACAGCTTCGATCTTGCTCGGGTCTACCGATACCCCCTCTTTCGAAATCACGTGCCCCAAAAATGCAATCTTCTCCAACCAGAACTCACATTTTGATAACTTAGCGTACAACTGGTTGTCTCGGAGTTATTGCAATACGATCCTCAGATGCTCTGCATGCTCTTCCCGGTTCCTTGAATAAACCAGGATATCATCGATAAACACACCAACGAACTTGTCCAAGTAGGGTCGAAAAACTCGGTTCATCAAATCCATGAAAACAGCAGGAGCATTTGTTAGACCAAACGGCATCACCACAAATTCGTAGTGGCCATACCGAGTTCTGAATGCGGTCTTAGGAATATCTTCGTTCTTGACCCTCAGCTGGTGATAACCAGATCTCAAATCAATTTTTGAAAAGATACCAGCCCCACTCAGTTGATCGAATAAATCATCAATACGAGGCAAAGGGTACCGATTCTTCACAGTGACATTATTCAGCTCCCTGTAGTCAATACACAATCTCATGCTCCCATCCTTTTTCTGCATAAACAAAACAGGAGCACCCCACGGGGACACACTTGGTCTGATATACCCCTTATCCATCAATTCCTCCAGCTGCTTCTTCAACTCAGACAACTCCTTAGGCCCCATACGGTACGGTGCCTTAGAGATCGGTCCCGTCCCTGGCTTTAGCTCAACACTGAAATCGACCTCTCGCCTTGGTGGTAAACCTGGTATCTCCTCCGGAAATACGTCCCCAAACTCGCTCACTACAGGAATTGAATCGGAAGACAACTCCTCGGCTCGAGTATCCCGTACATGGCACAAGAATAACGGACTTCCCTTCTTCAGATGGGCCTTCAGGGTAATGGCTGCTATGATCTTCACAGTTGGCTTAATCACAAAGCCTCTATAAGACACTCTAATGCCCTTCGGACCTCTTAAAGACACTTTCTTGAGGTTACAATCAATCTGGGCTTTAAACCGTCCCAACCAATCCATCCCCAGGATAATGTCAAAGTCATCTAAGGGAAACTCTATTAAATTAACTGGCAGGTCGACTCCCCCAACTATTAAGGACACATTACGAAAGACTCTCGTACACCTAACCGACTTCCCCGAGGGTGTGATTATATCATCAGCTATATTTTCAAATTCTACTAACCCCAGACTCGGTACATGGTTACAGGCTACAAATGAATGGGTTGCCCCAGAATCGAACAGAACAAAAGAAGGCTTCGAGTTAACGAGAAAGGTACCCGTGATAACTTGTGTGTCCTCCTCAGCAGCCGGCTTCCCCATAGCAAAGAGCTTCCCAGTGTTCTTACTTCCTTCAGGTGCCCCATTAACAGACGTAGTTGGTTTGGTGGCTGCAGTTGACTGGTTAGTGCTCCCAGATCCCTGATTGTAATTCCCTTGTGGCCGGTTCCAGTTCCCCTGTGATCTGTTTCAGTTTCCCTGGTATCGATTTCCTTGATTAATACTCTTGGATCCCGACACCGGAATGGAATTAGGATTACCCTTCTTCACTCGACACTCGTAAGCACGGTGCCCTGATTTTCCACAGGCGAAGCACTTAACTGGTTGTCCATTGCAATCCGTCCCTGGGTGGTTGTAGTTGCAATTCTTACAGTTATAGCTCCTTACATCTCTCCTACCCGGGTTATAACTACCACCCCCATAATTGTACCCTCCAGAATATTGAGGCCTTGGTCCCTGAGGTCGATTATTCCCATGTCTTTTCGCGTCCCCCTGCACAGCTCCCTCAGATTCGGCTTTCCTCTTTTCACTCTTCTGACCGCTGAGCTCCTTAATGCGATCAGCTATTCGCTCGGCGTGCCCGGCTCTCAAGTATACCTCTTTCACATCAGCATTATTCCCCATGGGTAGCCTTTCCAGGATTCTGATAGACAAGCCCCTCTCGAAGCGGGAAGCCAATAGTTCAGAACTCAAATTGAGGTCAGCAGAATAAGTGGCCAGCTCCATAAACTTGTCGTAATAGTCCTCGACAGTCATGTCGTCTGTCATGGTGAAACGATCAAATTCAGCTCTTTTTGCACTACGGATATGTTCCGGAAAGAACTACGCCCTCAGCGCTTCTGCGAGACTCTTCCACCCAAAGGCATACTCCCCATAATCCCCTTCCTCATGCTCTGCAATAAGCTTGTCATAGTTAAGGTGCCACCATAAATCGGCCTTGCCACTCAAATAGAATGCAGCTTGATTAAGCTCCAAATGCCCCGGACACTTTATGGTCTGGAACACCTTCTACATTTCCCTTACCCAGTTCTCTAGCTGCGACGGCCCACCAGTCCCGTCATATTTACTAGGACGAAGGCGTGCTATCGCAGCGATGATGGTGGCCGCGTCTGTCGCCGGTGGTTTCGGGGCGTTGATGTTTCTCAGAGCTTCCAAAAGTGCATCGTTAGTCGCCTTTAAGCGCGCCATTTCTTCGGCACTCAAAGTGGCTGGGGTAGAACTGGTAGCTGCGTCCTTTGACATGATTACTTCAAAACAACAATAACATACACATGAGCCTTAAATGCTCATACATCATAACAGTATATTACTATTAACGTTGTAATTAATCATAACATTGTAAACATCACACTTGTAACTACTCGTACAATTATGCAATTTAAAGGAAATTCATATCATCATCGCGGACCCATCCTATTCTACCCCCTCTCAATCTCACACGTAGCTACCGGGTCCAAACCAAAAGGGCCGGAAGTTGGTATGAGGACGTCTCCTCAACCATAGATTTTAAGTGGGCTCCTAATGGTCTATCACCGGGGTTCATTTTAATTCCTATGCTCATTTATTCAGGCTCCAGAATCGATCGCTCCGGTACCACTTTGTAACACCCCCGTTTATCCAAGAGCCTTAACTAGGCCTTCCCGGATAAATGGAAGTGTTACCAACTCGGATTAACCGAGGCAGTAGTCCCATCACAAAAACAATACTGAGCACAACCGAGTTTAATAAATTATTCAAAGGACGCAAACCAAGTTCGAGAACTAGGTGTAGTTACAAAAGCCCAAAACGACTACATGAATAATAGGTCCATTAAGTACTAACGACGGAAACATGCTAAGTATACTAACGATGGCCACGCACTCCCTTCCCGAATAACAATTCCCTTCAATTAAGCACACATCAATGATCCACATCTGCATCAATACTCTGCTCCCCAAGAGACCGAAAATGTCTATTGGATCGTCGCAGGCCCCCAATAAGATAGGGTGACAGTTTAGACAGTGAAAACGCGGTTAGAACATGCTAACATTAATATACAAGTACGAAATATGAAACATCAAGTCTCAAAAATCTTGGTACCGACATCGGTACCAGATAACCACGCCATCTCCACATCCTCAGTACCATCACATTACCTATCAATATTCTCATCTCAACTCTTCTGGCAGGCCCTTTCATTCCGAGTGTGCACACCCCCCCGCAGATTCAACAACCCGCGAGGAGAAATCAGGGAGGGGACCGTGATCAAAGGCCCCGGCTAGGTCTAAAGCTAGCCTCACCAACTCCAATATATCAATATTCAACAATCATTCTCCCATCAATATTCAACATTATTCTTATTATCACAATATCACATCGTACTTGTAACTCATACATGCATAATAATATTAACGTATTCTAAGTAAGGAGAACCTTACCTAATTAGCAGGTCACCACCGGGTCGGTAGTACAGATCACCACGGAAACTCTACAAAGTCCGATCCTAATAAAATATTATATACTTAAATTAATATCGAACCTGACGTGATTAAATTATAAGATAAAATCGATATCGTTCTAACTAAATTATAATCTTGAGACTGACCGACCTAACTAAATAATAACATGAACACGAGATCTAATCGTGACACATTCCACTTCTGACTCCTTGCGATCGACCCAATCCTAGCATCTTACACCGACAAAATAGTACGACAATAAAGACAATGTCATAACAGTGGGATTCACCACCATACAAAACAACAGCCCCAACCGCGACAAACTATGACGATGACAATATTCTGATGACGACAACAACACAAAACCAACAACAACGAAACACCACGCAATAACCATATCCCGATGACAGTAGCACAACACCCAACAATGGCTAATAACGACACAAGCATACCATAACAGTGCCAATACTACAACAATGACGACGACGATAACAATACTACACCAAAGGCAGGACACGAGACACGCCTACAGAGACAGCCCGACTACCACCCTGTTCACAGTCGGCTAGCCCCACCATGGCTGTCGTACCCATCCGACATCAATATACAACTACGATGCTAAAATAGAAAGGACAACTCAAATATACCTATAGGTGTGTGAGTGAGATTGATGGTCTGACTCGGTTTCATTCTTCCTCCGAGGCTGATCGTACGTAAGGTTGCGGGGATTATCAAGGTTATGTGCGATGATGGGGGGGCTGCGCGTTACTGTTGTTTGAGGAAAGGGTTTCTCTTGTTTTTTTAAAAAAAAAGATAAATAAGGAGTGTGGGTAGGTTATACGCTCCACCTCCTTCCTTTATTATTATTATTATTATTATTATTATTATTATTATTATTATTATTATTATTATTATTATTATTATTATTATTATTATTGTTATGAGTGTAGTAATAGTTGGGCTGGGAAATGGGTTTAGTTTAACAATTATATAGAACGGGACACTCGATTTTTCTTGACTTGACTCGGTTTGACTTCTATATAAATTACGGGTATTACAATGTCGCTGTAGATCGAGATGGAGCGACCGAAGACTTACGTGCTCGTTCCTCTACAAGAAGATGAAGTAAGCCATTTGGATCCCGCGTGAACTCTGGAGGCCCGAAGATTCTCCTCTGGTTCCAGAAATTAGTAATATAGTATCATCGACTCTTTTCTTCCTTCCTCTACTTCTTCTAATTCTTCTTTTTTATATTCTCTTCTTCAACTGCTTGGTGAATCCTTGTTATATTCTTCTACTCTACCATCTTTCTCTTGAGATTCTTTGGCTAGACCGATTTCCGTCTCAGTGAACCCCGTGAAAGAATATAGATGTTTGAGGTTTAGTAAACCCTTGTTACCTATGGCTTGAGGGTTGTGAGTTATACCTTGTTATCTATCTTAGTAAGATTTTGAGGATCGATTTGAATGATAAGTTGTCAATTAATGGAATTAGGTTGGTACTTTAGACTCTGAACCTTGGGTTATAGGGTACTTGATTATTTGGAGGACTTAGAGTTGAATATATTTTGGGGTAGTAAGAGTATATCGTATTTGATGGATACCTAGTACCTAATTTAACCTAGAATTGAACCAAGTGTAGCTAATAATAGAATTTTGGGATTCCTACCTAAATGTTATTTGATGGATGCATCGGGAATATTTGGGATCATAGAGTACTGTTTAAATTGTTAACCTGAGTGTTGTGGTACCATCGAAGGTTTTCATTAATACCGTTAGAAATTTTGGTTAACATAGATTACCCGTGTTTCTTAAGGATTAGATCGTTAATCGTTGGTTAAGGTTGTAACCTATGAACTTTGGAGTTGAGTGATCTAAATTGAATAAATTGTTGTTAACATTGAAAAGGAGAAACATATTGCCATTAGAGGTTGGATTTATCGCGTTGTTTTGAGGAACACTTTGATGTCAATCATCTTAATGGATTTATAGTTCAGAACCTTAGACCAACGAGAATGTGGCTTCGTTGAGTTATTAAATATTTTGTGGTTGCACCATTACGATTAGAAATTTGATGGACTTCTTAGAAACATTAATCGAATGATGTGTTTGAAGATGTGAGTGTTTGCGCCATTACCTATAGGTTTGAGCGTGTTTGAGGTTTTATTGTACTTCCCCAACTTCTGTACTTGTGGTATTATAAATATGTTGGTGATCATTTTTGAGGATTTCGTGTCCGAACTTTGTTAATTGGTGGGTTTTATTTAGTCTTCCTTACTCGAGAAATTTGAAGTATACCTCGAGTTCAGACCTTATGAGCTTTAAATTTATGAACCTTAGTGATTACGAGTTAGGGTATCTTTTGATAACCGTTGGAATCTTAATTAAAGGATTAGTCTAAATCATTTGTGGATTCTTACTATACTAATTGAAAGATTGTATAAGTATGTAAGACTTAATTTTGGAGGTTGTAGATTGAGTAGGACCACCCTGTACTGATATTGGACTTAGCGTTATTTGATGGGAATTAGGATTCCGTGTTTGTGGAAGTCGTGCTAGGAATCTCGAGATGATTAATTTTTTCCATAATCCTTGAGAGCTCTTTTTGATTCTCAACTCCGTCTTCCTTTCTGCTTCTCTTGAATTCTGTTACGGTAACTCCTGCCAATCCCTTCAACCTTTGTCGTTTGTGAAAGCTCTTATTTTTAATTTATTTATCATTGTTCTATTTACTCGTTAACTATTTTTCGAACTCCCTATTTTATAAAAAGTTTGACTACTTTAAAAAAAATGGATTATCGTAAAATTTTAACATTTTGAGTTATAATTTCTAATTGTGAATTTGCCCGTTTTGTAAAAAGCTTGACTAATTTAAATTTTTTGATTTTCATGAAATTTTAACATTTTGAAGCATAATTTCAAATTTTAAAACTCCCCATTTTGTAAAAACTTTGAGCAATTTAACATTTTGGGTTATCGTGAAATTCAACATTTTTTTTATTTATAATTTAAGAACTATATACTTCACTTTGTTTTATCTTTGGTTGATATTTATATTTAGATCTATTTCAAAATGCCTTAATAATTTATTTTAAATTATTTCGAAATTATTTTTTATTTTTGATTTTCAAGCGATCAAAATTTTATGAAGACTTTTATATTTCCAAGTACTTCAATTTGTATAGGATTGTTATGTAAAACGTTTTAACATTGTCGAAATTATTTTGTATGTTCAAGTTTGATAACATTTTTGAAAATTTCATAATTACTTTGATAAGATTTTCGAAATTTTAACGTTTTGAAAATTGATTTTCGTTTTATTGTTGGTGGACTTTTGAATCTGTTATTGAAAATGTTTGAGGGCTGGTGCGATTTTTACTAACTACAAACTTTGATTTCTCCAAACTAAATTTTGTTTCATAAAAAAAAAAGAATAATATCGAATTTCTTAATCAAAATATTTTACTTTTGTTTTCAAAATATTTTGGTTATCCTATTTGCTTCGAGTTTGTTTACAAATGTTATTTGACGTCATTATTTTACCAAATAACTTTACTTTACGATTTCACTAATTAAAAAAAAAAAAAATTTAAACTCCGGGTAGCTTAGCCCAATTCCTCTCGGAATAAATATTTGCATTTGATTTCATATCACTTTAAAAGTTGTAAAATTTTCTTTTACAGCAAAATTTTTATGCGAGATTTGTATCCTCATCTTTTTGAGTGGGGTAATCTTGTTTCCTTTCTGCTTATTCTTAGTTTCGAGTACGAAACTTTGTTTTAGTGGGGAGGATTGTAACACCCACTATTTTTCTAGTGCCGTTAATTATTCTGTTGTGACTCCGTCATGACTCTATGTCAATTTCGTCTTCTATTTCCTTCATCTTTCTGAATTCTTATTATTATTTTTTTGAGTCAAATACAGTAATATTTATTTTTATTTTAAAAGATTTTAATTCTTGTAAACCTATTTATTTGATTTTCATTGTAAACTATTTATTTTTGCGCGTGAAGTTCTATTTTTCTACGAACTAACGTTTTAAGCTTGGAATTCAGTTATTTATTTTTCCTAAATATTAAAACACGTTTGTATGATATTTCCAACTAAGAAATATTTTTATTTAAGAGTATTTGACCTTTAATGATTTTATTACGAAGTTTCGTAAATAATTATTTTCCAACGCGCGATTTACTCGAACTGATTTGAAATACCTTTAACAATTGTACGATTCATCTTTTTATCAACTTAGAAATTATTTGGGACATTTTCCCCATGTTTTGGACCATGACACACCCATGTCACATTTTTACCCTACAACTTTGTATACATTTCATTCTATGATGTTTAAGCCTTTGATATTTTCTTTTTCTCACCCATTTATTTTTGGCCTTAAACACAAACTCTTCACACTCCCTTCCTCTCTCATTTTGGCTGATTTGTGCATGTATTATGACATAGTTTTCATCAAAATTTACTTATCATTTATGCTTTAGAAAATCATCCACTTTCTTATCATTCATTTTACAAAAAATTAAACAACATTTCCTCCCTTTTTCTCTCTTGGCTGAGATTTTCCAGCAGCTTTTCTAGCCAAATTTTTGTCTCCAATCGAGTCTCGATCGTCTCGTTTTCATCTCCTAAATAATCGTCATTCCGATCCCTTCGTTAAGGGAGTAATCGATGTTGTTTTCGATCGTTATTTTCCTTGATTTCTTAGTTTTATCATGGTATTTTTCCACCATGCTTTTCTTGTGTTGAAGGATTTTTGAATGATGCCGAAGCCGACGAATTTATAATCGACTCGAATTTGGGTTAGAGGTAACGTCGATGTTACTCGGTATTTCATGATTTTAATTGTGTATTTACATGTATAATTTTTATATTTCATTTTTGAAAATATATGTATGTCTTATAATCTGGAAAATTTTTAAAAGTTGAAAATTTGCATGTTTCGATATTTTTATCGCTTTTACGAGATTAACGATTAAATTGTTATATTAATTTGTAAAATCGTAATAATCGGCCTAAACATGTAATATATGTTTATATTCTGGAAAAATGTTATTTTTGATGATTTTTAGTAATTTAGTATTTTTCTGATATTTTTGATATCGATTATTGAATTATTACCGTTATCGGACAAAAACGATTAAAAGCCGATTTTTAGTTCTAGTACCTAAACATTTTATTTTAATCTGATTTTTGATGTGGTGAAAGTTTCTGATGAAATAGAACTTTCTGAAATTTTTCATAATTTTTCGGAATTTTTAAGTGGATGAATTAATTAATCACTTTAAATCATCGTTTATCGTTAAAACCGCGTTTGTCGTTTAAATTCTCGATTTTTGGTCTTTCGATTTAATCTGGAAAAAATTATGATTCTGATGGTTTCTTAATAAAATGTATTTGTATGATTTTTAGTGCTTTAATAAAATGTTAGGAACGATAAGTTTTATTAATGGAATCGTTAATTGTGAAAACGGGTTTTAAAGACGGTTTTGATGGGATTTATTAAAGCTGGAATTTTTGGAAATCTGGAAAAATAGTATTTTCTTGAAAATCATGATTTTTAATATTAATAATAAATTTTGGATATTAATACTTAAATCGTTTTGTAATTACTATTTTTATTAATCGTTATTGTCGAGATTAGACGATTAACGAGAAAACGCTTTAAAAACCGAGTTTTAGGATTCTGGAAAATTTTCTTTTCTGGACAGAATGTCCATAAATATATTTTTACTAATTTACGTAATTTTTGTACTATTTATTAAAGTCTTTAATTAATAAATATTGATTTTTGGACAAATTACGATTTATCGTTAAAATGCTTCGTCTTACCTAAAACATTTATTTTTCCAGCTATTTTGAAAATATTTAAATATGAAACATTAAGTGTTAAATCATCCCTTAACATATTCTAAATATATTCAATGATTTAATTAAATAAAAGACGTTAAAAGATTTAATTTGACATTTGCCGTAAAACCCTATTTGTAATCGTATTGTCGTAACTAATAATAATTAGGGAATTTTAGCTTTGTAAATTTTGAAAACACCCTGATTAGTATTATTAAAAATTTTAAGACATTTGTAATCATTTTATACACTTGTACGATATTTCAATAACTTCATAAACTCAAATGTTCTTACTTTAATAACTAATATCGTTAAGGCCGAAAGTATTAGTTTTATAAATCTATATCGTTTACTAAAAATGTAGTATTAGTATGAACTAATATTTTCACTATTTTGATATAATGCTATTTTTAGTAAAGTTTCTAAAAATAGAAGTTTCCTAAAATAGAAAGTTTCCTCTTTTAGAATACAAATGTTTACTTCTTTTATCCTCATATTATTTATATTGATTATATCTTTTGAATATCGATAATGGCTTTGTTTTGGAGTTATGGAATAAGGACAAGTGTGAGGTTAGAGTAATATATTCTAGGGTTTACGGTTTTGCCATCAACTATAAGGCTAGTGTATCAGGAATCGGTACATTGGTTGTTGAACCGGGTGACAGGTATCCCGGGAGTTTTGTACATTTTGACCTTAAGCTTAGGCCTCGCAGTAAGTCGCCGTCATAAGTTGAACTGGGTGACAGGTAATCTCAGGAGGGGTGTGCATTATCTTAAACTAGGGCCACGCATTTATAAGTCGCCGCTCTATTATGGTTGAGTAGCCTAGTTAGAGACCAAAGTTTGATTTGTTTGAACTAAGTTCTCGAAGCTAGTTTTTAGTATTCTCCTAGTGAAAGTCTAGCCGTCTACAGTACTCCTATCCATAACGCCATTTTGAATATTTTTATTATTATCGATATAATTTTGTTGCAGGTTGGCAAATGTCTTATGTTTTCTTCGGAAAACTCATTTTTATTATATTGTTTTGATACGTGAAGTTTTTCACTGAAAGTTTATTTTTATTATAATGTGTTTTACTGTTTTCCATTTTTACTATTTTTCTATAATAGTAATTACAGTTTTAAAATCTTGTTATACGGCTGGGAGAACGTTGACGTTGCTCCCCACTGATTGTGGCTGTTATGTTTTAAACAAGGCAGGTATATGTGTTTTCCTTCGGGTGGGCTAGCGAGCAGTTATGGATCCTGCTTGTTTCAGATCACTGTATTATGGATTGTTAAAACCCTTTTTATGGATTTTATTTATTTATTTATTTGTAGCCATTTTTATTTTATGGCTTATGTATTGACTTACTATTTTTATTTAATCAAAACATAGCTACAGTGTGTTATAATCACACTTCTACAGTGTTTCCGCCACTGTATTGCGTTAAAATTTCTAGGGGATTACAGCCCAAAGAAGGGTTCACAAAATATTTGCAAAGATGACGGGCCGAGAGTGTGAAGCTGGTCGACAAGCCCGGTGAGAAGGTCCTATTGGAGGCTTTTGTCAAGAACCTCCTCCCCTCCTATCGGGTCCATCTCCGGTATGCAATGATCTCTAACTTCGCCGCCCTCACTGAAATGGGCACAAGAATAGAGGACGACCTAAGGTTAGAGAGCCTGACTAAGGCCTCTACCAAAGGCTATCAAGGGGCAAGTTCATCTACGAGCAAGCCCACACCCGCAGCTGCAACTCGCAGCATCTTCGATGAGGTAAATCTGCTCGACACCTCATCCAAAAAGAATACACCAAATCGGGTGTTCACGAATATAGGTGTAGACACCCACATTTTGACTGCCAGGTGTCTATAGTAGTTCCCGCCAAACACCCGATGATGATAGGACGTAAACGTGCTTTGACAGACTCGGATATGGGCTTGTAATCATGGACATTTGGCTTAGACATTTTAAGGAGTACAAATCTCACAAAACCAACCTCAAATCCAGGCCCAGTGGGTCGTTTCGAGTCAAATAACACTAATTTGGGTCGAAACCGACATCAGGGGTAAAACCGTCTTTTAGCGACCGAGTCAAAACCCGGTCAAAGATATTTCCCGAGACTTGCGGGCTGACCGTGATGTCTCACGCGTCCCACTTCTACCCAAATTCCTACAAAAATCAGCCATACAAAAATAATAAACAATTCCGTTTAAGGTAGAATTCGGTCTCAAGTAGGAATTCTATCCGGAAACCGATTCAGACATTGACCGAGTACCAAATACTCGGCCAATACACCTTCAAACCAGCCGGTTTTCCTCTTTCTTCTTGGCCAAGAAAGCGGAATTCTTATTTCCCTCAAACTCCTACGTTTCCTATCCTAGGCGGTATTCAAACTCTCCTAAACCAAGGTCGGAAACTCCCTATAAATAGGACCTCCCGTCCAACACCAAAAAAGACATCAATTACAACGTTTTTCCAGCCAATATACACGGTATTTACACACCCATTACACCGAAAAAACAGCCTCCACACACGGTTCATACACAAATCCGATAGTTAGCAAATCCCGACACTTTCGAAGCCTCGAAACCTCGACGAAACCGGCCAAACCCGACGTCTCAAACCACCCAAACCGATACACCTTAACTCATCCTCATCATCTTGACGCTCCCGAGTCTAAGCCACTTCCCGACGAGCCTTATCCCGAGAAAATAAAGCATGTAGGTTGAGGGTGTAAATCAAACCCGATTCTTCTCTTTTTCTCTTCCCTTCTTCTCGTTTTTATTACGGGTCTTTTCGTCGGTCTTTTTTATATTTTTCTAATATCGATACTACTAAAAACTATTTTCCTATATTCTTAAAATATGATACCGATTTTATAAAATTATATTAAGATTTCGACGATTTCATTTTATTTTTGTTCGTTCAAAATCCTTTTTTACAACTTTTCGTTCAAAATTCCTTTTTCTTTTTTTTCGATCAAAAACAAACTTTTTCAAAACCTTTTCTAAATTCATTCCGAATATTTGATATCGATTTCATAATCGAACATCGAATACGACGAATATCGAAAATATAGACCGAGTATAAATTAATTCATATTTATACGCGATTTATAGAGTTAACAATTTTCGAACAAAAATATAAAATTGGACAGACCCGTACGCGAGTCGCGCCCGGTCTAGGCGACTCGCGCACGAGTCTGTAATCCGGTTCTTTTTTTTTTTAGTGTTTTGTTCGTTTATTTTTATTATTTTACGAAACGATTTCTAAATTTATATCTTTTCCAAAACTATTCTAAATATTTGATAATCAACTATCGAATATAACGAATATCGAGAATATTAAGTCGAGTACGAGTTATGAGATATTCGTACGCGATTTAATCAAAATTTTCCGAAAACCGTTGTCGAAATCAGGCCGCCACGCGACCCGCATGAGTCTCGGGCGAGTCGCGCGGCTCTCGGCCCAAACGCGTCTTTTTCGTTTTTTTAAATTCTTTCTCGAACATCGTTTTTTATACAAAACAACGTTTTAAACTATATTTTTCAGATTTCGATTAATTTTTATTTTCTCGATTTCATATATTATTATTTCAATCGTTACTAACCCGTTTTCCCGTGTTTGTAGCAATTCATTCTCTCATATTCTTTTTATCGTTTTATTAGACTAAAACGAATTCACATGCTAAAATAACTTTGACGTTAGTAGTTTAACATGCATTAAACGACTTAGCAACCCATTTATTTACTTTTCCTCACATGTCTTAGGAAAATAATCTCTGCATATCATTTCATTGTCGAACTAACGCGTGTACACAAAACCGAACGATATCTTAGTAAAGGCTGCTAAGTGCGGGCGGGGTTGGGTGTTCTCGCTGAACTTCCCAACATGTACCCTCACCCCTTACTCAGAACCATGGTTTCCGGATGTCCGAATCCATTGGCAACGAGAGTCATTCAATATACGATTAACCGCCCAGTCGGCATCGGTATCGATATGCTAAGGGACGAACCCAATAAACTCTGACATCGGAAATGGGCCAGGCTTTAAGTATGGCCCACTACGACATAGAGTGGGTTCGAATGGTTCCGAATAACCATAAAATTCGGTGGCGACTCCTACTTCGATTTAAAATTCAATTCGATCCATCTCATATGGAAATTCTATCGCCTCCCCAAAACCCGCGCTTCGCCGCGTCGGGGTGGACCTATGTCATGTCCATAATAGGGACTACCTCTACTTATGCCTTACAAAGGCTATCTTCGAAGGTCCTGGTCCAACCGATAGGGCCAACTCACTACAACAAAAAAGCCTTTTCGCGGCAATTATTTCGTGACGATTGATAAATCGACATAACTAATATACTTAATTCCATATGTGTCACCACCTATTGTAACAAATATTAATCGACACCAATAAACTCAATAAATCGACGGGTTATCTCCTCGTAACCCTAATAACATCCCTTAAAACTTCACGAAATACGCCTCCTTGTCGACCTCCGTTATTGACCTCCATCACCAAAACCTTAACCTCCATAACTAAACACAAAATCCGACCTCAATTTTAGAGGTCGTATAGGACGCATCATCTACATTAATGACCCTATCTCCGGTGATATACCCATGTCGTCGTCGCTCAACCTCTGTTACTCGAATTTGAAAACCCATCTAAGTTTATTTCCGTCGTTATTGCTGGTGCGTTCCAATATTATGAGTCTGAATTGTTTTATTTTGATTTTCTTTTGTATTTGTGTTTGTTTATTTTCAGAGTTAATGGTTTTTGTAATTTAGGGTTCGCTGCTACACCTTATTGAAATCCAATTCCTCTTGACAGACATATGGAGTAGCTTCTAACTTGATTCAGCCTGCATCTCAATTCGTTCGGAGAGACATTAGTGTGTTCTTTTGTATGTTAATTCTTGATTCAAACTGCATTTTTGGTGTTGTTTGTTGATGAGTAAACTCACGACATCATGGAAATGAGTAATATTTGATGATATTCTTTGTATAGTAGATTCGATTTGAGCAGCTTTTAACTGTAATGTTTATTTTGTTTTAGATTCAATTGCTCTCGGTGTACTGTCTGAACTGAATTGACGATGGAGCCATAACTTGTATCTCTTCCTGTCATCTATAGATGAAGGAATAACAGGTTATAGGGATGATTTACTTGAAATTATGAAACAGAATGAAATCCTGGTGAGTGAGTTACTGATGCATTTCTTAGTTATTCACTTAAGTTTTCACCTGGTTATATATTGGTTGCTTTGGGAGAAAATGATTTTGGTGTGTATCATTCATCAACCACTTAATTTAAACCACCTGATTGTTTAGCAGCACTCTAATATAGGATGGGTTTAGGAGCTACTATTCTATACTAAAATGAGGGTTATAAGAAAGAGGAGGAGGAAATACTAGAAACCCAATAAACGGAGGGGACAAGGATAACTCTAATTCTAGAGATATTATTATCAAGTTCGTTAACCAGGTACTCATTTTTTTTACTGTATGTATTATTTAATCAATGTAATCTTACTACTACTAGATTGTTGTAATTGTATTGTATGATGGATGAGATTGTAGGAAAACAAAGCGGCAGCAATGAGAGTGAAGAAGACATCAAAGTTAGGGGGGATATTTGAACAGTACCGTCAGGCAAACCACCTCCCTGTGATTCCCCACTTCATCCATAACAGCAATCGCCTATCCGCTTCCCTTACCCCTGCCCAGGTACATCAATGCATTGCTTTGCTTTGCTAGCAAGTTGCTACCCCCTCCTGGCCCTCTATTTAATTAACTCTATTCTATGCAATGCATAGTTCCTTAAGCTCAAAACTTTCACCCCCGAGTTCAACTCGTCCCATCATCTAAAAACCTTTTTTTTGGTAGAATCATCTAAGATCCTTAAGGGACCTTAAATCGTCGAAACTAATCAATTCAATGCCAATCCACCACACCAAATTTCTTAAGAAACATAGAGAAGGCATAAGGCGAATGGGATACGTGTAATCAAGTAAAAAAATCAAATGGAAGAAAAGCGAAGACGAGAAGGAAAGTACATTGTGACGAGTAGCGGAATACTTTTTACCGGGATTGCCTAAGCCGACAATCACCCAGGGTTTAGGCTTGGGACGAAGGACGCTGCTGCACGATGTCGTGTCGTCGTCCGGGGAGGTAGTAGAGGATGAAATGCAAGAAATATTATTATTATTATTGTTGTTGTTGTTAGTCATCCTATTATGTTTGGAAAAGTAGAGAGTTTTAGACAGTAGAAAAGAAGGGAAGGTGGATGTGCGATAATATGGAGAAATTGGACAAATCGAGTGTGGCCTAAATAGAGTTTTCAGGGTCATGGGGCATGTGGACCAGGTCAAACCATCTCACATCCTCCAGCAGTCCGACATCGGGTACGAGCCAGGCGTGGTCAAGCCACTGACCCCCACAGTATTGCCGAACGGGTAAACTTCACGTCTATCACCTCAGTCCCGGGCTCTGCTTGTTTTGTTACGGACTATTTATTACTTTTCATCATCTGAATAAATAATGACCATACTATACATGCATATGAGATCCTCCCATTAATGCTTTCAGTTACACCTATGAACTGGATTTAATAAAAATGATCCCTTTTTCAATTCTAGTTACGTAGAGAAAGGATTGCAGAAAGGATGAAGGCTTTACAGGAGCTGGTTCCGAGCTGCAATAAGGTCAGTGACGACGTATTCGTTTCCTCATACCTATCAAATGGAGTATCTAAGTGTCGTTTACTATATTCCAACTGATTTAAATGGTATTTGTTTACTTAATTCCGCTTTACTCTTATGAGATAATGTTGGTTTTCAAGTGCTCTTCATTGGTGCTTGTACAGACGGACAGAGTTGCAACGGTTGATGAAATCGTTGATTACGTCAAATTTCTAAGGCTTCAAGTCAAGGTATCTATCTTCTTTTAAAGTCCTATTAGGCCGCCAACACATTTTAACTACATGATCTCATTCCAAATTTTTATTAATTCTTAATGGATTAAAGTATAAAATCAATTTTGGACTGGTTGCTGATCTCTTTTGCAATCTTATGCTATTGTTAAATGGCTATTAATAAAAACAAAAAGTTTATCCACTTGCTCTTTTTTAGCATCTTAGTACTCCAATGTCTTGAATCAGGTCTTAAGCATGAGTAGATTGGGCGGAGCTGGTGCCGTGGCACAACTTGTAGCCGATGTGCCTCCAACATCCTTTGAGGTAATTCAAATAGACTAATTAATAATTCTCTTCAAGTGTCTAAGAAAATTTTTGAGGATCTTTTGCTAATGTCATCTGCTTCGTTTGATGTTTATGTATATGCATTCTAATTACTCAAGGGGTTCAAATTGGGTTTGTTTGTTTGTTTGTTATGTTGAATAGGGCATTTCATCATTTTTTGGTCCGTGTTGAGGAGCAGGTGTCACGCATCATGAACTAATTGTCAGCTCTATATGTAGCAGGTTTGTGCTACAAAAACTATATGAAGCAGGTACATGCAAAAAATCGGTCAATGCTTCCTTCTGAAATACCTGTATTTCTGGCTTATACACTCAGCTGTCTATTCTTTATACAGTATTATTACTCCCTTTGACTCTTTGAGTCTGTTTTCGTTCCTGCTGTACTATTATTACTTCTAATTATACTTCTGTTATACAGTTTATTGCTGCTGTACTATTATTACTTCTAATTACACTTCTGCTATACTGTCTGTTACTGCTCAACATCCCTTAACCCTTAACATCGTTGAATTTGTCCATTCCTTATGCTCAACTATTATTAATTCTTTCAAGTTTGTCGTTGCTATGTACTATAAACACATGTTTGTTGTTCTGATTTTATTTTAGTTTCAATGTAGTGGAAACTTTCGATATTGTGTCCGTTTAGAATTGAATTAGCTAGAGTTCAGTTTGAAGATTACAAGTGTGCTTTTTAAATGTTCGTACAAGATGATTATAGCAACTCAAGCGGATTATGTGTGACATTTGTTATATGTATCAAGAAATATACATGGAACACATAAATATATTTGATTTTTTTGTACTTCACGTTAGAAATAAATATAAAATGGGACTAACTTGGTATATACATTATCTTTGTTTATTGCAGTTCTTTCGAGGTGCGGCTACTCTATATAATACGGGATACATGGATTGAAGCTTTGCTTTGGGGTTGAAGAGAGTAATTTTTTTAGATTTTAAAAAAACCTTTTGAACTTATTTTGGACCCATTCTTATTAATTTAATTAGTCGATGTTGGATACATATATATAATTCTTGGATTTTATGAGTAATATAAAATTATCATGTTTTTTAACTTGTCATTTCTTTTTATTTTCGCATCCTATTTAAAAAAGATAGAAATGATATTTCATATCGAATGAAATCGATACCAATTTACTATATAGTTACAATTGTATTACATAATGTGTCGAATGCAATTGCTACGATTGTCATAGATGACGTTTTGTTATATTTATCGTGTCGAATACAATTGATACAATTGTAAAATAGATGACATTTAATAGTACTTATTGTGTCGAATACAATGACAACAATTGTCACTAAATGACATTTTATTGTACTTATCGTGTCGAATAGAATCGCAACAATTCTTATTAGTGGGAAAATCAAATTATTTACTGCGTCAATAATAATTGACACTAAAATTGCCACTAAACCTCCCCTTCTTCCGCGTCGATTTTAAGAAGCTAACCCAGCAAATAGATTATTCGCCACGAAAGGCTACGACAACGCCGCCTACCTCAACGAATACACAATCGATGGGGAAACCCTTCGCGTCGAAAAGAATCGCCACGAAATATCAAAATAATTGCCGTGAAAAGGTAATTTGGTTGTAGTGACTCCAGAACCTCCAGTAGAAAAGAGGCCCAAAAGTTATAACCCCCAAGCCTACTGTCAGTATCATCGAGGTAACGGACATGATACCAAAAATGCTGGAGACTGAAACATCTGATCCAAGATCTGATTGAGAGCGGGAAAATCCAGTTGCCCGGAGACAAGCCGAGCAACAAAGAAAACCCGTTCAGCGCCCATGCTATATTCACGGGAGAGGTAATCGAATGTTCTCACCTCATCTCCCCTTTTATCCCACAAATCAATGGGATATGGTTCGATGACGAGGATGATGTTTACTTAGCCAAAGGGGAAGCTGTCCCCATTACCCTTGAAGAGGTCCGAAAGGCTAAGTCCAAGGCCTTAGCCACGCACCACCTCGCCGCAGCTGGGCGTTCTATTCCTACATCCGTCACTGAACCTGCCAGGACGGAATCTACCCTCAAAGAATCAAGCACTGACACGACTCTGGTCCAACAACTAAAGAGGGTTCGAGCTGACTTAACCATATGGCAATTACTAGTTAGCTCACAAGCTCATCGGGAAGCACTGACTAAGGCTCTCGATGAAATCAAGGTCGACTCACAGGTTACCCCTTCTGAAATGGTGGCCACTATTATGCCTTATCTCAAAGGCAAGTCCAAGGAAGAAGGCCCACTCATCACCTTCTCCGAGTCTGATCTGCCAGCGTTCGGGCCCAATCATAATCTGGCCCTATACATTACGGTCATTTGCCGAGGGAAGTACCTCCCAATGACCCTTATTGACGATGGGTCCGCTGTGAATATCCTACCTCTAAGGACCGCTAAAGCTCTCGGCATCACCGATGCCGACTACCTCCCGACAGCACAGACTATCCAAGCTTTCGACGGAAGCCCAAAACCGGTGGCCTGAGCCGTTAAGTTAACAATAATAACAGGCCCAATCGAGAAAGTGATCCGAATGAAGAAGCAACAAACCAAGAGTTCAATGAAGTCACACTAGCTCCAAATGGTCCTAGTCCAACCCCCTTAGCCCCTCCTTCAAGTCTAGTAGTGTGCCTTCTTCAAGTGCTGAACTAGCTCGTGCAAGCACCTACTTGGACCGAATAAAAGAGCAAGAACATACATTGTTCTAATCTGATTTACAAGTCAAATAATCAAGACCATATGGATGCATTAACTTGGGTTCACACTCATTCAAACAAGGGCTGTACACCGGAGTTAGTAGGCTGATTGTGTTCCCACTGATGCATTGTATCTTAGTGTCTAAGTTCTTTTCCTTTGCTTTGTTTGTATCACCCTCCTTAAGGGGCTTGACCATTCTGGTTGGGGACGTTTGTAGGCTATATATAGCCATCCATTTGATGAATAAAGGCATTCAACTTTCATAAAACAAACCTGAGTGAAGCTTTTGCTTTTCCTTTTCGTCTTTGTAGTTCACAAGACAAAGTACTAGAGTTAGTCGCATTACAAGCTCTATACTCGCTATTTCAATCGAGTGTTTGAATTAGCACCCGCTTTGTTGAGGTATAGGTCTATCTCACTAAGCACACTATCCTTGGTTATATTCTATCATCCTTACAACAACTATTACAATCTGATTTTGTTGCTTGTTTTTCGTTTATCTCAAAGTACTATCAACCTCCAAATAACTTGTTCAAAGTTCATTTTAACTCACATCATTAGTGGTATCAGAGCTTTGGTCTTCCTAAGACGTAAAGCATGGCAGGAGGAGTGAACTTTGACGACCCTAACTTCTTGGAACACCTAAAGAAAGCATTGGGGAACTACCAGCCCATGAATTCTCGTTTCCAAGCAAGAAGAGAGCCGGTGGACAGAATCAAAGTGGACGAACTCCCTGAGTTCATTGGAGGTACTGATCCTGAAGTCTATTTGGAATGGGAAAGAAACATTGAGAAGCTTTTTGACTTTAAAGACTTGGAGGATGAGGAGAGGTGCAAGTATGCAATTCTGAAGCTAAGCAAAGGGGCTTCTCTTTGGTATGAAGGGCTGAAAATACCACGCACCAGGGATGGAAAGGGTAAGATTTCTTCTTGGGAATCCTTGAAACGAAATCTACGCAAGAGGTATGTTCCAACTACACATAAGTTATCCTTATACAAAAAGATTGCTAATCTCGTACAAGGAAGGATGAGTGTTAGCGAGTACATTGAGGAGTTTGAGAACTTGGTATTAATGGGGGAAGTAGAAGAAAACGAAGAGATAAAAATGGCTAGGTTCTTACGTGGGTTAAATTGTAGTATTGCTAATACAGTTGATTTATGTCCATACTCTGATTTTGATACTTTGTGTGGGTTATGTTTGAAAATTGAGGCACAAGGGAAAACTAAGTATGAGAGTGAGTCTAGTAAGAGTCATACCTGGTCACGAGGTGAGGGTAGTAGCAAAGCAAATTCGGTTAACACTAATCAACCCCTTTCCATTAAGAGTAACCCGACTCAACCCACAATTAAGACACCCACTGAAGCTAGTTTGTCCAAGGTACGTTGCTTCAAGTGCCAAGGCTTTGGTTACTATAAAAATGCTTGTCCTAATAAGAGAGTCGTGACCTTGAGAGAAAAAATGCCTTTCAGAGAGGAGATGTGGGAGGAAGAGCAACGCATAGGGGCTGTGTTTAATGAGGGAGAAGAAGAAGAGGATGAAGAAAGAGAGGATTATGAACCCCCAACGTATGATACTGTTTTGGTACTACGTACACTTCATGCCAACCCCATCCCGCACAACACTGAACAAAGGGATCAACTCTTCCACACTAAGTGTCAAGTTAACAACAAATGGTGTAGCTTGATAATTGATGGGGGTAGTTGCACAAATGTTGCCTCAACTGAAATGGTAACTAAATTAGGCCTAACCACCACTAGTCACCCTAGACCTTATGCACTACATTGGTTGGACGATGGAAACAAAGTAAGGGTCACTAAGCAAGTAAGAGTAGGCTTAACCATGGGGTCTTATGTCGATGAGGTTTTATGTGATGTCATTCCTATGGATGCGTGTCATATACTTTTGGGACGTCCTTGGCAGTTTGATAGGGATGTAGTACACCATGGGAGGAAGAATGAATACGAATTGAGGGATAGGGGAAAGAAAATCGTGCTAAAACCCATGACACCTCAAGCTGTGCGTGCTATGGCAGCCAACAAAACTAAGAAACCTAACCTCACCATATTTGCTAGTGAGAGTGAAGTAGAACATGCTTTACAAGGGTGGGAACGTGTCTTTGTCATGGTTGCTAGAGAGGAACCCTTAGTAGTTGAGAATGGGCTTGGGGGAAAGCCATTTGAGGAATTGTTACATGAGTTTGAGGACGTTTTCCCTGAGGAATTACCAGTTGGTTTACCACCTATTCGAGGCATAGAACACCAAATTGACCTCGTTCCAGGAGCAGCCTTACCAAATAAGGCAGCCTATAGGTGTAATCCAGAGGAGACTAAGGAATTGCAAAGACAAATTGATGAATTAATGAGTCGAGGGTATGTACGTGAAAGCCTTAGTCCTTGCACGGTTCCAGTCCTTTTAGTACCTAAGAAAGATGGAACTTGGAGAATGTGTGTGGATAGTAGGGCAGTTAACAACATTACCATCAAATATAGATTTCCTATTCCAAGATTGGATGATATGTTGGATGAGCTTCATGGGGCTGTGATCTTCTCCCAAATCGATTTGAGAAGTGGGTATCATCAAATTAGAATGAGAGAGGGGGATGAGTGGAAGACAACCTTCAAGACCAAGCATGGGCTCTATGAATGGACGGTTATGCCATTTGGTCTCACCAACGCTCCAAGCACATTCATGAGTCTAATGAATGAAGTACTCAAGGCCTATTTAGGTCGATTCATTGTGGTTTATTTGGATGATATTCTTGTTTATAGCAGGTCTTTGGCGGAGCATATGGAGCAATTAAGGCTACTATTTACAACACTACGCAAACAACAACTCTTTGGCAAGAAGGAGAAGTGTGCTTTCTTTGTAGAAAGTGTGGTGTTCCTTGGCTATGTGGTGTCCAAAGATGGAGTATCCGTTGATCAAACCAAGGTAGAGTCCATCCGTACTTGGCCAATCCCTTCCACCATTACGGAAGTAAGATCATTCCATGGGTTGGCTTCCTTCTACAGAAGGTTCATTAAGGACTTTAGTACCATCACAAGTCCTATCACCGAGTGCTTGAAGAAAGGTACGTTCGTTTGGTCCAAAGCTGCCCAAGATGCTTTTGAAGCCATCAAGGAGAAGTTGTGTTCCGCTCCTATTCTAGCTCTTCCTGATTTCTCTCAACCATTTGAGGTTGAATGTGACACTAGTGGAGTAGGAATTGGTGATGTCCTCGTGCAAAATAGGCGCCCCATTGCCTATTTTTCGGAAAAACTCAATGGAGCAAGGCTGAATTATTGCACCTACGACAAGGAATTCTATGCCATAGTAAGAGCTCTCGATCATTGGAGTCATTATCTTCGTACTAACCACTTTATTCTCCATTCAGATCATGAGTCCCTAAAGTACATCAATGGCCAACAAAAACTAAGTCCAAGGCATGCCAAGTGGGTGGAATTCTTGCAATCCTTTCATTTCTCTTCAAAATACAAGGACGGTAAAAGTAACGTGGTGGCTGATGCATTATCCCGCCGCTACACTCTATTGTCTACTTTGGATGTTAGATTGCTTGGATTTGAAACTCTAAAGGATTACTACAAAAATGATGCTGATTTTGGTGAAGCTTTCACCAAATGCAAGGAGGGAGCCTTTGACGAGTTTGTTTTGCAGGAAGGATTTCTTTTCAAGGGAAATCGACTTTGTGTTCCCAAACATCCCATCAGAGAGTTGCTGGTTAGGGAAGCTCATGGGGGAGGATTAGCGGGTCATGTTGGCATCACAAGAACATTGGAAGTCTTAAAAGAGCACTTCTTTTGGCCAAAGATGCAAGGGAGCGTCCAAAATGTAGTGAGCAAGTGTGTGACTTGCCAATTTGCCAAGAGTTCTTTCAAGCCAGGAGCATATATGCCCTTGCCCACTCCTAAAAGACCATGGGAAGATGTGTCCATGGACTTCATCGTGGCCTTGCCAAGAACAACTAGGGGGAAAGATGCTATCATGGTGGTGGTAGACCGGTTCTCAAAAATGGCTCACTTCATTGATTGTCACAAAACCGATGATGCTAGCAATGTAGCCGATTTATACTTCAAAGAAGTGGTGCGTCTCCATGGAGTACCTAAATCCATTGTCTCGGATCGTGATTCAAAGTTCCTTAGCTATTTTTGGAACACATTATGGAGGAAGGTAGGAACCAAGCTCTTATTTAGCACTTCTCATCATCCACAAACAGATGGACAAACCGAAGTTACCAATCGCACCTTAGGCACATTGCTAAGGGGCCTTGTGAGCAAGACTCAAAAGGATTGGGATGTCAAGCTTGCCCACGCCGAGTTCGCTTACAATCGTTCTCCTACTTATGCTACCTCTCATTCTCCTTTTGAGGCCGTGTATGGAATCAATCCTTATATGCCCTTGGACCTAATTCCGCTACCTAAGGATGAGTTAGTCCACAAAGACGCAGAGTCAAAGCTTAAATCCATGATAAAACTCCACGAGCAAATTCGAGAAAGGATCAAGGAGGTAAATGAAGCCTACAAAAGAAGATCCAACAAAAACAGGAAACCAAAACTATTCCAAGAGGGCGACTTAGTTTGGGTTCACTTATGAAAGGAGAGGTTTCCAAGCAAGAGAAAGAACAAGTTGATGCCACGAGCAGAAGGTCCATACAAGATCATATCAAAGGTAAACGACAATGCCTACAAGGTGGAGTTACCGGATGATTATGGAGTTCATGCCACGTTCAATGTGGGAGACCTTTCTCCTTATCTTGATGATGATGGCATTTCAGAATTGAGGACAATTCCTTTTCAAGGGGGAGGAGATGATCCGAATGAAGAAGCAACAAACCAAGAGTTCAATGAAGTCACACTAGCTCCAAATGGTCCTAGTCCAACCCCCTTAGCCCCTCCTTCAAGTCTAGTAGTGTGCCTTCTTCAAGTGCTGAACTAGCTCGTGCAAGCACCTACTTGGACCGAATAAAAGAGCAAGAACATACATTGTTCTAATCTGATTTACAAGTCAAATAATCAAGACCATATGGATGCATTAACTTGGGTTCACACTCATGCAAACAAGGGTTGTACACCGGAGTTAGTAGGCTGATTGTGTTCCCATTGATGCATTGAATCTTAGTGTCTAAGTTCTTTTCCTTTGCTTTGTTTGTATCACCCTCTTTAAGGGGCTTGACCATTCTAGTTGGGGACGTTTGTAGGCTATATATAGCCATCCATTTGATGAATAAAGGCATTCAACTTTCATAAAACAAACCTGAGTGAAGCTTTTGCTTTTCCTTTTCGTCTTTGTAGTTCACAAGACAAAGTACTAGAGTTAGTCGCGTTACAAACTCTGTACTCGCTATTTCAATCGAGTGTTTGAATTAGCACCCGCTTTGTTGAAGTATAGGTCTATCTCACTAAGCACACTATCCTTGGTTACATTCTATCATCCTTACAACAACTACTACAATCTGATTTTGTTGCTTGTTTTTCGTTTATCTCAAAGTACTATCAACCTCCAAATAACTTGTTCAAAGTTCATTTTAACTCACATCAGAAAGAGTTGGAGTTCCAGGTGATTGATGTCACCTCGTCCTTTAACTTACTATTAGGAAGGCCTTGGATCCACGCAGTCAAGGCCGTATCCTCCACTCTCCACCGAAAAGTCAAGATGCCACTTTGGGACGGCATCATCACACTAGAGGCTACTCCAGTTACCGTAGCAAGATGCAATTCTACGGGCCGGGCCGACCCACGAAGATTTGATTTCGTGGGCATGATCGAAGAAGAGTATTTCTTTAGGCCTTACTTCACAACTAGCATCGACACGATGCTACAAAACTTGGGATACTAAACGGGGGCTACCTCAAGGCCATATCTTCCAGCTGGGAAGATTATCGAGGTCCTAAACGACGGCGAGTCCCAGTTCGGGTTGGGGTATGCTATAACCCCGGAGAACGTGGTTCGGGCCGGTATTCACAAGGCCATCGACATTTTCAAGGGTACTTACATAGGCCCTTATAGCCCGAAGTTAACTGACTACTTCGTCACTCCAGTTTTCGGAGCTATTCAAGTGGGCCTCTACCAGCCCACTATCACATATCTCGAGGCCAAAACGGCTCGGGAATGCAATTTCTTCCCCGATGATATATTCACCCTTGTTCAAGCTGACTCCAAGGAAGGGGAAAACAACGCTGAGCCCGTGCTGGGGCTCTTATTTGGAGAAGACAAAGTCGTCCCTGCTCCAAAAGACGACTTGGTCAACCTGATCCTCCGCAGCGATTGGTTCGACCCAACAAAGCTGATCACCGAAGTTGGTGCAGATACAGGGAAAAGAGCCTGGAGGAAGACCATCAAGTGGACCGACAGTCAAGGACGGGTCTACAAACCGACCACTGGCGAGGGTGACATGTCGGAGTCTGAGTCCGAGTCTGAGTCTGAGTCAGAGTCGGAGTCTGAGTCCAAGTCTAGGGGATCTGGTGCTAGAGACGAGTCTGTAACCCCTTTTCCTTTAGCCACTTCCACTGAGGTCTCGGGGCCTGTCCCAAGACCTCTCCCTATCCCGCCACTGACCAACGATCAGATGTCCGCTCTTTTCGAGCTTTTCACAAAATTTACCATTAATAATAA
The DNA here is from genome assembly GCA_958450325.1 of Agrostemma githago. Taxonomy (NCBI): domain Eukaryota; kingdom Viridiplantae; phylum Streptophyta; class Magnoliopsida; order Caryophyllales; family Caryophyllaceae; genus Agrostemma; species Agrostemma githago. The sequence goes on from OY288249.1 coordinate 30,511,458, forward strand.
TAACGAAAACTGTTCTGCTTACGTCTTGTCTTATTTCCAAAATTTTCTCAATTTCAAAAGTTTTATATGCAATGACATTGAGAAACCCGACGAACATGTACCCCTACTTCCGCATCTGATCGAGCAGCTCGAACAAAGAGAGTCCCGAGATCCGGTAATCGAAGAAACCGAGTCCATTAATGTGGGAACCACTTTAGAGCCCCAGATGCTTAAGTTGGGCCTGTCCTTTAGATCCAAAGAAGAGAAAACAATTCACGGACCTCCTCCAAGAATTCAAGGACGTCTTTGCTTGGTCCTACAAGGACATGCCGGGAATAGATCGGGAAATAGCTGAACACCGAATACCCATCAAAGATGGGTGCAAGCCAGTAAAGCAGAAACTCCGAAGAATGAGGCCCGAATGGTCTCTCAAGGTCAAAGAGGAAGTAGACAAACAATTCAAAGCGGGCTTTATACAAGTGTCTGAATATCCAGGCTGGGTCGCAAACATCGTGCCGGTACCCAAGAAGGACGGCAAGGTGCGGGTATGTGTGGATTTCCGACACCTCAACAAGGCAAGCCCAAAAGACGATTTCCCGTTACCACACATCGACATACTGGTGGATAACACGGCCGATCATGCCCTTTTATCATTCATGGACGGGTATACTGGATACAATCAAATTAAAATGGCAGAAGAGGATATGAGTAAGACCACCTTCATTACACCTTGGGGTACTTACTATTACACCGTCATGCCATTTGGGCTTATCAACGCTGGGGCCACTTATCAACGCACCGCCACTACTTTAATATATGACATGATGCATAAACAAGTGGAGGTCTATGTGGACGATATGATCGTTAAGTCCAAAGATCGAAGCGGGCACATTGCGGCCCTAAGAAAATTATTCACCAGGCTGCGCAAATACAACATGAGGTTGAACCCTCAAAAGTGTTGCTTCGGGGTAACATCAGGCAAATTACTGGGCCATATCGTTAGCCAACGCGGCATCGAGGTCGACCCAGCTAAAATCAAAGCCATCACCGAGATGCAACCACCTAAGACCGAAAGAAAAATAAGGGGGTTTCTCGGGAAAGTCCAATACATCAGCCGTTTTATTTCAAAACTAACCGTGGTATGTGAGCCCATTTTCAAAAAACTGAAGATCGGAGAACGAGTACTATGGGACGACAAATGTCAAGCGACTTTCGATAAAATCAAGGAGATCCTGTCTGCTCCGCCGGTATTAATGCCATCTCAACCCGGCCTACCTTTGTCGTTATACTTAACAACGACCGAGACATCCATGGGGGCTATGCTGGCCCAGACAGTTGATTCAGAAGAACGGGCTATTTACCACTGATTGGGGTCGGCAGCATGTCATTAATTGCCTGCCAGACAGGCCCCCGGAGGATCGCCTATGAAGCCCGTAAGCCGACCCCTGGCAAGCAGCAAGAATAAAAGAACATAAAAGCTAAGGAAAACAGCCGACCGCCGGGCCAGCAGGCCAACGCAGGCTGCTAGAGCCCAGCGCCCGCGGCTCAAAATCCGCCTACCTTGGGGACATCCATGCTGACAGGGCCAAGATCCCCAGGGGCCCTCTCGTCAATTCGCCTAAGGTAATTGGGAATGGGTGGATGAGAAGAAGCCACTTGTCATCTCCTTATCCATCCATTCTCCTGCTACTTCTCTCTCTTGTGGGAAGGTATAAATACTCAACCCTTTCCCACAAGAGAGGGGTTGGATTTTCTCTCTCTAGACTCTCACTCCTAAAAACGCCACCTAGTTCCTCACGAGCTAGGTTCATCAAGGCATTTCACGGACTAACTTAGGCATCGGAGAGGGTTCCCTCGGACAACCTCCGAGGCCCTGTGCGTTCATTGTGCAGGGAGCAGGCCGACTCCGCCGGGAAGGTCCGATCATAGGAGAGGGATAAAGGAGAAGTCAAGGGAAATCGAGCAGTCCATTACTTGTTAACGTTTCAATTCACGACCCGGGGTCCAGAACCGGGTTAATTGTTTCCGTGACCGGAACAATTTGCCGCCGTCTGTGGGGAAGATCTGGTTGTATCCACGGATTACCCACAAAAAATCAACCATTCCCAATTACAAAAAACTAAAACAATCAAAGTAATCATGCCAAAAATTGTTGACGCCAGTGTGGGGGCGGGTCCGACGGTCCCATCGGTGACCCCCCTGTATGGCATGCCACAGTCAGAGAGGATTCCTCCCGCCACGATCCTGGGGGCAGGAGGAACCAGTCTCCTAGGCGTGCCAAACGCTGCTGTAGCACCTGAGTTGGGGACACACCCAGGGCACACTCTGAATCTGACCCCAGCTCAGATGGCGCAGACAGCCGCCTTCTTCTCTACAATGCTAAACCAGGAGTTCACTCCTGAGGACCTGGTAGGCAGGGTCGCAACGGCCCCCAGGCAGCCACCCTCAATAAGCGGGGATGGAGTTGGGGGCACGAAGCGGACCGCCGCCAGAAACGCTCAGAGGAAAGCAAGAAGGACGGCACAAGTATACGCGCAGGTGCAAAGGCGTATTACAACAGGCAGCCCAGAACCACCTGCCCAACAGCAGGCATTCTCCATTCACACAACAGAATCCGTGTCTGGAGATCATAGAGGTTTATCCCAGGGATTGCAGGAGCGGATGAGACACAGGGAGCCCATATCTAAGCGCCTGGGAGAAAAGCAGGGCGGGGTCTTCTCCAGGTTAACGCCGGCGATCAAGGAGCAGCCAGCCCCAGGTTTGACCCAAAGCCTGCAGTCTAGGCTCAACCGGAGGCAACCGCTTGAATCTAGATACCACCAGGATGAGAACCTCTGCCACTCTCAGAGAAAGAGACCCAGACAAATCTCCCCTAAGACAGAAGACGAAGCAGCAAGCAGGCCGCCTCCTAGGCACCGCTCCCCCAGTATGAGGAAACCGATCCATAGACAATGGGATATTCACGGTAACCAGTCTGGGGAAAGCAGGTCACGAATGGTAGGCAGGCCCACAAAAACCCAACTTCATCCTGAGGTACAAGAATACCCCATCCCGAAAATTAAAATGCCCACCATTAAGTTTGACGGGACAACAGACCCAGAGGATCACTTGGCGGCATTCGAGAGCCACATGGGCATGTACGACGTGGATGACGCTATCTGGTGCAAAGTCTTCCCAACCACCCTGGTAGGGCTCGCACAAGGATGGTTCAGGGACCTCCGCCAAGGATCAATCAAATTCTTCATAGAGTTGGCCGAGATTTTCCTCGAACAATATGCAGGGAACAAAAGGAGACGTCTCACTCGCTTCGATCTTATGACCCTAAAACAGAAAAAGGGTGAAAGTGTAAGGGAGTACCTAAGAAGGTTTGACTTATCCTACCAGCAAGTCAGGGAGATCGATGACTCCACCGCTGCTTACGCCCTGACAATCTCCCTGCTCCTAGGAGAAATGAAAAATCAGATGATCAGGGCCCAACCAGAAACCTTGGTCATGGCCAGGAAAATTGCTGAAGGATTTATTCTGCAGGAAGAGTTTCACAGCCTGCCGGATACCCCTGCAGGCCAAGCGAGGCCGCAAGGGGGACCGCAGGGTGGACGTGGCAGAAATGAACCAGGCAAGCAGAGAGAAGAGGGAGACACTCCCAAAAAGGAACGCACAATATACCAACCAAGGTTTGACAGCTACACGGCCCTCAACAGGCCGAGAGCAGAAATCTTCGAGTTGGAGAAAGAAACAGCAAAATGGGCTCGTCCAAACAAGCCGCGCAGCCCAAAAGGGGATCCCAAAAAATTCTGCACGTTCCACGATTGCATAGGTCATACCACGGAGGAATGCCGCCACTTAAAAGACGAAATAGAGAAACTAATAAGAAACGGCTGGCTGAGTAACTATGCAGCAAGGAACAAACCCCAGAAAGAGGCGGCAGACAAACCTGAAGGCTCAGCCCAAACTCGCATGGTCATCCATGTAGTATCAGGAGATGCAGAGGGGCGGACCAGCAGGCGTAGCCAGAAAAGGCAAATCCGCGAGCTGCGGAACCAAATTTGCTACGCCGAGAGGGCAGGCAGTCCAAGAGGCACTACCCTAAGCATCACTCCTGAAGATGCAGGGAGAGTCGTGTACCCGCATAGTGACCCTCTGGTCTTAACCCTTGAAATTAGCAACCACATTGTCAAGAGGTGTATGGTGGACACTGGCGCCTACACAAATCTCTTATACAAAGACGCTTTTGAGAAAATGAACCTTGAAAAAAGACATCTGAAGCCGGCCCCCGGATCTTTGTATGGGTTCAATGGGGCAGGCATGCTACCCATGGGTGTTATCGATCTACCGGTGACGTTTGGGGAGGGAACCTCGGCCAGAAATATCAGGGCGTCATTTGTTGTGGTGGATGCCAAATCTGCGTACAACGCCCTGATAGGTCGAGCCACCCTAGATGAAATAGAAGCTGCTGTGTCAATTAGGGCCCTCACCATAGCCTATGTAACAGATTTTAGCATGGAAGGGAAGGTCCACGGGGACCAGGAGTCGGCCAGACACTGTTACTCCGTGGCCCTGCAAGCCCATGAGACAGAAAGAAAAGGAAAGAGAAAAGCCCAATGCTCTCCCAGCAGGGAAGGTGAGATCCCGACTGCCCAGCAAGAATCAGTCCACCTAGAGCCTGAAGGGAAAAGCATGCTAGTGGACTTAGAACCAGGAAGGCAGGTCCTTATAGGGGCAGACCTGGAGGAGTCCTACCAAAAGGAACTAATTGCAGTCCTGAGAGAAAATAGGGACGTATTCGCTTACTCTGCAGATGAGATGCCAGGGGTCGACCCGGCTTTTATTGTTCACTAGCTGAACATTAATCCGGAGGCTAGCCCTGTGAAGCAGAAGAAAAGGAACATATCCGTAGAAAAGGATGCAGCAATAAAAGAAGAAATAGACAAACTCCTAAAGGCGGATTTCATCGAAGTCTGTGATTATCCTGAGTGGTTAGCAAACGTTGTGATGGTAAAAAAGTCATCGGGAGCATGGAGAATGTGCGTAGACTTTACAAACCTTAACAAGGCTTGCCCTAAGGACTGCTACCCTCTGCCCAGGATAGATCAATTAGTGGACGCCACTAGCGAATTCACCACGCTAAGCTTCCTGGATGCATTCTCAGGGTACCATCAAGTGTACCTCTGGCAGCCGGACAGAGTAAGGTGCGCCTTCATAACCAGCCATGGCACCTACATGTACAAGATGATGCCATTTGGGCTGAAGAATGCAGGCGCCACCTATCAGCGATTGGTAGACAAAGTCTTCGAAAATCAAAAAGGAAGAAACTTGGAAGCCTATGTCGACGATGCAATCGTCAAAAGTAAGGGGGACAAAGAGCATCTGACAGACCTTCAGGAGACATTCTCTTCCCTGCGGTCATATAAGATGAAGCTGAATCCGAAAAAATGCACATTCGGGGTCCGATCCGGAAAATTCCTGGGTTTCTTGGTCAGCTCCAGGGGGATAGACGTCAACCCCGAGAAAATTCAGGCGGTCCTAGACCTCCCGGAGCCTAAAACCATCAGGGATATTCAGCGGCTCACAGGCAGAATGGCCGCCCTGGCTCGGTTTATCGCCAGGTCGGCAGACAAGTCCACCCCTTTCTTCAAAATATTAAAAGGCAACAATCAATTCAAATGGGAGGATGAACAAAGGAAAGCCTTCGAGCAATTGAAGGAGCACCTAAAGAAGCTCCCTACCCTGGCAAGACCGGTAGCCGAAGAAAAGCTGTACCTATACATTGCTGTCACAAACACAACGGTAAGTGCCGTCATCCTAAGGGAGGAAGCAAACTCACAGCAACCCATCTACTTTGTGAGTCACGCCCTGGGAACAGCAGAAAGAAATTACCCCTTGATAGAAAAAGCCGCCTATGCAGTCATCGTTGCAGCCAGAAAACTCAGACCCTACTTTGACGCACATCCCGTTGTGGTCCTCACCGACCAACCACTGGAAAAAGTGTTGGAAAAGTTTGAGAAGTCAGGGAGACTGCTGAAATGGGCGATCGAGTTAAGTGGGCTGGGGATATCATACCAGCCAAGGACGACAATCAAAGCCCAAGCCTTGGCCGATTTCCTGGCTGAATGCTCTCATTCAGGGGAAGAGGATCCCCCTGCCGAGGAGTGGATCGTGCACACTGATGGATCCTCAACAGCCAACGGTGCAGGTGTAGGCGTCGTGCTAACCAGCCCTGAAGGAGTGGATTTTGAGCATGCACTCAGATTCACCTTCCCGGCATCAAACAACGAGGCGGAATACGAGGCTGTGCTCACAGGGATAAAACTGGCTAAAGCCGCAGGGGCAGAGCGAGTTACACTAGCTACTGACTCTCAGCTCATTGCTAATCAAATTAATGGAGAGTATGAGACCAGAGACCAGACCATGGCCACATACCTTGAAAAAGTAAAGCAAGAGTTGTCGGGCCTAAAGTCCTATGAAATCCAGCAAATCCCTCGATCACAGAACAACGGAGCCGACGCTCTGTCAAAACTGGCCAGCTCCAGCCTACAAGACATACGAAGATCGGTGTGGGTTGAAGTTTTGCATGAAAAATCTACCAGCGCCTGTCAGGCAATTAGCACTGTCGAGGAAGGACTGGAAAATTGGATGACCCCCCTCGTTCAGTTCAAAAAGCATGGCATCCTACCATCAGATCCGATACAAAAGAGGAAGGTACAGGCCAAAGCAGCCTGGTTCATAATCATTGGCGAAGAACTCTATAAGAAATCTTTCACTTACCCCCTGCTCAAATGCCTGGGGGCAGAACAGGCTGCCGAAGTCCTGGAGGACATTCACTCAGGAATCTGTGGACATCACATCGGAGGAAGATCGTTGGCCCACAAGGCCCTGAGGGCAGGCTACTACTGGCCTACCATGCTAAGAGATGTCAGGAGCCTGACCCAGAAGTGCAGAAAATGCCAACTCTTCGCTCCGTCAATCCATGTCCCGGCACAGGAACTCAGGCTAATCCTATCCCCCATCCCCTTCGCTCAGTGAGGGATGGACATACTAGGACCTTTCACGGTGGCCACCGGGGGCAGGAAGTTCTTGATCGTGGCTATAGACTACTTCACCAAATGGATAGAAGCTGAAGCAGTGCCCAACATTACCGAACCAGCAGTCAGAAAAGTGATATGGCGAAATATTATCACTAGATTCGGCCTGCCAAAAATGTTGGTGTTTGATCATGGCAGGCAATTTGACAATGATCCCCTAAGAATCTGGCTAGAAAGCCATAGCATCGCGGTTGCCTACTCGACCGTCTGCCACCCTCAAACCAACGGACAGGCAGAGGCAGCCAACAAGCAGATCTTAAATGGCCTTAAGAAGATGGTAGATGACCTCAAAGGCAGATGGGCTGACGAGCTTCCCAACATACTCTGGTCAATCCGGACCACCCAAAAGGAATCTACAGGCCAGACTCCGTTCGGCCTAGTATATGGAGCAGAGGCTCTGCTACCAATTGAGGCCAGGATCCCATCTCTGCGCTCCCTGCAATACGACCAAACTGAGAATGAAGCTGCAATGGTTGAGGCCTTAGATCTAGTCAGCGAGATAAGGGAGGAGGCCAGTACCAACATCGTCGCCTACCAGCAACGAATGAAGAAAGCCTACAACAGAAGAGTACATCAGAGGAATTTTCAGATGGGTGACCTGGTTCTCAGAAAAACGCAGGCTGTTGGAAAATCTAGGGAGCACGGGAAATTAAGTGCCAACTGGGAGGGTCCATACCAAGTAACTCAAATCCTGGGACCAGGCACATATAAAATCGCCAACCTCGAAGGACAAGAGTTGAATGCTCACTGGAACGCGGACACCCTGAAGAAATACTATGTCTAAACCAAGTCTAAAGATAGTTTTTATTTTGCTGAAAACAATGGCGGAGAACGGTCAAAGAATGTCGACGGCTCCGACCACCCTTATGTCGAAAATTTTTATAAAGAAATGAGAGAGCTTCAGATTCATACTCGTTGCCTGTTCAAACTTGCGTTTTCACACACAAACGAGCAGGGGGCAATAGTGGGAGGCCCCCCTGTTGCCAAAACTAAAGAAAATGAACACCCCAAAAAAAATTCTAAACGCCCCTGCTTACCTCTTGGCAGGCAGGGGGCAGGCCCCCTGGACTTTTGAGCAAAAGCCAGGGACAGGCCAGACCAACAAGGACTGGGGGCAAGCTCCCCAACCTTGTATAAAAAATGCAGACCTCCCTGCTTACCTCTGGGCAGGCAGGGAGCAGGCCCCCTGGACTTTGAACAAAAGCCAGGGACAGGCCAGATCAACAAGGACTGGGGGCAAGCTCCCCAACCTTGTATAAAAAACGCAGACCTCCCTGCTTACCTCTGGGCAGGCAGGGAGCAGGCCCCCTGGACTTTGAACAAAAGCCAGGGACTGGCCGGATCAACAAGGACTGGGGGGCAAGCTCCCCAACCTTGTATAAAAAACACAGACCTCCCTGCTTACCTCTGGGCAGGCAGGGAGCAGGCCCCCTGGACTTTTTAACAAAAGCCAGGGACAGGCCAGATCAACAAGGACTGGGGGCAAGCTCCCCAACCTTGTACAAAAAACGCAGAACTCCCTGCTTACCTCTGGGCAGGCAGGGAGCAGCCCCCCTGGACTTTGAACAAAAGTCAGGGACAGGCCAGATCAGCGAGGACTGGAGGCATGCTCCCCAACCTTGCACAAAAAACGCATAATGACCTCCCTGCTTACCTCTGGGCAGGCAGGGGGCAGGCCCCCTGGACTTTTGAACAAAAGCCAGGGACAGGCCAGACCAACAAGGACTGGGGGAAAGCTCCCCCAACCTTGTATAAGAAACGCAGACCTCCCTGCCTACCTCTGGGCAGACAGGGGGCAAGCCACCTGGATTCCGAGCAGAGACCAGGGACAAGCTATGCTAGGCACGACTAACATTAAGGAAAGATTCCCCGAGTTCTAAATCAAGCATACCATATAGAAGCAAAGAAAAATATTCCACAATAAGACCCTTGAAGGGCAGAAAGTCTTTACAAAGTTAAGGCGAAGAAACCAAAGTGACAAATATTACAAGCAAGCTGGCCATAACACAGGCTCAGCACAGAAAAGTAAGACTATTACAAGAAAGGAGCGTCACGGAGCATCCTGGCGAGGGCCGGCATCTGCCTCAGGCTGTCTGGCTGCCCGAGCTTCATTTTTGGCGGTATAGAGACTCCGGAAGGCTTCCTCATCAAAGGTAGGGAACATTTCCCCTATCACCTCCATCACCAACTCCAGGGAAGAATTGGCACCGCTCACGAAGCTGGCATCCACCGCAGCTTCAGTCTCCTCTGCCAGGGTCTCCTTCTCCTTCTTCCATTCTCCTTTAGCATGCTCAAAAGTTGTGTTAGCTCTGGACAATTGCTCCTCCAAATCAGCCACTCTCCCCTTTAAGTGCCCCATCTCAGCCAAAGAGAGGTTAGCTCGATCCATCGACAGGCGGCTCTCCTTCAAATCAGCCTCCAGCTTAGCTATCTTCTTCATAGCCCTCTCCCCCTGCAGCCGCCACTGACCAGCCTGCTTCTTTACCTCCTCCAGCTCGCCCTCCTGCCTTGCCAGCTTATCCTTCAAAGAGCTTATCAAGGAAATATCCCTCTCTACCATAGCCAGGCGGTCAGGAGGAGGAGCCCCGGGTGTGATCGTCAGTTCTTCGTCACTCAGGTGGCTGAGAGCCGCCAGCTCGGCAGACGCCAGCAGAACCTTAGAGGTACGCTGGATGTACTGAAGCACTTGATGAGAAGTTGAAGTCACAGTTTTGGTTGGGCGGTCAGCCAAGACGGCCCCAGAATCAGAAAGCAGGCCTGACACGTCCACGCTGTCACCAGCAGTGTAGTGAAACTCTGCATTTTCCTCCGGGAAGGGGGTACTTGGAAGCTCACGGGCAGGGCGCTTCGCCTCAGGGGTGGTAACATCCGCCTCCAGATCCACCACATCAGCACTCGGAGGTTCCCTGTCTCTTTTCCTCCTCAACTCCAAGGGAGCACTTTCCCCAGTTCCCTCGGAAGTCCTAGGCTGCGTTCCCTGAGAAGCTCCAGTTCCAGCTGGAGAAGCACCCTGCTTCTGCCAGGGGAGGGGGTAGCTCCAGAAGTGACCTCAGCCTCCCCCTCATGGATGCTGGGGGTAGGAGTCGCCGACTTTGACAAAGGCAGCCGGGGAGGGAGAGGCAATTTTCGACCAGCAGCAAAGTCTTTTACAAGCTTCATTAAGGCTTTGCTCCCTTTCCTGAAATTCACAGGGAGAGAAGGACGCTTCGAAAGAACGACTAGATCCTCACTCAAGCCCAGTCTCCTGACTTGCTTCTTTGTCCAGCGCCAAGTATAGGAATCTGCAGAAAGGGAAAGTCGGTCATCTAAAAAGCAGGGAGAAATAAAGTCTCTTGAAAATCGTGACAGCAAAAACTCCCTAGAACTACCTTCAAGGCCAGGAATCAGGCCCAGGGGGAGCAAGTACTCGTCTGTCGTAATAAGCTCCGCGTGAGGGAGCCAGAAGGCCGGGCCAAAGGTGCCATGTTTGTCCGCAACAATTTCAAACTTTTGAATCAAAATCTCCTTCTTCACGCTCAACTTGACCTCCAGGGCCTTCCCCCCGACGCCTGGGTGGTACTCCTCGCGCGTTTCCATACGGGTGTGGACATGATTCCTAAAATGCCTAGGAATCTTCCACCTTGACGCGCTATGGATGTATATAAAGTTATTTTTCCAGTCTTTCAGGCTGCTCAAAGCCGGCCAGACCAAGCCATACTTCTTCTGCCTCTGCAGAGACCAATAACCAGGGGAGCCATCCCCCCTGACGAGGACACCATTTGAAGACCGACCATAAAGCGAAGGGCGTCAATATAAGGCCCCTCCCGTGAAAAAGGCAGGTCCAGGTGTAAGCTACTAAGGATCTAATGGCAGTGGCAGTCAGCTGAGCAATGGCGACGTTCATCCTCCTGAAGGTTTCCTCCAGGAAAGGATGTAGTGGGAATCGCAGGCCAAATTCCAAGGCCTTGTGATAGACGGCCACACACCCCTCCGGAGGACAGCACACTGTGTCCTTTTCCCCCGGAATTACGACTGTGTACCCTTCCCCGAAGTTATAAAACTGTTCAATCGCCCTAGCGGCATTACTCTCCAAGATCAGGTCCCTGTTCTTGGCCTTAGGGTAAGTCTTTAGGGGGATCAAATACTTTTTCTTATCCAAGTAATAGGTCCTCCCCCTCTCCCTGCGGATGAGGGGGCCGGCAACCCTGGAAGGGTCCACCTCCAGGGCCTCGTCATGGGAGTCGACTACATCAAAGGGGGCAGGTTCGGGTGACTCAGCACCCTCCCCCCTGAGATGATCATCCTCTTCCCAAGGGCCGACCCCGGAGGAAGAAGCTATGTCACGCCGGCCACCGTCGCCATCCCCAGTTCCCCCGAGCAAAGAATTAAAAGAAAGGGGACGAACTCGCGACATATTGGCTATGGAAGGGAAAAAAGAGGGGGAAAGGTTTAAAGAAGAACTTCTAACCTAAAGACGCCGATAAGTCGCCGGAAATAGTGACTGAGGGTACCCCTTGCTCCTCGAAGAATGCTCAGCAACAAAAGCGATTTGAGAGTGTAAGGAGTTGGAAATCTCAGAAAAAGTAAAAAGAGAGAATGGAGGGGAAGAAGGGCTTATATAAAGCCCAAGAAGCCCAAGAGGCGACTTCCCTGACAAGACTCCCAACAGTCTCCCACGTGTCGTACGCTGAACACGGGCTGTTCACCCCTTCCCGAGAAGGGCCTCGAAAAACTAAAGTGGCAGAGGGAAAAATCGACCGACGACGTCATCCCCGCATTCAAAAAAAAAAGAAAAAAGAGCGAAGCTGATTAAATTTCATTTCATTAGCCTTAAAGAAAGGGGAAAATTACATCTTGTGCCGAACAAGAAAAGAAAATACACAAGGTCTAAAAATTCCGGCCCGACAAGCCCACACCCTGCTACGCAGGCCTAATCATCATCCAAATCTGGGGAATGGTCCCTAGGGCTGCCTTGGCTCCCGAAATCCGAGACCCAGTCCCAGTTTGGGGAATCCTTGAAAGGGTCATCAGGGAGTCCATCCCCATCCTTGTCACTCAAGCAACCAAGGCCCTCACTATCATCAGAGTCTCGGCTACTGTCCTCCCAATCCCTGCCAAAGGGAACAGCCTGGGACTCATCGCAGGTGCGACAACCTATTCTCCTCACAGGGGAGGAGGGGCCTGACCCCAGGGAGGAGTCAGCATCAGAAAAGTCAGGGTCAAACTGCTCAGGGTGTAGCCACGGAAAGCATTCGTGGCACCCCCGGTCAAAGCAACCCCCTCTTCGAGGGCAACGCCTAAATCTGGGAGCAGCAGGGGTTGAGGATCTTCTAAGACGTTTACTCGACCTGGTGGAGGTTTTCCAGCCTCTCCGACGAGAATAAGGCCGTGAGCGACGGCTACGACGAATGGCTCGGTAAGCAGCTCGAGCGTACCGGAGCCTCCAGAATCCTCTGAAAAGGAAAGTAACAGAGCGAACTCCACGACGAGTCACGACTTTTTTGTTCCAAACCATGATTAAAACAGAGAAAGTGGAAAGATTGAAGATGGGCTAAGCAGAAATGACAAAGAAAACTGGGATTTATACAAGTGAAAGCACAACATTAATGACGTCCCAACTACTCTGGAAGGAGAACCACCAATCAAGAACTCTTCACGGTTCCCAAAAATCCATCAAGAGAAGAAATGTAATCATTGCAAAAACACTCTCAACTCTTTGTATATCTGACATGAACTGCGCTTCGTTCCTTGGGAAGGCGCAAAGCATTAAATGCGGTAGCAGACACAGAAATAAGTCAACCTCCCTCCAAGCAAGAGTCGCCAGCAGAAGGAAAGCCTTGCTCTCCCCCTGCTGACGAGGGCCAATTGATTGGGGTCGGCAGCCTGTCATTAATTGCCTGCCAGACAGGCCCCCGGAGGATCGCCTAAGAAGCCCGTAAGCCGACCCCTGGCAAGCAACAAGAATAAAAGAACATAAAAGCTAAGGAAAACAGCCGACCGCCGGGCCAGCAGGCCAACGCAGGCTGCTAGAGCCCAGCGCCCGCGGCTCAAAATCCGCCTACCCTGGGGACATCCCTGCTGACAGGGCCAAGATCCCCAGGGGCCCTCTCGTCAATTCGCCTAAGGTAATTGGGAATGGGTGGATGAGAAGAAGCCACTTGTCATCTCCTTATCCATCCATTCTCCTCCTACTTCTCTCTCTTGTGGGAAGGTATAAATACTCAACCCTTTCCCACAAGAGAGGGGTTGGATTTTCTCTCTCTAGACTCTCACTCCTAAAAACGCCACCTAGTTCCTCACGAGCTAGGTTCATCAAGGCATTTCACGGACTAACTTAGGCATCGGAGAGGGTTCCCTCGGACAACCTCCGAGGCCCTGTGCGTTCATTGTGCAGGGAGCAGGCCGACTCTGCCGGGAAGGTCCGATCATAGGAAAGGGATAAAGGAGAGGTCAAGGGAAATCGAGCAGTCCATTACTTGTTAACGTTTCAATTCACGACCCGGGGTCCAGAACCGGGTTAATTGTTTCCGTGACCGGAACAACTACATCAGTAAAAAGTTCCACGAATATGAATGCAAATACACAATGCTCGAAAAGACGTGCCTAGCTCTGGTTTGGGCCACTAAAAAGTTCCGACATTACATGCTTAGTCACGAGGTACATGTATTATCCAAAATGGATCCTATCAAGTACCTGTTCGAGAAGCCCATCCTCAATGGCAGGATGTCCAGATGGACTTTAATGTTATCTGAGTTCGACCTCAAGTTCGTACCATTGAAAGCCATCAAAGGCCGGGTAGTGGCAAAATTTCTCGCCGATAGCCCAATATCCGAAGAGGGCCACACCGATACTTGGGCCTTCCTTGATGAAGACATATTCCATACTGACACCGAAACATGGGACTTGTACTTTGATGGAGCATCCAACTTTCGAGGATTCGGGGTCGGGATTCTGTTAATCTCAACACGAGGGGAACACACCCCATTATCCATCAAATTGGATTTTGACGTGACCAATAATGCAGCCGAATACGAAGCATGCATTCACGGGTTGCAAGCCGCCGCTGATTTAGGGGTAACAAACCTCCGGGTCCACGGTGACTCGTCACTGGTCATCAATCAAGCGCTCCAAAAATGGAAAACTGGGAACGCCAATCTCGTGGCTTACCAAGCACGGGTAAGGGTTCTAGAGAAACAATTCCAGAAGGTAGAATACATTTATCTGCCCCGGGAGGAAAATCAATTTGCAGATGCACTTTCCAAATTAGCATCTCTACTGAACATCCTGGATCACCTGACCAACATGCCAATCTGTGTCGAACGGCGGTCCGAGCCGGCGTATGTACACGCCATTCAAAACATCGAGCTGACCGACCCGGAACCTTGGTATCAGTCGGTCCTAATCTACTTGGCAACGGGAGAATATCCCCCGGGAACTGAAAACCGGGCCAAGAAAGCCCTGCGGAGATTGGCAACCCAATTTGTTCGCACGGACGACGGGCAATTATACAAAAAGACGGCACAGGGGGCTCTCTTCCTATGCATCGACAAAATACAGACCGAAAAGGTTATTGCCGAAGTACACGACGGTGAAAACGGCCCGCATATGAACGCCCATATGCTAGCCCGAAAAATCATGAGGCTCGGGTATTATTGAAATACCATGGAAACGGACTGTCAGTTATATGTCAAGCATTACCATAATTGTCAGATCTTTGCTAATGTGTAGCATATGCCATCTTCCCTGTTATATACCATGACATCACCATGGCCATTTTCGACATGGGGTATTGATATAATTGGAAAGGTGCACCCTTCCGGGACGGGAGGTCATTGCTTCATTTTGGTGGCCATCGACTACTTCACCAAATGGGTCGAAGCCGAGTCATACCGTGTCTTGAACGCCAAACACGTGGCCAAATTTATCCAGAACAAGATCATATGCCGATACGGGATCACACATGAGTTTATCAGTGATCACGGGACCCACTCTCAAGCTGAAACTGCTACGTTGCTTGCAAAATACAAAATTCAAAGGCATACATCTTCACCTTACCGACCCCAAACAAACGGAGCGGTAGAAGCGGCTAATAAAACAATTGTCACCATACTTAAAAAGATGGCTGAGAATTACCAGGACTGGCCCGACAAAGTACCCTTCGCCTTGTGGGGGTACCGAACGTCAATTCGCACCGCGACCGGAGCAACTTCATATTATTTGACATATGGAATGGAAGCAGTCCAGCCGGTTGAGCTAGAAGTGCCATCCCTCCGGATTTTACTTGAAAGCCAAGTACCTAAGGCAGATTGGGTCCAAGCCCGATACGATTCGCTAGTCCTTTTAGACGAACGGCGATCACGGGCCCTCAACAATATTCAGATATATCAAAAGAGGATCCAACGGGCTTTCAACAAAAGAGTTAGGCCCAGAAACATCAAAGAAGGGGATCTGGTCCTAAAATCGGTTCGTGCCTTACTACCGGTTGACCCAAGGTGGAAATTCAAACCCAATTGGGCCGGGCCATACTTAGTCAAGAAGGTCCTATCAGGAGGAGCGGTGATGCTGACAGACTTGGACGGGAACGAATTTGTCAACCCAACCAACTTGGACCAGCTGAAGCGCTACTACCCTTAAACCCCATCTCAATGTCGTTTACAAAAATTTATAAATATTTGCCTTTTTATAAATTTTCAAAAATTATAGACAAGTCAATAAGTTAGAATTAATTATTCTACTGTCGCACATCTCGAATTAATAATCTTGATGTATTTCGAAAATTGCAAAAAAAATCAATTAATCGATTTTGAACTACGTTTGGTTTGATTCTGCTAATTGTGGATACGTAGGCAACCCCTCAAAAGGGTACAACCACTGTAATAAACGAAAAGAAGGGAACGGTATTCATTAATATGTCTTTATTAAAAAGCCGACAAACTCGGGAATTACAAAAAAAAAGAAAAAAAAACGGCAAATGACAAAAATCACACCAAAAAAAAAATAATAATACTCAAATAGTAAAATAAAGGAGACTAATATCCGGGCATCTTGCCCTTTCCCTTGTCCTTTGGGTCGCGTGGAGCCCGAGGTCGCCGGGGCGGGGACGAGCGTTCCCGAATCACAAGAGGAACCTCCTTAGCCCGAACCCGTTTCTTTGACGACGGGTCTTCGGCAACAGTCTCCGGTCCAAGTCGAGCCCGCACCTGCTCGGGTAGCCTATCCCGTGGGCCAAGTCGGTCCTGCACGGCTAGTTTTGGGCCCAGTCTCCTTTTCAAGTCAGTCTGGGAGCTCACCTTCCCCAAACCACCTTTAGCACTAGACCCTCCAGCCTGAGTCTTAGTCTTTTTCTTCTGACCTAACATGAGACGAACCATGGTAGCCGGGGTGTCACCTTCATCAAAGAATCCCCTGTTGTCTTTAGCTTGCTCCCTTCGCAGCAGCTCGAAAGCTTCATCAACCTTCAGAGCAGCTCGGGCCTTGGCATCACCCGCTTTAGTCCACTTCACATATGAATCCGAAACCCAAGTCGAGTGGCGAGATCTGGTGACGGGCCAAGTATGCCGGGTGTACAACCTTTGCATCCAGGTGTCACACATCACATCAGTCAGTTGGGTATCTCTCACAACTGCTTAAACTTCTGGGATCCGTTGGGTCCATCCATACTGCCTTAGTATGCGATCCGGGTAGAGATGAACTGTCTGCCGGAAAGATAGGATCACCTAATAACGAGCTCTGTCCCTCGGGTCCAAGCCAGTCCAAAGATAGATGGGCCACCACGACACTACCCATCGAATTAGCGGGCCGCTGTGGAAAGACAACACCTCGTCCCAATACTTCTGGGTAATTTGACGGAAAAAGTCAATGGCCCGCCTCCTCGTCATCACCTGGTTATGACGATAATTGCTCGCATCAAGGGGAGGATCTATCACTGATAGCCTCTCATATAGCCAAATCTGCAAAAGGAAACAAAAACATGAACTCCCAAGACAAAATAGGCGTCCGCCTAAAGGAACTCGATCGAGTACCGGGGTGACTCGATCGGGTGGCACCTCTGAACAAAAATAGAAGGCTTTTTATCGAGGACACTCAATCGAGTGCCAGGGTGACTCGATCGAGTGCCCACTGCAGCAGGCAACCCGCGGAAAAAAAAATCAAAAAATTTGAAAAGTCGAGAAATTGGAAAAATAACAAAAATCCGACATACTTGCAGCAATCGGGTGCTCCCGGTAAGACGAATTGATGAGTCCCTCTTGCGGTTGTCCAAGCCTTGGATAATCTCGCCCGTGATCAGCCAAGCCGGGCTGTGTTCAGTCTCCATCAAATCCACTACGGTCATGAGACGGATGTTTCCCATGCATGATAATAAGTCTAGGTGACCTTCAAAAGCATAGACATGGAGCATACAGAAAGAGAAAGCCCTACGACTATGAATTGGTCTGACCCGGACATCATGCGGGTTTATAAATTTCTCAGCCAGATCAATTAGGGAAACTGTGTTGTCATCTCCAGTCATACGGGATACTTCGTTATGGGAGAGCCCTAAAAATTCTCGCAGCTTCCTCCTTGGGTCATAGACTGAATACGGGACGGCTGGACGAAGTATCGGGTTCCACCCTCCCACAGCTGCGATCTCCTCAGGTAAAGGGCAGACTTCGCGCCGAGGAAAGGCAAAGACATGATATATGTCGTCCCAGTAAGACAAGCATGCATCCAGGAAATAACGATCAACCACCATCTAACGGAACGGGTACAACTGGGAAATACCCGTCTGGTTGAGAGCTACCCTATCTGTGTCCCTAAAACGACGGGACCATCCCTGCAGCATCACAGTTAATCTATCAATTCCCATGGCTAGTTTCTTGAAAGGGATGAAGAGGTTTTCTTTTGAAAAGGGGGTTGAATTGTAATGGAATTATGAAGAAGATCAATGACAAGGGAGGGGTATTTATAGTATTGATTCTATAGCCCTCTTTCCATATCTTTTCATGCGCAAGGGTTTCCTAATCCCAATTGAAATCAACCCACAAGCCTAGTCTCGATACTAGCACGAAAATACGCATCCCGAACTTTCCTAATTCTGTTAGGAGTCAAAAATCTCAAAGTTTCCAAATTTTAAAATTTCAAATTTTCAAAAAATTTCAAAATTTCAAAAATTCAAAAAGACATTTTCCCCAGCGCGAGTCATTTTACTACCTACGTGTTGCATGCACTTTATGTGACTTATACAGGTACGACTCAAACAGGGACGTGTAACCCACTATATCTCCCCAGCGGAAGCCAACGGCGGCATTTTACGGGATGGGCCTACATACAGGCACACCCGGGACTTATGCGAAAAGTCCAATTCCCCACGGAGGTATTGTCATCAGCTCAGGTATGACTTCTAGCTTATGGCTGGCGAGCCCTTCACGCGAGTCTAATGGACTATAAACGACCCGAACGGAAGTCTACCAGGTCTTAATTGACTTGGTAGCTACTCTGACTTTCGCCTTGTCCAAGCCTCAGTCAGAGTGGGGGCTCTGTAGACACCCGCATTTTGACTGCCAGGTGTCTATGGTAGTTTCCAAAAAACACCCGATGATGATCGGACGCTAACGTGTTCCTACGCGCTCGGATATGGGCTCAAAACCATTAGTTACTGGCTAATGCACTTATGGAGTACAAATCTCACTAAACTGACCTCACATTCAGGCCCAGTGGGTCGTTTTCAGTCAAACAAGACTAATTTGGGTCAAAATCGACACCGAAAATAAAACCGACTTTTAGCGATTGGGTCAACCCTGGTCAAAGTCGTTTCCGAGACATACAAAACAGCCACCCAAACACAAAAAGTCCAATTCAAATACAAAAACCCATCAAACATCCAAAGTCAAGGTCCAAAAACACGGGTCACTCGATCCAGTTAGGCCACTCTATCGAGTGCCTAACCCACTCGATCGAGTGGGCCTATTTCAGGCCCGACTGCAGGCACAACGGGCCACTCGACCGAGTCAGCTGGTTACTCGGTCGAGTAACCCTAACCGGGGTCCTTAGCTTTGCCTATATAAGCAACCCCATGCACAACCAATTTCACAACTTTTGCAAACCCTAACACTTTTGCACAATACACTTTTTTTTCGAAACCCTAATTTTACCCTAATCAACACACCCTTTCTACAACACTCAAACCCTAAGCCTAGCATTAGGAATCGAAACCCTAACCACCATAACTCAATCTCCATAAACCTTGAAACTCCCGTGTTAAAGCCACGACTACGAGTACTATCCGAGACAACAACATGTAGGTTGAGGGTGCAAAATCCGTCTTCTTTCTTCTCCTCTCTCTCTCTCTCTCTCGTCTTTCCTCTTTTTCTTTTCGTTTTTTTTGTCTTCTCTTTATTTCTTTAGCGATTTATAATATCGATAATATCATTAGTATTAAAACATTAAAATACTTGTCGATTTGTGTCGAGTATGAGGGATGTCGGAATAAGGAAACCCGAATATGCAAGTGTACCGCACACAGCGTTGCCGGTCGCTTATTTCGACACCCCAATTACTTGATTATTGAAGCAAGTCAATTTAAACAATAATTCGTTATTTTTGTTTTCGTTGTCATCAATCGCATCTATCGTCAATTACAAACTATCTTTCAAATCGCGAATCTTTCAATAAGGGCCGAAACCCGTTGACGTGGATCCGACATCACACAATCCCTAGGGATTTATTTCGATGTCGGAGAAGCCAAGGGAATAATGTCTTTCAATTCAAGCGTTGATCTATTAGATTCGATACCAATTTCATAATTGGACGTCGAATCTAACGATCTGGTCACATAAATTAATTAAAGCGATTTTCGTTGATGCTAAAGTAATTGTCATACAATTCGTTAAAATTACGACATTATTAAACGCGGAGGAAATTTATTTATGTCGCGATAGTTAATTTAAAACGACTTAAAGAAATTTTCTTTTATTTTTGTTACTCTAGTATTCCATATCGATTCAATAATCGAATATGGGATACCACGAGTATTCAAGTTTAGAATCGAGTATAAATTCCATAATATTTATACCCAATTCATCAAATTATCAAAAATCAAAGCAATTTCGAAGTCAATAACGAAATTGCAAACGAACCTGGTTCGTACAGGTGCCACTCGACCGAGTGCCTATACCACTCGATCGAGTGACATCACAAAAACCGAGATAGAATGTCTTTTGACCTCCATCCGGTCGAGTCTCACAGTGACTCGGTCGAGTGGCAACGTACTCGGTCGAGTTGGTCAATAACTCGATCGAGTAGGGTCCTAAAATCCGGACAAAACCTTTTTCAGAGGTCCACTCGGTCGAGTCCCACAATGACTCGGTCGAGTGACCCTTTAACACGTTAAACCGTGAGTCCTACAATAGCATTCGAGTCCCGATAACCGTTTTTTGTGACTTAGGTCAACACGTGCCTAATTAATCACGCGAAACATCTTTTTCAAAACCATGAATTAACTCATTTGCATCATCCTACACAATCCAATATTTGCACAAACCGTTAATATCGTTATACCGTTACTAACCGTTTGTTGTTTCTTTTATCAATTTTGGTTGTTTATTTTATCGTACTAAAATGAACCAGCATGCTAAAATTCAACTTCGACGTTAGAATTAATTGCATTAAATCGACATAGAAACCCTTTCAATCCTATCACATGTTTAGAGAAAATAATCTTTGCATATCTTTTTCTCATCCAACTAACGCGCGTATTAGAAAGTCTTTCGATATCTTAGTAGAGGCCGCCAATGTGCGGGCGAGGTTGGGTGTCCTTAGTGGGCTTCCCAACATGTACCCTCACCCCTTACTCAGAACCTCGGTTTCCGGATGCCCGAAACCATTGGCGCACGAGAGTCGTCATTCTATACACGATAACCGGTATTGACGGTATCGGTATCGCAATGCAAAGAGACGAGCCCAATAAACTCTGACATCGGAAATGGGCCGTATTTTGTACACGGCCCACTACGACATAAAGTGGGTTCGAACGGGCCCGAACTCCCACAAAGTTCGGTGGCGACTCCACATAGATTTAAATTTCAATTCGATCCATTCTCATATGGAGATTCATTCGCCTCCCCAAACCCGCACGTGGCAGCGTCGGGGTGGACCTACGTCATGTCCACACAAGGCGCCGCTGATTTAGGAGTAACAAACCTCCGGGTCCACGGTGACTCGTCTCTAGTCATCAATCAAGCTCTCCAAAAATGGAAAACTAGGAACGCTAATCTCGTGGCCTACCAGGCGCGAGTAAGGGTTCTCGAAAAACAGTTCCAAAAGGTAGAATACATCTACCTACCCCGGGAAGAAAACCAGTTCGCAGATGCACTTTCCAAATTAGCATCTTTATGAAATATCCCGGAGCATCTTACCAGTATGCCGATTTGCATCGAAAGATGGTCCGAACTGGCATATATCCACTCTATCCAAGATATCGAAATAACTGATCCAGAACCTTGGTATCAGTCTGTTCTAACCTACCTGACAACGGGAGAATACCCCCCGGGAACTGAAAACTGGGGCAAGAAAGCCTTCTGAAGATTGGTAACCCAATTCGTTCGTACGGACAACGAACAGTTATACAAAAAAACGGCACTTGGGGCTCTCCTTCTGTGTATCGATAAAGTACAGGTTGAAAAGGTTATGTCCGAAGTGCACGATGGTGAAAATGGCCCGCATATGAACGCCCATATGCTAGCCAAAAAATCCTGAGGCTCGGGTATTATTGGAACAACATGGAAACTGACTGTCAGTTATGTGTCAAACACTGCCATAACTGTCAGTTTTTGCCAATGTACAACATATGCCATCTTCCCTACTATATACCATGACATCACCGTGGCCGTTCTCAACATGGGGAATTGATATAATTGGAAAGGTGAACCCTTCCGGGACGAGAGGTCACTGTTTCATTTTTGTGGCTATCGAGTATTTCACCAAATGGGTCGAAGCCGAGTCATACCGGATCTTGAACGCCAAGCATGTTGCCAAGTTTATCCAGAACAACATTATATGCCGGTACGGGATCCCGTGCGAGTTTAGCAGTGATCACGGGACCCATTTCCAAGCTGAAACCGCTACTTTGCTAGAAAAATATAAAATCCAAAGGCATACATATTCGCCTTACCGTCCCCAAACAAATGGAGCGGTAGAGGCAGCTAATAAAACTATTGTCACCATACTTAAATAGATGGTTGAGAATTATCGGGACTGGCCCGACAAAATACCTTTTGCCCTATGGGGGTACCGAACGTCAATTCTCACCGCAACCGGAGCAAGTCCCAATTACTTGACATACGGAATGGAAGCGGTCCAACCAGTCGAACTGGAAGTACCATCCCTTAGGATTTTACTAGAAAGTCAAGTGCCTGAAGCAGATTGGGTCCAAGCTCGATATGACTCGCTCGTCCTTCTAGATGAACGGCGGTCCTGGGCCCTCAACAATATCCAGATATATCAAAAGAGGATACAACGGGCTTTCAACAAAAGGGTTAGGCCCAGAAATATCAAAGAAGTGGATCTGGTTCTAAAATCGGTTCGTGCATTACTACCAGTCGACCCGAGAGGAAAATTCAAACCCAATTGGGCTGGGCCGTACTTGGTAAAGAAGGTCCTATCAGGAGAAGCGGTGATGCTAATAGACCTGGACGGAAACGAATTCGTCAACCTAACCAACCTGGACCAGCTGAAGCGTTATTACCCCTAAACCTTATCTCAACGTCATTCGCAAAAGTTTATAAAAATTTGTCCTTTTATAAATTTTTCAAAATTATAAGCAAGTCAATGAGCTAGGATGACTTATCCTACTGTCGCACATCTTGAACTAATAGTCTTGGTGTATTTCGAAAATTGCAAAAAAAAATCTATGTTTGAACTACGTTTGGTTTGAATCCGCTAATTGTGGATACGTAGGCAACCCCTCAAAAGGGCACAACCACTGCGATGACAAAAAAGACGGAAATGGTATTCATTAATATGTCTCTTATTAAAAACCCGATAAACTCAGGAATGTCAAAAAATTACATAAAAAAAAAACCCGGCAAACACACAAAAAAGCACACCACAAAAATAATAGTAATACTCAAATAATAAAAACTAAGGAGACTAGTGTTTAGGGCATTTTGCCCTTTCCCTTGTCCTTAGGGTCACGTGGAGCTCGATGTCGACGGGGCGGGGGCGAACGTTCTCGGATCACCAAGGGAACCTCCTTTGCTTGAACCCGTTTCTTCGACAACGGGTCTTCTGCCATTGTCACCGGTCCAAGACGAGCCCGTACGTGCTCGGGTACACTAGTAGAAAAAAGGTCAATTGCGGCTCCTCATTTGCTGCGTTTTAGCCATATAGCAGTACAATTTTTATTGTTTATTTCTAAAGATAATTGAAGAGAGGCGTTATTTAAAAGAAGACGCCGCACCAATATCTAAAAACCACATTGCGGCATCACTTGACGAACATTAAAGACGCCGCTCCGTAACAGTTTTAAAAACATTAAAGGAAGTGGCACACACTCTCACAGACTTCACAATACGCTCAATTAAAAAATTGGAAAAAAAACCCAAACCCCAAACTCACGCACAACACAACCCACACATCTCGAATTCTCGATACTTTCTTCATCTTCTTCCTTTCCATATGGCACTACAAAACTATCGCGTGCACCTGACACGTCGACACGTCCGACACATATTTCTCTACTCTATTCTACTCTCCTTGCCTTTCACGCTTGCCGGAGACCTGGAGTAATGAATGTAACTCACGCAATATAACACTTTAACTAGGTATCTTTTAAATCTTAATTATTATGTTTTAGATGGTTAGATTCATTTTGGAATTGCTAATTGTAACTTATTTAGTGTTATTATTGCTCTTGTAGTATAGATTGTAAGGATAGGGTTTGTAGAAATTGGGGAAATAGGGTTACGGGTAGGATTTATAATGTTCGTATGCATGATTAACTGATTAATAGGTTATGTGATTGAATAAATCGAGTATACTTTTGAAGAAATCTGGAAAAAAACTCCTGAAATGCTTCATTCAATACTATTTTTTGGTATTTTAATATAGTTTCGTTCTGTTTAATCTATCAATTTTGGGTATTTATGTCTTAAGGTTTTATAACTTGCTTGTCTTCCGTTCCATATCTTTTGCATCATATGTCTTTCAATGGTTAAACTTCTACCCTAATGGCTAATTAGGATTACATATTTAGGGGTTTACTTCAAAAAAACTTCAAATAAGTAGTCAATCATCTCATGCTTAAATGGAATAAGTCAATACAGGGCTTTGAATGGTATCTTCACAATGTTAGAGAGCTTGAGGTTCTCATGATGCAGAACAGGTACCCTTGTGACCTGAATAATCATACCCAACACAGTACCCAAGGTCGTGTTCGGGTTATGTCAATTCGGCAGGATCATCATTTTCGGGTTGTAAGACTCGGGTCCAGTTTGGATCACCCAGGTCATTTTCAAGTTGTAGTCATTTTTAAACATAGGGATTGACAATTCACATGTAGCAATAAACATTCGAGTCAGCTCGAATAATAGGTCAATTTCATGTTTTCAATTTGAGTATTGGGTCAAGTATGGGTCGGGTTGGGGAGGATTAGGGTGAGGAAAGAGAAGAAGATCGAGAAAGAAATGTGCATTCGAGTAGAAATAACACTTTAGAAGTGAGGGAGGTGAAGACGGTTGGGTTGACGGACGACGCAACCCTGCTGCCTCCTCCGTCCACCAGTTTCCCCTCCCCCTTCCTATTCCCGATCATTCTCGCCAAAGTACAATCAGGTCGTTCTAATTCTCGTTCCCCCCATTATCCCTCGTTTTTAGGGTTATTGGGTGATTGAAAGTTTTGTTTGTTCTTCTTCTTTTGCCTTTAATTTCGTACGGCTTCCTACAATACCACTCACATTCAACACCCACGACATATTATAAAGAATATTAAAGAAGAAAAGGGGAAAACAAGGGGGTAATTACTTCAATATCTGTCATTTTGTCTATCTATTTAGTATTGAGTCTAGTAGATTCATAACATTTTCTACATTTTCTATAATTGTTTGTTACTAATTATTTTCTAGGCGTGATTGTACCAGTTTTTGTTACTAATTTTGTGTTTTGTTATAAGCTGGAAAATAGATTGAAAAAAAATCAAAACTTAGAGTTTTGTTTTGTTTGTTTTATGATTAAGGTTATAAATATTCATTCATCTCATATTTTCATTACTTTGAAAAGATCCAATTGAAATTTTTAAGCCTCCAATTGAAACTCTACTTAAAGGTTCATTCTCACAAGTATGTACGGAGTTCTCAAAATGAATATGTTTTCTAAAAGTATGTGAATAAAATGTCTTATTTTGGTACTTTTCCATTGTTTATTTACATTGTGTCTTAAATATTTGGGGTAATCATAAATTGAGCAATGAGAAGGTAAAGAGACTCAACCTATCGTAATTATCGCTTCAATCTCTCAATACTCACTTCATTTGCATCTAATTTTGGAATTGCTTAATCTTCTTCTTATTATTTGTTTAGTTCATTCACATGCTTGTCTCATCTTAAGCGAAGCCGTTGCATTTGTACCATTTCAAAACCTGATATTCAGGTATCTTCAGAGTGCATGTTCTCCTCCCTGTTCTTTCACATTTTTTTTGTTGAATTAATGCTTATTTTTTCCCATGGTTATATTAGATTTGGATGTAATTTTGCAATTGCAAAAGGCTCGTATTCAAATATGGTTGTTTGAACAGAAGGATTTGAGGATTGAAGGCCATATTATTGTAAGCTCCTCATCTTCTTGTTATTATGTTGTTGATGATATTTTTTTAGTTCTGAGTCGTAGGGCAATGGGTTAAGTTTAGAATCGTATGCAAGTATGTTAGGATGAGACTACCGGTACTTGTTCAATTTAGGTAACCAATGATTTAGGCGAGTTTGATGCTTTTGTCGTAAGTATATGTTTCTTTCTGTCTTCTACGGAGGTAGTGTGGGAAACGTTGATGATGTTAGTTTGTTAACGATGAAGCTGCAAAACTACGATTAAGAGAATCTGATCTGTGCGTTTATAAGTTTTTGTTGGTACCTTGCCTCATAAAGTTATCACACATAATACACTATCCTGATGATACGAGTTCAAGTATCTTATTACAAGTACAACGATAACCCCTTTTAAATAGGAAGCTAAGAAGTGTGAAGCCCTTGAATAGTTACAGGGAAGAAGAAGTGGTTGTTTGTAATCTATAAGTATTTGATGTGGGCTTCCTGTAAGATTTTATTATTATTATTATTATTATTATTTGTATATATGAAAATTACATAACTTCAACGTATCTTAGCTTTCACAAAGCGGCAGTCTGCTAGCGGAAATATAAAGCAAAATATAATGTCTTTGCTTAGATAATGCTTCATGGAGGCCAACTATAGTTGGCTATGGTTTCCCGGGAATATAATTGACATGTGTTTGTTTTGTTTAAAACTCTTATATTTAGAGGTCTTTGTAAAACAATTACCTTACCTTACCTTTTCATTTTTATTTCAAACTACCTTTTCTTTTATAATAGACTACTACCTATTCTATATTTCAATTAGTTTTGGTCATGATATTTACACTAACCACCCTCGTACATACTATATGCCTTTGAGACTACTGTGCAACCTTTTCTGTGAATGTTCAAGAAATCATTTTGACATTTGATTTTTAAAATTGGTTCTTGTGAGAAGGCAATCATAGAGGTGTCTTCTTAAAAATGGTTTATTCTCCACTGACAAGGTATTGCATTTTTTTTACAGGAGAGGTTGAAGAAGATTCACACATCGGCTTCCTCATGTAGTGGTGGTCAGTTCCACTCAAGTTATGATAGGCAGTTGACAGCTCTTCGTGGTTCAGAATCATACTGATCTTATCTAGTATTTCTTCTCAGCGACATTGAAAGGAAACGGAAATGGGAACGTAAAGGATGATGAGTTGGCTAAGTCAAACATGGCAGGGAAAGTTCATTTCACTGTCTCTAATGAACAACCTACTACTGGCATATATGTATGTCCTCTCTGCTCTCAGTCACATCACTACTTAGCTAAATCTCTTGTTGACAAATTCACTGGAGTAGTCGCCTTTATTTTTTATCCTTTATCGTCTATTTTCACCCTCCACAGGTGATCCTCCATCTCTAAAGACAGGTAAACGAGAGCGAGAAGACCTCTATTCTAAAACAAATAAAAGATGAACTTAATCTTTAATCAGGTATGTATAATGTACTCATATCTACTACTCTTCCTTACCAACCTCTGAACAAGACCACTTTCCATTCACCCGCATTCGTTGTACATATTTTGAACACGGGATTGTGTTGAAAATCAGATGAAGAAACTCTTTATTAGACTGCCTTTGTTTTCCACTGTGTGTTAGCTATCTTATTTACACTGGGCAACTTTTGTCAGCAGGTAAATTCATACTATTAGACTGCCGAAAAACAACACTATGGAAGATGTTCTTAATGATCTGAAACGAAGGCAAAGATTTGGTCTCATATTGTTGTGTGTTGTTTTAATGTGGGAGGTAGTGCTCTGCCACAATTTTCCCATGATTACAAGGATAGTATTCCGAAGCAAATGAGCTGCATCTTAACAAGTCGTCGTTGTACGTGAATTAGACTAGCTAACTTGATATTTAAAGGATTTAATTTATCGTACAAGTATTTAGAAACATATATCTATGTTACTTTTTGGACTTGTATAAATGTCGGGGATGTTAGGATGATGTAAGATAGTTGGTTGTATAAATTTATTAATTTTCATACAAATTTTGGACCTGCATTAAATATTACGGAGTAATATTTTGTAGTTTGAAATGTATTTTCGATTTATTTCAATTATTTTATTTTTTTTTAAAAATAACTATTTGAGGCGTCCTTTGAAGGACAATGCTGCCAAAAGAGGCCTATTTGAGGCGTTTTTTTACAAAAACGCCGCAAATAAGAGGCTTATTTAACAATGCTGCCAAAAGAGGCCTATTCGAGGCGTTTTTTTACAAAAAAACGCCGCAAATAAGAGGCTTATTTGCGGCGTTTTCTCAGACGCCGCACATATGTATTCTATCTGCGGCCCCGCCATATGCAGCATCATGAAAAACGCCTCAAATATAGTGTTTTTTTGGAGCCGCAAATTGCCTTTTTTCTACTAGTGGTAGCCTGTCTCGAGGACCAAGTCGGTCCTGAACTGCCAGCTTCGGACCAAGTCTCCTTTCCAAGTCAGTCTGGGGGCTCACTCTCCCCCTCTGACCTGACATTAAACGAACCAACGTAGCCGGAGTGTCGCCTTCGTTGAAGAAGCCTCTATTGTCTTTAACTTGTTCCCTCTGCAGCAGATCAAAAGCTTCATCAACCTTCAAAGCAGCTCGGGCGTTCGCAGAATCGGCTTTAGTCCACTTTACATAAGAATCTGATACCCAAATTGAATGAAGAGATTTGGGAATGGGCTAAGTGGGCCGGGTGTACCATCGTTGCATCCAAATATCGCACATCACGTCAGTCAGTTGGGTAGATTCACTCACAACTGCTTCAACCTCCGGGACTTTTTGGGTCCAACCATACTGCCTTAGTATGCGATCGGGGTAAAGGTGAATTGTCTGCCTGAAAGACAAAATTACTTGATAGCGAGCCTTGTCCCTCGGAGCCAAGCCCGTCCAAACATAAATGGGCCACCATGGCACTACCCATCGGATCAGCGGACCGCCGTGGAAAGACAACACTTCGTCCCAATATTTCTGAGTAATATGGCGCGAAAAATCAATAGCCCGTCTCCTTGTCATCACCTAATTAGGTCGATATCGACTTGGGTCAAGGGAAGGATCTATGACCGATAGCCTCTCAAATAGCCAAAGCTGAAAAAGAAACAAAAAATAGAAGTTGCCGAGCAAAATAGATGTCCGCCTGAGGGCACTCGATCGAGTTCTTAGGGGCACTTGATCGAGTGACACCCCTGAAATCGGGCAAGGGGACTTTTACGAAGGCACTCGATCGAGTGCCAGGGTGACTCGATCGAGTGCCCGCTGTAGCAGGAAATTGCAAAAAATCAAAAAATTCGAAAAAAATGAGAAATCAAAAAATCAGAAAAATCCGAAGCAATATACCTGCAGTAAACGGGTGCTCCCGGTCAGACGAACCGACGAATCCCTCTTACGATTATCCAAACCTTGGATAATATCCCCTGTAATCAGCCAAGCCGGACTGTGCTCCGTCTCCATCAAATCAACCACGGTGAAAAGACGGACATCCCCCATGCACGACAACAAATCCATGTGACCTTTAAAAGCGTAACCATGGATCATGCAAAAAGAGAATGCCCTACGGCTGTGGGCCGGTCGGACCCGAACATCATGCGGGTTCATAAATTTCTCGGCCAAGTCAATTAAAGAAATAGTATCATCTTCAACCATTCGAGATACCTCATTGTGGGAAAGTCCTAAAAATTCCCGTAACTTCCTCCTAGGATCGTGGACCGAAAATGGGACAGCAGGACGAAATATAGGGTTCCATCCTCCCACAACAGCAATCTCCTTGGGTAAAGGACAAATTTCACCCCGAGGAAAGGCAAATACATGATATGTGTCGTCCCAATAGGACAAACAAGCATCTAGGAAGTGGCGATCCACCTGCATCTGACGGAACGTATACAGCTGAGTAATACCCGTCTGGTTCAAAGCTACCCTATCGGTGTCCCTAAAGTGTCGGGACCGTTCTTGCAACATCGCGGTCAAGCGCTCAATTCCCATGGCTGAATTTCTTGAAATGAATAAGAAGTTTTTTTTAGGAGAAGTGAATTGTGAGAAAAACTAATACAGAGGAGGGGTATTTATAGCATCAAGCCTTACAACCCTCTTTCCCTATTCTCTTTCCATAAAGTTTCCTAATTCTAACGGGTTTATGCATACAGGCCCAGTCTAAGATTCCTCAATTTTAGCCCAGGAATTAGTCATCCCGAGTATTCCTAATTTTTCAAAAGAGTCAAAATTTTCAAAAATTCAAAAATCCAAAATTCAAAAATTTTAAATTTTTATTCCCCAGCGCGAGTCATATTTTTACCTACGTGTTGCATGCAAAAAATTTATGTAATTGATACAGGTACGACTCGAGGCTTCAGAGGTAAGCCCGCAAAACTCATATACCTCCCCAGCGGATAGCCCTAGGCGGCATATCTCCCGAATCAGCACGGGATAGGCATACATACAGGCGCACCCGGGGCTTACACAACGAGTCTGATTCCCCGCGGAGTTATCATCAACTCACGTATGATTTCTATCTTATGGCTGGCGAGTCCTTCACGCAAGTCTAATGGACTATAAACGACCCGATCGGAAGTCTACCAGATCTTAATCCTCGATTGGCCTGGTAGCTACTCTGACTTTCGCCTTGTCCAAGCCTCAGTCAGAGTGGGGGCTCTGTAGACACCCACATTTGGCTGCTAGGTGTCTATAGTAGTTTCCAAAAAACACCTTATGATGATCGGACACAAACGTGCTTCTACGAGCTCGGATATGGTCTCAAAACCGTTAGTTTCTGGCTTGGGCTTTTTACGGAGTACAAATCTCACAAAACTGACCTCAAATTCAGGCCCAGCGGGTTGTTTCCAATCAAATAAGACTAATTTGGGTCAAAACCGACACCGGAAATAAAACCGTCTTTTAGCGACCGGGCCAAACCCCGGTCGAAGTCGTTTCCGAGACACAAAATAGCCATGCAAATATCAAAAGTCCAACCCAAATACAAGATCTACAAAAATATCCAACCCAAGGTCAAAAATCCGGACCCCTTCGCTCCAGCTGACCCACTCGATCGAGTGTCAGTCCACTCGATCGAGTGGGCCTTCAAAAGACCCGTTTTACGCCCGCTTCGGGCCACTCGATCGAGTCAGCAAGGCACTTGATCGAGTAGCCCTAGGTCGGGTGGGGAAAAATTCTTATAAATACCCCACTTTGCATGCAACTTTCACACACTTTCAAGAACCCTAATCTACACAATCTTTAACCCTAATTACTACCTCTCTTCAACCTAAACCCTAGCATCTAGGAAACCACAAACCCTAAACCGCCATAACTCCACCTACATACACCTCGATACTTCCGTGCTTAAGCCAAAACTAGACGAGTTACATACCGAGAACACGAAACATGTAGGTTGAGGGTGCAAAAATCCCGATCTCTCTTCTCTTCTCCTCTCTCTCACGTCGTCCTCTTCTCTTCTTCGCGTTTTTTCATTTTTTTATTTTCTTTCTCGTATCTAATACCATTATTACTACTTGCATTAAGACATTAAAATACTCGCTAATTCGTGTCGAAATACAAGCATGACGGAATAAGGATATCCGAATACAAGGGTGTTTCACCCGACGTGGCCGGTCGCTTATCCCGACACCCCGAGTAATTGATTGTTGAAGCGAGTCAACGTCAACAATAGCATTTTTATTTTGTCGCGTCGTTAGTCACGTTTTTTTCTATTCGCGTCATCGCCATCATCGTTAATATCGCATACATCGATTTCTAAAAATACTTCAAATCTCGCACTTTTATTTAAGTTAAGTCGAAACCTGTTGATGCGGACCCGACATCACATAATCCGCAAGGATTCGTTACGATGTCGAGATGCCGAGGGAATCAAGTTCTTTTTAATTCAAGCAAACATAAAGCGTCATTCTAAACGAATTAGTCAATAAATTTAACTAACACGAATTCGTTGATGCTAAAATAGTTGTCACATAATTCGAAAGAATTAATTACGACACTATAAACGCGGAGATAATTTATCTCGTTTTAGTTTAATTCAAACGACTTACAACATCTTTTCTAGATTTTGCTCTAAGTATTCGATGTTGATTCCATAATCAAATATCGGATACGACGAGTATCAAAATCCAAATCGAGCACAAATCATACAATGTTTTTGCCCAATTTGACAAAATTAGTGATTTTCCAAAATTACAAAAGCAATTTCGAGGTCTATAACAAATTACGAAACGAACCCTAGTTCGTACAAGGGGCACTTGATCGAGTGGCACCCCAAAAACAAGGCAAATGACTTTTTGAGGACCACTCGGTCGAGTCTCTCAATGACTCGATCGAGTGGCGACTCACTCGGTCGAGTCTCTCAATGACTTGGTCGAGTAATACCTCAAATTCTGAGCAGAAAGCTTTTTTCGAGGCACACTCGGTCGATGTTGTGTGCCAAATGTGGACCGTTTTTCCTCCCATTTAGACCCGTTTTTCCTCCGATTTGCGAGAATAGAGTGCGATTATCGCCGTATTTTGAGTAATTCTCGCATTAGTGTCTCTCTTTTGCATTTTACGTGTTTTTGGTAGTTTTCTGTCATTTTGATAGGATTTTCGACCAAAAACGTGTATGAGCTTCTACGAGCATAAGAGAGATACAGTTCAAAGAGCGAAGCACACAACCAAAAGTTCGAGTAATCCAATTGATCGACGAAGAAAGATACCGGAAAAGAGGAGAAACTCCACCGGGTGAAACTTCACTCGGTGAGTCATCATCGAGCGAAGTTTCGCCCGACGACATTTTTCACCTCCCCGAAGATTTTCATGGCACTCACGGCCGAGCAAAATTTCGCCCACCGGGTGAAATTTCGCCAGATGGAGAAACGAGCCAAATTTGCAAATTGAGAAGAAAATCTCACCCGGTGAAATTTCACCCGGTGGGATTATTATGTCGAGCCGCAGGGTGAAGTTTCACCCCATGAAGATGCAAAGGGTGATGGTCTAGCTAAAATGAAGAGAAATTGGATTTGGGCTTTGAAGTTTGTGCAACCCATTAAGAGATTCTATAAATACTCCTCCTAGGGGTTTGTGCCTCCTTGAGCCTTGAGTGAGCCTCTTAGGAGTAGGAGTAGTATAGAGAATTCACTAGTAGTGGTAGTAGTTTGTAGTAAGCTCTCTTAGTAAAAACCTCCATAGAATTAGTAGATCTACTTAGTATTAGTATAATTACTCTATAATTAGTAATCAAACTTCCCTCTTTGTTGAAGATTGTGCTTTTATGTTGAAGATTCAAGGGTTTTGCAACGGTTTATGTGACAAAATTCTTGTATTATCGCTTGAAGATTTATATTGCTCTTATTGAAGATTGAAGAATTTTGCATGGATTATGGTGACAAATTCTTGCATTATTTCTCCCAAGATTCAATATTTTATATTTATCTTCATCTTTCTCCTTAGTTTTCTCCATAGTTGGTAAATTCTTTTCTCTCCCTTCTCTCCGTTAGTTAGTGTTTTTCTCTCCTTTGTTAGCTTCTCTTTAGATTGTGTATTAGTTAATCTCTCTCCTTAGTGTCAATTGTTAGTATAGTTGTTATGCATGCTTTAGTTAATTGCTCCTTAGTTAGTGCCTTGTTGTTATTCATCATAACTAGTGAGTAGATTTTCTTGTTGGGGAATTAGGGATGAGGATTTGGATTATTTGATTCGAGGGATGTTGGTGGGTTGTTTACTCGTTGATTATCAATTTTAAGGTTTTTGTGTCTTTGTTGACCTAGACTGCAGCTAGATTGACCTTGACTCGTTTCTATCAATATGGGGAAACTCGGGGTAGAAATTACCTTAATTTGAGACTTACCTTTTCGTCGCGAAAGCGGGTTTAGGTAGGTTGGATGATTAAACCGAAAGGTGACACTCTCCCTTTTCAACGTTGTAACTAAAACTCGATCCCGAGACTCTAAGACCCCATTTTCGAATCCCGACTCTCCCCAACACCTTTCCTATTATTGTTCCTAGCCTTAGTAGTGTAGTTCGCTAGCCTTAGTTCAACTCCTCTCATCCCAAAACCCCAGTCTCAATTCCAATCGCGATTAAACTCTAGACTTGACCAATATCGCTTAACCCTCTCCCTGTGGATCGATCCCGACCTACCACTACTACACCAATTAGGTTAGTCGGTGTTAAAAATATAGTTTGCATGCGTGTCAGCGACAACGCGCATCAAAATGGCGCCGTTGCCGGAGAGACGGTGATTAGTTAATTGATTAAGTCTTTGTTTTATTGTGATTGGATAATTGTTTTTCTTTCCTCCTACCCTAGTGCCATTAGGTGCTAGGAGGACTCATCGTTTGTTAAGTTTTTGCTAGGTATACTTTTGATTTAGGTTGCTTGATCCCCATTCAGAGAACAAGTCGCTTGGAAATATTGTGACCGAAGCAACAACTCGATAGTGTAATCCTCCACCAATTCCTTCATTTCTCAACACTCCATCCTCAAACAACTTCCAAGGATTCAAGCATGGCTACACTTGGGTCCCATTCTCAACCATCTATTGAAGATATTTCTTCACCCGTCTTCGTTGGAGCCATCCCGGAAAGTTTCGAGCTTAAACCTTCCATCAACCATTTAATTCAACAACAAACTTTCCAAGGTTTGCCGAATGAAGATGTGATAGAGCATGTTTGCCTTTTCAAGGAAAGTCTTATTGGTGTCAAGCTTGAAGAAGTCACCAAGTGCCAACTAAGTCGGATACTTTTTCCTCGCACCTTGCGTGAGGGAGCAAGGAGATGGATTAAGAGTTTCCCCAACAATACTTTTCGCACTTGGGAACATTTGAGCAACTCTTTCCTCGAAAAATACTACCCACCATCCAAGACTAACAAATTCCGAAGAGAAATTCAAACATTCCATCAACAAGAAAATGAGAGCATAAGTAAAGCATGGGACCGATTTCAAACGTTGCAAAGGAAATGTCCGCACCATGGCATCCCTAGTTGGCTTCTACTTCATATATTCTTCCACTCGTTATTGGACAACGCGAAAGAAAATGTCAAAGCGGCGGCAAAGGGCGATTTCTTTTTGTTAAATGAAATTGAATCTACAAAACTCATTGAAAGGATAGCCAAGAATGATGAATACTCCGAAAATGATCAACATGAAGAGCTAAGTGGTGAGTCAACATCGTCAACCGAGAGGAGAACCGAACTAGAAGCTAGAGTTGAGGAGTTGGTTAGGCAATTTGAAGTGTACGTTGCTAGAGCCAATTCTCCACCCAAGACTAGAACATCTCCACAAAGATCATCTCCACCAAGAAGAGTGATTTCACCTAGACGATCATCCATTTCACCACCTAAATTGTATCGTATTGAAATTCCATGTGATCCTTGCGGGAGATATGACCACGATTCTGAACTGTGTATGAGAAAGGAGAGTGCTTATCAAGCCAACACCCAAAGAACCCATGAAAAATCTCAAACGAACAATCCTCTTTGGGGACCGGATTTCATTCCATGCCTAATCAAGGATCATATCCTTTTCCAAGAGCCCCCAATCAAAGGGTTTATCCTAATTTACATGGTTTCTATTATCAACCGAGACCTGCGCACACAAATCAATTCAATCAAGGTTATTCTTATTCTCAAGGACCACCTAGACCGAACTATGTTCCTCCCTTTGGAACCCATCCTCCATTTAATCAAGGTCCTCCCTTTGGATCCCATCCTCCATTCAATCAAGGTCCTCCCTTTGGAACCCATCCTCAATTCAATCAAGGTCCTCTAAGGAACTTTCAAGGTAACTCTCAACCCTTTTATGACATTCAACAAACGATCAAGTTCTTATTAAAAGAAATGCGTCAAACCGAGCTAGACTTGAAGCTTTAGAGGCACGTTCCACCTCGCAAGCCCAATCTTCTCAAGAGCCGACCGATTCTTTCAATCATGCATCCGTGAATGCCATTAAGGTGATCAACAAAAAGGAACCGGTGAACCCCTTTGACCCGCGAACTCTTACATCTCATCCCTCAATCAATGAACCCGATGAGAAAGTGGTCAAGAGTGTAACCGAAAGACCAAGAAGAGATCGATCAAAGTATCTTGTGGGAGACCTTGCGTATGTTATTGAACAAATTTCTATAGAGGACACAAACCTAGTTTCTAGGATCGAAGTGCCCCACTTGAATGACAAGCCACCAATCCCATTCGATAACCAAGCCTTAGACAGGATAACCTTCACCGATTTGATAGAGAATTTAAAAACTAGTCCCTCTATGCCAACTCCTACCGAGTATATAAGGGGTATAATTTTGAATTCTACCATAAGGAAGGAAACCCCACTACTACCTAGGCTCACCCCAAAAGTTACCATACCTACTAAGCTTGGTGACCCCGGTAGCTTCTACATACCTTGCTCGATCGACAATGTTGAGATACATCGAGCTTTATGTGATCTTGGGGAGGATATTAGCCTTATGCCATTGATCATTGCTCAAATAATCAATATTCCAAGGATGGTACGTACACTTTCCGCTTAACGTTCAGATGGCCGACGGTACTTCGAAAGCGCCAATTGGGTTAGCACGAAATCTTATGGTTAAGGTAGGTCCTTTATGCATACCTACCGATTTCGTATTTCTTGACATGCCCATTGAAGAACGCAATCCTATCTTACTAGGGCGACCTTTCCTAGCAACCGGCGGAGTGATTATCGATGTAAAAAAGGGAAATTATCTTTTAATGTTGGTAATAGCACCGTTCAATTTGTATTGCCCGCTTTCTTGCCAAATATCCCTTTCGGAAAGGAATTGTGGGATCATATGGTGGAAATACCAACCGATGACGAACTTCAAGCACCAGATAATTACCTGTGGACACCCGCATTTTTCCTGCTAGTGTCTATAGCAGTTCCCGACAAAACACCCGATGATGATCGGACGCTAACGTGACTTAATACGCTCGAATACGGACTCGGAATCAATAGTATCCGACGTGGGCATTTAGCGGAGTGCAAATCTATCAAAACCAACCTCAAATCCAGGTCCAGTGGGTCGTTTCCAATAAAACGAGACTAATTTGGGTCAAAACCGACACCGAAAATAAAACCGTCTTTTGGCGACCGGGTCAAAACCCGGTCAAAGACGAATCCGACACAAAAAACAGCCAAGTTCGCTTCTAGAAGCTTGTCCAACAAACAAATCTCATTCAAAAAAGTCAACAAATCATTCCCTAAATATACTCCCTCTATTTTGACCCACTCGGTCGAGTAGTTCACATCCACTCGGTCGAGTAAGGCCACGAACCGGCCGAACCGGACTCGAACCGGGCACTCGATCGAGTGCACCCGCGCCACTCGATCGAGTGACCCTAAACCGGGGTATTTTCCTATAAATACCCCATCACCCCAGCACATTACACAACTTTTTTCAACCTTTTACCACCTTCAAAACAAGGTTTTTTTCAACCCTAATCATCCCATTTTGCAACTTTACACTACAACTTCACCACCTTTCAATCATCCATCTACATACGCATATATACATTCAAATTCTCGAGATCAAAACTCGTCAAAGACACATATACCATAACTCTACTTACATATCTCGACACTCTCGCGCTCCCGTCGCTATTACGAGTTCGTTTCCGAGGCCATTTAAGCATGTAGGTTGAGGGTGTAATTCAAATCCCGACATCTCCTTTCTCCTTTCTCTTTTTCGATTATATTTGTATATTATTATTATTATTATTATTATTATTATTATTATTATTATTATTATTATTATTATTATTATTATTATTATTATTTCTAGCACTAACATTAGGAGAGTCTAACCCGAGTCACCGGAGTCAAACCGGAGTTAAACCCTACTTAATCACCCTACTTACTTGTCTTAGGAGAGTCTAACCCGAGTCAAACCGGAGTTGTCTTTCCTTACGCGCTATTTCCTATGCCTTGGCGCATTCGAGTTCTGAAGCAACATTTCTGATTACGTGGGTATTCTCGCAGAGTATGGCATCCACAACCGGGAATAGGGACATGGAAAACACCATTAATGAACTGAAGGCTTTGCTAGAAACAATGGTTAGTAAGCAGGCCATGTTTGAAACCCAACTAAGGCTCTGTCCTCATTTCAAAATTCAATAAAATCAGCTTTCCAATCTCTCATATATTCTTCCCTTATGTGTTTCCGAGAACATGATGAACACCATCATACACTGTGAGCACATGCACGTGACTATTATAGGCACATCTATAATGGCTGCAGGAACTGAGGCCCGTGTTTTCCTTTACTTGTTCCATGTCTGGTATAGAAAGCCACAAAACTAACCCTAGTAGGAGCAGTATCGAATCCTACTACAAATCTAGGTCGTCTCCTAGTTTGGGTTCAAGACGGGAGGCAAGCCCATTTCCCACAATAAACACCCCTCCAATAAGACTGACCAATCCCTACCTTAGGTTTAAGTCTGACCAGAAGGAAAAACAAACGTCGTAGACATGATGCCAAAAAACCCCAACTCGGGACGATGCTCCCACCAGCCTGCTCGGAATTATGATGACAATACCAAGATCCAAACCACCATGGTTACCGTAGAGTACTCCACTGCGAGTTGCACTCACACAAACACCAACTATGCTTACACCTTACAAAGGTCTAACTTCAAAAGCCTAATCCAACTGATAGGCCCAACCCCGAATCCACCCACAACACGATAGGAGGAGATTACTGTGAAAAAAAAAAAAAAAAAAAGAGTTGGACAAAAAAATCAAAGTTCAAGGAAAAAAAGCAAAGGGCCAAAACAAAAGAGCTGGCCATGATTATCAAAAAGAATTATCAACATCCCCCGACCAAAGCACGGTCAACTCAAATGAAGAATACCATGACCGGGGCTAAGAGGTCAACCAAAAAAAACAAAAAATTTCAAAAACCCATGACCATGTTTAACGGTCAACTCAAGTGAAAGCTCCTTGACCGGGGTACGGTCAATTCAAAAATTATCGATGCCCATACCATCAAATAGAAGGGTGACAATCAGGCTGGTCAGATAACACCACATTTAACCTTCCCACATTACAACCTTCACGACCTTCCCGAGACCTAGGCTAAGAGACAGCCCGGAATTTTGAGGATTCAAGCTCCATAGGATACCCCTAACCATTAGGGCCAGACATGGAAATCAGATCCCGCATTATCAACCTACCGCGATTGAAGTTCGAGTAATTTTTACTCGACTTCCCCCTTTCCTACCACATTACAATACCTTACCCTCGAAGCTTTAGCTCCACAAAATCGAGCTCCAGATTTCAAAACATCAAAGCCACTTTCTACCTGGCACCACATTTCCAAAAACAACCAAACCAGTTACCAATCCTAAACACGGGAACTTAACCTGCGGTCGACATAGAACATGCCCAAATAGTTCACACCACCTCTAGGGGCTACCCCGGAGAACGCTCACAGTCACGGGATCAACATCCGAACTGTTCTAGCCCTTTGATCAAGACATCATTGGGAATTCACCTAGCCTACACCATCGCTATGGCTAGTTACACACAAAGCCCTAATAAACTAGGCACCATAATATATCTTCCAATCCACTGAACTACGGCTTGGTTTGATTTCACTACACGTGAATACGTAGGCAGCCTTTCAACAAGGGCAAAACCACCCACGTTGACACACGTTCAAAAAGCACCATTATTCCGGTCACGACACTGTCATGTTCTCAACAGTTAGCTTTGTCGTCCAGGGGGCTTCTCTTAGGCAGAAGACTCCCATCCACTCACATAATCCAAATGATTTTCAAAAACTATCCTTCTTTCTATAGAGTGTCCTAGTACTCGGCTCAGTTGAAGACGAGAATCCGTCAGGGACTCGAAGCGACACCCACTTTGGGAATGTACCCCAAAACCAAACATTCAAAGAACACTAGACTACAACATTGCCACTGCTGAGTCCTGCAGAAGCAGTCTCATTGCAGACTATGACACATCCTTCCCATTTCGATGTATGTTCGACCGTGTTGCCACTCGCCTAGGCTACGGAATAGCGCAACTTAAGAGTCTTGTCATCTTAGGTGGTCCACCCCCCTACCGAGTCACAGTCCAACCCCTCGCGAGTCCAGAGTCGAGTCTGTCGGTACCTCCCTCCTCAAATTTTCACTTCAAAGTTTGCAAAACTTAGCCATTTGATAAAATACTTTTCGAAAAGGTCAAATTTCAGTCTATTTAAACTGCAAATTTCTTTTCTACCCCTTTCAATTTTGAAAACCTATCTCCTAGCACGTGAGTTGTATTAAGGACTTCGATTTCAAAATGAAGCAAAAACCATTTTCCCCAGCGCAAGTCAGTCTATAGATGCTAACTGCATTTCCTAAGTGCTATCTTGCTATCTGCTATGCCTGCTATTTCTGCCTATGTATCTAACATTTCAGGTACCAGCTAGTGCTTCCCAACGGAACATCAAAGGCGGTGTTTCTCCTGGAATGCTACATGCAAGTTGTCATGTGTCGGCATACGGGTACACCCAAGACTTCAGAATCAAGTCTCGTGCAACTACTTTACTCTCCAGCGTGAGTCGGTGTTAATCATGGAATGCTACATCGAAAATGTGATGTATCGGCATACGGGTACACCTATGACTTCAAAGGCAAGTTCGACTCCCCTCAGAGCTATCATCATCAGGACAGGTATGACCCTCTGCTTATGGCTGGCGAGCCCTTCACGCGAGTCTAATGGACTATAAACGACCCGACCGGAAGGCTGCCAGGTCGTAATCCTCGATTGGCCTGGTAGCAACTCTGACTTTCGCCTTGTCCAAGCCTCAGTCAGAGTGGGGGCTCTGTAGACACCCGCAATTTGCCTGCTAGTGTCTATAGAAGTTCCCGACAAAACACCCGATGATGATCGGACGCTAACATGAATTAATACGCTCGAATACGGACTCGGAATCAATAGTATCTGACGTGGGCATTTAGCGGAGTCCAAATCTCTCAAAACCAACCTCAAATTCAGGCCCAGTGGGTCGTTTCCAATAAAATGAGACTAATTTGGGTCAAAACCGACACCGGAAATAAAACCATCTTTTGGCGACCGGGTCAAAACCCGGTCAAAGACGAATCCGACACAAAAAACAGTCAAGTTCTCATCTTAAAGCTTGTCCAACAAACAAATCTCATTCAAAAAAGTCAACAAATCATTCCCTAAATATACTCCCTTTATTTTGACCCACTCGGTCGAGTGGTTCACATCCACTCGGTCGAGTAAGGCCACGAACCGGCCGAACCGGGCACTCGATCGAGTGCACCCGCGCCACTCGATCGAGTGACCCTAAACCGGGGTATTTCCCTATAAATACCCCAACACATTACACAACTTTTTTCAACCTTTTACCACCTTCAAAACAAGGTTTTTTTCAACCATAACCATCCCATTTTGCAACTTTACACTACAACTTCATCACCTTTCAATCATCCATCTACATACACATATATACATTCAAATTCCCGAGATCAAAACTCGTCAAAGACACATACACCATAACTCTACTTACATATCTCGACACTCCCGCGCTCCCGTCGCTATTACGAGTTTGTTTCCGAGGCCATTTAAACATGTAGGTTGAGGGTGTAATTCAAATCCCGACATCTCCTTTCTCCTTTCTCTTTTTCGATTATATATGTATATTATTATTATTATTATTATTATTATTATTATTTTTATTTATTATTGGAGAATTTTATTGATGAATAAAAAAGCAGGTTACAAAAAATTGGTGGGTAGCCGAGATACAATCTAGGCCCCCACCCCCTTAGCTATAGCGAAGCTAAGTTTGGTAAAAATAAAAGGAGCAGCGCGTGCTTCGGCATCCTGTGCTATCGAAAATTTTTGAATTCTCTTGAGTAAGCCGATAGCATCCCCCTCCAATTCCCCCAGCGAAAAAAAGGAAAAAGGCAAAAACCCATACCCAAGCCCTGAACATAGGTCCCTGTACTTAACGCATTTGCGTCGGGCAGCGTCACCCACAGCACGGCCTGGCGCGAAATCAGAGAGCCCAGACTGAGTCAAAGGAGAAGACCCGGTAAGATCTACGCAAACGTTACGCCCCCTGTCCCACGAAAAAAGAAGCAAATCTGCAGGACGCAAGGATCTGTCATGATCATCAATCAAGCCAATATCGATCTCCTTCCCAGCCGAGACCCCGGAACGGAAACAGATATCCAAAAGAGTGTCACGAACGAGGTTATGTCGGTGTTTAATACCGACAACACCCGCGCAAGACACAGCATGGTCCCCAAAAATATCGTCGCCAAAAACCCGAGAGCAGGCCGGACACGGCCCAGGTACGGAAAATAAAGGAATGCCCAACCGATAGCTAAGCACACAACGGTACGTCCGACCGTTCATAGTCTGGCCCAGCCCAGAAATAGGGACAGCGCGGAGCCAATCAGAAGCATGACGGCCTTGCTGAGACTTCCACAAGGCAACCTGACGGGAGGTCAAGGAGAAATCTGATTCCGCAGTAGCCACAACCCTCGTGAAATATATATCTGCCAAAGACTTCATAAGTTTAGGGGCTGCGATCTCACTTGGATTACACTCAACAAAACCCAAAACCTCCTTAAGCCTACACAAGGCCGCATCGAAAGCCGGGTCGGGGGTCAGTATGCCCGCAGCGCGAAGCAGCGTAGCCTGCAAACCCGCAGATTGCAGTCGGGATGCCACAAAAGCATAATGTAGGACATCTCCAGCAGCATACACCCCAAGCCCCCCAAAGGAAAAGGGAAGGGTGGCAAGCCGCCACTGCCAATCCCCAAATCCCGGCCCAGACGCAATAACAACCCGTTCTAAATGAGAACGAAGAGCTGCGTCAAAAGCAAGCTGAGCCCACTCAAAAACAGTCGGTGGGCAAGTACGCAAAGTAAAATAAAGTTTGGAGATACCAGTACAGGCCCGGAGCAACAGCAACTCACACTGCGGATCATCAAGCAGAGCGACGGAACCCATAAGCGCGATAGTTCTGGTCACTCTACTCATCACGAGCTCACTGCAGAAATCATGACTCGCACTAACAGGCCCACCAACGACTTTGACACCACGCATCGGCCTGGCGATAGTAGGGGGGAAGACACCAGGGAGCCTGCTCCTAGGATCTTCCGAAGGCCAAAAAATCTTAGTTTTACTGACATTAAGATGAAGTCCCGAAAGAGGACCATCGTCCAAAATCAGCTCCAAAACCTTCCCCAAAACCAAGGTATCCCCAACTATGGTGCCATCATCCAAGTACCAAGCCTGCAGCCTCAAATCGAAAGAGTCCCGGATCTTACAAACCAAGGGATGT
Organism: Agrostemma githago; assembly: GCA_958450325.1. Taxonomy (NCBI): domain Eukaryota; kingdom Viridiplantae; phylum Streptophyta; class Magnoliopsida; order Caryophyllales; family Caryophyllaceae; genus Agrostemma; species Agrostemma githago. The sequence goes on from OY288249.1 coordinate 30,554,600, forward strand.
AACACCAAAGAAAAAAGCAGAGGACCCAAAGGGTCACCCTGCTGAACCCCTTGACAAGACCACAGGCTGTGCTCACCATAATATAATCGGGCAGGACTAGAATAACAAAATTCCGTTACTAACATTATTATTATTATTATTATTATTATTATTATTATTATTACTAGCACTAACATTTTAATTCCGTTACTAACATTATTTTAATTTTCCTACTAACATTTTATTTATCGCATCTAACATTTTATTTATGTACTCTAACCACTAACATTATTTATTTACATTTCGTCATTAACAATTAATACCGTGTATGTGTATATGTACATAATAATATTAAAATTCGGGTCCTAACACGTTTGACTTTGACGACCATCCAAAGTCCGTTTAATCCCTTTACGAGCAACGACGGAGGTGGCACCCTTTCGAGGAGCGCCGCCCCAACGTACTCAAGGGCATAACGTGATCGTGGTCGATCATAGTTGAACGCGTTTGACTCCATTTCTAAGATTAGTGGGAAATCCGTTGATGCGAATATCAACATCATATAATCCGTTAGGATTAGTTTCGATGTTGTGACGCGGAGGGACACCATTTCCTCACTAATCAAATCTTTTCAATCCAATAACAACTTTTCCTATAAAATTCCGATGACGGTATTATAATCGTGCAATATTTCTATAACCGAAAACTGAGTTAAATTTAAATCATGCAATATTTCTATTTAACCCGGCCAACTATCGACTTTGAACAAATAAAACGAAACGAGCCATGCCTCGTACAGGGGGCACTCGACCGAGTGCCTTGGGCCACTCGATTGAGTAGCACCCCAAAAACCGGGCATTAGCCACCTTAAAGACACACTCGACCGAGTCCGTGCCATGACTCGATCGAGTGGACCCTATAGCCTGAAAAACCGAGCGCTTTGATCATCATTTGAGCCTCGTCATTTTTTTACGACTTTTAGTCAACACGTGTAAAGTCAATCACGTGATCCTATTTTTCAAAACTCATGCATATCATATCTTTTAAAACGACTTTGATCGACGGTCTCGTACTATTAATCTTGTGTCGACGACTCTTTAGTCTTATCCGACACATGATTAATTTAGACTCTATTCCTCGATGTGATAAGTCGGGACAAGGCATCGAGATTCGGGATCGGGCTAGCACCACGTCTAGGTTCCATATCTCCGTCCTCCGTTTAATACACAATATAATGTGTATTTAATCGAAGTTCGTCCGTTTGCACAACTTACGGTCTAGTTTATATTTATTATATACGGGTCCGTTTCTAGTTAACGTTTACCATTTCCTATTCGATTATTCTATTTTATCGCTCGTTGTATTGTGAATTCCGGGTTGTATTCCGCCCGTGTAATTTGTAATTTATTTACGAGTTTTCTATTTTTGATGTTTGCCATTTATTGCCTTAAATGAACATCACATGCTAAATCACTTTGACGTGAATCAAGATGCATTAAAATGACGTAGTTAACCAATAATTCGCATGCTTAGCCGAAAACGTTGTTTGCATATCATTTAGTCGTTTTACTAGCGCGCGTACACGAACACGAAAGATGTCTTAGTAGAGGCCGCCATTGTGCAGGCCGGGTTGGGTGTCCTTAGTGGGCTTCCCAACACGTACCCTCACCCCTTACTCAGAACCTCGGTTTCCGGATGCCCGAAACCGTTGGCGCACGAGAGTCATTCTTTACACGATACCGGTGTAGATGGTATCGGTATCGCAATCCAAAGGGACGAGCCCCATAAACTCTGAAATTGAAATGGGCCGTACTTTGTGTATGATCCATGACGACATAGAGTGGGCTCGAATGGTTCCGAATTATCAAAAATTCGCGCGGAGGCCTGATTGGCCGAGCTCTTCTTTCTTGTTTTCTCGTTTTTCTATTTTTTTCGGATCTTACATAAAAATAGACTTTCGCGACATATTTCGATAAATACTTTTTTTGACCTCGGTCAACACGTGTTAATCCATCACGTGTCATAAATCTTTTTCAAAATCATTCATATCATCATATTTACATCTTTATTCAATTTATTCAACCGTTTCTAACTCGTTTTCTCGTGTTTGTAGCGATTTATTTCTTTCTTTTGTTTTATTAGACTAAAACGAACTTCACATGCTAAATATAACTTTGACGTTATTAGTTTAAGATGCATTAAACGACTTAGCAACCCATTTATTTTTTCTCTCACATGCTTAGGGAAAATAATCTTTGCATATCATTCCACTATCGAACTAACACGTGTACACCAAAAAACGAACGATATCTTAGTAAAGGCCGCAAAGTGCGGGCGGGGTTGAGTGTTCTTAGTGAACTTCTCAACACGTATCCTCACCCCTTACTCAGAACCGTGGTTTCCGGATGTCCGAATCCATTGGCAACGAGAGTCATTCAATACACGATATCCGATAATGTCGGTATCGGTATCACAATGCAAAGGGACGAACCCAATAAGCTCTGACATCGGAAATGGGCCGTATTTTGTACACGGCCCACTACAACATAGAGTGGGTTCGAACGGGCCCGAACTCCCACAAAGTTCGGTGGCGACTCCTACTTTGATTTAAATTTCAATTCGACCCATCTCATATGGAGATTCATTCGGCTCCCCAAACCCGCACGTGGCCGCGTCGGGGTGGACCTATGTCATGTCCACAATTTGGCGACTCCGCTGGGGATCGACTGATGAGTCACTTACCATCGGCATCTTCAGGGTGAGACTCGAAAGGAAATCGTTCGAATAGTACTGTACACGTTTTAGTTCAATGGTTCATGCATAACCCAATTCTTTCCCGGGCCGGTTACTTGTGACTGACGTCCCACTATACCGCGGTGCATTCCTAAATGGGTGCACTAAAGACTTCGATGTCGAAACTCGCATGGGTTACGGCAGGTTATAAGACCAACTCGGCTTAGGAAGACTGTCCTGATTTGCGAGAATGCTATCGTCGTTGGTATAGACCCTATTCGACCGACCGAGACTTAGACTAAGAGCATACATGGTGTCATTATACTGTTTCCGTGACTACGTGCTACTTGATTTACTTGTCTCCTTTTTAAAAAACTGTCATTTTCAAAAAATTGCATCTTTTCAAACCTATCCATTTTTCAAAACCCGGAAAGCTACCGTATTTAGGACTTATGATTTTGACTCAAAATAGCCTATTTTTTTCCGGTACGCTGTTCAAACGTTATCAAAATTTCCGAAAATCCGGCCCGATAAGATTTTTCGGTTTTCTAAAAAAATCGGGCCATCCTATCCGACTTTGTTCGGTTTTCAAATCCAAATTTCCCTTTTCAAAACCTTCCTCTTCTTAGGACTTCCCGTATTTAGCAGTGTCGGGTCTTGTCATAAGTTGTTAGAGTCTATAGCGTCGAAACTCCGTCGATCCTACATCACGGGTTTCCACCCCATCCCAGTCCGCCTTATTTGTCAAGGCAAGGCCCACCTGCGTAGAACGAACTTCTACAAAGGAGGGCCCGTTTACACATTCAAGTCCAAAGTCTAGGGATATCTCACGTGGACCTTCCTTCGAGCGGGACTCGGCCCACATAGCCGAATCCTAAGGGAGGCCCACCTTTCACGAGTCACCCGTCTAGGTGTCCTTTCTGAGTCATTTCCTTTTCAGGCTTTTCATCACTTGGGGGCTACCCTTCAGTAGGGCGATCAATCACGATTGCTCTAAAGGGTCATGTCTTACACGTGCCGTCACACGTACCCCACTTTTGAGTCACTTAGATGTTGCACCGTCTGAGTCCTACCGGAGTCTTTAGTCTCACTCAGGGGGGCTACCCTCCAACCGAACAGTCGACCACGTTCATCATACACTGGCGTCCTTATGATGCCTTTTTTCAAGTCGTACCTATGCTACGAATACTCGAGTCACCTAGGGTTAGGTCACCACGGTTGATCCGAGCACGCGGCGCGGTCAAACACGGTCGCCCAACTTTCGGACTCACCCTTATGCAACTTGGGTCTAAATCGCGGTCGTTACCTTGTCTAGGTCGAAGTTCGGGTATCCCGATCCAAGAGTCTTTGTCATCCCGTCACCCCGGGCCGTGTCTAGTTTGACTCCCTTGCATTTGCGCAAAGCCGAGCTTAGGCGAGTTCTAACACCTGTCACTTCTTCCGATCAGGGACCTCATGAGCGAGACCCCACCAAACCACAACAGATCCTGCGCCGTTGAGAAGGGGGATATCCAAGGGAGTATGCTCATGCTGTCTTGCTCCATTAACAATATCTTCTCAAAAATCAATGTCGCCCTAGATAACTTAAATGCCAGGGTGACCACCATCGAAGAAGACCTTGTAAGAACCCGATCCCGTCTAACACAGCTAGAGCGGGTAAGGCAGCCAATCACCCAACTGAGCCATTTGAAGGGTGAACATTCTTACGAAACTGTCCGATACCCTCAAGATGGCAAGACCGAGAGAGGTAACCCTCAAGTCACCTCTCCAAAAATCAATAACCAGTCAGAAGTAAGGACATTTACCCACTTGGATATGTCCTACACTGTCGCTTTCCATAGGTTGGTTTCGAAAGGCCTAATATCACCTATAGGCCCAACAGCCGACCCACCTTCAGAAAGGCGCTCCAAAGCATGGAACGCCGAGCATTACTGCAAATTCCATAGAGGGAGAGGACACGATACAGAGCTGTGCTGGAAACTGAAACACCTCATCCAAGATTCCCTCGATGCCGGGAGGACTCCCGTTTTGGAAACATTATCACTTGCAAAGCCCCTCATGGACTACACAGGGCCCGGTGACCAAAGCATCCAATCTACCTCCCATGCATCCAAGAGTCCGGATTTGATTTAAGTCCGAGTCTGAGTCCGAGTCTAGGATATATTATTTATTCCAAAGTCAGAGTCAAAGTCAATTGTATTCGGGTCATCTTTCCAAAATTCAATAAAATCAGCTTTTCTATTTCTCATATATACTTTCCTTATGTGTTTCCGAGAACATGATGAACACCGTCATACACTGTGAGCACATGCACGTGACAATAGGCACATCTACAACGACTGCAGGAAACCGAGCCCGTGTTTTCCTTTTACCTATTCCATGTCTGGTATAGAAAAGCCACATGACTACCCGTAGCAGGAGCGGTATCGAATCCTATGACAAATCTAGGTAGTCTCCTAGTTTGGGTTCAAGACGGGAGGCAAGCCCATTTCCCACAATAAACACCCATCCCGCAAGATCAACCAATCCCTACCTCAGGTGTTAGCTTGACAAAAAAAAATGGACGAAAAAAAATCTTAAGTCCAAGAAATAAAAGAAAAACTGGACGAAAAGAAATCAAAAGTCCAGGAAAGAAGCAAAAGGCCAAAACAAAAAAACAGATCGTTATCAAAAAAAGAGGCACCCATGACCGAGGTTAAGCGGTCAATCCAAATCAAAAACTCATGACCGGGGCTAAGAGGTCAACCAACATTCGAAAAATCCCGTGACCGAGGCTAAGAGGTCAACCAAAAAAAAATATTCAAGAGCCCACGACCGTAACGGTCAAATTCAAAATTATCAATACCCGTACCATCCAATAGGGAAGTGACAATCAAGCTGGTCAGCTAACATCACACTCAGCCTTCCCACATTACAACCCTCAAGACCTTCCCGAGACCCAGGCCAGAGACAGCCCGGAATTTTGAGGATTCAAGCTCCATAGGATATCCCTAACCATTAGGGCCAGACATGGTAACCAGATCCCGCATTATCAAAACCTAAGTTCGAGCCATTTTACTCGATTTCCCCTTAACGTAACAGAATTCACAATCACCATACGCAAACCCGAGAGCAAAACTCGTTAAAGTCCCCGAGAGCAAAACTCGTTAAAATCCCCGAGAGCAAAACTCGTTAAACTCCCCGAGAGCAAAACTCGTTAAAGTCCCCGAGAGCAAAACTCGTTAAAATACCCGAGAGCAAAACTCGTTAATATCCTCGAGAGCAAAACTCGTTAAAATCCCCGAGAGCAAAACTCGTTAAAATCCCCAAGAGCAAAACTCGTTAAAATCCCATCCCAATTCTTCTCATTCAAACCAGTTACCAATCCCAAACACGGGAACTCAACTTGCAGTCGGCATAGAACATGCCCAAATAGTTCACACCACCTCTGGGGGTTACCCCGGAGAATGCTCACAGTCACAGGATCAACATCCTAACTATTCTATCCCTTTGATAAAGACATCATTGGGAATGCACCTAGCCTACACCACCGCTATGGCTAGTTACACACAAAGCCCTAATAGACTAGGCACCAAAACATGTCTTCAATCACTGAACTACGGCTTGGTTTGATTTCACTACACGTGAATACGTAGGCAGCCTTTCAACAGAGCCACAACCACTCACATTGACACACATTCAAAAAGCGCCATCATTCCGGTCACGAGACCATCATGTTCTCAACAGTTAGCTTTGTCGTCCTGGGGGCTTCTCTTAGGCAGAAAACCTCCATCCACTCACAAAATCCAGATAAATTCAAAAAAATCTAGCCTTCTTTCTGTAGTATGTCCTAGTACTCGGCTCAGTCGAAGACAAGAATCTGTCAAGACTCGAAGCCGCACCCTACTTTGGGAATATACACAAAAAAAAACCAAAAAAAGATCCGAAAAGAGAACTAAGTCTACAGCACTGCTACTGCTGAGGCCTGCAGAAGCAATCTCATTACAGACTACTACAATCCCAATATAACAGATCGTTCCCATTTCGACTTCGACCGTTTTGCCACTTGCCTAGGCTACGGAATAGCGCAATTTAGGAGTCTTGTTAGGTGGCCCACCCCCCTACCGAATCACGGTCTAACCCTTAGAGAGTCAAAGTCGTGTCTGTCAACTCGTCCTCTTGCGTCCAGAGTCGAGTCTGTCGCCATATCTCTTTCTTCAAATTCTCATTTTAAAATTTGCAAAACTTAGCCATTTGAGAAAATCCTTTTCCTAGTCACCCCAGGAATGAAAATTTTTATCATACTCCCTACTTCATCTAGGCATGCAGGCCTAACCAGAGGATTTTAGGAGTCCGTGTCAGAATCTGATCATGAATCAAGTCATCCCAAGCATTCTTATTTCCAAAAATTTTCAAAATTTTTTTTTTTCAACATTTTCTTTCCAAAAATCAATCAAAAATCATTTCTTCCCCAACGTGAGTCGGTTTTCGCCTAGATGTTACATACAAATTATGTCAGCATACAGGTACACCCAAGACTCTCGAAGAATTCTCAAAGATTCCCCAGTGAAAAAACTCAAGCGACATTTTCGGGATGTATCTGTAAGCAGACACACCCAGAGCTTCCAAGGCAAGCTCCCACGCAATTCCAAGATGGGATGTATCTGTAAGCAGACACACCCAGAGCCTCCAAGGCAAGCTCCCGCGCAATTCCAAGATGGGATGTATCTGTAAACAGACACACCCATAGCTTCCAAGGCAAGCTCCCACACAAATCTAAGATGGGACGTGTCTGTAAACAAACACGACCAAGACTTTTCAGGCAAAGTTCCCGCGACATTATTGACATCTATCCAGGTATGATTTCTATCTTAAGGCTGGCGAGCCCTTCACGCAAGTCTAATGGACTATAAACGACCCGATCGAAAGTCTGCCAGGTCTTAATCCTCGATTGGCCTGGTAGCTACTCTGACGTTCACCTTGTCCAAGCCTCAGTCAGAGTGGGGGCTCTGTAGACACCCACATTTTGACCGCCAGGTGTCTATAGTAGTTCCCGCCAAACACCCGATGATGATCGGACGCAAACGTGCTTTGATGGACTCGGATATGGGCTCGAAATCATGGACATTTGGCTTAGGTTTATTACGGAGTACAAATCTTACTAAACCAACCTCAAATCCAGGCCCAGTGGGTCGTTTCGAGTCAAATAAGACTAATTTGGGTCGAATCCGGCACCAGGGGTAAAACCGTCTTTTAGCGACCAAGTCAAACTCGGTCAAAGATATTTTTTTCGAGTCACACGAGCTAGACGTGACATTACACGTCCGGTTTGGACTCAAACACCACAAAAAATCAGCTTCAAAAAGTATTAAACAAATCTGTTTAAAGCTAGAATTCGATCTCAAGTAGGAATTCTATCCGAAAACCGAAACAGTTCACAAACCGAGCTCAAATACTCGGCTAAAGCACCCCAAACAGCCGAAACACTCCACCAACCAGCCGAGATTCATTGCTTCTTCACCAAGCAACGAAATTTACGTTCCTTTCGACTTCTCACGTTTCCTATCCAAACCGGTATTTCTTGTTATCCAAGCAAGATACCTCTCCTAAACCTCTTCGCCTATAAATAGGACCCTCCATTCAACGAAAATCAAGACAGATTTACGAACTATACACATCAATTATCCTCATCAATTACACATCGAATATTCTCACATACAACCTCGTTACACTAAGCAATTCCCGACAAAACCGACCCTCAAACCGGCCGAAACTCGTCACATCACACGACCAAACCGACACCCTAAACTCATCCTCACCATCTCGACGCTCCCAAGTCTAAGCCACTTTCCGACGAGCTCTTTTCCGAGAAAACAAAGCACGTAGGTTGAGGGTGTAAATCAAACCCGATTCTTCTCTTCTTCTCTTCCTTTCTCTCGTCTTTTTTCGTTTTTTTTTTGTCGTGTCATTAGTCCGTCTTTTTAATATGGGTCGTTCGTCACATATTTTTTATTTCTAGTATCGATATTACAAAAATATTTTCATAAAACAAACGTTCTTAAAATACGATATCGATTCTCTAATCGAATATCGTATCTAACAAGAACTAAATTAAATCTCGTTGATGCTAATAAAATCATTACATCTTTTTTTGCAAAATACAACGATTTTAACGCGGAGAGAACTAACATTTTTTTTTCCTTGTTTTCGTTCAAAATCTTTTTTTTTCTCTATTCGTTCAAAACAATTTTTTTTTCAAAACCTTTTCTAAAATCATTCCGAATATTCAATATCGTTTTCATAATTGAATATCGAATATGACGAATATCGAAAATATAAAGCGAGTATAAATTAATCCATATTTATACGCGATTTATAAAAATTGACGATTTTCGACAAATAAAAAAAAAAGCGGACAGATCCCCACGCGAGTCGCGCGCCTGTCAGGCGACTCGCGCGGAGGCCTGATTGGCCAAGCTCCTCTTTCTCGTTTTCTCGCTTTTCTATTTTTTTCGGATCTTACATAAAAAGCGACTTTCGCGACATATTTCGATAAATACTTTTTTTGACCTCGGTCAACACGTGTTAATCCATCACGTGTCATAAATCTTTTTCAAAATCATGCATATCATCATATTTACATCTTTATTCAATTTATTCAACCGTTACTAACTCGTTTTCTCGTGTTTGTAGCAATTTATTTCTTTCTTTTGTTTTATTATACTAAAACGAACTTCACATGCTAAATATAACTTTGACGTTATTAGTTTAAGATGCATTAAACGACTTAGCAACCCATTTATTTTTTCTCTCACATGCTTAGGGAAAATAATCTTTGCATATCATTCCACTATTGAACTAACACGTCTACAACAAAAAACGAACGATATCTTAGTAAAGGCCGCTAAGTGCGGGCGGGGTTGGGTGTTCTTAGTGAACCTCTCAACACGTATCCTCACCCCTTACTCAGAACCGTGGTTTCCGGATGTCTGAATCCATTGGCAACGAGAGTCATTCAATACACGATATCCGATAATGTCGGTATCGGTATCACAATGCAAAGTGACGAACCCAATAAGCTCTAACATCGGAAATGGGCCGTATTTTGTACATGGCCCACTACGACATAGAGTGGGTTCGAACGGGCCCGAACTCCCACAAAGTTCGGTGGAGACTCCTACTTCGATTTAAATTTCAATTCGACCCATCTCATATGGAGATTCATTCGCCTCCCCAAGCCCGCGCGTGGCTGCGTTGGGGTGGACCTATGTCATGTCCACAATACTATTTATATTAATTGTATTAACGCTAACATTTTATATTTTGTCGCCAACATTTTATTTTTGCATTCTAAAATTTTATTTATGTACGCTAACATTTAATATTTAATTATCGTCTAACAGTTTTTTTGTAATCGTCATTACTAATTCCGCGTATAATTATATAATATTTAAACCGCTTTCGGATCGAGCACGTTTAATTACGGTTTCCACTTCAAGTCCGTTTAATCCCTTTACAAGTTGTAACAGTAGTAACACCCTTTCGAGGAGCGCCGCTCTAACCACTTAAGGGCGTAACGCGATCGTGGTAACACGTAGTTAAACATGTCCGATACCATTTTTGAGATTAATACGAAGCCCGTTGACACGAAATCGAACATCACGTAATCCGTAAGGATTAGGAATGATGTCGTGACGCGGAGGGAATCGATTTTTGTCCTAATCAAACATATAATGATTTCATAAAGCGTATTTCAAATTCCCGATACCGGTCTCGTAATCATAAAATGCGTGTTGCGAGTATCGAAAACCCAGTCTAGTACAAATTGTATAATATTTTTACGTGACTCGGCTAGCTATCGATTTTAAACCAAAATATAATTCGAGATCGCCACCTTTTCGAAAACGAACAGCAGTTCGTATAGGGGGCACTCAATAGAGTGCCATGGCTCACTCGATCGAGTGACCCCCCCCCCAAAAAACAGGCAGCGGCTCATGGTGAAGGGTACTCGATCGAGTCTCCTCCTAGACTCGGTCGAGTAGCCTTCCTCACCTTCTTACGTGAGCCTTTTACATATGGCTATCCTCGTCAAATTCTTTTTTTTCGACTTTAGTCGACACGTGTTAATCCAATCACGTGCTTCCTCTTTTCAAAACCATGCATTGCATTATTATTCTAATCTATTTATATTACCGTTACTAATTCCATTATTCTAATTTTGCACGTTAGATTGTAATTCCTGGTTGTATTTCCGCCCGTGTAATTTGTAACTATTTACAAGCTTCCTATTTTGATGTTTGCATTTATCGCACTTAAATGAACATCACATGCTAAATCTCTTCGACGTGAACCAAGATGCATTAAAATGACATAGTAACCCATTCTATATTTATATTTCGTAAAACGTTGTTTGCATAACATTTTACCGAATCACTAGCGCGCGTATTAAAAAACCGGACGATATCTTATTAGAGGCCGTCATGTGCGGGCGGGGTTGGGTGTCCTTTGTAGGCTTCCCAACACGTACCCTCGCCCCTTACTCAGAACCTTGGTTTCCGGATGTCCGAAACCGTTGGCGCACGAGAGTCATTCGATATACGATACCCGAAAACTCGGCATTGGTATCGTAATGCAAACTGACGAACCCCACAAGCTCTGATCTTTAGCTAATTCATGCAAACTAAATGGGAAAGCTCGAAATTTAATACAATCATCATCAATACCATCCAAAGATAACGTGGAACAAGCAAGATAAAATTCATGTATATGTTTTAGAGCATCTTCATTAGATCGACCATAAAAGTTTGGGAGAATTTGGATAAAACCTGGACTCAGCTTAAATGATTTTTCCAAAGTAGGAAAAAGAATAGGGTTATTTGACAATAATACCAACTATAAGAGGACTTCATAGATTAATCTCAACTATACGTAATCTCGTTTTAATATGAATTATGTCTTCATTAATCTCTCATTGATATAGGTGAACGGTTACCTGGAAAACTGGTTGGACCTTCCTCTTCAGTTTCGGCTATTGGTTAATTTTTTTTGAATCTTCCTAAATTCATCTTGCATTTTTTTCCCGATTAATATTTTAGAAGCCATGAAAAAAATGCTTTAATTTTCTCGTTGTTTTGTCTTTCATGAACGTCGACGGAACACTCAAGGACCCTAGAAAGTCACAACTGGTCACTATTACCGGTAATTGCAGGTCATAATTTTGTCCATAGATAAATGAGATTAATGAAGGCATAGTTCATATTAAAACGAGATTACGTATAGTTGAGATTATTCTAAGAAGCCCCCTTATAGTTGGTATTATTGTCATGAAATAACCCAAAATAATACTAGTCTCCGCAGGAAATAATTGCTCCCTTAAACTCTTCTCCATTCCAGCAGACATCTCAAATATTTTAAATAAGTACCTGAAATAAAAACTAAAGAGTATATAAAATAAAACAAATAACTAACTAGATAAATAAGTAGTAACTAATTTACCAGCTAACTAATATATAATCAACGATAATAAACAAATCAGCCCCCGGCAACGGCGCCAAAATTTGATACGTGTCGTAACCGCAGTCAAAATTAAATTTATAATTCACTTTCAAGACTCTAACTAACTAGTAGAAGGACAAGTAAAGGTCGAACCCACAGGGACTAATGATATTATCTGAGATTAACTTAGTAGTATTTATATAGTTATATAAGTATAAATATAAGAATGGAGGATTGTTTGGGTGGTTTTTATACTAAACTAGCTAACTAAAATTAAATAAATAAAACTAATAATACTAACAATCGCAATAAACAGGTAGAAAGTCCTTATAATGAATTTATCGGAGAAAGGTAATTTTCTATAGATGTCTGCTAAAATATTCGATTCTCTTAATCAATTCTATTGAATAGGTTAGTTAATCGGTTAATCCTTGAATGCAAGTAAATTACCAATTTTATCTTTCTGACTCGTTAAACCCTGTGAATGCACACAAGTTTAATCCTCACCAATCTATCAAGTTAAGAATGAACGCATGAATCAAATTAATAAATTAAGTCGCATTAAGATCACTAATCAGTTGAATAAAATATAACCAGAACGCTGCAATTATATCTGACTCAACTACTACACAAGATTCTAGCAATTAAAATTAGACTAGAACACTGCAACCTAATCAAAACTACTATTAATCCAACGATCGATTCAATGAATACAATTAAGTTGGCCAAACAAAATTAATAAATAAGAATCAGATAGTCAAATAATGAATCTTATATAAATATCCAATAAACTCATTAATCAGTCAAAATGATATCATAATCTCATAAACCCTAACATCCAATAGCCAATTACACACTCCAATTGAAAATTACTCTAAACAAAACATAATAACAGTAAATATAAGATAAAGATTAGAAAAGCTTATAAAAATCAAAACGGAATTTGATTAGAACGGAGTCGAGCAGTCGTCTCCGTCGTGTCTTTATGGTCCGTCGTATGCCCTTCTTTTTCCTTGTTCTTCTTTATTCTCTCTTCCTCCACTTCTTTCTTTTTTCTACGGCTCACCTGTTCTTCCTCTTTTATAAATTTTTTTCTTTTTTTTCTCTCTTATTAAACCCTTTATTTCCTTTTTTGGGTTTCCTAATCTTTCTTTTGTTGTAATGGGCTTCAACCCATTTGTTTGGTGTCGATATCTGCTGGCCTGCTGCCTTGTAGATCGATTTCGACCTAGTAAATGACAAAATTTGATGTTGCTCTCTTCTTTAAAATTGTAGGTCTCGAGCTTAGTTTTCCAACGCATCTTGAATCACTTGATTCCAATATTGTATAAGTGAGATATCATCGTCTTAAGATAGACCTATATAATGTATACGATAATGTATTATTTGACCTTCAAATTAAATGGTTTATTCTAAATAAATTTTAAAAAATAGACAATAAAACTTAGTTTAGCATATAAATAATATTAACGTACATCTTAACCCGAAAGTCATAAAAATACGTTTTTAGCTCAAATAATATGAAAGACAACATAAAAACCATAATATTAAAGGGGTAAAATATGCAGAAATATCGATTTATCAATTCCCCTGTTGATATGTAGGTTAAAATAGCTTGATACCATGGCTCAGGGTCAGCTATTTCAATGTCTTGAATAGCGTGGATGTATGCCAGCTTGGATCATCTTTCGACACAAATCGGCATGCTGGTTAGGTGATCGGGGATATTCAGTAAAGATGCCAATTTGGAAAGTGCATCTGCGAAATGGTTTTCTTCCCGGGGCAGGTATATGTATTCTACCTTTTGGAATTGTTTCTCGAGAACCTTTACTCGCGCCTGATAAGCCACGAGGTTGGCATTTCGAGTTTTCCATTTTTGTAGAGCTTGGTTGATAACTAAAGACGAGTCGCCGTGTACCCAGAGGTTTGTGACTCCTAAATCGGCGCCGTTTTGTAAACCATGGATGCATGCTTCATATTCGGCTGCATTATTTGTAACATCAAAGTCCAGCTTAATGGATATGGGAGTACGCTATCCTTTTAGTGAGATTAAAAGAATCTCGACCCCAAATCCTCGGAAATTCGACGCCCCATCGAAATGTAAATCCTATGTCTCTACGTCGGTAAGGAATATGTTTTCGTCTGGGAAGGACCAAGTTTTGGTTTGTCCGTCCTCGGTTATAGGGCTATCTGCGAGGAACTCGGCTACTACCCGACCTTTAATGGCTTTTAGTGGCACAAATTTATGGTCGAACTCTGCCAGCATTAGAGTCCACCTAGATATCCTACCATTTAGGATGAGCTTCTCGAATAGGTATTTTATAGGATCCATTTTGGATAATACACGTATCTCGTAGTTGTGCATATAATGCCGGAGCTCTTTGGTGGCCCAGACTAGGGTTAAACATGTTTTCTCGAGCATGATATATTTTCATTCATACTCAAATAATTTTTTGCTGATGTAGTAGATGACTCGTTCTTCCGAATCGACGGTCTGTGCTAACATAACCTCTGTGGTTGTCTTGGTAGTTGTTAGATATAATAATAGTGGCAAGCCTGGTTGAGGTGGCATTAGGACCGGCGGGGAGGATAGAATCTCCTTAATTTTGTCGAAAGCTGCTTGGCACTTATCTTCCCATAGCTTTCGTTCACCCATTTTCAGTTTTTTGAAGACAAGTTCGTATACAACGGTTAGTTTGGATATGAACCGGCTGATGTACTGAACCTTCCCGAGAAAAACCCTTATTTCCTTTTTGGTCTTAGGAGGCTACATTTCAGTGATGGCTTTAATTTTTGATGGGTCGACTTCGATACCACGTTGGCTAACGATCTGACCTAGTAATTTGCCTGACGTTACCCCAAAGCTGCATTTGTGAGGATTCAGCCTCATCATGTACTTGCGTAATCGGGCAAAGAAGTTCGTTATGGCAGTGAGGTTGCCCTCTCGGCTTTTGGATTTGACGATTTTTCAATACGCACGCTAAGATTTGGCAAATTGTTATGCAAACAACATTTTACGAAATATAAATATAGAATGGGTTACTACGTCATTTTAATGCATCCTGGTTCACGTCGAAGAGATTTAGCATGTGATGTTCACTTAAGTACGATAAATGTAAACATCAAAATAGGAAGCTCGTAAATAGATACAAATTACACGGGCGGAAATACAACCCCGAATTACAATACAACGAGAAAAATTAGAATAATCGAATTAGTAACGGTAATATAAATAGATTAGAATAATAATGCAATGTATGGTTTTGAAAAGAGGAAGAACGTGATTGGATTAACACGTGTGGACTAAATTCGAAAAAAAATAATTTGACGAGGCTAACCATATGTAAAAGGCTCACGTAGGAAGGTGAGGAAGGCTACTCGACCGAGTCTATGAGGGGCCTCGATCGAGTACCCTTCACCATGAGGCGCTGCCTGTTTTTTGGGGGGTCACTCGATCGAGTGAGCCGTGGCACTCAATCGAGTGTCCCCTGTACGAACTGTTGTTTGTTTTTGAAAAGGTGGCGATCTCGAATTTTATTTTGGTTTAAATTCGATAGCTAGTCGAGTCACGTAAAAATATTATACAATTTGTACTCGACTCGGTTTTCGATACTCGCAACACGCATTTTATGATGACGAGACTGGTATCGGGAATTTGAAATACGCTTTATGAAATCATTATTAGTTTGATTAGGACAAAAATCGATTCCCTCCGCGTCACGACATCGTTACTAATCCTTATGGATTACGTGATGTTCGATTTTGCGTCAACGATTTTCGTACTAATCTCGAAAATGGCATCGGACATGTTAAACTACGTGTTACCACGATCACGTTACGCCCTTAAGTGTTTAGGACGGCGCTACTCGAAAGGGTGCCACCAGTGTTACAAATTGTGAAGGGATTAAACGAACTTGAAGCGGAAACCATAATTAAACGTGTTCGATCCGAAAGCGATTTAAATATCATATGATTATACGCGGTATTAGTAATGACGATGATAAAAAAAAATGTTAGACGATAATTAAATATTAAATGTTAGCGTACATAAAAAAATTGTTAGAATGCAAAAGTAAAATGTTAGCGACAAAATATAAAATTTTAGCGTTAGTACAATTAATATAAATAGTATATACATATATATATATAAAGACGAGAAAGAGAGAGAAGAAGAGAGAAGTCGGGATTTGATTTTACACCCTCAACCTACATGCTTTATTCTCGAAACACGGGCTCGTCTAGTAGCGGCAAAGACGTGGGAGCGTCCAGATATATAGGCAAGTTATGGTGTGTATGATTGGGGAGAGGATTTGACGAGTTTTGCTCTCGGTCTTTGACAAGTTTTGATCTCGCGATTGATCATATGTGTATGTGTGTGTGAGTTTGAAGCCAAGTTCAAAGTTATAAGGGTTGAATGATGTATTTTGTGTAAATGATGGGTGATTGAATGAATGTGGTGTGAATGTTGTGTGAAATGTGTAGGGTTGAATGGTTGAAAATGTTGTGTGTAAAGTTGCGAAGTGAATGTGTGTGATGGGGTATTTATAGAAATGACCCCAGTTTAAGGTCACTCGATCGAGTGGCCCTAGATGCACGCGATCAAGTGCCCAGTTCGAAAGCGGTCTGGTTGCATTTGTGAGTGCACTCGATCGAGTGGGCTCAAGCCACTCGATCGAGTGGGTCAACTGGTGAAGGGTTTATAGGGAGAGTTGAGATTTTTGTGGTTGACCTGATTTGGTTAAATCAAACAGCTTCTAGAAGCACGCAGCTGATTTTTTGGTTCGGAATTCGACTTTAACCGAGTTTTGACCCGGTCGCTAAAAGACAGTTTTATTTCCGGTGTCGGTTTTGGCTCAAATTAGTCTTATTTTATTGGAAACGGCCCACTGGGCCTGAATTTAAGGTCGGTTTTGTGAGATTTGCACTCTGCTAAAAGCACATGCCATATACAATTGATTCCGAGCTCATATTCGAGCGCATTAAAACACGTTTACGTCCGATCATCATTGGATGTTTTGTTAGAGACTGCTATAGACACTAGCAGGCAAAATGCGGGTGTCTACAGAGCCCCCACTCTGACTGAGGCTTGGACTAGGCGAAAGTCAAAGTAGCTACCAAGTCAATCGAGGATTACGACCTGGCAGCCTTCCGGTCGGGTCGTTTATAGTCAATTAGACTCGCGTAAAAGGGCTCGCCAGCCATAAGATAGAAATCATACATGAGTTCTGTTATCTGGGATAGCTCCGTGGGAACTTGTTTTTGAAGTCCTGGGTGTGCCTGTATGCAGAGACATCCCTTCTCGGAGCTGCGCGGGGACTTGCTTCTGAAGCCCTGGGTGTACCTATTTGCATATACATCCCATCTTGGATGCGCTAGGACTTGCTTCTGTAGCCCTGTGTGTACCTGTTTGCAGACACATCCCATCTTGGCTGTAATATTCCAGGAGAAACACCGCCTCGGGTTTCTTGCAGGGAAGTAAAGGAGCTGCGCGGGGACTTGCTTCCGAAGCCTTGGGTGTACCTGTGTGCAGACAAGTCCCATCTCGGAGCTGCGCGGGGACTTGCTTCTGAAGCCCTGGGTGTACCTGTTTGCAGATACATCTCATCTTGGATGCGCGGGGACTTGCTTCTCAAGTCCTGGGTGTGTACCTGTATGCAGACACATCCCATCTTGGATGTAATATTCCAGCAGAAACACAGTCTTTGACGTTCCATTGGGATGCACAAGCTTGTACCTGAAATGTTAGATACATAGGCAGAAATAACAGATATAGCAGATAGCAGGAAAGCACATAAGAAATGTAGTTAGCATCTATAGACTGGCTTGCGCTGGGGAAAATGATTTTTGCTTTATTTTGAAATCGAAGTCCTGAAAGCAACTGACGTGCTAGGAGAAGGGTTTTCAAAATTGAAAGGGTTAGAAAAGAAATTTGCAGTTTAAATAGACCGAAATTTGACCTTGTCGAAAAGGATTTTTTTTTTTTCAAATGGCTAAGTTTTTCAAAGTAAGAATTTGAAGAGAGAGGCATACCGACAGATTCGACTCTGGACGCGACATGACAAGTTGACAGACATGTCTTGGACTCTTGAGGGGTTGGACCGTAACTCAGTAGGGGGGTGGGCTACCTAAGATGACAAGACTCTTAAGTTGCACTATTCCGTAACCTAAGCGAGTGGCTACACGGTTGCTCAAAATGGGAAAGATCTGTTAAACGGGGATTGCAGTAGTCTGTAATGAGACAGTTTCTACACGACAGGACTTAGCAGTAGCAACGCTGTAGTTCAGCACTGTAGAAAGGAGGCCAGTTTTTTTGAAAGTATTTTGGACTTTGTGAGTGGATGAAGAACTTCTGTCTAAGAGAAGCCCCCAGACGAAGCAAACTGTATAGAACATGACAGTGTCGTGATAGGAATGATGATGCTTTTTGAATGTTTATCAATGTGGGTGGTTGTGCCCTTGTCGAAGGGCTGCCTACGTATTCACGTGTAGTGAAATCAAACCAAGCCGTAGTTCAGGAGATTGAAAGATATGTTATGGTGCCTAGTTTATTAGGGCTTTGTGTGTGACTAGCCATAGCGATGGTATAGGCTAGGTGCATTCCCAATGATGTCTTGATCAAAGGGCTAGAATGGTTGGGATGTTGATCCTGTGACTATGAGCATTTTCCGGGGTAGCCCCCAGAGGTGGTGTGAACTATTTGGGCATGTTCTATGCGAACCGCAAGTTGAGTTCCCGTGTTTGGGGCTGGTAACTGGTTTGGATGTTTTTTGAAATGTGGTGCCAGGCAGTAAGTGGCTTTGATGATTTGACATCTGGAACTCGATTTTGTGGTGCTAAGGCTTCGAGGGTAAGATATTGTAATGTGGTAGAAAAGGGGGGAAGTCGAGTAAAAATGACTCGGACTTCGATTGGGGTAGGTTGATAATGCGGGATCTGGTTTCCATGTCTGGCTCTGATGGTTATGGGGTATCCTATGGAGCTTGAATCTTCAAAATTCTGGGTTGTCTCTTAGCCTAGGTCCCGAGAAGATCTTGAGCGTTGTAATGTGGGAAGGTTAGATGTGGTGTTAGCTGACCAACTTGATTATCTCTCCCCTATTGGATGGTATGGGCATTGATATTTTTGAATTGACCGTACCCCGGTCAAGGGACTTTCACTTGAGTTGACCACTACCTAAGGTCATGGGCTTTTGAATTTTTTTACCTCTTAGCCCCAGTCATGGGATTCTTCACTTGAGTCGATCGTGCCCCGATCAAGGGATTGACCGTACTCTGGTCGAGGGATGTTGTGAGTTCTTTTTATCATGGCCAGCTCTTTTATTTCGGCTTTTTGCTTTTTCCTTGGACTTTTGATGTTTTTTTTTTCGCAGTCATTCCTCCTATGGTGTTGACAATGAGCACGAGTGTTCCCGGATCTGTGGCGTCCATTTGTGGGCGGATCTGGGGTTAGGCGTTTGGAGCTAAGCCTTTGTAAGGTGTAAGCAAAGTTGATGTTTATGTGAATGAAAACTCGTGGTGTAGTAATCTACAGTAAACATGGTAGTTTGGATCTCGGGATTAGCAGCATTATTCCGAGAAAGCTTGATGGAAACATCGTCCTGAGTTGGGTATTTCTTAACGTTGAGCATATAGAACCTTTTTCTGGTCATACTAACGCCGAAGGCAGGGATTGGTTAGTCTTATTGGAGGGGTGTTTATTGTGGGAAATGGGCTTGCCTCCCGTCTTGAACCCAAACTAGGAGACTACCTAAATTTGTCATAGGATTCGATACCGCTCCTGCTATGGGTAGTTATGTGGCTTTCTATACCAGACATGGAACATGTAAAAGGGAAACACGGGCTCAGTTTCCTACAGTCATTATAGATGTGCCTATAACAGTCACGTGCATGTGTTCACAGTGTATGATTGTGTTCATCATGTTCTCGGAAACACATAGGGAAAGCATATATGAGAGATCGAAAAAAGATGGTTTTGTTGAATTGGAGAAGAAGACAGAATGCAACTGACTCTGACTTTAACTTTGATTTGGAAATGAGGATGTACGATATCCTAGACTCGGACTCAGACTTAGACTCGAATCAAATCCGGACTTTCGAATGCTCGGTTGGTTGTTTTTTTAAGGTCCTTGATTGTAGAGAACGACTGGTGCCACGAATCGCCTAAACTCGGCTTTGCGCAAGTGTAAGAGAGGGAGTCAAGCTAGACACAGCCCGACGCGATGAGAGTGACTAAGATTCTTGGACCGGGATACTCGAACGTTGACCTAGAAAAGGTAACGACCCTGACTTTGACTCAACCATGAGACTTGAGCTGCATGAGGGTGAGTCCGAAAATGGGGCGATCGGGTTTGACCGCGTCGCGTGCTCGGACCAACCATGATGGCCTAAACCTTTAGGATATTCGAGTGCTCGTAGCATATGTACGACTCAAAGAAGGCAACAAGGATGCCGGTGTAGGATGAACGTAGGGTACCCCTTAAGGTGACCGTGGTTGACTGCTCGGGTGGAGGATGGCCCTCGGTTGAGACTAAAGACTCTGAAAGGACTCAAATGGTGTGGCATCTAATTGACTCGAAAGTGTCACACGTGAGACAACATGTGTAGGACACGACCCTTAGAGTAACCGTGATTGATCGCTCTGCTGAAGGGTAGCCCCCGAGTGGGATTGAAGATTTTGTTAAGATTCGAGTGTTTGACGAGTGACCCTTGGATAAAAGGGTCACAAACCTTTCCTTATAGGGCTATGCCTTGTACAAGGTTGACTCGGCCTCGCGGAAAGGCAGAAGGGGTAAGGGAAGAAACTTGCGATGTGAGATCGGCAGAGCTTCGACGCAAGAGACCCTTGACTTGACTTGAAAAAATAAGATGACCCTGGGATTAGGGTAGACCCTTAAGTTAAAGAGTTCTTGAATTGGAATGACTTAACTAACGGATTGAAAGATGGGCGGGATTCCCTTAGGAAAGGTCATGGTGACCGTCCTGTCGGAGAAAAAAATGGCGTGGGGCCGACTAGTTAGGACTCGAGTGCTTAGACGAACCTTCCATTTACGAGTTATTCGTGTTGGTTGGTTATGCCTTTGGGAAAAGGCGGACTAGGATGGGGAAGAAACCCATGATGTAGGACCGATAGAGTTTTGACGCTATAGACCTTCGACAAATTATGAAAAGGCCCGACACACGTATTACGGTAGGTCCTATAATAAAAAAGATTTTTGAAAGGAGATTGAATTCCGAAAAATTCGGAGGACAGTCCTGACTTTTGAAATTGACATCATGCCGACAGGACCGAGTATTTGAAATGTTGGAATGGTTGCGAATAAATTCACATTTTGAAAAATTGGGAGATGGTTCCGTCTTTTGAAATTGGCAGCATGCCGACAGGATCGTGTTTTTGAAGAGTTGAATATTTTGAATTTCGAAAATTTGAATATCAAAAATGAATTTCCAAAAATTTGAAAATCGAAAACGGAATCCCGAAGATTTGAAAATAAAAAACGGCGTCTCGATGATTTTAAAATCGAAATGGAATCTCGAAGATTTGAAAATCAAAAGGGAATTTTGAAAATTCGAAATTGAATAGGGATCGGAAATTTGAATATTGAAATGGACAGCGTGTCGGCTTGGAAATAGGCTTGTTTTGAGTCAAATCTTAAGTCTAAATTTCGGCAGCATTCTGAGTTTTTGAAAATTGAATATTTTTGGAAAGATGCATTTTTGAAATGACGGTTTTTTGAAAATGACACGAAAAACCAAGTAGCACATAGTCACGTAAGCATTATGACGACAACATGTATGCTTTACACTAAGTCTCGGTCGGTCGAAATAGGGTTTATACCAGTGTGCATGGCCTTTTCGAGAATCGGGACGGACTCCCTTACCAATTTGTATAAGGACATGCCGGGAAATCCTTATGAATTAGCCATGAACACGTTGACGTAACCAATTTGGAATACATCACGGTATTGTGGGACGTCGGTCACCAGTACCGACCTGGGTAAAAATGGGGTTATGCATGAACCGTAAAACTAACGCGCGTATTGTACTAATCGAACGATATCTCCTCGAGTCTCACCCTGAGGATCCCGATGACAAGTTGTACATCAGTCTTCCCCAGCGGAGTCGCCAAAGTGTGGACATGACATAGGTCGACCCCGACGTGGCCACGCGCGGGTTTGGGCGGCGAAATGTTTCCCATGTGAGATGGTTCTCGAGTTGAAATTTAAATTAAATTAGGAGTCGCCGCCGGACTTTGTGGGAGTTCGGGCCCATTCGAACCCACTCTATATTTCGGTGGACCGTGCACAAAGTACGGCCCACTTTGACTAGATCAGATTGTCTGTTTAATTTACCTGGTGGATCTATTACATCTTGGGATTGTTTAAGAAAAGTTTTTCTTGATAAATATCAATATGTGAATATTACAAGGGCAATAAGAAAAAAAAATTATGAATATTCAGCAAGATGACAATGAATCTTTAAATGATTATTGGGATAGATTTAACCGATTATGTAATTCTTGCCCACAACATGAACTAAGTGAAAAAATCTTGATTGAATGTTTGTATGATGGTTTGTTAGATGATCGAAAAAGGTTGATAGACACTGCTAGTGGTGGTTCTTTAATGGATAAAACTCCAACTGAAGCTAGAAAATTGATTAATAATATGGCCGTTAGCAGTTAACAATATGGAACCAAGAACGAATGTGATTTGAAATTGCAAAAGCAATTAAAAGAACAAGCTGAGCAGATGAAAGAATTGAAAGATGTTGTGAATAATCAACTTAAAGTTATGGATAACCAACATCAATCTTTAGAAAATAAGTAACACCCCTGATTTTTATAAATTTAAATTAAATTAAAATTTTGTTCGTATTTTTATTTTTACGATTTAACTCGTAATTCTTAAAATTATTATAAAACGAATTTATCGTTTAATCGTTTCATACTCCTAAAATTCTATTTGTCTCGGAAACCCTTCTCATATTTGAAACATATTTTTATTTCTGTTTCGAATTATTGTATACATTTAATTTAATTCTTATCAAAAATCTATTTCGACGATTTAAATTCTAAATTATTTTTATTTATTTGTATTTCAGCTCGAATTTCTATTTTCGGCTCGAAACTCATTTATTTAAAGTTTCGTCAAAATATCTATTACCTTTCCTCGAGAAATCAATTTAATTCACTTCATCGAAGATTTATTATTTTTCGGGAAATACTATTTCATCGTCTAATTATTTATTTCTTTAAACTTCATTTTCGTCTCGAATAATTATTTATATCTCTAGAAACGTTTATTTTACTAATTTTATTAGTCACCCCAATTATTTTTATTAACTCGTTTTAATTCAACTTCGTGGGTCAATCAACTTATTGTCTCGGAAACTGTCTCCTACTTGTACCTATTCGATTAATCGGTTTCCTAACCCCCTCATTAAGCCCACTTGACCTTGTGATTCTTTTCGCCTACCCACTTATTATTACATTCATCCCCTTATTCTTTTGTTTTCCCACATGCATGTATACAACCCCCCTTACTATCATTCACTTCCCTTTTTCATTTTTACTTCCACCGCTTCCTCTTTTTCAGTCATGAGTCTCCCCTGCTTCCTCTTTTCCACCGCTTCAATTTTCCTTGTCACCAGCAGCTCTCCTTTCCCTTTCTTCTTCAGTCTCTTGGCCTGCCATCATCAAACGATCAGTCTCCTCGCGCGTCCTCTGTCCTTTCACTGCCGCCGCTGCTGTTTCCTGAGCTGCTTGCCGCTCATGTGTTTTATTACTACTTCTGTTGTTGTGTACTGCTGCGTACTACTACTGCTGCATTCTGCTGCTGTTACGGTACTGCTACTGCTATTTTTCGTCCCTTTCTTCTTCCTCTTTTCTTCTGCTTTCTTATTTCGTT
Source organism: Agrostemma githago (assembly GCA_958450325.1). Taxonomy (NCBI): domain Eukaryota; kingdom Viridiplantae; phylum Streptophyta; class Magnoliopsida; order Caryophyllales; family Caryophyllaceae; genus Agrostemma; species Agrostemma githago. The sequence continues at coordinate 30,578,691 of OY288249.1, forward strand.
CTCCCCTTTTGATTTCATTTATGGTCGGTTGCTGATGTGTTGTTAATTCGTCATTCTTGCTACTGCCTGATGCCTGATATTGCAGTTCGTTGTTTCTTCTCATCTGTCTCTTCTTCTTGTACTGCTGCATTTTCTTCTGCTGCAGTGCTGTGTTTTTGTCGATTCGATTGATGATTACGGTTGTGCCATTAACTTTGCTGCTGTACAGTTATCGTTTTCTTCTCCGTCTTCTTATATTTTTATTCCTCGTTCCATACTGCTGCTGTCACGTTGTTCTGTTGTGGTCTCGTCTTTCACTTTTGGTTTCGGTTTTGGTTCTTGTTTGGCATCCCTCTGTTCTTCTTCGCCTTTGTACTTTCTCGATTTTTCTGTTCGATATCACATACTTGATGTTGTTCGTGTCTTACTCCCTTCTTCGTTCTGCCCTTCTTATTTTCTTCTCATTTTCTTTCCGTAAATTTACTTCCTTTGCTGCTGCTATCGTCTTGTTGTTTTTGCTTTTACTATTTCCGTTGTCAGTTAAGTCATCTGCTGCTTGAACCATGCCTCTACGTTCCTCTACTATATTGTTTCTTTTTCTGTTCTTGTGGCCGAGTTGTGCCATTTCGTTTGTCATTCCTTCATTTCAATGTTGTTATTATCGAGCTCAATCCTTTGTCTCGGTTCAGAGCCTTATCCTTCCTTATCTCGATCTCGATTCCTTCTCCCTCTTTTTTGTCTTGCTTTGTCGCAATTTCCATGTTCCCTCCGTTCCTTTCCAATCTCCATTAACTCTGACTCTTTTGTTTATGTTTGTGCATATTCCTGATTCTGTTGGAGTATGAAGTTTTACTAAAGTACAAGTGTTCGTGATAACTTTTGAGATCGTGAGTCGAGCTTGGACGACTATTAAACGGGCAAGTACTTTGAAGTTATCGACCTGACTCAAGGTAACTTTAGGACGTTACTCGATTTTATATCGTTTTAGTAGTAGTATGTAGTAAATATTTTAACTTCAGTTTTCTAATTTTTTAGCTATTTATTATTTGCTAAAAATATTGTTTAAATTGTGTACCTTATAAATATTTTACAACTTTCGATATCGTTAGTAATTTTATTGTTTATGATCGTTATAATATTTTGTTGGTTATCGTGACACTAGTAACTAAATAATAACGATTTCATATTTACTTCATATTTCGTTAATTTATAATTTTAACTCAAAATCGTATTTTTATATTATAATAGAGGTTTGTATACTTGTTTAATAAATAAATTTTCGTTTTACGATTTATAATAATAAATGAGAAAATAGTCGATTTTGTTTTAAATATATTTTTAGTCGAGAATATTTTCACTAATAATTTCTTATTTGGTTACAATTGACTATTTTTAGTAAAAATATGTATTATTTATTAATAAAAGCTATTTGCTAAAAATAATTTGAAACCTTTGTAGAATTCATTTCATTTATAAAACTCGTTGGCTCAATTAATTTTAATATCATTTTTCTTAAACCATCTCTTTTCTAAAATTTATAATTTTAACTCGATTTCGTAATTATTTATAAAATACTATTTATTGACTAATTATATTTTATTTATATTTTGAGTAACGAATTTAGAAATATACTAAAGTTACGATAACGACGATAATAATTAAATGATAATTTTGTTAGATATCCTATTATTATACATTTCACTTATTTTAATCACTTACGTATTTTCTATAGCAATATTTCTATTTTACGTAAGTTTCTAAAATTAGGAAGTTTCTATTTATAGAAATTTTCCCTTTTAATATAAAATGTTTATTCCTTTTATCCTCATAATGATTATATCTTTTGTTTATATCGATAATGACTGTTTTGGAGTTATGGAATAAAGATAAGTGTGGAGTTAGAGTAATATAGCCTGAGATGTACGTTTTTGCCATCAGCTATAAAGCATGTGTGCCCATTTGGGGCAGATTTGGTCGTTGAACTAGGCGTAGTTTCGCCCAAGAGAGTGTGCATTGTGCCCTTAAGCTAGTTATTGCATCGTGTTAGTCACCGTGAGTTGAACTCGATACAATTGGTATCCAGGAGGGGTGTATAATACTTAAACCAGGACCTCGCTGCTCGCAGTCCTGTTATAGTTGAGTTGCCTAGTTAGAGACTGGATTCGGTTATGAGTTAAGTCTACAGTTCTCGAAGCTAGTTTCCAGTATTATCCCTAGTGAAAGTCTAGTCTTGTGCACATTGATCGAATTTCCAGAACGCCGTTTTGAATATATTATAATTATTATTATTTTCAATTGATTTTTGACTTGCAGGTTGACAAGTGCTTTAAGTTTCGCTGAAAACTTATTTTTATTATATCGTCCTACTGTTTTCTCTTTTTAAATATTTTGATATAATAATAATACTATTATTTTCCATATTATATAACATGGCTAGGAGAACGTCCGAGTTACTCCCCACTGACGTGGCAGTTATGTTTATAACATGACAAATATTTGCTGCTGGGTTATGGGTGTCAGCTAGTGAGTAGCGTGGATCCTACTCTTTCTTTATTCATGTAATTTATGGATTTGTATAACTCGTTTGGAGAATTTCCTTTTTAGCCCTTTTGTAAAAAGAGGCCTTTGTATTGACTTACCATTTCTTTTAATAAGATATAGTTTGTCAGTGTGTTTTAATCCCAACTCTACAGTGTTTCCGCCACTGTATTACGTTAAATTTTCTAGGGGATTACAAAATATGATAAAACAATTGGTAGTTCAAGTAGGACAAGTTCACTCTCAGAGCCTTAGTCGTCAAGAACAAACTTATAATAACTTGTGTCACTTGGATAATCAAATGAAATTGATTTGTACCATCCTTGCCAACATTGAGAGTAATTTTGTTAGACAACTTGAACCTAATTTGTTGAATGAGTCTAAAGCAACAACCTTGAGGAGTGGTAGGGAGCTTAAAAATAGATTTGATGTTGAAGAAGAAATTGACGTTATACCAGAAGGTACAAAAAAAATGACGTAGAAGATAGTCGAGATGATCCTCGTATTGGTGAGAGTGAAACAGAAATTTTAGAAAAATGGTCCAGAATTAGAAAAGGAGAAGGTTATGGCTAAATCTACCCAAGATGCACCTACTTTTAAAACCAATGTTCCATTTCCTTCCAGATTTACTCAGTTTAAGAAAGAAGAAAAAGATAATGAAATTTTAGAAATATTTAGAAAGTTGAAATAAATATACCCCTCTTAGATGCTATTAAACAAATGTCAAAATATGCTAAATTTTTAAAAGAGTTATGCACTAATAAAAGAAAGATTAAGAGTGGGGAAAAAGTATTGATAGGAGAGAGGGTATCTGCGATAATTCAAAAGAAAATACCACTTAATTGTAAAGACCCAGGAATGTTTAGTATTCCTTGTAAAATAGGAAATAGTAAATTAGATAGATGCATGCTTGAATTAGGAGCATCTATTAGTGTTACGCCTAAATCCATATACGTATCACTTAAGTTAGGACCTCTTTCTCAAACTGATGTAGTGATTCAGTTAGCAGATTGATCACATGCTTACCCTATAGGAGTTTTAGAAGATGTTTTAGTTCAAGTTAATGAGTTAGTATTTCCCGTTGATTTTTATGTGCTTGATATGGGTAATTCTTTCGATGCTAAGGATGTGCCATTATTATTAGGAAGACTCTTTCTTAAAACAGCTAGAACTAAAGTTGATGTCTAGGAGGGAACTCTTTCTTTTGAATTTGATGGTGAAACGATTAAGCTTAATATTTATGATGCTATGAAATACCCCATTGATACTACTGATGACGTGAGTTCTATAGAGACTATTTATGTGATAGACACAATTACACAAGAGAAACTGGACAGAATAAATGGATTTGATACACTTGATGATGATAACGATTTGGACCCTATATTATCTTTTAAGGAAAAGTTTGATTCTATTCATGATAGTCGTCTAACCACTAATGTTGAGCGTGTTTCATTCTAGTCTTGAGTTGCCTAAAGATTCCCCGAAATTGATTCCGTCTATTCAATATCCGCCAGAACTGGAATTAAAACCCTTGCCTAATAACTTAAAGTATGCTTTCTTAGGTGAACATGATACCTTATCTGTAATTATTTCTGGCTCACTTTCTGACTCGCAAGAATTTAAATTGTTAAATGTGCTTAAAGAATATAAAGAGGCGATAGGGTGGACCATTGCTGATATTAAGGGTATTAGTCCTACATTGTGTATGCATAACATTTTTCTTGAGGATGGTGCCAAACACTAGTAGAATAATAGCCTTTCGCACCGGTTGCAAACCCCTCTTTAGCATCGTTTGTCATAGGTGCCCATAGTGTAGGCATTGTAGATGAGGCACTTTTAACACCGGTTGTAAAACCGGTGCAAAAAGGTATCCTTTAACACCGGTTTCGTGTTGCAAACGGTGCTAAAAGGTATACCCTTTCACACCGGTTACAATACGGAACCGGTGTCAAAGGTTGACCTTTTCACCAGCTGAATCTTAAAACCGGTGTGAAAGGGCGGCATTTTTTTCATCAATGTCAATTTAAAACCGGTGCTAAAGAGTTATCTTCTCGCATCAAATTCATATTATAGTAGTCAATCTTCTCCGTAACTAAAAATCAACGCCAATTGTAGGACAACATACATCACCAGTTAAGTCATAATGCAACATCCTTATATAACACAAAAGTGCGCACATATATTTCCACTACCATACAAGCCGCAGAAATGACGGAAAACCATTTTACATACATAGGCTAAGGAAAGAAGTTTGAATAGCCTACATGCACGCTAGCTACGCTACAATCATTTCATATCAATAACAATTCTTACACGATTTAAACTTCTTGTTGCCAAACACTCTCTTTAAGTAGACTAAATGGCTTCGATACATTTTTGAGCCCAAAATTCCCGAACTAGATCCCTATCTTCAACCGTTATTCTTGACTTTGAAACACACTACATAAATAAAAAAATGAATAATAATAATAGTTGATTAGTGATATTGTCTTCAATTAGAGGTAAACAACAAAAAATTATTCATACAAAGAAAATACCTCCACTAAGCCCTGCTTACTCAAAGAGTAGGATACGGTTATGTCGTACATCCATTTCATGACATAATATCCACATTCAAAACTTCCAGATTGTTGAGGGCACTAGATTTATATAAAGGAATGTGGAGTAAGTAAATCAACTTATGCATTGAAATATATGCTAAAAATTTGGATAGCTTTTGTTATTTACCTCAATCACACTCACGACAAGTTCTTTTTTTTTGGTCGGATGACATCTTCCTGAAATAACCGTGTACACTTTCCGAGCCCTGAAAATATAACCCTGGAAAAATCAAGATTACTCATTCCATTCGCAACGAACTTTACCTTAAAATAAGATTATGATAATTAGTACGGAGTATAATCTTAACTTACAATTTTAGATGATCTGTTATCATCAAACAATGGCTATTCTTCTTGTTCGGGTCAAATATATATGCCATATTGTCCCACGGGCAAACGACAATCAACATCCAATTGTTACTACATATATATATCAACTTCATCTTAGTATAACAAGATAACAACACCAAATACATTAATAATGAACCAAAAGAACTTTAAGAGTCACCTTGCATAAAAAGCACCCATCACATATTTCTTATTTTCTTGGAATTTCCAGACTTTTTTGACGTAATCTTCCATAGCCCTTGTGTCATTCACGTATGAACTAAGATAGACAGGACACATGAAACCAACGCCATCTTCACTCACTCCAAGTGATCTCCCATGTGCATGTAAGAAACTATATTAACAAAACATTGTGCGATGATTATTCCAAGTGAATATACACACAATACAATGTGATCACTAATCAAAGAGAACAATAAGTTTGTACCTTCCCCAAACTTGAATTATCGTTATGTTCAGTGAATCGTAATTCAGCATGTCTTTAATATCCTCTGATGTTAAATGAACTCTGACATCGTCCTTGTAGTTGTAAACCGACTCATTGATATCAATAGATAGCGAAAAGATAGACTCGAATTCTAATGAAGTTAACATTCTTTCCAATTGATGACAATAAGGAGCAATCGTTCCAACCTCGGTAACCTACAAAGTATAACTTGAATTTCATTTTTGGATATAAACATGAATAATATTTCTAGTAAATGAACTTACCTACAAAGTGTTTACTTACCTTTTCTACACTTTGAAGACTTGTCTCATCCTGGTGTGACATCTTGTTACAAGATTCCTTAGCTTCTTTTGGTGAAGGATTTTCTTTCATCTTTATAAGGTCGACATTCAATGAAGTTTTTAATATACTTCAAACATACACCTCTTTGATTTAGGGGTTAATAAAGAATAAAAACATACCTCTTTTTTAGTTTTGGGACGAGTTAAACCCTTAGGTTGAACCTTATTTCGAGACTCCTTGGTATCTTTGGATCTTTCTTTCGTTTTCAAGGTCTCATTGAAGCGTAGCTATAACAAGTAAGAAAGGAAATGAAGCTATTATTAACGTTTAAATATATGAATAAAATTAATTAAATATATTGTGTCCGACTAATTATCTAATTATTTCGTGAATATTCATGTAACACCCGCTATTTTCCTAGCATTTTTATTTTTTCCGTTATGCCTTCGTCATAACTCTGTCACTGTCGGCCTTGTGTTTCATCATTTTTTCAACTTTAATTTCATTTTCGAGTTTAATGATATTTATTTTTATTTTTAAAAGGTTTTAATTCTTTTAGATCTATTTATTGGATTTTCTTCGTAAACTAATTAATTTTCCGCGAGGAATTCTATTTTTCTACGAGTTAACATTTTAAGCTTGGATTTAAATTATTTCTTTTCCTACAATTTTCTGAATATATTTATATAATATTTTCAACCTAGAAATAATTTTTATTTACGAAAAGTTAGCCATTAATGATTTTATTAAGAAGCTTCGCGAATAATTATTTTCTTACGCGAGGTTTACTCGAATTACTTTGAAATGCCTTTAACTATTTTACGATTATACTTTTTATCAACTTATAAATTATTTGAGGTCATTCCCTCACATTTCGGACTTACTAAGCTCTTGGTCACAAGTTTTAATACGTTTTATTTAAACATTTCATTTTATCACGTTAAAACGTAAACGTAAGATAATTTCTTTTCATTCATTGATGCATTATTATCAAAACTCTTCATACTCTCCCTCACTTATGTTTGGCCGCCACTTATGCTTGTTACACATTGTTTTCATCAAATCTTTAATCCCATTTATAATTAGGAAACCATCCATTTCCTTACATCATTTTATTCATTTATCAAAAGTTAAAAAATTTTTACCTTCATCCTCATTTGGCCGTGGCACCCCTTCATACTCTAGGATTATTTTTGCTTCAATTCTAGTCTTAATCGACTCAAATTCATCGTCAAATAATCCTCGTTTCGATTCCTTCGTTAGGGTAATAATCGACGTCATTTTCGATCAATGTTTACCTTTATTTTTATTAGTTTTCTCATGGTATTTTTCTGCCATGATTTTCGTGTTTGGTAGGATTTTTGGATGATCCCGAGGCCGACGAATATATAATCGATTCAGACTTGGAGTAGAGGTAACGTCGATGTTACTCGGTATTTCATGATTTTAATTGTGTATTTGCATGTATAAGTTTTATATTTCATTTTTGACAATATATGTATGTCATATAATCTGGAAAATTTTTAAAAGTTGAAAATTTGCATTTTTCGGTATTTTTATCTCTTTTACGTGATTAACGATTAAATCGTTATATTAATTATTAAAATCGTAATATTCGGTCTAGACTTGTAATATATGATTATATTCTTTAAAAATGATGTTTTTGATGATTTTTAATAATTTATTATTTTTCTGATATTTTAGTTATCGATTATTGAATTATTACCGTTTACGGAGAAAAACGATTAAAAGCCGATTTTTAGTTATAGTACTTAAACATTTTATTTTAATCTGATTTTTGACGTGGTGAAACTTTCTGGTGAAATAGAATTATCTGAATTGTTTCGTAATTTTTCGGAATTGTTAAGTGGATGAATTATTTAATCACTTTAAATCATCGTTTATCGTTAAAACCGTGTTTGTCGTTTAAATTCTCGATTTCTGGTCTTTGGTTTAAATCTGGAAAAATTTTGATTCTGATGATTTCATATTAAAATGTAATTTAATGATTTTTAGTGCTTTAATAAAATGTTAGGAACGATAAGTTTTATTAATGGTATCGTTAATTGATAAAACGGGTTTAAAAGACAGTTTTAACGAGATTTATTAAATATAGAATTTTTGGAAATCTGGAAAAATAGTATTTTCTGGAAAATCATGATTTTTAAGCTTAATAATAATTTTTAGATATTAATACTTAAATCGTTTTGTAATTACTGTTTTTATTAATCGTTATTGTCGAGATTGGACGATTAATGAGAAAACGCTTTAAAAATCGAGTTTTAGAATTCTGGAAAATTTTCTTTACTGAACAGAATGTCCATAAATATATTTTAACTATTTTACGTAATTTTTGTACTATTTATTAAAGTCTTTAATTAATAAGTATTGATTTTCGGACAAACTGTGATTTATCGTTAAAATGCTTCGTCTTTCCTAAAAGAATTATTTTTCCCGCAATTTTGAAAGTATTTAAATATGAAACTTTAAAGAGTTAAATCATACCTTAACATACTCTAAATATATTTGTTGGTTTAATTAAATAAAGACGTCCAAATATTTAATTTGATGTTTGCCGTAAAATCCTATTTATAATTTTATTGTCGAAACTAATAATAATTAGGGAATTTTAGCTATATAACTTTTGAAAACACCCTAATTAGTAATATTAAAATGTTTAAGACATTTTTAATCATTTTATAACGCTTATACGATATTTTAATAATTTCATAAAATTAAATGTTCACTGTGGTAATTAATACCGTTAAGGCCGAAAGTATTAGTTTTATAAATCTATATTGTTTACTAAAAATGTGATGTTAGTATAAACTAATATTTTCGCTATTTTGATATGATGCTATTTTTGGTAAAGTTTCCTAAAATAGAAAGTTTCCTCTTTTGGAAAGTGATTCCTTTTTCTTTTGTTCTCTTATTATTTATAATGATTATATCTTTTGAATATCGATAGTGGCTTTGTTTTGGAGTTATGGAATAAGAGTAAGTGTGGGGTTAGAGTAATACAATCTAGGATGTACTGTTTTGCCATCAACTATAAGGCTGGTGTATCCATTTGGGATGCATTGGTTGTTGAACTGGATACATTTGGTGTCCAGGAGTATATGTGCATTGTGCCCTTAAGCTAGATATCGCATCGTGTTAGTCGCCGTCAGTTGAACTGGATAACTTTGGTATCCAGGAGGGGTGTATATTACTTAAGCTAGGACCTCGCATGATAAGTCGACGTCCTACTATGGTTGAGTTGCCTAGTTAGAGACCTTGGATCTTCGCTGCGTGTGAAGTTGGTGTCTGAGTTCTCGAAGCTAGTTTTTAGTATATCCCTAGTGAAAGTCTAGCCTTGTGCACACTAACCGAATATCCATAACGCCATTTTGAATATTTTTATTGTTATCGATATAAATTGGTTTGCGGGTTGGCAAATATTTTTATGTTTCTTCGGAAATTCTTTTGATTAATTTGTTTTACGCTAAAGCTTATTTTAATATGCGGTTTTACTGTTTTCCATCTTTACTATTTTTTCTATATTATTAATTACTGTTTTAAAATCCTGTTATACGGCTGGGAGAACGTTGACGTTGCTCCTCACTGATTGTGGCTGTTATGTTTTTAACATGACAGGTATGCGTGTTTCCGGGTGTGGGCTAGCGGGCAGACATGATCCTTGCTCGATTAATTTTAAAAATTATGTTTTGTTGATTGTTAAACCCCTTTGTGGATTTATTTAATTTTGGCCATTTTTATTTAGGGCCTAATGTTTGACTTTACCATTTATATTTATATAAAAACATAGTTACAGCGTGTTATAATCCCGACTCTACAGTGTTTCCGCCACTGTATCACGTTAGAATTTCTAGGGGATTACAGTTGGTATCAGAGCATCACTGCTCCCGACGCTTACACACCTGAAATTAGGGAAAAATACAAGTAAGTTATTTAAACAGTAAATAAAAGTATTATTAGAAGTGGGTAGAAACAGATAAGGACTTAACTGTTAGAATTATCTGTTCCTGAACTCGATGATTAGCATTTGATGGGAGGGATTTTGTCGTGAATCCCGCCACCAAATAATAACCGGCTAATCCTAACTGGGTAGATTGGGCAAGTCGGGTCGAATCCACGGGGACGCTAAGAGGCGTATAGACCAAGGTCGCCTAAATACGAGACTAAGTCAACGAGCTAAGCTAGAGAATGATAAGAGGGAGAGAAGGCTAGACTAAGACTACGAATAACAACTAAGGAAAACGGGCTAGGATTAGGTCGGGGTCAAAGGGGTAACGGAATGGTCAAGGAAGAGCTAGAGTGAAGGAGGTAGTAGGGTGATCTAGGTCGGTCCGGGCGGTCGCAACTTAGACCGACCTAGAGGTTCCTCATGGAACCCATTTTGGCGACACACATGACAAACGGGGTTCTAGCGCGCTATGGCCTAGATCGAATCCGGGCGGTCGCAACTTAGACCGACCTAGGGGTCGTCCTCACCGGGCTCTCGCAACTTAGTGAGGGGACCGAACCCACAACAAACTAACACCCACAAGGGAAAGACAAGAAAAACAAGCAATCTAACTTACTTAGTCATTCAAGCATTTCATCAAACATGTAACATGCATCAACCAAGAGGAAACCCAAATCTTCTACCCACATCTCCAACAAACCCTTAATCACCCAATTAACACCCTAATCACCCTACTAACCCTAGCAAGAACACTACTCTAACATAATCAAACTACAACTAACAAGAACAAGAGGAATCATCATAAGAAATAAACATACCTAAACAAACTCTACCAAACTAACAAGAACAAGAACAAGAACAAACAATAATAAAGATTCAAACTTGATTAAAGAACAAAGATTAAGAGAAAGGAAAAGAAGATTATACTATACTAGAAGATGAAAGGAAGAAGGAAACTTGCATAAATGAGAAAAACCCAAAACAAACATCCAAGTTTGTCAAGCTTGGTGAAGATCTTGAAGAATTCCCAAATTACAAGCATTAAACTAAGATTAACGATAATCTAAAGACTAACCTACACTAATCTAATCTAATCTATGCTAAAACTAGGCTAGGGTTTGTGGGTAATGAAGAACCTCCTATAAGATTACAAGAGGAGGGGTATTTATAGGGTTCCAAATGGAAGGGAGATGAAAGAAAAGAAATGCGGGCTACGGCTAGGTGGTCCCGACCGGGACGGGTCATCCCGACCGGGACGGACCCACCATCCCGACCGGGACGGCCTTGCAGTAGCACCCTCCAAAGTGCACTTCATCCCCGACGGGATGAGGTGCATACCCGTCGAGGATGAGTCTTGTAGGCCTCCAATATGACCCTTTTGGTTCCTCCTTGCTTCACATGAACTTCTCATCGATTCTCGGGACTCGGGATCGGGTCTCGGAGGCTCGGGATTGGGTCCCAAGGTCTCGGGGTCGATTCCGAAGCATCGAGTCATCGTTCCTTTACTCCGTTGGCTCCAAAATGTGTATGTATAGAGTCGGAATCACTCCAACTCTTCCAAATCGGTCTCGGAAACCTGAAACGAACTAAAGGAAGCATAAGAAGCCCCTAAACCGCTCCCAAGGAGCGATTCCACAAGGAAAAAGGGACCAAAACACTACAAAATAGGCACTACAAACCACACTTATCAACTCCACCACACTTAACCCTTACTCGCCCTCGAGTAAGCACATACTAACTACTATACTAGCCGAGCGGGTATTAGTGCACCCTACGCCCTTTCAACTCACGCGAGTGCACTTAGAGGAAAAGTGCACTCCGCAAGGCAAGTCGGGTCTTGCGACAAAACTACGGATGCAACCAGACACGAGACACAAAAACAAACAAACACACAAACGAACACATAATCGGTTGCACCCAAAGAAAAACAAATACCGCTTCCCTCAAACAAGCGGTGAAAGAAGCATCGGTTTAGGACTCGAGGTAAGTGACGACGTTCCCAAGCTAGCAATACAAACCGAGGTGGACTAAACCCTAATAGTATGACGATAAAGCAACAAAAACGTTGGTAACTTACCTAGGTCCTCCTAACTTTCTAAAAACGTACTACGGGACGATTGGCGGAGTTGGAAGTGGTGAACCACGGTGTTAGTCGACACTGTAGGTAAGTGAGACCCCGCCCCCTTTAGCGTGAGCCAAGAGGGTCGTCCCGTGTCCAAAACCGCCTAACTAGTCCAAGTAAAAAGGTGGAAAAAACATGCAAAATGAGGGAAGACCGCCTAATGCCGCTATCATCCTTCCTCGGGACTCGGTCCTTTGGTAGACTCTTCGCGGCAAAAGTCGGAAAAAGGCTTATTTTTGTGGGGTTAAGATTTTTTTGTGAGACGATTTTCTTTTGGCATTTTCTCTTTTCTTTTGCATTTTTGCTTTGTTTTGCCATGCCATTCTTTTTCTTCTTTTCTATTTTCTTTTTGGCTTTTGTGCCTTTTCTTTTTCTTCATTCTTTTCTTTCTTTCATTTTCTTTCTTTTTTTCTTTTCTTTGCCCTTTCTTGGCAAGATTTGGCTTTTTGGCATTTCTTGACAATTAAGAAAGAGAGAAATCAACACTTTGCAATTTATTGTGCGGATATGTGTAGGAGGTAGGGTAATGGGTGAGTCGGGACGGGCCCTTCCCTTCTAACCCACAAAAAGTGGAGAACTTGGACTAATCAAACAATCCCAAACACGGTCACCTAAGGGACGGGACTCGGTAACCAAGGTCTTTTCACACCGTGGGTGGTCATAATGGTCAAAAGTGCAAATCCCGTAATAAATCCCTAGTAAGCTAGGTGGACTCAAGGTAAAGGACCAACGAATTCATTGATTTAGGGTCATTCTACTAGATTAAAGTCCAAGACTCGATTTACACTACTAGGAAGGGAAAGTACACACTCACACACTAGCCTCTTAACCGGGTTTTCAAAAACCATTTACGCACAAGACACACAACAAAACACAAAACAAAGACTCAACGAAAACGAAAGAAAAAGAAACAAAAGCGACAAAACAAAAACAACACAAAACGAACACATACATAACACAAACACCACCCCTAGCTTCCAAACAAATCACCAAACCACCCACAAACTTTACAAAGCTCCTCCCGAGCACACATCATCACAAATCTCCTCCAAACTCACAAGAAGCAAAGAGGGAAAAAGGGATGAAGAGATGTTACCGGAAGTCTTGAAAGCTCACCAAAGCTAACGACGATTAGGCAACCTATTAGGAAAAGAGGGGGGCAAAGCACGCACAACAAAACAAAAATACGACATAACGACACAAAAAGGAAAAGACGCAAAAGAAAATCTTTTTGATTCTTGTGAAAATTTTCAAATTTTCAAGGTTTTTTAAAGATTTTTTCGAAAAACTACAAAAATAAAGCTAACTATGCTAGAATATCACTCCCCCACACTTAAGTCGAGCCATGTCCTCATGCTCGACCGTAGTGCATGGGAGCACAAAAGAAACTACGAAAATAAAGCTAAAAATCAAAAAGTGGAGAAAATGGTAGAAAGCGTCCGGCCGGGGTGTAGTCAAGTCACCATGGGCCGAGACAAGAAAAGATATGGAAGGGGGAAGAAAAATAAAAAGAAGGAAATAAAAGGAAATGGGAGGGAAGGACTAGGTGTAATCAAGTCACCTAGCCCGGATTCCGCCTAAATCCGACTAAATCCTCAAAAGGGAAGAGTGAAAAACTTGTAAAATTTGGATTTTGAAAATGACTCTCGATGTAGTCACATCATCGAGAATCGGGAGCAACCACAACCAAGGCCTCGAAGGCCACCATGACAAAGGGGAAGGGGAGAAACAAGGGGAAAACAAGCAATAAAAAACGGAAAAGAAAGGATAGTTGCCATACCGACCGGTTAGCAACCCACTCTCTCCATCGTCTCGATGATCAATATAGGCACTTGCTTGTTGTCGTCATTGCTATTCCGCTTTAAGCTTGATAGAACCGCATGGTAGAGGTAGTAATGGTGCGAGGGGGTGGGATTTGATGTGAATATCGGTCTAAAGTGAGGAGGAAATGAGGTTAAGGTATGTAAATGGGGTACATGGGTGGTATGATACGAGAAAGGAAGGTATGGAGGTTGGGTGGGGGTATATAATGGTTGGGTGGGCTTGAATGTCGAAAAAGAGGCACCACAGGAGTAGGGGATCATCCTGGTCGGGATGGGTGGTCCCGGTCAGGATGACATACCCGTCCCGGTCGGGATGCCTCCTTCCCGATCGGGATGACACTCCAGTGAACTCGATTTTTGGCACCCTCATCCCGATCGGGACGGCCCCATCCCGGTCGGGACAACACACCCTTCCCGGTCGGGAAGGGTCTTCATGACTCCCATGACCCCAAAAACCGACTCCCTTACTCACGATCCAAGCTCTATCACTAACCACTCCTTTCTAGGAGTCACCTTCACTTCACCTATCACAATAAACTCAAAGTACACATCAAATTCACTCCCTCACATCGCTCATCAAAATACCAAAACAATTACAAGAATCCCACAAAACTAACAAAATCAAGAGATAAAAACACACAAATACAAGCACAAGTACTCTAAAGAGGAGAGGAGAATATACAACATGACGGTTCTTTAGGAAATCCGTCAAACCTAGGATGGTGGATTCTTCTTCAACCGTAGCCCTCAAGGGCATGGAGGAGCAAGTCGAACGCGCTACCGACATCATAATGAAGGCCCAAGAAGCGCTCGAGCCTAGCCAACCTCCACGGCCTCCAAGGAGGAGGCAAGAAGTAGGAATCAAAAGACCCAACGTCATCATTCATGGCATCTCCGGGGTCTATCCATCCCACGAGCTTAACCGACCTCTTCCTCCCTAAGCATCGCCTCCAATCACAAGCAAGCTTCATCTCTAAGAAGCGAGGCACAAAAAGCGGTTTTGGCCTCATCTCCTCCATGCACACCCCCACACTTTCCTCAAGTTCTGGTTCCCCATCTTCATCACACGGCCCCACATCATCTTGGAGAGGAGAATTGAAACTTCTACCGGTGGTTTCAATCTCTTCCAAGTCCTTGCTCGGTTCACATACAAGGGGCTCTTGATGCTTATCCACATTATCGCACAAGGGCAACTCGAGGTTAATAATCTCACCCAACAACTTCACAAACTCTACCAAACCATCCAACTCACTATCCTCCTCCATTTCCTCACCAATGTTGTCTTCACCGAGGGTCATATCCTCATTCGTCACTTTTTGGGTAGACGATTGAGGTTCTTCAAAGCAAATCTCTCCATCAAAGGGAACAACGTTGGCGGCTTCGTGGTTAGGTTGCTCCTCTCTCTCAAGTGGGCACCCTTCATCTAATTGCGATGTTCGGGATAAATACATTACGGTTTGAACCGATTATGCATTTAATCGAGCATCCATCGCCTCGTTCTCCTTCCGATATTGGGCCATTAATTCCTCTTGTTCTTTTTGCATTTGGATGGCCATTTCTGGTTGGCTCTTTTGCAATTGAAGAATCGATTGATACAACTCCAAGTTCGACGATTGGTGGTCATTGGGGTCTTGTAAAGCTCCTTGATAATCTTGATAATCTTGATGATAATCTTGATAATCTTGATTAAACATGGTGTCTTGATGATGCCCAAGGGGTGGGGCATCATATTGTTGGTAGTGAGGTTGAGGTGATTGGTAGTATTGTGGGTCATGGGGTTCATATTGTGGTTGGGGTGGAGGGTAATATTGTGGGTCCTGGTGGTATTGGCTTCCATAAGGTGAATCTTGATTGAACATGGTGGGTTCACAATCATAGCTTGAGTAATAGCCACCTTGATCGTAGGATTGATAGTCATTCACTTGTTGGTAGCCATTTCCATACTCTTGAGGATCATACCCATCTTGATTACCCCAAGAAGCTTGATAGTGGTAGGGGGACGTCATGTCATACCCTTGGTTCATGGAAGAAGAGGAGTAGCTCATATCGGCTCCCGAGTGTGTGGAGTTTAGATCAAACCCCATGCTCGCTCGAAAATCGTAGTCCATACCCGGTTGGAAACCACTCATTCTAGCAACCGTCCGTTAAAGCGGCTCTAAGTCGCAAGAAGAAGATAGTCACCACCTCTAAGCACAAACTGTAGACTAAGAACAAACGTGAGAAGTCTAGTGCTTTTTGGGCACTAGACAAGAGAGAAATAAACCCCACACACACAAGAAGCAAGGTAACCAAAAGAAAAAAGAAAAACACAAACACAAGACAAAGTCAAGTAACTAGGAAAACAAAGTCTAAACTAGCACCGTCCCCGGCAACGGCGCCAATTTGATGGGAAGGATTTTGTCGTGAATCCCGCCACCAAATAATAACCGGCTAATCCTAACTGGGTAGATAGGGCAAGTCGAGTCGAATCCACGGGGACGGTAAGAGGCGTATAGACCAAGGTCGCCTAAATACGAGACTAAGTCAACGAGCTAAGCTAGAGAATGATAAGAGGGAGAGAAGGCTAGACTAAGACTAGGAATAACAACTAAGGAAAACGGGCTAGGATTAGGTCGGGGTCAAAGGGGTAACGGAATGGTCAAGGAAGAGCTAGAGTGAAGGAGGTAGTAGGGTGATCTAGGTCGGTCCGGGCGGTCGCAACTTAGACCGACCTAGAGGTTCCTCATGGAACCCATTTTGGCGACACACATGACAAACGGGGTTCTAGCGCGCTATGGCCTAGATCGAATACGGGCGGTCGCAACTTAGACCGACCTAGGGGTCGTCCTCACCGGGCTCTCGCAACTTAGTGAGGGGACCGAACCCACAACAAACTAACACCCACAAGGGAAAGGCAAGAAAAACAAGCAATCTAACTTACTTAGTCATTCAAGCATTTCATCAAACATGTAACATGCATCAACCAAGAGGAAACCCAAATCTTCCACCCACATCTCCAACAAACCCTTAATCACCCAATTAACACCCTAATCACCCTACTAACCCTAGCAAGAACACTACTCTAACATAATCAAACGACAACTAACAAGAACAAGAGGAATCATCATAAGAAACAAACATACCTAAACAAACTCTACCAAACTAACAAGAACAAGAACAAACAATAATAAAGATTCAAACTTGATTAAAGAACAAAGATTAAGAGAAAGGAAAAGAAGATTATACCATACTAGAAGATGAAAGGAAGAAGGAAACTTGCATAAATGAGAAAAACCCAAAACAAACATCCAAGTTTGTCAAGCTTGGTGAAGATCTTGAAGAATTCCCAAATTACAAGCATTAAACTAAGATTAACGATAATCTAAAGACTAACCTACACTAATCTAATCTAATCTAATCTATGCTAAAACTAGGCTAGGGTTTGTGGGTAATGAAGAACCTCCTATAAGATTACAAGAGGAGGGGTATTTATAGGGTTCCAAATGGAAGGGAGATGAAAGAAAAGAAATGCGGGCTACAGCTAGGTGGTCCCGACCGGGACGGACCCAACATCCCGACCGGGACAGGTTGGTCCCGACCGGGACGGCCTTGCAGTAGCACCCTCCAAAGTGCACTTCATCCCCGACGGGATGAGGTGCATACCCGTCGGGGATGAGTCTTGTAGGCCTCCAATATGACCCTTTTGGTTCCTCCTTGCTTCACATGAACTTCTCATCGATTCTCGGGACTCGGGATAGGGTCTCGGAGGCTCGGGATTGGGTCCCAAGGTCTCGGGGTCGATTCCGAAGCATCGAGTCATCGTTCCATTACTCCGTTGGCTCAAAAATGTGTATGTATAGAGTCGGAATCACTCCAACTCTTCCAAATCGGTCTCGAGAACCTGAAACGAACTAAAGGAAGCATAAGAAGCCCATAAAACGCTCCCAAGGAGCGATTCCACAAGGAAAAAGGGACCAAAACACTACAAAAAAGGCACTACAAACCACACTTATCAGCATTGATTATATGTTGTTATTTGTGAACTTCAAGATGGCCGGAAGAGGCAACCGAAACAACAACAACAACAATGATCAGGGAGGTATCGAAGCACTGGCTGACACGCTACGCAACATAGCGCAGGCCATGAACGAGATGAACAATCGGAACCACCAGAGACCCTTTAGCTTCTCTCATGCTGCTGAAGGAATGGCTAAAAGCAGACTGGATTTCTATGATGGCTCGGTGGACCCCGAAGTCATGAACCGTTGGTTTCGACTGATGGAACGGCAGTTTGGAATTTACTCCGCCCCTGAGAATCAGAAGGTGGGCTTGGCTGTGCTGTACCTGTCAGACGATGCGGACTGATGGTGGACCCAAGTTGGCCCGACTGCACTTCAAACTCCAGGATTCAACTGGACTCAGTTCAAGGCCCTCCTAGAACAAAGATTCTACCCTGAGGATGTGAGGCATCAGAGGATGACTGAATTTAACGCTCTGCGCCAGAATACCATGTCTGTAGAAGCTTACACTACTCGATTCCATTTCCTGGCAAATTCTGCTAGAGACCTGTTACCCAATGAGAATTCCCGAGCTTTCTTTTATCGAGGAGGACTTCGAGCCGATATCACCCTCAACATGCCACGGAGTCTCGCAACTGTTAATGAGCTCTATAATGCTGCGCTTTATGCAGAGTCTTCAATCGAGCGGGTGAAATCTATGAACCCATCATCTGGTTATAAACGACCTTTCTCCCACTCTGAGAATAACCAAACCTCTTCTTCGAAGAAATTCCATTCTTCAGGAGGTCCGAAACACTTCCCTTGTCTTTTCCCTTGCTTTTCCACCCTCTATCTTTTATGGCGATGAAATCTATCGTTACCTACTTATTGCAGACAATGATTACAAGAAGTCCAACTCCACGCCGTTGTTCGCAAACAAGAAGAAGAACATTTGTTACAAATGCAACAAGGACTACCACGCGGGAAAAAACTGTGACGGTACTCCTTTCACATGCTTCACTTGTGGAGAACCTGGTCATCGCTCCTACAACTGTCTGAAGAAGACTGCTGCCACTACTGCCAAAGTCGCCGGTGTTGTTGCTACAACTAAGCGCAAGGGTCGTATCTTTATGATGAGCAGAGCCGATGCTGAAGCACACCCGGAGATCGTCACGGGTATGTTTTCTAACATCATTTTTTTTTCTTCTCGTGCCTTCTTCCCACCTGTTGTAGGTGCATCCTACCCCGCTAATCTTATTCATTTTAACTCCTTGGGTTCAGCTGCCTCCCATCCCATGAACCACCCTTTGTTTTATTTAAAAACTCCCGCTTTGATTTATTGTTTACCCTTGTTCTATTTATTCGTCAACCATATTTTTTTGAACCCCCAATTTTTTTTTATAAAAAGTCTGACTAGTTTAAAAACATTGAACTACCGTAAAAATTTTAACATTTTGAGTTATAATTTCATATTGTGAAACCCCATGTTTTGCAAAAAGTCTGACTATCTTAAACTTTTGAATATCGTGAAATTTATCATTTTTGAATTTTAATTTAAATACTTTTTACTCCATTTTTTTAGTTTTATCTTTGGTTGATATTTATATTAAATTCTGTTTCCAAATACCTTAATAATTTATTTATTTTTAAAATATTCCAAATTGGTTCAAATTTTGATTTTTCAGGCGATCGGAATTTTATGAAGACTTTCATATTTCCAAATACTTCAATTTCTAAAAGATTATTATGTAAAACATTTTAACATTGTCGAAATTATTTTGAATGTTCGGGTTTGATAACATTTTTGAAAACTTAACATTTTGAAATTAGTTTTCGTTTTATTGTCGCTGAACTTTGGAATCTGTTATTCAAAATGTTTGATGAGTGCTTCGATTTTTACCAACTACAAAATTTGATTTCTCAAAACTAAATTTTGTTTCGTCAAAAAACCGAAATATTTTCGAATTTCTTAATCAAATTACCTTACTTTGTTTTGAAAGTGTTTTGGTTACCCTATTTTCTTCGACTTTGTTTACAAATGTTAGTTAACGTTGTTATTTTACCAAATAACTTTACTTTACGATTTCATTAATCGAAAGATTTTAAACTTCGGGTTGGTTAGCCCAATTCTTCTTGGAATAAATATTTGCCTTCGATTTCGTATCACTTTAATGGTTGTAAAATTTTCTTTTAAAGCAAATTTTTTTATAATGCGAAAATTGTTTCCTCACCTTTTCAAGTGGGGTAATCTTGTTTCCTTTCTACTTATGCTTAGTTTCGAGGACGAAACTTTCTTTTAGTGGGGAGGATTATAACACCCGCTATTTTCCTAGCATTATGCCATCGCCATAACTCTGTCACTGTCGGCCTTGTGTTTCATCATTTTTCCAACTTTAATTTCATTTTCGAGTTTAATGATATTTATTTTTATTTTTAAAAAGTTTTAATTCTTTTAGATCTATTTATTGGATTTTCTTCGTAAACTAATTAATTTTCTGCGAGGAATTCTATTTTTCTACGAGTTAACGTTTTAAGCATGGATTTAAATTATTTCTTTTCCTACAATTTTCTGAATATATTTATATAATATTTTCAACCTAGAAATAATTTTTATTTACGAAAAGTTAGCCATTAATGATTTTATTACGAAGCTTCGCGAATAATTATTTTCTTAGGCGAGGTTTACTCGAATTACTTTGAAATGCCTTTAACTATTTTACGATTATACTTTTTATCAACTTATAAATTATTTGAGGCCATTCCCTCACATTTTGGACCGACTAAGCTCTTGGTCACAAGTTTTACTACGTTTTATTTAAACGTTTCATTTTATCACGTTAAAACGTAAACGTAAGATTATTTCTTTTCATTCATTGATGCATTATTATCAAAACTCTTCATACTCTCCCACACTTATGTTTGGCCGGCCACTTATGTTTGTTACACATTGTTTTCATCAAATCTTTAATCCCATTTATAATTAGGAAACCATCCATTTCCTTACATCATTTTATTCATTTATCAAAAGTTAAAAAAATTCTACCTTCATCCTCATTTGGCCCTGGCATCCCTTCATACTCTAGGATTATTTTTGCTTCAATTCTAGTCTTAATCGACTCAAATTCATCGTCAATTAATCCTCGTTTCGATTCCTTCGTTAAGGTAATAATCAACGTCATTTTCGATCAATGTTTACCTTGATTTTTATTAGTTTTCTCATGGTATTTTTCTGCCATGATTTTCGTGTTTGGTAGGATTTTTGGACGATCCCGAGGCCGACGAATATATAATCGATTCAGACTTGGAGTAGAGGTAACGTCGATGTTAGTCGGTATTTCATGATTTTAATTGTGTATTTGCATGTATAATTTTTATATTTCATTTTTGACAATATATGTATGTCATATAATCTGGAAAATTTTTAAAAGTTGAAAATTTGCATTTTTCGGTATTTTTATCGCTTTTACGTGAATAACGATTAAATCGTTATATTAATTTGTAAAATCGTAATATTCGGCCTAGACTTGTAATATATGATTATATTCTGTAAAAATGATGTTTTTGATGATTTTTAATAATTTATTATTTTTCTGATATTTTAGTTAGGGTGTTGCTCTTCGCAGTACGCATTTTCCTCGACGCAGTACCGTTTTTCCTATTTTGCCACTCTCATTTCCCCTCCCTCAAATTCATCCTTTTGTTTTTCCTCTCTTTTCTTTCTCTCTTATCCATATCTACCTCAACGCAGTACATTATTTTTTACTTTTACGCAGTACATTTTTTTTTACTTTTACGCAATACATTTTTTTGAAGTACATTTACTTTAATCTTTGAATAAAGTTTTTTTTTTAAATTTGTCAACGCAGTACGTTTCTTTTATCACAGAATACACATTTTTTTTCAATTTTGATGCAAATTTTTTTTTTTTCAAATTTGACGCAGTATATACCCAGTTCATAACTGTACTACACTATTCGATTGCATACTTCCAATTTAATACCGAATATTAAAGTACTAAATCCAAGAATTGAGTTTCTAAATCAAAAAATTGAAAGTATAGTGTTTGTTAGATTTTTTCTTGTATTCAGCCACAACTTTAAATTTATGTTTAAAGTCATGCGAGACATCCAAACCAAAATAAAAAAGACCCCGTAAAAAAGAGGAACACGTCGTACGTAAGGTAATTAATGGTTGAAAATTGATAATTGAAAACAAAAACCCTAATTTCAATAATTAGGGATAAACAAAAAACAAAAATCGTAATTAATGATATATAACAATAAACAAAAAAAATTGATTATTCTGAACTTTGAAACAAAAACCCTAATTTCAATAATTAATGATAACTAATGATTGATATCTGTTCTTCAATCAAAATCTTTCAATAATTAATGATAAACAAAAAATTATAATCATAATTAGTGATATATAACAATAAACAAAAAATTAATTATTTTGAACTTTGAAACAAAAAACCCCAATTTCAATAATTAATGATTGATACCTATTTTTCAATCAAAATTGTATCCATGGTCGATTGAATTTGATAAATTTAATGAATGTATAGTTAGATTTGGAGATAGTCAATAATAATTGAAAAAAAAAGAAATGATTTTTAGGGTTAGGGTAGAAAGGTTTTTTTTATAAGAGCATGCAATGGAAAAATATGGGTAAAAAGTACTGCGTCGAGTAAAATGTGTACCGCGAAAAGTAACTCCGTTTAGTTATCGATTATTGAATTATTACCGTTTACGGACAAAAACGATTAAAAGCCGATTTTTAGTTCTAGTACTTAAACATTTTATTTTAATCTGATTTTTGACGTGGTGAAACTTTCTTGTGAAATAGAATTTTATGAATTTTTTTGTAATTGTTCGGAATTGTTAAGTGGATGAATTAATTAATCACTTTAAATCATCGTTTATCGTTAAAACCGTGTTTGTCGTTTATATTCTCGATTTCTGGTCTTTAGTTTAAATCTGGAAATTTTTTGATTCTGATGATTTCATATTAAAATGTAATTTTATGATTTTTAGTGCTTTTATAAAATGTTAGGAACGATAAGTTTTATTAATGGTATCGTTAATTGTGAAAACGGGTTTAAAAGACGGTTTTAACGAGATTTATTAAATCTGAAATTTTTGGAAATCAGGAAAAATTGTATTTTCTGGAAAATCATGATTTTTAAGCTTAATTTTTTGGATATTAATACTTAAATTGTTTTGTAATTACTATTTTTATTAATCGTTATTGTCGAGATTGGACGATTAACGAGAAAACGCTTTAAAAACCGAGTTTCATAATTCTGGAAAGTTTTCTTTACTGGACAGAATGTCCATAAATATATTTTAACTAGTTTACGTAATTTTTGTACTATTTATTAAAGTCTTTAATTAATAAGTATTGATTTTCGGACAAATTATGATTTATCGTTAAAATGCTTCGTCTTACCTAAAAGAATTATTTTTCCAGCAATTTTGAAAGTATTTAAATCTAAAACTTTAAAGAGTTAAATCATCCCTTAACATACTCTAAATATATTTGTTGGTTTAATTAAATAAAGACGTCCAAATATTTAATTTGATGTTTGCCGTAAAATCCTATTTATAATTTTATTGTCGAAACTAATAATAATTAGGGAATTTTAGCTTTATAACTTTTGAAAACACCTTAATTAGTAATATTAAAATTTATTGTTTTCAAAACGCCAACTTCAAAAATATTTGATTTCAAAACGCCATTTTGAATATTTTTATTGTTATCGATATAAATTGGTTTGCAGGTTGGCAAATATTTTTATGTTTCTTCGGAAATCCTTTTGATTAATTTGTTTTACGCTAAAGCTTATTTTAATATGCGGTTTTACTGTTTTCCATCTTTACTATTTTTCCTATATTAATAATTATGTTTGATGGATTGTTAAACCCCTTTGTGGATTTATTTAATTTAGGGCCATTTTTGTTTAGGACCTAATTATTTAGGGCCTAATGTTTAATAACTTTTTTTCCTACAAATTAATGATGCTGCGGGGAAGAAGTACAATGACAAAGTTGGGATTCAAAGCGCTTTCCTGCATTACTATGAGAATCAGTTAGGCGAGAGAACTGTTACAAAGAATGTTGCTCAAAAAGTTATAGATCAAGGGCCTAAATGTACTCAGAATCATTGGCAGCAACTGCTTATTCAGGTCACTAACGAGGAGATCAAAGAAGTAATCTTTAATATCCCGAATGACAAGTCGTCAGGGCCGGATGGGTACTCTAGCAAGTTTTTCAAAGACTCATGGCACATCGTGGGAGCTGAGGTATGCGATGCTATAAAAGATTTCTTTAGAGAGGGTAATTTACTCAAACAACTCAATACTACGAACATTACCCTCATTCCAAAGGTGGATAGACCCTCGACGGTCATGCAGTTCAGACCGATAGCATGCTGTAATGTTATTTATAAGTGCATCGCGAAACTCCTTTGTCGCCGATTAAGCAATGTTCTTCCTGACATTATTGGAAACGTACAAGGAGGGTTCATAAAAGGCCGCAGTATCATTGAAATTATTCTGATTTGTCAAGACCTGGTTCGATTGTACAATAGGAAATCGGTCTCTCCGAGATGCTTGTTCAAACTTGATTTGCAGAAGGCATATGATACGATTGAATGAGAGTTTTTGGACCAAATGCTCACGAATCTGAAATTCCCACCTCAATTCTAAAATCTCATTATGCAATGTGTAACGACCGCTTCCTATTCACTCAATCTTAATGGCCAGACTTTCGGGTTCTTCCAAGGGAGGCGTGGGCTTAGACAAGGAGACCCGCTCTCCCCGCTTTTATTTACTATCTGCATGGAGTACCTACGTAGAATGTTGTTATACACGACTAGCAATATGGGTTTCAATTATCATCCGCTTTGTAAGCCACTCAGACTCTCGCCTTTGGTGGCATGGAACAAGATCTGCTTACCGATTGAGGAGGGTGGACTGAATGTTATTCAGACTAAAGCGTGGAACATGGCGACTCAGGGTTCACTGGATCCACCATGTTTACCTGAAAGGGAAGCGTTGGGAGGATTACATCCCGAGTAATGATTGTGCGTGGAGCTGGAAGAAAATTCGTCGAACAAGAATAAAGATGCAGGCAGGTTACGACACAGGTACATGGCAGGTGCAAGGCACAAATGGGTACACAATTGCAAAAGCTTACAGGTGGCTGCGTGAGAAAGGAGATAAAATCAATTGGCATAAACATATTTGGAATAGATGGACAATTCAGTATGATAGCTTGGATCCATCAACATCAAGGTTTTAACACAAAAAAAAAATTGGCGGCACTGAAGATAGCTGATGATGATAGATGTTGTATCTGTTCAGACGCGAAGGAAAATGTAGAACGTCTATTTTGCAACTGTGGATATGTACAGGTGCCACAAATTGGGTCAAGATGCAGGCTAAAGAAACAATTACAAATGATTGGAGGAATCGGGTGAGAGGCTCCAAAATGCAGCGTGCTATTCGAAACGGAGTTCTCAATGCAGTTATATATAATGTATGGCAACAGAGGAACAAAAGCCGTATGGAAGGAATACTTTTACGTCCGGATATAGTGATTAAGAATATTAAGTCCGAATTAGGTCTGTTTTTTAAGGCCAAATTGCAACATCAGATGAGTGATAAAGACAAGAACTTTATCACTAGCCTTTGCTAGGCTATGTAAATTGTGTATATTGTTACCTAATATAATTCTTACCTTTTACCAAAAAAAAAATAATGTTTGACTTTACCATTTATATTTTTATAAAAACATAGTTACAGCGTGTTATAATCCCGACTCTACAATGTTTCCGCCACTGTATCGCGTCAGAATTTCTAGGGGATTACAAATCACCTCATCTACAACCAACAAAACCCACTTTTTTGGCCATTGAGCAAAACTACCTGCAGCCTCACCAACCGTTTCAAAGCCGGACCGTGGAACTTGAAGTAGTGCAGTAGAATCTAAACAATTATCGATAGACACATGAACATTAAGTGGGCTCAATGGTTTTTGGTGCACTATTACGTTGTCTCTCCATGGCCAAACCATCCCATCGGCAACGACGACCAAAGTAGTCCCATCATGAATACCTAACTTACATGGTGTATGATCCTATAGAAATATAAGAAAGCAAAGTTAGGTAAATGTTATCATATTTAAAATTATAGACTAAATATGACGGTAATGTTACCTTTAATTCAATAAAAGGGTCACTTTGATCAATTAAAGGACAAGTTGTTTCGTAATCATGTCCAGACGGGGAATGATTTGAAGCTCTCTCATCCTCGACAAAAGCATGGGGTAAAATCAAACCACAAGACTTTGTCATTTCTAAAAACATACTCTTCATCTCCACCCTTGTTTGGCTTTGCATCTTCTCTAACTTTGCATCCATTTCTTCTGGTGTGTACATTTTCTCATGATTACTTCGAATTGGTTGACCAAAAACTTTCTGATTACCAACAAAAGTTCCAACTTCTCTTGTCCTTCCAGGATGCTCCTTTTTGCCCGTTGCTTTCACCAATACGTCTATCGATCTCGAAGAAACAAACTCCCCTTTGCTTCCATATCTGACCAATGTTTTTGTTTACATAGAAACGAAATTATGTTACGTAATTTTTTGGAAGTTACCAAAAACTAAATAACATATTTTTAGTTAATATGGTTATGGATAAGATTTACAATGTTGTCGATAACTTCTTGAGTTTCAGGTGTAGGAGCACTTGATGATGGTCTATGTCCTTTAATCCACTTAAAGCTTCTATCTTTAACACGTTTCAGAACAATTTTTTCTATTTCAATAGGATCGGCAGTAGGATTTTTTTTTCTCGGAACCAATTTCTTCTGCAAACCATTGTTCACTCTTGCCAACATACCCTGCTCTACCCATGAAATGTCGAATCTTGTTATTGACTTGGGCGGCTCGAGCTTTTTCACTCCTTTCCTGCAAACATGACAACACAACCAACAAAAGAAATAGTGAAAACAATCCAAAAACATAATAATGAACACCAAAATAGGTCAAAAACAAAACTAAAACACAAAACAACCCTCGAATAAAACAACCCCCAAAAAAAATTTAAAAACAGAACAAATGGTCCCAAAACAACAATCTACAACAGGAAAATAGATGAAAATAGCAGAGTATAGCAGTAAATTGAACTAAACAGCCTAAAAAACAAAGAAAACAGAATAAATAGTCCCAAAACAGCGACATAAAACCGGAAAACAACTGAAAAAAGAAGAGAATAGCAGTAAATAGGACAAAACAGTCCCCAAAAAAACCGAACAAATAGTCCCGAAACAGCAGTATACATCCGGGAAACCATAAAACAGTCCCAAAAAAACAAAAAAGAAAAAACATAGCCAATCATATGTTCATACCTTCCACTTTGGATCCATACGTTGTCTGACAAACTCCTCCCAATCTTCTTCTGCGATCCCGAATTTTGAACAAGGATTGACATCCAAATTTTCTACCTCTAACCCATTTTTATCTAACTCCTCTTTACTTCTTTGTTTCCGTTTTTTGTGAATATATTCCCTTGTTAACCTTGTCCGAAAATCTTTGAAACGATTCGCCACAATGCTTAGTACAACATGACGTTTGTCTTCTTTGATGGTGTACTCATCCTACACAAGTAACAAATGAAAATGTAGGTTTATCATAAATTAAAGTAGATTTCTTTACCAATCTAAAAAAAATTACCTTCAGTTGTAGCCAAATTGTTTGTTTTTTGCCCTCAGGTACATTAGGCCAACTCTTATATGTGATTTTAATTTCTCGAGATATAACCCCTACTCGTGTCGAAAAGGATTTTCTATGTGGTCCAACTGGGTTATCCACTTCATCAAAGTCTAAAATTTTCGGAACCTTTTTTGTATCTTTCTTTTTCACCTTCAGGCCAGTTGTCGGGCCTCTAGGTTTATACTTCTTTTTTGTTGGTAGATTTTGGACATCATTATTCATATTGTTAGCTTCTTCCATGATGAAACACCTGAAACATAGGGACAAATATAAGCAAAAAGAATAACAAGAAAAATTAAAAACAAAGAATAAAATATAATATAACAAGGCGATATATACATGAACTAATAAAGAATAATAATGAATTGATATACAACCAAAAATGACTATACCTTTCCTTATTTAAAATCACATATTATGAATCTAAAACAATGAACCGTGTCTATTGTTTAGGGTTATCAAACCATATTCCCTCGTTATGATCGTCACGTATATATGTTTCATCTCTTATAATAACCATCTGTTGGTTACTGGAAACAGGAGGAAGTTCATCAAACTGGTCATATTCTTCTCCGTCACTAACACCTTCTACACCAAGAATGCGTCGTTTACCCGAACGAACAACCGACAATCTTTTATCAGAAGGATCTTCTACATAGAAAACCTGTTTATCTTGAGATGCAAGTATAAAAGGCTCTTCTGTATGTCCTACGACGTTGAAATCAACCAAAATGAATCCCATATCATCAACTTTAACACCATTATCACAATCAACCCATTTACACTTGAATAAAGGCACACTAAATGTCGGATAATCAAGCTCCCAGATGTTTTCAATTATCCCATAGTATTCCCTTGTAATTTCTATTGGTTTCTTACCACTTCCGACATACGATTCTGATGATGCAGTAACAGTAACACCATTATTCTGCATTGTACTTCTGCAATCCTGACGACTTGTATACAAACAAAATCCATTGATATCATACCCATCATAAGAGCTAATAGTTCAATTGGGTCCATGTGCTAACCATCTTATGATTTTACTTACCCTGTGTGAGGGATTGGATGACTCGTCCATCACCTTATCTTCAAACCACCTGACAAAAGTTCAATCGTGTTCAGCCATCAACCAACCCTCTCGCTTATTTGGATATAGTTGCTTCAACAGAGTAAAGTGTTCTGATAAGTACCGATGGACTTTGGTTATATGTTTTGAAACATACATATGAGCTCGCTGCAAGGTTTGGTTGTGAACTATAATGAACTTCTTCCCCAAAATTCCCTTACCTTGTAGTCTTCCTTCGTGTCGAGATGTTGGTAGTGCAATAGGTTGCACATTTTCCATATAATCAACACAAAATCCTAGTGCTTCACAAGCAATGGTTGCTTCAACAATACTTCCTTCCGGACGACAACGATTCTTCATTCGGCGCTTATATGTTCCCATTTCTCGTTCCATCGCCCACATATTTCTTTGGAAGACTGGACCACAAATCTTTATCTCTCTCACTAAATGAATGATTAAATGAACCATGATATCGAAAAAAGAAATCGGGAAGAACATTTCTAATTCACAAAGAATTTTGATCACATTAGCTTGCAAGAGATCTAAGGTATCTCGTTCAATATCCTTACAATTGATGGAATTGAAGAACAGACATAACTTGGTAATAACTTGTCTAACATGCTTGGGCAATATGGATCGAATTGCCACAGGCAACAGCTGTGTCAACATAACGTGACAGTCGTGAGATTTCAAACCTACTAGCTTCAAATCTTTCATTGAAACAAGTCGTCTTATATTCGAAGAATATCCATGTGGCACCTTAATACCCTTTACAAACTCACACACCGCAGTCTTCTTATTCTTCGACAAAGTTGTGCTAGTTGGGGGTAAATATATGCGTTTCCCAGTCTCTTTTGGTTGTAACTCAACTCGTCCCCTTGCAGCCATGTCCCTTCTTGCTTTCACCCCATCCTTAGTCTTGTTTGGCATGTTTAACAATGTTCCAATTATACTATCAAAGACATTTTTCTCCACGTGCATAACGTCAATACAATGTCTTACAAACAAGTGCTCCCAATAAGGAAGCTCCCAAAAAAATTGACTTCTTTGTGTGATATACCCCATTCGGAGGAGGCCTGTATGGTTTTCCAAACTCAGTCATTATGTTCTTAACTCGATTGTGATACTCTTTCCCACTCAAAATCTTAGGAGGAGGTCGTTGCTCCATTTTCCCGTAAAAAGCTATCATCTTCTTTCTATATTGATGGCCCTTGGGAAGAAATCGACGATGACCCATGTATGCATATTTACCCGAGTTTTCCAACCAATCAGACTCAGTGTCATCCCCACAGACAGGGCAACCTTTATCAGTCTTCAACCTATATCCAGAGAGATTGCCATAGGCAGGGAAATCATTAATTGTGCAATACAACATTACATGCATTTGGAATCTCAAGTTTGTGGCAGCATCAAAAACACTCACACCAACATCCCACAACAACTTCAAGTCCTCAATAAGTGAAGCCAAATATATGTCTATGTCATTTCCCGGTTGCTTCGGACCTGATATAAGTAATGTCAACATGATGTATTTGCTCTTTGTAGTAAGCCAAGGTGGGATATTGTATATTATTAACATTATAGGCCAACTACTATGCTGTGTACTCAGTGTTCCAAATGGATTAATTCCATCTGTACATAGTCCTAATCTTAAATTTCTATGCTCTAGACCAAATTTCGGAAAGGTTCTATCAATACTTTGCCATCGGGGAGCGTCGGCCACATGTCTCAATTTTCCATCTTTATTTCTCTCTTCGTGGTGCCACAACATGAGCTTCGCATCTTTTGGATTTGCAAAGAGCTGCTTAAACCTTGGGATTATTGGTAAATACCATAAAGTTTTCACCGGACCTCCTTTCTTGCCTCCTATATTATTCTCTACCAATTTGTACCGTGATTCTCCACATCTTGGACACTCTTCTAAGTCATTGTATTCTTTTCGATACAAGATACAGTCATTTGGACATGCATGAATCTTTTCGTATTTCATAGCCAATGGACATAACATTCTCTTGCATTGGTATGTGGTGGTTGGAAGTTCATGATCCTATGGCAACAAGCCCGATACATACTGTAACAAAGATGTGAAACTCTTATCACTCCACCCACTCCCAGCTTTTAATGTGTACAATCGCAACACACTAGTTAATCGACTAGATTTACAACCTGGGTATAAAGATTTCTTGGAATCAGCAACCATTCGTTGAAGCATTTCCGGACACTGCACGAAATCTTTTTCAAGATCAACCATCATGTCATCTATTTTTTCAGGCTCTTCATTCTCATCTGCGTCAATAGCCTTGTTTATGTCATCTTCATTGTCAAACTCTCCTTGAACCTCAATGTGAGCGAAATCATCATCCACTACATACCTATTAATATCATTTGCATTCTCTCCATGGCATATCCAAACACGGTAATTTGGTTTAAACCCTTTAAAAATCAAATGCTCTCGCAACTCTTCAATAGATTTAACCTTCTTCACATTGTAACATACATTACATGGACACCTGATTAGATTACCATCCCCTTCTAGCGTCTGATGTGTAACGGCAGTATTTATAAATTCTTCAAGCCTTCGACTAAATTCAACATCCCGATTTTCATACATCCAACTTCGATACATAGTCTAATAATTAACACACGCCGATTCAAAATACTTTTCAAGTTAGACTTCATATATTTGGAGAATACAAAAAGAGGAATAAGCAACACAAGCTAAAGAACGGTGGAGTTGTTTATCTAGAGTACAGGAGTTCATCTAGAGAACTTGTTTTAATAATGGGACAATACCGTGCAACATTACAATGAGACAAACGCATACAGTTAGTTGGATGTTAATTGAGCCTCCAAGTATTCCCTATATGTATATATGTATCTACAACAGCTTTATGGAGAATCTACAACAGCTTAATGAATAACGAAAGATAAAAAAAACAAAGAATAACGAAAAAAAAGAATCAAAGAATAACGAATTCAGGGAGGGACTAAATTTTAGTAGTGCATTTTGTTGGTAGACCTTGAGGAAACCTCTAAACATCAGTACAATAATTATACACCATATACTTCCTCTCTACCCTATTTAACTTCTACACATTAGCCAAATCCATCTATTGGTTCAACCAATTCGAACTCGAGTGAGCTCAAAGACGAACCCGACTCACAAGATGAAGAACCCGAACCTGAACCCGAACCCAAACCCCAAACAACACAAGCACCAGCGTTATACCCCTTAAAACCCCGTAGCAAAAGGAGCGGTAGACCAATCTCTCCGTACCTATTATTATTCCAATCTCTCCGTTCCTATTTGCTCGGACCTCACAGTTGGAGTAAAAATGTTTTTATCCTGAGAAACGGTGAAAATAAGGGAGATATAAAGTAGGAGTAGTTTAGTTCACTATGGTCTTCGTTTAGTTGTTGGTTTAGCCGTTCGTTACTAGGTCGACGAAGAAAACAACACTTAAGTGAAGATAGTTTCTGAAGGCAACAAAATAATACTCCACAATAATGGGTAATCTCATCATAATCACATGGGTTACCAAAATTTTGTCTCCGTTTTAATTATCGTCCAAAATGATCTTGTTAGTTTTTCAACTAATTTCTGTTAATCTCAACTTCTAATTGGCTATTATTACTTCAATAATTAATCAATAAAAGGGTAATTAATTAATTAATTAAGCTAGTATGAAGATGGCAGAAGCATAGCATGAGGTAGGGTGGGTTTACAAGATCCCTATTTACACAACACGTTTGAAACAAAACAACAAGAAAAATTCACACTGAAAGAAAATCGACAACCCTGGTACCAAAAATTAACAACCCTAATTCAAAATTGATATAATCTGTGAACTCATCAATATAATTTGTAAACTCATCAACAATTGAAAAATAAAAGCCCCAAATCGAAACAAAAAAAATATAATTAATAATTTGAAAAAAAAAAAACTGAATAAGATACTTGGTCGTCGGTTTGCCAGACTTCGGCCGCCAGTCGTCGGAGGAGGTCGTCGAAGGAGGTCGTCGGAGGAGGTCGGAGGTCGGAGGAGGTCGTCGGGTCTGGTGTTCAGTAGATGGGCTCGCGAAGAAGAAGAAGGGCGCGCGGGTTTGCTATAGCTTGTGGTGGTTTGCCAGTCGTCAGAGGAGGTCGTCGAAAGAGGTCGTCGAAGGAGGTCGGAGGTCGGAGGAGGTCGTCGGGTCTGGTGTTCGGTAGATGGGCTCGCGCAGAAGAAGAAGGGTGCGCGGGTTTGCTATAGCTGGTGGTGGTTAATTTGCTTGGTTTGCTGATCATACAGAGTATATTATTTGTGTATAATCATTTAAGAAACAGATGTTATTTGTGTATATTATTTGTTTTGTGTATAATGTTGTTGTAGTACTGTAGAGTATATTATTTGGGTAGCCTTTCCCACCGGTTCTAAAAGAAACAGATGTTATTGGGTACTCTTTCACACTGGTTTCAATTTACAACTGGTGTTAGATGGGTTCTAATTCTTTTACACCACCCTTTCACACCGGTTTATTATGTACAACCAGTGTGAATGTACATATTTTAACTTTCTGCCCACCACTTATGACTCTTTAGCATCGTTTTTTTCTTCAACCGGTGTCTTATGGTAGATGTCGTTGGTACTTATTCTACTAGTGAAACCAGTTAGAGAAACTCAACGTAGACTTAACCTGTCAATGATGGAAGTTGTGAAAAAGGAAATTCTCAAGTGGCGTGATGCGGGTGTGATATTTCCTATCTCAGATTCAAAATGGGTAAGTCCAATCCGTGTAGTACCTAATAAAACCGGAATTACGGTTGTTGAAAAGAGTAAAGGAGAACTAGTTCCCACTAGGGTGTCAAATGGATGGAGGGTTAGCATAGATTATAGAAAGTTAAATCAAGTTACTAGAAAAGACAACTTTCCTTTACCATTCATAGGTCAAATGTTAGAAAAGCTTGCAGGATGTTCTTACTTTTGTTTTCTAGACGGTTATACTGGGTATATTCAAGTTTCTATAGCACCCGAGGATCAAGAAAAGACAACTTTTACGTGCCCTTTTAGTACTTTTGCGTTTAGAAGAAGCCTTTTGGACTTTGTAATGCTCCTGGCAGATTTCAGTGTTATATGATGAGTATATATATTTTTTCAGATTTGCTTGACAACTATATGGAGGTTTTTATGGATGATTTTACTGTTTTTGGCGATGATTTTGATTTATGTCTCCATAATTTATCTCTTCCTTTAAAAAGATGTTTCGAGACTAATCTTGTGCTTAACTTTGAAAAATGTCATTTTATGGTGGAAAAAAGAGTTGTCCTAGGTCATGTCGTTAGTGCTAAAGGGTTGGAAGTTGATCAAGTTAAAATAGATATTATTAGTTTGTTACCCTATCCTATTTGTGTGCGTGAAATTAGATCATTTTTAGGGCATGCTAGATTCTATAGGCGATTCATACAAAACTTTTCGTCTATAGCATCACCTTTATCTAACTTACATGCTAAAGATTTACCATTTTTGTTTGATGAAAGGTGTAAGGAAGCATTTAATATGTTAAAAGATAAATTAACTTCCACACCAGTGATTAAACCTCCTAATTGGTCATTACCTTTTGAGATAATGTTTGATGCTAGTGATAAAGCGGTAGGAGCTGTATTAGACCAAAAGGTAGACAGGGAATCTCATGTTATATATTATGCGTCGAAAACTCTTGAGCCAACCCAATGCAACTATACTATCACTAAAAAGGAATTGTATGCTGTTATTTTGGCTCTTGAAAAGTTTAGATCGTATTTGCTTGGTACTCACGTGGTAATATATTCTGATCACTCTACTTTGAAATATTTGTTGAAAAAGAAAGAGTCTAAACCGAGATTGTTACGTTGGATGTTATTGTTACCAGAATTTGATTTGGAAATAAAAGATAAGAAAGGAGCAGAAAACTTTGTTGCTGACCATCTTAGTAGGATTATTAAGAAACAAGATATAACTTATCTCTCATCTGATTTAGTTCCTGATGAACAATAATTGTAAATGTGAAATATCCTTGGTATGCTAATATTGTTATTTCCTAAGGAACTTACTAAATCCCAAAACGAAGATAAAATTAAGAATAATGCTAAGTATTATATTTGGGACGAACCTTATCTGTTTGAAATTTGTTCCGATAATGTTATAAGAAGATGTGTGCCTGAAGAGGAAAGTAAATCTATTCTTTAATTTTGTCACTCATTTGAGTGTGGGGGTCATTTTGGTCAGAAACGAATAGCTCATAAAGTTCTGGAATGTGGATTCTTTTGGCCTTCTATGCATAAAGATGCTTATAATTTTGTGAAAACTTGTGATCAATGTCAAAGAAGTGGTAATATTTATAGGAGAGATCAAATGCCTCTTACTTCCATATTTGTAGCTGATGTTTTTGATGTTTGGTGTATTGATTTTATGGGACCTTTTCCATCGTCTTTTGGGAATACTTACATTCTTTTATCATTTGACTATGTTTCTAAATGGGTGGAGGCCAAAGCTACCAGAACAAATGATTCTAAGGAGGTTGTTGAGTTTGTTAGGGATCATATTTTTAATGGGTTTCGTATTCCTAAATTTTTCATTAGTGACAGAGGGACTCACTTTTGTAATCATACCATTGAGGCTTTATTTTAGAAATCTCATGTTACTCATAAGGTTTCTACTGCTTATCACCCACAGACTGATGGACCAGCCAAGGTTTCTAATAGAGAAATAAAATCAATTTTGGAAAAGGTTGTGAGTCCTAATAGGAAAGATTGGAGTAAGCGTTTAGGTGATGCGTTATGGGCATATAGAACTGCATACAAAACTCCAATAAGGATGTCTCCTTATCGCTTGGTATTTGGGAAAGCTTGTCACCTTCTAGTTGAATTAGAGCATCGAGCATTTTGGGCGATTAAGAAATGTAATTTTAATTATGAAAAGTCTGTTGCTCATAGAAAACTAGAAATTCTTGAATTTGAGGAGATAAGGAATGATGCATATGAAAATTCTCGGATCTATAAAGAGAAAACTTAGGCTTATCATGATAAAATGTTATCTAGAAATAACTTTAATGTGGGTGATAAAGTTCTCCTTTATAATTCTAGGTTATGATTATTTCCTGGGAAACTGAGATCAAGATGGATCAGTCCCTTTGAGGTTCTTAAGGTGTTTGATCATGGAGCGGTAGAAATTAAAGGATGCGGATCAGGAAGGATACCTAAAGTGAATGGTCATAGACTTAAGCCATATTATGATGGATTCGAGACAATTGGGTGGATATTATTGATTTAGAGGATCCAACGTATGAAAATTGAGAAATAGCATGTCAAGCCACGACGTAAAATAAGGCGCTTCTCGGGAGGCAACCCGAGCTTGTATATTTATTTTGTATATGTGACTAATTATTTTTACTTAGTTTTATCTTTTTTTCATTTATATTTCATTTCTCCTATTTCACTTGTCTTGGTCCGGTGTTGAAATTTTGCAGGATTGGAAACAGTGATCATTTGTCGAACATATGATAACTGTCAATGGGATGATGTTTTCAAAATTAACGTGGACAAGATGCAGATATTTCTACTTTGTTAGACCCGCTAAGTACCTTTATCCCTCTTATATAATTACGTGTGCAAATTTTCAGCTCTTTGCTGTCTCTTTTGACATTGAGGACAATGTCGGATTTAAGAGTGGGGATAAGGTAAACTGAAAATTGGATGAATTATTGCTGAAAGTGAGTTGGCGGGTGGCCATTGACATCGAGGGTGTTTTGCAGGCTATTTTAAAATTTTAGGATATGTGAATATTTAGGGGAAGTGCTGTCAAAATTTTGATGGAAATTTGAGATTAACATTTTTAGCCTTTGTTTTTATTGAATTACCTAAACTTGGGAAGTTGACGTCGAATTCTAATCTAACCTTTTGTCACAAAATACTAGTAATATTTTTTAAAAAATGATTTATATTAATAACAATAGTGAAAAAAAATGTTTTAAAGTTATATATGCAATTATTTTTCCTCCCGATCGAACTTGGATTAGTTAATTTGATTGCAGATAATATTTTAAGTTTCTTTTAAATTTTAGATGTAAATAAATTATAAAGCGTTTTCTCTCAGTCTTAACGGTGAGACTTTTGGGTCTTTCCCGGGAAAAAGAGGCCTCAGATAAGGTGATCCCCTATCTCCACTTTTGTTCACCATTTGTACGGAATACTTAACTAGGCTGCTCAAGTACACAACTCAAAATATGAAATTCAGGTTTCACCCTCTCTGTAACACCATGAATTTGTCAAGCTTAATGTTTGCCGATGATCTGCTTATGTTTTGCAAAGGGGATGTTGAGTCTATTATGGTTCTTCTACGCACTTCTGCCACATTCTCCTCTGCCTCAGGTTTGAAAATGAGCCCAGGAAAGACAAATGTTTATTTAAATGGAGTCCCGAATGATGTGAGGGCGGATATTATTCAGGTTTCAGGGTGCGTGGAAGGCGTATTACCTTTTAGGTATCTTGGAATCCCGATAAAATCAACCAAACTAAACGCTAAAGATTGCAAGCCACTTATAGACAAGGTAATGGAGAGAATCAGGGCGTTGGGCCCAAAAAACCTCTCCTATACTTGTCGACTTGTGTTGATTAAAGCTGTTTTGAAGACGTTGCATAATTATTGGGCATCGATTTTCATTCTTCCGTCAGCTATTATTAAGAAGATTGAAGCTCTATGCAGAAATTTTCTCTGAGATGGCGGGACGGAGTATAAAAGAACTCCTCCTGTATCCTGGGACAAGGCTTGCAAGCTTCTTACGGAAGGAGGACTAGGCATCAAAGATGATAAAGCGTGGAATAAAGCGGCTATTGGGAAGCTAGCATGGTGGGTTCATAGAAAACTGGAGAAGCTCTGGTCACAATGGGTCGGTCATGTTTATCTGAAAGGACAAGATTGACATTCTTATAACCCATCCACTGATGTGTCATGGACATGGAATTTTTTTTGCAAGATTAAAGAGGAGATTAAAAATTGTCCTCAAATCTGGATGCTAGAACCGGTACAAGAATATTCTATAAGCAAGGCGTATGACTGTTTGAGAGTGGTGGCTACAAAGGTGAATTAGTCCTATCTTTTATGGAATGAATGGACTATTGCTAGACATACGTTCATAAATTGGATGTTCCAACATGGAGCAATTAGTACAAAAACGAAACTGTTCAGGTTGGGTTTGGTACAAGAAGACGTTTGCTACATATGTGGGATGAGCAGCGAGAATTTGGAGCATTTATTTTTTGGCTGTAGGTATAGTTCTCAGTTGCTAGGGTTGATTAATGATTGGACGAAGCTAAAAATACCTACAGATGGGTCGACAACTTGGAGACTAGCACGAAGAGGAACAAAACTAAGGAGGGGTCTGATTAATGGAGTAACAAATGCGGCTATCTATCATATTTGGATTCAGAGAAACAAAGCGAGAATGGAGCAAACGGTTATGAGACCTGAAGTGGTGTTGAAAGTGATCAAGGAAGAGTTTAGATTAAAATTAAATATGTCTTGTATTAATTTAGACTCTAGCAAAGACAAGGATTGGATAACTAGATTGATGATGTAAGGAAGGGTTTTCCTTCGACACTTTTGTCACTTTTTTAATACAATTTTTACATTTCACCAAAAAAATAAATAAATTATAAAGAATACCACTTACTTTAGCTACCTTCACTACACTTTTAGTTGACTCTAGGGGTACGGGATGTAAGCCGGTCCTGTGTAATTTATTTTCTTTCTCAGGTGACTCCTAATTAGGGTCATAACCCGAAGGGTCAGGCGTACGCCATAAGGCGCCCTGACCCTCAGGTGCCTGGGGCGGCCCGCCTAAATATTGGGGCACCACCTCTGGTGCGGCCTATTCGGGTTATACGGACTTTAGGCAGTGTTAATTATTGAATGTCTTCGATCAGAAATTTTGATTTGTCGTTACAAACATTAGGCCCTTTGCATTTCATCGTTGTTATTTGGCCTTTAAGGCCTACGACGCTCGATTTAGCGTCATCGAACGTTTGCTCGAATCGATTTTGAAAATAGTTTTGTATTAATTATACGCGGTATTAGTATAACGGAAAGAAAAAGTTAGTATACGGAAATGTAAAGTTAGTAATGTAAGTAACGAGAACTAAAAAGTTAGATACGGAAATGTAAAATGTTAGTAATGTTAGTAGTGTTAGTAATGCGATAAATAAACGAGCTTAAAGGATTAGAAAGCGGGATTTGAACACCCTTAAATTACGTGTCAATGTTTCAAAATACGAGCTCGCGAAGTATCTTCGTAGACACGGAGAGTGGTTCGGTATATCTAGGTGAGTTAAGGTGTGTATGGGGGAGAAAATACTCTCGCTTTTATGCTTAAAGGTTTTGAAAAATGGTTTTTGGGACCCTTGATTCGTTGGACGTGAGGGTATATTTATAAGGTTTTTCGAAGTGCTCCGACCCAGGATTCGGGCGCCCGGAGGCTTGCGACTCAATACTGGAGCGCCTAGTTGCAAGCGGTTGAAATCGCACGTATCGGAAGTTACTCAAAATACAGATTGGTATTTGATTTATTCGAGGCAATAACGGATGCGGTTTTGAATTAGTTATATTTTTTATTTGGACGCTATTGTGGCCCTTTTGAGTTTTGGGTTTCGACTTTGACCGGTTTTGGCTCGGTCGACAAAAGACGGTTTTGCCT
Organism: Agrostemma githago; assembly: GCA_958450325.1. NCBI lineage: Eukaryota > Viridiplantae > Streptophyta > Magnoliopsida > Caryophyllales > Caryophyllaceae > Agrostemma > Agrostemma githago. The sequence goes on from OY288249.1 coordinate 30,618,331, forward strand.
CCGGTGGCGGTTTTGGCTCAAAGTAGCTTTATTTTATTGGAAACGACCCACTGAGTCTTGATGTGTGGTCGGTTTTGAGAGATTTGTACTCCGCTAAGCGCCCACATTGGATTCTATTGATTACGAGTCCGTATTCGAGCGTATTGATGCATGTTCACGTTCGATCATCATCGGGTGTTTTGTTGGAGACTGATATAGACACTAGCAGGCAAAATGCGGGTGTCCGTAGAGCTCCTTCTCTGAATGAGGCTTGGACAAGAAAAAAGTTAGAGTAGCCACCAGGTCAATCGATGATTACAACCTGGTGGCCTTCCAGTCGGGTCGTTTAAAGTCCGTTAGACTTGCGTGAAAGGCTCGCCAGCCATAAGTAGAGGATCATACCTGTCTTGACGATGATAGCTCGTTTAAAAAATTGATGTTTTGAAAATTGGAATTTTTTAAAAGAAGGAATACTTGGGATAACTTGATTCCAATATTGGGGCGTAGAAATATGGGTCGGGCCTGTGCACAAAGTCGCGTGTGCTGGGGGGGCCCAATAATCAGGCGAGGGCTCCTGCGCGTCCTGGTATTCAGGCGCTAGGGCCCGGGTGCCCCAACTTCTGGGCTTTGCTTTTTTGCACTGCGGCAAGGATTCCGATGCGTCGTAGGGTTTTTGTGTTTATATACGACCCTTTCGCTTTGTCTTTTTTCGCATTCGACTTTTGTATCTTTCCATAAAATCACCTAGAGAAAACCGAGTGATTCTGTCATGGGTATCGAGAATTTGATTGCATTGTTGCAGGTATAGTCCCGGAGCTTTAGGGATGAGGAGAAAGTTCATCTTAACCAAATGAGAATTTCTGCCCTGTTTCCGTTGCAGCATCTTAAGGTCGATTCTTATTTCTTAGATGCCTGTCTGTCCTTCTAGGATACTACCCGTCTTGTTTTTTCATTTCCTCGGGGAGAGATTTGTCTTCTTCCTGAGAAGATAGCTGCTGTTGGAGGATGGTTTCCTACCGCCCGTACTACTATTCCTTCATTTTATATTGACCCGAGGAGGAAGTTGAGGGAATTTTTTGGTTTGCCTCATGCTGAGGTAGACCGAATGGTGCAGGGAAATTTTGTTTCCTTATTTGATTTAGCTGACAAATTTATGAATGGGAAGGACGTAAGGATCATTGCTTCCACTTGGTGCAGGACCTTTGCTTTCTTTATGCTTCATCGTTACGCCTTTGAGGGGCGAATGAAGGCCGATTCGTGCATGGGCCAGATTCGGCTGCTTGGCGTGATGGACCAAATGGAGACTAGTCACAGTCCGGCTTGGCTGATAGCCGGGGAGGTTATCATGGGCCTTGATGCTAGGAGGATTGACTCTGACAGGCAATTGGCAGGAGCTGTCGATTTCGGCAGGTATACCCCCCATCTCATCTTGTCTCATTTTTTTAAAATCTTACGAGACTTTGTCATGCCAGACTTGGTTGTACGAGAGGTTGTCAATCATGGAGCCCCCTGATGACGTACACAAATACCGCAGAAGTCAAGTGAGTTCAAGGAAGAGGCACATGAGCCCGAGGCCTCGACATAAATAGGACTTGCTGGGAGGAGGAACTTTTGTTCCATGGAGGTCCCTTGATCAGGTGGACCGTTGCTAGGTGATTTCTGTCCACCTTGACGCGTTGGCCAAGAGGGACTAAGCTCGATATTTAGTGGTCCTGTCACTTGATTGGTCCGTTCATATCTATCCGGACCGCATTCTGAGGCAGTTCGGATGGACTCAGAGGATTCCTAATACAGAGGCCATAATCAGCGTCCCGCTCCAATCGACGGACGCGATGTGTGACACCTGGTTGCAGCGGTGGCACACACGTGTCATTTGGACTATACGCAGTCCTTGTCATTCTGTCTGGGTTTCCAAGCCATATCGGAAATGGAGCTCCGAAGAGTCGGAGGAGGCCTACAAGGCCCTGAAGGTCGATGAGGCCTTTGATCTGATTTGTCGGGAGACGGCTAAGGACAACAAGGATTTCTTTGATGATGGAGATACTCCCGCTACCTTGGTATGATTGGAGTCGGGTCATAAGTTAAAGACTAAGACTCGAGCTAGAGACGCTGATGTTAGAGGTGTTTGGGGACGACTGAGCCTCCTGACCGACTTGGAGAAGAGGCTTGGGCCGAGACTGGCGGCCAAGGATCGACTGGGCCCGCGTGATAGACTTCCTGAGCACGTGAGGGCCCGACTCGGGCCGATTAATGTGGCCGAAGATCCTCCCATGAAGAAACGGGTCCGGGCTAAGAATGTTCTTGTAGTGATTCAGGAATGTCCGCCTCCGCCTCGTCGTCAGTGGACGACTAAGAAAGCAAAACACAAGGGTAATGGCAAGATGCCCTAAATACTCGAGTCCTTAGATTTGTTATTATTTAAATAATAATACTATTTTTGTTGTGTCATGTGCTTTTTTTTGTATTTTTGTACTTTGGATTTCCCGAGTTTGTCGGGGTATTATAGTAATAATAAAGGAATTTTTTATTAATTAAACCGTTTCTGTCCTTTTTTCGCGATTGTGGTGGTTGTGCCCCTGTGAGGGGCTGCCTACTTATCCGCAGTCAGTGGAATCAAACCAGACGTAGTTCAGGCTTTTGTTATTTTGCAATCTCGAAATACACCAAGACTAATGGTTCGAAATGTGTATGACAGCAGGATAAATAATCCTAGCTTATTGACTTGTTTTTTGAAAGTTTATGTTTTGAAAAGATAATTTTGATAAACCTTTTCCAAATGATATTGAGAAAGGATTAGCGGTAGTAACGTTTCAGCTGGTCTAGGATGATCAGGGGTAGTAACCTTTTGTAAAGTCATTCTCGTCCAAGTCTGTCAACTTCACAGCACCTCCCGATAGGACCTTTTTCACCAGATATGGCTCGGCCTAATTGAGTTTAAACTTTCCCCGCGGGTCAACTGGTAATAGAGCTCGAACAGATTTGAGGAGTAAATCCCCTTCCTTCATATGCCTTGGCCTAACTCTCTTGTTAAAGGCCCGTTGTATCCTTTTCTGATATACCACAATATTATTGAGGTCGCAGGATCTTCGTTCGTCTCATAGAACTAGGGAGTCATATCGCCCTTGGACCCAATCAGCTTCAGGTATTTGGCTTTCTAATAGAATTCTGAGGGATGGTACTTCTAACTCAACTGGTCGAACTGCCTTAATCTCGTATGTCATATAGTAAGGTGTTGCACCGGTTGCGGTGCGGATTGATGTCCGGTATCCACATAGAGCGAAGGGTATCTTATCAGGCCGTTCTCGGTAATTATCAGTCATCATTTTTAGTACGGTGATAATTGTTTTGTTGTTGCTTCTACCGCTTCATTTGTTTGGGGACGGTAGGGTGTGGATGTGTGCCTCTGAATTTTGTATTTGGTTAGCAGAGTTGTTATTTCGGCTTGGAAATGGGTCCCGTGATCACTGATGAACTCATGTGGGATCACGTACCGGCATATGATTTTATTCTGTATGAACTTGGCAACGTGTTTAGCGTTCAGAACACGGTAGGACTCGGCCTCGACCTATATGATGAAGTAGTCGATCGCTACCAAGATGAAGCAGTGTCCACCTGATCGGGAGAGGTTTACATTTCCTATTATGTCAATTCCCCATGTCGTGAATGGTCATGGAGACGTCATGGCGTATAACAAAGACGATGGCAAGTGTTGCACATTGGCGAAGATTTGACAGTTATGGCAATGTTTGACATACTGTCTGTAGTCAGTTTCTATATTATTCCAGTAGTATCTGAGCCTCATGATTTTTCGGACTAGCATCTGGACATTCATATGTGGGCCACACTCACCGTCATGTACTTCGGCCATAACCTTTCGGCTTTTATTTTGTCAATCCATAGGGGAAGAGCCCCTTGCCTTGTCTTTTTATATAGTTGCCCGTCATCCGTGCGGATAAATTGGGTAGCTAATCTTCGTAGGGCTTTCTTAGCCCGACCGTTGGTTTCGGGAGGATATTCTTCCGTCGACAAGTATGCCAAAATAGCTTGATACCAAGGTTCTTGATCAGCTATTTCAATATCTTCGATAGCGTGGATATATGCCGGTTCAGACCGTCTTTCAACGCAAATCGGCATTCTGGTCAAGTGATCGAGGATATTTAGCAGAGATGCCAATTTGGAGAGTGCATCTGCTAACTAGTTTTTTTCTCGGGGCAAATATATGTATTCTATCTTTTGGAATTGCTTCTCGAGAACCCTTACTCAGGCCTAGTAGGCCACGAGGTTGGTGTTCCGAGTTTTCCATTTCTGGAGAGCCTGGTTGATGACCAAGGATGAGTCTCCGTGTACGCAAAGATTTCTGACCACTAAATCGGCGGCGACTTGTAACCCGTGGATGCGTGCTTCATATTCGGCGACATTATTAGTTAATCAAAATCCCGCTTAATGGATACGGGAGTATGCTCCCCTTTTTGTGAGATTATAAGAATCCTAACTACGAACCCTCGTAAGTGGGATGCGTTGTCGAAATATAAATCCTATGTTCCTGCATCGGTGTGGAATATGTCTTCGTCTGGGAAGGACCAAGTAACGCTGTGTCCTTCTTCAGTTACGGGACTATCGGCGTGAAAATCGGCTACTGCCCGGCCCTTAATAGCTTTTAGTGGTACGAACCTTAGGTCGAACTCTGCCAGCATTGGAGTCCACCTAGATATCCTGTCGTTGAGGATGGGCTTTTCAAATAGGAATTTGATGGGATCCATTTTGGATAATACCTGTACTTCGTAGCTAAGCATATAGTTCCGAAGATTTTTGGTAGCCCAGACTAGTGCTTGGCATATTTTTTCGAGCATGGTACATTTGCATTCATACTCTAAGAACTTCTTGCTAATGTACTAGATGGCTCCTTCTTTCGAGTCGACCGTCTGCGCCAGGATAGCCTCCATGGCTGTCGCGGTTGTTGTTAGATATAACGACGGAGGCAATTCGAGATGAGGTGGCATTAAGACCGGCGGAGCAGACAGAATTTCTTTGATTTTGTCAAAGGCCGCTTGACACTTATCATCACACAGTTTTCGTTCCCCTAGTTTCAGCTTCTTGAAAATTGGTTCACATATCATGGTTAACTTGGAGATAAAACGGCTGATGTATTGGACTTTTCAAAGGAACTCTCTTATTTTTCTCGGTCTTGTGAGGCTTCATCTCGACGACGGCTTTGATTTTTGCTGGGTCGACCTCGATACCACGTTGGCTAATGATGTAATCCATTAATTTGCCAGACGTTACCCCAAAACTTCATTTTTGAGAGTTTAGCCTCATGTTGTATTTGCGTAGTCGAGTAAAGAAATTTCTTAGGGCAATGATGTGCCCGTCCCGGCTCTTGGATTTGACGATTAAATCGTCCACATAAACATCTACTTCTTTGTGCATCATATCATGTAAGGTTGTAGCCGCTCGTTGATAAGTGGCCGCATTAATGATGCCGAATGGCATGATAGTGTAACAGTAAGTAACCCAAGGTGTAGTGAAGGTGGTCGTACTCATGTCTTCTTCTGCCATTTTGATCTGGTTGCAATTGTACCCGCCGTATTCATCCATAAAGGATGGAAGGGCGTGATCAGCGGTATTGTCTACCAGTATGTCAATGTGTGGTAATGAAAAATCGTCTTTCGGGCTCGCCTTGTTAAGATCCCTAATATCCACGCATACGCACACCTTACCGTCCTTTTTAGGTACCGGCACGATGTTTGCAACCCAGTCCGAATATTCTGACACATGTATGAAGTCGGCTTTGAACTGTCTGTTGACCTCTTCTTTGACTTCGGGAGATCACTCGGGTCTCATTCTACGGAGTTTTTGTTTAACCGGCTTACACCCTTCTTTGATTGGTATGTGGTGTTCGGCTATTTCTTGGTCTATTCCCGGCATGACCTTGTACACCATGCGAAGACGTCTTTGAATTCTTGGAGGAGGCTTGTGAATTGTTGTCTCTCCTCGGGATCTAGTGATAACCCTATCTTAAGTATCTGGGGCTCTAGGGTGGTTCTTACATTGATGGACTCATTCTCTTCGATTACCGGGTTCCGGGACTCCCTTTGCTCTAACTGCTCGATTAGATGAGGAGGTAAGAGTACCTGTTCATCAGGTTTCTAAATGTCATTGCATAAAATATTTTTGAAACCAAAATTGCAGTGAAAAAAAGACAAGTCGTAAGTAGAATGGTTACTATTATTAATTGAAAAATTGGAAAACAGCTCAAATAGAGCAGCCATCTGATCGTTGGTCAGTGGCGGAATTGAAAGGGTACTCGGGATAGACCAGGAGGCACTAGAAAAAGTAACTAAAGGGAGAGGGGTTACAGGTTGGACTCTAGCACCAGACTCCCTAGACTCGACCTTAGACTCTAATTCAGACTCAAACTCAGACTCAGACTCAGAATCAGTAGCCCGCATGTCACCTTACCAGTGATCAGTTTGTAGATATGTCCTTGACTGTCGGTCCATTTGACAGTCTTCCTCCTTGCTATGCTTCCCATCTCGGAGCCAACTTCCGAGATCAGCTTGGTCGGGTCAAACTTGTTGCTGCAGAGGATGAGGTTGACTAAGTCTTCTTTTGGAGTCGGGGCTATCCTGTCTTCCCCGAATAGTAGCCCTAGCGTGGGCTTAGCATTTTCGGTATCCTCTTTTGGTTCCGACTGGATAAAAGAGAACACGTCATCCGAAATGTAGTTGCAGTCTCGGGCCAGTTTGGACCCGGGATGCGTAATAGTTCGTCGTAATAGACCGACCTGGACGGCCCTAAATATCGGCGTGACGAAATAGTCAGTCAGACGTGGGCTATAAGGGCTCAAGTGGATACCCTTTATGAGATTACATGTCTTTTTAGTGCCTGCTCGGACGATGTTGCCCGGTGTCATGGCGTACTGTTGTGTGCTAAATTTAGACCGTTTTTCCTCCCATTTAGACCCGTTTTTCTCTCATTTTGCGAGTTTAGATTGCGATTATCGCCATATTTTGAGTACTTCTCGCATTAGCGTCCCTCTTGTACGTTTTACGTGTTTTTGGTAGTTTTTCTATCAATTTTGATATGATTGGGCACCGAAATCACGATCGAGCTTCACGAGCACAAGAGAAGGGAACACCGTCCAAAGAGCAAAGAACACAACTTAAAGTTCAATGTCATCCAATCAATCGACGAAGAATGATAGAAGAAAAGAGGCCAGAAATATGACCGGGTGAAAGTTCACCCGATGAAGTACCATCGGGCGAAATTTCACCCAACGGTTAATGCGCCTCCCCAAAAAATTTCCGAGCTTCTCCACCGGGCGAAAATGACCGGACGAAATTTCGCCCACCGGGTGAAATTTCGCCCGATGGTGAAAGTGTCCAAAAATCGTGAAACTGGAAAAAGTTCACCGGGAGAAATTTCACCCAACGGTATTGGTCCGTGCACGACAGGGCGAAGTTCCACCTCATGAAGATTAAAGGGTGATTGTCTCACTAATGGAACAAAAAGTTGGATTTAGGCTTTAGGTTAACAACCCAGTAAGACATTACTGTAGATACAACTACCCTAGTTAGTTGCCTATTACCTCTCTATTAAGCTGAGGGAAGAAGTGAAAGGCATCCATTAGTACCAACTATTATTCCATTTCACTTCGGGACATTAAATTTCATTACTCTTTACGAGTACCAACTGCACATGCTTTCCATTTTCTTATAACAAATGAAGCGAATAAGACCCTCACACTATATCATGTGTGATTATTGAAAATTTGGCTAGAATCTCAATGTTTATTACATTTACTATCCATGACTGATCTATAGCTCGCTGCACCACAAGGAGGGTGAATCTGTCAATAGTAAAATCATAAATTTCAATATATAACATATTTAATAAGATAAGTAATCAAGCTGATATATCATCATATACATCATCATAACACAATGATCGAATCATTATTCATATTTCATGAACCTCTAATTGATGTATTTCATATTCAAAAGAAGTCTCTGAACTTCTGGTTCAGTTCGGATCAACATTACTTGTATCTTTTTACCAGCTTATCTTTATCAATCTCCCCCTAAGGTGGTAAAAACTATCATTACCTGATAGATTTAAAGGGCAATATCCACCTTAGAATTCGTCTTATATTTCATAGACTTTATCAATTGATTCTCTTCAGTAAAATAATGTATTTGGGAGCTCAACTTAACGGAGTTGGTTTTTCACGCAGAATTAAATTGGTCCATTCAGGAGATCATCATCATGTTCACATAATTATCAAATTGTGAACTCTGATTACATGGGCTACTCGTAAAATTTCGTGTGACTACAGGTCACGCAATTAATTAAAGCCTTAAAGGTCAACCGGATATGGACGTTCATCTCCATTATCCAACTAAGAGTAGTATTTAGATCTCCAATATTTTACATACTCAAAATCTCAGTGTATTATCTTGCCTTAAATATAATTTTAATGGTACTTGAGAGAGTTTGATTAGCACACCATCCAACTCTTTCAAGATAAACGTCGGGTTTATCGAAACGGGTGTAAGAAGAACCCGGATGGCCTCAATTTGTCACATTTTTAATATTTTCGTGTCAATTTTACTAGTTGACTGATTCCCATCCTACTAAACTTCTGTTTAGCTACATTCAATCGTATGTGCACACTAATTTTATTTAGTCATATGACCATAGCAAATGATAGTGACATGACACAAATGGTGTCTAATATAATAGGCAAGACCCGTCAATATTCCTTTCCGGAATATGACTATATATATATATATATATATATATATATATTACTCTTATAGTAATTCAATTCCATATTATAATAATAAATGTAAATTGATCATTAATCAACTGATCATTTATTTTACCATATAAATACATGGTCGCATTATCATATTGCCATCACAAGATATTGTGATCTTTACTATACCATTTACGGTAAATTATTTGATTTTTTTTAAATAAAATATTCACCTCCTTGTACTTATTCAGTGTCGGTGACATAATTTTGATCACTTAATCAATATTTTATTCGATGTGATATTCATGTCACGAAATAATGATCGTTAATCGAATCTTTTATTCATGTCATATCCGTTACCAGGAAAAATGACTATTAATCAACTATACGAGACTCACGATTTTAATATCGCATTAATTTGCTCAACTATGACATGCGGATACGAGACAACTCGCATAATTTCTTTACGCCATTTGCAAAATAATGTGTCTTTATGAATACATAATTTGTATGAAAATAAAATATACGAATATTACATCATGAAAATATGATAATACCATTCGCTTCAAGAAATGGTTTATATTATTTTGATACGAATATCAACTGTTAAAAGTATCTCATACTTTGCAAGCATCCGTGAATAAACATCAAGTTTATTCTTGATTTTGATACTTAAAATAATACTCGCTACACGCAAAACGAAAATTTGTAAGACATTGTGAATTTCACGTCACTGTTTCAATATTGGTCAACAGTTCAACACTATGATTTCTTGTCATAGGTTCAGTATATGTAAGCGCTATGAGTTTCAGGTCAGAGTGTGCGTGTCAAAATTTCAACTCGTATATAATTTTTCTTCATCTCATATCGAACTTCGCATTTATGAGGGTCACATGATTTTTCATGAGTTATCTACTTTAATTGACCGAATCAGGCTCAATTAAGGCCACGTTATCATTAGGCTCAATTAAGGCCACAACATTTGGCTTATTTTTCTGCCATGTTCTCGATTTCTGCTTCTGATAGAGTCTTTATCGAAAGTCACATTCACTTCATGCAATGGACTCATCCTATTGAAAGAGAGTCGTCGTCTTTCAATATTAATTATATTATATTATTCTGTTCAACTTCGGATGAACATAAAATTAATCCAGAGGATTTCTCATGACCTTTCTTCACTATATCTTGTCTTCAGGACAACAATATCTTGTCTTCAGAACAATAATAAGTGGTATTAAATATAGTACAATTTCATGTACTTTTTCTCCCACATAATTTTTATTTCAATTTGAAATTGATATGAAAATGGTACAATTTAATGTACTTTACTCACACGGAGAATAAATTTTATCAACTTCAACTTTAAAATGATACTTATCTCGATACAATTTCATGTACGTTCTAAGAGTATATTTTTCACGATACAATGCCTTTGAGGCTACTTTATTTTCTCAATATCATATTTTCTAGGACAGCTGTATTAACATATTTATCATCCAAATAATCGGGTATACTTCAGGTATACAATTTCTTTTATGGAACTTCTGTCCAAAAATATTTGTCACCACACAGGCTACCATTATTTTCACTGCTCATAATTAAAAATTAAATAGTTTTGGAACTTAGTCCAAAATTATATGAGCATTCATCATATGGATATTAACGTGGAAATTGTTCCATAGATATATACAGTCTACAAGACTTAATTAAATAATTAAACACCTTTTATAAAAGGGTTATTTAATAGCAATAATACTGACTATTGGGCGTATTCCAGTAATAATACAAATTACAGTTAATTCCAGAATAATACAGGGTATTGGAGTATTCTAATGAGAATGGTACGGTGGACGGGTTACCTGAGTAACCGGTCCACCTCCCCTTAAGCGCGTCATTTACTTCAGTTTTTACTTTTCATTACTTTGAAATCCAACTGTCACCATCACCATTTATTTCACTTCACTCTCAATTTACTTCACCCTCTCCAACCCTAATCTTCTAATCTCGTTCGCAATTTCGTAAGTAAATCCGTGCCTATTCTTCAATTTTTTTTCGAGTTCTGCGAGTTGAAGTTGGTATAATCGACATTGACAGATGCTGGGTTGAAGTTCGTACGCTTTAGAGTATTTCGACGACAATGGCAGAGGTAAGTTAGTCGATTATCTGAATTCAATTCATATTTCTAGGGTTTATGTTATTTTTGGGTTTTTAATCATTTTACCACCTAATTCAATCTGAATCAAGCAAATTGTTAGGTAAAATTAGTGTTTTTCATTCACTTACCTGACATATTGTGTAGGTTGACCCTTGGAGTAGTGTGACCATGAAGTTCTTATTTGGGGTACATTTGTTAGGAAAGATTCAGAGTTGTGTTACACTGTTAAGCAAACTAGGACAATCTCAGTTGACCCGGACGAGTTGTGTTGGTTTACTGTGGTCGAAGAAGCTGACAAAACTTCATTCGACAATTTTGAACCCCAAGAATTTGAAGAGCTTGCATTTGACGGAGAGCCCATTATTAGATTTAATGGAAATGAAGACTTTTAAATTTTTTTTTGCAAAGTTACCATTGAAGACCTGGATTTAAGTAGGAGAGAGATGGAGAAAGAGGGTACAGAAGGAGGAGGGTGGGTGTGGATTTAATGGAATGAAGTTGCCAGTTGTTTTGCAGGAACATTACCTATTGTTGCAGGTAACAAATGAAACTGTACCATTCTCATTAGAATACTCCAATTCGCTGTATTATTCTGGGATTAACTGTAATTTGTATTATTACTGGAATACGCCCAATAGTCAGTATTATTGCTATTAAATAACCCTTTATAAAAAGGTCGAAGGATAGAAAACATGGTATCCTCATATGAACTCCTCGTATACTGGATTATGACCTCCAAAATAGATACATTTGTATACACAGTCTATAAAACCGATTTATCATTCATCTTCTATTAAAAGAAGAAAAATTATAACTTTGGCCTCTTGCCATATTTTCTTCTTGATAATAAAACCAAGATCATTATTATTAATAATTCTTTCCAAAAAGGAAAAAAAATATTCAGGCCAAAAATAATTTATGCAAATACACATTCACCAAATAAGTACAATAATTTAATCCTAGATAAATTTATTAAAATTTGAAGAACATGTTTATGAAGCAATCATAAACAACCAATAAGCAAATTAGAGAAATTAATTAAGAGGAAATCACACCCTCAAAAACGGCAGAAGTAATTAAAAACTTCAATTGCAAAATTCTTATTCATGAAAAGATGTGATTAATGACATGCATAATAATTAATGATGAACGGATAACAATGAATTATGAATGCCTCACAAGAAAAATAATTGATCATTGGCACAGTTGGATATGAAAAATAATGATGATGGGGTGTTATCAACAATTGACCATTGAGCATGAGAAATGTAATTAAATTAAAATTAGGGAAAAATAAAAACAAAGTGAAAGACTAAAATTAGGGAAAATAAAATAAGGGTTAGAGACTCGTGCTGATAACGTGATGTAAAAGGAAGAATGAAGAGAAAGTAGAGAGAGACAAGAGAATTAGAGAAATCAGAGAGGTATTTATTCATCCCATCGAGGGATATATATAGTACATGGTACATCTAGAGTTACATCATAGTGGGTTATAAGGCCCGATGGACATCCACATATTATGTTTCGTAACAAAGCTAAAGTTTTGGGATCATTCTTCCAAATAATTATTATGGAGACAAGAGCTAAGCGAGCCTCTCGAAAACAAGGTATGGCTTCAACCTCTACACTTTCTAAATGTTCTAAGCCTAAACTTCTAACTTGTCCTAGTACCCCTTTGGCTCAAGTCTTCTCTGAAATGACCTTTCAGAGTACTGGGTGGCCTTGTCCCTTCACAATGGAAAATTTAGGAATTGAGGACGATATTAAAGAGTTATCGTCTAGGACCGAAACTTGCGGACTCCTTAGTCTCACGGCTTTTACATATAAAGACTTGACTTATGAGTTCCTAGGAACTTTTACTATTGATAATCCGACCACACCAAAAATGTTTAAATTTAAATTATTCGGTAAACCCCATAGTTTGACTATTTCCGAGTTTGGCTTAGATTTAGGCTTACCCTCATCGGGTACCGGACTTAGTGAACCTCCGAGCGATTCACAAGCTAGTGCGTCTAGAAGAGACCTTTGGAAATGCATATCACGTGGTCAATGGGATTATGAGCCTAAATCAAACTTTACCCCTGAAATCCGTAACCCCACAATTCGTTACTTCTCTGAAATACTCTCCCACTGCTTGTTACCCTCGACCGATAATATTATTAATCTTGATGTGTGTGTCTTACAATTGATTTGTGACTCTTTGCTTGGTAACCCCAACCCCTTAGACCTACCACTTGTCGTAGCGTTGCATTTTCACCGTATTATTGTTGCCCAACGCCCCTTTATAGACTTTGGAGGTTTTGTGACCTTAATTGCGAAAAACTTGGGTTATACGACCAACCATCTTATCCCACTAGACAATTCTCTCTGGCTTGACGAGGCCTATCTTCCCACTTGGATCTTTCTTGTACAAGATCATCGCCTCGTCTCCATTAGCCATGAACGTGCTTTAATAGTCCCCCAATGCACACCGAACAAATATCTTTAATTGCCACAATTGGGACCTACCTTCAGGTCCCGGTAAATTCCGACTAAACAAGACTGAGTCGGAAGCAAGGGAAGGTTGGGAGTCAGTAGGTAGTGTGGTGTGTGTGCGTTGTGTTTGTGTGTGGGTTGTGTTGGTGACTCTTTAATCATCTATAATTGCATGTCTTTGGATTAATTTTGTTCCTTGTTCCTTGTTCCTTCATTATTATAATCATTGTGATTGTTCTAACTCTAATCAAACTTGCAAGTTGTCCCTGTAATCCGATTGTTATGGCCGAAGCGGCCTTGGTTTTGCTCCCCGTCTTTTGGCGATGTTATTACGCCACTGACCCTTTTAAAAAATCCAAATTTTACTCATTTTCTCAAATTTTTCTTAATCCGGGCTAGGTGATGATAAGTTTGTTTTGTAGTGCTTATTTGTTGTGTTTGGTCCCGGTTTCTCTTGTTGAATCGCTCTTTGGAGCGGTTTCGAGGCTACTTACGCTTCTTATAGTTTTTTTTAGGTTCCTAAGACCAATCTTGGAGAAATGGAACGATTCTGACTCGTTTCTGACACATTTGGAGGCAACGAAGAGAAGCGATGATCAATCGGTAGCTTAGACTCATTCCCGAGCCCTTAGGACCCATTCCCGGGGCCTTTAAACTCGATCCTGAGCACCGAGAGTCGATGAGAAGCCTATGAGGAGCAAGTAGGGACCAATGAGATCATATTTGAAGCCTACAAGACCCATCCCGGTCGGGAACACACCCATCATGACCGGGACGAAGTGACGAGCAAGATAGCGCCTCTGACAGCTCATCCCGGCCGGGACCATGAGCTTCCCGGTCGGGACCACTCCATCCCGATAAGGACCGACCTCATCCCGACCGAGAAGAGCATAACACCGCCTGGTGTTATGCACCATCCCGACCGGTACCATTCCTTCCCGACCGAGATGACTTTCTTCCCGGCCGGGAAGGGCCCAGCGAAGCCCCGTCTTCATTTCTTTCAATGCCTTACCCGTGAAACCCTATATATATACCCCCCCCCCCCCCCCCTCTTGTATTGTTAGAACATCTTATGTAACCCTAGACTATTTTTAGGTTAGATTAACTTAGATTAGTGTAGATTAGCTTAATCCCTCTTTAATTACTCTTCATTAAGCCTTAATCTAGTTAGATTACTCTTGTAATATTGGAATTCGTGGAGATTCTACCAATCTTGACAACATTGGTGGATGTTTGGGTTTTCTTCTATGCAAGCATTCATCTTTTCATCTCTTGTTTAGTTGGTATAATATTTCTTCTCTCTTTTCTCTTAATCTTTCATAGTTAATCAAGTTTTCATCTTTTCTATTGTGCATTGTTCATCATTGTTGTTCTCCATCATGAAAGTTCTTGTTATTGTGTTGATTTCTCTTGTTCTTGTTAGCTTTAGTTTAGATATGTTTGGCCAGTCCTCTTGCTAGGGTTAGTAGGGGGATTGGGTGGCTTAATGAGTGATTAAGGGTGTGTGTAGATTGTTGGTGGAAGTTTTGGTTGCTTCTTGGTTATATGCATAGAACATGTTTGATGAAATGCTTGAATGACTTGTAGTTGCAAATGCATGTTTTCTTGCCTTCCTTCTTGTGGTCTTGTATGAGGCTAAGATGGGTTCTTGCACGAGAGCGAGGAACCTCTAGGTCGGTTTAAGTAGCGAGAGCCCAAACTATGCCTAGATAGCTTGACTACCCCTTCATTCTTGCTTCCCCTTGATCATTTCATCACCCTTAAACCCGACCTAATCCTAGTTCTTTCTTTATTTGTTTTCTTCTTCCTCTTAACCATTATTTCTCTAGTTAGTTGAATCTTCTAGCCTTAGTTGTCATACTTAGTGTACTCTTAGTCATAGTTTATTCTCCCCTTCTTAGTTTTAGCTTAGTTTAGCCTAGTTGACCTAGTCAAGTCCTTAGGTGAAACTTAGTCGAAACCTTCCTTACCGTCCCCGCGGACTCGACCCAACTTGCCCTATCTACCCAGTTAGGATTAGTTGGTTATTATTTGATCGGTGGGATCCACAGCAAATCCCTCCCGTCAATTTGGCGTCGCTGCCGGGGACGGTGTTTGTTTAGACATTGTTTGCCTATTTATTTGACTTTCTCTTTGTTTTTGTAGTTTTTTTGATTTTCTTTTGCTTCTTGTGAGTGCGAAGTTTATTTCCTTCTTGTCTAGTAGAATTCTCACGTTTGCTCCTAGTCTACAGTTTTTGCCTAGAGGTGGTGACCATCCTCTTCTTTTCAATTCAGAGTCGCATAAACGGACAGTTGCTCGATTGAGAGGCCTCAACCGGGTACGATCCACGTTTTTCGAGCAAAACCTGAGGTTTGATCTAAACTCCCCACCCATAGAAGCCGCCATGAGCTACTCCTCTCCCTCTATGAATCAAGAATATGACATGATGTCTCTCTACTACTGTCAAGCTTCATCGGGTAATCAAGAAACCCGTGGGTATGAGCTTCGAGGATATGAAAATGGCTTTCATCAAGTGAGTGTTTATCAACCTTGTGATCGTGGTGTTTATTACTCAAATTACCATCATGAACCCACCATGCCTCATCATATTTCTCCATATGGAAGCCAATTTCCCCAAAACCCACCATATCACCAATCACCTCAACTTCACTACCAACAATATGATGCCCCACCCCTTGGGCATCATCAAGATTTTCAAGGAACTTTAGAAGACCCCATTGACCACCAAATGCCCAACTTGGAGTTATTTCAATCGATTCTTCAAATGAAAAAGAGCCAACAAGAAATGGCCATCCAAATGCAAAAGGAACAAGATGAATTCATGGCCCAATATCGAAGGGAAGGGAAGGCGATTGATGCTCGATTAAATGTTATAGCGGCTAAAACCGTAATTTTTTTAACTCGAACGTCACAACTTGATGAAGGGTGCTCACTTGAGCAAGGGGAGCAACCCAATCATGAAGCCGCCGATGAAGTCCCCTTGAGAAGCGAGACTTGCTATGAAGAACCTCGATTGTCTACCCAAGATGAGACGAATGAGGAAATAACCGTTGATGAAAGCATTGTGGGTGAAGAATTGAATGAGGATAGTGGGAATTTGAAGAGTTTAATTGATGAAAACACCGATAGAATAGAGGCAATTCAAGAGTCTACCCCATCCATACTTGTTGAACCTTCAATCCCCTTTGCTTGCCCTCCTCTTGAGCTTCATGCGGCTTTTAATGAGCCTATTGTTGAGGAAGTAGAACTTTGGGATGAGTTGAGAGAGGTGATAGGAGTTGTGAAGTCATGGGATGTGAATGACCAAATCAATTTGCCCATATGTGAAAATCCAATAAAATATTGTGAACCCCTTGTGTGTAATTTGGATCTTGGTTTAAAAGAGGTTGAAACCGCTTGTATGAGTTTTAAATCTCTTCTTATTGATGATGTGGGGAAGAATGATGTTTTAGGATTGGGAAATATTGGGCCAAAACTTGTTGATGACTTGGGTTCGCTTGATGAAAAGAAGAGGGTTAAACTCCCTTTTAACCCTTGTGCTAGAAATTCAAGCTTTGGTTGTGCTAGGAGACGGTGCTTAGGGAGGAAGAGGTTGTTAAAGCTCGTAGGATGGAAAGACCCAGGAAACCACGCGAAGATGACATTATTGGGTCTTTAGGTGACTACTTCTTGCTTCTGACTTGGAGGCTTTGGAGGATAGCTTGGCTCGGATACTCAATGAGCCCTCTTTATGATGTGGCTCGAGCATTTGACTTGCTACTCCGAGCCCTTGATGGATATGGCTTGGAATGAAGAGTCCACCATCCTAGGTTTGACGGACTTCCATAAGAACCGTCATGTTGTATATTCCTCTTTCTCTCTTCTTATTAGTTTTTGTGTTTCTAATTGTGTTAATTGTGAATTTATTTCTAGGATTTGTTTGTTTTGTGGAATTCTTGTAATTTGGAATATTTGATGAGCGATGTAAGGGAGGGATATTTGATGGTGTTTATTGAGTTCACTTGTTAGGTTGATAGTGAAGATGAAGTTTTAAGAGGAGTTGTTGTTGATAGAAGCTTGGAGCTTGGTGGAGGAAGCCGGGTTTTTGAGCTTTTCGTAAGCTTTTGGGGACGGGATTTTGAATCCCGAGGTTGTATTTGTCTTGTGGGTGGAACTAGTATTGAAAGAAGGCTTCAAGGCTCGGGAAAGGTGCCATCCCGACCGAGATGGGTGTCATCACGACCGGGATGAAGTGAGCATGGAAACAGGAGCTACTGATGGTCCTTCCCGACCGAGATGAGAACCATCACGACCGGGATGAGCTCTTCCCGACCGGGATCACTGTCTTCCCGACCGGGAAGGGCTCCTGCAGCCTCCTTTGCCTTGGTTTCGTCATTTAAACCCCACCCCACCACTTTATATCCTCTCCCAACCTCCCTACTCACCCTTGTCACTATCATTTCACCCTTACACCTTATTTATATACCTTCATCTCATCTCCTCTTCACTACACACCGAGTTTACCCTCAAATCCTAACCTCATTGCACCTTTATAAGCCCGATACTTGAGACTACATCGCGAGAGAAGAGGAATAACGATGATGAAGACAAGCAACGTGTCGAATTGATCATGGAAACGATGGAGTTGGTTGAGTTGCTAACCGTTTGGTAAGGCGACTCTCCTTTCTTTTCCGTCTTTTGTTTCTTACTATTCATTTGTTCCCCTTCCTTTTACGCATTTTGGTGTCATGGTGGCCCTCGGGGCCTTTGGTGGTTAGTGCTCCCGATTCTCGATGATGTGATTACATCGAGAGTCATTTGAAAAATCCAAATTGTCAAGTCTTTTCACTTTTTATTCATTTTTTTTTCTTTTAGTAGAAATTAGTTTGATTCGGGCAGAATCCGGGTTAGGTGAATTGATTACACCTAGCCCTCCCCTCCCATTTCCTTTTATTTTCGTCTTTTCATTTCTTCCCCCATCCATATCTTTTCTCGTCTCGGCCCTTGGTGACTTGAGTACACCCCGGTCGGACATATTCGACCCTTTCTTCACTTTCATTTTTGATTTTTAGTTTTATCTTCCCTTTTTCTTTTCTTTTTTAGTGTCTTCCACACACTACCGATCGAGCATGAGGACATTCCTCGGTTTAAGTGTGGGGGAGTGATATCTTAGTCTAGATTAGTTTTATTTTTGTAGTTTTTCGAAAAATCTTAAAAATCCCTAAAACTTTGAAAATTTTCATAAAAAGCCAAAAAGATTTTCTTTTGTGTCTTTTTCTTTTGTGTCGTATGTTTTTTGTGTTGTGTGTTTTGCTCCCCTAATTCCTTGTAGGTTGCGCGATCGTCGACAAGTTTCGAAAGGCTCAAGACATCCGGTAATACCCCTTCATTTCTTTCCCCCTTTTCCTTTTTGTGGAGTTTCGAGGATGTGTTGTGATGGTGTGTGCTCGGGCGGAGCTTTTTGAAGTTTGTGGTTGATGTGGTGGCTTGTTTGGATATTTCGGGGTGGTGATTTTTTATTTTGTGTGTTTGTTTGTTTTGTTTTGTTTTGTTGTGTTTGTCTCTTTTCCTTTTGTTTTTTTGTTGTGTCTATGTTTTGTCTTGTTTATTTGTGTCTAGTGTGTAATAAAAGGTTTTCGAAAACCCAGTTTTGAGGCTAGTGCGCAAGTGTTTACTTTCTCTTGCTAGTAATATGAGTCGAGTCTTGGACTTTAATCTAGTAGAATGACTTTAAATCAATGATTTCGTTGGTTTCTTACCTTGAGTCCACCTAGTCTACTAGGGATTTACTACGGGATTTGCATTTTGACCATTTTGACCACCCACAGAGTGAAAAGGCCTTGGTTCCCGAGTCTCGTCTCTTAGGTGACCGTGTTTGAAATCGTTTGACTAGTCCAAGTTCCTTCCTTTTTTTGTGGGTTTTAAGGGAAATCGCGACCCCCAACTTACACATTTCCCTACCTCCTACACATTTCCACAAATAAGTTGCAAATAGTCTAAGTTCTTACTTGGTTGCAAGAAATGCCTACAAAACAAAATTCGGCCAAAAGGGCAAGCCAAGGAAAAGAAAGAAAAAGAAGGAAAAGAAAGAAGAAAGAAAAAGAAAAGGCACTACAAATGAAAAAAACCAAAATACAAAAGAACAAAAAGAAGTGGCATAGCAACTCAAAAGCAAAATACAAAAAGAAAAATGCCAAAGAAAATCAATTCCACAAAAAAAAAGTCTTACCCCCTCAAAAATAAGCCTTTTACCGATCGTTATCGTGAAGAGCCTACCAAAGGACCGAGTCCCTAGGAAGGATGATAGCGGTAATGGTCGTCTTTTCTCATTTTGCAACCATATCCACCTTTTTACTTGCACTAGTTAATCTATTTTGAACATGGGACGACCCTCTTGGCTTATCGCTAAAGGGGGCGGGGCTTCACTTACCTACAGTGTCGACTAACTCTGTGGTTCATCCTTTTTCCATCCTGCCTATCGTCCCGTGGTACGTTCTTAGAAGGTTCGGAGGAACTAGGTAAGTTACCAACGTTTTTATTGCTTTGTTGTCATACTATTAGGGTTTTGTCCATATCGATTTGTGTTATTAGCTTGGGAACGTTGTCACTTGCCTTGAGTCCTTAACCGGTGTTTCTTCCACCGCTTTGTTAAGGGAAGCGGTATTTGTTTCTTCTTGGATGCAAACGTTTGTTTGTTTGATTGATTGATTGTTTAATTTGTGTGTTTATGTGTTTTCGTGTTCGGTTGTATCCGCAGTTTTGTCGCAAGACCTCACTTGCCTTGCGGAGAGAACTTTTCCTCTAAGTGTTCTCGCGTGAGTTGAAAGGGCGTAGGGTGCGCTAATACCCGCTCGGTTAGTAGTCTAGTTTCTTTTAGTTATTAGTTAGTTCGTGCTTCCTCGAGTGCGAGTAAGGGTTTAATGTGGGGGAGTTGATAAGTGTGTTTTGTAGTGCTTATTTGTTGTGTTTGGTCCCGGTTTCTCTTGTGGAATCGCTCTTTGGAGCGGTTTCGAGGCTACTTACGCTTCTTCTAGTTTGTTTTAGGTTCCTAAGACCATTCTTGGAGAAATTGAACGATTCCGACTCGTTTCCGACACATTTGGAGCCAACGAAGAGAAGCGACGATCACTCGGTAGCTTAGACTCAATCCCGAGCCCTTGGGACCCATTCCCGATGTAACACCCGCTATTTTTCCTAAGCATTTTTATTCTTTCCGTAAGGACTCCGTCTTAACTCTGTCACTTTTCGGCCACATATTTCATCATTTTACTAAGCTCTATTTTAATTTTTGAGTTTAATGATTTTTATTTTTAATTTTAAAGATTTAAATTCTTTTTAAATCCATTTATTTGGTTTCTTCGTAAACTAATTAATTTTTCCGCAAGGAATTCTATTTCTCTTCGAATTGACGTTTTTAAACTTGGATTTAAGATATTCCTTTTCCTAAAAATGTTTGAATACGTTTCTATAATGTCTTCAACTAGTAAATATTTTTATTTACCAAAAATTTAGTTGTTAATGATTTTATTACGAAGCTTCGCGAATAATTATTTTCTTACGCGAGGTTTGCTCAAATTACTTTGAAATGCCTTTAACTATTTTACGATTATACTTTTTATCAACTTATAAATTATTTGAGACCATTCCCTCACATTTTGGACCGACTAAGCTCTTGGTAACAAATTTTACTACGTTTTATTTAAACGTTTCATTTTATCACGTTAACACGTAAATTACGTAATGCTTATCTTTCCATTTATTGGAGGCTTTGTCATCAAACTCTTCATACTCCTCCTCCTTCAAGTTGGCCGGTCATTTCTTGTAAAGTGAGCCTTGTTTTTATCAACACATTCATTCTCATTTATGCACACAAAAACCCTTCCATCCTCTTCATTCATTTTTGTCATAAAAAAATATTCATCACCCTTTCTTTTCTTGTTTTGGCCGAGACTCCCTCCACTCTCTTAGGCATATTTTTGCTCCATTTCGAATCCCAATCGAATCATTTTTATCGTCATAATAATCCTCTTTCCGTTCCCTTCGTTAAGGTATTAATCGACGTCGTTTTCGATCAATGTTTACCTTGATTTTTTATTAGTTTTCTCATGGTATTTTTCTGCCATGATTTTCGTGTTTGGTAGGATTTTTGGACGATCCTGAGGCCGACGAATATATAATCGATTCAGACTTGGAGTAGAGGTAACGTCGATGTTACTCGGTATTTCATGATTTTAATTGAGTATTTGCATGTATATATTTTTATGTTTTATTTTGGCAATATATGTATGTCATAAAATCTGAAAAATTATTAAAAAGTTGAAAATTTGCATGTTTCTGTATTTTTATTGCTTTTACGAGATTAACGATTAAATCGTCATATTAGTTTGTAAAATCATAATATTCGGCCTAAACATGTAATATATGTTTATATTCTGGAAAAATGTTGTTTTTTATGATTTTTAATAATTTAGTATTTTTATGATATTTTTGATATCGATTATTGAATTATTACCGTTATCGGACAAAAACGATTAAAAGCCGATTTTTAGTTCTAGTACTTAAACATTTTATTTTAATCTGATTTTTGACGTGGTGAAACTTTCTGATGAAATAGAATTTTCTGAACTTTTTCATAACTTTTCGGAATTGTTAAGTGGATGAATTAATTAATCTCTTTAAATCATCGTTTATCGTTAAAACCGTGTTTGTCGTTTAAATTCTTGATTTCTGGTCTTTGGTTTAAATCTGAAAAAAATTATGATTCTGATGATTTCATATTAAAATGTAATTTTATGATTTTTAGTGCCTTAATAAAATGTTAGGAACGGTAAGTTTTATTAATGGAATCGTTAATTGTGAAAACGGGTTTTAAAGACGGTTTTGACGGAAGTTGGTAAATCTGGAACTTTGGAAAATCTGGAAAATTAGTATATTCTGGAAAATGATGATTTTTAGGTTTAATAATAATTTTTAGACATTAATACTTAAATCATTTTGTAATTACTATTTTTATTAATCGTTATTGTCGAGATTGGACGATTAACGAGAAAATGTTTTAAAAACCGAGTTTTAGGATTCTGGAAAATTTTATTTTCTGGACAGAATGTCCGTAAATATATTTTAACTATTTTACGTAATTTTTGTACTATTTATTAAAGTCTTTAATTAATAAGTATTGGTTTTCGGACAAATTGTGATTTATCGTTAAAATGCTTCGTCTTACCTAAAAGAATTATTTTTCCAGCAATTTTGAAAGTATTTAAATCTGAAACTTTAAGAGTTAAATCATTCCTTAACATACTCTAAATGTAATTGTTGGTTTAATTAAATAAAGACGTTCAAATATTTAATTTGATGTTTGCCGTAAAATCCTATTTATAATTTTATTGTCAAAACTAATAATAATTAGGAAATTTTAGCTTTATAACTTTTGAAAACACCCTAGTTAGTAATATCAAAATGTTTAAGATATTTTTAATCATTTTATAACGCTTATACGATGTTTAAATAATTTCATAAAATTAAATGTTCACTTTGGTAATTAATATCGTTAAGGCCGAAAGTATTAGTTTTATAAATCTATATCGTTTACTAATAATGTGATGTTAGTATAAACAAATATCTTCGCTATTTTGATATGATGCTATTTTTGGTAAAGTTTCTAAAAATAGAAGTTTCCTCAAATAGAAAGTTTCCTCTTTTGGAAAGTGATTCCTTTTTCTTTTGTTCTCCTTTTGTTTGTATTGAATACATCTTTTAAATATCGATAATGGATTGTTTTGGAGTTATGGAATAAGGATAAGTGTGGGTTTAGAGTAATATAGTCTGGGATGTACGTTTTGCCATCAACTATAAAGCTGGTGTGTCTGTGTTGAGACACATTGGTCGTTGAACTGAGCATGGTTTGTGTTCAGGAGTGTGTATATTTTGACCTTAAACTTAGATATCGCATCGTGTAAGTCGCCGTCGGGTTGAACTGGATTACGGTTGGTGTCCAGGAGGGGTGTACATTACTTAAGCTAGGACCTCGCTGCACGCAGTCCTGTTATAGTTGAGTTGCCTAGTTAGAGACCGAAGTCTGATTTGTTTTGACTAACTTCTCGAAGCTAGTTTAGTATTGTCCTAGTGAAAGTCTAGATTCTACATAAATCCTATACATAACGCCATTTTGAATATTTTATTGTTATCGGTATAAATCGGTTTGCAGGTTGGCAAATATTTTTATGTTTCTTCGGAAACCCATTTAATTATTTCATTTCGTGCTGAAAGCTTATTTTAATATGCTGTTTTACTGTTTTCCATTTTGACTATTTTCCTATATTAGTAATTACTGTTTTGAAATCAAGTTATACGGCTGGGAGAACGTTGACGTTGCTCCTCACTGATTGTGGCTGTTATGTTTTTAAAATGACAGGTATGCATGTTTCCGGGTGTGGGCTAGCGGGCAGACATGATCCTTGCTCGATTAATTTTAATAATTATGTTTTGTGGATTGTTAAACCCCTTTGTGGATTTATTTAATTTTGGCCATTTTATTTAGGGCCTAATGTTTGACTTTACCATTTATATTTTTATAAAAACATAGTTACAGCGTGTTATAATCCCGACTCTACAGTGTTTCCGCCACTGTATCGCGTTAGAATTTCTAGGGGATTACACCCGAGGCCTTTAGACTCGATCCCGAGCACCGAGAATCGATGAGAAGCCTATGAGGAACAAGTAGGGACCAATGAGATCATATTTGAAGCCTACAAGACACATCCCGGTCGGGAACACACCCATCACGACCAGGACGAAGTGACGAGCAAGATAGCGCCTCTGACAGCCCATCCCGGCCGGGACCATGAGCTTCCCGGTCGGGACCACCTCATCCCGATCGGGACAGACTTCATCCCGACCGGGAAGTGCATAACACCGCCCAGTGTTATGCAACATCCGCCCGGTGTTATGCACCATCCCGACCGGGATCAAGAGCTTCCCGACCGGGATCATTCCTTCCCGACCGAGATGACTTCCTTCCCGGCTGGGAAGGGCCCAGCGAAGCCCCGTCTTCATTTCTTTCAATCCCTTACTCGTGAAACCCTATATATACCCCCTCTTGTATTGTTTGAACATCTTATGTAACCCTAGACTATTTTTAGGTTAGATTAGCTTAGATTAGTGTAGATTAGTGTAGATTAGCTTAGGTTAGTGTAGATTAGCTTAGGTTAGTGTAGATTAAGCCTTAATCTAGTTAGATTACTCTTATAATATTAGAATTCTTGAAGATTCTACCAATCTTGACAACATTGGTAGATGTTTGGGTTTTCTTCTATGCAAGTGTTCATCTTTTCATCTCTTGTTTAGTTGGTATATTCTTTCCTCTCTCTTTTCTCTTAATCTTTCATAGTTAATCAAGTTTTCATCTTTTCTATTGTTCATTGTTCATCCTTGTTGTTCTCCATCATGAATGTTCTTGTTATTGTGTTGATTTTCTTGTTCTTGTTAGCTTTAGTTTAGATATGTTTGGCCAGTCCTCTTGCTAGGGTTAGTAGGGGGATTGGGTGGCTTAATGGGTGATTAAGGGTTTGTGTATATTGTTGGTGGAAGTTTTGGTTGCTTCTTGGTTATATGCATAGAACATGTTTGATGAAATGCTTGAATGACTTGTAGTTGCAAATGCATGTTTTCTTGCCTTCCTTCTTGTGGTCTTGTATGTGGCTAAGATGGGTTCTTGCGCGAGAGCGAGGAACCTCTAGGTAGGTTTAAGTAGCGAGAGCCCGGACTATGCCTAGATAGCTTGACTACCCCTTCATTCTTGCTTCCCCTTGATCATTTCATCACCCTTGAACCCGACCTAATCCTAGTTCTTTTCTTATTTGAGTTTTTTCTTCTTCTTAGCTATTATTTCTCTAGTTAGTTGAATCTTCTAGCCTTAGTTGTCATACTTAGTGTACTCTTAGTCATAGTTTATTCTCCCCTTCTTTGTTGTAGGTAGCTTAGCTTAGTTGACCTAGTCAGGTCTTTAGGTGAAACCTAGTCGAAACTCTCCTTACCGTCCCCGTGGACTCGACCCGACTTGCCCTATTTACCCAGTTAGGTTAGTTGGTTATTACTTGATCCGTGGGATTCACGACAAATCCCTCCCGTCAGTTGACGTGACTACACCTACGCCCAAATTTTCACCCTTTAGTTTTAATTTTCTTTTCTTCCCATTTATTTTATTTTCATTTTCTTAGCCATTTGGCTTGGGTCTAGGTGATGTGATTGCACCTAGGACCGCCACTATTTTATCGCTTTCTTTATTTTCTTTTCCTTTTTCTTTTCTCAAAAATTTTGAAAAATCCAAAAAGATTTTTCTTTTCCGTCTTTTTCGATCTTCCCCTACTTTGTCCATTGAGGACAATGTACAGTTTTAGTGTGGAGGAGGGATCTACTATCTTTTATTTTACAAAAACTTTTCAAAAATCCTAAAAATTTGAAAAATTCGAAAAATCAAAAATATCTTCCTTTCCTTTTCTTTTCTTTTCTTGTTTTCGTTATGTTTTTGTGTCCCGTGTATGGTTTCGTTCTCTACTCTTACAGGTAACCACCACCTTGATAGCACGAATTGAAGAGATTATGAAAGCACTCCGCTTGGTTCCTTCCTTCTTTCTTATTTACTATTGGATGCTTTTGTAGAAGGAGTTAGGTTGTTGCCATTGGAGGCTCTCGAAGTTGAGCATTTGGGTGTTGTGGTTGATTGTGTGCTTTAATGTTGATGGAGTATGGAGTACATGACTTTACTTGTGTTTTCTTTTATTTGTCTTTTCCTTTTTCGTGTGTTTCTTTTCTTTTCGTATAGTGTGTCTAGGACAAAACTTTTCGAAAACCCGATTATACACTTATTGCAAGAGTTTACATTCCATTGTCACTACAAGAAATTAATTATTACGTAGCATTTATTTAATAGCATATATTGAAATGCCACCTTAATTCATCTTAATTGACAAATAAACGTAGAAATAAATCAAATGTTGGCTAAACTAAATTAAAATAGTGTGCTCACCTTTCTCAATACTAAACATCACCGATTCACCATTTCACCGCTAAACAAAATTAATATAGCGCGCTATACTTTTCAGTCATACTAAGCATCACCCGCGCTATACTTTTCAGTATAACCCACAGACATTAAAGAAAACCTAATTCAAGAAAACTAAAAACCTAATTCAAGAAAAGTCGTTCAATCCTTCAAATACTCCGCTCAATCCTGCTATTATCAATCCAAGAGAAATCAAATCAATCCTGCTATTGTTCAATCGCGTTTTTGCAGGTTTGGGTTTTTTCGTCTTATTGGTTTTTCGTCAATTCAACAGAAATCTTATTGGTTTTTTGTCAATTTGTTTGTTTATTAGTTTGTGTTTATGTTCTTCGTCAATCTGTGTGTTTCTCGTCAATTAGTTCCTTTTTTCGTCAATTAGTTTATGTTTATGTTGAATTAGTTTATGTTCTTCGTCAATTTGTGTGTTTCTCGTCAATTAGTTCCTGTTTTTCGTCAATTAGTTTATGTTTATGTTGAAGTAGTTTATGTTCTTCGTCAATTTGTCTGTTTTCGTCAATTAGTTCCTGTTTTTCGTCAATTAGTTTCTGTTTATGTTGAATTAGTTTATGTTCTTCGTCAATTTGTGTGTTTCTCGTCAATTAGTTCCTGTTCTTCGTCAATTAGTTTATTTTATGTTGAATTTGTTTATGTTATTCGTCAAATTGTGTGTTTCTCGTCAATGATGCTTACCTTTTTCACTTGTTGATCCCTCAGTTAGTTTGAGGACAGCAGAAAGGGATTATGGTGATCTTATTATGATGGAATAGTAGGATTAAACATCATTATTCTGGATCGTGAAGTGGTGGTTATTAGTTGGTTCTAAAAGCTAAACCTAATTGGGTTATTTGATTACTCAATCATAACAGGCATTTTATCAGCTCGAGGAGAAAACAGACTGGTCTGCGTATCACAAATTTTGCAGGTATTTGAAATCCTTGGAACTCATAGCAATGATACTTATATATTTGCTCTTCCTAATAGCATGTTCTGAATCTTTTTTCTTATTTTCTCGTGAAGAACTCATGGTTTGAAGTATCCACTTTTGGTGAAGCGCTTGGCTTGGATGGTTATAGCCGGAGCCGCTTCTGCAAACTGTATCGATATACTTCAACTTGCTCAAATTCTTCCCGAGGTGATTGATTGTAAAATGCTTAGTAGAGTTTCATAGTGATTAGAATCAACGATTGGGTGTGCCCCATTTTATGACTGAAAATCAAGCAAGTTTGATGTCAATTTGGTTAACCATCTTATGTTACAATCTCATTACCACCGCTCATGAGAAATTATGCTAGGTTTTTGAATGTCAGAGTCACATACTCACATCTTGGTCTATTCTGTCATATGAGATCAAAGATTTCTATTAATCTTTTTTCCAATTAAATCCCACAAAGGCCTTTTATTTCTAAGTGTCGTCTAAAAAGTTTTCAATGTTAATCGAGTGTATTTTTATCATATCTTTCACAGCTTTGTTTACACCTGTTTGTTAAGAATCCTTCTTTGATTGATCGTTTTTAATTTTAGATCGAAGAGGAACATAGCCTACTCCGAACATCATGGTCTATTGTGTCATATGAGATCAAAGATTTCTATTAATCTTTTTTCCAATTGAATCCCACAAAGGCCTTTTATTTCTAAGCGTCGTCCAAAAAGTTTTCAATGTTATTCAAGTGTATTTTTAGCATATCTTTCACAGCTGTGTATACACCTGTTTGTTAAAAATCCTTCTTTGATTGATCATTTTTTATTTTAGATCGAAGAGGAACATAGCCTACTCCAAACTGCATTTGTAGCAGCAAATATGACAGAAGGAAGCTTGAACTGTATCCTTGAGCCTGTTGTTTTTGCTTCGGATATTTTTTGTGTATCTTGGAAGGCTGAACTCTTTGGAAACAGTTGTGCTCTTCGACATATTAGTTTTATCAAACCAATGGTGTAATCCCCTAGAAATTCTAACGCAATACAGTGGCGGAAACACTGTAGAGTTGGGATTAAAACACACTGACAAACTATATCTTATTAAAAGAAATGGTAAGTCAATACAAATGTCTCTTTTTACAAAAGGGCTAAAGAGAAAATTCACCAACGGGTTATACAAATCCATAAATTACATAAATGAAGAAAGAGTAGGATCCACGCTACTCGCTAGCTCACACCCAAAGCCCAGCAGCAACTACCTGTCATGTTATAAACATAACAGCCACGTCAGTGGGGAGTAACTCGGACGTTCTCTCAGCCATATTATATCATATGGAAAATAATAGTATTATTATATCAAAATACTTAAAATGAGAAAACATTAAAAACGATATAATAAAATATGTTATCGGAGGAAACTTAAAACAATTGCGCACCTGCAAATCAAACCAATCGATAATAATAATCATATTCAAAAATGGCGTTATGGAAATCAATCAGTGCAACGGAATAGACTTTCACTAGGATAATACTCAAACTAGCTTCGAGAACTTAGTCAAAACAAATTAGACTTCGGTCTCTAACTAGGCAACTCAACCATAACAGGACTGCGTGCAGCGAGGTCCTGGTTTAACTAGTATACACCCCTCCTGGATACAAACCATATCCAGTTCAACCCGACGCGACTTACACGATGCGATATCTAAGTTTAAGGGCACAATGCACACTCTCCTGAAGACAAACCATGCTCAGTTCAACGACCAAATGTGCCCCAAATGGGCACACCGGCTTTATAGCTGATGGCAAAAACGTACACCCTAGATTATTACTCTAACCCCACACTTGGCTTTATTCCATAACTCCAAAACAGCCATTATCGATATTCAAAAGATATAATCAATATAAATCATATAAGGATAAAATGAATAAATATTTTATATTAAAAAGGAAACTTTCTATAAATAGAAATTTACTAATTTTAGAAACTTACTAAAAATAGTCTTATAGAAAATACGTAAGATATTAAAATTAGTGAAATTTATAAAATAGCATTTCTAACGAAATTAATATTTTATTATTATCGTCGTTATCGTAACTTTAATATATTTCTAAATTCGTTACTCAAAATATAAATAAAATATAATATCTCAATATATAGTATTTTATAATTAATTAGTAAATCGAGTTAAAACTATAAATTTTCAGAGACGAGATATTTTAAGAAAAACGATATAAAAATTAGTTGAGCCAACGAGTTTTATAAATGAAATGAGATTTATAAATATTTCAAATTATTTTTAACAAGTACGTTTTATCAATAAATAATACTGATTTTACTAAAAATAATCAATCGTAGACAAATGAGAAATTATTAGGGAAAAATAGTCTCGACTATAAGTGTAATTAAAACAAAATCGATTATTTTCTTATTTATTAATATAAGTCGTCAAACAAAATTAATTTATTGAACAAGTATAAAAATCTCGATTATAATATAAAAATACGATTTTGAGTGAAAATTATAAATTAACGAAATATGAAGAAAATATAAAATCGATATTATTTAGTTACTAGTGTCACGATAACCAACAAAATATTATAACGATCGTAAATAATTAAATTACTAACGATTTATAAAACGATATCGAAAGGCGTAAAATTATTTATAAGACATACGATTTAAAGTTAATATAATTAGCAATAATATATAGCTAAAAAAAATTAGAAAAACCGAAGTTAAAATATTTACTACATACTACTACTCAAACATACGATATAAAATCGAGTAACGTCCTAAAGTTACCTTAAGCAAAAAAAAAACCGTCGAAGCAATCCCTTAAATCCGTTGTCCAAGCTCCCATCAGTCCAATCGTTGCTCTACGGAACCGCTTGGAGACTCTCACGGGGATCCGAAACACGAAGATACGAAGACAAAGGAGTCGGAATTAGAGGAAGTTGGAAAAAGACTAGAGTTGACACAGAAAACGTAACCTAAATCATGACCAGGTCAACGGAAATTAGGACGATAAAGAAAGAGAGAAACAATAATGTACAGCAGCAGCACCGACAGAAAACGAAGTAGAGACGAATGAAGTTGAGAGAAAACAACGAGCTTCGATCGTAATAACAACGGGTAAGAAACAAGGCACGAGATTAGACGTAACAGATGCACAAACAGCAGGAAAAAGGATGGGACAAACAAAGGGAAAAGAGAAGGGGCAGCAACGTGACAACACAGTAGCAGCAAGATCCGAACTAACAAGGATGAAGGCGGGGAAACCGACGGCAACAACATAACCGACATTAGCCACGAACCATGGCAACAGATACACGCACAACACAACATTGACAACAACGTTGAAATAGCAGCAGCATCGACATGAATGGAAATAGAAAGAGAAAAGGCAACAACAACAAAACGAACAACAATAGTAGCAACAAACGCAGCAAGTGTACATCAGCCATGGCAGTAGTAGCAGATTAAACAACGACAACAACAAAAGACGCTAAAAAAACAGGACACGGTAATAGCATTATGACAAACTGCAAACCAAAATAAGAAGAAAAAGAAGAGGGCGAACTGCACAACAAAACGCAGCAGCAGAAACAACAAGGGTAGCAATAACAGCCATAAAATGACTACAATAGACCCCGAAAACAAAACAGGTAGCAAGGCAAGAAAACGACGGGATGGAAGAAGAGAAGAGGGGCTACCTTTGTCAGAGAAATCGAAGCCAAACAGGGAAAACGGGGTTGATTTCAAGGGTGGTGACAAAAGAGCATGGTGATTGATTGATGACGGATGATGAGAGGCGGTTGAACAAAAACTCACACATCGGGTCAAAAAAAATGGCGACCTATGTGATGTTGAATTATGACCCGAGAAAAACAGGGGGAAGAACAGATAAAAGGAGTGAAAAGAAAGAAGGTGGAACGTAAGTGTGAAAACAAACAAAAAGAAGAAGGTGAAGGGAGGTGAATGCCTGAAGCGGTGGAGGAGTAATTACAAAAAAGGAATGGGAAAAGATCAGTAAGTGGCGGAAGAATCAATCATTTCACACAAAAATAATAATTAAGTGTACGGATTCCGAGAACAAGTATACATTGTATACGGATTGATTAATTGAATCGGGTAGGAGACTAATTCCGTAACGATAAGTTGACTGACCCATGAATCGGGTTAAAACGAGTTAATAAAATTAATAAATAATCGAGCCGAAAAAATAATAATAATAATAATAATAATAAAATGAGTAAATAAATATTCAATACGAAAAAGAAGCTTATACAAATAAATAGAGGATGAAATAGTGTTTCCCGATAAATAATGGATTTTCGATAAAGTGAATTAAATTGATTTCTCGAGGAAAGAAAATAAATATTTTGACGAAACTTAAAATAAATGAGTTTCGAGCTTAATATATATAGATAAAAAGAATTTAGAATTTAAATCGTCGAAATAGACTTTCAATAAGAATTAGATTAAATGAATCGAAACAGAAATAAAGATATGTTTTAAATATAAGAAGAGTTTCCGAGTCAAATAAAATTTTAGGAGTTTGAAACGATTAAACGATAAATTCGTTTTATAATAATTTTAAGAATTACGAGTTAAATCGTAAACAAAATATGAATACGAACAAAATTTTAATTAAATTTAATTTATAAAATCAGGGGTGTTACAAGTGGTACGCTAATGTACTAACGCGCATACATATCAATGCATTTCGAGTTGAAATGGCTAGTGGACTTTACGTGGATCTTCTTTCATCTGCCTTAGCATCAGTTGAAGCTGAAACTGGGGTTGGGAATGCCGTTTATATTCTTCCTTCTTTCTACAATCATGATTGTGGTGAGCACCTTCTCTCCATTATTAATTATATTTGTTTTTTTTCTTTCTTCATGTAAATATATAAGTTGTACCCTCCATCCCATTCATATTATCACATTTGACTAATACGGAGTATATGAGTATCAACTTTGACCATAAATTTATCCAAATATATATAGAGACGTGATGTAAATTTGTTACGTATGATGTATCGAAACATAATATCTGTCAGTTTAAGAAATAGCGGTGCTTAAAATATTTTACATATATGTCCACAAAGAAGGGAATGTTTTTGCATGCTTCTGTCGTGTCGACTTGATACTAATTATGAGAATTCTCCATTCCAGATCCTAATGTGCATATAATATGGATGGACAATGTTCACGCATGGCTGAAAGCACTCCGTGACATAGAACAAGGTTCGCCTCATTACTGTTGCATTATTTGGAAAAACCACTTGTCCGCTTTATTAGAACACAATTAGAGAAAGCCGACATAGCTCAACACAGGACAAACTGCTAAGCGCCTACTCGGGAACACATTCAGAAGCATGAAAGAAGTGAGTTGGATGAGTTAAATTATAATATTAAACGTAATCAAAACACCCTCTTTGAGGATGTGTTGGGATTTGGGATTGTTGTCCGTTTCTAGTGGAGCTAAAGACGTGGTATTATTTTGGATGCTTGATGATAGAATTGCTTGATGATGGAGCTAAAGACATGGATTTGAGGATGACTACCCATTTCTACTTAGCTATTTTGATAGAGATATAACTATAGAAATTTTGATATTTGAATTGTACCTATTTACGTTTTTATTATCCTTTGTTTAAGATTTAACGAATTGCGTTTATACCCATATAAGGTATTGTAATGGTCACTTGACAGCTACGAATTCTATTATCAGTATTATAAAATCAGTTATTTTATATGTTTGTCCTTTTTTTAGTTAGTTACTTTTAATATATCTTTTTAATTAAAACAATATTATTAGGAAGGAAAAACAAAACCTCCAAATTTGGAAAGGCACGCTTACCAATTAAAAAAAAGCAAATAAATAAATAAAATAAATAACCAAATTTTGAATTTATGAAAGGTCTATAGTGGGGTTTATATAAGGCTTTACCAGCATTTGTAATAAATGCCACAATGACTTCTCCCTACATTGAATTTAGTGGCAAATGATTAAATGCTGCAAGCACTTTGCGTGGCTTTCATAAATGCTGCCTAATAACAGAATAAATGCCACTAAAGATGTGATCTCTTGTAGTGTGTAGATAACCCATTGTAGATTTTGGACCTTAATCTAGTAGAATGAC
This sequence comes from Agrostemma githago, assembly GCA_958450325.1. Classification (NCBI taxonomy): domain Eukaryota; kingdom Viridiplantae; phylum Streptophyta; class Magnoliopsida; order Caryophyllales; family Caryophyllaceae; genus Agrostemma; species Agrostemma githago. Next base: position 30,651,807 of record OY288249.1, read on the forward strand.
CCTTAATCAATGAATTTGTTGATCCTTTAGCTTGAGTCCACCTTTTCTACTAGAGGTTTACTTCGGGGTTTGCATTTGACCACCTTGACCACCCATGGAGGAGTTAGGCCTTGGTTCCCGCGTCCCGTTTTCTAGGTGACCTTGCTCGAGTAACCATTGCACCTTTAGTCCAAATTCCTTCCGCATCTTTGTGGGTTATCTGGGAATGGCGCGCGTTCTCGATTACCTATTTTCCTCCACCTATACATCAACACAATAAGTTTACACAAAAATAACTTCCAAGCTTGGTTTCAAACCACGTCAAAAAGCCAAAAAAGGGCAAACCAAAGCAATAAAAAAGGGCACAAAAATATGAAAAACAAAGGAGAGAAAATGAGCTTCAAATGAAAATCGTATCATCGAAAAATGTCTCCTTAAAAAAAAGTCCCTTTGTTTGATTCGCCGTCGTGAAGTGCCTACTAGAGGACCGAGTCCCGAGGTAGGAAGATAGCGGTGATTAGTCGATCCACCCCAATAATTGTAAACACTCCACCTCTTTATTTGGACCAATTTAGGAAATTCGAGTTTGGAAAGACCCTCTTGGCTTAGCTAAAGAGAGCGGGACTGCACCTACCTACAGTGTCGAACAAATCCATGGTTCGCTTTTTCCACTCCGTTTTACGCCCCGTAGTACCCCTTTAGATGATTCGGAGGACCTAGCTAAGTTATCAACATCTTTATTGCTTAATTATCATAGTATTAGGCTTTGGACGTTGTTTACGTGGGTGATTTATCTTGGAAGTTTATTGTTGTTTTAGGTAAGTAATCGGTGTCTTCCCCGCCGTCTCGATGAGGGATTCGTTATTTTATTTTCGCTTTGGATGCGTCTATTCTTTCGTGTTACGTGTTTTTGTGTGTTTGGTCGCATCTACCATTTTGAGCAAGCCCCAACTTGCCTTGCATGGACGTACTCTACCTCATGGGTATTTCGATGTGAGTTGAAGGGACAAAGCGGGCCAGTTAATTGCCCCGTATCGGCATAGCATAGTCTTGCTAGTAGTAGTTGTTGTAATTTCTTTTTGGGCCTTTGCTCGAGGACGGGCAACGGTTTAGTGTGGGGGAATTGTTGTGTGCTAAATTTAGACCATTTTTCCTCTCATTTAGACCCGTTTTTCCCTCGTTTTGCGAGTTTAGAGTGCGATTATCGCCATATTTTGAGTACTTCTCACATTAGCGTCCCTCTTGTGTGTTTTACGTGTTTTTGGTAGTTTTTCTATCAATTTTGATAGGATTTGGCACCGAAATCACGATCGAGCTTCCACGAGCACAAGAAAGGGAACACCGTCCAAAGAGCAAAGCACACAACTTAAAATTCAAAACCATCCAATCAATCGACGAAGAATGAGACAAGAAAAGAGGCCAGAAATATGACCGGGTGAAATTTCACCCGACGGTAAATGTGCCTCCCCAAAGATTTTCCGAGCTTCTCCACCGGGCGAAATTTCGCCCGATGGTGAAGGTGTCCAAAAATCGTGAAACTGAAAAAAGTTCACCGAGTGGAATTTCACCCAACGGTATTGGTCCGTGCACGACGGGGCGAAGTTCCACCTCATGAAGATTAAAGGGTGATTGTCTCACTAATGGAGCAAAAAGTTGAATTTATTTGGTAAAGGGTAAGTATATTTATAAAACTGTACAAACACAATTACATCGATTGCCTCAGAAGGCTCATGATAAAATATCTATCCTTATCGCTAAATTTTTGATTACGTCTGTGCTTGCAAAATTCAGTGAAATAGCGAGGACCTGGTTGATTTCACCCAGGACCTTCTTACTGTATTCACAATCTTGAAACAAATGTTGCACAGTCTCAGAATCTGTAGCACACGAAACGCACCTGTGATCATCAGTGACTCCAATTTTGTGGAGTTTGTTCTTCATATTTAGTCCTTCGTGTTGAATCAGCCATGCCACAAAATTGTGCTTAGGGATAGACCAGTTCGACCACACTAAAGCACACCAATTTACTTCCCCAAGCTTAGCTCTCATCCAATTGTAAGCTCTTGCCACAGTATAAGTATTCGATCCCTGTACAGCTATGGTATTTGCATTATACGCAGGCTTCAGAAGGTCTCTTATTTGGCAAATCTTCCTCCAATACCAGCTAGAATCATGTTGTGGTTGATAATCGTCCCAATCCCTTCCTTTTAAGTACACATGATGTACCCATTGAACCCACAATCTATCCTGTTTATTGGCAATCCACCATGCCATTTTCCCTATCGCGGCTTTGTTCCAAATAGTTGTTTGACTAAGATTTAGTCCCCCTTCCTTATTTGGTGAACAAAATTTCTCCCAAGAGACGGGAGGTACTCTATGATACTCAACATTTCCGTCCCAAAGAAAATTCCGACAAATACCATCTATCTGTTTCAACACTGCTGTGGGAAGAATAAAAATCGTTGCCCAATAATTGTGAAGGGTGGCCAACACACTCTTGATCAGCGTCAATCTCTTTACATAAGATAATTTTTTTGCCCCCAATCGTCTGATTCTCTCCACAATCCTGTTAACTAAGGGCTGACAGTCTAAAATAGATAATTTGGAAGTTTTAATCGGAATACCCAAGTATTTAAAGGGGAGAGATCCCTCGTTGCAGCCAGAAACCTTGAAACACCCCACATTGATTGAAGATGTCCTATTTATGAGCTTTGCTTAAAGGGATTTGAAGTACTACTCATATCAACAAAGTGCACTTTCTTTTTTGGTCATCCATGCAAAAGAACTCTGCAGTTAAGCGTGCTTGGCTGGGAGCAATCTTAGGATGGGTGACCTCCTGGGAGGGTTTCCAGGATGCACATGAGTGAGGACAAAATGCATTGGAAAGGACTCGTGTTGGTCTGTGGGACCCGTACAAAGCCTGGCTAGCTACCCCGGCTAACATTTCCGGTCCTAGGATTGGGCCAGGGTGTTACAAATGGTATCAGAGCAACCCTACGACCGTGCATTTGGCACCTAGCGGGGGTGGATTCTGGGTCAGCGGTTATGCTGCCAGGCGCAACAAGGACGTTGCATTCTTCAAGTGGGAGTGATTGAAACACCCCACATTGATTGAAGATGTCCTATTTATGAGCTTTGCTTAAAGGGATTTGAAGTACTACTCATATCAACAAAGTGCACTTTCTTTTCTGGTCATCCATGCAAAAGAACTCTGAAGTTAAGCGTGCTTGGCTGGGAGCAATCTTAGAATGGGTGACCTCCTGGGAGGGTTTCCAAGATGCACATGAGTGAGGACAAAATGTGCTGGAAAGGACTCGTGTTGGTCTATGGGACCAGTACAAAGCCTGGCGAGCTACCGCGGTTAACATTTTCGGTCCTAGGATTGGGTCGGGGTGTTACAAACCTGAATAATGTCTGCTCTTAGTCTAGAGTCAACTCCGTTGAAATAAACACTAAATTTCCCTCTGTTCATTTTTAATCCAGTTGATTCAGAGAAGGTAGAGAAAGTCCTTAATAGCACCATCATGGACATATCATCCCCTTTGGAGAAAAGGAGTAAATCATCCGCGAACATGAGGTTAGATAACTTCATTTTTTTACACAATGGGTGAAAGTTAAAAGGCTTGGTACTGGTTGTGTATTTCACAAGTCTCGTTAAATAATCCATACAGATGGCAAACAGGAGGGGGGATAGAGGATCCCCTTGTCTGAGTCCCCTTTTACCCGGGAAAAATCCAAAGCATTCTCCATTTAAATTCAGAGTATAAGTAGCCGTAGTAACGTATTGCATAATGAGTCCCCTGAAATGCTTCGGGAAATTAAGCTGCAAAAGCATCTGATAAAAGAAGTTCCACTCTACTGAATCATAAGCCTTTTGAATATCGATTTTGAATAGGCACCTAGGAGAGACACTTTTCCTATTATACAGTCTGATGATGTCCTGGCATATCAAGTTATTCTCAATGATGCTTCTCCCTTTAGTGAATCCACCTTGAGATGGGGAAACAATATCTGGGAGCACAGCAGATAATCTAGAGCATAAAATCTTCGATATAGTCTTATAGACCACATTGCAACAAGCAATCGGTCTGTATTGCAATAATGTCGTAGGTCTATCTATTTTAGAAATGAGCGTAACAGCAGTAGTGTTTAGGTGTTTGAGTAAACGGCCTGACTGGAAGAAATCAGCAATAGCATTCATTACCTCCTCACCAACTATATGCCAAGAGTCCTTAAAAAACTTACTAGAGTATCCGTCTGGGCCTGGTGACTTGTCATCAGGAATACTGAATATGGCTTGTTTAATCTCATCCTGCGTTACTGGTTGTTCTAGCAAAGTGTGATGCTGCTGCTTGCATATGTTTCCTTGATCTATCACCTTTTTCTTAACCGCAATTGTAGCAGTACTGTTGCCAAGCAAATCTTGATAAAAATCCAGAAAAGCACCTTGGATTGACTCATGCGTATTATGCAAAATCCTTTGGCCAACCAAAATCTAATGGACTTCATTTATTTTTCTCCTTGCTTTTAAGGTCCCATGGAAATATGCAGTGTTCTGGTCTCCATCCTTTAGCCAAAGACACTTAGCGTTTTGTTGTAAAAATTCAGATTGTGCCTTAGAGAGGAAGACATACTCGTCATGCGCAATTTTCTCCTGTTCCCGCAGATTCATGTCCTCTGGGTTTAGTGTCAACTCCTTCTGCAGGTGAATAAGCTTCACATGAGCAACTCCCGCTCTATTCTTGATATCAGAGAATTGAGATTTGTTAAGACTTTTTAGAACCCTCTTAAGCCTTTGAAGCTTCTTCACAACACAATATTGCTTCGTACCATAAACATCATTATGCCAGTCATTAGAAACCAACTCTTCAAAGTTAGTTGCTGATGGTAGGATTTGTCGTGGATCCCGCCGATCAAATAATAACCAACTAGACCTAACGGTAGTTAGAGTAAGTCGGAATCGTATCCACAGAGACGGTGTTGCAAGGGTTAGACTTGGTTGGCCTAAAACGAGACCAAGTCACAACAAACACAAAGAACTACTAATTGGTGAATTATGATGAGAGGAGAAGAAGGAAGTGGACTAACAATGAACTAGGCTAAAACAATGCTAAATTGGAATAACTAAGAATCAAACAAACTAGTGAACTAAAAGAAATGATGACTAACTAAGAAGATGAAATCAAATATGGAAGGAAGTGGGTTAGGTCGGGTTCATAAGTGTAGTAGGGTAATTGGGGTAGTCAAGGGTGTAGGTGTCTCCTAATTGCTAGAATCGGTCCGGGCTCTCGCTACTTAGGCCGATGTCGAGGTAGGTCCGGGCTCTCGCTACTTAGACCGATGTCGAGATAGGTCCGGGCTCTCGCTACTTAGACTATTCTCAACACAACCACAAAATAGACACACAATGAGAAGATGAACACAAGTATAGGGAGCATTGGCCACTACTACTCACACAAGAAAATCAACAAACACATGGAGTGCCCATTATGTGACTAACAACAAAGATTCACCCTTTACCCCAAATCAAACCCTAATCACCCATAATCTGCCCTTAATCCCCCTACTAACCCACAAGTAATCTACTCACTCATTATCAAGAAAAAACTAACAACAATAAGAGAAAACAACATAATCAACCAAACATTCATCATGAACAAATAATAACAATAATCAATAAGCAAAGATTAAAACTTGATTATAAAACAAAGATTAAGAGAAGAGAAATTATACCCACTACAATAGGATGAAAAAAGATGAGAACTTGAATTAATGAGAAACCCAAATAAAACCCCAAGGTTGTCAATCTTGGAACAATCTTCAAGAATCTCTTTAATACAAGACTAATTAACTAAGATTAACTAAAGATTAAAGGAAGATTACACTAATGAGAGGAGAACTAAATCTAGGGTTTATATCTTGTAGAGAGGCTTAAGATAGTCTAGGGTAAGGTAAGATAAGGTAAGATCCATAAACAATACAAGAGGGAAGTATTTATAGGGTTACAAGAATGAAGGAGGAAGAAAAGAAGAGTTGCGGGTTACAGCACCCTGGTCCCGACCGGGAAAGGAGTGGTCCCGACCGGGAAGGTCTGGTCCCGACCGGGACGGACCCAAAACAGGAGACCCTTCATTTGTGCACTTCATCCCGGACGGGATGAGGCCATACCCGTCGGGGATGAGTCTTGTAGGCCTCCAATATGATCTTTAAGGTTCCCCCTTGCTTCACATGGACTTCTCATCGATTCTCGGGACTCGGGATCGGGTCTCGGAGGCTCGGGATTGGGTCCCAAGGTCTCGAGGTTGGATCCAAGGCATCGAGTGATCGTTCCTCCGCTTTGTTGGCTCCGAAAAGTGTATGTATTGAGTCGGAATCGCTCCAACTCGTCATGAATGGTCTCGGGAACCTGAAACGAGCTAGAGGAGGCATAAGTAGCCCATGAACCGCTCCGAAGGAGCGATTCCACAAGGAAAAAGGGACCAAAACACAGCAATTTAGGCACTACAAACTACACTTATCAATCCCCCACACTTAACCCTTACTCGCCCTCGAGTAAGGACAAACTAACTACTAAACTAGCCGAGCGAGTATTAGCGCACCCTACGCCCTTTCAACTCACGCGAGTGCACTTAGAGGAAAAGTGCACTCCGCAAGGCAAGTGGGGTCTTGCGACAAAACTGTGGATGCAACCGGACACAAAAAGACATAAACAACAAACATACAAACAAACAAACAAAAGGTTGCACCCAAAAGAAAGGAAATACCGCTTCCCTCAAACAAGCGGTGAAAGAAGCACCGGTTTAGGACTCGAGGCAAGTGACAACGTTCCCGAGCTAGCAATACAAACCAAAATGGACTAAACCCTAATAGTATGACGACAAAGCAATAAAAACGTTGGTAACTTACCTCGGTTCTTCCTAACCTTCTAAGAACGTACTACGGGACAATCGGCGGGATGGAAAAGGATGAACCACGGTGTTAGTCGACACTGTAGGTAAGTGAGACCCCGCCCCCTTTAGCAATGAGCCAAGAGGGTCGTCCCATGTCCGAAACCGCCTAACTAGTCCAAGTAAAAAGTGGAAATAATTGCAAAGTGAGGGAAGACCGACTTTTGCCGCTATCATCCTTCCTAGGGACTCGGTCCTTTGGTAGGCTCTTCATGGAAAAAGTCGGAAAAAGGCTTATTTTTGTGGGGTTGAGATCTTTTTGTGAGACAATTTTCTTTTGGCATTTTCTCTTTTCATTTGCATTTTTTGCTTCTTGTGTTGCTATGCCATTTCACTTTCTTCTTTTCTATTTTCTTTTTGGCTTTTGTGCCTTTTCTTTATCTTCATTCTTTTCTTTCTTTCTTTTTCTTTCTTTGCCCTTTTGTTGTAGGCATTTCTCTTTGCAACAAGAAAGGGAGATTTCAACAATTTGCAATTTTATTGTGTGGATATGTGTAGGAGGTAGGTAAATGGGTGAGTCGGGAGCGCGCTTTCCCTTCAAACCCACAAAAAGGGGAAAAACTTAGACTAATCAAGCAATGTCAAACAAGGTCACCTAAGGGACGGGACTCGGCAACCAAGGCCTTTTCACACCGTGGGTGGTCATAATGGTCAAAATGCAAATCCCGTAGTAAATCCCTAGTAGACTAGGTGGACTCAAGGTAAGAAACCAACGAAATCATTGATTTAGAGTCATTCTACTAGACTAAAGTCCAAGATTCGATTTATACTACTAGGAAGGGAAAGTAAACACCTGCACACTAGCCTCTAAACCGGGTTTTCGAAAACCTTTTTACAGACACAAGACACACTAACACAACACAAAACGAAGACACGACGAAAACGAAAGAAAAGGAGATAAAAGGCCACAAAACAAAAACAAACAAAACAAACAACACAAACACCACCCCGAGCTTCCAAACAAGCCACCAAATCAACCACAAGCATTACAAAGCTCCACCCGAGCACACCACATCACAAACCTTCTCCAAACTTCTCAAGAAATAAAGAGGGAAAGGGATAGAAGATGTTACCGGATGTCTTGAAAGTTTTCCAAAACTAACGGTGATTCAAGCGACCTATAAGGACAAGGGAGGCAAAACACACACAATGAAACAAAAGGAAAACACACAAAAGAAAAATCTTTTTTATTTTTATGAAAATTTTTCAAATTTTTAGGGCTTTTAAAGATTTTTCGAAAAACTACGAAAATAAAACTAACTACGATAGAATATCGCTCCCCCACACTTAAGCCGAGCAATGTCCTCATGCTTGACCGTAGTGCATGGGAGCACAAAAGAAAATAAAAGAAACTACGAAAGTAAAGCTAAAAATCAAAAATAAAGTGGAGAAAGTGGTAGAATGTGTCCGGCCGGGGTGTAGTCAAGTCACCATTGGCCGAGACAAGAAAAGATACGGATGGAGGAAGAAATAAAAAGAAAGAATAAAAGGAAATGGGAGGGGAGGACTAGGTGTAATCAAGTCACCTAGCCCGGATTCCGCCCAAATCCGACTAATTCCTACAAAAGGGTGAAAATCTTGTAAAATTTGGATTTTGAAATGACTCTCGATGTAGTCACGTCATCGAGAGTCGGGAGCAACAAATACCAAGGCCCCGAGGGCCACCATGACACAAATGATATAAGGGAAAGGGAAAAAACAAATGAAGACAAGCTATAGAAACGGAAAAGAGAGGATAGTTGCCGTACCGTACGGTTAGTAACTCACTCGCTCCATCGTCTCATAAATCAATAGCGGCATGTAGCTAGTCGTCGTCGTTGTTATTCCTTCCCAATCGCGATACGGTTCCATGGTTGGGGCATAAAGGTAAAATGGGGTGGGTTTTGATGTGAAAGTCGGTTTACAGTGAAGTGACAGTGAGGTGTAAATGTTTATGTGAGGTGTAGAGGTCATATAATGAGAGTAAGGACATGAAGGGAGGTTGGGAGGGGGTATAAAGTGGTTGGGTGAGCTCAAACAACGAAGAAAAGACCAAAGGAGGACAGGGGGTCCATCCCGGTCGAGATGGGTGGTCCCGGTCGGGATGACCGGCTCGTCCCGGTCGGGAAGCCTTCATCCCGGTCGAGATGAGCTGTCAGTAGACCCATCTTTTGTCACACTCATCCCGGACGGGATGACATCCTTCCCGGTCGGGATGGGCCTTCCATCCCGGACGGGATGACCTCTTTTTGGCCGGGAAGAGTCTCTTAACCCTCTATAGCTCCCAAAAGCTCGTTCCAAGCTTCAAAAACCGACTCCCCTTCACACGATCCAAGCTCAAACGATGACCACTCCTCCCTAGGAATCACCTTCACTTCACCTATCAAACAAAGCTCAAATACACATCAAATTCCCTCCCTCACATCGCTCATCAATAATCCAAATAAACAAGAATTTCACAAAGCCAAACAAACTACAAGAGAAAGAGATATATACAAAGAGACGGTTCTTGTGGAACTTCGTCAAACCAAGGTGATGCAATCTTCAATATTTTTCAACAATACTACAACCCATTCCATCTCCATCAAGGGCACGAAGAAACAAGTCGAAGGCCCTAGCAAAGTCTTCAATCAAGCTCGAGATATAACCGTCCACATACCAAGGCTCTTCATGACCTTGTCTTGACGTTCCCGACGCGTCCCGATCTTGTAAGTTCAAAGGCTTGAACTTATACTTTTGATCCTTCGGGATATACCCAAACGTCCATCGATCCTCATGTGGCCCCAAGGGAGGCTCATCTTCCGTTTTACCTTTCAACTTGTCATCAAGCCCATGATGTGGGCACTCATCCTCTCCAATCTCGGAGTCATCATCCTTAAGTTCACAAGAGTTCTTCTTCAAGCTTTACCCCGACTCTCCCCCTATATCAATGTCTTTCGTGGCGTGGATCATTTTGCAAGACTCATCATTAGTAGGCGAAGTGTTGCCTTGGAGGTCAAACACTAACTTCTCTTCGCCTAGCTCGAAGGTGATCCTACCATTCTTCACATCGATCATAGCATCGGCGGTGTGTAGAAATAGGCGCCCAAGGATAATGGGAGTGATAGCATCTTCCCGCATATCGAGCACGATGAAATCGACCGGAATGAAGAACTTCCCGATTCTCACCGGCACATCCTCTAGCATCCCCAATGGTCGGTTGAATGAACTATCGGCCATTTGGAGTGTAATAGAAGTACTTTTAAGCTCTTTCATCCCAAGTCGGCAACAAATGGAATAAGAAATGATGCTCACACTCGCACCCAAATCACATAATGCTCTTTCGATCTTGTAGTGGCCTATGGTGCAAGGGATCGAGAATCTACCCGGATCCTTCAACTTTGGAAGCGTAGAACCTTGAATGAGATCGCTCACCACCCTTGTGAACGCAATGGTCTCTTCCTTGTCGATGGATCTCTTCCTAGACAAGATTTCTTTCATAAATTTTTCATATGCCGGGATTTGGGTAAGTAGCTCGGTGAATGGGACACTAACATCCAATTTCTTCACAATATTAAGGAACTTTTCATATTGAGAGTCTACCTTGGTCTTCATTTGCCTTGTTGGGAAAGGCAAATTGATATGGAACTTATTTGGCTCAATCGGGGTAGACTCCTCAAATGACACTTTCCTTTTGCCCTTGTCTTTTTCTTGAAGTGGGGGAAGCTTGTCTTCTTGGGGTTTCTCAATCTCCCATACGACTTGCTCCTCTATTGGATTCCCCAAGCTTTGGTCTTCTTGAATTGGAGACATAGCTTCTCTTGTTGGCTCTTGCTCATTCGGGGGTGGGGGAGGTTTATAAGATGTACCTCTCCTAGCGGTAATAGCATTCACATGCTCGAATTTCGCCATTTCACCTTGAGGAGGTAGTTGCCCCCTTTGTCTCGAGGAGCTTCCCGAAGCGAGTTGAGATATTTGAGTCTCAAGCATCTTCAAATGAGTTATTGTCTCCTTGTTTTCATTTAGGATTTGGGCTATGATCTCTTGTTGTGATCTTTGCGTCTCCAATTGACTCCTTTGCATTTCTTGAGTACTCCTTTGCATATCCATCATTTGCTTTTGCATGTTGAAATCCCGAGGTGGAGATTGTGGATTATGCAGAGTATCGGTGATGGCTAGAGGAATGTCATAGTCATGAGTAGGAGATCGGCTCCTAGGCTTGCTTTGTTGTTGTTGACTTTGAGTTGCTTGTTGTTGACGGTTCCCTTGGAACCCATGAGAATTTCCTTGATTATTGCCATAGTTGAAATTTTGTTGTCCTTGGAAGTTTTGGTTTCCTTGGAAACCACCTTGATTGAAGTTCCCTTGTTGGAACCCTTGATTGTTGTTAAATGTACCTTGGTTACTTTGCTTGAAGTTGTTGAAAGGCCTTGAGTTGCCTTGGTAACCTTGGTTGCCTTGATTGTTGTCCCTTAAGGGAGGTGGAACATAGGGACGAGGTTGCATAGCTTGTTGTTGAGGGACTTGATTGGAAGCTTGGTATTGATTAGAATAGGAAGCACCTTGCTTGAACGCTTGAAAGGCATTCACTTGCTCAATACTCCCTCGACAATGCATAGGATCATGACCAACGGCTCCACAAGTGTCACACATCCCATAGTAAGGAAAAGGAGGTGCAAAACTCAAAGCATTCACTTCTTGAATTGAGTGTTGATTGGAGGAACTAATGCTTTGAACTTGAGTGAGGTGGCCTTGGAGCTTCTTGTCAATGGTCTCCATGTGTGTCTTCTATTGAGCTCCAAGGTCAATACTTAATTGAGTAATAGCATCAACCTCGTGTCTACCTACTCGATTTGCCTTCCTAGGCCTTGAGTATTGAGAATTATGAACCGCCATCTCCTCGATTCTTGCCCATGTTTGGTCATCATCGACCTCGGTGAACCTACCATTGGAGCCCATGTTGAGTATAGTTCTTGAGTCCTCATAAAGACCGTTCCAAAATTGTTGGACTAAGAACCATTGTGAAAGTCCATGGTGGGGGCACGATCTCACCAAAGATTTAAACCTCTCCCAAGCTTCATAAAGGCTCTCTTCATCCCGTTGTTGGAAACCGGTGATGGAGGCTCTAAGCAAATTAGTCTTTTCCGGAGGGTAGAATGTTTGGTAGAATGCCAATGCAAGCTTCTTCCAAGTGTCGATGCCCATGGTTGCCCTATCGAGACTCTTGATCCATTTCTTCGCTTTTCCAATTAATGAGAATGGAAATAATACCCATCGGATTTGATCTTGTGTAACCCCGGGTTGAGAGATAACGTCGCAATAATCGGAGAAAGTCTCCATGTGTTGGTGCAGGTCTTCGGTGGGCAAACCACTAAATTGATTCCTTTCCACAAGTTGGATGAAGTGAGTCCTGGCCATAAAATTTCCAGCATAAGCGGCCGGTAGAGCATTCGGTCCCGGCAAGACATCCTCCGTAAATGTGGAGTGAGACGAAAACTTCGGCATTATTGGATGTAAGGGAGATGGTGGTGAAGACGGAGTTGAAGTAGATGTAGAGGGGGAACTAGGACTAGAATATCCAAAGGGATTGGTGAAATTCCCTTCGGCCGTCTCTCGAGATGCTTCCTCAAAATCGGTTCCTTGAGCTTGCTCTTGATGAGTATTGCTTGCGCTTGGTTGAGAGATTCTAACCCGGTTAATCGTCCGTTGATGAAAGGCTCGAAAAAGTCTTTCCGGCTCTGGATTAAATAGAAAGAAGTCGCCTCCCCGCCTAGGCATACACTACACACTAGAACAAACGTGAGAACAACTAGTGCTTTATGGGCACTAGGTAACGACAATAAACAAGCACAATCGAAAGACAAAGAGAAAAGAGGAAGAAAAAAAAAACTAATGAAACAAGAAAAATCTAGAGAATATGCACAAGAGATGATAGAAGAGCACAAAGAAGGGTAACTAAGTCTAGCTATAAGCAAACTAAGTCTAAACAATGCACCGTCCCCGGCAACGACGCCAAATTGATTGTTGGATTTGTCGTGGATCCCGCCGATCAAATAATAACCAACTAGACCTAACGGTAGTTAGGGTAAGTCGGGATCATATCCACGGAGACGGTGTTGCAAGGGTTAGACTTGGTTGGCCTAAAACGAGACCAAGTCACAACAAACACAAAGAACTACTAATTGGTGAATTATGATGAGAGGAGAAGAAGGAAGTGGACTAACAATGAACCAGGCTAAAACAATGCTAAATTGGAATAACTAAGAATCAAACAAACTAGTGAACTAAAAGAAATGATGACTAACTAAGAGGATGAAATCAAATATGGCAGGAAGTGGGTTAGGTCGGGTTCGTAAGTGTAGTAGGGTAATTGGGGTAGTCAAGGGTGTAGGTGTCTCCTAATTGCTAGAATCGGTCCGGGCTCTCGCTACTTAGGCCGATGTCGAGGTAGGTCCGGGCTCTCGCTAATTAGACCGATGTTGAGATAGGTCCGGGCTCTCGCTACTTAGACTATTCTCAACACAACCACAAAATAGACACACAATGAGAAGATGAACACAAGTATGGGGAGCATTGGCCACTACTGCTCACACAAGCAAATCAACAAACACATGGAGTGCCCATTATGTGACTAACAACAAAGATTCACCCTTTACCCCTAATCAAACCCTAATCATCCATAATCTGCCCTTAATCCCCCTACTAACCCACAAGTAATCTACTCACTCATTATCAAGAACAAACTAACAACAATAAGAGAAAACAACATAATCAACCAAACATTCATCATGAACAAATAATAACAATAATCAATAAGCAAAGATTAAAACTTGATTATAAAACAAAGATTAAGAGAAGAGAAATTATACCCACTACAATAGGATGAAAAAAGATGAGAACTTGAATTAATGAGAAACCCAAATAAAACCCCAAGGTTGTCAATCTTGGAACAATCTTCAAGAATCTCCTTAATACAAGACTAATTAACTAAGATTAACTAAAGATTAAAGAAAGATTACACTAATGAGAGGAGAACTAAATCTAGGGTTTATATCTTGTAGAGAGGCTTAAGATAGTCTAGGGTAAGGTAAAATAAGGTAAGATAAGGTCAGATCCATAAACAATACAAGAGGGAAGTATTTATAGGGTTACAAGAATGAAGGAGGAAGAAAAGAAGAGTTGCGGGTTACAACACCCGGGTCCCGACCGGGAAGGACCGGTCCCGACCGGGAAGGGAGTGGTCCCGACCGGGAAGGTCTGGTCCCGACCGGGAAGGACCCAAAACAGTCGACCCCTCATTTGTGCACTTCATCCCGGACGGGATTAGGCCATACCCGTCGGGGATGAGTCTTGTAGGCCTCCAATATGATCTTTAAGGTTCCCCCTTGCTTCACATGGACTTCTCATCGATTCTCGATTCTCGGGACTTGGGATCGGGTCTCGGAGGCTCGGGATTGGGTCCCAAGGTCTCGGGGTCGGATCCAAGGCATCGAGTGATCGTTCCTCCGCTTCGTTGGCTCCAAAAAGTGTATGTATTGAGTCGGAATCGCTCCAACTCGTCATGAATGGTCTCGGGAACCTGAAACGAGCTAGAGGAGGCATAAGTAGCCCATGAACCGCTCCCAAGGAGCGATTCCACAAGGAAAAAGGGACCAAAACACAACAATTTAGGCACTACAAACTACACTTATCAGTTGCCTTGCTCCACATGTTATAGTACTTGAAAGCCCTCTTCTTGGTCCGATTAACCTCATTCGTCATAACAACACAGGGGCAATGATCAAAAAGCCCTTCAGGTAAAAAAATTAGCTTTGTATCCTTCCTTCATCGTCAGCCATTCCTGATTAACTAGACATCTGTCCAGCCTACTATAAACCCCATCGGCATGCTTTTGCTTGTTATTCCAAGTATAAAAGGCCCCTAAAGCAGGACTATCAATTAGTGAACAAGCATCTAAGCTAAGGAGGGAAGAAGTGAAAGGCATCCATTAGTAATAAATAATTCTATAGTAATCTAAGCTTGGATTTGGGCTTTAGGTTAACAACCCATTAAGACATTACTATATATACAACAACTACCCTAGTTAGTTGCCTATTACCTCTCCATTAAGCTATGGAGGAAAGAAGTGAAAGGCATCCATTAGTAAATAATTCTATAGTAATCTTAGTAAATCCTCCACAATTCTAGTGGTTTACATAGTAATTAGTAGTAGATCTTCCTAGTTTTCGTCAACAATTCTCTAGATTTCAAGTTTGTAGAAGATTATTCCAAGTTTTATTTGATGATTTGTGGGGATTATTGAAGGATTAGTGACAAGTTCTTCATTTTCTTCATCAAAGATTCAATCTTTATTTATGGAATTTTCTTATTTATTGTAGATCTTCATAGTTGGTACATTTCTCTTCCACTCCCTAATCTCTAGATTTCATTTATGTTGTTCTAGATTATTCTCTAGTTATCATTGTTTCCTTATTTACTCTAGATCTAGTTATTATGCTTGTTTTAGCTAACTTCTCCTCTATTGATGTTATTTTGTCTTCCATCCTGATTAGTGAGTAGATTTCTTGTTGGAGGGTTTAGGGATGAGGACTTGGATTATTTGAATCAAGGGATGTTGGTGGGTTGCTTGCTTGTTAGTTTATCTTGTTTGTGGTTGTTGTGTCATTGTTGTTTTAGTCCGGCCAACTAGACCGACCTTGACTCATTTTTATCAATATGGGGAAACTCGGGATAGAAATTACCGTAAATATGAGACTTACCCTTCTTCGCCGCGAAAGCGGGGTTTTAGGTGGGTTGGGTGAAGAAATCGAAAGGTGGCATTCTCCCTTTATCAATGTTGCGACAAAAACCCGATTCCGACCTTCTTAGACTCTTTTGTCCGAATCCCGACTTCCCCCTAACACCTTTTCCTAGATTGATTACCTCTAGCTACCTCCATCGTTATTCCGCTAGTATAGACTCGACCTTTAGAAACCACCCCCCTCTAGATTCCAAACACGCCGCTTTTAACTCGATACTCCATTCCGTTCCCTGTGGACCGACCTTGACTTACCACGATTACTCTAGTAGTTTTTGTGTTATTACGAGTCTATAAATAATGTTTGATCCCCCATCCTTCGCTAAACGACCGATCCGATTTGGGCAGCCGTCACGTACCCTAGGCTAAAGTGGGAATCCTCGTCTTTTAGGTCCTCGATGATCTTCCCAGCTGGAAGATATGACCTAGAAGTGGCCCCTGGGAAGTACCCCAAATTTTGTAGCATTGTACCAATGATGGTAGTGAAATAGGGCCTGAAGAGAAAGTCTTCCTCGATCATTCCCACAAAGTCAAACCCCCAAAGGTTTGTGCCTAGACGGCTCGTGGCGTTGTAGCTGGCCACGGTCATGGGTGTTGCCTCTAAGGTGATAATGTCGTTACGTAGAGGCAATTTGATTTTTCGGTGCAGGGTAGAGGACACCGCTTTGACAGCATGGATCCACGGGCATCCCAAAAGTAAGTTGAATGAGGAGATGAAGTCGATCACCTGGAATTCCAATTCTTTCTCTACCGGACCCGTTATGATAGTCAATTTGATGCCCCCAGCTACCGACTTCGGGCTCCCATTGAAAGCTTGGATGGTTTGAGCAGTCGGGATGTATTCGGTCTCGGTAATACCGAGAGCCTTAGCAGTCCTTAGGGGTAGGACATTGACATCTGACCCATCGTCGATTAGTGTCATGGGGAGATATTTCCCGCGGCATACCACCGTAATGTATAGGGTTAAGTTATGGGAAGCCCCAAATGGTGGTAAGTCGGACTCGAAGAAGGTTATCAGCGGGCCTTCTTCTCTTTAGCCTTGCCCTTTAGATGGGGCATGATGGTAGCTACCATTTCAGTAGGGGTAACTGTCGAGTCGATCTTGATTTGATCGAGAGCCTTAGTAAGTGCCTCTTGATGTTCTTGTGAGCTGACTAAGAGTTGCCATATAGTGAGGTGAACTCGAGTTTTCTTCAGCTATTTCACAAGATCCATGTCAGTAGTTGGCTCCTCGGAGACGGCTTTCGTCCTGATTGGATCAGTGACAGTAACCGGAATAGGGGTGTCCCTAGAGCTAGTAGCTTGATAGGGGCGACCGAACTTGGTGAGGTGGTTACTGGCTAGGACTTTAGACTTAGCCTTTTATATTTTCTCACTAGTAATGGGGACAGCGTCCCTTTTGACGAGGTACACATCGTCTTGATCATCGAACCAGATCTCGTTCACTTGTGGGATAGAGGGACAAACAAGGTGGAAACAGTCGATCACCTCCCCGGTAAAGATGGCGTGGGAGCTAAAAGGATTGGCCTTGTTGCTCGGTTTGTCCTCGGGAAATGGAATCTTTCCACTCTCGATTAAATCCTGGATAAGGTGTTTCAAATTCTAGTATTTCTCGGTACTTTGCCCGTTGCCCCTATGATATTGACAGTAGGCCTGTGCATCGTAGTTTTTGGAGCGTTTGTTGGCTGGAACTTCAAGAGTAAGGTCTATTGGTTGGATTAGGCCTTTGGAGGAGAGCCTTTGTAAGGCGTATGTATAGGTACTACCTATGTTAGTGAATACCCGTGATGGGGTATTCTTCCTTGATGAGGCATCTAGTAGATTAACCTCATCGAATATGCTGCGGGCTGCAGCTGGGGCCTTGGCTGAGGAGGAGGGCCCTTGATAACATTTGCTAGAGGCTTTGGTTAGGCCCTCTAGCCTGAAGTCGTCTTCGATCCTCATACCCATTTCAGTGAGGGTAGTGAAGTTGGGTATAACAGTATATCGGAGATGGACTCGGTAGGAGGGGAGTAGGTTCCTTACGAAGGCCTCCACCAAAGTCTTTTCGCTGGGCTTGTCGACCAGCTTTACACTCTCGTCCCTCCAGCATTGAAGGTATTTGGTGAACCCTTCTTTGGGCTCTTGGGCCATGACCTCCAAAGAGCGCGTAGTTGTCTGGATCTCGGTATTGTCAGCATATTTTCGAGCAAATTCAGTGGCACATCATCCCAGGTTGGGTATTTCTTTGGGTCTAGCATTTAGTATCAGGCCCTTGGGTGTTTCTTGAGGGATGAAGGGAATAGATTCTTGAACATGCTAAAATTCACCCCTTTTATATCCATAAATTCTTTGAAGGCTCGTATATAGAGTAACGGATCTTCAGTCCCCTCAAACATTGGCAACCCCGTGAGATTCATGTTTGCAGGCAGTTTATCATTAACCGGAGAATAAACACGGGAGTTTTTCGTGTGGATGTTGTTACCCCCAGATAGATGGACCTGTTCCTCTAATCGGTGCACTGCGCTGATCAGTTCAGCCATGGGTCCAGTGTTTGCAAACCCAAAGTTAGGATTCCTTTGCTCTACACCGGCCAGGCGAGAATTCGTAGCTGCTTGATCGGCTCTTATAGCTACAAGTTGACCTTCGACCTCAGTTTGCTTGTTGACCATGGTTTCCATCATGCATGGCCTTCATTTCACCCATAGCTTGTTCCATTCTGTGCCTAGTTGAAGGTCGCCTTTCTGGAAGAGTACTACGTAATCAGAAACCCTGGGCCCAGGTTTTGGAATCAAAACATCCCAAGTAAAGAAAAACTAAACGAGGAAAAAAGACTCGAAAGAGACGACTTGACGGGTGACAATTGGGTGGTATGACTCCCTAAGGATACGGCTAAGTGGGTCGAGTCCTGTTCGAAGCGAGGACCACATGATATTTCCCAAGACTTTGGACTCGAGTGTCTAGACGGACCTTCGTTTGTAGGGGTATGCCCTACACGGGTTGGTCATGTCTTTAAACAAGGCGGGTGGGGACGGGAAGGAAACCCTTGATGTAAGATCGACAGAGTTTCGACGCTATAGACCTTCGATGAATTATGAAAAGACCCGGAACACGGATTACGGTAGGTCCTATTATAAGGAAGGTTTTTGAAAAGGGGTTGAATTTTGAAAAATTCGAAGGACGATCCTTGCTTTTGAAATTGGCAGCATGCCGACAGAACCGATTTTTTTTAAAACTCAAGATTTTTGAGTTTCGAAATGGGCAGCATGCCGGCTAAAAATAGGATATTTTGAGTCAAATCTTAAGTCTAACTTTCGACAGCATTTCGAGTTTCTGAAAACTTGACATTTTGAAAAGATGCATTTTGAAATGACGGTTTTTTTTAAAAATAACACGGAAACCAAGTAGCAAGTAGTCACACAAGCATTATCACGACAACATATATGCTTTACACTAAGTCTCGGTCGGTCAAAATAGTGTCTACCAACACCGATGGCTCTCTCATAAATCAGGACGGACTTCCTAAGCCGAATTGGACTTAGAACATGTCGCGAAACCAATACGAGTTCGGCCATAGATGTCTTTAGCGCACCCATGTAGGAATGGACCACGGTATAGTGGGACATCGGTCACAAGTAACCGGCTCGGGCAAGATTTAGGTTATTCATGAACCATCAAACTAAAACGCGCACTTTAGTAACCAATCGATTTCTCTTCAAGTCTCACTCTGATAGTCCCGATGACAAGTAGTACATCACCCCAGCGGAATCGCCAAATTGTAGACATGGCAAAGTCCACCCCGACACAGCCACGCGTAGGTTTGGGTAGGCGAATGAATCTCATGGTGAGATTGTTCCCGGATTGAAATTTAAATCGAAGTTGGAATCACCACCGAACTTTGTGGGAGTTCGGACCCGTTTGAACCCACTCTATACTTAGGCATATCGTACATAAAGCACAGTCCGCCTTAGTACTGGAGCTTGTGGGGGTTCATCCCTTTGCATAACGATACCGATGTCGAATTACCGAATATCGTATATCGAATGACTCTCGTTGCCAATAGTTTCGGGCATCCGGAAACCGAAGGTTCTAAGTAATGAGTGAAGGTACGTGTTGGGAATCCCACGAAAGACACCCAACCCCACCCGCACATAGCGGCCTCTACTAAGATATCGATCGGTGTTTAAGTGCGCGCGTCAGTAAGGTGGTGAAAATGTATGAGAACCATTATTTTAGGCAATACATGCGAATTACGTGTTTCCTACGTCGGTTAATGCATCTTTAGAATTTTGTTGGAATTGAATGTAGCATGTGGATTCATTTAAAAGCGATAATTGCCACACAACGGAAATAAATAACTTGAAAGTAAATTACAAATTACACGAGCGGATACAACCTGGAATTCACAATACGACATACGAAGATAAAATATTATCGAGTTAGAAACGGTAACGTAAACTATAAACGAACTCGTAAATAGAAACGTAAGATGAAACCGTAAACCAAATAATTGGACAAACTCTAATCGGCTACGTATTGACTAGAGGACAGAGGCTCGGACGCACGAAATGGTGCTGCCTGGAACTCAGGCGCCTGAGGGGAGGAGGTCTAATATATGTTCAGGCGCATGAACCTGGGTGCCCAGACAGGCAATGCGCGGGAACATAGCGTGATGCTAGCTTAATCACGAAGCCTCGATATGCTGTCCTGAATTATCCTTGCGAAATCTGACCATCTCGATTCGTCGTACACCGAGTCCGACTAGAGAGTCGTCGGCATAAGACTTACGTAATAAGGTGTTCGCTCAAAGTCGTAAAAAGGGGAGAAATGAATATGAAATTTGGATTCAAAAAGGAGACGCATGATTGATTAGCGCGCGTCGACTAATGTTGCAAGTGTTATTCCCCAAACAAAATGTGCATCGTTATGGACTATATCGGAAGTCTATTATATCTCATTTCGACCATAATGGGGTACATGTCCTTAACCGTCTTAATTTATGATAGATCGACTATATCAGCTTAATACGAATACTGGAGCCCTCCGTATCGCAATGTCATTATCGGGTCGTTTAGACCATACGATAATCGGATTGACATCATGAAGTTTCGTATTACTTCGATTATCGATAGTTCTTTAAGTGCGACATTCGATTACGGAATAAACATCAGGTGCTTAGAGCGATATTTGAAAATGATATCGAATACGCTCGATAACGAATTACTTTGATTGCGTTATAACCCGAAGGGTCAGGCGCAAGCCATAAGGCGCCCTGATCCTCAGGCGCCTAGGGCGGCGCGCCTCAAAATTGAGGCGTCACCTCCGATGCGGCCTGTTCGGGGGTTATACTGACTTTACGCAGCGTTAATTATTGAATGTGTTCGATCGGAAATTTCGATTTGTCATTAGAAACGTTAGGCCCTTTGCATTTCAGCATCGTTGTTTGGCCTTTAAGGCCTACGACGCTCGATTTAGTGTCATCGGGCGTTTGCTCGAATCGATTTTGAAAATAGTTTTGTAATAGGTATACGCAGTATTACTATAACGGAAAGTAAAAGTTAGTATACGGAAATGTAAAGTTAGTAATGTTAGTAACGAGAAATAAATGTTAGACACGGAAATGTAAAATGTTAGTAGTGTTAGTAATGCAATAAATAAACGAGCTTAAAGGTTTAGAGAGCGGGATTTGAACACCCTCAACCTACATGACAATGTTTCAAAATACGGGCTCGCGGAGTATCGTCGTAGACACGGGCAGCGGTTCGGTATATGTAGGTGAGTTATGGTGTGTATGGGGGAGAAAATGCTCTCGGTTTTATGCTCAAAGTTTTTGAGAAATGGTTTTTGCAACCCTTTATATGTTGGACGTGAGGGTGTATTTATAAGATTTTGCGAAGTGCTCCGACCCAGGATTTGGGCGCCCGGAGGCTTGCGACTCAGTAATGAGGCGCCTCAGTTGAGGCGGCTCAGTTCTAGGGCGCATGGTTGCAAGCGGTTAAAATCGCACGTATCGGAAGTTACTCAAAATGCGGATTGATATCCGATTTATTCGAGCAATAACTTATGCGGTTTTGACTTAGTTACATTTTGTATTTGGACGCTATAGATGATATAGATGATAAAAAACCAAATTCGTATAATAAATGATAAATAATACTGTACGTAGTAATAAAAGAGGATAACGAATTGGTGGTTATACCCGACCAAACCAAACAAAACATAGTTAGACCTGAACATGTCAAACCCGACTCGAACCCAACCCGAACCAACGATCTGACCCAGAAATGATCCGCATCTAACCTGACGCAGACCCGACAACTAGACATGACAAAACTGACTCGACCAGAATGACCCGACCGAATAAGCCAACCTGAACCCAATCTGATACCCAAACTAAAGATCCGAGGTTGACACGTAACCTAAATTGACCCGAACTAACCCAAAATTGACCCGACTATTATAATAAAAAAACGAGGCGATATCCTATAAAAATGAAAATAGCAAACCCGAAATGATCTGGCCCGACCCTAAGTCAACGCGAAACTCACCCGGCCCAAACCCGACCCGGTTGACTTGTTTGTAAGGTTTACCGACAACCCAACCCGAACTCGACCCACCCGCCCGATTGCCACCTTTAATAATGACCACTTGGGAATAAAATTATTCGTATGTCACAAGATTTATTTAACAATTAGTTATTTAATTTTAATTATTCGAGTTATAAAATAAACATATATATTGATATAATCATTATATATTATTAAATTAAGCTTTTTTTCGAGAGACACACTAAGAATTTAAAAAATTATCCATATTAAAAATGGAAATGATAAATAATACTTCTATTTGTGTTAATATTAGATAATAAATATTTTTTTTGAATTTAAATATTAGAAAAAAACAATCCTAACAACCCTGACTCGAACAATTATCATTGTATCCCCTCAAAAAAACAAAAATGTTTGAATAGACACCACGTGGAGCGCATATTCAGTTCGGTTTCATAACAATTTAATATTGATAAAGGGTTATTTCATGGGAATAATATCAACTATGCGTGTGCTTCTTAAATTAATACAAACTATACATAATCTCATTTTAATACGAACTACGCCTTCATTAACCTCATTTTGCTATGAGTGACCGGCTACCTGTTGAACCTCCCTTATTCATCTCTTCCTCTAACTCGTTTTCATCTGGTTCACATTTCGTGTTCATTTTCGGTCATTGATAAGAAAAATAAAATTTTCCGAAAATTCATCTTCCATTTCATTTTCAATTAGCTTATACAAGCTATGAAAAAATATATTTTTATTGTAATTTTGGCTTTCACGATGACTGCAACGGACTTAATAAAACCCTAGAAAGTTACAACAAGTCACTGTGACCGGTAATAGCAGGTCATAATTTCATACATAGCAAAGCGAGATTAATGAATGCGTAGCTCATATTAAAATGAGATTACGTATCGGTTGGATTATTTTAAGAAGCACACGCATAGTTGGTATTATTCCTATAAAATAACCCAATAAATTACTTGTTAATATAAGTACATATTCATATTCAGTTCGGAGTATATTTTATTAAGATAAAACTATCACATATATAAGTAAATAGGAGTATATTTTATTAAGATAAAATTATCGTGATAGAATTAGATTTACATTTTTGTTAAAATAATTGTGAGAAATTACACTTTTATGTAAAAAGCATTACATTTCGTTTAACCAAAAAAATTATCGTTCCTAAGATTGTTAATACGGAATATTGGATAAAATTACAAAGTAGATAATTGTTTCGATTACCTTTAATAATATCGTTCCTAGGTTTGATGACACTTGAATCTTGGGTCAAGATTTATAGCTGTTGACCTACGAAAAAACGGGTTGGATGGGTCGGGTTTATGAATCAAGTCAAGTCATTCAACCCAAGAGTACAACTTTAGTCTCACGATACATAAGCAAACAATCTACTAAGAGCGTTAGATAATTTAAGTTAAAATTAGTTACAAAACCATATTCAAATAAAATGATTAATATATACAGTAAAAATCAAAAATTAAATACATTGAATCAATCAATATAGTTAAACGAGACATTTTTTAGCGATGTTGATAGTCTTCGACAGTTTTAGGATTCTTAAATACAAACTTAAATTGTTTATCATATTCAAGTGTTTAAAAAGTTTGAATACTACAAATTTGATTAAACTATTTTAACTAATTCAAATATTTAATGAAGTTAATACAGTTAAATAGAATAATTTATTAAATAATTTAAAACAAAATGAATATAATTGAAGTATTTTCGAATGACATGTAGTCTCAAACATTTTTAAACTACATAATTTATTTAAATTACTTTATACATGTCGGGTCAGAATACAGGTCGGTTCAAATATCAGTCTGGTTATACGGGTCACGAGATGGGTTATGGTTAGAATACGGGTGAAAAATAGTTTCAAACGCAATTTTTTTTACCCTTTTTAAGTAAAAGATAATAGATATTAACTTTTTATTTATTTCAATAATACTATTTTATAGATCTTGATTATAATGTTTACATTTCAATGAATTTTTAAAACTATTTTAATAATTATTTTATTATCAAAAGATATAAAAAATGTTGTATTAAATTGAATATTAGTCTATATTTGTAATTTAAAATATCGAGTCACGGATCAAGATTTAGAGGTCTTGAATCTTTACCTACCAATAAACGGGTTGAACTTGTCGGATTTACAAGTCAAGTCAAGTTTTATCAAGTCTAATAGTAACGTTACTATTTAACACGATAATACAACTTTAGTCTCCCAGCAAGTGTATTAAATTGAAAATTAGTTGTTTATATTTGCAAATTAAAATATCGAGTCACAGATCAAGATTTAGAGGTCTTGAATCTTGACCTACCAATAAACGGGTTGGGCAGGTCGGGTTTACAAGTCAGGTCAAGTTTTGTCAAGTCTAATAATAACGTTACTATTTAACACGATAATATAACTTTTAGTCTCCTAGCAAGTCTTCCTTGAGACGGACATATCCGATCCATCACAAATTTGTGACGCGACTCATCACTACCCATGTGGGTAGATACGACAAAACAGATAGTCATTTCCTAGCCATTTTGCTTTTATTTTATCAGCCCCACGTAGGTAATACTTGACCCATTGCAAGCTAAGAGAATAATGTACTTCCTTCTTCCATCAATGCTCTACCCATTTGATTATTTTATACCACCTAAAAGAATATATAATGGGTAGAACACTTATAAAAGGAGGAAGTACTAAAATTACTCCCTATATAAAGTAAGAATTTGTGTTAGTCTACCTATTTACAACTGTACAAGAGAATAATGTACTAAAATTACTAGATAATTTAAGATAAGATTAGACACAAATTTATATTAAAATAAAAAGATAATATATATACAATAATTAATTATATCGAATAACTAGAGTTTTAGCAAAATCTAGGCATATGAATATGTTGGCTTGAGCTGGCCTTTTAAACTAAGGTTTTGTAGTCTCTTTTTTTCCACGGGTTGAATAGGTCGGTCTAGGTCATGGTCCAAAATTAAGAGGTCATTTACAGTGTGTTTGGGAAGATCGATTTGGAAGGAAAGGGAGGGGAGGAAAAGTGAGCGAAGCAAGTTCATTTGCTTGGTTAGCAAAATGAGACGTAGGGATTTGTAGGTGAAAGTAAAATGGGTTACTCCATTTCTCTCATCTAAAGCAAAATATTTTTCCTCCAAAATTAGAGGTAATGATAAGTGGGTTCGGGTCGGACATGGGCCGGGCTAAATGTAAAATTTTGACCCACGGACAAGCGGGTTTGAGACGTGTTTGCGGGCCGAACGGGATGGGTCAATCGGACAGTACGACCCATGATCAGCTCTATCCAAAATAGACAAAATTTTGAGGGAAAATGTATCATCTCCATTCTCCCTCCCCTTCCTGGCTCTTTCCCTTTTCTCTTTTCCTTTCCAGTCCCTTAACTTTCTCTCTCATTTTATTATCCAACCATGCCCTTAAGATTCGGGTAAGAAAAACAGATTCATGACTCTAAAACAACAAATGGGGTGGGGCGGCCGGTTTGCGGGTCGGGTCGAATTTAGAGCGAGGTGTACCATACATCCAATATTTTTAAATGCAGAAAATCAAATGGTTAGAGAGTAAAAGATATAGATAAACTCAATATTTCATGTGAGTTGTCACAAACATATTAATATTGCTGACGGACACAAGTGCTGGTATTTTGATAAGCATCATTTGGTTTCACCAAGATAATTAATGTAGGCATTAGACCTGTTAGACAGGTGTAGTCAAATACGGATCATGGGTCGGGTTATGTTTAGAATAAGGGTCATAAATAGTTCGAACGCCTAATTTTCTTACCCTTTTATAAGTAAACAAAATATAACGATAAGATAAATTCAGATTATGTGACATAGTTAATGTTGAATTTCATATGTTTATGCTTCTAATCAACCTGTATTCAGGGCTAGCCCAAAAGGTTGCTCATTTCGATTTTAGAAACCGTCGAATTGGGATTCAAGTAAGTGGAATGCCTCAATACATACTATTGATTAACCAATTCCGCCAAAGTAAGATAATATTAGCAAAACATGGTTTGTAAATTGTAATAACATGGTTGAATATCAAATTAAATTAGCAGAATTAAAAATGATGACAATTATCTGATAATAGAACAATCAAATTATAAAGTTACTGTTGCACTCGTGCATCGCACGGACATCAAACCAGTAAATAAATAAAATAAGGTAGGTAGAACGTTGCGGTGAGATGATGTAAATAAAAAATTAATAAAATAAAATAAGGTAGATAGAAAGTTGAGGTGAGATGAATAAAAAATTAATATAAAATAAGGTATGTGAGGTGATAAAGTCTAAGATAAGTCTGTGCATAAAGTGTACTTTTGTAGTGAGTCTTAGTCTAAAGAATGAAAAATGAATAAAAAATAGAGGTGGCGGTGTGTGAAGAAAAGAAAGATAAGGCTGTGGATAAACATAGTCTCAGCTCATTTTCTCAAAATCTGGACGTGTAAGAAAAGAAACAATGGGTGGCCTTATCATGCAACAGCTAAAAATTAGTTTATTTCTTGTCAACTTATTATTCATCGGATTTCTCCTTGTTTATAGAAAGCATACCTTATTTTAGGAAAACATATTCTATAATTAGAATAGCCAAACCCCACATAAACTTTCATATTCTAATTTCAACTGCGAGAGAAAAGGTTTAGAAAACTGAAACAATTTTTGAAACTTTTTTCTCCATTTATTCCGATCTTAAAGTCTAATATATTTTTTTTCTCAACAAATATTTTCTTTATTTTTATTCTACTCGCCGTCCTTAAGACGACAATTTTTTTTGGAAAAGTATAAAATTAATCAATCTCATGATTTGAGTGCTGAATTTGAGGTCAAAAGATTGCAATTGCACGACAATGACAGAACCCTTTCATTTGCTACAAATTAACATAATATCAGCTCGAGATCTTGCACCGGTATGTGGACCAATGAGTACGTATGCTATTGGGTGGGTCGACCCGGAGAGAAAACAAACAACTCGGGTTGATCACAAGGGGAACAATTGCCCTGAATGGAACGACAAGTTTGTTTTTCGGGTCACACCTGGCTTCCTTAAATCCGAAGCAACAACATTTGTCGTTGAGATTTACACCCAAGCTTGGCTCCGTGATGTCGTTGTCGGGTCGGTAAGGGTTTCAATTGCGAGTCTCATACCCACTCCAAACCCGAAGGGCACGGCTCGTAGGGCTGTGGCCCTCCAAATACGCCGCCCGTCGGGGCGTCCACAAGGAATCCTGAATGTGGGCGTTAGTATCATGGACGGAACCATGAGGAGCATGCCGCTATCCGGGCTCGACGTGCCTGAAGCCCGGCCCAAGACTGATTCGAGCCAGGGCGGGTTGCGCCGGGTCAAGAGCGAGCGCTCGTGGAGCGTTGCCGACACTGATGACCACCGGCCCGAGCCTGGGCCCAAGCACGAGACAAAGGGGCCCACAACACGTCCCGCTTCGTCGCTTGGCGGGTCCCTCTGCACCGATGTAGGCCCGTCCCCGTCGGTGGTGGCAGCGGCGGTGGCGAAGGGGCTTTACCTGCCGGCCTCAGTGGCGAAGGCCGCCAACAAGGGCAGACGCGGTAAGCAGAATGACGATGCGGAGAGTTCAATCCTTCAATGGGAAGACGAGCAAAGTGAGGAAGGCGTAATGTCAAAGATTGAAAGATGGAAAACCGAGTTGCATCATCCAATGACCGTGTATGGTAAGGACAGCATATTAAACGGGTCGGGTACCCGATACACTAAGCGTGGGCATAGACGATCCAAGACTGAAGCTGGGAGATTGTTTAGGTGTTTTGGTAAGGTATGCGGGTTTGAGTTCACCATAGTTTGTGGTGGTAACAATGACCATAAGAAGGATAGACATGAAAAGGACAATGGGAGTATTATTTTATGATGCCATGCATATACTGTACTTCCTATCATTCCACTAGCTCGTTACATCGTTGGGTGTGTGATTTACACAGTCAAATCATCTCAACCTTCGAGCATGTGTATGACTTTTCGTTTTCTTTTGTCGCCATTTCTACTTTCTACGTTTGATGGTGTAAAGGAAATGGATTTAATGTTTATTTCGTAATTCTCTGGTTTGCATTGCATGTTCGTACAACACTCAGGCGGGTCTAGGATTATTAGTTCCTGGGTGTACACTTTTTTGGACGAGTTTAGTCCTTTTAATACAACATAGTTTATAATGATAGAAAAATTATTTGAAAAAACTCATGATTATTATGAAATCATATTAAGTGAATATTGGGCTTTAGAACCATATTTAAACTCGTTACTGATTTACTATATATACCCCTCTAGATGAGATGAATAAGACAATTTGATCACATTTTTCTTCCTCTATCTTCTCTCTAGTTTTCTTTTGTCTCTCGTTTATAACACATTACTTTAATAATTGAGCGGAAAACAATTGAGGGATAAATATTTTTTTCTCGATCCATCCTTTCGTTACTATAGCAAGGAGTTTGTTATTCTATTTCTTAATCATTGTATTTCTATAGCAATAAAATCATCTTATTTTAATCTCAATCTTTGCATCTCTTTAGCAAGAAGATAGCTAATTTTTTATTTTTCTTACTTTTCGTATCTCTATAACAAGAAGATTAATATGAGTACTATTTTAGGTTTTTTTATCACTCCTTGTATCACTATATCACACTACTAAAAAATACGGAACAACCGACCGACAACAGCGACCGTCTTCTGTCGCTAAAAAAAGACGGGCGACAAATAACAACCGCTAAGAGGCAGTCGCCCTAGGTAGTCGCTTAAAAAAGAGGCGGGCGACCGATATCGGGCGCCAAGAAACACGGGCGACCGATATCGATCACTAAGCTTAGCGACTGATATCAGTCCCTATATGATGAGGTCATCGACCGATATCGGTCGCTAATGGGGAAATTTTAGCAATCGTTATTAGTCGCCCTATGAGTTTCCTGACACCCTAGGGACCTTTGGCGTCTTATTTAGCGACTGTTATCAGTCGCTAATATTTTTCTTTAGCGACCGTTATCGGTTGCTACTAGGCTTGTAATTGGCCGATTTAATTTAAATCTTTTATAGCCAAAATCCGCAGAGAAAAAAAACTCAATAATGACAATACCTTCGAAACATATTCCAAACATCATGCCGTATTGGCAACATGACGCCAGCTTCACACTTCCAGAATTGTCAACCAAGGTAACTAATGTCGTGAATAAACTAAATTCCGAATAATGTTAGAAACTGTTTTGAATCAACATTCAGAAACTATATGGTTTCCTAAACTACAACTACCTACAGTATCTACTCAATGAATAGGGAAACTAGCCGAAGCACCACTACCACCTTCATTGAAGGGGTCTCTAGGGTCTGGGGGTCGGGGCATAGGGTCGGAGTTGCAGTTCTGCTGCTGCATGCTCCTTAAGCAAGCGAGTTCTTCTAGTATTCGCCTGCTCATCTTAGTTTGTTGTCTCATTTGTTCGGACTCTTGCCTTATTTGTTGAGACTGTTCATTCACTTTTTCAGCAAGAGCAACCCGTTCATCTTTCCTTCTTCAATTTGAGACCTCATCTCAGTCATGACGGACGGTACGTACTCGGTTGAGGTCGAATGCCCCCCTCGAGCATTTGGTGGGGTGAAGTACAGGGTGTGAGCGTTCCCCGTACCGTACACCCCTCCCTTACGGTACCTTTCCACAACCTCGAACTAAATCTAGTTCCGATCTCTACCTTCAGCTTCGTCGGTGGATGTCGCTTCCTGATATGTTTCCTAGAAAAATTGATTTGATGATTATGAGAGATTTCGTTGACAAAGTCATAATATACAGAACAATGTAAAGAAGCCTTGTGTTAAAAACTCACCCAAAATTCTCTGTCCCTTGCCGAAATGAAATGTCTTTGACCATTGCAGTCTACCTTGCTCCTCGTTTTAACAAACAACTCCGCAGCATCGAGGAGTTTTCCTGTTTTGTTCTGAATTTGTTAACAGTACATGTATACTTCTTTTTACTAATTTTAATGAAAACATAAAATAAGAAATCCTAAAAAATAAAAGGTTTGAAATATATACTTACGTCCAAAGCCCGCTGGTAATTGGACTGCGACCCACCGTAGTGCGTAGGCTACACTTCAGCCTCAAGGGTTCCCCGCCTCTTATTTTCCTTTGCTTGGACGAATCTCTTGAGAAACTTTGGGTCGGATCGGCCTTTGTTGAACTGCTCAAGTTCGACACCTACAATTCATATAAAGAGATCATTAAGCGAAAATATAACTTTCTATTCAAGTACGGACACTAATTGAGCAATCAAACCTTTAAGTACTTTGTCTGCCTTGTTGTCACTCGCCATCTTAAACATGTTGTCCTTGAAACATGGTTTGACAACCTCCATGTATCGGTCCCGTGCAGCCACCTCGAAGCTCGGTCCCACCATAATTTAAGCTGCAAGAACGTTTATTGTTAGTAGATTATTAATCCATAAACAATAATACATAATTGCTAAACCAAAAAGCGGCGCTCCTTAAAGTTGTTGAACCACTTTTCCTGCTGCCACGCAGACACCTTAGTCCAACTAGTGTAATAACTTATCAGGTCACTCATGAAATTATTCGTTACACCATTCATGAATGGTCGATGCCGAAACCTACACCATTTAGAAAAATGTATATCACATTCAAAAAAAATACTTGAAAAACTTAATATTTAAAAAACAAATAATGATGTTGCTAATATGATGTCTCACCATGCGTGATTTATACTCAAAATTATGCGCCCGTCGTCCTCCCTGCGCCTGATCACATGAGGTGGCAGTGGAGGTTGTTGTGGTTACTACTCAGGGACCTCCTCGTTCTGTTGCTCCTCGTGCTCCTCCTCCTGCTGCTGCCTCTTCATGCTCCCGCTCCCAGCCCTAAGTCATTGGCCCATCGTCATATCTGCTGTAGAAGATAGAAAGTTAGAAATCAAAACAATTAACAATAATACAATTAAACAAGAGAAACCAACATAAGAACAAAAACATTCATTATGAAGAACAAACAAGGATGAACAATAAACAATAGATAAAGATTGAAACTTTACTAACAACGAAAGATTAAGAGAAAAGAGAGAAGAAAGATTATACCAACTGGAAGAAGAATAAAAAGATTGAAACTTGTATATAAGAAAACTCAAAAACATCCACCAATGTTGTCAAGATTGCTAGATTCTTCAAGAATTTCAATAATACAAGAGAAACTCGCTAAGATTATGCTAAGATTAAAGGAAGATTAAGAAAATATTAAGGAGAAATTAAGTTAAGGATGAGAGTTTTCTATCTTGGGTTTCGTGCTTATAACATTACAAGAGGGGGTATTTATAGGGTTGCATGAATTAGGGAGGCATAACGTCGAAGCGTGGGAGGAAGCAGGGCCTTCTCGGCCGTGATAGGTGGGTCCCGGCCGTGACAAGGTCCCGTCCCGGGCGTGATGGGTAGGCCTCACGGCCATGAGCCTTTGCTATAGCTTTTCTCCTTTCGTCTTTACTTCACGGCTTACTACACGGTCACGTAGCTTCCCGGGTTGACTCGTTCTTGCTTTTCCTTGGCCCTATGGATATCTCGTGACTCGAAATAGGTCCTTACGACATAGAAATCGACTCCAAAAGCCGCGTTCTTGCCATACGAATGAAGAAACGCAAAATATTTCAAGAGAAGACATTAGTAGCACAAAAACCGCTTCTAAAAGCGATTATACTAAGGAAAAACAAGTAAACCAAGAAAGAAAGACAGTATAAATCTAGCATTTCAACTCCCCCACACTTAACCCTTACTCGCCCTCGACTAAGCACGAACTAACTACAAACTAGTAGAAACTAGACTACTAATCGGGCGGGTACTAGCGCACCCTAAGCCCTTTCAACTCACACGAGAGCACTTAGAGGAGAAGGGCTCCCCGCAAGATAAGTGAGGTCGTGCGACAAAACTGCAGGCACAACCGAACACAAAAACACACAAACAAACAGAAAACAATCGGTTACATCCAAGAAGAAACAGATACCGCTTCCCTTAACAAAGCGGTGAAAGAAACACCGAATAAGTACTCAAGGCAAGTGACAACGTTCCCAAGCTAATAACACAAACCGATATGAACAAAATTCTAATAGGATGACAACAAAGCAATAAAAACGTTGGTAACTTACCTAAGTCCTCCTAACCTTCTAAG
Source organism: Agrostemma githago (assembly GCA_958450325.1). Classification (NCBI taxonomy): domain Eukaryota; kingdom Viridiplantae; phylum Streptophyta; class Magnoliopsida; order Caryophyllales; family Caryophyllaceae; genus Agrostemma; species Agrostemma githago. The sequence goes on from OY288249.1 coordinate 30,684,248, forward strand.
AACGTACTACAGGATGATAGGCGGGATGGAAAATGGATGAACCACGGTGTTAGTCGACACTGTAGGTAAAGTGAAGCCCCACCCCCTTTAGCGACAACCAAGAGGGTCGTTCCATGCTCAAAATAGCCTAACAAGTCCAAGTAAAAAGAGGGATAAGGTTGCAAAATAAGGGAAAACCGACTATTACCGCTATCATCCTTCCAAGGGACTCGGTCCTTCAGTAGGCTCTTCACGATAACAATCGGTAAAAGGCTTATTTTTGAGGGGTAAGATTCTTTGTGAAATGATTTTCTTGGCATTTTTCTTCTTTTGTATTTTGTTTTTGACTTGTTGTGCCTTTTCTTTTTCTTCTTTTGTGCTTTGGTTTGCCCTTGTGGCCAAATGATGCGAATCAGGATCTTTAATCATCACGACCTCCGCTTAGCGGCGCAGGACACGACCTCCTCTTGGAGTATGCCTAGTACGTGACTAGAGTTCCCAAGTCTAATGTGCATCATAATCAAATTGAATAGCCAAATAGATGTAGAAGTCTCAATAAATTGCAACTTATTTGTGGAATATGTGTAGAAGGTATGAAAATGGGTGAGTTGGGCGTGCTTTCCCTTCAAACACACAAAAAAGGTGGAAACCTGGACTAGCGATAACCATTTCGAACACGGTCACCTAAGAGAATGGGACTCGGAAACCAAGGTCTTTTCACTCCGTGGGTGGTCAATATGAAAATCTCGAAGTAAATTCCTACTAGACTAGGTGGACACAAGGTAAAGAACCAAGGAAATTATTGATTTCAAGTCGTTCTACTAGACTAAAGTCCAAAAATCGATTTATGTCACTGAAAAGGGAAAGCAAACACTTGCGTACTAGCCTCAAATCAGGGTTTTCGAAAACATTTTCTACACTCGACACAAACTTTACAAGACAAAACAAAGACGAAAAAAACAGAGTAAAACAAAAGGAAATAAAACAAACACACAAAGAAATAAACAAACACCACCCCGAAACTTCCAAACAAGCAACCACATCAATCCACAAACTCCAAAAAAGCTCCACCCGATCACACATCACCACAAATTCTCCTCCAAACACCGAAATGGAAAAGGAGAAAGAGATAGAAGGATATTACCGGATGTCAAGAGCTTTCCGAAACTTATCGACGATCAAGCAACCTACAAGGAAATCTGGAATCAAAACACACACGCTAGAATATTAAAAGAAATTGGGAGGTGAGGGCAAGATGTAATCAAGTCACCTAGCCTCAATTCCGCCCGATTCCGACTAAATTCTACCAAAACGAAATAAAAATAAAGAAAAAGGTGAAAAGAACTTGTCAATTTGGATTTTCAAATGATTCTCGATTTAATTACATCATCGAGAATCGGAAGCAATAACCAAAGGGCCCCGAGGGCTACCACTACACTAAAAGCATAATAGGAAGGGGAAGATACAAAGAGTAAGAAATAAAAGACGGAAAAGAAAAGAGAATCGCCTTACCAAACGGTTAGCAACTCAACCAACTCCATCGTCTCAAAGATCGTTTTCGGTACCTTGCTTGTCTTTGCCATCGATATTCCTCCTCTTCCTAAATGTAGACTCAAGTTTAAGTATCCGGCTTACATTGGTGTATAAGAGTCGGGATTTAAGAGGAAATCTAAAGTTTAGTGATGTGAAGATATGATGAAGATGTGTAGGTGAAGTATAAGGATGAAATGATAAAGGTAAAGGTGAGTAGGGAGGTTGGGTTGGGGTGTAATGAGGTGGGTTGGGGTTAAATGAAGAGGAAGAAGCAAAGCAGGCACGGAGGACACCTCTCACGGCCGGGAGCCTCCCTCACGGTCGGGAGCACCCGCATCACGCCCGGGAGCAAACACAGTAAGCTGCAATTTTATGCACAACTCGACACGGCCGTGTCGACCTCCTCATGGCCACATCACCTCAAGACCATATCGCCCTCGACATGGCTATGTCGCAAAACAGTAGCTTGTTAATTTTTGCACATTATCAACCCTACCATGTAGCAACCGACATGGCCATGTCACTTCTCTAGATCTTCATGCTTCTTGATCATCCCAATTCTTCCATCCTAAGAACATTACCAACAAAGAGATCAAACTCCTTTCCCCACAAGCTTACAAAAAGCTCAAAAACCGACTTCCTTACCCAAGTTTCCAAGCTATTATCATCAACAACTCTTCCCAAAACCTCGTCTTCACTTTCAACCTATCAACTAAACACAATAAAAAATCCCTCCCTCACATCATTCAAGGAAACTCCAAATGATAAGAACTCCACACAACATACAAAAACTAGAATCAAATAAATCACACAAACACAAACACAAAAACTCAAAAGAAGAGGAAAGAGGAATATACAACATGAAAGTTCTTGAAGAACTCCGTCAAACCAAGGCTTGTGGTGGATTTTCATTCTTTATCAACAACATGGTGCATAATTCCATAGCCCTCGAGGGCACGGAGCAACAAGTCAAAGGCTCTTGAACAATCTTCACTAAAGCTCGTAGAACAACAATATATACTCGAAGGTTCTTCATAACTTTGCCTCGATGTCCCCGGGTCATCTCGATTCGCTATATTCAATGGCTTAAACTTGTAATTGAAATTTTTCTCGATGTAACCAAACTTCCATTTCTTTTCATGGAACCTCGAAGGAGGCTCAACCTTCCTCTTACCAACAAGCTTTTCCATGTCAACATGACAAGGGTATTCATCCACCCCAAGCTCCAAAGCATTATCATTTAGTATATTACCAAGATGGAGAGATTTGAAACTCAAGCAAGTGAGTTCACTCATCTCCGAGCCACTCTCTAGATCCTCACAATCAAGCTTATCACAAGATTTCAAATTATCATACAATGAAATTACACTTAAACCATTTTCACACAAGTTGTTGGCAACCTCCAAGCTTTCATATGACATGACTCTTCAGTTGTAGGTGTAGTGCCTTGAAGGTCAAACATAGGCTTCTCGTCACCAAACTCAAAAGTGATCCTACCTCTCTTGACATCGATTAATACACCGGCGGTGTGTAGAAATGGTCGCCCAAGGATAATGGGGGTGTTAGCGTCCTAGGGCATATCGAGCACAAAGAATTCAACTGGGATGAAGAACTTTCCGATCCTTAACGATACATCCTCCAACATTCCCAATGGTCGATTTAGTGAACGATCCGCCATTTGGAGTGTAATCGAGGTATACTTGAACTCTTTCATACCAAGTTGCTCACAAATAGCATAAGGGAGGATACTTACGCTCGCCCCCAAATCACATAACGCCCTCTTGATCTTCACATTCCCGATGGTGCATGGGACTGAGAAACTACTCGGATCCTTGAGCTTAGGTATTGTGGAGCCTTGAATAAGAGCACTTGCTTCCCTTGTAAATGCTATGGTCTCTACCTTGTCTAAGGATCGCTTTCTAGCCAAAATTTCTCTCATAAACTTCCCATAAGCCGAGACTTTTCAGATTGAACATCCGCCTTAGTCTTCAATTGCCTTGATGGGAAGGGCAACTTGATGTTGTTCTTGTTAACTTCATTGGACTTGGATTTTTCACTTGGCACCTCCTTTTCCTTTGTTTCAAATGCCTCATTTAGGTGGAGGAAGCTTGTCTTCAATCGGTTTTTCAACCTCCCATAAGACTTGTTGTTCCATGTAATTCCTCAATTCTTCATATTCTTGGTTTGGAGGTTCCACTTCTTTCAGCTTCTTGTTCATTAGGAAACAAGAGAAAGTCGTAGAATGCACCACTCCTCAAGGTGATAGTGTTCACGGTTTTAATTTTCGATGTTACCCCTTGAGGAGGAAGTTGGCCTTTTTGCCTAGATGAGGTACCTGAGGCAACTTGAGTGATTTGAGTTTCAAGCATCTTCACATGTGTATCTCTTGCGTTGTTATCCTTTTGAATTTGAGCATAGAATTCTTGTTGGTTCCTTTGCATCTCCAATTGACTACGTTGCATCTCTTGATTACTCCTTTGCATGTCCAACATTGTTTTTTGCATGTCAAAATCGGATGTTGGAGATGGTTGGTATGTGGAGTATTAGTGATGACTAGGGGAAAACCATAGTCATGAGTTGGAGATCGTCTCCATGGCTTGTTGTCTTGTTGAGCATTTTGGAACCCTTGTTGATTTTGAAAGTTCCCTTGGAACCCTTGAGAATTGCCTTGATTTAGGCCACCTTGATTGTGATTTTGAAATCCTTGGGAGTGTTGATTGCCTTGAAAACCATGTGGACCTTGATTAGTGAAGTTTTGGTTGTTAAAACCTTGTTGATTGTTGAAGGCACCTTGGTTTTGGTAAGCATTTTGTTGTTGGAAGTTGTTAAAACGCCTTCGATTGCCTTGGTAACCTTGGTAGCCTTGATTGTCCCTTAAGGGAGGAGCAACATATGATGGGTGGATTTGATGTTTGCCTTGTTGTGAATTTTGGTACATTTGAGGGTTTTGCACATTTTGAGCCTTGTAAGGGGGGTATGGGGCACCTTGTTTGTATGCTTGAAAAGCGTTTACTTGCTCAATTCTACTTCGACAATGTTGAGGCTCATGTCCATATATCCCACAAATTTCACATATCCCATATAATGAAGCTGGAGAAACTACTCCCAAAGCATTCACTTGGTGAGTAGATTGTTGGTGGGAGGAACTTCTACCTTGAGTTTGATTTAAGTGACCTTGGAGCTTCTTATCGATAGCATCCATATGAGTCTTCAATTGAGCCCCAAGATCGGCACTAAGTTGTATGATAACATCGATTTCTTGCCTCCCCTCTCTATTTGCTTTCCTGGGCCAACTATATTTGGAATTGTGGACCGCCATTTCTTCGATCCTAGACCAAGTTTGGTCATCATCAACCTCGGTAAACTTCCTATTAGAGCCCATGTTCAATATAACCCTTGAATCTTCATATAACCCATTCCAAAATTGTTGGACCAAGAAACATTGAGACAACCCATGATTGGGGCAAGAACGGACCAAGGCCTTAAACCTTTTCCACGATTCATAGACTTTCATCGTCACGTTCTTGAAACCCCGTGATTGAAGCTCTCAATATGTTAGTCCTCTTCGGTGGATATAACTTTTGGCAAAACGCTAGAGCTAGCTTCTTCCATGTATCTATACCTAGAGTCGCCTTGTTGAGAATCTTAAACCATAGTTTCGCCTTGCCAATCAAAGAGAAAGGGAAAAGAACCCACCGGATTTGGTCTTGGGTTATTCCGGCTTGTGAAATGGCGTCACAATAGTCGGGAAAAGTCTCCATATGTTAGTGTGGGTCTTCCGTTGGCAAACCAATAAATTGACTTCTTTCAACCAATTGGATAAATTGAGTTTTAGCCACAAAATTTCCGGCATATGCGGTTGGACCGGGCAAAACGTCTTCCGTGAAGGTTTAATGTGAAGAGAACTTAGGCATGATGTGATGGATTGGTGATGAGGGTGTTGAACTTGATTGAGATGTTGAAGGAGAAGTAGGAAGTGGTTGAAATAATGTACCAAAGGGATTCAACAAGTTCCCTTCGGTAGTATCTTGAGGTGGCTCGTCTAATTCAAACCCTTGAGCTTGCTCCTCGATGTTGGTGCTTGGACCCGGTTGAGAGTTCCTAACTCTAGCAATTGTTCTTTGGGGAAAGGCTCTAAAGAGTCTTTCCGGCTCTGAGTTGAAGATTAAGGAGTCGTCTCCCCTCCTAGGCATACACTACACACTTGGAACAAACGTGAGAACACCTAGTGCTTTGTAGGCCCTAGGTAGAGACAATAAACGCACACAACAAAAGGCAAGGAAAAAAGAACACACAAAAACGGCAACTAAGTCAAGAAAATAAGCAAACAAAGTCTAAACATACACCGTCCCTGGCAATGGCGCCAAATTGATGGTGGGATTTATCGTGGATCCCGACACCAAATAAACCAACTAATCCTAACTAGTAGCTAGGGCAAGTCGGGTTGAACCACGGAGACGGTAGTGAGTTTGAATAAGGTTCGCCTACAACACAAGACTAAGTCACAAGATAACAAGGGAGGAGAATAGTTGAGAATTGAATAACTACAATAAACTATGACTAAACAAACTAAGATAATGAAAAGGGGAAAAACTATGATTATGAAGGAACTAAGGATGACATGAACTAAACTATTCAACTAAAGCTAAACTTAAACAACAAACAACAAGAACAATAGCTAAGATGATGAAGAATTCAATAAGGAAAAGGATAGGGTTAGGCCGGGTTCATAGATGTAGAGAGCTAGTAAGGAAATCGAGGGTCTAGGTGTCATCTAGTTGCTAAGGTAAGTTCGCGCTCTCGCGACAAGAACGAACCCGAAAACTTATGCAAGGAGTTACCCAAAACAAGAGAATTCAACCACCAATCATGCATACGACAAGAAGGAAGAAACAAGTAAGAGTAGTATTGGCCACTACCACTCTAACAAACATTTCATCAAACATATAACATGCATAACAAGAGAGTAGCAATAAAGATTCAACCTTTACCCACAATCAACCCTAATCACCCATGAATAATACCTAATCCCTAACCCCACAAGAATCCACTCACACATGTTTAAACTAAAACTAACATAAACAAGAGAAACCAACATAAGAACAAAAACATTCATTATGAAGAACAAACAAGGATGAACAATAAACAATATATAAAGATTGAAACTTTACTAACAATGAAAGATTAAGAGAAAAGAGAGAAGAAAGATTATATCAACTAGAAGATGAATAATAAGATTGAAACTTGTATATAAGAAAACCCAAAAACATCCACCAATGTTGTCAAGATTGGTAGGTTTTTCAAGAATTCCAATAATACAAGAGTAACTTGCTAAGATTATGTAAAGATTAAAGGAATATTAAGAAAAGATTAAGGAGAAATTAAGCTAAGGATGAGAGTATTCTATCTAGGGTTTCGTGCTTATAACACTACAAGAGGGGAGTATTTATAGGGTTGCATGAATAAGGGAGGCAAAGCGTCGAAGCGTGGGAGGAAGCAGGGCCTTCCCGATCGTGATAGGTGGATCCCGGCTGTGATAGGTGAGCCTCACGGCCAGGAGCCTCTGTTGTAGCTTTTCTCTTTTCGTCTTTACTTCACGACTTACTACACGGTCATGTAGCTTCCCGGGTTGACTCCTTGCTTTTCCTTGGCCGTATGGATATCTCGTGACTTGGAATAGGTCCTTACGACGTAAAAATCGACTCCAAAAGCCGCGTTCTTGCCATACGAACGTAGAAACACAAAATATATCAAGAGAAGACATTAGTAGCACAAAAATTGCTTCTAAAAGCGATTAAACTAAGGAAAATTAGGTAAAGCAACAAGGAAAGACGGTATAAATCTAGCATATCAACTAGCCTGATGATTCGCCAGAAACTGAAGCTGAAACAAAGAAATACGTACTCATAAACAGCGATCTGTGCGAGTCGTGTAAGTACTAGGCGAGTCGGTCACTTACACTACCCTACAGGTCTATTTCTTTCTTCTTCTTTTTTTTTTTTAAAAAAAAAAAATAAACTCAGAAAATCAAACCATACACTTCCCTCTTCATCATTCCTAATTCCATTCCTAAAACATCATATAAAATTCACCATTAACATTCACCACATTCCAAATCACATCAAATCTCCATTCCTAATCTATTCCCCATCTTTCCTCTTACCTTCGTTCCCCAATTACTCCACTCCTCTCCTTCACTCTTACATCCAAATCAAATATCGAAATTGTGGATGCCCTCCCACACCGCTCCGCTCCGAGCGCGCACGCGTAGGACCCAGTCACGACGGCCAACCATGCGGCCCCGTCGACCTGGGCCGGTCCGATATCGCGTACGTGGTGATGTATCGGACCTCGATTTGGTTGACGATTTGAGTTGTACTAGACGGATGCGGACATCCGTGTTTCCGTTAGAATCGATCGAGACGTGGTTGTAAATGTTTAAAGGCCGATATGTTTGGTAAGACGACCATGTTAGTGAACCAAATTCGTTGTCGACTTTTTGGAGTCACCACCGAGTAATTTTGGAAACTCAGAAACCGTTCAAGTGAACTTTCATCCTTAGCCAACTCAAAAATGAGTGACATGGAGATCTAAAGATAAAGACTTGTATCCTTAAGCATTCCATGTCTAGAATGACTCTCATTACCAATGGTTTCGGGCATCCGGAAACCGTAGATTATGAGTAAGGGGTGAGAGTACGTATTGAGTAGCCAATATCCGATAAACATCAACATCCAATCCCGCCCGCATATAGCGGCCTCTACTAATCAATCGATGGGTTGATAACTTTGTTCCGTAATTGTGGCGGAAGTGTACGATAACATCCGTTCTTTTAACCCTATGTCTTTTCTATGTCAATTTTTTAAGGACAAGTAAGTCTTTGTCATCGAAGTAGTTGTGTTTACATTCTTTGCATGCGATGTCACGTAACAGGCAGACCATGAAAAGGTGCACGTAGGAGAGTAGAGAGTACTAGATATTATACGTATTAGCAAATTAGTTTTAACGTGATAATACGGATATTAGTCATTCTCGTGGTATACTTTACCTGGTATTCTGCTTAAGATGCGTCGGTTCGGTATTAATAGGGATGCGTCAAACCACATGTGAGGGGTTAGCATCGGGATTAATATGGAAGTTTTATCTTTGTTTACATTTATTATAGTCATAAAAGCGGTAAATCATACAAAAGCGGTAAATGTGAAATGTAAGTAAATCACATTGTGAGGAATTGCACACTCAGAGTGAACACTAAACGAGTTACGATGCGTAGATGATAGAGAACGAATCTCATGTCTTCTCGGGTTTAGTTAAGGTGTTTTAGTGCTTATGGTTGAAGTTGTGGACGTCACGTATGTTTACGATGCGTCATGGACCTAGTGTCTATATGAGTCGGACTCGATGTTATCGAAGTGCATAAGTAAAGAGTACGAAATGTAAAGTTGTGTTTAGATGACAACCTAGTGACGATATGACTTCTTAGGCGGATCCTCCTAGCTTTCCTGTGGCAAATCCGGCAGAGCTTCGCTACGGTGTCTTGAGGTAGCTAGTCGAACACGGGTGCCTCTTTTCGTTCGGATCGAGCCAAGGACTCGAGGAACTATAAGGCGTATTGTCGATTCACGTATCGGAAGAAAACAATTGAGTGGATCGTCCTTAGAGTCGAAGTACGACGCTAAGGCAGAGTAAGAAACTCGTAGAGAGAGGAGGGAGAGTACTGAATTTAAAATGATGTTTGAATTCTGAATTGAGCGGAGAAGGGAGGGTATTTATAGTTGTTCCCGTAGCGCATTTCAAGATCTCGGGCGTTCAGTGGCTAGCGGCCCAAAATTGGGACGCCCGACATGAGGCGGCCCAATACTCAGGCGGCCCCAAATTTGATTTAAAAACTTTCCAAAGTGGAAATTATACGTGATCTTATGCTTGGCCTGGACTTTCTTCGAGATAGTTTCTGGCTATCTCTGGCCTATTGTTTGGGACAAATCTTTGTCCCTGGACTTTCTTCGAGATAGTTTCTGGCTATCTCTAGACTACTCTTTGAGATGGATCTTTGTCCCTGGACTTTCTTCGAGATAGTTTCTGGCTACCTCTGGCCTATTCTTTATTGAAGAGTGATTATTTAGTTTGGTGATAGTTTTGCTTTTAAATTATTAGGGTTGATGTACAAACTCTTAACGAGTGTATAGTGGGGTTTGCGTTATTTCTCGTGTTTGCATTTGGTCTGGCGGGCTTATGGTTTCTCACTGGGGGTGTGACTTGGTTGTTTCGAATTAGGGGTTTGCTAGGGTAATTGGTTTGCACTTGAATTTTGGTCATTTTGAGTTAAGAAGAACTGCTGGGGATTTTCATGGGTTTGCATAACGACCTGTGTCTGTTTGTGAGATACTCTGCTAGGATAGTGTATTTGGGTTGCCGTAGGTTTTAGTACGACTGCCATACTAGCTAAGGGTTTCGTGTTTATTCCTCTGGGGGAGAGGTAGATTACGTTTAACTATCCTATTAAAGAGGGTATTAAGGTTACCTTAATCCGCAGGGGAGAAGTATGTTGCCCGATCCTTGTTTATTTTCTTTGGCACGTGAAAACGCCTCTCGTGGGTATCGAGCATTACGTTTGGGTCACTTTGGTCTTCGCTTTGGTCTACCAGGTCAGTCGCGCATTACCAGGCGACTTGAATTTGAGGCGCCTAGCCCCCTGCAGTTCGAAACTAAATCGCAATTTGAAAATCCCCCGCCAGCCTTGGGGAGTTTTGGATTTTATTTATCGGATTTGTTTAAAGGCTGCGAAGGAAGAGGGGGGTTTTATTCGTCCTAAAACCAGAGCGCACGACCCCTACCGCTTCAAACCCGTACTTTCGACTTTGCGCAACCGATTTTCGACTCGATTTTCGTCAAACTCAATCATGTCAACTCCGGGTAAGTGTTCCTTACTCACCTATTGTTGATTTACGCTTGACTAGTGTTGTTGTGGGTCGATTTGTTAAACCCTAAAAATTGATTAGGGCATTTTGGTTTTGCTATATTTCGATGTTTACTCTTGGTTCCTTTGTTGAATTAGGGTAGAATAGAGCACGATAGTGTTGTTATTTGCTTGCGGTGAGAGCTTGGAGGTGCTTTAATGACTTCGTATAGGTAAAATTTGAGATGCTAGGGCATAGGGGTTTGATTTCCGGTCCGTTCCCGTACTTGATTCTTATAACCTTGCTCGATTATTGCTTGTGGTGTCATGGATAGCTCATATATCGGTTTTTGTGAGTCAGAATGCACTCTGGGCCATGGTGCCGGAGGTTGACAGTGATGGCGGTGTTTGGTGGTCAGAGTTCCGCTGAGGAGGACAGAGTGTATATAAGTCGAGGATGAATTGCGTTGGTCAAGGTCAATTGACCTTGACTTGGGCTGATATGTTGTTATGGGGTTGGGCTAGAGTGAAAATGGGTTGATTGGATTTGTGGGTTTACTGAGTTATGGTTAATTAGTTGGAGAGATGGAAGGTTTTTTGGTGGACTGGGTTAAGGTTGACATGGGTCAAAGTCGGGTTTGACTCGGATCGTTTTGACTCAACCACTTTATTCACGGACACATACCTACAAAATAGAAACAAACAAAAGCAGTACCAAATTCTACAAAAATGACGATAATTACTAATAAACTAAACTCAAACTAGAAAATATAAAAAATATATATTAATGATTTATATTGACGTTTAAACACACAAAATCGAGTCAAATACGACTCTAAATGAGGGGTAAAATGGTCTAAATATGCGTGTTGTAAATACTACTAACCTTTCACCAAGAAAAAATGTTTCAAAAAGATCGTTTTACGTCAAAGTTTTCATTCCCCAGCGAGTTGTCCGAGTTTGCATCAAAACACGAAATTTTCAAAATCTCTCTTCTTGTTTACTGTTTCAACACCATGTAATATGCATGCTTACGTAAGATGCAACAGGTTCGATGCTAGACTCCCATTAAAGATGCCCTATGGAGCCATCATTATGGAGACATGTATGATCTTCTACTTATGGCTGGCGAGCCCTCGTATGCGTAGTCTAATGAACTATAAATAACTCGACCGGAAGGCCGCCAAGTTGTAATCCTGGATTATGGGCTTGTAACGCTTGATTATGTGCTCGTAATCAATAATATCCGACTAGGGCACATAGAAGAGTAAACATCTCTCAAAACTGACCACAAATTCAAACTCAGTGAGTCATTTCCAATCAAATAAAGCTACTTCAAATCAAACCGCAACCGGGGGCAAAACCATCTTTCATCAACCCGGTCAAAGTTGAAAACCCAAAACAAACCAAAATGTCAAATCATGTCCAAATACATTATCAAATCGAAAGTAAACCGAATCAAATCAACCATCAAATTTCACGAATTTCAATCCCGTATTTCGGGCAACTTCCAATCAACGCAAATTCATTCGCGAGACATATCGTGCCTCAGAACTAAGGCACCTGAGCTCTCGCGCTTCAGGTCTAGGGCACAAGCCTTCTTGCGCCGAAGTCCTAATCTCATAAACTAGATTTCGGCGCTTAAACAGATTTTCAAATCTTGTAAAATCTATAAATATATCCCCTCGTCTCCGTGTCCGTGTCGATACTTTACGGGACTATACTTTGAAGGATTGAACATGTAGGTTGAGGGTGTTCCAATCCTCATTATAATCCTTTAACTCTTTTCATTTCTGCAACTAACTACTAACATTTATTTTATCGTTTATTAACATTTACGTTCCTGCACGCTAGCCTCTAAGTTTAATTATCGCAGTTATATTTCGCATCCAATAATACCTTCTATATTAACATTCAAACTATTTTCAAAACGTGACTCGAGTGAACGTCCGATGATGCTAAATCGAGCATCGTAGGCCTCAATGGCCAAATAACGATGTTGAAATACAAAGGTTTTAATGTTCGCGAGTACGAGTCATTATCGATTTAAAGCGGGTATCCAATGAGGCCAATTTGAACGTCATAGGATCTAATAGCCCAACACCGATGTCAATAGTGCAACGGATCTAACAATCTCTAGTACAAATTGATCTTTTCAAACGAACACATTCGATTATAGAATTTGTACAAAGTCTGATCAATAGCCAATTAAAGAACATGGGCTGTGGCACCTCAATATTGAGACACGTGTCCACTCGCTCCTAAGAATCAGAACACCTTATGGCACACGTCTGAGTCCAAGGCTATGTCATGATTGCATAATCAACGACAGTGTGTGTTCAACGCGTTATTTACGTTTTCTCCTAAACTTTTGATATCAGTTATATAATCGAGTGTCGAACGTTGGGATTCATTGAAAGATGATTTAGGACGAAACACAATGATGCCCATCCGAATATCGCATGGTTATTTTTGTGACCAAGTGACGATACCACGACACAAAGGTCTATGATATCTGTGTTGGGTCGACATGACTATTTTATAAATTTATATAGATTGGGACAAGTACCCGATGAGGTTAAGACGAGACATCATTGACTTTCAATGTAGTCAAACAAAGATGCTCAGTTCACTAAGGTTCCATACTTGCGGCGCAAGTCGACACGTGCTAATTAATCACGCATCCCTCCTCAAAATCACTATCTCACATTCATCCTTATTTCGTTTCATCCTTTGCGGCTTTGAGCAGGTGCCTTGCAACATTAATCTAAATATGGACGACTCTTTAGTCAGACACAGTATTCGATAAATATAAGGGCATCAATACTCACTAGGATAAGTCAGGACGAGATGACTAAGGTCTGGATCAAGCTAGCCCAGCCCTATGGTCCTGACCTTCATCAATCAAGACGCAACAATTCATGCGCCTTAGTTCTAAGACGCAAGGGGTCCTGCGCCTGTGTTCCAGGGCACATGGGTCCCCGCGCTCAAACTTTGTCCCTTGATCGATGCACAACGAATGCATGATCGTCAGGGTTTGTCCAATATAAACTCAATTTACGTTTTCTATTTACGTTTATATTTACGACTACATTTATAGTTTACGTTAACATTCTAAATTCAATTATGTGGTTTGTTCAAGTATTGTGAATTCCGGGTTGTATTTTGCTCGTGTAACTTGTAATCTACTTTCAAGTTATTTATTTCATCATTTAGCATTTATGGCTTTTCATATGAACATTCGCATATTAAAACAACTTCGACAATTCAAAAGACGCAATAAAAGACATAGTTGTAGACGCCCAGATTTGGACCTGCTGGCTGCAGGAGTGCCCAACAAACACACCCGATGACGATCGGACTGCAACGCGACGCGGGTTCACGATGTTTTAGCTAGTTTTTCTATAGAACGGATTAAATAGCTACTCAGAAAAATTAAATTAACATCATGGCAGCTTTAGTCGTGCCATTACAATCGTATAGACACTAATTACAGTCAATTCTGACACAGGGACCCCGAGTCGGTCCTAAAACGCGAACCGAGTCAGCACCGCGCCAAGCGAACCTCGGGACGCACACCCAAGGCCCGTTAGGCGCAACGGCGCTAGGTCAAGCCGGAGAAGACTTAACCCTCACGCATGGTATAATACGCGCACTTAGCTTCTCGGTTTTGGAAAGTATCAAAATCGTATCTTCAAAACTCCGAGTACCTCACCTTGCGCGCCTGTGTCTTCACACGCCTAAGTCCAGGCGTCTGAGTTCTAGTGCGCCTGGACTCAGGTGTCCATCCGGGTGACGGGGGCCGAAAATACCTATAAATACCCCCCTCCACCCTCTTCATTCGACATATCTCATCTCATTCTCTCTTCCCTCTTCACTCGTTAAGACTTTCTCGCTAAGGGCTCACACTCCGACACCCGAGGCAAACGATCCACTCGATCGTAGTTCCGATAAAAGCGAAATCAACACTACTCCTCACCTTCGAGCACTCCACTCGATCCCGAGGTGCCTGTGTTCGACTAGTCATCCCGAGTCTAAACAGAGTTCTGCCGGATTAGCCGCAGAACTAGCAAATAGTAGCGGAGCTCTGCCAGATTAGCCACAGAAGAGTCCAACGATAACGGGACTCTGCCGAAATCACCAGACAAGCTAGGAGGATCCGCCTTTGAAGTCGAAACGTCACTACGTCGTTATCTAAAGAAAACTTTATATTCTTGCACTTTCATTACGCACTACCATAATGTCAAACATGGACACTAGGTCCGTCACACCTACTAAAACACATAACGTCCCAACTTCAACCATAAACTAAAATACCCTAAATAGACCTGTGGACATGACATAGGTCCACCCCGACGCGGCCACGCGCGGGTTTGGGGTGGCGAATGAATCTCATGTGAGATGGATCGAATTGAAATTTAAATCGAAGTTGGAGTCGCCACCAAACTTTTGGGATTTCGGGCCCGTTCGAACCCACTCTATATCTTGGTGGACCGTGCACAAAATACGGCCCATTCGGATCTCAGAGTTTATGGGGTTCGTCCATTTGCATTGCGACGCCGATACCGACATTATCGGATATCGTGTATTGAATCACTCTCGTGCGCCAACGGTTTCGGGCATCCGGAAACCGAGGTTCTGAGTAGGGGGTGAGGGTACGTGTAGGGAAGTTCACAAAGAACACCCAACCCCGCCCGCACTTAGCGGCCTCTACTAAGATATCGCTTGACTTTTGAATACGCGCGTTAGTAATTCGATTGAATGATATGCCAACAATATCTTGACAAAACATGCGAAGATTTGAATAGGTTGCTAAGTCGATTTAATGCATCTAAATTAACGTCAATGTTGTATTTAGCATGCGAGGTTCGTTTTAGTACAGTAAAACAAACGAAATAAAAAAAAGATGAAAAGACATAAACAAACTAGTTAGTAACGGTAAATAACGGTTTTTGAATAATCTAGAATGCTGAAAGTGACGTGATGTATGGATTTAAAAAAAAAAAGTAGGACACGTGATTTACTTAACACGCGTTGACCGAAGTCATAAAAGAATTTTATCGGGACTTGGAATGTATTGAAGGGCTCACGGATTTGACGTGATAAAGGTCACTCGATCGAGTCATTGAGGGACTCGACCGAGTTGACCTCGAAAAGAGCTTCTGCCCAAAATTTGAGGTGTCACTCGATCGAGTCATTGAAGGACTCGATCAAGTGGTCCTCAAAGATGCATTCTGTCTCGGTTTTGGGACGTCACTCGATCGAGTGCTATGGCACTCGGTCGAGTGGCCCCTATACGAACTATGGTTCATTTCGATTTGTATGAATTTCGAAATTGCTTTTGCTTTTGGGAAATCGATGATTTTGTTGAGTCGCGCAAAAATATTAAATGATTTATGCTCGACTCAAATTTTTGATACTCGTCGTATCCGATATTTGATTATGGAATCAATATCGAATACTTAGAGTGAAACCTAAAAAATATGTTGCAAGTCATTTAAATCAAACTAAAACGAAATAGATTATCTTCGCGTTATAATGTTGTATTAGTTCCTTTGAACTACGTGACAATTTTTTTAGCATCAACGAATTCGTATTAGTTTAATTTGTTGACTAATTCTTTTAGGTGCGATATTCGACTATAGAGTTGATATCACATCTTTAAGAAGGGACGCTTTAGATTAGAAAAGATGATTCCCTCCGCATCTCGACATCGTAATAAATCCTTGCGGATTATGTGACGTCAGATCCGCATCAACGGGTTTTGCCCTAATTTGAATAAACGTGTTTGATTAGAAATAACTTTGGAAACTGACAAACGCGTGATATTAACGGTAATGATTATGCCAAAATTAAAACGTGACTAACAATGCGATAAATAAAAGAACAATCTTGTTGATGTTGATTCGCTTCAACAATCAAATACTTGGGGTGTCGGGATAAGCGACCGGCCACATCGGGTGCGAGACCCTCGTATTTGGATTTCCTTATACCGTCATCCCTTGTATTCGACACGAATAGGCGAATATTTTAAGGTGTTTTGATATTAGAAATATTAATGATATTAGAAAAATAAACGAAAAAAAGAGACGTGAGAAGACGAGGAGAGGACGCGAGAAGAGAAGAGAAAGAGAGAAGAAATCGGGAGTTTTGGACCCTCAACCTACATGCTTTGTATTCTCTGACAGGACTTGTCTAATTGTGGCTTGAGCACGGGAGTTCGAGATTATGTAGATGGAGTTATGGTGGTTTTAGGGTTGTGTTTACTAGATGCTAGGGTTGAAGTATTGTATGTGTATGTAAGTTGTAGAGATGAAAAAGTTAGGGTTTTAAGTTGCATGCAAAGGGGTGTATATAGGATTTCTCCCCCACCCTCGTCTAGGGTTACTCGATCGAGTCACCCTGGTGGACTCGATAGAGTGGCCCAGCTAAAAGGAGACAATGGGCCTGTTAGAGGCCCACTCGATCGAGTGAGCTGACACTCGATCGAGTGGATGAGGCGGATGGGCTATTTCAAAGATTTTGTGTTTGAGTTGGACTTTTTTATACTTGCAAGGCAGATTTGTGTCTAGGAAATGGCTTTGACCGGGGTTTGACCCGGTCGCTAGTCGGTTTTATTCTCGGTGTCGGTTTTGACCCAAATTAGTCTTATTTGATTGGAAACGACCCTCTGGGCCTTAATTTGAGGTTGGTTTTGTGAAATTTGTACTCCATAAAAAGCCCAAGCCAGAAACTAACGATTTTGAGCCCATATTCGAGTATGTTAAAGCACGTTTGCGTCCGATAATCATCGGGTGTTTGTCGAAAACTGCTATAGACACCTAGCAGCCAAATGTGGGTGTCTACAGAGCCCCCACTCTGACTGAGCCTTGAACAAGGCGAAAGTCAGAGTAGCTACCAGGCCAATCGAGGATTAAAACCTGGCAGACTTTCGGTCGGGTCGTTTATAATCCATTAGACTTGCGTGAAAGGGCCCACCAGCCATAAGATAGAATAGCTACCAGGCCAAACGAGGATACCTGAGTTCTGTTGTCGGGAATAGCTCCGTGGGACTTGTTTTTTTAAGCCCTGGGTGTATCTGTATGCGGATACATCCCATCTTGGAGCTGCACGGGAGCTTGCCTAAGAAGCCTTGGGTGTGTCCGTTTGCAGACGCATCCCATCCGAAATTACGCGGGAGCCTACCTAAGAAGCCCTGGGTATGTCCATTTGCAGACACATCCCAACTCAGAATTACGCGGGAGCTTGCCTAAGGAGCCTTGGGTGTGTCTCTTTGCAGACACATCCCGGTTCGGAAATTGCGCGAGAGCTTGCCTAAGAAGCCCTGGGTGTACCTATATGTAGGAACATCCCGTGTTTCTTTAGGAGAAATGCAACCTTTGGGCTTTTTGCTGGGGAGTTTAGTGAGTTGCGCAGGCCTGCTTCCGAAGCCTTGAGTTGTACATGCTTTGTATGTTAGACAAAACTTTGCATGTAAATCTTAGGTGAAACACGACTCACGCTGGGGAATAAAAAAACTTGATGTTCCTTTGGGAAGCCAAGCTGGTACCTGAAATGTTAGATATGTAGACAGAAATAGCAAACATAGCAGATACATACAGGAAATGCAGTTAGCATCTATCGACTGACTTGCGCTGAGAAAGTGATTTTTGCTTAGTTTTTTTTTGAAATCGAAGTCCTGAAAGCAACTCACGTGCTAAGAAATAGGTTTTCAAAACTGGAAGGGGTAGAAAAGAAATTTGCAGTTTAAATAGACTGAAATTTGACCTTGTCGAAAAGGACTTTCTCAAATGGCCAAGTTTTGTAAATTTTAAAATGAGGATTTGAAGAGAGACATACCGACAAACTCGACTCTGGACGCAACAAGACGAGTTGACAGGCACGAAATGGACTCTCGAGGGGTTGGACCGTGACTCGGTAGAGGGGTGGGCCACCTAAGATGACAAGACTCTTAAGTTGGTGGGCCGTAGACTGGTGTTCTTTTGGATCTTTTTTTGGTTTTGGGTTATACTCCCAAGGTGGGTGCTTCTTCAAATCCTGACAAATTCTCGTCTTCGACTGAGCCGAGTAACTAGGAAACACTATAGAAAGGAGGCTAGATTTGAAAGTCTTTTGGATTATGTGAGGGGATGGAGAAGTTTTGCCTAGAAGAAGCCCCCAGGATGACAAAGCTGACTGTTGAGAACATGACAGTGTTGTGATAGGAATGATGGTGCTTTTTGAATGTGTGTCAATGTGGGTGGTTGTGCCCTTGTTGAAAGGCTGCCTACATATTCACGTATGGTGAACTCAAACCATGCCGTAGTTTAGTGTTGAAAGATATATTATGATGCCTAGTTTATTAGGGTTTTGGGTGTAACTAGCCATAACGATGGTGTAAGCTAGGTGCATTCCCAATGATGTCTTGATCAAAGGGCTAGAATAGTAAGGATGCTGATCCTGTGAATTTGAGCGTTCTTCGCGGTAGCCCCCATAGGTGACGTGAACTATTTGGGCATGTTCTATGCCGACTGCAAGTTGAGTTCCCGTGTTTGGGGCTGGTAACTGGGTTGAATAATTTTGGAAAGGTGGTGCTAAGCGGTAAGTGGCTTTGATGTTTTGATATCTGGAGCTTGATTTTGTGGAGCTAAGGCTTCGAGGGTAAGGTATTGTAATGCGGTAAGAAAAAGGGAAGTCGAGTAAAAATGACTCGGACTTCGATCGGGGTAGGTTTGATAATAATGCGGGATCTGATTTCCATGTCCGGCCCTAATGGTTAGGGGTATCCTATGGAGCTTGAATCCTCAAAAATTTCGGGCTGTCTCTTAGCCTAGGTCTCGAGAAGGTCTTGAGGGTTATAATATGGGAAGGCTAAATGTGGTGTTAGTCGACCAACCTGATTATCTCACCCCTATTGGATGGTATGGGTATTGATAATTTTGAATTGACCGTTTCACTTGAGTTGACCGTTAACTACGGTCACGGGTTTTTGAATATTTTTTAGTTGGTTGACTTCTTAGTCCCGGTCATGGGATTCTTCATTTGGGTTGACCATGCCCTGGTCAAGGGATGTTGAGAGTTTTTTTGGTCATGACCAGCTCTTTTATTTTGACCATTTGCTTTTTTTTTCTTGGACTTTCGATTTTTGTCTTTTGCTTTTTTTTCCTTTTTCTTTTTTTTGTTGGTCAGACTAACACCTAAGGTAGGGATTGATTGATTTTATTGGAGGGGTGTTTATTGTGGGGAAATGGGCTTGCCTCCCATCTTAAACCCAAACTAGGAGACTACATAGATTTGTCATAGGATTCGATACCGCTCCTGCTAGGGGTAGTTATGTGGCTTTCTATGTCAGACATGTAATAGGTAAAAGGAAAACACGGGTCTCGATTTCCTGAAGTCATTATAGATGTGCCTATAATAGTCACGTGCATGTGCTCACAGTGTATGACGGTGTTCATCGCGTTCTCGAAAACACATAAGGAAAGTATGTATGAGAAATAGAAAAGCTGATTTTATTGAATTTTGAAAAGAGGACAGAATATAGCTGACTTTGACTCTGACTTTGAAATTGAAAGAAATAGAACATCTTAGACTCGGACTCAGACTTGGACTTAAATCAAATCTGGACTCTCGGATGATGTTGTTAATTCAGCTTCTAAGGACTCAAGTTGATGTCCAGTATAGCCTCCAATAGAAGCTTCACCCAGATCATCATTATGTCGAAGACCATCTTCAATCCTAGTGCCCATTTCAGTTAAAGTGGCGAAGTTGGGTATGATAGCATACCGGAGATGGACCCGGTAGGAAGGGATGAGGTTCTTGACAAAGGCCTCCACTAAAGTTTTTTCATTGGGCTTTTCACCAGTTTCACACTTTCGGCCCTCCAGCGTTGAAGGTATTTGGTGAAACCCTCTGTTGGATCTTGGGCCATGACCTCCGAAGTACGCATCGTGGTCTGGATCTCCATATTATCGGCGTAATTCCGTGCGAACTCCTTTGCCACGTCATCCCAAGTATTGTACTTCTTGGAATCTAGCCTGTAGTACCATGCCTTGGGGTGCTTCTCGAGGGGAGAAGCAAACAGGTGCTTGAACATGGTTGATTTTACTCCCTTAATGGCCATGAACTCTTTGAAGGCCCAGATTTGAAGTACCGGGTCTTCGGTCCCATCAAATATTGGTAGGCTCGTAAGGTTGAGGTTGGCGGGCAGTTCATCATTCAGGGGTGAATAGGCACGGGCATTTTTCGTGTGGATAGTGTTGTTAGTTGACAAGTGGACCTGTTCTTCCGGCTTGCAAACCGCGCTGACCAGTTCAGCTAGGGGCCCAGTAGTCTCAATCCCACCATTAGGACTCCTTTGTTCTATGGCGTTCAAACGGGTAACAATAGCTATCTGGTCGGATTTGATAGCTGTCAGTTGGGCCTCAATCCGAGTCAGCGAGACCGTCAATTTGTCCAAAGCTTCTTGCATCTTTGTGTTGATGTCTAGTTACCGGTGGCCTGTCTGTAAGAATACCGCGTAGTCAGAAATGGTTCTTCAAAACCCAAATACACCAAGGCATAGGAAATAGCGCGGGAGGAGAGACAAATCAGGTTTGACTCGGGTTAGACTCTCCTAAGACAAATGTGTAGGGTGCGATTGTCGGAGTGACTGTGATTAATCGCTCCGTCGGAGAATAGCCTCCAAGTGAGGCTAAGGACTCAGATGATGTGGCATCTAAGTGACTCAAAAGTGGGGTACGTGAAACAACATGTGCAAGACATGACCCTTAGAGCAACCGTGATTGATCGCTCTGTTGAAGGGTAGCCCCCGAGTGAGGAAAAGCCTGAAAAGGAAATGACTTGGAAAGGACACCTAGACGGGTGACTCGTGAAAGGTGAGCCTCCCTTAGGATTTGGCTGTGTGGGCCGAGTCCTGTTCGAAGGAAGGTCCACGTGAGATATTCCCCAGAATTTTGGACTCGAATGTGTAAACGGGCCTTCCTTCATAAGAGTATGTCTTACGTAGGTGAGCCTTGCCTTGATGAATAAGGCGGACTGGAATAGGGAGGAAATCCGTGATGTAAGATTGACGGAGTTTCGACGCTGTAGAACTTCGACAAATTATGAAAAGACCTGACACACGGATTACGGTAGGTCCTATAATAAGGAAGGTTTTTTGAAAAAAATGATTAACTTCCTAAATAAGGAAGGTTTTTGAGAAGGATCAAATTTTGAAATTGAGAGGACGGTCCTGAAAATGATAGTGGGCCAATGGGACCGGGTTTTTTGAAAAGTTGATTATTTGGAATTTTGAAATTTTGAGTATCGAAAAAAATGAAGTTCTGACAATTTGAAAATTGGAGATTAGATCCCGAAGATTTGAAAATCAAAAACGGCATCTCGAAGATTTGAAAATTGAATATGGCATCTCGGAAATTTTGAAAATCGAAAATGGCATCTCGAAAATTTGAAAATCGCGAATGGCATCACGAAGATTTGAAAATCGTAGTTGAATTTTGAAAATTCGAAAATCGAATGGTGGATCGGAAGTTCGAATTTTGAAATGGGTAGCAGGCCAGCTAGAAAATAGGCTTCTTCGAGTAAAATCATAAGTCCTAAATTCGGTAGCTTCCCGGGTTTTGAAATTGGTTGTGTTTTTTTGAAAAGGTGTATTCTTGAAAGATGACGGTTTTTGAAAACGACGTAGAAACCAAGTAGCACATGGTCATACAAGCATAATAACGACGCCATGTATGCTCTATACTATGTCTCGGTCGGTCGAAATAGAGTCTATACCAGTGTACATGGCCTTTCCGAGATTCGGGACGGACTTCCTAAGTCGAGTTGAGCTTAAAACATGCCGCGAAACCCATACGAATTAGCCATGGACACCTTTGACGTATCCATGTTGGAGTATATCACAGTATAGTGGGACGTCGGTCGCCAGTACCGACACGGGTAAAAATGGGGTTATGCATGAACCGTAAAACTAAAACGCGTATTGTACTAGTCAAACGATTTCTATTCGAGTCTCACCCTGAGGATGCCGATGGTAAGTCATGCATCACTTATCCCCAGTGGAGTCGCCAAATTGTGGACATGACATAGGTCCACCCCGATGCGGCCACGTGCGGGTTGGGGAGGCGAATGAATCTCATGTCAGATGGATCGAATTGAAATTTAAATCGAAGTTGGAGTCGCCACCGAAATTTGTGGGAGTTCGGGCCCGTTCGAACCCACTCTATATATTGGTGGGCCGTGAAGAAAATACGGCCCATTCGGATCTCAGAGTTTATGGGGTTCATTCCTTTGCATTGCGACACCGATACCGACATTATCGGATATCGTGTATTGAATCACTATCGTGCGCCAACGGTTTCGGGCATCGGGAAACCGAAATTCAGAGTAAGGGGTGAGGATACGTGTTGGGAAGTTCACAAAGAACACCCAACCCCGCCCGCACTTAGCGGCCTCTACTAAGATATCGCTTGACTTTTGAATACGCGCGTTAGTAATTCGATTGAATGATATGCAAACAATATCTTGACTAAACATGCGAAGATTTGAATAGGTTGCTAAGTCGATTTAATGCATCTAAATTAACGTCAATGTTGTATTTATCATGCGAGGTTCGTTTTAGTACAGTAAAACAAACGAAATAAAAATAAGATGAAAAGACATAAACAAACTAGTTAGTAACGGTAAATAACGGTTTTTGAATAATCTAGAATGATGAAAGTGACGTGATGTATGGTTTTTAAAAAAAAGTAGGACACGTGATTTACTTGTCACGCGTTGACCGAAGTCAAAAAAGAATTTTATCGGGACTTGGAATGTATTGAAGGGCTCACGGATTTGACGTGATAAAGGCCACTCGATCGAGTCATTGAGGGACTCGACCGAGTTGACCTCGGAAGAGCTTCTGCCCAAAATTTGAGGTGTCACTCGATCGAGTCATTGAAGGACTCGATCAAGTGGTCCTCAAAGATGCATTCTGTCTCGGTTTTGGGACGTCAGTCGATCGAGTTACCTATGGCACTCGGTCGAGTGGCCCCTATACGAACTATGGTTCGTTTCGATTTGTATGAATTTCGAAATTGCTCTTGATTTTGGGAAATCGATGATTTTGTTGAGTCGCGCAAAAATATTGTATGATTTATGCTCGACTCGAATTTTTGATAATCGTCGTATCCGATATTCGATTATGGAATCAATATCGAATACTTAGAGTGAAACCTAAAAAAGATGTTGCAAGTCATTTAAATCAAACTAAAACGAAATAGATTATCTCCGCGTCATAATGTCATATTAGTTCTTATGAACTATGTGACAATTATTTTAGCATCAACGAATTCGTATTAGTTTAATTTGTTGACTAATTCTTTTAGGTGCGATATTCGACTATAGAGTTGATATCACATCTTTAAGAATGAACGCTTTAGATTAGAAATGATGATTCCCTCCGCACCTCGACATCGTAAGAAATCCTTTCAGATTATGTGATGTCAGATCCGCATCAATGGGTTTTGCCCTAATTTGAATAAACGTGTTTGATTCGAAATAACATTGGAAATTGACGATCGCGTGATATTAACGGTAATGATTATGCGAAAATTAAAACGAGACAAACAATGTGATAAATAAAAGAACGATCTTGTTGATGTTGATTCGCTTCAACAATCAAATACTTGGGGTGTCGGGATAAGCAACCGGCCACATCGGGTGCGAGACCCTTGTATTCGGATTTCCTTATCCCGTCATCCCTTGTATTCGCCACGAATAGGCGAATATTTTAAGGTGTTTTGATATTAGAAATATTAACGATATTAGAAAAAAAAAACTAAAAAAAAAAGAGAGGAGAGAATACGAGGAAGACAACGCGAGAAGAGAAGAGAAAGAGAGAAGAAATCGAGATTTTTGCACCCTCAACCTACATGCTTTGTATTCTCGGACAAGACTTGTCTAATTGTGGCTTGAGTACGGGAGTTCGAGATTATGTAGATGGAGTTATGGTTGTTTTAGGGTTGTGTTTACTAGATGCTAGGGTTGAAGAGTTGTATGTGCATGTAAGTTGTAGAGATGAAAAAGTTAGGGTTTTAAGATGCATGCAAAGGAGAGTATATATAGGATTTCTCCCCCACCCTCGTCTAGGGTTACTCGATCGAGTCACCCTGGTGGACTCGATCAAGTGGCCCAGCTAAAAGGAGACAATGGGCCTGTTGGAGGCCCACTCGATCGAGTGAGCTGACACTCGATCGAGTAGATGAGGCGGATGAGCTATTTCAAAGATTTTGTGTTTGAGTTGGACTTTTTGATACTTGCAAGGTAATTTTGTGTCTCGGAAACGGCTTTGACTGGGGTTTGACCCGGTCGCTAAAAGTCGGTTTTATTCCCGGTGTCGGTTTTGACTCAAATTAGTCTTATTTGATTGGAAACAACCCGCTGGGCCTGAATTTAAGGTTGGTTTTGTGAAATTTGTACTCCCTAAAAAGCCCAAGCCAGAAACTAACGATTTTGAGCCTATATTCGAGTATGTTAAAGCACGTTTGCGTCCGATCATCATCGGGTGTTTGTCGGAAACTACTATAGACACCTAGCAACCAAATGTGGGTGTCTACAAGACCCGAGTAGTTCCGAGATCCGTTCTCAACCGCCTATGCGTCGTATCCCGTTTAGCGTATTCTCCGAGGGTGCAACTCCTCACTACGTGATTTACTTACGTTCGCATTTACAGTTTTCGTATGATATATTGATTTTATTACTTTATAATCTCATGCTAAATCACCAAACACGGAAATCAAAACGTAAACAAGCTAAAACTGAACAAAGCGATGGTCGAGTTCCGTATTAGTCCCGATGCTCGCCATTCATGGTTCGACGCATCCCTATTAATACCGAGCCGACGCATCTTAAGCAGAATACCGGGTAAGGTATCCCACGAGAATGACTAATATCCTTATTATCGCGCTAAAACTGATTTGCTAATACATATAATACTAGTACTCTCTACTCTCCTATGTGCATTTTTTCATGGCCTGCTTGTCACGTGAAATCGTATGCAAAGAATGTAAACACAACTACTTGGACGACAAAACTTACTTGTCCTTAAACAACCGACATAGCAAAAGGCATAGGGTGAAAACAATTGATGTTAGAGTATTTCCGCCACAACAAAGGAACGAAGTTATCATCCCACCGATTGATAGTAGAGGCCGCTACGTGCGGGCGGGATTGGGTGTCGATGTCTAGCGGACGTTGGCTTCCCAATACGTACCCTCACCCCTTACTCAGAATCGACGGTTTCCGGATGTCCGAAACCATTGGCAATGAGAGTCATTCCAGGCATGAAGTGCTTAAGAATACAAGTCTTTATCTGTAGGTCCCGTGCCCCTCAGCTTTGAGCCGGTTAAGGATCAAAGTTGACTTGAACGGTTTTCGAGTCTCCATAATTGACTCGGTGGCGACTCCACAAATCGGCAACGGATCGATTCGGTTCACTAAAAAGGTCGCCTTACCAAACATATCGGCCTTTAAACATTTACAACCACGACTCGATCGATTCCAACGGAAACACGGGCGCTCGCGCCCGTCTAGTACAAGTCCGAATCGTCAACCGAATCGAGGTCCAAAACTTCACCCCGAAGGCGAGATCGGACCGGCCCTCGACCGGGAGGGGCCGCGTGGGTGGCCACCGCGATTTGAAACCAGGTTGGTTCCGCGCGGGGCGCTAGGCGGTGAGGACGGACGTCCATAGTTTGGCTTCTCCGCTGGGGATTTGGAAACAAGTTTCCTGCAGTGGTGTTAATCGAATGAGGTCGGTGAAGCTCATTTCCTAGTTCTTAGTTGTGGTCAGTACAGGTTTTGGCCATAAAAAGCCCACCCTAACCGATATCAGGACCAATCGACCTCTTCGCGGTAAGATCCTTATGGACACGCGGAGAGATCCTCGGTTGACGCTCCAGCCGCCTAACATGTACCCCACAGATATACTAAAGAAATGCTCTAAGCCAACGGTACGACACTCATCTCCCCAGATGACCTGTTGACACCTAAGTAAGGGCTATTCGTGGGCGGTAGCCTACCCTAACCTACTCGTGTCTGCATCCTGCATGAGTGTATGTATTACTAGTTATGTGTAGCGTGTTTGAACAACCCAAATAAAACACTAAAATCTGGATTCAACCATGCCAACATATTCAACCGCACTCAACTCCGTTTTCGAAAAATACCTCCTCTTTTCAAAACGACCTTTTAAACACCGATACTCCGGTCAAACCATAATTTCCAAAAAAAAAGAAAACCTTTAGATATCGTCATCATGGCAAATTTTACACTCACTACTTTTAAAAAAATAATTATTTTTTTGCACCATCGCATTGGCCAAAAGCAAAACTCGTAGTTTCCAACAACAACGAGAGCCGCTAATAAATGCCAAATTCCCAATCAATGAGACCAAGACACCTTAAGCGGTTACATTTTATTTTTTCGCACATGCCGTTAACCCGCCCAATTGTTCGATTAATGAAGTCAAGGAATCTGAAACGGTTACATTCACAAAACGTTTTTTTACACGCTGTCACCACCATCGAAATTATAAGATGGGCAGATATGGCCATACATTTTCAAAAGCTTTCTAAAAAAAACCTTTTCACTACCTAAGTTCGGTAGTAAAACTTAGTCACATTTTCAAAAGCACCATCACGAGACATCACGGCCCATCACAGGCACAATCTACACCATAATTATCGAACTAGTTGATCAATAGTAGTCTCGATAAAAACCACAATGTCACGCTTTCAAAGCCGGTTCCCTTAAGAACCGAGCTTCCTTTGAAAAAAAAACGTCATTTACATTTTTGCTATCGTCGGATTCCCGACACACACGTAGCAACACATCTTCACGTCACGTCGTCACACTGATTTTGCAAACCTCCTCTTTTCGAAAAAAATGGTTTTCTTTTCAAAAGCTCTATCGCTTTCAAAACTCCTTGATCCTGAGCCGGGATTGCGATCAACTTTGTACGTCGTACAACCGTGTGATTAACTCTCTGTGTTAGTTACTAGGATCGCCTCTATTCAAGGTCTTATATTTTGGGTCGTCTCATCCCGAGAAAGTCCTCTTTCTGTAAATCTCACCTCCGAGATTTGTGTAAAATCATCTCGGTCTAGAGACATAGATTCACTAGGCGCTCCGCCGAATACACCGAGAGTCTAAAGCACCTAAGTCCCTAATCTGATGACCGCAAACACGTGCAAATCAAGGGTCCCATTTCCGCGTCGCTTGATTACGAGCATCCCTTGAGTCTCTAACGTCGTATGGTGGATCCGTTCTGATCATTTGATCCCTCCCCACAGAATCACTCCCCAACATGTCGATAGATCCGAACATCATCGAAAGCATCCGCAACGATGTCAATACCCTAACCGAATTAGTTCGCAACATCCATACTTCGATAACCCGTCTGACTTCCTCCATCCGTCACATCGATAGCCGCCTCAATTTCCTTTAGAGTAGGGACACAGAAAGTGAAACGAACGCCAATCCGGGCAATTACCGCGCCCAAGAGCCTACCCAGGATAGATTATCCCAATGCTCCGCCCGATCGAAGCTTACCAAAGTCGATACGGAAAGAACACCAAGACCTTATAAGACCATATCCAACAAAGTAGAAAGATCACCATGGGAGTTTACCCCAATCAATTCATCTTACACCGAAGCTCTTAAGCACCTAGTCGATGAAGGGTTGCTCTTGCCCATGGGTTCCACTCCGGACCCACCAGTCGGCAGACGAGGAAAAATTTGGACCCTAATGCTTATTGCCTATATCAGCAAGGTAACAGGCACGACACCGAATCCTGTTATCGACTCAAACATGTCATACAAGACATGATCAAAATGGGACGATTCCTCTCCCTCCACCCGAGAAACCAAACAACACCACAAACCCCTATAGCGTTCAAACTGTCCTTGACGATACCATCGATTGTTCCCACCGCGACCCTATAAAGGAGAATGTCCCGAATATCGAGGGAGATCCCGACAACCCACGGGCACCCGTCAAGACGAGAAAAACTGTGTCTTAGTCAGAGTCTAGTTCGTCTTACGGCCTAGACCTAATAGTACAACAAACGTCTTTTGTTTTTTTACATTGAGTCAGAAGGTGCGAGGGGATCTGTCCTCCACTTCCCCGAAAACAATATCTCGGGCGCATGGCCCGCTTATTACTATCAATAAAAAGAAAATCACTTTTATACTTTACAATGCGCCTCGACAACCGCTTGATTTTAAAATAACGCACCTTCTTGCTTACAACTCGATGCTATGCCATTTATCAATAACAACCAAACACACCTCGAAACAACGAGGAATTACGAGAACTGAGATCCCATGTTCTTTTTTTACCTATTCCATGTCTGGTACAGAAAGTCACAAACTATCCCTTAGAACGAGCATTCCCGAATCCTATGACAAATATAGATAGTCTCTTAGCTTGTGATCAAAGACGGAAGGCAAACCCATTTCCCACAATAAATATCCCTCAAATAAAGACCGACCAATTCCTACCATAGGTGCTAGTCTAACAAAAAGAAAAAGAAGTCTGAAATGGCCAAAAGAAACTAAATAAAAAAAATGAAACCAAGGCCAAACTAAACCGGCCCAATTCAATGATCAAAACCAAACTCAACGGTCAAAATGAAACTCCCAATCATTCAATTCGACTTTAAGTGCAAAGTCCGAACAAAAAGCAAGAAAAAAGAAAAAGAAAAAAATGAACAGACCAGTCAACTAGCACCCAAATACTAGCCTCCCTACATTACAACCTTTAA
The DNA here is from genome assembly GCA_958450325.1 of Agrostemma githago. Classification (NCBI taxonomy): domain Eukaryota; kingdom Viridiplantae; phylum Streptophyta; class Magnoliopsida; order Caryophyllales; family Caryophyllaceae; genus Agrostemma; species Agrostemma githago. The sequence goes on from OY288249.1 coordinate 30,713,444, forward strand.
GACCTTCCTGAGACACTTATTAGGAGACAGTCCGGAATTTTGAGGATTCAAGCTCAATAGGATAATCCCAACCCTTAGGAACATACATGGAAATTAGATCCCACGTAATTTACATCCCGCCCGATTGAAGTCTGAGTCATTTTTACTCAGCTTCCCCTTTCCTACTACATTACGAAACCTTAGCCCATAGCCCTAACTCCACAAAAATCAAGCTCCATATTTTGATCTATCAAAACCACTTACTACCTGGCTCCACATTCCGAAATCATCCCGACCCAAACACGGTATCTAGGTTAATGTCACTTTCAAGGGGTCACACCCAACCACTCCACCTTAGTTCTTTAACGAGGGTGAATACACTCTAAACATCTCGCATCGATAATTGGCATAGCAAGTCAAAAGCAAAATCACTCACACTTAAAGAACTACGAACATGGTTTGATTCCGTCTAAGCACGGATACGTAGGCAACCCTTCTTCGGGTACAACCAACCAAAATGACGAAATCGATTACTCGATTCACATGCAAACTGGAACCTCTCTCCACGCTCCGGTTAACGAGTGATACCAATGACGAAGCACAGATGACGATCTGAGGACGGAGTGAAAATCTGAAAGGGCACTCCGGGCAAAATGAAGAAACGAGGTGCGAGCCGTCGAAAAAAAAGAAAAAAAAAAAAAGAAAAAAAGAAAAAAAATAAAAAGGTGAAAGGACGCTCCGGGCAAAATAAAGAATCGAGTCGCGAGCCACCGCAAAAAAAATAAAAAAAAATAAAAATATATATATATATATATATAATAACGAATGTGCTTCTCATTAGCAAAAAAAACAAAATTGGTTAAGTCGAGCCTTTGTCGGGGCCCATCACATCAAACACACGAGAATCAACTATCTCGGAAATGACGATACGTCAAAACACCACAAAAAAAAACTAATACTAATACGCCACATAATATCAATTAATAGAACATAATACAAAACGACTAAGCTCTACCAATCCAACTTCCTACTCCCGCCGCAATCTGGGCAACCTTGTTTGGGTCCTTAACCATTGACCCCTCATAATACAAGCTTCCACCGCCCTAGCCAAAGGCGAGCTCAGCCAACCATGTTTCTTCTCATCACTAGCACATTCAATATGAGTCTCATCAGTCTTGGCCCGTATAGATGAACTGACGGTACTAGGATCGGTAGCACTGTCTTTGGTCGGGCGCTTTGTGACATTCCCTCGAGTCGCCTCCTTGTCATCTAGTGTCGCTGTCTTCCTAACTTTCGAATTGATCTGTCCTGACGGGTGTTCAACAACCCCCCGGTGGATGGAAGTATTGTCGGTCGGTCGAACACTCTCTATAACAACAGGACGGGAAAAATTATGTTCCCAAGACACCCTAAACATCAAAAACAAGTTATCCATCCACGAGTCGAACTTAAGACCGCCCTTAGCGAAATCTAAAGTGGTAGGCCTCAAACCCATTTGGTTCGACAATTCACTCGGAAAAATATAAACAGGATCCCTCAAAGATAATATCAACAAAGCCTGGGTCGAGGACGAGAAAGGAAACCCAGCATGCCCAACAATATCCCACCACGAGACAGTCCACCTGATGACCAACCGCCCTTTAGCCAAGTAAGAAAGCCACTCCTCTTCGGTGTAACCTTCGTTCCATGCCCGCACCATTTTCCGACCCGTGAAACCCCTATAGTTATAACCTTTGATGGCCTGGGGAGGGTCGACCAAGCAAAGCCGCTCCTGTAGCCAAAACTGCACAAACCACAACAAAACGTAAAATAAAGCAACCATCCCGTGCTCGGGACTGCAGAAGTGGAGATTGAAGAGAAGAGGATCGAAGATGCGTAGACATATGCTGAATGTTAACATAAACGCAGCTATATATATCATTCGGCATGAGAGAAAAAAAACAAGTACTAAAGGTGTCATCCGAAGACCTGAATTTGTGGTAGCTCGGATTATTCAAGAGATGAATCATAAAAGTCAATATTGTAACAGTAGTGATCTTACTACTAAAGATAGGACTTGGATTGATAAAATTGCAATGTACGTTTGACCTGCGGGTCAAACTTCATGTAACCTTGATTCTTTTATTCAATTTTTACCATTTACCAAAAAAAAACAAAATAGAGCAACCACACAAAAAAACTACCCTATATATACCTGCAAAATGATCCTAGAACCCCGAAAAGGAGCCCGATGCAGCCGGGCACGAGCGTCAAGACCTAAAATGAGCTCACCCAAAATAACTAAAGAGGGTGACCGCCCATGCTCCATACCCATAACAACATCCAAAACCCGAGGATTACCCCAGCCCTCACGCGCTATCGCATCCTCAAAGAGATAGTAACAAGCCACCGCTATGTTAAAAGCCCGCTTACATGCTAGAACTGAAATATCGTAGGAGCCAACCGGTGAGAATGTCTTAAAAAGTAACTCTAGATCAATGCCATCTCTCCCAAAGAAAACTCTAGCCTCCTCCAACATGGGAAGGTCCAAAAAATGATGAAGTCGTTCCACAAAAGCATCATCTCCCAAAGGCACACAAGATCAAACCGAACTCCACTCACCTATAGCATCTAGCTCCTCAAGGAGAGGACAAACCTTACCCCCGGGAAAAGTAAGAACATGACTTTCTACGTCCCAAAATTTAGAACATGCTAGCAAAAAGTCCTCCTGCACCTTAACTCGGCTCAACGCAATAATCATCGACAAGCCGTCATTTGGGCTAACCTCGGGATCACTTTTCTTAAAACAAACCGCCCACTCGGTCAGGAGATCCCCGAAACCCGATATAACTCAAAACAATACAAGGAAGTTATAGGCACTCTTTGGGTATTTTTAGTATGTCTAAAACAAGCACCCATAACCCGTATATATAGCCGTAATCCAACAACAATTAGAAAACTACGAAAATTTCCATAAACGGGAACTGGACTGCCCAAGTCGAAGCACCCAAACTTCCGGCCGTCCGAGCCCAAGTGACCCGAAACCGGACTACCTTAGCCCAGGCGTCCGTCCCCAAGTCATCAGCCCTGCAAGCTGCCCAAAAGCCGAGACATCGACCGCGCGCTATCAACATAACCACCACCTGACATCTCACACATCGGGAACGACCTTCCGAAGCAACTGATACCCTCTCAGGAAACCAAAACGCCCATGTAAGAGTCGCAAGGCCACGCGAAAATCACATTTCACCCGTCGGACCCACCGGACTTAGACGTCTTTTCATTTTTTTTTCTTTAGCGGGATAAGCTACTCAACCTAGGCGTGTTGTAGCTTTTAACGGTTATTGTCAAATCGCGTCTGTAACGTGAATACACAAAAGTGGTCTAACTTTTTTTTTAAAAGAAGATAGCCTAGCTCTTTTTGCTTTTTGCCTCATCCTAAATATAAATGTCAAGACAACTACACTTGCCTCCTAACGCACTCGGTCAAAACATGCTGACTTTCTTTTACGTGTCGCACCATGTCAGGTCAAACATTTTAATCGACGTACTATCCGATCCGATTCCCGGCTCAAACTAACGCATTTCAAAAAGTCCAAAAAACCGTTTTCGTACTCTCGTGCAACCCCAACGCATTTTAAAACGCCCTAAACTACGATTAAATCGCAAATAAAATGAACGTGAAGTGATTACTTGTCAATCTAGGTCAACATTTCACCAAATGAAAATACAAGACTAATCCAGTTAATTCAAATACTAAAAATCTAAAGAAAATATACAAAACCTATAAATTCATACACAAATCGGGTTCATAAGACTAGGGAGGACCCCTAGAAGCTGCACCGATGGCTGTCACGAACTCACCGATGTTGTCGTCCAAACCTAAGTCCTTTAATGGAAAGGTAGGAGACTCGCCACCGATCGTTCCCGACAACATGCCAAAGGTAACCATCTCGGGAACTTCTCCAACCTCCTCAGTAGCACTCATAGCACGACCCGTAGCCTCAACCTCAGCCTCTCTCTCCCTCTCAACCCGATGCCTAGCCTCACCCTGCGCGGAGGTCTCGCCCGGAGACCGGGCCAGCCGCTCCATAAGTTGAGCAATCTCGTCGGCCCGAGATTGCAAAAGCTCCCAGCCGCTTCCGCCTCAAGCTCGGTCATCCGAGTCTCCAGCTGACCCACCATATCGGGAATGTCCTGCAAACATAACCCGCACTTGAGGAAAACAGACAAACAATCTAAGTGCTAACCCTAGGTACACACACTTACCGATCGAGGTCCCGAAGTGTCACGGGAGACCATCAAGGCATAGACCCTGAAGCAGTTGCACTACTACAAACTCCCTATTTTCTAGACACTTTGAGGTTGACACTTTTATAAAGGATCGACCCTATTTTGTACCTAATTATCAATCTTGACTCTTTCATGGGTAAAGAACAGTAAAATAATTATTAATAATTTTAATAAATTAAGAAACTGCTCCCACCTACTGATCTTCTCCCAAAAAAAGAAATATTCTCGCGCGGATGGATAGCTAATAATATTCCCATCACAAACTACTGCCGCGCATCAAGCTAGTATTCATCTAAACATAGGTAATTATAATATAAACATCTTCGTCAATCATCTTCATCTAAACGTAGGTAATTATAATATAACTAACATCTTCGTCAATCATCTTCATCTGTTACCAGCATCTTCCTCAATCATCTTCAATTCATCCGCGCATCACTCATCTTCGTCAATCATCATCTCAATCATGCGCATGACTATATTCAGATCATCTTCTCAAATTGGTTATCCGTTGCGCTACCATTCATCGATCAGTCATCATCTTCGTCAATCATCAACTCATCAACTGACACGTTTCATACGTGTTTATTATCGTAAATTCCTATACCGTTGAGATTGTAAGTCGTAACTCGCTTTATGTGGAAACATCAGTAATACAAATATCCGTTTTTAACCTTTTACAAATATTGTGATTTTGGTAAAAATAAGGCTTGTTTAATTGAAGACCCGATAATTTGGCACTGTTTTTTTCTTCTATACTTTATTGTTTGGTGAATAGATTTGTATTTTCGAATTAAAAAGATTCCGGGGTTTATATTGATTAGGTGCATGATTTTGGGATTGGGGTCTTAAATAAGCAATCAATTAAGAAATTGTAAATAAGTGAGACTTTTTGTATTTATTGAGTTTGTTTGTAGTGGATGATGCTTGATCTTGATCTGTGATCTTTTGATGATTTTTTTTTATTTATTATTTTGCATTGTTGGTGAATCCGCAGTTGGTGAGCCCTGGAGCGTGGTTGACAGATATGTGCCAAGAGAGATATGAAGTTAGAGAGAAGAAGACTCCCAAGAAGGTAAATTCCAATTTCTCCCACAAAGTATGCATCTCTTACTTAATTTTTTTTATCATCCTTACAGATTTTGTCGATACTCTTTCCCAAATTTTCCCCTTTCATTTTAATGTATAGTTTATCCGTTATGTACGACTCCCTTACCTTCCCTGAAACGGAGTCTTTGGGGCTTCAATTGCTATAGCATTTCATGACACATACGAAGGAATTATGAGTTATGTTGTGTATGTGATTCATTTTCATTTATGATAGTGTATTTTGGAGCATTTACCTATTAGGACGTTACACAATATGCACCAAAGGGTAAGGACAGCATGAGCTAATGTTACATGGTTCATTGTCATCCATGCATGAATCATAATAGCTTGGAGATTTGTAATGATTTGAGGTAAAGTGTGGCATCTTCTTTGTTTAAACTATGTAAATGTACTCCATAGGTAGATGTGTTTGGTGTGAGGTCGCGTGGTAAATATTCTCATCTTCTTTAAAAGTGAGGAACGGTCCATCCATTAGTTTTTCTCAAGGAGATTGCTGATTTTCTCTTGCCTTCAATGTTGTTAAGAGATACGTACTTGTCGTCATGTTTAAGGATGCTTTGGATATTTGATGTTGTAAAGAGATACGTACTTGTCATCCCCATGCTTAAAATCAGCTTGGTATTGGTAGATACATTGTCCTATAGTAGTTTGAAAGATCTAAAGATGTAACTGCAGGGGAAATAGCCCTGTTCTGTTCTGATGAAATGCTGGTTTTGTATGTTTGTGATGATACGGAGGCCCAAAGGATTGAAAGCAATGGGTAGTATTGTCGACTCTGATACAGAATGACACGAGAAGATAGCCAAGGATGCATAAGCATAACTTCTTACTGCAACTTATGTGGGTATTCATCATCTTATCTAAGCTTGCCATCTTAATCTTAACCATTCATCACGTTTGTGCTCATATAAATTGGTTATTATTTTGTAAGTTTCAGGTTCTGCAAAAGATGATTCTCCGTCTGAGTAATTGCAAGAACTTGTTTTCAGACTATTCTATTTATTAAGACGGTTGTTGCATGCACGCGATTTTTGTTATTTAATACTCGTGATGAGACATTTCGTTACATATATTTTTCTTTTCGATCGATATTAGATTGGGTTATTAATTTAGTACGTACTCAATTATGTTTGAGAGCAGATATTTTCACGTAATTGTTTTAGCCTTCCATTTTGTACGAGACATTATTGAATCAATCATGATACTATATTTGCATGATTGACAATCGTACACTACTACGTATATCGGTTATTATTTAATATTTTATTTGATTTAACTTTGTTAGATACATGGTTTTTTGTTTTTTATTTATTCTGTATTATATTTTATTTATGGTAAAAATGTTTATTATATATCCTTTTGTCAATATGTAAAAAAAAGAATTATGAACTGTTTTCTTTAAAGTAAATCTGGACGCTTTTTTGCGTCAAAGCTTGTTACCACCCATTTTTTCTTTACGCACATTAGTGTCAACCTCTGAATTCTTGACACATAAAAGCTTGAGAAATCTTGACGCCATAAAGTGTCGGCTTGAATTGTTGACACGAGAAAGTGTCGAGAATAGTGACACTTAAAAGCGTCAGAAATTCCTGACGGCCCAAAATCCGACACTTTTCTGAAGCGTCAGGAATATAATTCTCGACACTTTAAAGCGTCGAAAATCAAAGGAAAAAGCGTCGGGATTCATAGGGATTTGTAGTAGTGTTGGCAGTCTGCCACAACCGCTGATGGCAAGCCGACGAAACCTGAAAGGTGAAACCACGCAAGTTAGCGAAACAAAACCTAACCCTTAGAATCCAAACCCAAAGTAGAAGCCGAAACTTACCCGGTATACCTGGTCGCGCCACTCTATCCCGGCATCCATTTCCTCGGCAGAGGCTCGGTAAAAGCTACCCCGTCTACATCTACCCTAAGCAGCGTCAAGGGAAAGTCTGGGTGCTGAATAGCATCAGTCGGATCGGCCAGCTAAAAGAAAGGCGGGCCGATCAGAAAACAAGAAAATACTAAGCCATAAAAAGAAAATAAGCCTTAAGAACCAAAGATCAAGCGCTCACCACTAGGCGGTGGCAAGCTAGCCGCTGGCTGACATGAGATAGATAGGAGGCCCCAGGCACTAGGAGTGCAACGCCTCCTTCTCCATCTCTGCCCTCGAGGACCTCTGCGGTGGTCGGTGGCCTAAACATGGTCCGAGGAGGATCAACCGGCACCCTAAAGTTATCATACAAGCACTGACGCACCAGCCGTTTGCCTAGGTACCAAACCGGACGAAACAGCACAGGATGGAGCATCCTCCTGTAGCTCCGAGACCTCAACTCCGCCGCCACATAATCAGGCACACCCTCAAAGTCGGCCCAAGAACGGGCCACAAACTACACAAACAAAACTAGCATTTCAATGACCCTAAACCTCTGGAGGATATCAAGTAAAAACGAGCCATAAAGAGAAAACTTACGTCCTTGAGGCGTAGTCGGTTGACCAACACGTTCTCCGACGGACAGTGGCTGGTCGTACTCTTAGGCTGGGCCAGCCTCCATTCGATCCCTGCCGGGAATCTAGTCGGACGAGCCCGCACCGTTTTAGATGCCAGGCAGGGGAAGCATGAGTAAATCTAGGCATGCAAAACCCCAAAACATCCTTAGTAAAACCAAGCTAAGTTAAACAAAACCCGAGAAACAAGTACGGAAACAATTACTAACCTCCAGCACGAGACCTGGGCCTACAATGGGCAAAGGTGAGGCCGACTCCATCTGCAACGGCCTCACCATGACTTGCAAGCAGCGAGTCATCTCCGCGAAAGGTGCGGTCACCCAATCAAAGCGCCCCAGCTGACTTAGATCGGCTAGGTGAGGCAAAATCCTAGTTCTAAACCTCTCGCCCTTATTCGAGAAGTGGGTCGACCCTAGGAAGTACCACAACCACAACCGGGCATCCTACTCTGGCGTGTTGGGTGCTCGACCCTCTAACACTGCCACCCTCTCAAAGTGATCGGTGATGTATGAACTCACCAGAGCATGAGGCGTACTGTAAGCCTCATGCTCCAAATAATCCCCGATGAGGCCCCGGACCTCATCACTATCTAGCATAGGGCCCTCGGCAGCCTACCAAATCCTCCCAGGAACCCAGGGCAAACCCGTGATAACCCCGAAGTCCTCTAAAGTCATCCCAACCTCCCCAAAGGACATGTGGAAGGTCGAGGTAGTGTCGTGAAAGCGATCTATCATCGCTCTAATCACCATAAGGTTGCACTTAGTCTTGCAACCCACTAACCTAACCCACAGCTCAACCACGGGACCCAGAACGGTCCTCGCGATAATTTCCTTTGCCACGGGGGTCAACTTTTGAGAATAGATCTCAAGGCATGTAGTGTAACCCAAGAAGTTCCTCATCGAACCTGGGGACTCCAAACCGAAACGACACAAGTATAAACGAAACAAACCAAACCTAACATAAGCCAAAAATTCAAAACATAAACTAATAAACACGAATAAGGATACTCACCAGACCCTGCACAATGCGGTGAGAAATGTGTAGGTCAGAACGAAACAACAATTGGTGACCGTCCCAGTCCCGGGCCCACTCAGGATCTTCGTAACCGATCTCCTCGTCTTCTGGTACGAGAATCGGGACGTGAGCCCTCCTAGCAACCGTCTCGGGAAGCCTCCGCTTCCTTACCCTATCAAAGTCGTCCTCATTGATGGCCTCTGGATCACGACGCTGCGACGAAACGCTTCTTCGTCTTCTGCGAACTCGTCCCAGCGGCCTCGCTACTAGTACCAACCATATACGCTCCCTCGGGATGCTCGGTATCACTTCTAGCTATAAAACCAAGCAAAATACAAAAAACCATGCCTCAGGTCAGGCTAAAGCAGCTTAAACAGGTCAAAATAAGGTCAAAATTTTGGATAGAGATATCAAAATTCCGAAAAGCCCGCTAACATCTATTTTTGACCCCGATCACTATGGAAGTGGTTTCGGGAAAATCCGACATCGTTATGACACCTTTTGGTCCGTCGTAAGTCACACAAAACCTCACGGAAGGCCCTAGAGGCTATTTTAGCTCATAAAAATTGACAAAAGATTCACCCACATTATCACAAACTCTGATCGAGAAAGATTGCATAAGACAAGTACGGGAAGTACCAAGAAATGGTCCCTAACCCTAAGCATTTCGAGTCTATCTCCATAGGAAGCCATGGCCATACCTCAAAGTTCCCTATCAAGCTTACAACAACCCTAACAAGCTCCATTCAACCTTAATTTAACAATTGGAGTTAAGCACAAACATCGAAACTTAGCAAATTTAAAATACCCAAATCGATTTTCTAGGGTTTCAACAAAATCGACCCACATTCAATCAAATTAAGCAAAATCGATAATAGACGAGTAAAGAACACTTACCCGGAGTCGACATTCTCACGTATGGCAAGAATCGAGACGGAAATTGGTTAGAAAATTTGAGAAGGTGATATTGGGGCGAAAGGGGCAACGCGTTTAAGTTTTGGGACAAATGAAACGAATCCCCCAGCCTTCGCTTGACCGCGTGACAAAACGAACAAAACAAATCTACAATCCCACAGCACTCAAAGCAATCTTTTAGCCTAAAGGAAGCCCCAAAGCACTAGAAGCAATCTGTTTTCCTAGCAAGTCCCTAAGCGCTTAATTTACATCCCAGGGGGATTATTATTTTAACACATTCCCGGAAGAATTCAATAAGCAAATGCAAGCACAAGAACTATTATGCACTCGTTAAGAGCTTACAGATAAACACTAGTAATTTAAAGGCAAAATAGTCACTAAATCCAAACAACCACTCATCAATAGACCAGGGATAGTCAGACACTATCCCGAAGAAAACAAAAGTCCAGGGATAGTCAGAAACTATCCCGAAGAAAGTAATAGACCAAGGATAGTCAGAAACTATCCCAAAGAAAGTAATACACCACAGATAGTCAGAAACTTTCTCGAAGAAAGCAATAGACCAGGGATAGTCAGAAACTTTCCCGAAGAAAGCAATAGACCAGGGATAGTCAGAAACTATCCCGAAGAAAGTAATAGACAAGGGATAGTCAGAAACTTTCCCGAAGAAAGCAATAGACCAGGGATAGTCAGAAACTTTCCCGAAGAAAGCAATAGACCAGGGATAGTCAGAAACTTTCCCGAAGAAAGGAATAGACCAGAGATAGTCAGAAACTATCCCGAAGAAAGTAATAGACCAGGGATAGTCAGAAACTATCCCGAAGAAAGCAATAGACCAAGGATAGCCATAAACTTTCCCGAAGAAAACAACAGACTAGGAATAGCCAGAAACTTTCCCGAAGAAAGCAATGGACCAGGGATAGTCAGAAACTTTCCTGAAGAAAGCAATAGACCAGGGATAGTCAGAAACATTCCCGAATAAAGCAATAGACCAGGGATAGTCAGAAACCATCCAGAAGAAAGCAATATTCCAGGAATAGTCATAAACTATCCTGAAGAAAGCAATAGTTCAAGGATAGTCAGAAACTATCCCTAAGAAAGCAACAGACCAAGGATAGTAAAAAACTATCCGAAAGAAAGCAAAAGTCCAAGAATGGATGGGATCCCATTCCGAAGAAAACAAAACTAAATCTAATGCAGCCACCCGAGAGGGATAAATATAACGCAGCCACCCGAGAGGGATAAATCTAAAGCAGCCACCCGAGAGGAAATCTAACGCAGCCACCCGAGAGGGATAAATCTAATGCAGCCACCCGAGAGGGATAAATCTAACGCAGCCACCCGGAAGGGATAAATCTAACACAGCCACCCGGAAGGGATAAATCTAACTTAATGCAACCACCCGCAAGGGATTAAATCAAAAACACCAATAAATAATTAAGCAAAAGGTCCGAAACTACTAAAACAGCAAAACCGAGATGAGACGACAAGCACGGGCCCGGGCCCCGATAAGCAACCACAGGAGAAGAAGTTAGGTATGATTTCTAAGCCTTGGCTGGCGAGCCTGACCATGTAGTCCAACGGACTTAAAACGACCCGACCGGAAAACTACCAGGTCGTAATCCTCGATTGACCTGGGTGACTATACTTTGACTTTCGCCTTGTCTAAGCCTCGGTCAAAGTGGGGGCTTCTGTAGACACCCAGATTTGGACCTGGGGGCTGCAACAGTGCCCAACAAACACCCGATGACGATCAAACTACAACGCGACGCGGGTTTGCGATGTTTTAGATAGTTTTTCTATAGAACGGATCAAATAGTTTCTCGGAAAATTTAAATGAACATCATGGTAGCCTTAGTCGAGAAAAGCATAGTCACTAATTAGAGTTAATTCTGACACCGGGACCCCGAGTCGGTCCCGAAACACGAACCGAGTCAGCAGTGCGCCAAGCGAACCTCGGGACGCACACCCGAGGCCTGTTAGGCGCAACGGCGCTAGGTCAAGCCAGAGAAGACTTAACCCCCAAGCATGGTACAATACGCGCACTTCTCGGTTTTGGAAAGTATCAAAATCATTTCTTCAAAACTCTGAGCGCCTCACCTTTCGCGCCTGGGTCTTCACACACCTAAGCCCAGGCGTCTGAGTTCCGGTGCACTAGGACTCAGGCGTCCATCCGGGTGACGGGGGCCGAAAACACCTATAAATACCCACCTCCACCCTCTTCCTTCAACACATCTCATTCTCATTCTCTCTTCCCTTTTCACTCGTTAAGAGTTTCTCGCTAAGGGCTTGCACTCCGACACCCGAGGCAAACGATGCACTTGATCGTAGTTCCGATAAAAGAAAAATTGACGCTACTCCTCACCTTCAAGCATTTCACTCGATCCGAGGTGCCTATGTTCGACTAACCGTCCCGAGTCTAAATGAAGTTCTGCCGGATTAGCCGCAGAACTAGCAAATAGTAGCGGAGCTCTGCCGGATTAGCCGCAGGAAGGTCCAACGGTAACGGGACTCTGCCGAAAACACCAGACAAGCTAGGAGGATCCGCCTTTGAAGTCGAATCGAAGCTAGGTTGTCATCTAAACAAAACATTGCATTCTTGCACTTTCATTATGCACTATGATAATGTCAAACGTGGACACTAGGTCCGTCACACCTACTAAAACACATAATGTCCCAACTTCAACCATAAACTAATATACCCTAAGTAGACCCGAGTAGTTCCGAGATCCGTTCTCAACCGTCTATGCATCGTGTCCCGTTTAGCGTATACTTCTCACTACGTGATTTACTTACTTTCGCATTTATAGTTTTCGTATGATTTATTGCTTTTATGACTTTATAATCGCATGCTAAATCGCCTAACACGGAAATCAAAACGTAAACAAGCTAAAACTGAACAAAGCGATGGTCGAGTTCCGTATTAGTCCCGGTGCTCGCCATGCATGGTTCAATGCATCCCTATTAATACCGAGCCGACACATCTTAAGCAGAATACAGGGTAAGGTATACCACGAGAACGACTAATATCCGTATTCACGTTAAAACTGATTTGCTAATACAGATCATACTAGTACTCTCTACTCTCCTATGTGCATCTTTTCATGGCCTGCTTGTCACGTGAAATCGCATGCAAAGAAAGTAAACACAACTACTTCGACGAAAAAACCTACTCGTCCTTAAACAACCGACATAGCAAAAGGCATAGGGTTAAAACAATGGATGTTACAGTATTTCCGCCGCAACAAAGAAACGAAGTTATCAGTCCACCAATTGATTAGTAGAGGCCACTACGTGCGGGCGGGATTGGGTATCAATGTCTAGCGGACGTTGGCTTCCCAATACGTACCCTCACCCCTTACTTAGAATCGATGGTTTCCGGATGTTCGAAACCATTGGCAATGAGAGTCATTTCAGACATGGAGTGCTTAAGGGTACAAGTCTTTATCTATAGGCCCCGTGCCCCACAGCTTTGAGTCGGCTAAGGATCAAAGTTGACTTGAACGGTTTTCGAGTCCCCATAATTGACATGGTGGCGACTCCATAAATCGGCAACGGATTCGGTTCACTAAAAAGGTCGCCTTACCAAACATATCGACCTTTAAACATTTACAACCACGACTCGATCGATTCCAACGAAATCGGACTGAAACTTCGAGGTTTGAAACTTCGAAGTCTGAAACTTCGCCCCGAACGCGAGATCGGACCGGCCCCCGACCGGGAGGAGGCCGTGTGGGTAGCCGCCGTGATTGGAAACCGGGTCGGTCCTGCGCGGGTGCGCAGGGCGCTGGGCGGTGCGGACGGACGTCCACAATAGTAACAAATTCAATTCGCATGTATTGATTGAAAACAACGGTCGTCAGGCATTCAATCGTCTTACTAACATGCGCACTTAAACACCAACCGATATCTTATTAGAGGCCGCTATGTGCGAGCGGGGTTTGGTGTTCTTTGTGTACTTTCCAACACATACCTTCACCTCTTATTCAGAATCTTCAATTTCCGGAAGCCCGAAACAATTGGTCACGAGAGTCATTCAATATACGATATTTGATAATTTGATATTCTTATGGAAAGAGACCACCCCAAAATTCTATTACTATAAGACAAATTGTGCTTTGTGCGTGGTATGGCCTAAGTATAGAGTGTGTTCGAAATTCGAACTCCCACAAATTTCGGTGGCGATTCCACTTCGATTTAAATTTCAATTTGAGATGAATATCACACGATAACATCCGCCTACCATAACCCGTGCCTGACCGCGCCGAGCGTAGACCTTTATCACGTCCACACTCTATCCTATGCACCATCAGCAATCTTAAGATTCATCGTTCCCTTTGCGATCTCGGGGCGAGAGTAAGCCTCATTCCCTTGTTGATCTAGAAGGACCTTGACATTGAGTGTATGGTTCATACCCCGCTACACATTTGACTAACCGATGGGTCCATCAAGACTTTGATTAGCATGATTAGAGATGTGATTGTTAAGGTAAGCAACTTATTAATTCCCGCCGACTTCGTCGTTATGGATATGCCCATGTATAAGTGCACCCCCATCATCTTACGGAGACCTTTCCTAGCCACCATATGGGCGCTCATCGTTGTCTAAAAAGTGAGATTATCATTTAATGTTGGGGATGAAGTTGTGCAATTCCCGTTGCCAAGCCATCTCTAGAATATTTCCACAGGCCAACATCATCGAGCGAAACATTCACCCCATCGGGCGAAGTTTCACCCGACGGAAATCATGGTTCAAGTCAAGTTTGCAAGGTGAAGTTTCACCTTATGGGAATCTACCAAACAAAGTTTCACTCTTTATGTAACACCCGCTATTTCTCCTAAGCATTTTATTCTTTCTGTTAGGACTTCGTCTTAACTCTGTCACTTTTGGCCTCATATTTTATCATTTTACTAAGCTTTATTTTAATTTTTGAGTTTAATAATTTCTATTTTTAATTTTAAAGATTTAAAATTCTTTTAAAACCATTTGTTTGGTTTCTTCGTAAACTAAGTAATTTTTCCGCGAGGATTCTATTTCTCTCCGAATTGACATTTTTAAGCTTGGATTTAAGTTATTCCTTTTTCCTAAAAATGTTTGAATACGTTTATGGAATATTTTCTACTAAGATATATTTTAGTTACTAAAAACAAGCCATTTATGATTTTATTACGAAGCTTCGCGAATAATTATTTTCTTACGCGAGGTTTACTCGAATTACTTCGAAATGCCTTTAACTATTTTACGATTATACTTTTTATCAACTTATAAATTATTTGAGACTGTTTTCTCACATTTTGGACCGACTAAGCTCTTGGTCACAAGTTTTATTACATTTTATTTAAACGTTTCATTTTATCACATTAAAACGTAATCATAAGATAAATCATTTTCATTCATTGTAGCATTTATGTCAAAACTTTTCTTACTCCCTCTCTTATCCTTTTGGCCGGCCAACTATGGGTCTAGATACATTTTGGATTCCTCATTTTGAAGCCTTAATTCATTCTTACTCCTTTAAGTGTAGTAACCTCCATCTCCTCCTTTACTCTACATTCATTTTTGCATTAACAAAAATATTCATCACTTCTTTCTTCTCTCTTTTGGCCGGGTACTTCTTACCCTCCT
Source organism: Agrostemma githago (assembly GCA_958450325.1). Classification (NCBI taxonomy): domain Eukaryota; kingdom Viridiplantae; phylum Streptophyta; class Magnoliopsida; order Caryophyllales; family Caryophyllaceae; genus Agrostemma; species Agrostemma githago. The sequence continues at coordinate 30,728,846 of OY288249.1, forward strand.
TAGGCTGATTTTTGCTCCATTTCAAGTCCCAATCGCATCATTTTTATCGTCATAATAATCCTCTTTCCGATTCCTTCGTTAAGGTATTAATCGACGTCATTTTCGATCAATTTTTACCTTGATTTTTATTAGTTTTCTCATGGTATTTTTCTGCCATGATTTACGTGTTTGGTAGGATTTTTGGACGATCCCGAAGCCGACGAATATATCGTTGATTCAGACTTGGAGTAGAGGTAACGTCGATGTTACTCGGTATTTCAAGATTTTAATTGAGAATTTGCATGTATATATTTTTATATTTTATTTTGGCAATATATGTATGTCACGAATTCTGGAAAAAATTTTAAAGTTGAAATTTTGCATGTTTCGATATTTTTATCGCTTTTACGAGATTAACGATTAAATTGTTATATTAATTTGTAAAATCGTAATAATCGGCCTAAACATGTAATATATGTTTATATTCTGGAAAAATGTTGTTTTTGATGATTTTTAGTAATTTAGTATTTTTCTGATATTTTTATATCGATTATTGAATTATTATCGTTTTCGAACAAAAACGATTAAAAACCGATTTTTAGTTCTAGTACTTAAACATTTTATTTTAATTTGATTTTTGACCTGGTGAAACTTTCTGGTGAAAATAGAATTTTCTGATTTTTTTCATAATTTTTCGGAATTGGTAAGTGGATGAATTAATTAATCACTTTAAATCATCGTTTATCGTTAAAACCGTGTTTGTTGTTTAAATTCTCGATTTCTGGTCTTTAGTTTAAATCTGGAAAAAATTATGGTTCTGATGATTTCATATTAAAATGTATTATTATGATTTTTAGTGCCTTAATAAAATGTTAGGAACGATAGGTTTATTAATAAAATCGTTAATTGCGAAAACGGATTTAAATGACGGTTTTGTTGAAATTTGTTGAATCTGGATTTTGGAAAAATCTGGAAAATTTATATTCTGTAAAATCAGGATTTTAAAAGTGTAATAATAATTTTTGGATATCAATACTTAAATCGTTTTGTAATTACTATTTTTATTAATCGTTATTGTCGAGATTGGACGATTAACGAGAAAACGCATTAAAAACCGAGTTTTTAGAATTCTTGAAATTTTCTTTTCTGGACACAATGTCCATAAATATAATTTAACTATTTTACGTAATTTTTGTACTATTTATTATAGTCTTTAATTAATAAATATTGATTTCGGACAAGTTGTGATTTATCGCTAAATTGCTTCGTCTTACCTAAAAGAATTATTTTTCCAGCAATTTTGAAAGTATTTAAATCTGAAACTTTAGGAGTTAAATCATCCCTTAACATACTCTAAATATATTTGTTGGTTTAATTAAATAAAGACGTTCAAGTATTTAATTTAGTGTTTGCCGTAAAATCCTATTTATAATTTTATCGTCGAAACTAATAATAATTATGGAATTTTAGCTTTATAACTTTCAAAAATACCCTAATTAGTATTATTAAATTTTTAGATGTCTCTAATCATTTTATAACACTTGTACGATATTTTAATAATTTCATAAAATCAAATGTTCTTACTTTAATAATTAATATTGTTAAGGCCGAAAGTATTAGTTTTATAAATCTATATCGTTTACTAAAATGTGGTATTAGTATGAACTAATATTTTCACTACTTTGATATGATGCTATTTTTAGTAAAGTTTCTAAAAATAGAAGTTTCCTAAAATAGAAAGTTTCCTCTTTTAGAATATAAATGTTTACTCCTTTTATCCTCATATTGTTTATGATGAATACATCTTTTAAATATCGATAATGGTTTGTTTTGGAGTTATGGAATAAGGACAAGTGTGGGTTTAGAGTAATATAGTCTGGGAGGTACGTTTTGCCATCAACTGTAAGGCTGGTGTGTCTTTATGGGGCGCATTGGTTGTTGAACTGAGCATGGTTTGTGTTCAGGAGAGTGTATATTTACCTTAAACTTAGATATCGCATCGTATAAGTCGCGTCGGGTTGAACTGGGTATGGTTTGTATCCAGGAGGGGTGTGCATTACTTAAGCCAGGACCTCGCTGCACGCAGTCCTGTTATGGTTGAGTTGCCTAGTTAGAGACCAAAGTCTAATTTGTTTTGACTAAGTTCTCGAAACTAGTTTTTAGTATTATCCTAGTGAAAGTCTAGATTCTACATTAATCCTATCCATAACGCCATTTTGATTATTTTATTTATTATCGATATAAATTGACGCAGGTTGGCAAATATCTTTATGTGTCTTCGGAAACCCCTTTTGAATAATTTGTTCGACGCTAAACCTTATTTTAATATGATGTTTTACTGTTTTCCATTTTTTACTATTTTTCCTATATTAGTAATTACTGTTTTAAAATCCTGTTATACGGCTGGGAGAACGTTGACGTTGCTCCCCACTGATTGTGGCTGTTATGTTTTAACATGGCAGATATACGTGTTTATTTCCCGGTGGGTGTGGGCTAGCGAGCAGTCTTGGATCCTGCTGATCTTTTAATAATCATGTTTTAAGGATTGTTTAACCTCTTTATGGATTGTTTTAAATTTTAGCCATTTCTATGTATGGCGCATGTTTGACTTTACCAATTTAATTTATTAAGACATAGTTCTGTGTGTTTTAATCCCGACTCTACAGTGTTTCCGCCACTGTATCGCGCTAGAAATTTTAGGGGATTACACTTTAAGTTGTAATTGCATTGGACCTTGTACTAAACCCATGAGTATATATAGGTCACCTCTAACTGGAGAGACAACTAGGTTTTTAAATCTAGTTTAGTAAAGGTAAGAAGGTTTAGGTAGAGGCACCTTTAGATGTCTTCTTCTTCAAGCTTATGTATTTTGAATCTTCATCTTCCTTTTTTTGTTGTTAAAATGTAAATATTATTAATGGCAAAGTAACAAATACATCAACATATTTCCATAGGCTTGAAAGCCTTAGAACTCAGATAATTGACAGTAAATGCAATTACATTAGCTTCTCAATCCATGCCCTATCTTTCCTTGTCATTGTGCCTTGATCTTGAAGCTTGAGCCTCGTTCTCAGTTCATACTGTATCATACTCATACATCTGCCAGGAGTTATGATTTTATGTACATGTCTACTCCAATTTCTCTGCTGCCAAACATGGTAGATTGTAGCATTAATAATACTGCTCAGCACCCAAAACTTGAGCCTAGTGAACCTTCTATTTTTTCTCCGGTGCTGATCATTTTTAGTAGAAATTCTTATCCTTGTCCAGTCATGAAGTAACTGAATAACTGTCCTTTTGTACCAGCATTTGTAAAACAGATGTTGAATTGATTCTTCACCTTGATCACAAATACAGCAGATGCTGTCAGGACTAATGTTTTTTTGTTGACATGTGAGGTATATTATTTCAAAAAACAGTCACAATTACAAGGCAATGTACAAACTAAGAAAAAACATTCCATAACAGAATGTTAATCCTCGGACAAAAGAGCATTAATAGTGTCTACTTCAGCTAGCTTTATGTGATGATTCTGCAAAACTCCATGTAGCCTTGCTTTGATCTCTATCTTCACTGAACTGATTACTCTCCCATGGTCTAGGAGGTATCCCTTAAGACGTGCCTTATTTCTCATCATCCATATGCTATGATGGTAAGCATTCATAGTCATACCAAGAGTTCTGCCAGCAGGGTCATCTTGAACTTTGTAGTCCGGTGGGAAGGGGCTTTCTAGCCAATGTTCCAGGTTAGATTTGATTAGTTTGCTGTATACACAGGCAGAGAATAAATATTAGGCAGATTCAGGGACTGCATTGCGCAAACAGCAGCTGTCATCAGAGCAGCATCCAAACCTCATCAATTTATCTTTAGTATTCAATCCTTTGTTGAGCACAATCCATGGAATCATGGCATGCTTGGGTACCTTCCAGTGATTCCAGACAGTTGATACCAGTCCGGTTTAGGGTGAGTTTCAGAAAGCCAACTGTACCCCCTTGCAATTGAGTTCCCTTGAGTGTCTGCTATCCAGGTATCGTTCTTTAAGTTTCTCCTTAGCTTTACAAATCGATCTCCAGGTCCAAGCTATATTGGGGGGGGGGGGGGGGGGGGGAGGAGTATAGGAGTGCCACTCCTTTCCCTTGAGGTAGTTGTGTTGAATCCATCTCACCCAGTCTGTCTTCCTTATCATACAGCCAGTTTATTAGCTTCCCCACAGCTGCAATGTTCCATATTCCTGCCTGTTTAATACGTAGGCCTCCTTCAAGTTTCAGTCCAGTGACAGTATCCCAGGATACAAGAGGGACACGTCTATATTTAGCAGATCCCTCCCAGAGTAAGTTCCTACAGACCGCCTCAATTCTTCTTATAACTCCCTTAGGTATCTGGAAAATGGTGGCCCAGTAGTTACACAAAGTGTTCAGGACTGAGTTAATAAGTACAACTCTTCCCGCATATGATAATTTCCTAGCCCCCAAGCTTCTGATTCTTGTTAACATCTTCTCAGCTATTCTAGAGCACTCTTGTTTGTTTAATTTCTTAGTTTTAACTGGTATACCCAGGTAAGTAAAGGAAATCTCACCTTCATCAAATCCAGTTGCACTATGAATCTCCTCTTTAGTCTTCTGCCTCATCCCATTGAAGTATATGGCTGATTTTGAAGTATTTAGGGTTAATCTATGTGCCTTGGAGAAGGAGGACAAGGACCTTACCACAAGCATAATGGACTGAGACTCGCCCTTGCAAAACATCATCAGATCATCTGCAAACACTAAGTATGTGAGCTTGAGCTGCTTATACATTGGATGATATTTGAAAAGTCATAGTCTGTTGCATACTTCTGCATTCTACTAAGATAATCCATACATAGGGTGAAGAGTAAGGGAGAGATAGGGTCCCCTTGCCTCGGCCCCCTTTTCCCATGAAAATAGACAAAATTGCTACCATTCACGCTTAAAGTAAACTGAGGAATAGTGATACAAGCCATGATTAGGCCTCTAAAATGATTAGGGAACTGTAGCATTCTTAGGAGCTCATCCACATACCTCCATGCAACAGAATCATAGGCTTTTTAGAGATAGATTTTGAATAAACATCTAGGGGAAGCATTCTTCCTCATATAATGATGCATAATGTCCTGACAAATCAGGATGTTTTCAATTATGGACCTCCCCTGAACAAAGGCCCCTTGAGCCTCATTCACCAAGCCAGGGAGGATCTTTGAAAGCCTATTGCACAACACTTTAGATATGACTTTATAAATTAAGTTACAACAGGCTATGAACCTAAACTGTTTCACAGAATCAAGCCTATCACACTTTGGAATCAAGGTCAAAGTGGTTGCATTTATCCACTTCAGCAACTTTCCAGTTCTAAAGAATTCTTTGACTGCATAGCACACTCCTTCCCAAGTTATATTCCAAGTTTGCTTAAATAAAACCACTTGTATATCCATCTGGTCCATGGGCCTTTTCATTAGGAATCGAGAAGATAATGTCTCTAATGTCCTTATCAGTTATAGGGGACTCCATAATAGGTATGTGATGAGCAATACAGACGCTCCCTTGATTAATAACCTTCTGTCTCACCCTCTCATTGCCATTGCAGCAACCTAACAGATTCACATAATATGAGATAAAAGCATGCTGTATACCCATATGATCTGTCTGAAGGTTCCCTTCCATGTCCTTAATTTGCAGGACCTTATTTTGCTGTGTTCTTTGTTTGATGGCCCTATGGAAATGCGTAGTGTTTGCATCCCCCTCTTTGATCCAAGAAGCCTTAGCTTTTTGGCTAAAAAAACTTTGTTGAGCCTCCATCAGTCCTCTCAACTGCTCTGAAACTTGCCTCTCTTCTTTTTTTTTTGGTGAAATGTGAGTTATATTCATCCAACTGTACAGATCGTATGGTATCCCTAACAAACCATATAGACGGACAGACCCAAAATGCAGAAACCTAAAACAAGACACTTTAACAATTGTATCCAATCCTCCTCAGATAGAATATATCTTCAGAGGTGATCTTATCCGTGTCCCTAATTTTAATTCTGCCTCTAACATTATTGACAATGCCCTGTGCCACAAATTCAGCTCTTGCCAGCTTTCCTTCCAGACGAGCAGAGTTCCGTTGATTCCAAATACTGTAAGAACATGCGCACAGCACAGCATCGTGGATCTTCCAGTATAGCAGGTTCGAATTTAGCTTCATGATGTACTATTTGTCAGGTCTACAGCCTGTAACCTTATACACGCTGTCCATAATGGACTTGCTATACGAACAGGAGAAAAATAGATGGTTAATCGATTCGTCCTCCTGCTGGCAGGTGCAGCAAATCCCATCTTCAACACAGCCATGTCGGAGAAATTTTTCTTTCGTATTAAGACCGTCATTCATAATTAGCCAGGTAATGTGGGAGTGTTTGGGAATATTCCAATCATTCCACACAAATTGACACCAAGGAGGGAAATTAATCGTCGGATTAAGCCAATTATATCCCACTTTCACTGTATACCCTAGAGAACTTCCAATCCATTGTTCTTCCTCATAGGCACTCTTCATCTTTTCTCTTACTTTGCATACTGTTTTCCATGACCACGAAGCATCAGCAGGAGGTTGATATTCAACCCATTTTTGCCCTTTTATATATATACTATCGACCTATTTTATCCATAGGCTATCTCGTTTCATATAAATCCAATCAACTAGCTTCGCAACCGCGGCAATATTCCAGCTAGGAGCTCTCTTTATGCCTAATCCACCATTAGCTTTCGGAACCGTGACTTTTTCCCAAGACACGAGGGGGACTCGTTTATAATTCGCACTTCCATCCCATAAGAAATTTCTACATATCCCCTCAATTCTCTTGATCACATATTTGGGAATAACAAAAATGGAGGCCCAATAGTTATATAGGGTATTTAGCACCGAGTTAATAAGTGTAGTTCTCCCCGCATAGGAGAGCTTTTTTGCCCCAACACTTCGAACTCTGCTGACCAACTTGCCTCTGTTCAATTATTAATGCCTCATTCAGATTATCCTGCATCAATCTCAACTGAATTGAGGTAAGTTCTCTAGTTGCTTTTGTAGTTCTCAGTTCAATATCTGAAAAAGATGCTCTATTTAGTTCCTTAAGCTTGAACTTAAGAGCTTCTAATTTCTTTACCACTTGGAACATGGGAGTTCATGCAATTACCTCCCCCCAACTCTCCTGAACAATATTCATAAAATCAGGAATCTTAGTCCACGTGTCAAAGAATTTGAATGAAGACCCCCTCTTGCTCATCATATCCTTCCTTTCAACCATACAAGGAGTGTGATCAAAGAGTCCCTCTGGATGGAAATGTGAAGAAATATCAGGAAACTGATTACTCCATTTAGAATTAATGAAAAATCTATCAAGCGTACTGTACACTTTGTGACTAGGGTCTTGTTTGTTGTTCCGTGTAAAGTAAGCCCCAAATGCAACCATGTCTGTCATATCACAATCATTAAAACAATGAAAAAAGTCATCTATATCATCCTGCTTAGAGCTTCCACCCAATCTTTCACCAGGATTGATAACAGTGTTAAAATCTTTCAGAATTCTTCTTTCCCCTCTGTGTGATCCATATGCTACTTTCAACAATCTCACCATCATCGAAATCAAGGCCAGGGATGCCCATGATGTCATGCATAGGTTTAGTACGTAGAACATCATTCTCATCAGGCCCCGACTTCTTTCCATCATGTAGTTTCTCCTTGTTAAATAAGTTTCCAATCTTCCCTTCGTCGCTTGAAAATTGCCTTAGAGGGCTTTAGGGCATTATAAGGGATGTCAGGACTAATGTTGAGTTTATAGAGCTTATCCTTTGTGTTAAAGCCTTGTTGATGATATAACCAGGCTATGAATCCATGCTTAGGTAGTGTCCACTTATTCCAGACAAGATGATGTCATACTACCTCTGGTTTAGCGAGAGATAACCACTTGTACCCATTTTTGATGGAGTATTCTCTACCAGTAATGCTACTGCATTTCTGCTGATCATAAACACCCTGTAATTCAGTTTTCGGTTTAAAGATTTTCTTCCATGTCCAACTTGCTTGGGAAGAGGGATTGTAACCCACCCCCATAGTTTGGAAGGGTAAGTATGCACCCACCATACCAGCTTCCCAGTAGTGGCTTTGTTCCAGATGCAATCATCTTTCAGTCCAAGTCCACCATGCTTCTTGTCTGTACATATTTTAGCCCAGGCAACAGTAGATGTTCTTAAATAATCAGTCCCACCATCCCAAAGGAAATTCTTGCAGATGACCTCTATTTTAGTCAATACCCCTTTTGGGATTATGAAGATCGAGGCCCAATAAGAATGTACACTACAAGAAAATGACACTTGCGCCACGAATTATGCCATAGGAATTTGTTATTCGTGGCTAATTTTTACCTAGCCACGGGAAAATTTTGATTCACTACCTGGGAAAAAAATATACCATGGGACAATTTTTCTCGTGGCTAAAATTCACTTGTGCCACAAATTTTATTAAAGTCGTGGCAATAATCACTCTTGCCACGAAAGATGCCACCCGTGGCAAAAATATATTTAGCCACGAATTTGTTGTGCGTCAAATATTTTTTAGCAACGACGTAATTAACTTCCATGGTGAAATTATTTTTTAGCCACTGATTTTAATAAACGCATGTGGCTAATGTGGTTCTTCAGGCTTTAACCAAATTGCTTTCAAGTTAAGCCGAGTGTCAAATATTGGTCATGAAAAATTCATTAAAATTTAAAGTTATACTTCCTCTGTTCCAATAGATTCTTTACATTTGCTTTTGGGTACTATTCATAAGTGGATGAAATTGTCGGTATAACTTATAATATATAAGATAAAATATAGTCATAAGATCTTATTTAAATTTTCTAATCAAATGCGTTATAAATATCGAATTTTTGTAATTTTTAGAAATACGTGGCTAAAGATATGGACAAAAGAAAACGTGCATTGGCAAGTGTGAAAAAACAAACTTAAAGAATCAAATGGAACGGAGGGAGTAGATAATATGAAAGTAAATAAATATTTTAAATTTGAAAATATTTTATTACTCAAAAAACTTTATTTTTTATTCTTTTATTTAGTTTTATGAAAAAAAATTGATTTTTTTTATAAATTTAAATACAAGTAAAGAAAGTTTTTGGTTGTCTAATTTGTTGATTTTCATTAATCATAGTTTTTGAAATCATTGATTTCTCTTAATTTGAAAATATGTTTAATTAAAATAATATAATCTTAAGTATCACAAGACCGACTGACATTTAAGTAGTGTAATATATGCTCGCTAAAATGCGGCGTATATTGCATATCAGGTAAAATAAGTATGTGATACATAATACATCATTGAGATGTCTAATATTATTTGAGACTCTTTCAGTTTCACCGCTTAATTCATTATTTAATTTTTTTTCACATGTAATACACTTCTTTTGAAGACAAAAAAACTTAAAAAGAAAGTGGCCGAGCATGACTCATAACTGCAACTTTCGACCGTTTTACTTATTTTATTTTTCAAATTATTGATTTTATTTCTTACAATATTTTCAATGTGAAAAAAATCGATTTTTTTAACTCATATTTAAGATTTCAAATAGATCAATATTTTCTTATGAAATTACCTTGACTATGAAAACAATGATTTTGTTTTGGAAGAAAGATTAATGTTTTACTTATGTTTAATAATCAGTCAAAATTATTTTTCAAAAAAAGAGAGGTATAAGTGAGAAAAACAAATAATTAACAAATACAAGTAAGAAAAATCTAATAATTAAGAACTACTAGGGAGAAAATTCAAAATTAAATTATCGTCAACTATCTAATTCATTAAATTTTATGTAATATTATTTGGAAGATATTTTTAAAAAATGAATATAAAATAAAATTTACTTAATGAAAAATTAAGTTCAGGTAAAACTTGAAGTAGACAAGAGGAAACTTGAAAAATAACGTCCGATAGTTCAAAATAAATAAATTAAAAGATCTTGTTAAACAAATAACAAAACAAAAAAAATCGAAAGAATTAGCAATAAAAGAACGTGAAAAATAGAAATTAAACACTACTACAAATGAGCACTTGGGCCACGACTGAATTCGTGGCTAAAGTACTTTGCCACGGAAAAACATCCGTGGCGCAAGTGGCCGTGGCAAACAAATAGCCACGGAAAAAAAAGTGTGGCAAGTATTGATTTTATTGCCACGGAGTCTCCCGTGGCTAGAATTAATTTTTTGCCACGGATTATCCCGTGGCTAATTATTTTTGTGGCAAAATATTTATTCGGTGACAAAATATATAATAAATTAAATAAATTAATAACCGTAAGAATTCTCTACCCCTATAGTAGTCACATCTGGACCGGTTACTAGCTTTATAGCTGAGTCAAGCTGAGTCATTCCACTATTATTTAATTTCATCATACGCATCGAAGATGCCATCTCAGGAGGTCACCCATCTTAACACTACTCTCACTCAAGCACGCTTGACTGTGGAGTTCTTATGGGTAGCTACAAGAAATGAAATTGAACTTTATTGACCTAATCATTAGTTTGAATTGTTTTAAATTGATGCTTTTTTCAAACTACATTTTCTTTTGAGTAATTAATTTTTTTCCCTTATGATTTACATATTATGATTAAAAAATTATTATTCCGGAAAAAAAAATTCGAAGTTGATTTTCGGACTCATGATTCCATTAATTTATCGATATTTTTATTTTAGTTTCTATTTTTCACGTTTTTTTATTGCTAGTTCTTTCGATATATTTTTTTTCTTTTCGTTATCGGTCGTTATTTTATATCATCAGTTTTTTTATCCTCATTGAGTTTCCTCTAGCCTACTTCAAATTTTAACCGAATTTTATTTTTTTATTAAGTATATTTTATTTTAAATTCATTTTTTAAAATATCTTCCAAATAATATTACAGAACAGCTACCGAATTAAACTGTTGACGATAAATTAATTTTTGATTTTCACACTATTAGTCCTTAATTATTAGATTTTCTTACTTGTATTTGTTAATTATTTGATTTTGTCACTTATACCTCTCTTTTTTTGAAAAATTATTTTAACTTTTTATTGAACTTAGGCACGACGTTCTAATACGTTAATCTTTCTTCCAAACCAAACAACTTGAAAGACAATTAATTACAAAAATAATTATTGTTTTCGCAGTCAAAGTTAATTCCATAAAAAAATATAGACCTATTAGAATTCTTAAATACGAGTTTAATAAAGCGGTTTTTTTCAAACTGAAAATATTGTAAGAAAATCAATAATTTGGACAAGAATCATGCTCAGTCACTTTTTTTTTAAGTTTTTTTGTCTTAAAAAGAAGTGTATTACATGTGAAAAAATTAATTAATTAAGCGGTAAAAATGAAAGAGTCTTAAATAATATTAGATGTCTTAATGATGGATGATCAATCACATACTAATTTTACTTGATATGCTATGTACGCCGCATTTTAGCTAGCATATATTACACTATGTAAATGTTAGTTGTTTTTCAAAAGTCATACTTAAGATTATAAAATTTTAATAAAACATCTTGTCAAATTAAGAGAAATCAATTGCTTCACAAATGATGATTAATAAAAAATAAACAAATTAGACAACCAAAGTTTTCTTGTATTTCATTTTACAAAAAAAACTATTTTTTTCTTAAAACTAAATAAAATAATACGAATTTTTTTTATTAATAAAATATTTTGAAATTTAATATTTTTTTTCTTCGTATTATCTTGAGGTTTGAATTTTAATGAATTTTTAAGATCAATAATTGACACTCGGCTTAACTTGAAAGTAATTTGATTAAAATTTGGAGAACCATTAGCCACATGCGTTTATTACATCTGTGGCTAAAAAATAATTTTGCCACGGAAGTTAATTATGTCGTGCGTAAATAATATTTGCCACTGAACAAATTCGTGGCTAAATATATTTTTGCCACAGGTGTGGCATCTTTCGTGGCAAGAGTGATTATTGGCCACGACTTTAATAAAATTCGTGGCGCAAGTGAATTTTTGCCACAGAAAAAATTGTTCACGTGGCATATTTTATTTCCCAAGTAGTGAATCAAATTTTCCCGTGGCTAGGTAAAATTTAGCCACAAATAACAAATTTTCGTAGCATAATTCGTGGCGCAAGTGTCAATTTGTTGTAGTGAAAATACAAATATCGATAGATTAATGAACTTTTTAGTCTGAAAGTCAATTTCGAAACTTGGTTTTTTTTTCTGGAATAATTAATTTTTAATCATAAATTTCTTAATCATTGGGGAAAAAACAATTAATTTCTCAAAAGTAAATGTAGTTTGTGAAAAAATATCACTTTAAAAGAATTTAAACCAATGACTATGTCAATAAAGTTCAAATTCATTTTTGGCAGCTGACCATAAGAATTCCACAGTTAAGCGTGCTTGAGTGAGAGTAGTGTTAAGATGTACCGTGGAGGCATAATTATACGCCTCCGAGAGATGTACCGTGGGCATGAAGATCAGTTTTATAAGATTAAGGAGAAGCTGAAGAACGGCTTTGTAGACAACAAATGGGTTCATGGGGCTAAGGGATATACTGTACGAGATGCGTATGATTGGCTTAATCCATTGCCTTATAGACCGTACTGGTGCTCCTTCATCTGGAATACTTGGAATGTGCAAAAGCACATGATTATCGCTTGGCTTATTATGCGAGGAGGGATCAATACTAAAGTTAAGTTATGCAAAATTTGTTATTTAATGGACGATAGGTACTGCCTTTGCCAGAATGATGAAGAGCCTTGTACTCATTTATTTTTTGAGTGCCCCTACAGCTCAAAGCTGACTAGCTGTATTTTTCAGATGACCGGGTATACTCCAACACTCCAAAGTGTACTTGACAATGAAGATAGTTTGGTTAAATGGAAGATTCAGGCCAGTTTGTTAGTTGCATGCTATTATCACGTTTGGAACCAAAGGAATAAGGAAAGAATTGAAGAAGTTGTGATGCGACATGAACTAATCGCGAAGCTGATTATAGCGGAAGTGCGAGGTCGAGTGAAGATCATGTCGGAATATGATCTTACGAATGACGATTTTAATTGGCTTCGTAAGATAGGATATAATTACTTGCTTTGTAGTACTTTATTGATGTAATTATATCTGATGTAAAGAATATGGTGCTCCTCTTTTTTTTTTGATGAATGCAATAACTTACATTTCACCAAAAAAAAAGTGTTAAGATGGGTGACCTCATGGGAAGGCTCTTCAATGTGTACGACTGGTGAAATAAAATGATGTTGAAATGACTCATCTATAAGGCTAGTAATCGTTCCAGATGTTATTACTCAAGGGGTAGTGAATTATTAGGTTTATTAATTTATTTAATTATTACCAGAATGAATGTTTCGTCACAAGCGTAATTAGCCATGTGATAATCAGTGGCAAAAAATTAATTCTAGCCACAGGAGACTCCGTGGCAATAAAATCAATATTTGGCACGCTTTTATTTTCCGTGGCTATTTGTTTACCACGGCCACTTGCGCAACGGATGGTCTTTTTGTGGAAAAGTAGTTTAGTCATGAAAATTTAGCACTTTTACCACGAATTCAGCCGTGACCCAAATGCTCATTTGTAGTAGTGGTAGAGTCTTGTAGAATGCCTTAATTAGCACCAGTTTCCCAGCATAGGAGAGCTTTTTTGTGCCTAACCCCTAATCCTCTCTAGCATCTTATCAATCAGTGGTTGACAATATTTAACTGAGAGTTGTGCTAGTTTGATGGGTACTCTAAGATACCTGAAGGGAAGTTGTCCATCAATACATCCGGAAACTTGAATAATATCCTGTTTGACCTAAGTGGGTACTCCATTATAGTATACATTCAATTTTCCTTTACTCATTCTGAGGCCATATGCCTAACAAAAAGTAGCAAATGTCCTTAGCAAGATCATGATAGACTCAACATTCCTTTAGTGAAAAGCAAAAGATCATTTGCAAACATTAGGCTACTCAACTTCAGGGACTTACGAACAGGGTGGAACTTAAAGGTCATGGTGGTAGTTGTGTAAGTTAGAAGTCTAGTAAGGTACTCCATACAAATTGTGAATAGAAGAGGAGACAAAGGGTGCCCTTGTCTCAGTCCTCTTTGGCCTTTAAACCATCCAAAGTTGTCACCATTCAAGTTGAGTGTATATGTAGCTGTGGTGACACACTCCCTTATAAGTGCTGTGAAATGGGTAGGGAAGTTTACCTCCTGTAACATCTGAAACAAGAAGGTCCATTCCACATAATCATATGCTTTTTGTAGGTCTATTTTGAACATAAAACTGGGAGAAACATTTTTTGTAATCCCCTATAAATACTAATGCAATACAATAGATGTGAGATTATAACACACTGTAACTATGTCTGATAAAAATAAAATGGTAAAGTCCGTACATGCGCCATTAAATAAAAATTGCTAAAACTAAAAACAATCCTCAAAAGGGTATAACAATTCATAGTACAGTAATTTATTAAAACAAACCAGAATTCACACTGCCCGCTAGTGTAACACCCCTGATTTTATAAATTAAATTAGTATTCGTATTTTTATTCTTTTTGCAATTTAACTAGTAATCCTTAATTTTAATTCTTATCGAATTTATTTTAACTTCGTCTTGATTCCTAAAATGTTTATTGTAGCCCGAGTTTCTATTTCCAACTCGAACTTGTTTTTAATAAGCTTCGTCAAAGCATTTATTATTTTCCCTTGAGAAATCAATTGAATTAATCTTCGTCGTACATTTGTTAATTTCCTCAAGAAATGTTATTTTTATCGTGAACGTTTATTATTCTCTTGAGATACATTTTATTTATCCTCTCGAACTAGTTAATTATTTTCTTAAACTTTTTTGTTTCGAATATTAATTTTAGCCTCGAGAAACAATTTATTCGCACATTATTTTGACGGTCCAAGTATTTATTATCCTAACTCGATTTTAAGTCTGTTAGTTGCTTTGGCCAACTTTTAACTCGATGTCTATTTATCCCGTAACACTTCTTACTTGACTCGTCTTGTCATTTTGTTTCCGACCTATTTCGGTTTTAACCTAAAACTCCCCTACCTCTATTTCTGTTCTCAGCCGCTCATCCCACTTTCTTCATGTCCTTCTTCGTTCTTCTTCACCCAGCAACCACCAACATCATCAATCTCGATCACCACCTTCGCCAGCATACTTCTGCACCAACTCTAGTCGCCGTCCTTGCGCGTGTCTGACCCAGTTCCAACATCTCTGTTTTGGTGCTCTATGTTCTCTTTTATTCTTGTTATTGCCATTCACTGCTGTCTTTCATCGCATAAGTTCATCAATAGGTGACCCCCTTTCTTCTTCTTCTTCTTCTTCTTCTTCTTCATTCTGTTGTTTGCGGTTGTCGTTGTTTTATGTATGTGTCGATTCTTCTTCAGCCCTCTATTTTGATCGATCTACACTTATAATCATCCTTGTTTTCTCAGTTTCGATATCAGGCCTGCCTTTAATTGGTGTTCCTCTATTCTTTATTCTCTTTAATTGCTTTCTCTGTTGCTTCTTCTTCTTCGTTCCCTTCTGATTTCATTCGTTTGATTGTCTGACTGCTACTGTTGTCCGCTTCTTTTCTTCTCCTTTTGTTCTTTTATTGTACTACTTGTCTCAATTCGCATGCTAATGTACTTTTGTTCGCACCTGCTACTGTTCACGTCGCATGACACTCTTCTGCTTGTCTTTCCTTCCTCATTCCCAGATCTTTTCGTCGTTACTATTTTGAAATGATTTTGTTCATGTGTAATCCCCTAGAAATCTAACGCGATACGGTTGCGAAAACACTGTAGAGTCGGGATTAAAAGACGTTGTAACTATGTCTTAATAAAATTAAAACGGTAAGTCCAAACATTAGGCCTAAAATAAAATGGCCAAAAACTAAACAATCCAAAAGAAAGGGGTTTGACATTCACAAGACATAATTATTAAAAAGAAAATGAGCAGGATCCAAATTGCCCGCTAGCCCACACCCGTAAACAAGTATACCTGCCATGTTAAACATAACATCCACAATCAGTGGGGAGCAACGTCAACGTTCTCCCAGCCGTATAACATGATTTTAAAACTGTAATTACTACTATAGAAAAATAGTAAAAATTTAAAACAGTAAAACAGCACATTAAAAATAAGCTTTCAGCGTAAATCAAAGTAATAAAATGGGTTTCCGAAGAAACATAAAAATATTTGCCAACCTGCAACCAATTTATATCGATAATAAATAAAATAATCAATGTGGCGTTATGGATAGGGTTAATGTAGAATCTAGGCTTTCACTTGGACAATACTAGAAACTAGCTTCGAGAACTGTAGACTTAACTCATAACAGAATCCAGTCTCTAACTAGGCAACTCAACTATAACAGGACTGCGTGCAGCGAGGTCCTGGTTTAAGTAGTGCACACCCCTCCTGGATACAAATCATATCCAGTTCAACCCGACGCTACTTACACGATGCGATATCTAAGTTTAAGGTAAATATACACTCTCCTGAACACAAACCATGCTCAGTTCAACAACCAATGCGCCCCATAAAGACACACCAGCCTTACAGTTGATGGCAAAACGTACATCCCAGACTATATTACTCTAAACCCACACTTGTCCTTATTCCATAATTCCAAAACAGGGTCATTATCGATATTTAAAAGATATAATCATTGTAAACATTATGGAGATAAAAGGAGTAATCACAATATTCTAAAAGAGGAAACTTTTATTTGAGGAAATTTCTATTTTTAGAAATTTTACTAAAAATAACATCATATCAAAATAGCGAAAATATTAGTTTATACTAATTCAAAATTTTTAGTAAACGATATAGATTTATATAACTAATACTTTCGGCCTTAACGATATTAATTGTTAAAGTGGGAACATTTGAGTTCATGAAATTATTGAAATATCAAACAAGTATTTATAAAATGATTAAAAATGTCTTCAACATTTTAATAGTACTAATTATGGTGTTTCAAAATTTATAAAGCTAAAATTTCCTAATTATTATTAGTTTCGACAACACGATTAAAAATAGGGTTTTACGGCAAATATTAAATTAAATCTTTTAACGTCTTTTATTTAATTAAACCAATGAATATATTTAGAGTATGTTAAGGGATGATTTAACTCTTAATGTTTCAGATTTAAACCTTTTCAAAATTGCTGGAAAAATAATTCTTTTAGGTAAGACGAAGCCTTTTAACGATAAATCGTAATTTGTCCAAAAATCGCTACTATTAATTAAAGACTTCAATAAATAATACAAAAATTATGTAAAATAACTAAAATATATTTATGGACATTCTGTCAAGAAAAGAAAATTTTCCAGAATACTTAGACTCGGTTTTTAAATGATTTTCTCGTTAATCTTCTAATCTCGACAATAACGATTAATAAAAATAGTAATTACAAAACGATTTACGTATTAATATCCAAAAATTATTATTAAACTTAAAAATTATTATTTTCCAGAAACTACTATTTTTCCAGATTTCGAAAAATTCCAGATTTAATAAATCCCGTTAAAATCGTCTTTTAAACCCGTTTTCACAATTAAAGATTCCATTAATAAAACTTATCATTCCTAACTTTTTATTAAAGCATTAAAAATAATAAAGTTACATTTTTTTATGAAATCATCAGAATCATATTTTTTTTCCAGATTTAATCATAGGACCAGAAATCGAGAATTTAAACGACAAACGCGGTTTTAACGATAAACGATGATTTAAAGTGATTAATTAATTCATCCACTTAACAATTCCGAAAAAATTATGAAAAAATTCATAAATTTCTATTTCATCAGAATGTTTCACCACGTAAAAAATCAGATTAAAATAAAATGTTTAAGTACTAGAACTAAAAATCGGCTTTTAATCGTTTTTTTTCGTAAACGGTAATAATTCAATATTCGATAACTAAAATATCAGAATATTATTAAAAATTATCAAAAAAATCATTTTTACAGAATATAATCATATATTACAAGTTTAGACCGAATATTACGATTTTACAAACTAATATAACAATTTAATCGTTAATCTCGTAAAAGCGATAAAAATACCAAAACATACAAATTTTCAACTTTTAAAAATTTTCCAGATTATATGACATACATATATTGTCAAAATGAAATATAAAAATTATACATGCAATTACACAATTAAAAACACGAAATACCGAGTAACATCGACGTTACCTCTAATCCAAGTCTGAATCGACAATATACTCGTCAGCCTCGGGATCGTCCACGAATCCTACAATATATAAAAATCATGGCTGAAAAATACCATGAGAAAGGCTAAAAATCAAGGTAAATAATGATAAAAAACGACATCGATTATTACCTTAACGAAGGAATTGGAAAGAGGATTAATTCAACGCTAAAAATGAGACGATTAGGACTCGAATTGAACAAAAATCAGCCAAGAGAAGATGAGGAGTAACACGGCCAAAGGATGATGAGGAAGATGTTGTAGTAATTTTTTTGCTAATGCAAAAATGAATGTAGAGTAAAGGAGGAGATGGAGGTTACTACACTTTAAAGAGTATGAATGAAATTAAAGCCTCCAAAATGAGGAATCCAAAGTGCATCTAGACCCAAAGTTGGCCGGCCAAGAGTATAAGAGAGGGAGTAGGAAGAGCTTGAGTAGTAAAGCCTCAATTTAATGAAAAGAAAAGAATCTTATGTTTACGGTTTAAAGTGATAAAATGAAACGTGTTAGTAAAACGTAGTTAAATTGCGACAAGAAGCTTTGTCGGTCCAAAATATGAGGACACGTCTCAAATGATTTATAAGTTGATAAAAATAAGAATCGTAAAATAGTTAAAGACATTTTAAAGCAATTCGAGTAAACCTCGCGTAAGAAAATAATTATTCGCGAAGCTTCGTAATAGAATCATTAATGGCCAAATTTTCGTAAATAAAAATATTTACTACTTGAAAATATTAAATAAATGTATTTAAACATTTTTAGGAAAAAGAGTGACTTAAATCCAAGTTTTAAAACGTCAATTCAAAGAGGAATAGAATTCCTCGCAAAAAATTAATTAGCTTACGAAGAAAATCAAATAAATAGATGTAAAAGAATAATTAAAATCTTTTAAAATAAAAATAAATATCATTAAACTCAAAATTGAAGATAAGCTTGGAAAAATTATGACACATAAGCCAAAATGTGATAGAGTTATAACGATGTCATAACGGTAAGGAATAAAGTTGCTAGAAATATAGTGGGTGTTACATCATGTACTGCTATTGTGGGTCGTAATCAGTGGTGTTGTGTTGATGCTTGTCGTGCTTCTGTCATCGTATTGTTGTGATTCGTTGTTATGATCATCTAGTTTTCTTTCTCCTTCATCTCTATTTTTATGTCATTGTTACTACTACAAGATGTTATTCGTTGCACATATTACGCTGTTACTTTCCATGTTCACGTTCATTATTAAGCCTTTGTTCTGCTCCCATTCGTACATGATTCCTACGGATACTCATTTCCTCTTTGTACGTCACTTTCATGACAACGCACATCTTTACTTTGTCGTATTCGACTTGATTAACACATCACTTCCATTTCTGTCTTGTGTTGAATACCCTTGTCTCATTCTTGTGTTCTGTCTTCTCGTTTGTCGTGGTAAATCATGCTTAGAAGATTACCAATTCTATAACTTGGAGCTTAAAGGCGTTACTAATGAAGTGTTGGAGCTTGGACTATACAAGCAAGACAAATTTATTGAAGGCTTTACTCAAGGTAACTTTAGGACTTTACTCAGTATTATATCGTATATTGGAGTAGCAGTATGTAGTAGGTACTTTACCTTCGATTTCTAATTTTTATTATTTACTAAAAGTTTAGTTTCAAATCGTGTGTCTTATAAATGTTTTTATAACTATTCGACATCGTTTTATAGATCGTTAGTAATTTTATTTTTTATGATCGTTCTAATATTGGGATATTTCCCATGGTACCCTCGAACTTTAACACATTACACATGGTACCCCTCATTTTATGTTTGTTCCTCTGGTAACCTTGTGTTTTGCGTTTAGTGCCCACGGTACCCCTGATCAATTTTCAGTCATAACGGCGTTAAAAGTTAGTTTAGTTAAAGTGATTAACTTTAATTTTTTTTGGTGAAATTAGTTTGAAAATTAATGAAATTCAAATTAATTGAGAAAATGTCCATGGTACCCCTGTGTTTTCAATGTTTTAGTCATGGTACCCTTAAATTTTAAATTTCTTGCCCATGGTACCCTTGTGGTTACAATTCATTCAGGGGTACCATGGACATTCTCTCAATTTTCAATAATTTTTATTAGAAGTTCATTAATTGTTCTAACTAATTATTCATCTGAAACAAATTAATCACTTTAATTAAACTAACTTTTAACGCCGTTATGACAGAAAATTGATCAGGGTACCATGGGCACTAAATACAAAACACAAGGTTACCATAGGAACAAACTTAAAATGAGGGGTACCATGTGTAATGTGTCAAAGTTCAAGGGTACCGTGGGAAATATCCGTATAATATTTTGTTGGTTATCGTGACACTAGTAACTAAATTACATCGATTTCATAATTTTGTCATACTTCGTTAAATTATTATTTTAACTCAAAATCATATTTTAGTATCATAATCGAGATTTGTGGACTTGTTCATTAAATTAGTTTTGTCTTACGACTTATATTAATAAATGAGAAAATAGTCGATTTTGTTTTAAATACATTTTTAGTCGAGACTATTTCACTAATAAATTCTCATTTGTCTACGATTGATTGTTTTTACTAAAATCTGTATTATTTAAAATCTATTTACTATAAATAAATTGAAAGCCTTATAAAATTTTTGTTTCATTATAAAATCCCTAGACTCATTGGATTTTGATATTATTTTTGTTAAAACATTTCTTTTTCTAAAATTTATCGTTTTAACGCGATTTTCCCCAATGTTTATAAAGACTTTATATTGACTTTTTATATTTTATTTATATTTTGAATAATGAATTTAGAAAAATTTTATTTATAAAATGTTAATTTTGTTAAAAAAATCCATTTTGATACATTACACTTGTTTTAATAACTTACGGATTTTCTATAAGATTATTTCTATTTTAAGAAAGTTTCTAAAGTTGGTAAGTTTCTATAAATAGAAAGTTACATTATTAAATAAAAAAGTCTATTCCTTTTAACTCCATAATATTTATAATGGTTATCTCTTTTGAATATCGATAATGGTGTGTTTTGGAGTTACGGAATAAGGATAAGTGTGCGGTTAGAGTAATACAGTCTAGGATGTACTATTTTGCCATCATTTATAAGGCCGGTATATCCATTTTGGATGCATCGTCAGTTGAACTGGATACAATTGGTGTCCAGGAGGGGTGCATATTACTTAAGCAAGAACCTCGCATTGATAAGACGCCGTCCTATCATGGTTGATTGTCCTAGTTAGAGACCTCGAGTCTTCACTGCGTGTGAAGTTGGTGTCTGAATTCTCGAAGCTACTTTAGGGTGCTACGATACCTTTAGTATATCCCTAGTTAAAGTCTAGCCTTGTGCACACTTATTGATCTTCTTAATTACCTCTACCAAATAACTATTTCCCTCTCTCATCAAATTCTCTCTTACGTTAACCAACATCCCGTCATCATCACTCACGCACACAACCTCAACATCTTCATAATTAATCAAAATTCTCCAAAATTCAAATCCATTCAACTTCATAATCTTCAATCTTCCTCACAAGCTTCAAAATTAAAAAATTGTTGCAGTCATATTCTCCACAAATTCATCTTCAGTTCGCGAAGTCCATAAACAACTATAACTGAAGGTACGCTTCGATTATCTTACTATGATTTTGTTGATTGAGGTTTACGAAATTTTCAGAGTTTTAACGTTTTTGTGTGTTAATTAATGATTGTATATTGTCATCTGGGTATTCGACTTAGATTGAATTTGATTCACTTATTTACATCAAATTAATATTCACCTGTTATTACATGAACATGGTGTTTTGGCTGTGATGTTTATTTTAATTCTGCAATCCAGAATTTACGTAACATGGTTGCTAGTGTTACTTTAATGACCACCAAGCGTTACGTTATATCACTGCTCGTGTCACTTTAATTAGCATCATTGTGTTACTTTCAATACTAATCATATGGTACACCTAATTATGGAGACGTGTTACTTTATTTCGGACCATATGTTACTCTCAACATGTGTTATGTGTTGCTGTAAGGGGTCATTCAGTTATGGTGTTACCATGTATGGTGTTGTGGACGTCCGTCCGCACCGTCCGGCGACCCGCGCGCACCCGTGCTTGACCGACCCGGATTTCAATCGCGGCGGCCACCCACGTGGGCCCCTCTCGGTCGAGGGCCGGTCCAATCTTGCGTTCGGGTCGATGTGTCAGACCTCGATTCGGATGACAATTCAGACTTGTACTAGATGGGCGTAGGCGCCCGTGTTTCCGTTGGAATCGATCGAGTCGTGGTTGTAAATGTTTAAATGTCGATATGTTTGTAAGGCGACCTTTTTAGTGAACTGAATTCGTTGCTGATTTGTGGAGTCGCCACCGAGTAAATTAAGGGGACTCGGAAACCGTTCGAGTCAACTTTGATCCTTATCCGGCTCAAAGCTGAGGGGCACGAGACCTAAAGATAAAAACTTGTACCCTTAAGCACTCCATGCCAGGAATGACTCTTATTGCCAATGGTTTCGGGCATCCGGAAACCGTCGATTCTGAGTAAGGGGTGAGGGTACGTATTGGGAAGCCAACGTCCGCTAGACGTCGACACCTAATCCCGCCCGCATGTAGCGGCCTCTACTAATCAATCGGTGGGCTGATAACTTTTTTGCCTTTGTTGTGGCGGAAATACTGTAACATCCATTGTTTTAACCCTATGCCTTTTGCTATGTCGATTGTTTAAGGACTAGTAGGTTTTGTCGTCGAAGTAGTGGTGTTTACATTCTTTGCATGCGATTTCACATGACAAGCAGGCCATGAAAAGATGCACATAGGAGTGTACAGAGTACTAGTATTATACGTATTAGCAAATCAGTTTTAACGTGATAATACGGATATTACTCATTCTCGTGGTATACCTTACCCGGTATTCTGCTTAAGATGCGTCGACAAGGTATTAATAGGGATGCGTCGAACCATGTAAGGTAAGCACCGGGACTAATACGGAACCCGACCATCACTTTGTTCAGTTTTAGCTTGTTTACGTTTTGAATTCCATGTTAGGTGATTTAGCATGCGATTATAAGGTCATAAAAGCAATAAATCATACAAAAGCTATAAATGCGAATGTAAGTAAATCACATAGTGAGGAGTTGCACCCTCGGAGTATATGCTAAACGGGACACGATGCATAGATAGTTGAGAACGGATCTCGGAATTACTCGGGACTATTTAGGGTGTTTTGGTGTTTATGATTGAAATTGGGACGTTACTTGTTTTAGTACGTGTTATAGACCTAGTGTCCACGTTTCACATTATCGTAGTGCATAGTAAAAGTACAAGAATGTAAAGTTTTGTTTAGATGACAACCTAGTGACGGTTCGACTTTGAAAGGATCTTCCTAGCTCGCCTGGTGATTTCGGCAGAGTTCCGTTACCATTGGCCCTTCCTGCGGCTAATCTAGCAGAACTCCGTTACTAATTGCTGGTTCCGTGGCTAATCCGGCAGAACTCCGTTGCTAGATTCGGAGTAGCTAGTCGAACACGGGCACCTCGGGATCGAGTGGGGTGCTCGAAGGTGAGGAGTAGCGTCAATTTCGCTTATCGAGACTATGATCGAATCGATAGTTTGCTTCGGGTGTCGTTGTGGGAGCCCTAAGCGAGAAAAAGAGAGGGAAGAACGAGTTGTGTAGAAGTAGGCACGAACTCGTGATTGTGTGTTAAATGAATGAGGTGGGGGGGTATTTATGGGTGTTTTCGATCCTCGTCGCCCATATGGACGCCCGGTGTCCAGCGGCTCATACTTGAGACGCCTAGTGTGAGACAGTTCAGTCTTCAGGCGACAAAGCTCAAGCTGTCGAAGTTTTGAAGATCCGATATCAAAACTTTCCAAAACGGAGAAGATGCATATCTTTATCTTTCTTGGAGGTTAAGGCTTCCCTTTAACCCTAGCGCGTCGAGCGCCGGGTGGGCCTCGAACGCGTGTCTCGAGGCCTGCTCGGCCCGACGCATTGACTTGGGTTTGACTTTGCATATTTCGGGACCGATTCGGGGCCCCGATGTCGGAATTGACTCTAATTAGTGTCAACGCGACCGTAATGACACGACTAAGGCTGCCTTGATGTCAAATTAATCTTTCCGAGTAATTATTTGATCCTTTATA
The DNA here is from genome assembly GCA_958450325.1 of Agrostemma githago. Classification (NCBI taxonomy): domain Eukaryota; kingdom Viridiplantae; phylum Streptophyta; class Magnoliopsida; order Caryophyllales; family Caryophyllaceae; genus Agrostemma; species Agrostemma githago. The sequence continues at coordinate 30,753,225 of OY288249.1, forward strand.
TGGAAAAACTATCTAAAGCATCGTAATCTCGTATCGCATTGCAGTCCGATCGTCATCGGGTGTTTTTCGGGTGCTGGTGAAGCCACCAGTTCCAAATCTGGGTGTCTACAAAAGCCCCCACTTTGACTGAGGCTTGGACAAGGTGAAAGTCAAAGAATAGCCGCCCAGGTCAATCGAGGATTACGACCTGGTGGCTATCCGTTTGAGTCGCTTTAAGTCTGTTAGACCACGTAATTGAGGCTCGTCAGCCAAGGCTTAGAGATCATACCTGACATCCTCGCCTGCGGTTGCTTGTCGAAGCTCGGGTCTGGACTTGCTAGCTTGTTTTGGGTTCGTTGTTTTAGTAACTTTGGTTTTCTGACACGGGTCTTTCGCTTAAGTCTTTTATTGGTGTCTTAGCCTTGATGTAATATCCTTAGCAGATGGTTGTGTTGGTTTTGTATTGCCTTTTGCTTTGGGTATTCCTCTAGGGTGTGAATTGAATTCTTAGGGATTCATTTCGGGTTGATTTGATTGTTCTGAGTGCTAGAGGGGACTCATTTGAAATTGAATTGTATTGTATTGAATTGACTTGAATTGAAGTTGGATTGAGTGCTACCAGGGACTCATCCAAAATCGAAATTTTAAGTGCTACCAGGGGCTCATTGAATTGACTTGACTTGACTTGAATTGGATTGAGTGATACCAGAGACTCATCCAAAATCGGATTTTGAGCGCTATCAGGGGCTCGTTGAACTAAACTGAGTGCTACTAGGGAGTCGTTTAAAATTAAATTGAGTGCCACCAGGGACTCATTTAAAATTGGTCTTGAGCGCTACAAGGGGCTCGTTTAAAATTGTTTTGATTCTGAGTGCTACCAGGGACTCGTTGAATTAAACTGAGTCCTACTAGGGAGTCGTTTAAAATTAAATTGAGTGCTACCAGGGACTCATTTAAAATTGGTCTTGAGCGCTACAAGGGGCTCGTTTAAAATTGTTTTGACTCTTAGTGCTTCCAGGGACTCACTGAATTGACTTGACTTGAATTGAATTGAGTGCTACCAGGACTCATTCAAAATCGGGTTTTGAGCACTACCAGGGGCTCATTAAATTAAATTGAGTGCTATCAAGGAATCATTTCAAATTGAATTAAATCGAGTGCTACCAGGGACTCGTTCAAAATTGAACTGAACTTGAGCGCTACCCAGGGCTCATTTAAAATGGATTTGAATCGAATGCTACCAGAGACTCGTTGAATTAAACTGAGTGCTACTAGGGACTCATTAAAAATTGGTTTTGAGCGCTACAAGGGGCTCGTTTAAAATTGAATTAAATCTCAGTGCTACCAGGGACACGTTTAAATTGGTTTTGAGCGCAACAAGGGGCTCATTTAAAATTGAATTGAATCTGAGTGCTACTAGGGACGCATTTAAATTGGTTTTCATTCAGAGTTGAGTTGAATTAACTTTAGAATGCCTTGGGATTTGTTAGGCTCACGTCTTTAAAATTTACTTGGGATTCGTTAGGTTCGTGGGTTTTGAATTCGTTTTTTGGGATTCTGTTGAATTTGTTTTGTTCATATTTTTTTGCTTGGGTTGTTATGTCCTTTGGTATGAGTGGTCTTGTTTGCTGGAGATTTCCAGGTTCGTTTATCGCTGGGGCAGATTTCGGATGCAAGTTTCCCTCTTATGGTTTGTTTTTACTTAGTAGCCCCCAGGTTAGGGTTATTGAAGTGTCGGTTTTGTTTATGTAGTTTGTGGCCCGTCCTTGGGTTGATCGTGAGGGCCTGCCTGAGTAGGTTGGGGCGGTGTTGAGACCTAGGAGCTACAGGAGGATGCTCCTTCCCGCGTTGTTTCGCCCGGTGTGGTATTTGGGCGAATGGTTGGGGCGTCGGTGTCTATATGACGAGTTCAGAGTGCCGATTAATCCTCCCCGGACTATGTTTAGACCACTGACCATCGCAGAGGTCCAAGAGGGTTGGGATGGAGAGGGAGGCGATGCACTACTGGGTGCCTCCTATCTATCTCACGGCTGCCAATGGCTAGCTTACCCCCGCCTCGTTGTGAGTACTCGGTTATTTGTCATATTGCTTGTATTATTCTATGGTTTAGTATTTGCCTATATTTTGAACGGTTCGCTTTTCCTTCAGTTGGCCGATCCGGCTGATGCTGTTCAGCCCCCAAACTTCCCCTTAACACTGCTCAGGGTCGATGCAGCTGGGGTAGCTTTTACAGAGCCTCTTCCCCCGTGTTTCAATGAGGAGATGGAGGATGGGATGGAGTGGCGTGATCAAGTATATTGGGTAAGTTTTGGTTTTTGCCTTGAATTTGGTTCTCAAGGGTTAGGTTTAGTTTGGCTAACTCGTCTGGTTCTTTTGCCTCTTAGATTTCGTCGGCTTGCCATCAACGGTTGTGGCAGGCTTCCAACTTCTTTCGGGAATATGCGTCGAGGGTCTCCCATGATTCTTCGGGATCTCGCTCGGTGAGTATGTGTACCTTAGGTTGGCTTTTTAGGCTGTTTGTATGTTTTCCTAAAGTATAGGTGTATTTGCAGGATACCCCAGACATGGTGGGGCATATGGAGACTCGGGTGACCGAGCTCGAGGCGGAAGAGGCTAAGCTGCGACAGCTCCTGAAATCCCGGGACGACGAGATTGCCCAACTTAAGGAGCGGTTAGCTCGGTCTCAGGGCGAGACCTCAGCGCGAGGTAAGGCTTGGCGAAGGATTGGGCTGGTTTTGGAATGTGGAGCTAGGTAGTAAGTGGTTTCGATAGATCAAAATCTGGAGCTTGATTTTTGTGGAGTTAGGGCTATGGGCTAAGGTTTCGTAATGTGGTAGGAAAGGGGAATCTGAGTAAAAACGACTTAGACTTCAATCGGGTGGGATGTAAATTACGTGGGATCTGATTTCCATGTCTAGCCCTTACGGTTAGGATTATCCTATTGTGCTTGAATCCTGAAAATTTCGGACTATCTCCTAACAAGTGTCTCGGGAAGATCTTAAGGTTTGTAATGTAGGGAGGCTAGTATTTGGGTGCTAGTTGACTGGTCTGTTCATTTCTATTTTATTTTATTTTGCTTTTTGTTCAGACTTTGCATTTGAAGTCGAGTTGAGTGATTGGGGGTTTCATTTTGACCGTTGAGTTTGGTCTTGATCATTGAATTGGGCCGGTTTAGTTTGGCCTTGGTTTCATTTTTTTCTTTGGCTCCTTTTGTCTATTTCATACTTCGTTTTTTTTTTGCCAGACTAGCACCTATGGTAGGAATTGGTCGGTCTTTATTTGAGGGATATTTATTGTGAGAAATGGGTTTGCCTTTCGTCTTTAATCACAAGCTAAGAGACTATCTAGGTTTGTCATAGGATTCAGTAACGCTCGTTCTAAGGTATAATTATGTGGCTTTCTATACAAGACATGGAATAGCTAAAAGGGAACACATGATCTCGGTTCTTGTAATTCCTCGTTGTTTTGAGGTATGTTTGATTGTTATCGATAAAGGGCATAGTACCGAGTTGTAAGCAAGAAAGTGCATTATCAAGCAATTGTCGAGGCGCATTAGAAAGGAAGAAAATTTTATTTCTTTTTATTGATAGTAATAAGCGGGCTATGCGCCCGAGATACTGTTTTCGGGGAGGTAGAGGACAGATCTCCTCGCACCTTCTGACTCGATGTAAAAACAAAAGACATTTGTTATACTATTAGGTCTAGGTCCTAAGACTACTAGACTCTGACTCGAACACAGATTTACTCGTCTTGGCGGACGCCTGTGCGTTGTCGGGATCTTCCTCGATATTTAGGACATTCTCTTCTATAGGGTCGTGGTGGGAACAATCGATGGCGTCGTCGAAGACAGCGTGAATGCTAAAGGGGTTTGTTGTATTGTTTGGTTTCTCAGGTGGAGGGAGAGGAATTGTCCCATTTTCGATCATGTCTTGTATGACATGTTTGAGTCGAAAGTAAGATTCGGTATCATGCACATTGCCACAGTGGTAATGGCAATATTCATTAGCATCCCACGACTTCCCTTTTCTAGCAGCGAACGATTCTGGGGTAGGGCCTATGGGTTCAAGCTTCACTTGCTCGGTTAAACTTTTTAGAGCTTCGGCGTATGTGATGCTTAGTTTGGAGAATGGTCTAGGGGTAAAGTTAGTTCTTCCCTGGGTGATTGGGTCGACTAGGTGTACTTCCTCGATTTTGTTATTCCCAGACGACCCATATGATTGGGTTCCCGTGGATGTGGTTGGACCTTGATAACCTTTCCCCATTATTTTGGAGAATACTAGGGTAGACAGTTCCTTGAAAGTATGGATATTTTGGTACCTAAGGTGAGAGGCGTAAGTGGGCTTGAGGTTATTGACAAATTTCTTTACTAAGGTGGCCACATCGGGGCAGTTTACTAATTGGGTGCTGACCTTTCTCCACCTAGTCAGAAATTCGGAGAAGCCTTCCTTCTCATTTTGGGAAAGGACCTCAAGGTTTCGGATGGTGTGCGTATTGCTTTGCGAATTCTATGGAGATGTCCTCCCAGGTGGATATCTTTTTAGGGTCGAGAGAATAAAACCAGTATCGTGGTGTGTCGCCTAAAGAGGATGGGAATATCCTAGCGAAAAGGCTGGGGTTGACCCCCTTAATGTCCATGTAATCCTTAAAGACCCGGATGTGGTTGAGGGGGTCCTCAGTTCCTTTGAACATCGGTATCTCGGCTAGGGAAAAGTTTTCTGGTAGCGGGTCGTTCACCATTTCAAACTTTTGGTGGTTTTCGAGATGGACATTGTTGCCTTGGTTTAGGCGCATTTAGTTTTCAAGGAAATCTATTCGACTCACGACGGCCTGTAGAATGTCGTCCAGAAGAGGTGTAGTGGGGTCATTAGGGGCAACCCCGGAGAGAATGCCACCTAATGGTGTAGAGGTTAAAAGGACCTCGATGAGGATCCGGTTATGCTGTTCATCGGAGGCCTTTTCTTCCAAGTGGCATAGGCGGGAATCAATACTGTTTACGGATGCGTTCATGGTAATGATGGTGGATTGTAAGTCTCGGATCATGTTGGCTAAGGTTCCTACGGTGTTATCCCCGGACTGCCCGGCGTCATTCCCACTGTTACTTGTGTCTACGCTTGAATCTCCTGACATGACTGCGGAAGGGGTAGTATTTATGAGAATGGATCTACCAGACGGCTTAAAGACTCAAGGGAGTGATGTTAATTGAGCGGCACGGAGACGAGACCCTTGATTCGGGCATGTGTTGCGGTCATCTGATTAGGGACTCGGGTGCTTTACACTCTTGGTGTATTCGGCGAAGTGCCTAATGGACTTATGTCTCTAGAACGAGACGATTTGACACAAATCTCGGGGGTGAGATTTTAAAGAAGAGGACTTCTCATATGAGAAGACCCGAAATGTAAGACCTCTAATAGAGGTGACCCTAGTAACTAACACAGATAGTTAATCACACGGTTGTACGACGTTAGGAATTGATCACGATCCCGGCTCGGAATCAAAGAGTTTTGATGCTTTTGAAAATGGATGTGTTTTGCAAATGAAACCTTTTCTTTTGGAAAGTAGGGTTCATAAATTGGTGTTACGATGGTGTAGTGACATAGTTCGTGATGTGTCGAAAAGGTTTTCCTACGTCGTCGTCAGTGACACGACGATAGAAAAAGTGTAAGTTGTGATTTTACAGAAGAATCGCGGTTCTAAATGGACCGATTTTGAAAGTAATATTGTCCTTTTATCGAGACTACTATTGATTAGCTAGTTCGATATTTGTGATGTAGATGGTGTTCGTGGCGTTTGTGACGGTGCTTTGAAGGTATGGCTAAATCCTTATTACAGAATTTAAGTAGTGAAAGTGGGCCCGTGGCGGAGGTCTAGAGTAGATGAACGTAGCAAACCTCGTCCGATCTCTAACTCGTATGCGGACCGTGGAATTATGTTCTTGAGTTATTATTATTTTGAGTCCCCATTTTGAGGGCCATTCCATTATTTTGAGATATTATTGCTCACGTCCAAATGTCTTATTAAAACTTCGAGTTATTCGACCATTCCATTTTGAGTTATTCGTCCAAATGAGGAATGTCCTCACTAGTGGCTTTAGCCGGGTGGTGCGGACGGACGTCCACAGTTTGGCGACTCTGCTGGGGATTTGGAAACAAGTTTCCAGCGGTGGTGTAACTTGAACGAGGTCGATGAAGCTCATTTCCTAGTTCCTAGTTGTGGTCACTACAGGTTTTGGCCCTATAAAGCCCACCCTAGCCGATATCAGGACCAATCGACCTCTTCGCGGTAAGATCTCTAGGGACACGCGGAGAGACCCTCGATTGATGCTCCGGCCGCCTAACGCGTAACCCGCGGGATTAATAAGCGGATAGTCCAAACGGACGGTGTGACACTCATCTCCCCAGATCATTGTCAATACCTAAGTAAAGACTATTCGTGGGCGTTAGCCTACCCTAACCTACCAGAGTCTGCATCCTGCATGAGTGTACGCATTCCTAGTTATGTGTAGCATGTTTGAACAATACAACCCAAATAAAACACTAAAAGCCGGATTCAACCACGCCAACATATTCAACCACACTCAATTCCGTTTTCGAAAATACCTCATCTTTTCAAAACGACCGTTTAAACATCAATACTCTGATCAAATCGTGATTTCTAAAAAAGGAAAACGTTTTTTTTAATGCCGTTATCATGGCAAAATTTACACGCACAATTTTTTTTTAAAACAGTTTTTGGTGCCATCACCTTGGCCAAATTAAAACCCGTTAACAACAATGATTGCCGTTAACACGGCCTAAACTCCCAATTAATGGGGTTAAGGCCACCACGCGGTCACATTTTATTTCAAAAGAAAAACTTTTTACACACATACCGTTAGCACAACCGAAGCTTCAATTAATGAAGTGAAGGAATTCAAAAAATGGTTACACTTTCAAAACACTTTTTTTACAATGCGCACCCCCACCGTCTAATGCTAATTAGTACAACCGACGATTGTGGGTCACTAATTTTTAAAGGTTTTTTCTTTCAAAAAGCGAGAAGTTTATAAAAACACTATTCACCACCTAAATCCCTCACTAAGGATTTAGTCACACCTTTAAGGAGACTGTTACCATTCATCACACTCTGTCACGAGCATCACGCAGCCCGCGAGTATCGAGCTAACTAATTAATAGTCGTTTCGATAAAAGCATCACGAAATTATTTTCAAAAAAAAGTTTCCCCTAAAAGAAATGCACTCCTTTCAAAACATATTTACATTTCGTCATCATTTCCGATGCGCGCACATAGCAACGCACCTACACGCCGCAGACGATATCGTCGCGCCATCACGATTTCCGCAAACTATCCTTTTCAAGATTTGCAAAACGGGTCGTTTTCGAAAGGAGCATACATCCAAATTATTTGATCTTGAGCCGGGATCGTGATCAACTTCTTACGTCGTACAACTTTGTGTTTAACTGTCTATGCTAGCTATTAGGATCATCTTTTCTCAAGGTCTTACATTTTTTTGGGGTCGTCTCATTTCGAGAAGTCCTCCTTAAACCTCACCTACAAGGTTTGTGTCAAATCGTCTCGTTACAGAGACAGAAAAATCATTAGGCATCTCGCCGAGTACACCAAAAGTCTAAAAATCACCTGAGTCCCTAAAGCCAGTGACCGCACACACACACGCAGGTTTAGGGTCTCCGTTCCGTGTCGCTCAATCATGAGCATTCCTCGAGTCCCTAAATCGCCCAGCAAGCCCCAACCTCATACTCCTATCTTTCGTTTAGGAATGGCGCCAAGTAGCAACGAAGGTAGCATCGACCAGCTCAATGCCTTAATGAACGTGGTCCACAGGATACTCGGAATAGTGTCGTCAATTTCCTCCTCAATTGACGATGTTAGGCGTCGCTTTGATACTCTTGAAGGCCCTGAGAAGAAACTCCAAGGAGGACCGATAAGTCGGGAACTGGTGCTTAGTGGGGGATCCATATGTCGAGTACGCCAGGCTCGCACGCCCTGTGGAGCCTACGAGTCTCTGCCATCCCTTTAGGAAATTCACCGAACTAGGGGAATCTTACGCTGAGGCCCTTCGGAAACTACATGAGGCCTGGCTACTATGGCCGGTAGGTCCCACCCCAGACCCACCTATAGAAAAGAGGGAAACGGGTTGGAATCCGAACGCTTACTGCTTGTATCATCAAGGTCGGGGGCATGAGACCCAAGTATGTACCGAACTCAGGCATGAAGTACAGGACCTCATCGACAAGGGTGTCTATGGTCCCCGTAGGATGTCGGAGGAGAGCTGGCCCTAGGAACCAAGAGAGCGATCCGGGTGAACGCCGGGAGCCCAACCAGCGAAGGTACCTCTAAAGGCATGGCCGGTCCAAGTTAGAGTCTAGTTCATCGTAGGGCGTAGACTAAAAATAAATAAATATCTTGTCTTTTTCTATCAAGTCTCAGAAGGTGCGAGGGGACATGTCCTCCACCTCCCCAAACAAAATCAAGGGCATCTAGCCCGTATACTACTATCAATAAAACAGTCATCCTTATCTTTTTTTTACAAACATGCCTCGACAGTCGCTCAACTTTCAACAATTTACTTTAAACGCTTAAAAACTAAAGTTTATGCCAATCATCGATAACAACTGATTAAAATGCAAGGGCTACCACAAATAGCCCACTCAACTTCACCTAAAGAAGAAAATCGGGAAAACCAACCCTTGTAACACCCGCTATTTTTCCTAGCGTTTTTGTCTTTACCGTTATGACTCTGTCATAACTCTGTCACATTTCGGCCTTGCATTTCATCTTTTTCCAAGCTCTATTTTCATTTTTGAGTTTAATGATATTTATTTATATTTTTAAAAGATTTATATTTCTTTTAAATCCATTTATTTGATTTTCCTCGTAAACTACTTATTTTCTGCGAGGAATTCTATTTCTCTACGAATTAACGTTTTTAAGCTCGAATTTGAGTGATTCCTATTCCTAAAAATGTTTAAATACATTTATATAATATTTTCAACTAAGAAATATTTCTACTTACTAAAAATTAGCCATTTATGATTTTTATTACGAAGTTCGTAAATAATTATTCTCCAACGGGCGGTTTACTCGAATTGCTTTGAAATACCTTTAACGATTTTACGATTCTTCTTTTCATCAACTTACAAATTATTTCAGACATTTTCTCCATGTTTTGGACCGACCCATCTCCTTGTCGCACGTTTACTACGTTTTCATCTTTATGTTTCATTTTATTACGTTAAAACGTAATTACGTAATTCTTTTCTTTTCATTTATTTGATACATTATGATCAACCTTTCATTCTCCCACCTATCACTATTTTGGCTGGTCATTTGGTATATTTCTACATAGGTTTCATCAAAATTTATCATCGTTTATGCTTAGAAACCATCCATTTCTTTCTTACATTCATTTTTCTCATAAAAAAAACACTCTTTCAATTCCCTCAAAAAAAATGTGACATACTCCAGCAGTCCTACGCTGATTCTTACTCCAATTCGAGTCATAATCGTCTCATTTTTATCGTCAAATTAATCATCCCGAGGCCGATGAGTATATTATCGATTCCGATTTGGACTTGAGGTAACGTCGATGTTACTCGGTATTACTTGATTTTATTTGTGTAATTGCATGTATATAATTATAATTTTATTTTTTACAATATATGTATGTCATATAATCTGGAAAATTTTTAAAAGTTGGAATTTGCATGTTTCGATAATTTTTATCGCTTTTACGAGATTAACGATTAAATTGTCATATTAATTTGTAAAATCGTAATATTCGGCCTAAACTTGTAATATATGATTTTATTCTGTAAAAATGAGAATTTTGATGATTTTTAATAATTTGGTATTTTTCTGATATTTTTGATATCGATTATTGAATTATTATCGTTATCGGACAAAAACGATTAAAAACTGATTTTTAGTTCTAGTACTTTAACATTTTATTTTAATCTGATTTTTGACGTGGTGAAACTTTATGATAAAATAGAAGTTTATGATTTTATTCATAATTTTTTGGATTTGTTAAGTGGATGAATTAATTAATCACTTTAAATCATCGTTTATCGTTAAAACCGTGTTTGTTGTTTAAATTCTCAATTTTTGGTCTTTGGATTAAATCTGAAAAAAATATGGTTTTGATGATTTCATAATAAAATGTAATTTTACGATTTTTAGTGCTTTCATAAAATGTTAGGACGATAAGTTTTATTAATGGAATCGTTAATTGTGAAAACGGGTATTAAATGACGGTTTTATTGGAATTTAGTAAATCTGGAACTTTGGAAAATCTGGAAAATTAGTATATTCTGTAAAATGATGATTTTTAAGTTTAATAATAATTTTTGGACATTAATACTTAAATCGTTTTGTAATTACTATTTTTATTAATCGTTATTGTCGAGATTAGACGATTAACGAGAAAACCCTTTAAAAACCGAGACTAAGCATTCTGGAAAATTTTCTTTTCTGGACAGAATGTCCATAAATATATTTTAGCTATTTTACGTAATTTTTGTACTATTTTTTAAAGTCTTTAATTAATAACTATTGGTTTTGGACAAATTATGATTTATCGTTAAAATGCTTCATCTTACCCAAAAGAATTATTTTTCCAGCCATTTTTACAGTATTTAAATCTGATACTTTGTGAGTTAAATCATCCCTTAACATACTCTTAATGTATTTAATGGTTTAATTAAATAAAAGATGTTAAAAGATTTAATTTGACATTTGCCGTAAAATCCTATTTATGTTCGCATTGTCGAAACTATTAATAATTAGGAAATTTTAATTTTATAAATTTTGGAAACACCCTAATTAGTAGTAATAAAATGTTTAAGACATTTTTAATCCTTTTATAAACACTTGTACGATATTTTAATAATTTCATAAACCCAATTGTTCTCGTTTTAGAAATTAATATCGTTAAGGTCGAAAGTATTAGTTTTATAAATCTATATCGTTTACTAAAAATGTTGTATTAGTATAAACTAATATTTTTGCTATTTTGATATGATGCTATTTTTGGCAAAGTTTCTAAAAAATAGAAGTTTCCTAAATTAGAAAGTTCCCTCTTTTGGAAAGTGATCCTTTACTTTTTGTTCTCTTATTATTTATAATGATTATATCTTTTGAATATCGATAATGGCTTTGTTTTGGAGTTATGGAATAAGGACAAGTGTGAGGTTAGAGTAATATATTCTGGGGTTTACGTTTTTGCCATCAACTATAAGGCTGGTGTGTCTTTATGGGGCACACTGGTTGTTGAACCGAGCATATATGGTGTTCGGGAGTGTGTGTATATTTTCTTAAGCTCGTGCTCGCAGTGTAAGACGCCGTCGGGTTGAACTGAGTATTTATGGTGCTCGGGAGGGGTGTACATATCATCTTAAACTAGGGCCACGCATTTATAAGTCGCCGTCTTATTATGGTGGAGTAGCCTAGTTAGAGACCGAATTTTGATTTGTTTGAACTAAGTTCTCGAAGCTAGTTTTAGTATTCTCCTAGTGAAAGTCTAGCCGTTGACACTAATTCTATCCATAACGCCATTTTGATTATTTTATTTATTGTCGATATAAATTGGTTTGCAGGTTGGCAAATATTTTTATGTTTCCTCGGAAACCCTTTTGATTATTTCATTTTACGCTAAAAGCCTATTTTAATATGATGTTTTACTGTTTTTCTTTTTACTATTTTTCCTACAGTAGTAATTACAGTTTTAAAATCCTGTCATACGGCTGGGAAAACGTTGGCGTTGCTCCCCACTGATTGTGGCTGTTATGTTTTAACATGGCGGGTATACGTGTTCCGGGTGTGGGCTAGCGAGCAGTGTGGATCCTGCTTGTTTATTTTGATAATTATGTCTTATGGATTGTTCAAACCCCTTTTGTGGATTGTTTTAAATTTTGGTCATTTTATTTAAGGCCTATTGTTTGACTTTACCATTTTAATTTTACTAAGACATAGTTGAATTTTTTTTCAAAATAATGCTCTTAAATAAACTTATTATCGTTTCGGGTCGGATTGAAAACTAATTAACAAAATGGGGCTCTAGGAGGTTCGGAGTGAGGGTCGTGTGTAGGCGAAGCAATCCCGCCATTAGAAATGGCGGGTTTTTGAAATAATAAATTTCCGAAAAAAAAAAAAAAAAAAAAAAACTCTCAAATCCGCCATTGGGAATGGCGGGTTATTGAGCACTAACCCGCCACTCCCAATAGCGGGTCAAGGTGAATTATTTTTAAAAAATATCCAACAAGAAGATTTGAACCCAGGACCTCTAGATGGAGGTTAGAGGTCTTACCACTAGACTACAATTGATGCCTTGATAGTTTACTACATTTATATCATCTTATCCTTGCTCATTTAAAAAAAAAAATTCACCTTGACCCGCCATTGGGAGTGGCGGGTTAGTGCTCAATAACCCGCCATTCCCAATGGCGGGTTTAAGAGTTTTTTTTTTTTTTTTTTTTTCGGAAATTTATTATTTCAAAAACCCGCCATTTCTAATGGCGGGATTGCTCCGCCTAAACACGACCCTCACTCCGAACCTCCTAGAGCCCCATTTTGTTAATTAGTTTTCAATCCGACCCGAAACGATAATAAGTTTATTTAAGAGCATTATTTTGAAAAAAATTTCGACATAGTTACAGTGTGTTTTAATCCCGACTCTACGGTGTTTCCGCCACTGTATCGCGTTAGATTTTCTAGGGGATTACAACCCTAGCTTAGCCCACCATTGACCCCGTCGCTGAACAACAATGAGTTCGCAACAAACCAACCTCCACCCAACTAAAATTTCCCAACGCGACTCTATACGAAACCTGCCTGATAGGTCTAAGAACAGCCGTATCACTAGGAATCAAAAATTCTAAAGTACATGGAGATTCATCCCTGGTAGTCAACCAAGCCACAGGAACCTGGAAAGTCCATAGTGAAAACCCAACCCCATACCAAGCCAAAAATAGAACCATTGTCTCGGGAATTCACCAGAAGTGACTTCATACACATACCCCGCAAAGAAAACCAATTCGCTGATACATTATCCAAACTAGCCTCGCGAATAAACACGCCCGATCACCTCTTCTCCGTGCCCATCCGTGTAGAAAGAAGCAAACAACCCCGAAACCAACGACGAACATTGGTACAAAGCAATCCTAGACTTTAAAACCCACGGGTCATATCCACCCGACACTAATAGCAAAAACAAAAGAGCCCTACAAATACAAGCCACCCATTACGTCCTGAATCAAGGCCTACTGTATAAACGAACCCCACAAGGGGTCCTCCTTAGATGCATAAACAAAGACCAATCCGAGAGAGTCATGGAAGAGGTACACGACGGAGAGTGCGGACCCCACATGAGTGCACACCTACTAGCCTGAAAAATAATGAGATTGGGATATTACTGGATTACCTTGGAGGCAGACTGACGACGTCACGTTCGGCACTACCACAATTGCCAAATATTCGCCAACATCCAACACCTACCTCCTTACCCTCTACACACAATAGTCACACCCTGGCCTTTCTCTACCTGGGGAATAAACATCATAGGGAAAGTACACCCATCCGGGACCGGTGGACATTGCTTTCTTTTAGTAGCCGTGGATTACTTCACCATATGGGTAGAAGTTGCCTCTTACACCGTACTTACCTCGAAACGAGTAGTCAAATTCTTGGAAAACAACATCATTTGCCGCTACGGTGTACCTCACGAAATCATTAGCGACCAGGGGGCTCACTTCAGGGTCGATACCCAAAACTCCTAGACAAGTACAAAATCCAAAGACACAATCTTCACCCTATAGACCACAAACCAACGGGGCCGTAGAAGCAGCCAACAAAACCATAACCACAATCCTCAAGAAAATAATAGACAACTGCCAGGATTGGCCAAACAATATCCCCTTCGCCTTGTGGGGATACCGAACATCCTACAGAACACCCACCGGAACCACACCATATTACCTAACCTACGGTTGCGAAGCCGTCCAACCAATAGAGCTGGAGATACCCTCACTAATAGTATTTGTTGAAAGTGGCATCCCTGAAGAAGAATGGAACCAAAAACGGTACGACGAGCTAGTACACCTAGATGAACATAGGATACATACAAGCGTACCAACAACGCATCCAACGAGCCTTTAACAAACGAGTAAAATCCTGGAACATACGCGAGGGAAATTTAGTAATCAAATCCATTAGAGCACCCCTTCCCATCAACCCTAGAGGGAAATTCAAACTAAACTGGGCGGGCCCCTACCTCGTTAAGAAAATACTCTCGAGGGGTGTCGTGATCCTCACCGACCTAGATGGACAAGAGTTCTCAACCCCGACCAATATGGATCAACTCAAACGATACTACCCGTAAACACCCTGGAAACCATGTCCCGACCTCCGACTTAGGGGAAAACAAAAAAAAACGACAACAACAAAACAAAAAATCAAGTTCCCAACGATAATTGGCATAAACGAGTCTAAAGCAAACTCACTCACATTTTGTTTTTTTTTAAAAAAAAACAGTAAAGAACTACGAACATGGTTTGATTCCGCCCGAAAGCGGAAACGTAGGCAACCCTTTCCCGGGTACAACTAAACATCTAAACAAAACAGTCGATTAATGGATTCGTGAGTAAATCGGGATTCCTCCCACGACCCAGTCAATGAGTGAATTAAATGACGAAGCACAAACGATGAGTCGAGGATGGGGTGAAAACCCGAAAGGGCGCCCCGTGCAAAATGAAGAAACGAGTTGCGAGCCGTCGTAAAAAAGAAAAAGAAAAATAAACGACGAGCCGAGGACGGGGTGAAAACCCGAAAGGACGCCCCGGGCAAAATGAAGAATCGAGTTGCGAGCCGTCGAAAAAGTGAGAAACAAAAAAAAGTAAAGAAATAGCAAAAATCAAAACAAAAACAAAAAAGGGTGAGCCGAGGACGGAGTGAAAACCCGAAAGGGCGCTCCGAGTAAAATGAAGAATCGAGTTGCGAGCCACCACACAAAAAAAAAGAAGAATAAAAAAATAAAAATGTGCTTCTCATTAATAAAAAAATTCGGTTAAATCGAGCCTTTGTCGAGGCATCCACATTAAAAATCCGATATCCGGACGTCTCGGAAAATCAACAGCGTGTCTAATCTCTGCAAAAACTAGTACTGATACGCCACATATTATCAACTAGTAATACATAATATAAATGGCTGGGCTCTACCGGTCCAATTCTTCCTCACCCTTGTCGCCCGGGTACAACTGCTTGCGTTCTTTCTCCGCGATTTTTTGAAAGGAAGCCTCTAACACCCTATCCAAACGTGAGTTCAGCAAATCCCACTTTCTCTGCTCTTTCGCAGCTTTAATATGGGTGTTGTCGGTCTTGGCCCGTTCGGATGAACTGACTAAACTAGGATCGGTCCCACTGTCTCCGGTTAGGCACTTAGTCTCTCGAGTCTCCTCTTCTCCTCTTAACGACGCTATCTTCCTAACTTTTGAGGCGGTCTGTCCTGACGGGTGTTCACAAACCCTCTTCCGAACGGAAGTATTGTCAGTCGATCGAGCAACAGGGCGTAAAAACTTCTGCTCCCAAGACACCCTGAACCCCCTAAGCAAGTCCTCGGTCCATGGATCAAAACTAGAAATGACCTTAGCCTCATCTGGAATAGGAGGGCGGACACCCATTTGATTTGACAACATGCCCGGGTAAATATAAACTTGATCCCTCGTGGATACTAATAACAAAGCCCAGGTCGAAGACGAAAATGGAAACCCTACGCACCCACTTATATTCCACCACGGGATGGACCACCTGATGATGACATCTCCCCTAACCAAATAGGAAAACCAACCCTCCTCTTCGGGACTTTTGCTCCACGACAGCACCATCTTCCGCCCCGTGAAACCCCCGTAGTTGTAGTCCTTGAAACACCGGGGAAGGTCGATTAAACCGAGCCGCTCTTGCAATCGAACCTGCACGAAAAAAAACGACGAAGTGTCACACCTCCTAAGTCAAAACAACCACAAAACAAGTGAAACCTAGCTAAAAGAGAAAAACAAAAAAACCACACCTGTAAAATGGTCCTAGAACCCCGAGAAGGTATCCCCTGTAACGAGACACTAGCATCAAGATCGAGAACAAGTTCACCTAAAATAAGCAAAGAGGTTAATCGTCCACGTTCCATAGCCTCTACCACATCTGACACTCGAGGATTACCCCAACCTTCACGTGACCGCGCATCCTCAAAAAGATAGTAACAAGCGATAGCAACGTTAAAAGCGCGCCTACATGCCAAGATCGAAACATGACGAGAGCCAACTTGTGAGAATGTCCTAGAAAGCAACTCTAGGTTAAGACCATCCACACGAAAATAGCCTTTAGCCTCCTCTAATGAAGAAAGGTCCAAAAAGTGGTAAAGTTGTTCCACGTAAGCACCATCCCCACAAGGCACACAAGGTCGAACCGAACTCCACCCGCCTATAGCATCTATCTCTTCAGGCAAAGGGCAAACTTTGCCCCTGGGGAAAGCAAAAACATGATATTTTGGGTCCCAAAATCTAGAGCATGCCCGTAAAAGATCATCCTGTACTTTGACTCGTCTTAATGCAACAACCGTCGACAAACCATCGTTCGAACTAACCTCGGAATGACATTTCTTAGACAAACTCGCCCACTCGGTCAAGACATTCCCGAAACCCGAAATGACCCTAGAGATTATCCTATACCTTACGGATATCCTAGTTTGCCTAGAACATACACCCATGACCCGCATATATAGCCCTAAACCTACAAAAATGAGGAAATAACAAAAATTTCCATAACCCGGAACTCGAACCGCACCGGCCGACGCGCCCGAGTCTCCGACCGCCCAAGCCCAGGCGGATCAGAACCCAATTGCCAGAATCTGAGCGCCTAAAGCCAGGCAGGACTCAACTCGAGCAGCCTAAGGATAGAAATTTGAACCCCCATGATCACCACCCTATATTTTGGACACCAAAAACGACCTCACAAAGTCACTAGAGACCACCCCGAAAACCGAGATATCCATGAAAAGCCACTGGAACGTGAGTTCACTCGTCGGACGCACGAGACTTAGATGTTTTTTATTTTTTTAGGGGGATAAGCTACCCCACTTAGGTGTGTCGTAGCCTTTTTAACGGTTATCGTCGAGTCACCTCTATAACCTAACGAGGCAATATCATGAATATATAAAAAGTGGTCCAGCTTTTTTTTCAAAAGTCGTCCGAATTTCAACCTCGGTCCCATTTTGAATGCCAAAACAACCGCGCTCATCTTTGGACATGTGTCATCAAAGCACATTGATATTTCACATCTCGAGTCAAAAACGTTTTAATCGACGTACTACCTGATCCGATTCCCGGCTCAAACAAACGCATTTCAAAACATCCGAAAGAAGCTGTTTTCACCCTCTCATGCAACGCTAACACACCCTAAACCGAGTCACGTCGCAAAACGAATGAACGCAAAAATGATTATTTGTCAATCTAGGTAAATAATTCGCCAAACGAAAACACAAGACTAATCCAACCAATTCAAATGCTAAGAATCTAAGACGAATATACAACATATACAAATCTAGGCTAAGAAGGACCTCTAGAAGCCGCACCGACGGCAATCACGATCTCACAAAGCTGATCATCTAACCCTAGGTCCTCCAGGTCTATAAGGGGAGACTCACTACCGTCCATCCCCGATAGCATATCTAGGGTAGCCGTCTCGGGAACCCCTCCAGCCTCCTCCATAGCACCCGTAGCCTCAGCATCGACCTCAACCTCCCTCTCGACCCCATGACTGACGTCACCTTGTGTAGAGGTTTCACCCCGAGTCCGAGCCAGCTGCTCCTTTAGGAAGGCGATCTCGTCAGCCCGAGATTGCAGGAGCCGCTGTGACTCAACCTCTCTCGCCTCGAGCTCGGTCACCTGAGTCTCCAGCTGTCCCACCATATTCGGAACATCCTGCAAATACACTTAAGCATTAGTAAAGTACACAAACAGCCTAGAAAGCCACCATAGTCACGTAAACTCACCGATTGAGGCCCCGAAGTGTCACGGGAGACCCTCGAGGCATAAGCCCAGAAGCAGTTGGCAGCCTGCCACAACCGCTGATGACAAGCCGACGAAACCTAAAAAGTAAAACCATAGAGGTTAGGCAAGTCGACCCTAATCCTTAGAGCCCAAGCAAAGGACAATAAAAACAAGACTCACCCGGTACACTCGATAACGCCACTCTATCCCGGCATCCTTTTCCTCGACAGAACACCGGGGGAGGGGCTCAGTGAAAGGTATCCCAACCGCGTCGACACTAAGCAGTGTTAGGGGAAAATCTGGGGGCTGGATCTCATCAGCCGGATCGGTCAGCTGAGAAGACAACAGATTGGTCGGTCATAAGGCAAATAGACAACAAACCGCAAAAGCAAATCATAGAACCAAAATTAGAATCATACCACGAGGCGGTACCAAGCCAACCGCCAGGTGACGTGAGATAAGTAGGAGGCACCAGGCACCAGGAGTGTATCCCCTCCTTCGCCGTCCCTGTCCTCAAGAACCTCTGTGGCGGTCGGTGGTCTAAACATGGTCCGGGGAGGATCCACCGGCACCCTGAAGTCATCATATAGGCCCTGACGCACCAACCGCTCGCCCAGGTACCAAACCGGGCGAATTAACGCAGGAAGAAGCATCTTCCTATAGCTCCGCGGCCTCAGCTCCGCAGTCACGTACTCCAGCACGCCCTCATAATCGGCCCAAGGGCGGGCCATAAACTACACAAACAAAACCAACATCCTAATGAATCCCAAAGCTTGGGTGCTATGCAAAAAACTTACACCTACTAAGAAAGTAAAAAAACACCTACTGACTATAGAAGGAAAACTTACATCTTCAATGCGTAGCTTGTTAACTAACGCATTCTCCACCGGGTAATGGCTGATTGTGCTCTTAGGCTGAGCCAGTCTCCACTCAATCCCCGCCGGGAACCTCTTCGGGTGCGCCTGTACCGTTTTGGGCGCCAGACATGGGAATAAGAATAAATCCACGCCTGTAGGATTCCAAAGCAAACTTTAGCAAAATCAAGCCGAAACTAAATAAAACTTCAAATACAAAAGTGAGAGATAATGACTAACCTCCAGTATAAGGCCCGGACCCACGATGGGCATAGCTGAGGCTGACCCAATCACCAGCGGCCTCACCATGACTTGCAGGCAACGAGTCATCTCCGCGAAAGCCGCGGTCACCCAATTGTAGCTCCCTAGCTGGGTCGGCTTAGCCAGGAAGGGCCAGGATCCTAGTGCTGAACCTCTTGCCCTTGTCCGAGAAATGGGTCGACCATAGGAAATACCACAGCCACAATCGAGCATCCTGCTCCGGTATGTTAGCCTCCCAATTCTCTAACACCGCCACTCGCTCGAAGTGGTCGGTGATTTAAGAACTCACTAAAGCGTGAGGCGTACTATATGCCTCACGCGGCAGACAATCCCCGATGAGGCTCCGTACCTCGTCGCTATATAGGCTAGGACCCTCGACGGCCCACCTAATCCTATCCGGACCCCAGGGCATACCGCTAATCATCCCAAAGTCCTCTAGGGTCATGCCGACCTCCCCAAAAGCCATGTGGAAGGTCGACGTAGTGTCATGAAAGCGATCTACCATCGCCCTAATCACCATAAGGTTGCATTTTGTTTGGCAACCCACCAGCCTAGCCCATTGCCCGACCACGGGACCTAGAGCGGTCCTCTGGATAATTACCTTTACCGAGGGGGTCAACTTCTGATGATAGACATCAAGGCATGTGGTAAAGCCCGAGAAGGTCCTCATCGGACCTGGGGACTGCAAACCGAAACAATGCAAAGATAAACAAAACAAAACAAGCCTAACCAAAACAATAAATAGCAAAACCTGAGTCATAACCAACGAGCACGAATAGGACACTCACCAAACCCCGTACAATGCGGCTAGAAATGTGGCAGTCAAAATGAAACATCAGCTGATGGTTGTCCCAATCCCGAGCCCACTCGGGATCCTCGTAAACAATCTCCTCGTTCTCCGGTACCGGAACCGGAAGATGAGCCCTCCTAGCCACCGTCTCCGGAAGCCTGCGCTTCTTCACCCTATTGAACTCAGCCTCGTTAGTTGTCTCAGGGTCGCGTCGCTGAGACGAGACACTCCTACGTTTTCTACGAACCCCTCGGAGAGTTTACGAACTAGTCCCGGCAGCCTCCACACTAGCGCTAGCTCTAGCACTAGCACCAACTGAAGAAGTTCCTTCGGGACGCTCGGTGTCACCTTTAGCTGTAAAACAAGCCCAAAACAAAAAACACACATCTTCGATCAGGCTAAATCAGCTTAAACAAGTCAAAATAGGCCCAAAATCTCGGATAAAGATATCAAAATTCCAAGAAAGCCTCCAGCACACATTTTCGGCCCAGGTCATAATGGAAGTAGTTTCGGGAATATCCGGTATCGTTACGGCACCTTTTGGTCCGTCTTAAGACACACAAAACCCTACGGAAGGTCCTAAAGATCATCTTAGCCCATATATAAGGGTCAACAAGAGAGCTACCCACATCCTTATAAACACTATTTGAGCAAAAGTACGTAAAATAATCACAGGAATAATTGGGAGACGGTCCCTAACCCTAGCATTCCAAACATATTTCCCATAGCAAGCCATTGTCACACATCGAACATACTTATTGAGCTTATAAACACCTCAACAAGCTATAATCGACCCCAATTTGACGATAAAATCAAGTACAAGCATCGAAACTCAGCGAATAAAAAACACCCAAATCGGTTTTCTAGGGTTTCCAACAAACCAACTCATGATCAATCTAATTAAGCAAAACTGACATTAAAGAAGTAAAGAACACTACCCCGGAGTCGACATTGTCGTGAAAAGCGGAATCGAAACGAAATTCGGCAAGAAAAATCGAAGAATTCGAGTTTGAGGCGAAGACGACGACGCGTTCGAATTCTTTGTGGAATAAACGAACACCCCAATCTTCGCATTACTTAAGCAGACCTGATCCACGAAAATCAGACCGCCCCAGCTGACGCGCTCGAGTCCTTGTGCGCTGGGGGCGGAGCGCTGAAGGACACGCGCCTAACTGACCCAGGCCAAATTAAAACAAAGCAAAACAAACACGACTCAGAGACAATACATATACACCTTTTAAGACAAGCAAAATAACAATAACGGAACAACTACTAATTAACATCGAGAACACACTCCCAACTAATAAACAAGCACTTGACGCTACATCTGGACGCGTAGCGAAACAACAAGGACTAACATAAGCAAACTCTGAACAAACTCAAGATCGATGCATAGATAGTTTTGAGAACGGATCTCGGAATCACTCGGGTCTATTTAGTGTGTTTTAGTATTTGTGGTTGAAGTTGGGACGTTACGTATTTTAGTATATGCTTGTGGGCCTAGCGCCCACATCTAGAGTTATTATAGTGCATAATAATAGAAAGTCCAAATATGGAAAGTTGTATTTAGATGACAACCTAGTGACGATACGACTTCGAAAGGCGGATCCTCCTAGCTTGACTAGTTAACCCGGCAGAGTTCCGTTATCGTTTGACCTTCCCGCAGCTATTCCGGCAGAGCTCCGTTATTATTTGCTAGTTCTGTGGCTGATCCGACAGAATCTGAGTACTAATTTTGAGCTAGTCGATCACAGACACCTCGGTATCGAGTGGAGTGCTCGAAGGTGAGGAGTAGCGTCGATGTCGCGTTTTTATCGGAACTACGATCGAGTGGATCGTTTGCCTCAGGTGTCGGAGTGCGATCCCTTAGCGAGAGTTTTTGAGGGGGAAGAGAAGATTGAATGTTGTGTGTCGAAATGAGGGCGTGAAGGGGGGTATTTATAGGTGTTTTCGGCCCTCGTCGCCATATGGACACGTGAGCTGGGGCGTGCTAAGACTCAGGCACCTGGGTCCGAGCGTGGGGAGACCCAGGCGCGTCAGGTGGGGCGGTTGGAGTTCTGAGGATACGGTTTTGATACTTTCCAAAACCGAGAGGGAGGAGCATGATACATTACTTGGGGATGAAGTTTACCCCGGGTTTGACCTAGCGCCGTGGGTTTAGTGGGCCTCGGGCGTTCATCCCGAGGTTCGCGTGGCGCGGTGTTGACTCGGTTTGAGTCTCGGGGTCCCGGTGTCAGAATTGACTCTAATTGGTGTCTATGCGACCGTAACGACACAACTAAGGCTGCCATCATGTTAGTTTTAATTTTTCCGAGTAATTATTTGATCCGTTTTATAGGAAAACTATCTAAAACATCACGAACCCGCGTCGCGTTGCAGTCCTATCGTCATCGGGTGTTTGCTGGGCACTTCTGCAGCCACCAGGTCTAAATCTGGGTGTCTACAGAAGCCCCCACTTTGACTGAGGCTTGGACAAGGCGAAAGTCAAAGTATAGCCCCCCAGGTCAATTGTAGATTACGACCTGGTGGCTGTCCGGTCGGGTCGTTTAAGTCTGTTGGACTACGTGGTGAGGCTCGCCAGCCAAGGCTGAGAAGTCATACCTGACGTCTTCGCTTGTGGTTGATCGCAGGGGCCCGGGCCGTTACTTGACATCTTGTTCTTGATTCTTTGTGCGCGCGCACATTGTCTTTTTCTGTTTATTTAGAAATTTTGTTTAATTTTAAGTGTTCTTTACGCGCTAGCAACGCATTAAGTCGGCTTTTATTTGCAAGTATATTTTGGGCTGCCTGTGAACCCTTGATGAAACAAAATGTTCGAGGGCGTTAGTCTCCACTCGAGCGGTCGTCTTTGTGATGCTTATGACCCCTAGGACAAGGTAAAATGATATAAAACTATTCGAGGGCATCATTCTCCACTCGAATTGAAGTTACTGTGGGGGTATAAGACACCTTCGAGGGCATTAGTCTCCTCTCGAATTAAAATTGCTGTGGAGGTATAAGACTCCTTCGAGGGTGTTAGTCTCCTCTCGAATAAAAATTGCTATGGAGGTATAAGATTCCTTCGAGGGCGTTAGTATCCACTCGAAAAATTGTTGTCTTGGGCGTTTGTATCCACTCGACAAATTGCTGTGGAGGTATCAGACTCCTTCGAGGGCGTTAGTCTCCTCTCGAATAAAAATTGCTGTGGAGGTATAAGACTTCTTCAAGGGCGTTAGTATCCACTCGAAAAATTGCTGTCGAGGGCGTTAGTATCCACTCAAAAAATTGCTGTCGAGGGCGTTAGTATCCACTCGACAAATTGCTGTGCCTCCGGGATAACTAAGACCCCCTCGGGCAAAATTGCTGTGCCTCCGGGATAACTAAGACCCCTCGGGCAAAATTGTTGTTGCTGTGCCTCCAGGATCACTAAGATCCCTTGGGCAAAACTCCTCGAGGGCGTTAGTCTCCGCTCGAGTAGTTGTCCTTTGGGATGCCTCTGACCCCTTGGACGAAATTGTTGTTGCTGTGCCTCCGGGATCACTAAGATCCCTTGGGCAAAACTCCTTGAGGGCGTTAGTCTCTGCTCGAGTAGCTTTCCTTCGGGATGCCTCTGACCCCTAGGACAAAATTGCTATTCGTTTATTTGTTTTTGTAAAATGCTGGCGTTGTGAGTTTGTCTTAATTTTGTTTTACAGGCTTGTCTTATTTTGTTCGGGTTTGTTCTTGCTTTTGTTTCGTTTTTATTGAGTTTGCTCAAAGTTTGCCTACATTAGTCTTTGAAACACCCCACATTGATTGAAGATGTCCTATTTATGAGCTTTGCTTAAAGGGATTTGAAGTACTACTCATATCAACAAAGTGCACTTTCTTTTCTGGTCATCCATGCAAAAGAACTCCGCAGTTAAGCGTGCTTGGCTGGGAGCAATCTTAGGATGGGTGACCTCCTGGGAAGGTTTCCAGGATGCACATGAGTGAGGACAAAATGCGCTGGAAAGGACTCGTGTTGGTCTGTGGGACCAGTACAAAGCCTGGCGAGCTACCGCGGTTACATTTCTGGTCCTAGGATTGGGCCGGGGTGTTACAAATGGTATCAGAGCAACCCTGCGACCGTGCATTTGGCACCTAGCGGGGGTGGATTCTGGGTCAGCGGTTATGCTGCCAGGCGCAACGAGGACGTTGCGTTCTTCAAGTGGGAGTGATTGAAACACCCCACATTGATTGAAGATGTCCTATTTATGAGCTTTGCTTAAAGGGATTTGAAGTACTACTCATATCAACAAAGTGCACTTTCTTTTCTGGTCATCCATGCAAAAGAACTCCGCAGTTAAGCGTGCTTGGCTGGGAGCAATCTTAGGATGGGTGACCTCCTGGGAAGGTTTCCAGGATGCACATGAGTGAGGACAAAATGCGCTGGAAAGGACTCGTGTTGGTCTGTGGGACCAGTACAAAGCCTGGCGAGCTATCGCGGTTACATTTCTGGTCCTAGGATTGGGCCGGGGTGTTACAGTCTTGGTTGTTTTGTTACACGTCCGGGTGTAGCGTTTAGGTTAAGTGTGTTTCTTATGCTTGTTTTATTGTCGGGAGTGTATTATCGATGTTGGTTAGTAGTTGTCCCATTATTGTTGTTTTGCTTTGTCTTAGTAGGTGCATGATTTATATTTATCGACTTCGAGTTCATTTTCTTTGCTTTATTTTAATCTGTGCCGTTTTCTCTGCGGCTCAGTGTTCGGGAGCTTAGCCCCCAGCGACCAGGACTCGGGCGTGTCACTCGAGGCGGTCGGGTTTTTGCGATCCGAGTCTGTTTAAGTAATGCGAAAGTTCGGGCGTTTATTCATTCATCCATAAAACTCGACTGCATCAAGTCATTCGCCCCAAACCGCCTCCTCGACTTTTCCTTGCTAAATTTCGTTTCAGTTTCTGCAATAAATTACGACAATGTCGACTCCGGGTTAGTATTCTTTGCTCGCTTAATGTCGGTTTTGTTTGATTTGATTGATTATGAGTTGGTTTTGTTGAAAACCCTAGAAAATTGATTTGGGTGTTTTTTATTTACTAATTTTTGGTGCTTGTGCTTGGTTCCATTGTTAAATTAGGGTCGATTAGAGCTTGTTAGGTTAGTTATATGCTTGATAAGGATGCTCGGGGTGTGACAACGGCCTTTTATGGGAATGTGTTTGGAACGCTAGGGTTTAAGGATCGTTTCTCGATCATTCCCGTATTTGTTTTGCATAATTTTATTCAAATAGTATTTATGAGGATGTGGGTAGCTCTCTTGTTGACTCTTATGGACTAAGATGATTTTTAGGACCTTCCGTAAGGTTTTGTGTGTCTTAAGACGGACCAAAAGGTGCCGTAATGATGCCGGATTTTCCCGAAACCACTTCCATTGTGACCAGGACCAAAAATGGGTGCTAACGGCTTTTGCGTAATTTTGATATTTTTGTCCGAAATTTTGACCCTATTTTGACCTGTTTAAGCTGATTTAGCCTGACTAGGGTTATGTTTTTCTGTCTTTTTGGTTTTCTTTACAGCTAGAGATGGTACCGAGCGTCCCGAGGGGACTTCCTCGGTTGGTGCTAGTGCTAGTGCCAGTGCTAGTTTCGAGGTTGCCGGGGCTAGTTCGCAGACTCCTCGAGGGATTCGCAGGAGACGTCGGAGTATTTCGTCTCAGCATCGCGATCCCGAGACTATTAACGAGGCTGAATTTGACAGAGTGAAGAAGCGTAAGCTTCCAGAGACGGTTTCTAGGAGGGTTCACGTTCCGGTTCCTGTACCGGAGAATGAGGAGACTGTCTATGAGGACCCTTAATGGGCTCAGGATTGGGACGGTCATCAGCTGACGTTTCACCTTGACCTTCATATTTCTAGCCGCATCGTGCGGGGCCTGGTGAGTGTTCTACTCGTGCTTATTGGTTTATGATTTATTATTTGCTATTATATTTTTTGCTCGGATTAGGTTGGTGGGTTTGTTTCATTTATCCTTGCATTGTTTCGGTTTGCAGCCCCCAGGTCCGATGAGGACTTTTTCGGACTTTACTACGTGTCTCGACATCTACTTTCAGAAGTTGACCCCCACAGTAAAGGGGATTATCGAGTGGACTGCTCTGGGTCCCGTGGTTGGACAATGGGCGAGGTTGGTGGGTTGCAAGACTAAGTGTAACCTTATGGTGATTAGGGCGATGATAGATCGCTTTCATGATACTACCTCGACCTTCCACATGGCTTTTGGGGAGGTTGGGATGACCTCGGAGGATTTTGGAATGATTAGCGGCCTGCCTTGGGGCCCAGATAGGATTAGGTGGGCCACCGAGGGCCCTAGTCTAGATAGCGATGAGGTGCGGGGCCTTATCGGGGATTGTTTACCGTGTGAAGCATATAGTGCGCCTCACGCTATAGTGAGTTCTTATATTACCGACCACTTTGAGCGAGTGGCGGTGTTGGAGGGTCAGGAGCCCAACACGTCGGAGCAGGATGTCCGGTTGTGGTTGTGGTATTTTCTAGTGGCGACCCATTTCTCGGACAAAAGGCGAGAGGTTCAGCACTAGGATCTTGCCCTTCCTGGCTTAGCTGACCCAGCTGGGGCGCTACGACTGGGTGATTGCGGCTTTTGCGGAGATGACTCACTGTCTGAAAGTCATGGTGAGGCGGCTGGTGATTGGGTCGGCCTCAGCTGTGCCCATCGTGGGTCCGGGCCTTATACTGGAGGTTAGTTGTTTTTCTCGCTCTTGTATTTAAGGTTCTACTTAGTTTCGGCTTGATTTTGCTAAGGTTATTTTGGGATTAATTCAGGCTTGGATCTACTCCTATTTCCCGTGTTTGGCACCTAAGACGGTGCGGGTGCACCCAAAGAGATTTCCGGCGGGGATCGAGTGGAGGCTCGCTTAGCCTAAGAGCACGATCAGCCATTACCCGTCGGAGAATGCGTTAGTGAACAAGCTACGCATTGAAGATGTGATTTTCCTTTTTTCCTTTTTATGGCTTACAACTTTAAATAGCCCCCAAGGTTCGGGTTTTACTAAGATGTTGGTTTTGTTTGGGTAGTTTGTGGCCCGCCCTTGGGCTGATTATGAGGGCGTGCGGGAGTATGTGACTACGGAGCTGAGGCCTAGAAGTTATAGGAGGATGCTCCTTCCTGCGTTGTTTCGCCCAGTCTGGTATCTGGGCGAGCGGTTGGTGCATCAGTGCCTATACGACGATTTCAGGGTGCCGGTTGATCCTCCCCGGACCATGTTTAGACCGCCGACCGCCAAAGAGGTCCGCGAGGATAGGGACGGAGAGGGAGGCAACACACTCTTGGTGTCGGGTGCCTCCTACCTATCTCACGTTACCCGGCGGTTAGCTTGGTAGCGCCTCGTGGTAAGGTTCTAATTTTGGTTTCTAGATCTGCTTTAGGGTTTATTGTTTATTTGCCCTTTGACCGACCAATATGTTGTCTTCTCAGTTGGCCGATCCGGCTGATGAAATCCAGCTCCTAGATTTTCCCCTGACGCTACTTAGAGTGGATGCGGCTGGGATACCCTTCACTGAGTCCCTCCCCCCGTGTTCTGTTGAGGAAATGGATGTCGGGATTGAGTGGCGTGACCGGGTGTACCGGGTAAGTTTTTTTTTTTCGTTTGGGTTCTAAGAATTAGGGTCGATTTGCCTAACTTTTATGGTTGCATCCTCAGGTTTCCTCCGTTTGCCATCAGCGGTTATGGCAGGCTGCCAACCGCTTCCGGGCCTATGCCTCGACGGTCTCCCGTGACAATTCGGGGCCTCGATCGGTGAGTTTACGTGACTAAGGTGACTTTCTAGGGTTTTGGTGTACTTTCCTAATGCTTAAGTGTATTTACAGGATGCTCCGGATATGGTGGGGCTGTTGGAGACTCGGGTGACCGAGCTCGAGGCGAGAGAGGTTGAGGCACAACGACTCCTGCAATCTCGAGCTGACGAGATCGCCTTCCTAAAGGAGAAGCTGGCAAGATCCCAGGGCGAGGTCTCGGCACAGGGTGAGGCTAGACATCAGATCGAAAGGGAGGCTGAGGTTGAGGCTGAGGCTGCGGGTGCTACGGAGGAGGTTGGAGGGATTCCCGAGACAGCTACTCTAGACATGCTGTCGGGGATGGACGGTAGTGAGTCTCCCCTTATAGACCTGGAGGACCTAGGGTTAGATGACCAGGTATGTGAGATTGTGATTGTCGTCGGCACGGCTTCTAGGGGTCCTTCTTAGCCTCGATTTGCGTGTGGATTTGTGTATGTTGTATATTTGATTTTAACATTTTAGTACTTGAATTAGCTGCATTAGCCTTGCGTTTTTGTTTGGCGAATTGTTTACCTAGATTGACGAGTAATCACTTCAAGTTCGGTTTGTTTGCGACTTCGTTGTAGTTCAGGACGTTTTAGAATGCGTTGATATTGCATGAGAGTGCGAAAATGCTTTTTCAGATTTTTTGAATTGCATTAGTTTAAGCCGGAGATCGGATCAGATAGTATGTCGATTAAAATGTTTTGACTCGAGATAGACGAGATGTAAAATGCTAGCGTAAACATTGGTGTGTTTTGACCGAGTATAACGAGTTTTGTGCGAAGTCGGAATTTAAATCCGGGCACTTTTTGAAAAAGTTAGACCGCTTTTTGCATACTCTTAATATTGCCATGTTAGGCTGCAGATGCGACCTGACGATAACCGTTAAAAGCCTACAACACGCCTAGGTGGGGTAGCTTATCCCCCTAAAAAAAATGAAAAGATGTCTAAGTCTGATGGGTCTGACGGGTGAAATGTGATATCTGCATGGACCTGTTACTCTCGCGCGGGCATTTTGGCTTTTGGAAAGGGGTTCCCCGACGTCAGGAGGTCATTCCCGACGTTTGGGGTTGTCGGGTGTGAGAGAAAGGTTAAAGATTGTGGAGATGATCGTACCACAGAATAAGGAAGCTATGTGGGTTGGTGTTGCTAAGTGCTCGACCAAAGAAGGCGTTAACGATCCTAGTTTTCATCAGTTCATCTAAACAGGCCGAGACCGACAAGACTCATATTGAAAATGTGAGTGAGAAGGCGACGTGGGATTGACTGGGCTCGCTTTTGGCTAGGGCGGTGGAAGCTTGTGTTAGGAGGGGTCGATGGTGAAAGACCCGAGCAAGTATACCCGAATGGCAAGGGAAAGGAAAAGTATACCCAACCGTTTAGTAATATGTTGTATTAATTGACATTACGTGGTGTATTAGCACTAGGTTTTGTGGGGTTTTATTTGACGAGTTGTCGTTCCTTGGGGCAGTCGGATTTTGGATGTTTGATGTAAAGGGCCTCGACAAAGGCTTGATTTGATTGATTTTGCATTAATGAGAAGCACATTTGATGGTGGGATTTGCCGTGGGTCCTACCGATCAATATTTAACCGACTATTTCTAGTGGGTAGCTAGGGCAAGTAGGGTCGATATCCACGGAGACGGTATTGTAAGGTCTAGACTAGGTCGGCCTAAAAACGAGACTAAGTCACAAACAAACACAAAGAAATGCTAATTGACAAACTATGATGGGAGAAAAGGTAAGACAAGGCTAACAATGAACTAGGCTAAAACAATGCTAAATGAAATAACTAAATACAAACTAAACAATGAACTAGAGAAATGATGACTAACTAAGAAGTTGAATCAAAAATGGAGAAGAAGTGGGTTAGGTTGGGTTCATAAGTGTAGTAGGGTAATTGGGGTGGTCAAGGGTGTTGGTGTCTCCTAATTGCTAGAGTCGGTCCGGGCTCTCGCTACGTAGACCAACACCGAGGTAAGTTCGCGCTCTCGCGTCTAAGACTAACCTCAACACAACCACATAATAGACAAACAATGAGAAGATGAGCACAAGTATGGGAAGCATGGCCACTACTACTCACACAAGCATATCAACAAACACATAGAATGCCCAATATATGACTAACAACAAAGATTCACCCTTTACCCCTAATCAAACCCTAATCACCCATAATCTACCCTTAACCCCCCTACTAACCCACAAGGAGACTACTCACTCATTATCAAACTAACCATAACAACAATAAGAGAAAACAACATCATAAACAAAACATCCATTATCAAGAACAAGAACATTAACAATAAACACTAAGTAAAGATTCAAACTTGAATAAATAACAAAGAACAAGAGTAGAGAGGATTATACCAACAACAAGATGATGAAAAAGATGTAAACTTGCATAAATAAGAAACCCAAATCAACTCCAAGGTTGTCAAGCTTGGATGAATCTTCAAGTATCCTCTTAATACAAGATTAACTAAACTAGCTTAACAAAGATTAACTAAGGATTAAAGAGAGATTAAAACTAATGTGAGGAACACTAATCTAGGGTTTGAATGCTTAATGGAGGCCTAAAATAATCTAGGGTAAAAAAAGTGTGCTTAAACATTACAAGGGAGGAGTATTTATGGGGTTACAAGAGTGAAGGAGGATGAAAAGAAGTCACGCGGCTACAGCTCCATGGTCCCCGACCGGGACTGGATTGGTCCCGACCGGGAAGGGATGGTCCCGACCGGGAAGGGATGGTCCCGGCCGGGAAGGGATGGTCCCGGCCGGGACGGACCCAGAACAGAACCTATGCCAAATGCGCACCTTATCCCGGACGGGATGAGGCAATACCCGTCGGGGATGAGTCTTGTAGGCCTCCAATATGATCTTTAAGGTTCCTCCTTGCTTCACATGGACTTCTCATTGACTCTCGGGTTTCGGGATCGATTCTAAGGGGCTCGGGATCGGGTCCCAAGGTCTCGGGGTTGAATCCAAGGCATCGAGTGATCGTTCCTCCGCTTCGTTGGCTCCGAAAAGTGTATGTATTGAGTCGGAATCGCTCCAACTCTTCATGAATGGTCTCGGGAACCTGAAACGAGCTAGAGGAAGCATAAGTAGCCCATGAACCGCTCCCAAGGAGCGATTCCGCAAGGAAATGGGACTAAAACACAGCAAATTAGGCACTACAAACTACACTTATCAACATTTATTTATTTATATATTTTTTTTTTGTGGTGGCTCGCAAGTCGATTCTTCATTTTGCCTGGAGCGCCCTTTTGGGTTTTCACTCCGTCCTCGGCTCACCTTTGTTTTGTCTTTTTTTTTTTTTTTAACGACGCCTCGCAACTCGAATCTTTATTTTGCTCGGGGCACCCTTTCGGGTTTTCACCCCGTCCTCGGCTCGTCGTTTGTGCTTCGTCATTTTAAGTCACTCATTGATCGGGACGTGAAGGGAGTCCCGGTTTGTACATGAATCGATTAATCGATTTTTTTTGTTCGGTTGTTTGGTCCCCGGCAACGGCGCCAAATTGATGGTAGGGATTTGCCGTGGGTCCTATCAATCAAGTAATACCAACTATACCTAACGGTAGCTAGGGTAAGTCGGGTCGTGTCCACGGAGACGGTTGTAGGTGTCTAGACTAGGTCTACCTAGAAACAAGGATAAGTCGCAAACAAACACAAAGAAATGATAACTGACAATCTATGATGGGAGAAGAGGTAAGGACTAGACTAGTAACGAACTAACTATAACAAGGCTAAAAGAAATGACTAGAGACAAACTAAACAATGAATAAGGGAAACGATTACTAACCAGAAGGATGAATCAAATAAGGAAGGGAGTAAGGTTAGGTCGGGTTCTTAAGTGTAGTAGGGTAATTGGGTGATCAAGGGTGTAGGTGTCTCCTAGTTGCTAGAGTCGGTTTGCGCTCTCGCGTCTAAACCTAGGTCAAGGTCGGTTCGCGCTCTCGCGTCAAAACCCAAGTCCGCACACTCGTGTCTAAGACTATACCCGACACAATCACACACTAGTCAAACAATGAGAAGATGAAGACAAATATGGGAAGCATTGGCCACTACTACCCACACAAGCAATTCAACAAACACATAGAGTGCCCAATATGTGACTAGCAACAAAAGATTCACCTTTACCCCCAATCAAACCCTAATCACCCATAATCCACACCTAATCCCCCTACTAACCCCACAAAAAGTCTACTCACTCATTATCAAGATAAAACTAACATGAACAAGAGAAAACAACATAATAACCAAAACATCCATAATTAACAAACACTAACAATAAACAATATGTAAAGATTCAAACTTGATGAATAAACAAAGAATAAGAGAAAAGAGATTATACCAACTACAATAGGATGAAAAATATGAGAACTTGAATTAATAAGAAACCCAAATAAAACTCCAAGGTTGTCAAGCTTGGAATAATCTTCAAGAATCTCCTTAATACAAGAATAATTACAAAGATTAACTAAAGATTAAAGGAAGATTAAACTAATGAGAGGAGAACTAAATCTAGGGTTTAAACAATGTTGTTCCGGTATGGAAACGGGTCCCTGACCTTGAGCTTCGCGGTTCTCCTCGGCACCGGATGCGTGCCGACGGTGATCCTGCATGGTGAACTCCGGGCCCGGGGGAACCCCCGGGGCAGAGCCTCCGACGCCCAAGTCAGTAAAATGTATGACTAAATATAGATATTTAGGGAGATAAGAGAGGTAGAGAGAGTAGGGAGGAATATGTTACCCTAACGACTTACGGCTCGGCCAAAATGTTACCCTGCCGATTTACGGTTCGCCCTGCCGACTTACGGCTCGGCCCTACCGACTTACGGCTCGGCCAAGATGTTGCCCTGCCGATTTACGGTTCGGCCCTGCCGACTTACGGCTCGGCCCTACCGACTTAAAACTCGGCCAAGATGTTGTCCTGTCGATTTACGGTTCGCCCTGCCGACTTACGGCTCGGCCCTACCGACTTACGGCTCGGCCAAGATGTTGCCCTGCCGATTTACGGTTCGGCCCTGCCGACTTACGGCTCGGCCCTACCGACTTACAACTCGGACAAGATGTTGCCCAGCCGATTTACGGTTCGCCCTGCCGACTTACGGCTCGGCCCTACCGACTTACGGCTCGGCCAAGATACTGCCCCGCCAACTTACGGCTCAACCTCGACGCCTGCAGAGACCACTGAGGTCCGCCAACCACCATGTGGAATTCTACGAAGACAACATTAATATTTACCCAACACCTATTCATTACTTTCATAGATAATGGGTAGAGGGCAATAGGGGAGGAGCCCCTGTTGCAAAGTTCAGGGAAATTAGACCCCCCCAACAAAAAAAAGGATTGATACACATTCAGCCTTGTATAGAGCATAAGTCCCTCTGCCTACCTCTGGGCAGGCAGGGGGCAGGCCCCCCCTGGACTTCGACCAGAAGCTAGGGTCAGGCCGGGCCCCATGCACCGAACCATAAATCCCTCTGCCTACCTCCGGGCAGGCAGGGGGCAGGCCCCCCTGGACTTCGACCAGAAAACCAGGGTCAGGTCGGGCCCCATGCGCCGAACCACAAGTCCCTCTGCCTACCTCTGGGCAGGCAGAGGGCAGGCCCCCCTGGACTTGGACCAGAAGCCAGGGTCAGGCCGGGCCCCATGCGCCGAACCATAAGTCCCTCTGCCTACCTCTGGGGAGGCAGGGGGCAGGCCCCCTGGACTTCGTCCAGAAGCCAGGGTCAGGCCGGGCCACATGCGCCGAACCATAAGTCTCTCTGCCTACCTCTGGGCAGGCAGGGGGCAGGCCCCCCTGGATTTGGACCAGAAGCCAGGGTCAGGCCGGGCCCATGCGCCGAACCATAAGTCCCTCTGCCTACCTCTGGGCAGGCAGGGGGCAAGGCCCCCTGGACTTCGACCAGAAGCCAGGGTCAGGTCGGGCCCCATGCGCCGAACAATAAGTCCCTCTGCCTACCTCTGGGCAGGCAGGCGGCAGGCCCCCCTGGACTTCGACCAGAAGCCAGGGTCAGGCCGGGCCTCATGCGCCGAACCATAAGTCCCTCTGCCTACCTCTGGGCAGGCAGGGGGCAGGCCCCCCTGGACTTGGACCAGAAGCCACGATCAGGCGGGCCCCATGCGCCGAACAATAAGTCCCTCTGCCTACCTCTGGGCAGGCAGGGAGCAGGCCCCCTGGACTTCGACCAGAAGCCAGGGTCAGGCCGGGCCCCATGCGTCGAACCATAAGTCCCTCTGCCTACCTCTGGGCAGGGAGGGGGCAGGACCCCCTGGACTTTGACCAGAAATCAGGGTGAGGCCGGGCCCCATGCGCCGAACGATAAGTCCCTCTACCTACCTCTGGGCAGGCATGGGGCAGGCCCCCTGGACTTCGACCAGAAGCCAGGGTCAGACCGGGCCCCATGATCCAAACCATGAGTCCCTCTGCCTACCTCTGGGCAGGCAGGGGGCAGGCCCCCTAGACTTCGACCAAAAGCTAGGGTCAGGCCGGGCCCCATGCGCCGAACGATAAGTCCCTCTGCCTACCTCTGGGCAGGCATGGGCAGGCCCCCTGGACTTGAACCAGAAGCCAAGGTCAGGCCGGGCCCCATGATCCGAACCATGAGTCCCTCTGCCTACCTCTGGGCAGGCAGGGGGCAGGCCCCCTGGACTTCGACCAGTAGCCAGAGTCAGACCGGGCCCCATGAGCCAAAACCATAAGTCCCCCTGCCTACCTCTGGGCAGACAGGGGGCAGGCCCCCTGGACTTCAACCAGAAGCCAGAGTCAGGCCGGGCCCCATGAGCCAAAACCATAAGTCCCCCTGCCTACCTCTGGGCAGACAGGGGGCAGGCCCCCTGGACTTCGATTAGAAAGAAGTGACAGGCCAGACGTCATAGCCGAGCCAGCAAGGTCTGAGGCACACTCAACTTTGTATAAAACATAAGTCCTTCTGTGTGCGTCAAAGATCCAGGGGGCATGGCTATCGAACTTCGGCCAGGTTAAGTGATCGGTCGAGGTAGGTCATTCGATTAACAAGGCCTAATGAATACTTGGCCTTGTAAAAAATGTAAGTCATTCTGCCCTCCTCAGAGGAGGCAGGGGGCACGTTTCTCGAGCTTCAACCAAAGCTCATAGATTGGCCAAGCCAAGATCGCCGGCCGACAAGGCCTAAAAAGTAAATACTCGAGCTTGTATTTAAGCATAAGTCCTTATGTCTACCTCCAAACAGGCAAGGGGCACGGCCCCCAGGTCCCAGATAAAGTCCATAAACTACCCTGGCAGACCTCTGGCACCCTGGCACATCCGTATGAGATATACCAGGGCATGAGCGTTGATCACAGGGCTTAGTGATTACCTAGTCATGTATAGAATGATAAAACCTCATGTACACCTCCGAGTACACAAAAGGCGCGACCTCTGACGCCCTGATAGAGTCCAAATGACGCTAGGGCAGACGCGCCAACAAGGCCAAATGAATACCTGGCTTCGCATAAAAAACAAAGTCCGTCATTTAGTTTGTCGGTCCAACCATGCTTGGCACCGGATCCGCATACTCAGTATCCGACTCCGCTGAGGGCAAATTGATGGGGATAAAACCCCCCAAACGCATAGGCCCGACTCCCGGGACTGAGATGGCCCATATGGGTCCTAGCCGACCCTATAGGCCGAACCCCCTATCAGACGACTCCCCTTATGGGTAGTCATTAAATGACTCAGAGAGACTTCTCTACTGATCACCATGCTAATATCATGGGTGACATCACCCTACTACATCCTTTCCCCTATAAATACCCCACTTAGGGTGAGGGGAAAGGGGGCAAATTCATTAAAGAGAAGAACCAATCACTGAGGAGGCACGCTGCCCAAAAATCCTCTTTGCAAGAGGTAATCATGAGCCGAAAAACATTCCGACTTTCTGCATATCCAATGCAGTTGAGCTTCCTTCCTCGGGGACCACCATCAACCTCCTATCCCAGAGATCGTCTGCCAAGGAGAACCCTGCTTCCCCTTAGCCGGCGAGGGCCAATTGATGGTGGTCCGAAGCCTGCAAGCGGGTCGCCCACCATTTGAGTCCCAGGGTGGCCCGACCCGGGAATAAAGATGGACCTACCAGGCAGGTCATGAAGCGAGAAGCCATCACTCCAAGGCATCAACCTGCCCGACAGGGCATCACCGCCCGCCGAGCAGGGCAACCAGTACTCCCTGCCTCCTGGTTCTTGGGTATTCACATGCCCAGCAGGAGTAGGGGAAATCAAGGGCCCTTCCGTCATTTTGCCTAAAGATAAAGGGGAATGAGTGGATGAGGTGAAGCCACTTGTCACCCCCTCATCCACCCCTTCTCTCACTCTCTCTCTTCCTTCCTCTCTCTTGTGGGAAGGTATAAATACTCTTCCATTTTCCCACAAGAAGGGGGTTGGAAATTCTCTCTCTAGACTCTCACTCTAAAAACCGCCGCCTAGTTCCTCACGAGCTAGGTTCGTTAAGGCATTTCACGGACTGACTTAGGCATCGGAGAGGGTTCCTCCGGACACCTCCGGGGCCCTGTGTGTTCTCTGTGCAGGGGCAGACCATCTCCGCCGGGAAAGTTCGACCATCGGAGTGAAGAGGAAGGGGAGAGTCAAGGAAGACTTACATCGATCACTTTTGAACTTCAATTACGTTAATTAAGATCCGTACTCAGAGTCGGGTTTAATTGTTTCCATACCGGAACAAATGTAGAGAGGCTTAAGATAGTCTAGGGTAATGTAAGATAGTGTACGATGCTTAAACAATACAAGGGAGGAGTATTTATAAGGTTACAAGAATGAAGGAGGAGAAAAGAATAAGTTGCGTGCTACAGCTCACTCATCCCGCCCGGGACGAGATGGTCCCGACCGGGACGGAAGCCTTCTCGGCCGAGACGCTCAAAACAGCAGCCCCCTAATTTGTGCACTCCTTCCCAACCGGGATGGCACTTGGTCCCGGTCGGGAAGGGTCTCTAGGCCTCCAATATGAGCTCTATATATGGTCCCTCCTTGCTTCTCATGGGCTTCTCACCGATTCTCGGGGCTCGGGATTGAGTCTAAGGGGCTCGGGAATGGGTCCCAAGGTCTCGGGGTCGAATCCAAGGCACCGAGTGATCGTTCCTTCTCTTCGTTGGCTTCAAAAGTGTATAAACGAGTCGGAATCGTTCCAATTCTCCGTGAATGGTCTTGGGAACCTAAAAGGAACTAGAAGAAGCATGAGTAGCCCAGAAACCGCTCCAAAGAGCGGTTCCACAAGGAAAACGGGACCAAAACACAACAAACTAGGCACTACAAACTACACTTATCAGTTGTACCCGGGGAAGGGTTTCCTACGTACCCGTGTTCAAACGGAACCAAACCATGTTCGTAGTTCTTTTTAGATGTGAGTGATTTTTATTTAAACTCGTTATGCCAATTATCGATGTGAGATGTTTAGAGTGTATTCACATGGGTTTTCACCCTAGTTAAAAATTATTGTGAAATGGTCGGGTGTGACCCCTTGACAGTGACAATTACCGAGATACCGTGTTTGGGTCAGGGTGACTGGCTTGGACGATTTTGGAATGTGGAGCTAGGTAGTGAGTGGCTCTGATGATATGAGATCTGGAGCTTGATTTCGTAATGTGGTAGGAAAGGGGAAGCTGACTAAAGATGACTCAAACTTCAATCGGGTAGGTTGTAAATTACGTGGGATCTGATTTTCATGACTGACCCTAATGGTTGAGGTTATCCTATTGAGCTTGAATCCTCAAAATTCTGGACTATCTCCTAACAGGTGTCTCGGGAAGGTCCTAAGGGTCGTAATGTAGGGAGGCTAGTGTTTGGGTGCTAGTTGACTTGTATGTTCATTTTTTCTCTCTTTTTTTGCTTTTTGTTCGGACTTTGCTTAAAGTCAAGTTGAATGATTGGAGGTTTCATTTTGACCGTTGAGTTTGGTCTTGATCATTGAATTTGGCTAGTTTAGTTTGGCCTTGGTTTCATTTTTTCTTTGTCTCTTTGTGGCCATTTCAGACTTCTTTTCCCTTTTTTTGTCAGACTAGCACCTATGGTGGGAAATGGTCGGTCTTTATTTGAGGGATGTTTATTGTGGGAAATGGGTTTGCCTTCCGTCCTTGATCACAAGCTAAGGGATTATCTAGATTCGTCATAGGATTCAGTAATGCTCGTTCTAAGGGGGTAATTATGTGGCTTTCTATACCAGACATGGAATAGGCAAGAAAAAGGAACACGGGATCTCGGTTTTTGTAATTCCTCGTTGTTTCGAGGTATGTTTGATTGTTATCGATAAATGGCATAATATCAAGTTCTAAGCAAGGAAGTGCGTTATTAAATCAAGCGATTGTCGATGCGCATTATAAAGGAAGAAAAGTTTATTTCTTTTTATTGATAGTAATAAGCGGGCTATGCGCCCGAGATATTGTTTTCAGGGGGTGGAGGACAGATCCCCTTGCACCTCCTGACTCGATGCGAAGACAAGAGACATTGGTTATACTATTAGGTCTAGGCCCTAAGACGAACTAGACTTTGACTCGGACACAGATTTAC
Source organism: Agrostemma githago (assembly GCA_958450325.1). NCBI lineage: Eukaryota > Viridiplantae > Streptophyta > Magnoliopsida > Caryophyllales > Caryophyllaceae > Agrostemma > Agrostemma githago. The sequence goes on from OY288249.1 coordinate 30,791,459, forward strand.
TCATCTCGGTGGATGCCCGTGGGTTGTCAGGATTTTCCTCGAGGTTCCGGACATTCTCCTTTATAGGGTCGAGGTGGGAACAACCGATGGCGTTGCCGAAGGCTGCGTGAATGCTAAAAGGGTTTGTGGTATTGTTTGGTTTTTCGGGCGGAGGAAGGTTAATTGTCCCATTTTTGATCATATCTTGTATGACATATTTGAGCCAAAAGCAAGATTCGGTATCGTGCCCGTTACCTTCGTGATATGGGCAATAAGCATTAGGGGTCCAACTTTTGCTTCGTTTGCTGACTGGTGGGTCCGGAGTGGGACCCAAAGGTGAGAGTAGTCCTTGATCGACTAGGCACTTAAGAGCTTCGGCGTAAGATGATTTGATTGGGGTAAATTTTCTCGGTGACCTTCCTACTTTGTTGGATGTGATCTCGTAAAGTCTTGGTGTTCCTTCCGCATCGATTGTAGGAAGCTTTGATCGAGTGGAGCATTGGGATAATCTATCCTGGGCAGGCTTTTGGGCATGGTGATCATTCAGGTTAGCGTTTGTATCGCTTTCGGTGTCTCTACTCTCAAGGAAATTGAGGCGGCTAACGATGTAACGGACGAATAAAGTCAAATGGGTCACTGAAGTATGGATGTTGTGAACCAATTTGGCTAGGGCACTGACATCGTTGCGGATGCTTCTGATGGCGCTTAAATCTACCGACATGTCGGGGAGTGATTCTAATGGGAAAGGATTAAAAGGTCAGAACGGATCCACCGGACGACTTAGAGACTCGAGGAATGCTCGTGGTTGAGCGACACGGAATTGAGACCCTTAACTCGTGTATGTGTGCGGTTATTGGCTTAGGGGCTCAGGTGCTTTAGACTCTTGGTGTGTTCGGCGAAAAGCCAAATGAATCTTAAGTCTCTGTAACGAGATGATTTGACACAAACCTCGGTGGTGAGGTTTAAAGAGGACTTCTCGAAATGAGACGACCCAAAACGTAAAACCTCGAGTAGAGGTGATTCTAGCAGCTAACATAGACAGTTAAACACACGATTGTACGACGTAAGAGGTTGATCACGATCCCGGCTCAGGATCAAAGGATTTGAGGCATTTTTTTTCAAAAACGACCGATTTTACAATTTTTTTGAAAGGGATGGTTTATAGAAATAGTGTAACGATGGCGCGACGACATCGCTTGTGACGTGTAGGTGTGTTGTTTTATGCGTGTGTCGGGAATTATGACGAAATGTAAATATGTGAAGGTTTTTTTTGAAAAGAGCATGGTTCTTGGGGAACCAGTTCTGAAAATGATAACGTGATGCTTTTATCGAAACTACTATTAATTAGCCAGCTCGATATTTGCGGTGTACGTGGTCCAACGACGGTGCTCTAAGGGTGTAACTAAATTCTTATTAAAGAACTTTAGGTGATAAATCGCGTTTTTTAGAAAAACTTTTGAAACGAGTGACTCACGTTTGTCGGTTGCCTTAATTAGCGATTGGCGGTGGGAAGAACATGTTGCGAAAAGTGTTTCGAGAATGTAACCGTATTGGACTACTTGACTTCATTAATTGAAGCTTCGGTTGTGTTAACTGTATGTGTGTAAAAAGTTTTTTAAAATAACGTTTCCCTTTTTTAGAAACCATGATTTGGTCGGAGTATCGGTGTTTGAACGGTCGTTTTGGAAAAGATGGAATATTTTCGAACAAACGGAATTGGGTGCGGTTGAATATGTTTTTTTTTGGTAAATGGTAAGTGTTATAAATCAGTCAAATATGTTTTTGTTTTTGCTGTTGAATATGTTGGCGTAGTTGAATCAAGATTTTTAGTGTTTTATTCGGGTCGTATTGTTCAAACACGCGACACATAACTAGGAATGCGTACACTCATGCAGGATGCAGACACGGGTGGGTTAGGGTAGGCTACCGCCCACGAATAGTTTTTACTTAGGTATTGACAATGATCTGGGGAGATGAGTGTCATACCATCCGTTTGGACTATCCACTTATTAATCCCGCGGGTTACGCGTTAGGCGGCCGGAGCGTCAATCAAGGATCTCTCCGCGTGTCCCTAGAGATCTTACCGCGAAGAAGACGATTGGTCCAGATATTGGTTATGGTGGGCTTTTTAGGGCCAAAACCTGTAGTGACCACAACTAGAAACTAGGAAACGAGCTTCACCGACCTCGTTCAAGTTACACCACCACTGGAAATTTATTTCCAAATCCCCAGCAAAGTCGCCAAACTGTGGACGTCCGTCCGCACCGCCCGGCGCCCCGCACGCGCCCTCGCGGGACCGACCCGGTTTCATCGTGTGGCGGCGGCCACCCACGCGGCCCCCTCCCTGTCGGGGTCCAATCCGATCTCGCATACGGGGCGAAGTGTCGGACCTCGATTTCGATGACGATCCGGACTTATACTAGACGGGTGCGGGCACCCGTATTTCCGTTTGGGAATCGATCGAGACGTGGTTGTAAATGTTTAAAGGCCAATTCATTTGGTAAGGCGACCTTTTTAGTGAACTGAATTCGTTGCCGATTGGTGGAGTCGCTACCGAGTCAATTTTGGGGACTCGGAAACCGTTCAAGTCAACTTTGATCCCTTGCCGGCTCAAAGTTGAGTGGCACGGGACCTAAAGATAAAGACTTGTACCCTTAAGCACTCTATGCATGGAATGACTCTCATTGCCAATGGTTTCGGACATCCGGAAACCGTCGATTCTCAGTAAGGGGTGAGGGTACGTATTGGGAAGCCAACATCCGATAGATGTCAACACCCAATCCCGCCCGCACAATAGCGGCCTCTACTAATCAATCGGTGGGCTGATTTCCTAGTTCTTTTCTTGTGATATAAATACTGTAACATCCGTTGTTTTAACCCTATGTCTTTTTACTATGTCGGGTTTTTTAAGGACAGATAACTTTTATCGTTAAAATAGTAGTGTTTACATTCTTTGCATGCGATTTCACGTGACAAGCAGGCCATGAAAAGATGCACGTTGGAGAGTACAGAGTACTATGTATTATACGTATTAGCAAATCAGATTTAACGTGATAATACAGATATTAGTCGTTCTCTTAGTATACCTTACCAGGTATTCTGCTTAAGATGCGTCGGTTTCGTATTAATAGAGATGCGTCGAACCCGATAAGGTGAGCACCTGGACTAATGCGGAACCCGACCATCACTTTGTTCAGTTTTAGTTATTTTACGTTTTGAATTCCGTGTTAGGTGATTTAGCATGCGATTATAAGGTCATAAAAGCAATTAATCATACGAAAAAATGTGAATGCGAATGTAATTAAATCATATTGTGAGGAGTTGCACCCTCGGAGTATACACTAAACGGTACTCGATGCATAGATAGTCTTGAGAACGGATCTCGGAATTACTCGGGTCTAGTTAGTGTGTTTTTGTGTTTATGGTTAAAGTTGCACTACTACAAATTCCCTACTTTCTCGACGCTTTAGCATCGACGCTTTTATAAGCGTCGACCAATTTCCTACCCACAATTCACCTATAAGCATCTTATTTCTAATTTATTAACTAAAAAAGACTAAAAACCCACTAAACACGCCTACCCATGATTTCAATTTACCGTTTTTTTTCGGAAACAAACATTTCAATCACCCGCTCTACAAATTCTAACCCTAATTAAAAACTGCTCTATCCAATATTCTAACCCTAATTCTAAACTGCTCTATTGAATTCGTCTTCTTCAATTATAAAATCTTCAAACAATTATCCTGATTATCATTACTATCAATCCCTTTTTCATTACTTTCAAAATGGTGAAGGATAAGGTGGCCCAGTCTGGTTTGAGAAGACGATGGCGAAGTTAGTCGCGCACGGAGGCTCGATGGCGGCCCAGTCTAGTTTGAGAAGAGGGCGACGGTGCAGATGGACAAACAGGGGCCACCTTTTGAGCTATTGACTATCGTGCATTGATCACCTAGAGTACAGTATATATATCAATCTCAAATTTTTGTGTATTATCTGATAATGTGTGAAAATTTGATGGAGTTCAGGAATTCATCGATTTTTGAGAGTACCGTCGGTCGTGACTTACTTCGGAGAAGATTTGGTCAGTTTTATGACTTTGATAAATTTTTTCCTTTAGCAGTTCTATGACTTTGATCTGGTCGTCGATTTTTTTTTTCATTTGCATCGTTCCCCCTTGGCTTCCCATGATTAATACTCTCAATCAAAACAGGTAAAAAAGCATAACCATCAAACTATTTAGTGTGGGGAATAGTAGGAACACCAATGAAACAAGGACAATGATTGGGTAATCACCAAATCACGCAAGAAAAATGGTTTTCTTAATGAGTATGTTGACCCTTCAAATCTGCCTTATGTCCCATGAAATCTCTTCGATAACAGGACAATCAACATTTTCTCTTGTACTTGGCAAATAGAATCAAAAGATACTTTGAGAGTCTGGATGCTTTAGATCTATAAATTCAAAAGCATTTTCATATTTATGTTCATGTTCTATATCATCAATATGTGAACATCCCTGGCAATAATGAAGCATGCGTTGACAACAGCACTAAGGCTGACCAGTTGCACAACGCAGCCACCTAAGTCCTCATGCTCTTTGGTTTGGCCAATTCATGCAGCCCATGCCACAGCATGCGGTTAATCCAAAACCAAGATTCCTTATCCATTTTACCCATGCAACAGCATGCGGTTGAATATTTGACATACAGTCATACCATACTATGGATGTATGTTTCTGTGCTATGGATATGTTTGCTTGCTGGTGACTCTGGTTGATGATGACATCCTTTGAGTGCAGGATTTTAGGATCCAGTACTCAAGCCTTCAGAATCTAGCCAGGTTGTGAAGCAAAGATTTCTAAATTTTGTGAAGTCACTTTCAACTGTTGTGGCAGTTGCCTTCTGTTTGTCCAGGTTATTATATTTTTCCATTTGTTACTATCCTGCATTGTAATTGTTTTCAAGTAATCCTGTATTACAACTATATTTATTTATTTATTATTTGTATTACCTCTTGTTCTTTTCATCTGTTTATTTGTGTTAAAAACACTGATCAATAGTCTATTGCTGCTATTGTTCCGTATGTTAACTGTTTATGTTAGATCTTTGATTTTAACGTTTGAAGATTTATAAAACAGAGTGTGGGTATTTGAAGGAGTAGGAGTATTTGTATTGTTTTAGTATTTATAGGAGTATTTTGGTTTGTTGTCACTCTGATCTCCCTTTCTATGGGGAAAAATAAAGCTTGTTGACCATGATTGTGGGGTTTCTCGCATTGAGATTAGCAGCCAGCTCTACCCACAAAGTTGTACTCCATTATTAGTATAATTTGTGATTAGTCATCATAAGTCTTAAGACCACAAAATCTTATTAGTATAATTTGTGCAACTGGTATTATGATTAGTGTACTTCACAAAGTCTTCATAGGTCTCTCGGATTGAGATTAGTAGTATAATTTGTGTAGTAGGAGTATTAAGGATAGTATTAAGGAAAGTTTGGAACTTAGTTGTATTTGTACTGCACTTCGTCATCATCATTTCCACTTCTTTTTATGTGTGGGTCTCTATTATTTCTTTCTTTTTTTGTCTTATGTTTGTTTTGCCTTGAAGGGATCATTGTTTATTTACTGCGAACAGATGCTCCATCATTTTTTCTTAAAACAAAACGTCTCCCTCCTCAACTTGGGCTCTTTTTTTTAATTGTTGTATTCCAACTATATTGTTCATTGTTCCAGCTCCCTAACATTGACTCTTTTATTCGGGCGTAGAAAACTGGGATTTTGAATGCTTAGGAGCACATGTTATACTTTGAGATTAGCTTAGCTGAACTGATGCTTAATGCTTATTATGGCTGATGGAGTACATTATAACAAGCTAACGTTTGGGGAGGAGGTCCCAGAACGTCCCTTGGGTTACAGATTTGGTGTGAATCAAACTGATATATATGGGGTGCGTAGTATCTTAAGGAAAGAGAGATTTAAGTGCAGTAAAAAAGATACTTCAACTTTTTGGGATGTGCGAAAGGTTGTGGATAAGTTAACAGAGGAGAATAAGGGAATGAACAAGAAAAATGAAGAGCTATAATTGAAGTATGCTGAGACTAATTCGTTACTAAATTTTTTTTTGAATGTAATGAGTAGTGGGGGAACATCATATGACAGTGCAAATATGGCAAAGACAATCTTGCAAAGCATTGCTGATCCTGAAGTATTTTATTTCTCTAATATGCATTTATATTTTCTACCTATTTAAAGTTCATTATATGGTCTATTCAGTTTTCCTTATTATATTTTTTTACTGATCCTGAAGTATTTTATTTCTCTAATATGCATTTATATTTTCTACCTATTTAAAGTTCATTATATGGTCTATTCAGTTTTCCTTATTATATTTTTTTACCACTACAGGATGTTCTACAACACAAAAAGAGAGATGATGACGAAATTGATGGATGACAAAATCGGCTCACTTTTTTGAACTTGGACATTAAATTCAATGTTTTTTTGGAGGAAGACACGTATCTTTTTAAATAATACTGTAGTTGTTTTTAGTAATTTTTGTATTTTACTTTGGATTGCGAAATATATGATTGGGTGGAGATTATTCTAGGTGTTCGTCTTATGAAATTCTATTTGATTGCGAAATATATGCATGATTGGAGATTATTCTAATTAAGTGTTCGTTTTCTGAACGACCAAGTTGATCTTTGTGTATTATTGATACTAATTCAGTAGTCAGTTGTTGGAAATATATAATTATTATTATATTCTTTATGATAAAATTCTCGACGCTTTTATGATATCAAAGTGTCGATAACTGAATTTTATATTATTATTTCTCGACTCTTTTAATAGAAAGTCTCGCGCTTTGAAAAAAATTGGTCGGGGAAAAAAATTGCGACATAGAAAAGCGTCGAGGTTGCATATTTTAGTGTACCACGTAGTGACGCAAAAAAGCGTCTTGAATAAAATATTCAACATTCTAATGCATCGAGAATGGCGACATAAAAATGTGTTGAGAATTCCTGACACCCAAAATCTCCATTCTTTTTGGAAGCGTCGAGAATTAAATTTGCGACACTTTAAAACGTCGAGAACCCATCTTTAAAGCGTCAAGAAACCAAGGATTTTCTAGTAGTGTTGGGACGTTACGTATTTTAGTAGATGCTTGTGGGCCAAGCGCCCACATCTAGAGTTAACGTAGTTATTTTACGTACTTTTGCTCAAATAGTGTTTATGAGGATGTGGGTAGCTCTCTTGTTGACTCTTATGGGCTAAGATGATCTTTAGGACCTTCCATAGGGTTTTGTGTGTCTTAAGACGGATCAAAAGGTGCCGTAACGATGCCGGATTTTCCCGAAACCACTTCCATTGTGACCGGGGCCGAAAATGTGGGCTAGAGGCTTTCTTGGATTTTTGATATCTTTACCCGAGATTTTGAGCTTATTTTGACCTGTTTAAGCTGATTTAGCCTGATCAGAGATGTGTGTTCTTTTTTTCTTTTGTCTTTTTTTGTTTTGGGCTTGTTTTACAGCTAGAGGTGACATCGAGCGTCCCAAAGGAACTTCTTCAGTTGGTGCTAGTGCTAGAGCTAGCGCTAGTGTGGAGGCTGCCGGAACTAGTTCGCAGACTCCCCGAGGGGTTCGTAGAAAACATAGGAGTGTCTCGTCTCAGCGGCGCGACCTTGAGACTATTAACGAGGCTGAGTTCAATAGGGTGAAGAAGCGCAGGCTTCCGGAGACGGTGGCTTGGAGGGCTCATGTTCCGGTTTCGGTACCGGAGAACGAGGAGATTGTTTACGAGGATCCCGAGTGGGCTCGGGATTGGGACGGCCATCGGCTGATATTTCCTCTTGACCGCCACATTTCTAGCCGCATTGTGCGGGGTTTGGTGAGTGTCCTATTCGTGCTCGTTGGTTATGACTCAGGTTTTGCTATTTATTGTTCTGGTTAGGCTTGTTTTGTTTTGTTTATCTTTGCATTGTTTCGGTTTTCAGCCCCAAGTCCGATGAGGACTTTCTCGGGCTTTACCACATGCCTTGATGTCTATCATCAAAAGTTGACCCCCAGGGTAAAGGGGATTATCGAGAGGACCGCTCTAGGTCCCGTGGTCGGGCAATGGCTAGGCTGGTGGATTGCCAGACTAAACGCAACCTTATGGTGATTAGGGCGATGATAGATCGCTTTCATGACACTACCTCGACCTTCCACATGGCTTTTGGGGAGGTCGGGATGACCCTAGATGACTTTGGAATGATTAGCGGTATGCCCTGGGGTCCGGATAGGAATAGGTGGGCCGCCGAGGGTCCTAGCCTAGATAGCGACGAGGTACGGGGCCTCATCGGGGATTGTCTGCCGCGTGAGGCATATTATACGCCTCATGCTTTAGTGAGTTCTTACATCACCGACCACTGCGAGCGAGTGGCGGTGTTAGAGAGTCGGGAGGCTAACACGCTGGATCAGGATGCTCGATTGTGGCTGTGGTATTTCCTAGGGTCGACCCATTTTTCGGACAAGGGCGAGAGGTTCAGCACTAGGATCCTGCCCTTCGTGGCTGAGCTGACCCAGCTAGGGCGGTACGATTGGGTGACCGCGGCTTTCGCAGAGATGACTCGTTGCCTACAAGTCATGGTGAGGCCGCTCGTGATTGGGTCGGCCTCAGCTGTGCCCACCGTGGGTCCGGACCTTATACTGGAGGTTTGTCACTATCTCTCTGTGGACATGACATAGGTCCACCCCGACGCGGCCACGCGCGGGTTTGGGGAGGCGAATGAATCTCCATATGAGAATGGATCGAATTGAAATTTAAATCGAAGTTGAAGTCGCCACCGAACTTTGTGGGAGTTCGGACCCGTTCGAACCCACTCTATGTCGTAGTGGGCCGTGTACAAAATACGGCCCATTTCCGATGTCAGAGTTTATTGGGTTCATCCCTTAGCATTTGATACCGATACCGACTTGATCGGATATCATGTATTGAATGACTCTCGTTGCCAATGGTTTCAGACATCCGGAAACCAAGGTTCTGAGTATGGGGTGAGGGTACGTGTTGGGAAGTTCACAAAGAACACCCAACCCCGCCCGCACATTAGCAGCCTCTACTAGAATATCGTTTGATTTTTGAATACTCGCGTTAGTTGAACGGGAAAAATGATATGCAAAGATTATTTTCCTAAGCATGTGAATAATTGAATGGGTTGCTAAGTCGTTTAATGCATAAAAATTAACGTCAAAGTAGTATTTTAGCATGCGAGGTTCGTTTTAGTATAATAAAACAAAAGATGAAAAGAAATTGCTAAAAAGACGAACAAACGTGTTAGTAACGATTGAATAAATCGAATGAATGCGATGAATAATGTATCGAGACCTGAAATCTTGCTAAAAAGACGCTGTTTTGTCCAAAAAACGATGTTCGAAGAAAGATAATAAAAGAGAAAAGACGGGTCACGCTTCAGTCTGTCACGCGACTCGCCCGGGGTGCGCGCGGCTCGCGCCCCGGCCTGTTTCGAGGTCGATTTTCTGAAAATCGATGTTTTTATTAAATCGCGTACAAATATAGCATAATTTGTACTCGATTCAATATTTTCGATATTCGTTATATTCGATATTCGATTATGAAATCGTTATCAAATATTCGAAATAATTTTGAAAAAGGTAGAAAAAAGGTTTTAAGAAACCGTTTTGTAGAAAAAACGATGTTTAAGAAAAATTGAGAAAAGCGAAGAAGAGGGAAAAAGGAGCCGCGGGTTTCAGGCCTCCGCGCGAGTTGCCTGGGAGGGGGCGCGACTCGCGTGAGGGTCTGTCCCGGTTCGGTTTTTTCGAAAGTCGCTAATTTCGAAAGATCGCGTATAAATATGAATTAATTTATACTCGATTTATGCTTTCGATATTCGTCGTATTCGATATTCGATTATGAAATCGATATCGATTATTCGGAATGACTTTTAGAAAAGGTTTTATAAAATTGTTTTGAAAAGAAAAATTTGAACGAAAAGAAAAAGAATGTTAGTTCTCTCCGCGTTTAAATAGTTGTATTTTTTAAAAAGTAACGATTTTGTAGCATCAACGAGATTAATGTAATTCTTTTAATACGATATTCGACTAGAGAATCGGTATCGTATTTTTAAGAATATTCGTTTATATGAAAATAGGTTTTAGTAATATCGATATTAGAAACGATGAACGACCCGTAAAAAAAATGATGACGACGCGAGACGGACGAAAAAACGAGAAGAAGAAGGAGAGAAGAGAAGTCGGGTTTGATTACACCCTCAACCTACATGCTTTTGTTAACTCGGATCGGGGCTCGTCGGAATGTGGCTAAGGCACGGGAGCGTCGGGTTAATGTCGGTGAGTTGGTGGTGGTTTCGGTCGGACGTGAAAGGTGACGGGTATAAGGGACGGTTCCTTCGGTTTTGGACGTAGAATGTCGGGAATTGTATGTGTAGAGGTATGAAACGGGTGTGTGTAACGTATGTGTATATTGTATATGATTGATCGTTGTAAAACTGTTGTTTTTGATGTGCATGCAAAGGGTCCTATTTATAGGAAAAGAAGGTTGAGAAAGGTGTCTTGCTTGTACGACAAGAAACACTCATCGGGATAGGAAATGTAAGAAGTTGAGAGGAACGAGAATTCCGTTAATTGGCAAAGAAGAAAGGGAATCCCGGTTTGGGAAGAGGAGCTCGGCCGAAACAGGCCACTCGGCCGAGTGTCCTAAGCTTGGTCAAATGCTCGATTCGGTTTTCGGATAGAATTCCTACTTGAGATCGAATTCTACCTTTAACGGAATTGTTTAATATTTGTGTAGCTGATTTTTTGTAGTATTCGACTCTAGGTCGGACTCGTGAGGTGACACGGCCTGCTCACGTGTCTCGAAAATATCTCTGACCGGGCTTTTGACTCGGTCGCTAAAAGACGGTTTTGCCCCTGGTGTCGGATTCGACCCAAATTAGTCTTATTTGACTCGAAACGACCCACTGGGCCTGAATTTGAGGTTGGTTTTGTGAGATTTGTACTCCGTAAAAAGCCCAAGCTAAATATCCATGATTTCGAGCCCATTTCCGAGTACGTTAAAGCATGTTTGCGTCTGATCATCATCGTGTGTTTGTCGGGAACTGCTATAGACACCTGGCAGTAAAATGTGAGTGTCTACAGAGCCCCCACTCTGATTGAGGCTTGGACAGGGCGAAAGTAAGAGTAGCTACCAGCACAATCAAAGATTAAGACCTGGCAGACTTCCGATCGGGTCGTTTAAAGTCCATTAGACCTGCGTAAAGGGCCCGCCGGCCACAGACTAGAAATGTACTTGAGCTGATGATGATAACTCCGTGGGGAATTTGGGCTCGTCGTATAAGACTTAAGTGCGCCTATATATGGGCCCATCTTGTTAAATGCCGCTGGGGAGTTATGCGAATTGCACGGTCCTGTTTGAGTCGTCCTGTACATATTTATGCAAAGTTTTGCATGTAACATTTGTAGGAAAATGACTCGCGCTGGGAAATAAAAAATTTTGAGAAAGGTTTTGAATTTTTGAGCTTGTAGGAGTCTTTGAAAATTAGAGAATTTTTGACTCTGAAAAGGAATAGGAATGCTCGGGATGACTTAGCTAGACCTCAGGATAAGGATTGTATGCTAAATACTCTAGGATTGAAAATCCTAAGGTGAGGAGGAGAATTTGGTTTTATGCTATAAATACCCTCTCCTTGTTTCATAAATTTTCACAATTCCCACAATTCCCTCTCTTCCTTAAAGAAAAACAAACCCTGAGAAATTTATTCTTCTTTTTAGAAATCCAATTATAGGAATCGACCGTTTAGTTGGAATGCTGCAAGAGTGGTCCAAATACTTCAGAGATGCAGATAAAGTCATCCTAAATCAGAATGGCGTTACCCAATTATTCACGATCCGTCAGATGCAAGTAGATCGTCCCTTTTTGGATGCTTGCCTGTCCTATTGGGACGATACTTATCATGTTTTTAGTTTTCCTCGGGGTGAAATCTGTCCTATCCCTGAGGAAATTGCTGCTGCAGGAGGATGGAATCCCATACTTCGCCCTGCTATCCCTTTTTCGGTTCCTGACCCGAGGAGAAAATTACGGGAATTTTTAGGACTTTCTCACATGGAGGTATCCCGTATGCTGGAAGGGGATACCGTTTCTTTGATCGATCTAGGTGAAAAATTTATGAACCCAGATGACGTCCGGGCCAGGCCGGTCCACAGCCCTAGGGCCTTTACCTTTTGTATGCTCCATGTCTATGCCTTCGAAGGCCATATGGATTTATTAACTTGCATGAGCCATGTTAGACTTTTCACTGTGGATGATCTGATGGAAACGGAGCACAGCCCGGCTTGGTTGATTACAGGAGAGATTATCCAGGGTTTGGATAATCGTAAAAGGGATCCGTCAACCCGGTTGACTTGGAGTACCCGTCTTTTACAAGTATGCCGGTTTTTTTGGTTTTTTCCGGTTTTTTCTGATTTTCCGGTTTTTCCAATTTTTCGGTTTTTGCGGTTTTTCCCCGATTTTCCCGGTTTCTGTGGTTTTCTCGGTTTTCGCGTTTTTTTTACGTGATTTTGACACTTTTTCGCAATTTTTGATTTTTGCGGGTTTTTTCAGCTGTGGCTGTTCGAGAGGCTATCGATCTTGGATCCTCCCCTAGACGTGAGCTGGTATCAACCCAAACAAGTGATGATGAGGAGACGGACCATTGCCTTTTCTCGCTTTAACACCCAAAAATACTGGGATGAAGTGCTATCCTTCCATGAAGGCCCATTGATCCGATGGACCGTCCCATGGTGGCCCATTTATGTCCGGACCGGTTTAGAGTCTCGAGATAGGGATCGGTATCAGGTAATCCTATCTTTTAGACAGACAATTCACCTCTTTCCCGATCGCATACTTAGGCAATATGGTCGGGCCCAAAGAATCCCAGAAATCGAGGCGGTCGTGAGTGAATCTACTCAGTTGACGGATGTAATGTGTGACATTTGGATGCAAAGGTGGTATACACGAGTTACTTGGCCTGTTCCCAAAAATCCTCATTCGATCTGGGTATCTGACTCTTACGTGAAATGGGCAAGAGCTGATTCAGCTAAAACCCGAGCTGTTTTGAAGACTAACGAGGCCTTCGACCTGTTGCGTTAGGAACATGTTAAAGATAATAGAAGCTTCTTTGACGAAGATGCTACTCCGGCAGGTAAAAAAGGGAAATCTAGGACTCAGACTGAAGGGTCCAATACCAAGGGTGCACGGGGGAAGGTGAGCCCCCAGACGGATTTAGAAAGGAGACTAGGGCCAAAGCTGGCGGTTAAGGACCGACTTGGTCCTCGAGACAGACTTCTCGAGGCCGTCAGGGCTCGTCTTGAACCGGCAGAAGACCCAAAATCGAAGAAACGGGTTCGAGCAAAAGAAGTTCCACTTGTGCTTAGGGAACGTTCGCCCCCGCCCCGTCGGCCTCGGGCTCCACGTGACCCGAAAGATAAGGGGAAAGGAAAAATGTACGAGTAGTCTCCTAAATTTATTATTTAAGTATTACTACTATTTTTGTGGTGTGATTTTGTTATTTTTTTTTTGTATGGTGTATTTCAAAATTCCCGAGTTTATCGGCTTTTCTTATATAATAAAAAGACATATTAGTGAATACCGTTCCTGTCTTTTCGTTATTGCACTGGTTGTACCCTTTTGAGGGGTTGCCTACGTATCCATAATTAATGGAATCAAACCTTCCGTAGTTCAGAAGTATTTTTGCAATTTTTCGAAATACATCAAGATTATTAATTTGAGATGTGGAACGGTAAGATAAGTAATCCTAACTTGTTGACTTGCTTAAAAAATTCTTTGAAAATTTATAAAAAGAAAAATTTTTATAAATTTTTGCAAATGACATTGAGATAGGGCTTATGGGTAGTAACACTTCAGTTGGTCCAAGTTTGTTGGATTGAGGAACTCGTTTCCGTCTGAGTCCGTTAGCATTACTGCAACTCCCGAAAGGATTTTCTTCACTAAATATGGCCCAGCCCAATTGGGTTTGAATTTTCCTCTTGGGTCAACTGGTAGCAAAGCTCGAATAGATTTTAGGACTAGATCGCCCTCTTTGATATTCCTGGGCCTAACCCTCTTGTTAAAAGCCCGTTGGATCCTTTTCTGATATATCTGAATATTATTCAGGGCCCGAGATCGCCGTTCGTCTAAGAGGACTAGTGAGTCATATCGGGCTTGGACCCAATCTGCTTCAGGTACCTGACTCTCGAGTAGAATTCTGAGGGATGGTACTTCTAGCTCGACTGGCTGGACTGCTTCCATTCCATATGTCAGATAGTATGGAGTTGCTCCGGTTGCAGTTCGGATTGATGTCCGATACCCCCATAAGGCGAAGGGTATCTTGTCGGGCCAGTTCCGGTAATTCTCAGCCATCTTTTTAAGTATGGTGACAATTGTCTTATTGGCTGCCTCCACCGCTTCATTTGTTTGGGGACGGTAAGGCGACGATGTATGTCTTTGGATCTTTTGTACTTTTCCAGCAAAGTGGCAGTTTCAGCTTGAAAATGGGTCCCGTGATCACTGATGAACTCGTGCGGAATCCCGTATCGACATATAATTTTGTTTTGAATGAACATAGCCACATGTTTGGCATTCAAGATCCGGTATGACTCGGCTTCGTCCCATTTAGTGAAATAGTCGATAGCCACTAGGATGAAGCAGTGACCTCCCGTCCCCGAAGGGTTCACTTTCCCAATTATATCAATTCCCCATGTTGAGAATGGCCATGGTGATGTCATTGTATATAATAGGGATGAAGGCATATGCTGTACATTGGCGAAAATATGACAGTTATGGCAGTGTTTGACATATAACTGACAGTCAGTTTCCATGCTATTCCAATAATAGCCGAGTCTCGTGATTTTCCGGGCCAACATATGGGCGTTCATATGCGGACCATTTTCACCATCATGTACTTCATCCATGACTCTTTCGGCTCGCGTTTTGTCAATCCATAGGAGTAAAGCCCCCTGTGCTGTCTTCTTATATAACTGTCCATCGTCTGTGCGGATGAACTGGGTTGCCCATCTTCGTAGGGCTTTCTTGGCCCGGTTTTCAGCTCCCGGAGGATATTCCCCTGACGTTAAGTAGGTTAGAATAACCTGATACCAAGGTTCTGGGTCAGTTATCTCAATATCTTAGATAGCGTGGATGTATGCTGGCTCGGATCGTCTTTCGACGCAAATGAGCATGCTGGTTAGATGTGCTGGGATATTCAGTAAAGATGCTAATTTTGAGAGAGCATCTGCAAACTGGTTTTCTTCCCGAGGCAGATAGATGTACTCTACTTTTTGGAATTGTTTTTCGAGAACCCTTACTCGGGCTTGGTAAGCCACAAGATTTGCATTCCGAGTCTTCCATTTTTGTAGGGCTTGATTTATGACTAAAGATGACTCATCATGGACCCGGAGGTTTGTTACTCCTAAATCAGCGGCGACTTGCAGCCCGTGAATGCATGCTTCATATTCCGCTGCGTTGTTAGTCACGTGAAAATCTAGCTTGATAGATAACGGGGTGTGTTCCCCTTGTGGCGAGATTAACAAAATCCCGACACCAAATCCTCGAAAGTTGGACGCCCCATCAAAATATAAATCCCATGTTTCGGTGTCAGTATCGAATATATCTTCATCTGGAAAGGCCCAAGTATCGGTGTGTTCTTCTTCGGATATCGGGCTATCAGCGAGGAATTCGGCTACTACCCGGCCTTTGATGGATTTCAATGGTACGAACTTGAGGTCAAACTCAGCTAACATTAAGGTCCATCTGGATATGCGGCCGTTGAGGATGGGCTTCTCGAATAGATACTTGATTGGATCCATTTTGGATAGCACATGTACCTCGTGGCTAAGCATATGGTGTCGGAGCTTTTTAGTGGCCCATACTAGAGCTAGACACGTCTTCTCGAGCATTGTGTACTTGCATTCATATTCCAAGAACTTTTTACTGATGTAGTAAATAGCCCGTTCTTCAGAATCGACCGTCTGGGCTAGCATAGCGCCCATGGCCGTCTCGGTCGTTGTTAGGTATAGCGACAGAGGCAAACCATGCTGAGGTGGCATTAACACCGGTGGAGAGGATAGAATCTCCTTGATCTTATCGAAAGCCATTTGACATTTGTCGTCCCATAGTGTTCGTTCTCCTATCTTCAGTTTCTTGAAAATGGGCTCACATACCATGCTTAGCTTTGAAATAAATCGGCTGATATATTGGACCTTCCCGAGAAACTCCCTTATCTCCTTTTCAGT
Source organism: Agrostemma githago (assembly GCA_958450325.1). Classification (NCBI taxonomy): domain Eukaryota; kingdom Viridiplantae; phylum Streptophyta; class Magnoliopsida; order Caryophyllales; family Caryophyllaceae; genus Agrostemma; species Agrostemma githago. The sequence continues at coordinate 30,807,724 of OY288249.1, forward strand.
CTTAGGCGGTTGCATCTCGGTAATGGCTTTGATCTTTGCTGGGTCAACTTCGATGCCATGCTGGCTGACTATGTGGCCCAGTAGCTTGCCCGATGTTACCCCAAAACTGCATTTTTGAGGGTTTAACCTAATGTTGTACTTGCGTAGTCGGGTGAAGAACTTTCTTAGGGCCGCAATGTGCCCGTTTCGGTCCTTTGATTTGACGATCATGTTGTCCACGTAGACCTCCACTTCTTTATGCATCATGTCATGCAATAAAGTGGTGGCGGTCCGTTGATAAGTGGCACCGGCGTTGATAAGCCCAAATGGCATCACGGTATAGCAGTAAGTCCCCCAAGGTGTAATGAAGGTGGTCTTACTCATGTCTTCTTCCGCCATTTTGATCTGATTGTATCCGGCATACCCGTCCATGAATGATAGAAGGGCATGGTCGGCCGTGTTATCCACCAGTATATCGATGTGTGGCAACGGAAAATCGTCTTTTGGGCTGGTCTTATTAAGGTCCCGAAAGTCTACACATACTCGGACTTTGCCATCTTTTTTGGGTACTGGTACTATGTTTGCAACCAGTCTGGATATTCAGACACTTGGATAAAGTCTGCTATGAATTGTTTATCGACTTCTTCCTTGACTTTGAGAGACCATTCGGGCCTCATTCTTCGAAGTTTCTGTTTTACCGGCTTATACCCGTCTTTGATGGGTATTCGGTGTTCAGCTATCTCCCGGTCTATTCCCGGGATGTCCTTGTAGGACCATGCAAAGACGTCTTTGAATTCCTGTAGGAGATCCGTGAATTGTTGTTTCTCCTCGGGATCTAAATATAGGCCCAACTTAAGCATCTGAGGTTCTAAAGGGGTTCCTACGTTGATGGAATCGGTTTCTTTGATTACCGGATTTCGGGACTTCCTTTGTTCGAGTTGCTCGATTAGATGCGGAGGTAGCAGTACCTGTTCGTCGGGTTTCTCAATGTCATTGCAACTAAGATTTTTGAAAATGTTTTGAAAATAAGACAAGTCGTAAGCAGAACGGTTATCGTTATTATTGATAGTGAATTTCGAAAATAGCTCGAAGAGAGCTGCCATCTGATCGTTGGTCAGAGGCGGGATAGGGAGAGCCCTCAGGACAGACTCCGGAGCTCCCGATGGTGTCACTAAAGAAGGGAGAGGGGTTACAGACTAGATCCTAGAACTGGACCCTCTAGACTTCGACTCAGACTCCGACTCTAACTCTGACTCGGACTCGGATTCGGCACCATGCATATCTCCTTCACCAGTAGTAAGCTTGTAGACTCGACCCTGACTGTCGGTCCACTTAGTTGTCTTCCTCCAAGCTCTCTTCCCGGTGTCGACACCAACTTCAGAGATCAGCTTAGTTGGATCGAACCTGCTGCTGCGGAGAATCAAGCTGACTAACTTCTGTTTAGGGGTCGGGACGACCCTGTCTTCTCCGAATAGGAGTCCTAGGATGGGCTCAGTATTATTTGCGTCCTCCTTTGATTCGGCCTGGATAAGGGCAAAGATATCATCCGGGATGAAATTGCATTCCCGAGCCAGTTTGTTCTCGGGATATGAAATGGTGGGGTGATAGAGGCCCACTTGAACAGCTCCGAACACTGGGGTGACGAACGTGACCGCCTTGGTTTGGTCCGCGCATTCTGGCATCATAGTGTAACCTAAACCACATTGGGATTGTTCGTCGTTCATGACCTCGATAATTTTTCCGGCTGAGAGGTTAGGTCTCGAGGTAGCTCCGGGTAGGTAACCCAAATTTTGTAGCATCGTATCGATGCTAGTGGTGAAATAGGGTTGGAAAAGGTATTCTTCCTCGATCATTCCCACGAAGTTAAAACCTCGCGGGTCGGTTGAGCCTGCAGTGTTGCAGCTTGACACGGTTATGGGGGTAGCTTCGAGAGTAACGATCCCATCTTGTTAAGGTAGTTTAACCTTCCTGTGAAGGGTGGAAGACACGGCTTTGACCGCGTGAATCCATGGTCTCCCGAGTAACAGATTGAAAGATGAAGTGACATCGATCACCTGAAATTCTAACTCCTTCTCGATCGGGCCTGTTATGATTGTTAGCTTAACGGCCCCAGCAACTGATTTTGGGCTCCCATCAAAAGCCTGGATAGTTTGTGCAGTCGGAAGGTAGTCAGCCTCGGTAATGCCGAGGGCCTTAGCTGTCCTCAAAGGAATGACGTTTACTGCGGACCCATCATCAATTAGGGTCATTGGGAGATATTTATTTCGGCAGATCACCGTGATCTATAGGGCCAAGTTATGGGTGGCCCCGAACGGTGGAAGGTCGGACTCGGAGAAAGTGATAAGTGGGCCTTCTCCTTTAGACTTGTCCTTGAGGTGTGGCAAGATAGTGGCTACCATCTCGGTGGGGGTAACCAATGAGTCAACCTTGATTTCATCAAGAGCCCTAGTAAGTGCTGCCCGATGCTCCTGAGAACTAACCAAAAGCTGCCATATAGTAATATCAGTTCGGACCCTCTTTATTTGTCTGACTAGAGCCGTGTCAGCGTTTGGCTCTTCGGGAGTTAGTTCCGTCCTGGAAGGTTCAGTGACGGTTTATGGAGTGGCGAGACCGGCCGTGATGGTGTGTGCGCCGGCCAGGGCTCTGGCTTTAGCCTTCCGGATTTCTTCGATGGTGACGGGGACAGCTTCCCCCTTGGCCAGATAAACATCATCTTCATCGTCGTTCCATATTCCATTGATTTGGGGAATGAAAGGGGAAATGAGATGAGAGCAATCGACTACTTCTCCAGTAAAAATGGCGTGAGTAGCAAGAGGATTATTTTTGTTACTCGACTTATCACTGGGTAGTAGTATCTTCCCACTTTCGATCAGATCTTGAATGAGATGCTTCAACTTCCAGCATTTCTCAGTGTCGTGCCCGTTGCCTTGGTGATAGTGGCAATAGGCTTGAATGTTTTAGCTCTTGGACCGCTTTTCCACGGGAACCTCTGGAATTGGGCCTATCGGTTGGATTAGGCCTTTTGAAGACAGCCTTTGTAAGGCATTAGCATAGGTTGTCCCTATGTCAGTGAATACCCGATTTGAAGTATTCTTTTTGGTCGAGGTGTCTAATGAGTTAACCTCGTCGAAGATGCTTCGGGCCGCCGTTGTGGTTGCGGGCTTGCTGGAGGACGAACTGGCTCCTTGATACCCCTTGGTAGAGGCCTTAGTAAGGCTCTCTAACCTTAGATCGTCTTCGATTCTTGTACCCATCTCGGTAAGAGTGGCGAAATCAGGTATGATGGCGTACCCCACTAGCACTTTTTCGATGGGCTTGTCCACCAGCTTCACACTTTCAGTCCTCCACCTTTGAAGGTATTTGCTGAAACCCTCCTTAGGCTCTTGGGCCATAACTTCCAGAGTAAGGATGGTAGTCTGGATTTCAGCGTTATCCGCGGAGTTTCACGCGAATTCCATTGCAACATCGTCCCAGGTTTTCTATTTCTTGGGATCAAGCCTGTACTACCAGGCTTTCGGGTGCTTTTCCAGAGAGGAAGCAAAGGGATGCTTGAACATGGTCGATTTGACCCCCTTAACAGCCATAAAATCCTTGAAGGCCCGAATATGGAGTACCGGGTCTTCAGTCCCGTCAAACATTGGCAAGCCCGTTAAGTTGAGGTTAGCAGGCAATTCGTCGGTTAAGGGCGAATAGGTACGAGCATTTTCCGTGAGGATGGTGTTTCTGTTGGTCGAGTGGACCTGTTCTTGCGGCTTTTGGACCGCACCGGCCAATGCAGCCAAAGGTCTGTCATCTTCGATAGAAGCATTGGGGGTTCCTTGTTCCACGGCACTTACCCGAGTGACGATGGCAATCTGGTCCTCCCTCATTTGTCGCAATTGGTCTTGGATTTTGGTCAACAAAGCTGTCAACTCATCAATGGCTTCTTTCGCCATGGTTCTAGTGAAGGGTGGCCTGTCTGTAAGAACACCGCGTAATCAGCAATTTAACCCGAATCCTAAAAAAAGTACATCCTGAGCAAGGGAAAAGGAAGAAGACTAAGACGGTAATAACTCGGAAAAAACACCTAGACGGGTGACTTGTGAAAAGGTGGGCCTTCCTCAGGATCCAGCTATGTGTGTTGGGCCCTGTTCGAAGGAAGGTTAACGAGAGACATTCCCAGACTTTAGACTCGATTGTGTAACTAGGCCAACCTTTGCAGGAGTATGTCCTACGTAGGTGGGCCTTGCCTTAGTAAAATAAGGCGGACTGGGATAGGGGGAAACCCTCGATGTAAGATCGACAGTGTTTTGACGCTAGAGACTTCAACCACTTATGACACGACCCGACACTGCTAAATACGGGAAGTCTAAGAAGAGGAAGTTTTGAAATATGAATTTTTGAAATGCCCGAAAAATTCGGGGAGAACCGACCCTTTTTTCGAGAAAAACAGAAAAGGTGGGGTGAAGGTTTTGAAAGTTCAAAAATAATTTCGAGTTTTAAATTGGGCATAATACCGGCTAGAAAAAGGGCTATTTTGAGTAAAATCGTTAATCCTAAATTCAGTATATGTCCGGGGTTTTGAAATTGGATATTTTGACAAGGATGCAATTTTTTTGAAAATGATGGTTTTTTGAAAAAGATGTGGATCAAGTAGCACGTAGTCATGGAAACAGTATAATGACACCATGTCTGCTCTTAAGCTAAGTCTCGGTCAGTCTATAAGGGTCTATACCAGTGTACATAGCCTATTCGAAAATCGGGGCGAACTTCCTAAGTCGAATTGAACTTAGAACATGCCGTAAAACCCATACGAATCTGCTATGCACACCTTTTGACATATCCAATTTGGACTACATCAATGGTATAGTGGGACGTCGGTCACCAGTACCTGCCCGGGAAAGATGGTGTGATGCATGAACCGTAAAACTAAAACGCGTATTGTACTTGTCAAACGATTTCTATTCGAGTCTCACCCTGAGGATGCCGATGGTAAGTCACACATCAGTTAATCCCCAGCGGAGTCGCCAAATTGTGGACATGACATAGGTCCACCCCGACGCCGCCACGCGCGGTGTTTGGGGAGGCGAATGAATATCCATATGAGAATGGATCAAATTGAAATTTAAATCGAAGTTGGAGTCTCCACCGAACTTTGTGGGAGTTCGGACCCGTTCGAACCCACTCTATGTCTTAGTGAGCCGTGTACAAAATACGGCCCATTTCCGATGTCAGAGTTTATTGGGTTCGTCCATTAGCATTTGATACCGATACCGGCTTGATCAGATATCATGTATTGAATGACTCTCGTTGCCAATAGTTTCGGACATCCGGAAACCAAGGTTATGAGTAAGGGGTGAGGGTACGTGTTGGGAAGTTCACAAAGAACACCCAACCCCGCCCGCACATTAGCGGCCTCTACTAGGATATCGTTTGATTTTTGAATACGCGGGTTAGTTGAACGGGAAAAATGATATGCAAAGATTATTTTCCTAAGCATGTGAATAATTGAATGAGTTGCTAAGTTGTTTAATGCATGAAAATTAACGTCAAAGTTGTATTTTAGCTTGCGAGGTTCGTTTTAGTATAATAAAACAAAAGATGAAAAGAAATTGCTAAAAAGACGAACAAACGTGTTAGTAACGATTGAATAAATCGAATGAATGCGATGAATAATGTATCGAGACCTGAAATCTTGCTAAAAGGGCGTTGTTTTGTCCAAAAAACGATGTTCGAAGAAAGATAATAAAAGAGAAAAGACGGGTCACGCTTCAGTCTGCCACGCAACTCGCCCGGGGTGCGCGCGGCTCGCGCCCCGGCCTGTTTCGAGGTCGATTTTCTGAAAATCGATGTTTTTATTAAATCGCGTACAAATATCGCATAATTTGTACTCGATTCAATATTTTCGATATTCGTTATATTCGATATTCGATTATGAAATCGATATCAAATATTCGGAATAATTTTGAAAAAGGTAGAAAAAAGGTTTTAAGAAACCCTTTTGTAGGAAAAACGATGTTTAAGAAAAATTGAGAAAAGCGAAGAAGAGGAAAAAAGGAGCCGCGGGTTTCAGGCCTCCGCGCAAGTCGCATGGGAGGGGGCGCGACTCGCGTGAGGGTCTGTCCCGGTTCGGTTTTTTTCGAAAGTCGCTAATTTCGATAGATCGCGTATAAATATGAATTAATTTATACTCGATTTATGCTTTCGATATTCGTCGTATTCGATATTCGATTATGAAATCGATATCGAATATTCGGAATGACTTTTAGAAAAGGTTTTATAAAATTGTTTTGAAAAGAAAAATTTGAACGAAAAGAAAATGAATGTTAGTTCTCTCCGCGTTTAAATCGTTGTATTTTGTAAAAAGTAACGATTTTGTAGCATCAACGAGATTAATGTACTTCTTTTAATACGATATTCGACTAGAGAATCGGTATCGTTTTTTTAAGAATATTCGTTTATATGAAAATAGTTTTTAGTAATATCGATATTAGAAACGATGAACGACCCGTAAAAAAAATGATGACAACGCGAGACGGACGAAAAAACGAGAAGGAGAAGGAGAGAAGAGAAGTCGGGTTTGATTACACCCTCAACCTACATGCTTTTGTTAACTCGGATCGGGGCTCGTCGGAATGTGGCTAAGGCACGGGAGCGTCGGGTTAATGTCGGTGAGTTGGTGGTGGTTTCGGTCGGACGTGAAGGGTGACGGGTATAAGGGCCGGTTCCTTCGGTTTTGGACGTAGAATGCCGGGAATTGTATGTGTCGAGGTATGAAATGGGTGTGTGTAACGTATGTGTATATTGTATATGATTGATCGTTGTAAAACTGTTGTTTTTGATGTGCATGCAAAGGGTCCTATTTATAGGAAAAGAAGGTTGAGAAAGGTGTCTTGCTTGTACGACAAGAAACACCCATCGGGATAGGAAATGTAAGAAGTTGAGAGGAACGAGAATTCCGTTACTTGGCAAAGAAGAAAGGGAATCCCGGTTTGGGAAGAGGAGCTCGGCCGAAACAGGCCACTCCGGCCACTCGGCCGAAACAGGCCACTCGGCCGAGTGTCATAAGCTTGGTCAAATGCTCGATTTGGTTTTCGGATAGAATTCATACTTGAGATCGAATTCTACCTTTAACGGAATTGTTTAATATTTGTGTAGCTGAGATTTTGTAGTATTCGACTCTAGGCCAGACTCGTGAGGTGACACGGCCTGCTCACGTGTCTCGAAAATATCTCTGACCAGGCTTTTGACTCAGTCGCTAAAAGACGGTTTTGCCCCTGGTGTCGGATTCGACCCAAATTAGTCTTATTTGACTCAAAATGACCCACTGTGCCTGAATTTGAGGTTGGTTTTGTGAGATTTGTACTCCGTAAAAAGCCCAAGCTAAATATCCATGATTTCGAGCCCATTTCCGAGTACGTTAAAGCATGTTTGCGTTCGATCATCATCGGGTGTCTGTCGGGAACTGCTATAGACACCTGGCAGTAAAATGTGGGTGTCTACACTCTCACTTTTGTATTTGAAGTTTTATTTAGTTTCGGCTTGTATTTGCTAAAGTTTGCTTTGGAATCCTACAAGCGTGGATTTATTCTTATTTCCCGTGTCTGGCGCCCAAGACGGTACGGGCGCACCCGAAGAGGTTCTCGGTGGGGATTGAGTGGAGGCTGGCTCAGCCTAAGAGCACAATCAACCATTACCCGGTGGAGAATGCGTTAGTTAACAAACTACGCATTGAAGATGTAAGTTTTCCTTTTATAATCAGTAGGTGTTTTTTTTACCTTCTTAGTAGGTGTAAGTTTTTTTGCACAGCCCCCAAGCTTTGGGATTCATTAGGATGTTGGTTTTGTTTGTGTAGTTTGTGGCCTGCCCTTGGGCCGATTATGAGGGCGTGCCGTAGTACGTGACTGCAGAGCTGAGGCCGCGGAGCTATAGAAGGATGCTTCTTCCTGCGTTAATTCGCCCGGTTTGGTACCTGGGCGAGCGGTTGGTGCGTCAGTGCCTATATGACGACTTCAGGGTGCCGGTGAATCCTCCCCGGACCATGTTTAGACCACCGACCGCCGCAGAGGTTCTTGAGGACAGGGACGGCGAAGGAGGCGATACACTCCTGGTGCCTGGTGCCTCCTACTTATCACACGTCACCCAGCGGTATGCTTGGTACCGCCTCGTGGTAAGATTCTAATTTTGGTTCTAAGATTTGCTTTGCGGTTTGTTGTCTATTCGCCTTTTGACCGACCAATGTATTGTCTTCTCAGCTGGCCGATCCGGCTGATGAGATCCAGCCCTTATATTTTCCCCTGACACTGCTTAGGGTTGACGCGGCTGGGATAACTTTCACTGAGCCCCTCCCCCCGTGTTCTGCTGAGGAGATGGATGCCGGGATAGAGTGGCGTGACTGGGTGTACCGGGTGAGTCTTGTTTTTATTGTCCTTTTCTTGGGCTCTAACGATTAGGGTCGGCTTGCCTAACCTCTATGGTTTTACTTTTCAGGTTTCGGTGTCTTGTCATCAGCGGTTGTGGCAAGCTGCCAACTGCTTCCGAGCTTCTGCCTCGAGGGTCTCCCTTGACACTTCGGGGCCTCGATCGGTGAGTCTACGTGACTAAGGTAGCTTTCTAGGTTGTTTGTGTACTTTCCTAATGCTTAAGTGTATTTGCAGGATGTTCCGGATATGGTGGGGCAGTTGGAGACTCGGGTGACCAAGATCGAGGCGAGAGAGGTTGATTCACAGCGGCTCCTGCAATCTCGGGCTGACGAGATCGCCTTCCTAAAGGAGCAGATGGCTCGGTCCCGGGGCGAGACCTCAGCACAGGGTGAAGCTAGGCATCAGATCGAAAGGGAGGCTGAGGCTGAAGTTGAGGCTACGGGTGCTACGGAGGAGGTTGGAGGAATTCCCGAGACAACAACCCTAGATATGCTGTCGGGGATGGACGGTAGGGAGTCTCCCCTTATAGACCTGGAAGACCTAGGGTCAGATGATCAGCTTTGTGAGATCGTGATTGCCGTCGGTGCGGCTTCTAGGGGTCCTTCTTAGCCTAGATTTGTATATGAATTAGTATATGTTATATATTCGTCTTAGATTCTTAGCATTTGAATTGGTCGGATTAGTCTTGTGTTTTCGTTTGGTGAATTATTTACCTAGATTGACAAGTAATCACTTTTGTGCTTGTTCATTTTAAGATGTGACTCGGTTTAGGGTGTGTTATAGTTGCATGGGAAGGTGAAAACAGCTTCTTTCGGATGTTTTGAAATGCGTTAGTTTGAGCCGGGAATCGGATCAGGTAGTACGTCGATTAAAACTTTTTTTGACTCGAGATGTGAAATATCAATGTGCTTTGATTACATATGTCAAAAGATGAGCGCGGTTGTTTTAGCATTCAAAATGGAACCGAGGTTGAAATTCGGACGACTTTTGAAAAAAAAGCTGGACCACTTTTTATATATTCATGATATTGCCTTGTTAGGTTACAGAGGTGAATCGACGATAACCGTTAAAAAGGCTACGACACACCTAAGTGGGGTAGCTTATCCCCCTAAAAAATAAAAATAAAAATAAAAAAAACGCCTAAGTCTTGCACGTCCGATGAGTGAACTCGCATTCCAGTGCCTTTGCATGGATATCTCGGTTTTCGGGGTGGGCTCTAGTGACTTTGTGAGGTCGTTCTTGGTGTCCGAAGTATAGGGTGGTGATCATGAGGATTCAAATTTCTATCCTTGGGTTCCTCGGGTTGAGTCATGCCTGGCTCTAAGCGCTCGGATTGATGCAATTGGGTTCCGGACCGCCTGAGCTTGGGCGGTCAGAGACTCGGGCGCGTGGGCCGGTGCGGTACGAGTCCCGGGTTATGGAAATTTTCGTTATTTCCTAATTTTTGTAGGTTTAGGGCTATATATGCGGGTTGTGGGTGTACGTTCTAGGCAAACTAGGATATCCGTAAGGTATAGGATCATCTCTAGGGATACGTCGGGTTTCGGGAATGTCCTGACCGAGTGGGCGGGTTTGTTTAAGAAATGTCATTCCGAGGTTAGTTCAAACGATGGTTTGTCGACGGTTGTTGCATTAAGTTGAGTCAAGGTACAGGATGATTTTTTACGGGCATGCTCTAGATTTTGGGACCCGAAATATCATGTTTTTGCTTTCCCCGGGGATAAAGTTTGCCCTTTGCCTGAAGAGATAGATGCTATAGGCGTGTGGAGCTTTGTTCGACCTTGTGTGCCTTGAGGGGATGGTGCTTACGTGAAACGACTTCACCACTTTTTGGACCTTTCTTCATTAGAGGAGGCTAAACGCTATTTTGGTGTGGATGGTCTTAACCTAGAGTTTCTTTCTAGGACATTCTCACAAGTTGGCTCTCGTCATGTTTCGACCTTGGCATGTAGGCGCGCTTTTATCGTTTCTATTGCTCGTTACTATCTTTTTGAGGATGCGCGGTGATAAGTGTAGTTTGTAGTGCCTAATTTGTTGTGTTTTGGTCCCATTTTCCTTATGGAACCGCTCCTTGGGAGCGGTTTATGGGTTACTTATGCTTCCTTTAGTTCGTTTTAGGTTCCCGAGACCATTCATGAAGAGTTGGAGCGATTCCGACTCAATACATACACTTTTCGGAGCGAAAGAAGCGAAGGAACGATCACTCGATGCCTTGGATTCGACCCCGAGACCTTGGGACCCGATCCCGAGCCCCTTAGACTCGATCCCGAGACCCGAGAGTCGATGAGAAGCCCATGTGAAGCAAGGAGGAACCTTAAAGATCATATTGGAGGCCTACAAGACCCTTCCCGGGCGGGAAGAATAGCCCTCTCGGTCGGGAAGGAGTGCACAAAAGGAACAGCTCCTGTTCTGGGTCGTCTCGGCCGAGACCACCTTCATCTCGGGCGAGACCACACCATCTCGGGCGAGAGCACACCATCTCGGGCGAGACCACTTCCGTCTCGGCCGAGATGGACCTAGAAATGGGCTGTTTCGCTTTTCTCGCTTCCCTTACTCTTGTAACCCTATATATACCCCCTCTTGTAATCTTATGTTATGTTCTTCATTACCCATTAAACCCTAGACTATTTTAGCATAGATTAGCATAGATTAGAGTAGATTAGTCGGTAATTAGTCCCTAATCTAGTTAGCTAATCTTGTATTAAGGAATTCTTGAAGATCTCCACCAAGATTGACAACCTTGGAAGATTTTGTTTGGGTTTTCTTCTATGCAAGTGTTCTTCTTTTCATCCTTTGTAGTTGGTATAAACTTTCTCATTCTTTTTTTACTCTTAATCTTGTTTGTTCATCCAAGTTTTAATCTTTGTTCATTATATTGTTCATAGTTCATTGTTTTCACTAGTTTCATTATGCATGTTTTGTTGTTTGAGTTGATTCATCTTGTTCTTGTTGGTTTTAGCATTAGATATGTTTGAGTAGATTCTTGCTAGAGTTATTAGGGTGATTGGTTGTGATTGTGGATGATTAGGGTGAGATGGGTGGTATTAGATGTTGTTTTTGTTGTTTCCCATTTACCTTGCACTCCACATGTTTGATGAATTGCTTGTGAGACTAGAGACGATCAATCCTTGTTTTTCTTGCATATTCTCTTGTACGTGTGTGTTTGGTTGGTTGGTTTGGTTTCCTCATTACGTAGTGAGAGCCCGGTGAGGATGACCCCTAGGCCGATTACGTAGCGAGAGCCCGATCGGCGTTACCTAGGCTACGAGAGCACGCTAGTAACCCCGTTTTTCCCCTTTTTGTCTTCGTTGCACCCATGAACCCGACCTAACCCTAGTTTCTTCTTATCGTTTTATTAGCTTCCGCTAGTCATTAGATGCTTGTTTAGCCCTTTTATTTGTTGTTATAGATTATAGTTTAGACCTTAGCTTAGTCCTTAGTCTACCCCTTAGATTATCTTGTCTCGAACCTAGTCTTTGACCGTAGCACACTTTAGTCCGACACCCCGTCCCTGTGGATCGACCCGACTTGCCCTAGCTACTCAGTTAGGAATAGTTGGTTATTATTTGACGGCGGGATCCACGAAAAATCCCTCCCATCAAATTGGCGTCGTTGCCAGGGATCGACCGGGTCACGTGAAGGCTGGAGTAATCCTCGAGTGTTGGATGTTGTAGCGGCTATGGAACACGGACGATCACCCTCTTTGCTTATTTTCGGTGAACTTGTTCTCGGTCTTGATGCTAGTGTTTCGGTACAGGGGATACCTTTTCGGGGTTCTAGGACCATTTTACGAGTGTGCTTTTTTTGGTTTTTCTTTTGTAGCTAGGTTTCACTTGTTTTGTGGTTGTTTTGACTTAGGAGGCGTGACACTTCGTCGTTTTTTTTTTCGTGCAAGTTTGGTTGCAAGAGCGGCTCGGTTTAATCGACCCTCCCCGGTGTTTCAAGGACTACAACTACAAGGGTTTCATGGGCCGGAAGATGGTGCTGTCGTGGAGCAAAAGTCCCGAAGAGGAGGATTGGTTTTCCTATTTGGTTAAGGGAGATGTTGTCATCAGGTGGTCCATCCCGTGGTGGAATATAATTGAGTGCGCAGGGTTTCCATTTTCGTCTTTGACCTGGGCTTTGCTACTACTATCCATGAGGGATCAAGTTTATATTTACCCGGGCATGGTGTCAAATCAGATGGGTGTCCGACCTCCTATTCCAGATGATGCGAAGGTCATTTATAGTTTTGATCCATGGACCGAGCGAGGACTTGCTTAGGGGGTTCAGGGTGTGTTGGGAGCAGAAGTTTTTGCAACCTGTTGCTCGACCGACGGTCAATACTTCCGTCAGGAAGAGAATTTGTGGATATCCGTCAGGACAGACTGACCCAAAAGTTAGGAAGACCGCGCCACTGAGAGGCGAAGAGGAGACTCGAGGGACTAAGTGCCTAACCAAAGACAGTGGAACCGATCCTAGCCTAGTCAGTTCATCCGAACGGGCCAAGACTGACGAGACCCATATTAAAGTTGCGAAAGAGCAAAGAAAGTGGGATTTGCTGGACTCACGTTTGGATAGGGTGTTAGAGGCTTGCTTTTGGAAAATCGCGGAGGAAGAACGCAAGCAGTGGGCGAGAAAGAGTTGGACCGGTAGAGCCTAGCCATTTATATTATGTATTACTAGTTGATTGATAATATGGCGTATTAGTACTAGTTTTTATGAAGTTTAGACACGTTGTTGATTTTCCGGGACGTCCGTATTTCGGATTTTTGATGTGGATTAAAGGCTTGGTTTAACCAAATTTTGTTTTTTTAATGAGAAGCACATTTATTTATTTTCCTCTCTTTTTTTGTGGTGGCTCGCAACTCGATTCTTCATTTTACCCGGAGCGCCCATTCGGGTTTTCACTCCGTCCTCGACTCACCTTATGCTGTTTTTGTCCTGTTTTTTTTTCTTTGCTCTTTTTTTTGTTTCTCACTTTTCGACGGCTCGCAACTCGATTCTTCATTTTGCCCGGGGTGCCCTTTCGGGTTTTCACCCCGTCCTCGGCTCGTCGTTTTTTTTTACGACGGCTCGCAACTCGTTTCTTCATTTTGCCTGGGGCGCCCTTTCGGGTTTTCACCCCGTCCTCGGCTCGTCGTTTGTGATTCGTCATTTAACTCACTCATTGACCGGGTCGTGGGATGAATCCCGGTTTGCTCACGAATCGATTAATCGACTTCTTTGTTTAGTTGTTTGGTTGTACCCGGGAAAGGGTTGCCTACGTATCCGCTTTCGGGCGGAATCAAACCATGTTCGTAGTTCTTTATTTTTTTTCTTAAAATGTGAGTGAGTGTTCTTTAGAGTCGTTTATGCGAATTATCGATGCGAACTTGACTTCTTTTTTTTCGTGTTGTTATTGTTGTTGTTGTTTTTTGTTTCCCCCTAAGTCAGAGGTCGTGATGTGGTTTCTTGGGTGTTTATGGGTAGTATCGCTTGAGTTGATCCATACTTGTCGGGGTTGAGAACTCTTGACCATGTAGGTCAGTAAGGATTACGGCGCCCCCCGAGAGTATTTTTCTTAACGAGGTAGGGGCTCGCCCATTTTGGTTTGAATTTCCCTCTATGGTCGACGGGAAGGGGTGCTCTAATGAATTTGATTACTAAATCTCCCTCGTGTATGTTCCGGGATTTCACTAGTTTGTTAAAGGCTCGTTGGATGTGTTGTTGGTAGGCTTGTACATTGGATAGGGCATGTATCCTACGTTCATCTAGGAGTACTAGCTCGTCGTATCGCTTTTGGTTCCATTCTTCTTCAGGGATACCACTTTTGGCTAATATTCTTAATGTTGGTTTGCGGTCTGTAGGGTGAAGATTTGTGTCTTTGGATTTTGTATTTGTCTAGGAGTTTTTGGGTATCGGCTCTGAAGTGAGCCCCCCGGTCGCTAATGATTTCATGAGGTATACCGTAACGGCAGATGATGTTGTTTCGCAAGAATTTGACTACTTGTTTTGAGGTTAGTACGGTATAAGAGGCGGCTTCTACCCATTTGGTGAAGTAATCTACGGCTACTTAAAATAAAGCAATGTCCGTCGGTCCCGGATGGGTGTACTTCCCCTATGATGTCTATTCCCCAGGTAGAGAAGGGCGGGAGTGTGGATATAGTGTGTAGAGGATAAGGAGGTAGGTGTTGGATGTTGGTGAATATTTGGCAATTATGGCAGTGCCGAACGTGACGTCGACAGTCTGCCTCTAGGGTAGTCCAGGAATAACCCAGTCTCATTATTTTTCGGACTAATAGGTCTACACTCATGTGGGGTCCGCACTCTCCGTCGTGCACCTCTTCCATGACTCTCTCGGATTGGTCTTTCTTTATGTATCTTAGGAGGACTCCTTGTGGGGTTCTTTTGTACAGTAGGCCTTGTATTCAGGACGTAATGGGTTCTTTTGTTTTTGGTATTAGTGTCGGGTGGATATGACCCATGGGTTTTAAAGTCTAGGATTGCTTTGTACCAAAGTTCGTTGTTGGTTTCATGGTTGTTTGCTTCTTTCTACACGGATGGGCATGGAGAAGAGGTGATCGGGCATGTTTATTAGTGAGGCTAGTTAAGAGAACGTATCAACGAATTGATTTTCTTCGCGGGGTATGCGTATGAAGTCAATTTCGGTGAATTCCCGAGACATTGTTTCCATTTTTGGCTTGGTATGGGGTTAGGCTTTCACTATAGACTTTTCAGGTTCCCGTGGCTTGGTTGATTACCAGGGATGAATCTCCATGTACTTTAAGGTTTTTTGATTCCTAGGGACATGGCTGCTTTTAGACTTATTAGGTAGACTTCGCATAGGGTCGCGTTGGGGAGGTTTAGTTGGGTGGAGGTTAGTTTGTTGCGAGCTCATCGTTGTTCGGCGACGGAGTCAATGGTGGGCTAAGCTAGGATTATTTTTTCCGATTTCCATCTTAGGCTGAAGCTAAATGGGCCGTGCGTTGTAGCCCTTGTATTTTAGGCAGTTGTTATCGATAATCGGCATAAAGTCGAGTTTTTAAGCGTTTAAAGTAAACTGTTGAAAGAAAATTAAGCGATTGTCGAGACATGTTTGTAAAAAAAAGATAACTGTTTTATTGATAATAGTAGGCGGGCTAGATGCCCATGATTTCCTTTGGAGGAGGTGGAGGACATGTTCCCTCGCACCTCCCTGGACTCAATGACGAACAAGAAGATGAAATATTTATTATTTTATTAGCCTAGTCCCTAAGATGAACTAGACTCTGACTCGGGTGCGGACTTGCTGGCCTCAGTATGCATCCTAGTACCCTCGTACTCGGGATACGCTCCTAATTTTTTTTCCTGGATGAGGTGGCGAACTTGTTGCCTAAATTCACGACATTTGCTAATGTCATGTCCTCGGCCTTGGTGGTATCGGCACCACTTGTCACCATTCCAATGTGACGGCCTCTTGCCGGCGGGTGGGTCAGGTGTTGGACTTAATGGATAGAGCAATCCGTCCGATATTCATCGTTAGGGCCTGATCGTGGGATAACCTGAGGTGCTCTAGTAGCTTGAGACCCCTTTCCTCTGAGTTATTTGTTAAGAAGCGAGTGGGCCTTTTTGTTAGTAGTGCGGTTTTAACTACCCCCATTTTTATTAACCCTTCAACCTTATCTTTTAGCAATGTACAGGATTCCGTATCGTGGTCGTTGTCTCTGTGGTAGTGGCAGTATTTCGCCTTGGACCAGTGACGGGATCTATGTTTAAGTGGAGGATCGGCCATGGGTCCTATGGGTCGTAAAAGGCGAAGGGAGGTTAATCTTCGGAGTGCAGCCGCGTAGCTGACCCCGATTTGGGTGAACTTCTTCTTGGGCTCGATAGTCTCGGGTGAGCCAATGCCCTCCCCCTTGAGCGATCCGTTACATGTGGAAACAGGAGGTTTGGGAAGTTCCTCGAGTCTTTCCTCGATATTAGTGATCCTAGTCTCAATTCTCAGAAGTACAGGGTGTATTTGCGAAACTAGGCGGGCTAGGCTTTCGATAGTTGTTACGAGGTCGAGGGGTGCGGGTTCCGGATCGGTGTCTGGTTCGTCCTCGATGTTTAAGACCTCTTCTCCTAGGGGAACAAGGTGAGACCAGTCGATAGTATCATCGAAAATGGCGTGGACACTAAAGGGGTTCGTAGCATTATTGGGTTTCTCAGGTGGGGGGAGAGGGACTGTCCCGTTTTCTATCATGTCCTGTATAGTATGTCTGAGCCGAAAACAAGATTCTGTGTCGTGGCCGTTGCCACGATGGTATTGGCAGTACTTGTTTGCGTCCCACGATTTTGCCTTCTTGTCCGCGGGTGGGTCCGCAGTAGGACCTATCAGTTCGAGCTTTCCTTGTTCGGTTAACCTTTTTAAGGCTTCGGTGTACGTGATGCCTAGTTGGAGAAGGTTCTAGGGGTGAAGTTTGTTTTTCCCCGGGTAGTTGGTTCAACGAGGTGTACTTCCTCGGTTTTGTTACTTCCATAAGATCGGGTTCCAGAGGAAGTGGTTGGCCCTTGGTAACCCTTCCCCATTATCTTGGAGAATACCCCCTTTTTCTTATCATCTTCTAGGCGTATCCCTAAGGTGGATAACTCCTTAATGGTGTGGATGTTTTGGTACCTAAGATGGGAGGCGTAGGCTGGCCTAAGGTTATTGACGAATTTTTCTACTAAAGTGGCTTCGTCCGGGCTCTTTATTAGCTGGGTACTGACCCTTCTCCATCTGGTCAGGAACTCTGAGAAGCTTTCCTTCTCATTCTGGGAAAGGACCTCGAGGCTTCTAACGGCGACTTGTGTTTTGGCGTTATCCGCGTATTGTTTCGCGAACTCTACGGAGATATCATCCCAGATGGACACCTTTTTAGGATCAATGGAATAAAACCACGATCGTGGTGTGTCTCCTAGGGACGAGGGGAATATCCTAGTGAAGAGGCTAGGCTTGACCCCTTTAATGGCCATGTAATCCTTAAAGGCCCGGATGTGGTTGAGGGGGTCTTTCGTCCCTTTGAACTTGGGTATGTCGGCTAGGGAAAAGTTCTCCGGTAACTGGTCGTTCACCATTTCGAACTTCCTATGATTTTTAAGGTGGACGTTGTTTCCCTGGTTTAGGCGCATTTGGTTTTCGAGGAAGTCTATGCGGTTCATAGCGGATTGGAGGGTATCATCCTGAGGCAGGGTAATGGCATCGCTTGGGATGAGGCCAGCGGATGCCCCACCTAGCGGGGTGGAATTTAAAAGGGCTTCGTTGAGGATTCGGGTGTGGTGTTCATCTGAGGCTTTGTCTTCTAGGTGACCTAAGCGGGAATCTATGCGTTTAAGGACGCGTTTACCGTAATGACAGTGGCCTGTAAGTCCCGGATCAGATCAGGTAGGGCTCCAATGGTGTTGTCTGTGGATTGCTCGACGTTATCCCCACTGTGGTTGCTTGCATCTACGCTTGAATTCCCAGTCATGACAGTGAAAAGGCAACGCTAATGAGGACAGAATTCCTGGACGCTTTACGGACTCGGGGAATGCTTATGATTGAATGACACGGAACTGAGACCCTTGACCCATATGTGTGTGGTCATTAGTCTAGGGATTCAGGTGCTTTAGACTCTTAGTGTATCTGGCGAAATACCTTTGGAGTTTTCTGTCTCTGTAGCGAGACGATCTGACATAAACCTCGGTGGTGGGGTTTAAAGAGGACTTCTCGAGGTGAGACGACCCAAAACGCAAAACCTCGAGTAAAGGTGACCCTTGTAGCTAACATAGATAGTTAAACACACGGTTGTACGACGTAAGAGGTTGATCACGATCCCGGCTCAGGATCAAAGAATTTGGATGTATATTTCTTTCGAAAATGATCCGTTTTGTAAATCTTGAAAAGGATGGTTTGTGAAAATAGTGATGGCGCGACGATATCGCCTGTGGCGTGTAGGTGCGTTGCTATGTGTGTGCATCGGAAATAATGACAAAATGTAAATATTTTTTGAAAGGAGTGCATTTCTTTTAGAGGAAACGTTTTTTTTAAAGATAATTCCGTGATGCTATTATCGAGACTACTATTAATTAGTTAGCTCGATACTCGCGGGGTGCGTGATGCTCGTGACAGAGTGTGATGACTTATAACGGTCTCCTTAAAGGTGTGACTAAATCCTTAGTGAGGGATTTAGGTGGTGAATAGTGTTTCTTATAAACTTCTCGGTTTTTGAAAGAAAAAACTTTTGAAAATTAGTGACCCATGTTCGTCGGTTGTACTAATTAGCATTAGACGGTGGGGGTGCGCATTGTAAAAAAGTGTTTTGAAAATGTAACCATTTTTTTTAATTCCTTGACTTCATTAATTGAAGCTTCAGTTGTGCTAACGGTATGTGCGCAAAAAGTTTTTTTTTTTAAAATAAAATGTGACCGCGTGGTTGCCTTAACCCCATTAATTGAGAGTTTCGGTTGTGTTAACGGTAATCATTGTTGTTAAATAGGTTTTAATTTGGCCAAGGTGATGGCACTAAAAGCTTTATTTTTTTTGAAATCAGTGTGCGTGAATTTTGCCACGGTAACGGCATTAAAAAAAACGTTTTTCTTTTTTTTTAGAAACCGTGATTTGGTCGGAGTATTGACGTTTGAACGGTCGTTTTAGAAAGATGGAGTATTTTCGAAAAACACTCCAAATTCTTTGAGTGAAATGGGTCTGTTGATAAGTGTGTTTTTTAGTGCTTATTTGTTGTGTTTGGTCCCGATTTCTCTTGTGGAATCGCTCTTTGGAGCGGTTTTTAGGCTACTTACGCTTCTTCTAGTTCATTTTAGGTCCCTAAGACCAATCTTGGAGAGGTGGAACGATTTCGACTCGTTTGCGACACATTTGGAGCCAACGAAGAGAAGCAACGATCACCCGGTAGCTTAGACTCGATCCCGAGCTCTTGGGACCCATTCCCGAGGCCTTTAGACTCGATCCCGAGCACCAAGAATCGATGAGAAGCCCATGAAGAGCAAGTAGGGACCAAAGAGATCATATTTGAGGCCTACAAGACCCATCCCGGTCGGGATGATGGCCATCACGACCGGGATGAAGAGCAAGCAAAAGACGAGCCACTGGTGGGTCTTCCCGAGCGGGAAGAGGGGCTTCCCGACCGGGATGGGTCCCTTCCCGACCGGGATCATCCCTTCTCGGCCGGGAAGGGCCCAGCGCAGCCCTGTGTTCTTCTTTTCTTCTCCTTTGCTTGTGAACCCTTATAAATACCCTTCCTTTGTATTGTTTAAGCACCTTAGACTCCTCTACATTATACTAAACCCCAATTAGACTCTCTTCATTAGCTTAGTTTAAATTAATCTTTCTTAATCCTTGTTAATCTTAGGTTAATCTAGTTAGTTAATCTTGTATTAAGGAATCTCTTGAAGAATCCATCAAACCTTGACAACTTTTGGTGGAGATTTTTGGGTGTTCTTTTAATACAAGTTCTCATCTATTCATCCTCTTTTTAGTTGGTATAATCCACTTATTCTCTTTTCTCTTAATCCTTGTTTAGTTATTCAAGTTTTAATCTTTACATATTGTTCACAGTTCTTGCTAGTTCATAATGGATGTTTGGTTGTTTGTGTTGATTTCTCTTGTTTATGTTGATGTTAGTTTAAATATGATTGAGTAGACTCTTGTGGAGTTAGTAGGGGGATTAAGTGTGGATTATGGATGATTAGGGTTTGATTGAGTGGAAAGGTGAACTCTTTGTTACTAGTCACATATTGAGCACACTATGTGTTTGTTGAATTGCTTGTTTGAGTAGTAGTGGTCATGCTTCTCATGCTTGTCTTCCTCTTCTTATTTTGTGGTTGATTTGTGGTTGAATCCTTGTGTATTGGGTAACATCTTGCATGAGTATTCGGGTTTTGTCTTTGACACGAGAGTGCGGACTTGGTCTTTGACGCGAGAGCGCGGACCGACCTTAGTAACTAGGTAACACCTACACCCTCGATTACCCAACTATCCTACCACACTTATGAACCCAAACTAACCCTATTCCTTCCCAATTTGATTTCTCCATCTTGTTAGCTATTTCTTATCTAGTAGTTGATTTTTTGAGCTTTAATACTTCATTTATTTCTTGTGATACCTAGTTCATTGTTAGTCAACTTTCCCCCCTTCCCATCATCATAATTTGTCAATTCTTGTTAGTTTGTCCTCCTTTGTGTTGTGCTGGTTACTTAGTCTTGTTTGTGAGTCGACCCCAGTCTAGAAAACCTTTACCTTCCCTGTGGACTCGACCCGACTTACCCTAGCTACCCGTTAGGATTAGTTGGACTCTACTTGTTGGTGGGGACCCAAGGGAATTCCTAATATCAATTTGGCGTCGTTGCCGGGGACGGTGCATGTTTAGACTTAGTTTGCTTATTAGCTTGACTTAGTTACCCGTTTTGTGTTCTCTTTCTATCCATTGTGCATATTTTGTAGGCCTTTTCTTTGTTTTTATTGTTTTCTTCTCTCTTCGTCTTCCGTTGTGCTCGTTTATTGTCTTGCCTAGTGCCCATAAAGCACTAGGTGTTCTCACGTTTGTTCCAAGTGTATAGTGCATGCCTAAGAGGAGAGACAACTTCTTTCTCTTCAATCCAGAGCCGGAAAGACTCTTTAGAGCCTTTCGCCAACGGACAATTGATCGGGTTAGGAACTCTCAACCGGGTACTAGCAATATCATTGAAGAACAAGCTCAAGGATCCGACCTAAACGAAGTACATCGAGAGACCGCCGAAGGGAACTTCATTAATCCCTTTGGTATATCTAGTCATTTTTCTCAACCTAGTTCTCCTTCAACATCTCCATCAACACCATCTACACCGTCATCTCCCTTACATCCAATCATGCCGAAGTTCTCATCTCATTCTACTTTCACGGAAGACGTTTTGCCCGGTCCCACCGTTCTATCGGAAACATACACCAAAAATTTTGTAGCTAAAACGGCGTTTATCCAATTAGTAGAGAGAACAATTTAGTGGTTTGCCTACCGAAGACCCGCACCAACACATGGAGACCTTCTTCGATTATTTTGATGCTATTTCTTAAACCGGGATTACTCAAGATCAAATTCGTTGGGTTCTTTTCCCGTTTTCTCTTATTGCTAGAGCTAAGCAATGGATCAAGAGTCTCGATAAGGCAACCATGGGGATTGATACTTGGAAGAAACTTGCATTGGCGTTCTACCAAAAGTTTTACCCTCCGAAAAAGACAAATTTGCTAAGGTCCTCCATCACCGGTTTCCAACAACGGGATGAAGAGAGCCTTTATGAAACATGGGAGCGGTTCAAGGCTTTGGTTAGATCGTGCGCCCACCATGGACTTTCACAATGGTTCTTAGTCCAACAATTTTGGAACGGTCTATACGAGGATTGAAAAGCCATACTCAATATGGGCTCCAATGGAAGGTTCACCGAGGTAGATGATGACCAAACTTGGTCAAGGATTGAAGAAATGGCGGTCCACAATTCCCAATATAGTAGGCCTAGGAAGGCGAATCGGGGGGGAAGACACGAGATTGATGTCATCACACAACTTAGTGCCGATCTTGGAGCACAACTGAAGACCCACATGGATACCATTGATAATAAGCTTCAAAGTCATTTTGTTCAAGGTCAAAGCACAAGTTCTTCCCACCAACATTCAATTCATCAAGTTAATGTTATGGGAGTGGTTCCTCCTACTTCTTATTATGGGATATGTGAGATTTGCGGGATATTTGGAGATGAACCTCAACATTGTTGAGGTAGAATTGAGCAAGTGAATGCTTTTCAAGCATATAAGCAAGGTGTTCCATATTTCCCCCACAAGCCTCAAAATGTGCCAAATCAACATATGTTCCAAGCTTCCCAACAACAAGCCCAACAACAACACCGTCCATTCTACGTTCCTTCTTCCTTAAGGGACAACAACCAAGGCTACCAAGGTTATCAAGGCAATCAAAGGCCTTTCAACTACTTCCAACAAAATAACCAATGTAACACCCCTGGTTTTATAAATTAAATTAAATTAAAATTTTGTTAATATTTTTATTTTAACGATTTAACTCGTAATTCTTAAAATTATTATAAAACGAATTTATCGTTTAATCTTTTCAAACTCCTAAAATTCTATTTGTCACGGAAACTCTCTTATATTTAAAACGTATTTTTATTTCTGTTTTGATTTATTTTATACAATTAATTTAATTCTTATCGAAAATCCATTTCGGCGATTTAAATTCTAATTCTAATTTATTTATTTATATTTAAGCCCGAATTTCTATTTTCGACTCGAAGTTCATTTATATTAAGTTTCCTCAAAACATTTATTACATTTCCCCGAGAAACCAATTTAATTCACTAAATCGAAAATTTATTATTTTTTCGGGAAATACTATTTGATCGTCTAATTAT
Source organism: Agrostemma githago (assembly GCA_958450325.1). Classification (NCBI taxonomy): domain Eukaryota; kingdom Viridiplantae; phylum Streptophyta; class Magnoliopsida; order Caryophyllales; family Caryophyllaceae; genus Agrostemma; species Agrostemma githago. Next base: position 30,830,460 of record OY288249.1, read on the forward strand.
TTATTTCTATCAGCTTCGTTTTCGTCTTGAGTATTTTATCTACTCATTTTATTTGACGGTCCGATTATTTTTAATTTTATTAACTCGTTTTAACCCGATTCGTGGGTCAGTCAACTTATCGTTACGGAATTCGTTTAAGTTGTATTTCCGAACTGATTCATTTAATTAATCCTTTCAACATTTAGCCCACTTGTTTAATGATCTTTCAATCCCTCAGCATCCACCGCTTCCCCTTACTTCCAGTTCACCTCCCCTTATTCATTTTTTTTCTCTTGTTTTCACCTTCTTGTCTTCCCACTTTGTTCAACGTATACTACCCCTCTTCTTTTTGTTTTGTTCTCGCTGCTTTCTTTGTTTTTCTCGGCATATCCCCTTCCTTTTGTTCCTTTCTTCTTCTTGGTCCGCTTCTCCATCATTCTACCTTCATCCTTCACATGTTCCCTTCGTTTTCTTGTTTCTTTTCGAACAATTAACCCCCCTCTGCCGCTGCCGCTGCTATGCTCGTTGTTGCTGCCATTGCTGTATGCTTTTATGTTGCCTTTGTTGCAGCTATTTGTCGAGGTAGCACCCTGTTCTTCTCCTCCCTCTTCTTCTTCCTCTTAGCTGCATGTTACTGCTGTTCCTACGTTCTAATGCAGCTGTTCTTGCGTGCTTCTGCTGCTGTTGCGTTTCTGCTGATGCTATGTCTGCTCAGTTCGCTGTTGCTGTTGCATTTCTGCTGATGCTATGTCTGTTCAGTTCGCTGTTGCTGTTGCGTTTCTGCTGATGCTATCTCTGTTCAGTTCGCTATTGCTGTTGCGTTTATGCTGATGTTAATGTCTATTCTGTTCCCCGCTGCTTTTCGTATTTGTTGTCCGCTCTTGTTGCTATTCATTTTTGCCGCTGCTGTCTCGTTTAGTTGCGGTCACGTTGGTTGCTGTTGATGCGTGACTGTCTGCTACTAGATTTTATTTGATTATTGTCATTGCTGTTGGTTCTTATTCTCGGATTCCTTCAACTCCGTCTTCTTTTCATGGCTCGATACCGCTGTTTTCGTTTCTTTTTCTCGTCCTCTTCTCTTTCTCATTTCATTTTGTTTCCCTTCTGCTGTTCGTGTCGGTTTTGCTGCTGTTATTTGCGAATTGACTTGATGCCGCTACTCCTCATTCTATTGTTATTCTTCCTTCCTGCTGTCATAGGTCGTGTTGCACTCTATTGTTCCTTCTGTTTCGATTTGTTTCGACGTCGTGACTCCATTCCTTCCCTTTACCCTTTTCCCTTTTCCGTTCATGCTAATCTCCCCTTCAACTCTAGTCCTGATAACTGGATCATATATCCAATCTATTTCGTTTCCGTCTTATGTCTATCTCGCTCGTCTCATTCTTTTGTTTTGTTTTCTCGATTGTCGTGGTGAATCCGTCAGAAGAAAACTAGCGGTTCTACAACTTGGGGCATAAGGACGACATGTCTATGAAGCTTGGGTAGATCAAGGACGTGTACGAGTTCGTTTTGGGTGTCGACTAAAGGTAACTTTAGGACGTTACTTGATTTTATATCGTATGTTTGAGTAGTAGTATGTAGTAAATATTTTAACTTCGGTTTTCTAATTTTAGCTATTTATTATTGCTAATATTATTAATTTTTAAGTCGTATGCTTTACAAATATTTTACGGTTTTCGATATCGTTTTATAAATCGTTAATAATTTAATTATTTACGATCGTTATAATATTTTGTTAGTTATCGTGACACTAGTAACTAAATAATATCGATTTCATATTTTCTTCATATTCCGTTAATTTATAATTTTAACTCAAAATCGTATTTATATATTATAATTGAGGTTTGTGTACTTGTTTAATAAATTAATTTTCGTTTTACGATTTATACTAATAAATGAGAAAATAGTCGATTTTGTTTTAAATATATTTTTAGTCGAGACTATTTTCACTAATAAGTTCTTATTTGTTTACAATTAACTATTGTTAGGAAAATTCGACTATTTATTGATAAAATCTATTTGCTAAAACTAATTTGAAAGTTTTATAAAATCTCGTTTAATTTATAAAACTCGTCGACTCAATTAATTTTGATATCGTTTTTCTTAAAACATCTATTTTCTAAAATTTATAGTTTTAACTCGATTTCCTAATTATTTATAAAATACTATATATTGACTTATCGTATTTTATTTAAATTTTAAGTAACGAATTTAGAAATATATTAAAGTTACGATAACGACGGTAATAATAAAATGTTAATTTTTATACATTTCACTTATTTTAATCACTTACGTATTTACTATAAGACTTTCTATTTTAAGTAAGTTTCTAAAAATAGTAAGTTTCTATTCATAGAAAGTTTCCCTTTTAATATAAAATGTTTATTCCTTTTTCCTTCGTATTATTCTAATGATTATATCTTTTGTTTACATCGATAATGGCTGTTTTGGAGTTATGGAATAAAGTCAAGTGTGGGGTTAGAGTAATAATCTGGGGTGTACGTTTTTGCCATCAGCTATAAAGCCGGTGTGCCCATTTGGGGCACATTTGGTCGTTGAACTGAGCATGGTTTGTGTTCAGGAGAGTGTGCATTGTGCCCTTAAACTTAGATATCGCATCGTGTAAGTCGCGTCGGGTTGAACTGGATATGGTTTGTATCCAGGAGGGGTGTATACTACTTAAATCGGGACCTCGCTGCACGCAGTCCTGTTATAGTTGAGTTGCCTAGTTAGAGACTGGATTCTGTTATGAGTTAAGTCTACAGTTCTCGAAGCTAGTTTCCAGTATTATCCTAGTGAAAGTCTATTCCGTTGCACTGATTGATTTCCATAACGCCATTTTTGAATATTATTATTATCGATTGATATTGACTTGCAGGTTTGCAAATGCTTTAAGTTTCGCTAAAAACTTATTTTTATTATATCGTTTTAATGTTTTCTCATTTTAATTATTTTGATATAGTAATACTATTATTTTTCCATATGATATAATATGGCTGGGAGAACGTCCGAGTTACTCCCCACTGACGTGGCTGTTATGTTTATAACATGACAGGTATTTGCTGCTGGGTTTTGGGTGTGAGCTAGCGAGTAGCGTGGATCCTACTCTTTCTTCATTTATGTAATTTATGGATTCGTATAACCCGTTTGGTGAATTTTCTCTTTAGCCCTTTTGTAAAAAGAGGCCTTTGTATTGACTTACCATTTCTTTTAATAAGATATAGTTTGTCAGTGTGTTTTAATCCCACTCTACAGTGTTTCCGCCACTGTATTGCGTTAGAATTTCTAGGGGATTACAGTTGGTATCAGAGCATTGTTGCTCCCGACGCTTACACCTGATTTTAGGAAAAACACCAGTAAATGATTTGAACATTAAAGAAATATTAGTGAGAGATGGGTAGAAACAAAATAAGGACTTAACTGTTAGGTTTATATGTTCGTGTAACTCAATGACTAGCATTGAATATTTGTTTCTTTTGTCTGGAAGAAGATGAATGAACAAGATGTTGATATGATACTGCTCTAGATCGGGACAAGACCTGCTCAGAACTCTCAACGCTTGCTGACTCGAGTGGACAACTTGGTGCTCCAAGAAAGATGCCGATAGTGACTTTTCAGCTCTGGTTTAGTTTGCTCAAGCTACGGGCTAGATGATCAAGAGTAGATTCATGTTCCATGATGTTGCAGTAGATCCAGATAGAGCGACCCAAGACTTGAGTGCTCGTTCCTCTACAAGAAGATGAAGTAATCCTTTTCGTTCCCCCGTGAACCTTGGAGGTCCGAACTTTCCCTTCTCGTTTAGGTCTTATCATCTAGGTCATTGTTTCTTTTCTTCCTTCCTCTACTTCTCTTATTTCATCTCTTATTTTCTCATCTTCATTTTGCTTGATGAATCCTTGTTCTATTCCTCTATTGTACCATCTTTCTCTTGAGATTCTTTGGTTAGATTGAATCCTGTCTTAGTGAACCCGTGTTATAGATATTTGAGGTTTAGTAAACCCTTGTTACCTTATTTGAGGATTGTGATTCTACCCTATTTTCTAAGAAGGTAAGAAATTTTGGATTGGGTTGAATGGTATTTGTTGATTGATGGAATTAGGATGATACTTTAGACACTGAACCTTTGGGTATAGGTATTTTGATTATTTTTGGAGTATTTAGAGTTGAATATATTTTGGAGTAGTAAGAATATATTATATTTGGTAGATACCTAGTACCTAGCCAAGAACCGAACTAAGTGTAACTGATACTATTACTTTGGGTTTCTTGCCTAATGCTTATTTGATGGATGCATCGCGAATATTTGGGATCATAGAGTATTGTTCAAGGTGTTAGCCTGAGTGTTGTGGTACCATTAAAGGTTTTCATTAATGTGGTTAGAAATTTTGGTTGACATAGATTACCCGTGTTTCTTATGGATTTGATCGTTGATCGTTGTTTAAGGTTGTAACCTATGAACTTTGGAGTTGAGTGGCCTGACTTGGATAAATTGTTGTTACCCTTGAACAAGAGAGCTATCTTTACACAATCAAGGTTTGTGGTGTTGTTTTGAGGAATACTTTGATGTCAATCATCTTAATGGATTTATAGTTCAGAACCCTTAGACCAACGAGATTGTGTCTTCGTTGAGTTAAATATTTTGGTGGCTTCGCTGATACAATATGAAATTTGATGGAATTTTCAGAAACCTTTGCCCAATGACGTGTTTGAAGATGTGAGTGTTTACGCCATTACCTATAGGTTTGAACGTGTTTGAAGATTTATTGTACTTTCCCAACTTCTGTACTTGTGGTATTATAGTTATGTTGGTGACCTTTTTGAAGATATCGTACCCGAACATTATTAAATGGTGGATTGTGGTTAGTGTTTCTTACTCGAGGAATTTGGAGTATACATCGAGTTCAGACCTTATGAGCTTTGGATTTAGGAACCTTATCGATTACGAGTTTGGGATTGACTGATGACAGTTGGAATTTTAATTGATGAGATCAGTTTTGTAAAACAATTGTGGATTAGTATCGTGTCGTTTGATCGATTGGATAATCACGTAAGACATTTTGGAGTCTATGACTGAGTAGTACCAAACCAATGCCTATCACGGACTTAACGTATTTAATGGAATTTGGAACCGTGCTGTGGGAGTCGTACCGGGAATCTCGAGATGGTTAACTTCTTCTGTAATTCCTTGAGAGCCCCGTTTGACTCTCAATTTCTTTCCTCCCCTTAGCTTTTCTTAATTCTGCTACTTCTTCTTCGGCCAACCCCTTTCGATTTCTTTATCGGGTTTGAAAACTTTTGTTTCGATTTGTCGTTGACTTTGACTCTATTTATCCATTTATCATTTCAACAAGGTCCTGTTACGAAAAGTTTGACTAATCTACAAATTTTGATTTTCATGAAATTTTACCATTTTGAGTTATAAATATCAAAACTTGTATTTCGTTTTTGTTTTATTTTGGTCATGTTTCAAGGGTCTTAATAATTTATTTTAAAGTATTTCGAAATTATTTAAAATTTTAACCTTGATTTTTGCGTGATCGAGATTTTATGAAAACTTTCATAATTGTTAATATTTTGGATTTTTATAAGATTATTATGTAAAACGATTTAATATTTTCGAAAAACTTCGTACGTCTAAATTTTTGTTTTACTGCCGTTAGAATTTAAATCTGTTATTTAAAATGTTTATCGACTGATTCGATTCTTATTTACTAACTACAAAACTTGATTTCTCAAATTTTTGTTTGGTCTTGCCGAGTTTCTAAAGTAAAATGTTTTACTGTTGTTTTGAAAATATTTGGGTACTCTTCCCCCTCGAGTTCGTTTACAAATATTATTTATCGTCATTATTTTATAAAATAATTTTCAACTTGCGATTTTATTAATTTATAAGATTTTAAACTTTGGGAATTGAGCACAACTCTTCTTGAAATAGATTTTGTCTTCGAATTCAATTTCATATCACGTTGGATGTTGAAAAAATTTAAACCGAGATTTTGATGCGAGTTAAGCATTCTCATTTTGTTCAAATGATATAACTTTGTTTTCCATTTGGTCCTTATCTTTTTATAAGTTTCGAGGACAAAACCTCTTTTTAGTGGGGAAGATTGTAACACCCCTGGTTTTATAAATTAAATTAAATTAAAATTTTGTTAATATTTTTATGTTAACGATTTAACTCGTAATTCTTAAAATTATTATAAAACGAATTTATCGTTTAATCTTTTCAAACTCCTAAAATTCTATTTGTCACGGAAACTCTCTTATATTTAAAACGTATTTTTATTTCTGTTTTGATTTATTTTATACAATTAATTTAATTCTTATCGAAAATCCATTTCGACGATTTAAATTCTAATTCTAATTTATTTATTTATATTTAAGCCCGAATTTCTATTTTCGACTCGAAGTTCATTTATATTAAGTTTCCTCAAAACATTTATTACATTTCCCCGAGAAACCAATTTAATTCATTAAATCGAAAATTTATTATTTTTTCGGGAAATACTATTTGATCGTCTAATTATTTATTTCTATCAGCTTCGTTTTCGTCTTGAGTATTTTATCTACTCATTTTATTTGACGGTCCGATTATTTTTAATTTTATTAACTCGTTTTAACCCGATTCGTGGGTCAGTCAACTTATCGTTAAGGAATTCGTTTAAGTTGTATTTCCGAACTGATTCATTTAATTAATCCTTTCAACATTTAGCCCACTTGTTTAATGATCTTTCAACCCCTTAGCATCCACCGCTTCCCCTTACTTCCAGTTCACCTCCCCTTATTCATTTTTTTTTCTCTTGTTTTCACCTTCTTGTCTTCCCACTTTGTTCAACGTATACTACCCCTCTTCTTTTTGTTTTGTTCTCGCTGCTTTCTTTGTTTTTCTCGGCATATCCCCTTCCTTTTGTTCCTTTCTTCTTCTTGGTCCGCTTCTCCATCATTCTACCTTCATCCTTCACATGTTCCCTTCATTTTCTTGTTTCTTTTCGAACAATTAACCCCCCTCTGCCGCTGCCGCTGCTATGCTCGTTGTTGCTGCCATTGCTGTATGCTTTTATGTTGCCTTTGTTGCAGCTATTTGTCGAGGTAGCACCCTGTTCTTCTCCTCCCTCTTCTTCTTCCTCTTAGCTGCATGTTACTGCTGTTCCTGCGTTCTAATGCAGCTGTTCTTGCGTGCTTCTGCTGCTGTTGCGTTTCTGCTGATGCTATGTCTGCTCAGTTCGCTGTTGCTGTTGCATTTCTGCTGATGCTATGTCTGTTCAGTTCGTTGTTGCTGTTGCGTTTCTGCTGATGCTATCTCTGTTCAGTTCGCTATTGTTGTTGCGTTTATGCTGATGTTAATGTCTATTCTGTTCCCCGCTGCTTTTCGTATTTGTTGTCCGCTCTTGTTGCTATTCATTTTTGTCGCTGCTGTCTCGTTTAGTTGCGGTCACGTTGGTTGCTGTTGATGCGTGACTGTCTGCTACTAGATTTTATTTGATTATTGTCATTGCTGTTGGTTCTTATTCTCGGATTCCTTCAACTCCGTCTTCTTTTCATGGCTCGATACCGCTATTTTCGTTTCTTTTTCTCGTCCTCTTCTCTTTCTCATTTCATTCTGTTTCCCTTCTGCTGTTCGTGTCGGTTTTGCTGCTGTTATTTGCGAATTGACTTGATTGTCGCTACTCCTTATTCTATTGTTATTCTTCCTTCCTGCTGTCATAGGTCGTGTTGCACTCTATTGTTCCTTCTGTTTCGATTTGTTTCGACGTCGTGACTCCATTCCTTCCCTTTACCCTTTTCCCTTTTCCGTTCATGCTAATCTCCCCTTCAACTCTAGTCCTGATAACTGGATCATATATCCAATCTATTTCGTTTCCGTCTTATGTCTATCTCGCTCGTCTCATTCTTTTGTTTTGTTTTCTCGATTGTCGTGGTGAATCCGTCAGAAGAAAACTAGCGGTTCTACAACTTGGGGCGTAAGGACGACATGTCTATGAAGCTTGGGTAGATCAAGAAGGACGTGTACGAGTTCGTTTTGGGTGTCGACTAAAGGTAACTTTAGGACGTTACTTGATTTTATATCGTATGTTTGAGTAGTAGTATGTAGTAAATATTTTAACTTCGGTTTTCTAATTTTAGCTATTTATTATTGCTAATATTATTAATTTTTAAGTCGTATGCTTTACAAATATTTTACGGTTTTCGATATCGTTTTATAAATCGTTAATAATTTAATTATTTACGATCGTTATAATATTTTGTTAGTTATCGTGACACTAGTAACTAAATAATATCGATTTCATATTTTCTTCATATTCCGTTAATTTATAATTTTAACTCAAAATCGTATTTTTATATTATAATTGAGGTTTGTGTACTTGTTTAATAAATTAATTTTCGTTTTACGATTTATACTAATAAATGAGAAAATAGTCGATTTTGTTTTAAATATATTTTTAGTCGAGACTATTTTCACTAATAAGTTCTTATTTGTTTACAATTAACTATTGTTAGGAAAATTCGACTATTTATTGATAAAATCTATTTGCTAAAACTAATTTGAAAGTTTTATAAAATCTCGTTTAATTTATAAAACTCGTCGACTCAATTAATTTTGATATCGTTTTTCTTAAAACATCTATTTTCTAAAATTTATAGTTTTAACTCGATTTCCTAATTATTTATAAAATACTATATATTGACTTATCGTATTTTATTTAAATTTTAGGTAACGAATTTAGAAATATATTAAAGTTACGATAACGACGGTAATAATAAAATGTTAATTTTTATACATTTCACTTATTTTAATCACTTACGTATTTACTATAAGACTTTCTATTTTAAGTAAGTTTCTAAAAATAGTAAGTTTCTATTCATAGAAAGTTTCCCTTTTAATATAAAATGTTTATTCCTTTTTCCTTCGTATTATTCTAATGATTATATCTTTTGTTTACATCGATAATGGCTGTTTTGGAGTTATGGAATAAAGTCAAGTGTGGGGTTAGAGTAATAATCTGGGGTGTACGTTTTTGCCATCAGCTATAAAGCCGGTGTGCCCATTTGGGGCACATTTGGTCGTTGAACTGAGCATGGTTTGTGTTCAGGAGAGTGTGCATTGTGCCCTTAAACTTAGATATCGCATCGTGTAAGTCGCGTCGGGTTGAACTGGATATGGTTTGTATCCAGGAGGGGTGTATACTACTTAAATCGGGACCTCGCTGCACGCAGTCCTGTTATAGTTGAGTTGCCTAGTTAGAGACTGGATTCTGTTATGAGTTAAGTCTACAGTTCTCGAAGCTAGTTTCCAGTATTATCCTAGTGAAAGTCTATTCCGTTGCACTGATTGATTTCCATAACGCCATTTTTGAATATTATTATTATCGATTGATATTGACTTGCAGGTTTGCAAATGCTTTAAGTTTCGCTAAAAACTTATTTTTATTATATCGTTTTAATGTTTTCTCATTTTAATTATTTTGATATAGTAATACTATTATTTTTCCATATGATATAATATGGCTGGGAGAACGTCCGAGTTACTCCCCACTGACGTGGCTGTTATGTTTATAACATGACAGGTATTTGCTGCTGGGTTTTGGGTGTGAGCTAGCGAGTAGCGTGGATCCTACTCTTTCTTCATTTATGTAATTTATGGATTCGTATAACCCGTTTGGTGAATTTTCTCTTTAGCCCTTTTGTAAAAAGAGGCCTTTGTATTGACTTACCATTTCTTTTAATAAGATATAGTTTGTCAGTGTGTTTTAATCCCACTCTACAGTGTTTCCGCCACTGTATTGCGTTAGAATTTCTAGGGGATTACAACCAAGGTGCCTTCAACAACAATCAAGGGTTCCATCAAGGGAACTTCAATCATCAAGGTGGTTTCCAAGGAAACCAACACTCTCAAGGCCTAAATCAAGGCAATTCTCTAGGGTTCCAAGGGAACTTTCAACAACAACAAGGGTCCCAAAATACTAAACAAGAAAGAAAGCAAAGAAGTCGGTCTCCAATTCATGATTATGGCATTCCCCTAGCCATTACCAATACCCTACACAATCAACAACCACCACCCAGAGATCCGGAGATACAAAAGACAATCTTGGAGATACAAAGAAGCCAATTGGAGATGCAAACAGCACAACATGAATTCTTTATTCACCTTCAAATGGAAAACAAGGCAAGAGATACGCATGTAAAAATGCTTGAAACCCAACTAGCTCAAGTAGCTTCGGGTAGTTCTTCAAGACAAAAGGGTCAACTACCTCCTCAAGGTGTACCGACGAAGTTTGAACATGTGAATGCCATCACCTTGAGGAGCGGTGCATCCTATGAGTCTCCCTTGTTTCCTATTGAGCATGAAGTAATGAAAGAAGTAGAATCTCCATCTCAAGGCACTGAAAATTGGGGAAATCTGTAATCCCCTAGAAATTCTAACGAAATACAGTGGCGGAAACACTGTAGAAGTGGGATTATAACACACTGTAGCTATGTCTTGATTAAATAAAAATGGTAAGTCAATACATAAGCCATAAAATAAAAAATGGCTACAAAAAAAAAAAAATTAAAATCCATAAAAAGGGTTTTAACAATCCATAATACAGTGATCTGATTAAAACAAGCAGGATCCATAACTGCTCGCTAGCCCACCCGAAGGAAAACATATACCTGCCATGTTAAAAACATAACAGCCACAATCAGTGGGGAGCAACGTCAACGTTCTCCCAGTCGTATAACAGGATTTTAAAACTGTAATTACTATTATAGAAAAATAGTAAAAATGGAAAACAGTAAAACACATTATAATAAAAATAAACTTTCAGTGAAAAACTTCACGTATCAAAACAATATAATAAAAATGAGTTTTCCGAAGAAAACATAAAACATTTGCCAACCTGCAACCAAATTATATCGATAATAATAAAAATATTCAAAATGGCGTTATGGATAGGAGTAGTGTAGACGGCTAGACTTTCACTAGGAGAATACTAAAAACTAGCTTCGAGAACTTAGTTCAAACAAATTAAACTTCGGTCTCTAACTAGGCTACTCAACCATAATAGAGCGGCGACTTATAAATGCGTGGCCCTAGTTTAAGATAATGCACACCCCTCCTGGGATTACCTGTCACCCAGTTCAACTTATGACGGCGACTTACTGCGAGGCTAAGCTTAAGGTCAAAATGTACACAACTCCCGGGATACCTGTCACCCGGTTCAACAACCAATGTACCGATTCCTGATACACTAGCCTTATAGTTGATGGCAAAACCGTAAACCCTAGAATATATTACTCTAACCTCACACTTGTCCTTATTCCATAACTCCAAAACAAAGCCATTATCGATATTCAAAAGATATAATCAATATAAATAATATGAGGATAAAAGAAGTAAACATTTATATTCTAAAAGAGGAAACTTTCTATTTTAGGAAACTTCTATTTTTAGAAACTTTACTAAAAATAGCATTATATCAAAATAGTGAAAATATTAGTTCATACTAATACCACATTTTTAGTAAACGATATAGATTTATAAAACTAATACTTTCGGCCTTAACGATATTAATTATTAAAGTAAGATCATTTGATTTTATGAAGCCATTAAAATATCGTATAAGTGTTATAAGATGATTAAAAATGTCTTAAACATTTTAATACTACTAATTAGGGTGTTTTCAAAAGTTAAAAACTAAAATTCCCTAATTATTATTAGTTTCGACGATAAAACTATAAATGGGATTTTACGGCAAATATCAAATTAAATATTTGAACGTCTTTATTTAATTAAACCAACAAATATATTTAGAGTATGTTAAGGGATGACTTAACTCCTAAAGTTTCAGATTTAAATACTTTCAAAATTGCTGGAAAAATAATTCTTTTAGGTAAGACGAAGCATTTTAACGATAAATCACAATTTGTCCGAAAATCAATATTTATTAATTAAAGACCATAATAAATAGTACAAAAATTACGTAAAATAGTTAAATTATATTTATGGACATTCTGTCCAGAAAAGAAAATTTCCAGAATTCTAAAAACTCAATTTTTAAAGCGTTTTCTCGATAATCGTCCAATCTCGACAATAACGATTAATAAAAATAGTAATTACAAAACGATTTAAGTATTTATATCCAAAAATTATTATTAAACCTAAAAATCACGATTTTCCAGAATCTACAATTTTTCCAGTTTTCCCAAAATTCCAGATTTAATAAATCCCGTCAAAACCGTCTTTAAAACCCGTTTTCACAATTAACGATTCCAATAATAAAACTTATCGTTCCTAACATTTTATTAAAGCACTAAAAATCATAAAATTACATTTTAATATGAAATCATCAGAATCATAATTTTTTTCCAGATTTAAACCAAAGACCAGAAATCGAGAATTTAAACAACAAACACGGTTTTAACGATAAACGATGATTTAAAGTGATTAATTAATTCATCCACTTAACAAATCCGAAAAATTATGAACAAATTCAGAAAATTCTATTTCACCAGAATGTTTCACCACGTCAAAAATCAGATTAAAATAAATTGTTTAGGTGCTAGAACTTAAAATCGGCTTTTAATCGTTTTTGTCCGAAAACGGTAATAATTCAATGATCGATATTTAAAATATCAGAAAAATCCTAAATCATTATAAATCATCAAAAATATAAATTTTACAGAATATAAACATATATTACATGTTTAGGCCGAATATTATGATTTTACAAATTAATATGACAATTTAATCGTTAATCTCGTAAAAGCGATAAAAATATCGAAACATGCAAATCTTCAACTTTTAAATTTTTTTTCCAGATTATATGACATACATATATTGTCAAAAATGAAATATAAAAATTATACATGCAAATAAACAATTAAAATCATGAAATACCGAGTAACATCGACGTTACCTCTAACCCAAATTCGAGTCGATTATAAATTCGTCGGCTTCGGGATCATTCAAAAATCCTTCAACACAAGAAAAGCATGGTGGAAAAATACCATGAGAAAAATGACAAAATCAAGGAAAATAACGATCGAAAACAACATCGATTGTTACCTTAACGAAGGAATCGGAAAGAGGATTATTATGACGATAAAAACGATGCGATTGTGACTCAAAATGGAGCAAAAATCAGCCTAAGAGAGAGAAAGAATGCCACGGCCAAGAAGGAAAAGAGATGGTGATGAATATATTTTTTATGGCAAAAAAAATGTATGAAGAGGATGGAAGGGTTTGATAAGAATGAATGGCATTAATATTTAGATGAAAACTAGGTGAAGGAGTCACAAAACAGCCAGCCAAAAATAAGTGAGGGGGAGTATGAAGAGTTTGATAATAATGCATGGAATAAATGGAAGAAAAATAATCATACGTTTACGGTTTAACGTGATAAAATGAAACGTATTAATAAAACGTAGTAAAATTTGTGACCAAAAGCCTAGTCGGTCCAAAATGTGAAGAAATGACCTCAAATAATTTATAAGTTGATAAAAAGTATAATCGTAAAATAGTTAAAGGCATTTCAAAGTAATTCGAGTAAACCTCGCGTAAGAAAATAATTATTCGCGAAGCTTCGAGTAAACCTCGCGTAAGAAAATAATTATTCGCGAAGCTTCGTAATAAAATCATTAACGACTAATTTTTTGTAAATAAAAATATTTACTTGTTGAAAATATTATATAAACGTATTCAAACATTTTTAGGAAAAGGAATAACTTAAATCCGAGTTTAAAAACGTCAATTCGAAGAGAAATAGAATTCCTTGCGGAAAATAAATTAGTTTACGAAGAAACCAAATAAATGGATTTAAAAAGGATTAAAATCTTTAAAATTAAAATAAAAATCATCAAACTCAAAATTTAAAATAGAGCGTAGTAAAATGATGAAATATGAGGCCGAAATTTGACAGAGTTATGACGAAGTCATAACGGAAAGGATAAAACTCAAGGAAAAATAGCGGGTGTTACAAAATCTCATGGAAGAGCAAGTCTTGTGGGAGGTTGAAAAACCTATTGAAGACAAGCTTCCCCCACCCCAAGAGAAAGACAAAGGAAAGAAGAAAGTGTCAATTGAAAAGTCCCAACCTATTGAGCAAGACAAGATACATATCAAGTTGCCTTTCCCAACAAAGCAAATGAAGACTAAGGTGGATGTTCAATTTGACAAGTTTGTTGACATTGTGAAGAAATTGGATGTGAGCATCCCTTTCACCGAGCTAATTACCCAAGTCCCGGCATATAGCAAGTTCATGAAAGAAGTATTGGCTAGGAAGAGATCCTTAGAGAAGGAAGAGACCATAACGTTCACAAGAGAGGTGAGCGAGCTCATTCAAGGCTCTACACTTCCTAAGTTGAAGGATCCGGGTAGTTTCTCAATCCCGTGCACCATAGGAAACTTGAAGATTGAAAGGGCATTATGTGATTTGGGAGCGAGTGTGAGAATTCTTCCCTATTCAATTTGTGAGCGATTTGGAATGAAATAGCTTAAATGTAGCTCGATCACACTCCAAATGGCCTATCGTTCACTAAATCGACCATTAGGAATGTTAGAGGATGTGCCATTAAGAATAGGGAAATTCTTCATTCCGGTTGACTTTCTCGTGCTTGATATGCCGGAGGATGCTATCACTCCTATTATCCTAGGTCGCCCGTTTCTACATACCGCCGGTGCAATGATTGATGTAAAGAATGGTAGGTCACCTTTGAGCTAGGTGACGAGAAGCTCGTGTTTGACCTCCAAGGCAACACCTAGCCTACAAATGAAGAATCGTGTAATATGATCCGCGCCATGAAAGACATCGATCTAGGGGATGAGTCGGATGAAAGCTTGGAAGTCGACAACAATTTGTGTGAAGATGATAATGATGCTATGGAGCTTGGGGTGAATGAATACCCTTGTTGTGTAAATGAGGACAAGTTGCAGGGAAAGAAGAAAGTTGAGTCTCCCTTGGGGCCACATCAAGGTAGATGGACGTTTGGGTATATACCGAAGGATAGCAAGTACAAGTTCAAGCCGTTGAACTTAGTAGATCGGGATGCCCTGGGAACATCAAGGCTAGGTTGTGAAGACCCTTGGAGTGGAGGTTGGTATTCCACAAGCTTGATTGAAGATTTCTCGAGAGCCTTCGATTTGTTACTTCGTGCCCTTGAAGGCGATGGAGTTATCTATGATGTTGTTGAAAAATGAATGAAGAAGCCACCACCCTAGGTTTGACGGAGTTCCTCAAGAACCGTCGATTTGTATATATCTTTTCCTTATCCTTTGTGTTTGTAGTTGTATTTGTGTGGTTTTTTTGGTTTGTGTGTTTGTGGAATTCTTGTCGTTTGGTTATTTGATGAGCTATGTGAGGGAGGGATTTTGATGGATGTTTTGAGCTTATTTGATAGGTGTAAAGTGAAGATGAAGTCTTGAGAGGAGTTGTCGATGTTAGAGTTTGGATCTTGGGCTAGGAAGTCGTTTTTGAGCTTTTGACAAGTTTTTGGGGGCGGGATTCTAAATCCCGATGTACTAGTTGACTTGTGGGTGGAGTTTTCAAGAGGAAAGAAGGCCAAGAAGAGTCATCCCGACCGGGAAGGGTTCCATCCCGACCGGGATAATGTGTGCACGAAAGTTGGAGCTACTGCCTGTCCATCCCGACCGGGATCATGGTCATCCCGACCGGGAAGAGACCATCCCGACCGAGAGGAGCTCCATCTCGACCGGGATGGTGTTGCAGCTACCCCTTTTGCCTCTTCTTCGTCATTTGAGCCCACCCAACCGATTTGCACCCCCTCCCAACCTCCCTCGATACCCTTGCCTCTATCATCTCACCCTTGCACTTCATTTATACACCTTTATCATCACTACGCACCGAGTTTCACCTAGAATCCCACATCATTTACACTAATGCAAGCCTAGAACTTCAACCGTGCGACCATTTCGAGAAAGAAGAGGAATAACAATGATGAAGACAAGCGACGTGCCGATATCGATCATTGAGATGCTGGAGTTAGTGAGTTGCTAACCGTTTGGTAGGCGACTCTCATTTCTTTTCCGTCTTTTATTTCTTGTCTCCCTTTGTATGTTCCCCTTCCCCTATCATTATTTGTGTCATGCTGGCCCTCGGGGCCTTGGTAGTCATTGCTCCCGATTCTCGATGACGTGAATACATCGGGAGTCCTTTCAAAATCCAAATTGACAAGTAGTTTCACTTTTATTTTCTTTTCGTAGGATTTAGTCGGATTTAGGCGGAATCCGGGCTAGGTGACTTGATTACACCAAGCCCTCCCCTCCCATTTCCTTTTATTTTCTTCTTTTTATGTCTTCCCCCAACCATATCTTTTCTTGTCTCGGCCTTGGTGACTAGACTACACCCCGGCCGGACACATTCTACCCTTTCTTCACTTTCTTTTTGAGTTTTAGTTCTTTATTTTCCCTTTTTCCTTTTTTTTAGTGTCTTCCACACACTACTGATCGAGCATGAGGACACTGCTCGGTTTAAGTGTGGGGGAGCGATATCTTAGGCTAGTTTAGTTTTATTTTCGTAGTTTTTGTGTGTTTTGCCTCCCTTTTTTCTTGTAGGTCGCTTGGTCACCGTTAACTTTGGGCAGCTTTCGAGACATCCGGTAACATCATTCTATCCCTTTTTCATCTTTGTCTCTTGTGGAGTTTGAAGGAGTTTTGGTGATGATGTGTGCTCGGGCGGAGCTTTTTGAAGTTTGTGGTTGATATGGTGGCGTGCTTGGATATTTCGGGGTGGTATTTGTTTATTATGCGTGTTTGTTTGTTTTGTTTTATTTTGTTTTGTTTTGTTGTGTTTGTTTCTTTTCCTTTCATTTTCGTTGTGTCCTTGTTTTGTCTTGTGTAGTTTGTGTCTAGTGTGTAAAAAGGTTTTCGAAAACCCGATTTTGAGGCTAGTGCGCAAGTGTTTACTTTCCTTTTCTATTGATATGAGTCGAGTCTTGGACTTTAGTCTAGTAGAATGACTTTAAATCAATGATTTCGTTGGTTCCTTACCTTGAGTCCACCTAGTCTACTAGGGATTTACTACGGGATTTACATTTTGACCATTTTGACCACCCACGGAGTGAAAAGGCCTTGGTTGGCGAGTCCCGTCCCTTAGGTGACCTTGTTCGAAATTGTGTGATTAGTCCAAGTTCTCCCCCTTTTGTGGGTTTGAAGGGAGATCGCGACTCCCTACTTGCCCATTTCCTTACCTCCTACACATTTCCACAAATAAGTTGCAAGAAAGGAAAAGAAAGAAAAAGAGAAAAGAAAGAAAAAGAAAGAAAGAAAAGAAAGAAGAAACAGAAAAGGCACAACAAAAGAAAAACAAAATACAAAAGAAGAAATAGAAGTGGCATAGCACCTCAAAAGCCAAATGCAAAAGAAAAGAATGCAAAGGAAAATCATCTCACAAAAAGAACTTTCATCCTCAAAAATAAGCCTTTTTCCAACTATTACCGTGAAGAGCCTACCAAAGGACCGAGTCCCTAGGAAGGATGATAGCGGTAAATAGTTGGTCTTCCCTCACTTTGCAACCTTATCCCCTTTTTACTTGGACTAGTTGGGCGGTGTTTGAGCATGGGACGACCCTCTTGGCTCATCGCTAAAGGGGGCGGGGCTTCACTTACCTACAGTGTCGACTAACTCCGTGGTTCATCCTTTTTCCATCCCGCCTATCGTCCCGTGGTACGTTCTTAAACGGTTGGTAGGAACCTCGGTAAGTTACCAACGTTTTTGTTGATTTGTCGTCGTACTATTAGGGTTTTGTCCATTTCGATTTGTGTTATTAGTTTGGAAACGTTGTCACTTGCCTTGAGTCCCTAACTGGTGCTTCTATCACCGCTTTGTAGAGGGATGCGGTATTTGTTTCTTTTTGGATGCAACCGTTTAGTGTTTGTCTGTTTGTTTGTTTGTGTGTTTGTTTGTTATGTGTTTTCGTGTTCGGTTGTATCCACAGTTTTGTCGCAAGACCTCACTTGCCTTGCGGAGAACACTTTTCCTATAAGTGTTCTCACGTGAGTTGAAAGGACGTAGGGTGCACTAATACCCGCTCGGTTAGTAGTCTAGATTCAGGTAGTTTTTAGTTAGTTTGTGCTTACTCGAGGGCGAGTAAGGGTTAAGTGTGGGGGAGTTGATAAGTGTGTTTTGTAGTGCTTATTTGTTGTGTTTGGTCCCGATTTCTCTTGTGGAATCGCTCTTTGGAGCGGTTTCTAGGCTACTTACGCTTCTTCTAGTTCATTTTAGGTTCCAAAGACCAATCTTGGAGAGGTGGAACGATTTCGACTCGTGTCCGACACATTTGGAGCCAACAAAGAGAAGCAACGATCACCCGGTGTCTTAGACTCGATCCCGAGCCCTTAAGACCCATTCCCAAGGCCTTAAGACTCGATCCCGAGCACCGAGAATCGATGAGAAGCCCATGAAGAGCAAGTAGGGACCTAAGAGATCATATTTGAGGCCTACAAGACCCATCCCGGTCGGGATGAAGAGGAAGCAAAAGACGAGCCACTGGTGGGTCTTCCCGACCGGGAAGAGGGCCTTCCCGACTGGGATGGGTCCCTTCCCGACCGGGATCATCCCTTCCCGGCCGGGATGGGCCCAGCTCAGCCCCGTGCTCTTCTTTTCTTCTCCTTTGCTCGTGAACCCTTATAAATACCCTCCCTTTGTATTGTTTAAGCACCTTAGACTCCTCTACATTATTCTAAACCCTAATTAGACTCTCTTCATCCTTAGCTTAGTTTACATTAATCTTTTCTTAATCCTTGTTATTCTTAGGTTAATCTATTTAGTTAATCTTGTATTAAGGAATCTCTTGAAGAATCCATCAATCCTTGACAACTTTTGGTGGAGATTTTTGGGTGTTCTTTTAATACAAGTTCTCTTCTATTCATCCTCTTGTTAGTTGGTATAATCCTCTTATTCTCTTTTCTCTTAATCCTTGTTTAGTTATTCAAGTTTTAATCTTTACATATGGTTCATAGTTCTTTCTAGTTCATAATGGATGTTTGGTTGTTTGTGTTGATTTCTCTTGTTTATGTTGATGTTAGTTTAAATACGATTGAGTAGACTCTTGTGGGGTTAGTAGGGGGATTAATTTTGGATTATGGATGATTAGGGTTTGATTGAGTGGAAAGGTGAACTCTTTGTTACTAGTCACATATTGAGCACACTATGTGTTTGTTGAATTGCTTGTTTGAGTAGTAGTGGCCATGCTTCTCATGCTTGTCTTCCTCTTCTTATTTTGTGGTTGAATCCTTGTGTATTGGGTAACATCTTGCATGAGTATTAGGGTTTTGTCTTTGACACGAGAGTGCGGACTTGGTCTTTGACGCGAGAGCGCGGACCGACCTTAGTAACTAGGTGACACCTACACCCTCGATTACCCAACAATCCTACCACACTTATGAACCCAAACTAACCCTATTCCTTCCCAATTTGATTTCTCCATCTTGTTAGATATTTCTTATCTAGTAGTTGATTGTTTTAGCTTTAGTACTTCATTTATTTCTTGTGATACCTAGTTCATTGTTAGTCCACTTTCACCCCTTCCCATCATCATAATTAGTCAATTCTTGTTAGTTTGTCCTCCTTTGTGTTGTGCTGGTTACTTAGTCTTGTTTGTGAGTTGACCCTAGTCTAGACAACCTTTACCGTCCCCGTGGGATCGACCCGACTTACCCTAGCTACCCGTTAGGATTAGTTGGACTCTACTTGTTGGTGGGGACCCTCGGCAATTCCTACCATCAATTTGGCGCCGTTGCCGGGGACGGTGCATGTTTAGACTTAGTTTGCTTATTTGCTTGACTTAGTTACCCCTTTTGTGTTCTCTTTCTATCCATTTTGCATATTTTGTAGGTCTTTTCTTTGTTTTTATTGTTTTCTTCTCTCTTCGTCTTCCGTTGTGCTCGTTTATTGTCTTGCCTAGTGCCCATAAAGCACTAGGTGTTCTCACGTTTGTTCTAAGTGTGCAGTGCATGCATAGGAGGAGAGACAACTTCTTTCTCTTCAATCCAGAGCCGGAAAGACTCTTTAGAGCCTTTCGCCAACGGACGATTGATTGGGTTAGGAACTCTCAACCGGGTACTAGCAATATCATTGAAGAACAAGCTCAAGGATCCGACTTAAACGAAGTACATCGAGAGACCAGCGAAGGGAACTTCATCAATCCCTTTGGTACATCTAGTCATTCTTCTCAACCTAGTTCTCCTTCAACATCTACATCAACACCAACTACACCGTCATCTCCCTTACATCCAATCATGCCGAAGTTCTCTTCTCATTCTACTTTCACGGAAGACGTTTTGCCCGGTCCCACCATTTTACCGGATACATACACCGGAAATTTTGTGGCTAAAACGACGTTTATCCAATTAGTACAGAGAAATCAATTTAGTGGTTTGCCTACCGAAGACCCGCACCAACACATTGAGACCTTCTCCGATTATTGTGATGCTATTTCTCAAACCGAGATTACTCAAGATCAAATTCGTTGGGTTCTTTTCCCGCTTTCTCTTATTGGTAAAGCTAAGCAACGGATAAAGAGTCTCGATAAGGCAACCATGGGGATTCATACTCGGAAGAAACTTGCATTGGCGTTCTACCAAAAGTTTTACCCTCCGGAAAAGATGAATTTGCTAAGGGCCTCCATCACCGGTTTCCAACAACGGGATGAAGAGAGCCTTTATGAAGCATGGGAGCGGTTCAAGGCTTTGGTTAGATCGTGCCCCCACCATGGACTTTCACAATGGTTCTTAGTCCAACAATTTTGGAACGGTCTAGACGCGGATTGAAGAGCCATACTCAATATGAGCTCCAATGGAAGGTTCACCGAGGTAGATGATGACCAAACTTGGTCAAGGATTGAAGAATTGGCGGTCCACAATTCCCAATATAGTAGGCCTAGGAAGGCGAATCGAGGGGGAAGGCACGAGATTGATGTCATCACACAACTTAGTGCCGATCTTGGAGCACAATTGAAGACCCACATGGATACCATTGATAAGAATCTTCAAAGTCATTTTGTTCAAGGTCAAAGCACAAGTTCTTCCCACCAACATTCAATTCGTCAAGTTAATGCTATGAGAGTGGGTCCTCCTACTTCTTATTATGGGATATGTGAGATTTGTGGGATATTTGGACATGAACCTCAACATTGTCGAGGTAGTATTAAGCAAGTGAATGCTTTTCAAGCATACAAGCAAGGTGTTCCATATTTCCCCCACAAGCCTCAAAATGTGCCAAATCAACATATGTTCCAAGCTTCCCAACAACAAACCTAACAACAACACCGTCCATTCTACGTTCCTCCTCCCTTAAGGGACAACAACCAAGGCTACCAAGGTTATAAAGGCAATCAAAGGCCTTTCAAAAACTTCCAACAAAATAACCAAGGTGTCTTCAACAACAATCAAGGGTTCCATCAAGGGAACTTCAATCATCAAGGTGGTTTCCAAGGAAACCAACACTCTCAAGGCCTAAATCGAGGCAATTCTCAAGGGTTCTAAGGGAACTTTCAACAACAACAAGGGTCCCAAAATACTCAACAAGAAAGCAAGCAAAGAAGTCGGTCTCCAATTCATGATTATGGCATTCCCCTAGCCATGACCAATACCCCACACAATCAACAACCTCCACCTACAGATCCGGAGATACAAAAGACAATCTTGGAGATACAAAGAAGCCCATTGGAGATGCAAAAATCTCAACATGAATTCTTTACTCACCTTCAAATGGAAAACAAGGCAAGAGATACGCATGTAAAAATGCTTGAAACCCAACTAGCTCATGTAGCTTCGGGTAGTTCTTCAAGATAAAAGGGTCAACTACCTCCTCAAGGTGTACCGACGAAGTTTGAACATGTGAATGCCATCACCTTGAGGAGCGGTGCATCCTATGAGTCTCCCTTGTTTCCTATTGAGAATGAAGCAATGAAAGAAGTAGAATTTCCATCTCAAGGCAATGAAAATTGAGGAAAGACAAAGGAAAGAAGAAAGTGTCAATTGAAAAGTCCCAACCTATTGAGCAAGACAAGATACATATCAAGTTGCCTTTCCCAAATAAGCAAATGAAGACTAAGGTGGATGTTCAATTTGACAAGTTTGTTGACATTGTGAAGAAATTGGATGTGAGCATCCCTTTCACCGAGCTAATTACCCAAGTTCCGGCATATAGCAAGTTCATAAAAGAAGTATTGGCTAGGAAGAGATCCTTAGACAAGGAAGATACCATAGCGTTCACAAGAGAGGTGAGCGAGCTCATTCAAGGCTCTACACTTCCTAAGTTGAAGGATCCAAGTAGTTTCTCAATCCCGTGCACCATAGGAAACTTGAAGATTGAAAGGGCATTATGTGATTTGGGAGAGAGTGTGAGCATTCTTCCCTATTCTATTTGTGAGCGACTTGGGATGAAAGAGCTTAAATGTAGCTCGATCACACTCCAAATGGCCGATCGTTCGCTAAATCGACCATTAGGAATGTTAGAGGATGTGCCATTAAGAATAGGGGAATTCTTCATTCCGATTGACTTTCTCGTGCTTGATATGCCGGAGGATGCTATCACTCCTATTATCCTAGGGCGCCTGTTTCTACATACCGCCGGTGCAATGATTGATGTAAAGAATGGTAGGATCACCTTTGAGCTAGGTGACGAGAAGCTCGTGTTTGACCTCCAAGGCAACACCTCGCCTACAAATGAAGAATCGTGTAATATGATCCACGCCATGAAAGACATAGATCTAGGGGATGAGTCAGATGAAAGCTTGGAAGTCGACAAAAATTTGTGTGAAATTGATAATGATGCTATGGAGCTTGGGGTGAATGAATACCCTTGTTGTGTAAATGCGGACAAGTTGCAGGGAAAGAAGAAAGTTGAGCCTCCCTTGGGGCCACATGAATATAGATGGACGTTTGGGTATATACCGAAGGATCGCAAGTACAAGTTCAAGCCGTTCAACTTAGTAGATCGGGATGCCCCGGGAACGTTAGGGCTAGGTTGTGAAGCCCTTGGAGTAGAGGTTGGTATTCCACAAGCTTGATCGAAGATTTCTCGAGAGCCTTCGATTTGTTACTTCGTGCCCTTGAAGGCTATGGAGTTATCTATGATGTTGTTGAAAAATGAATGAAGAAGCCACCACCCTAGGTTTGACGGAGTTCCTCAATAACCGTCGATTTGTATATATCTTTTCCTTATCCTTTGTGTTTGTAGTTGTATTTGTGTGGTTTTTTTTGGTTTGTGTGTTTGTGGAATTCTTGTCGTTTGGTTATTTGATGAGCATTGTGAGGGAGGGATTTTGATGGATGTTTTGAGCTTATTTGCTAGGTGAGAAGGGAAGATGAAGTCTTGAGAGGAGTTGTCGATGTTAGAGTTTGGATCTTGGGCTAGGAAGTCGGTTTTTGAGCTTTTGACAAGCTTTTGGGGGCGGGATTCTAAATCCTGATGTACTAGTTGACTTGTGGGTGGAGTTTTCAAGAGGAATGAAGGCCAAGAAGAGTCATCCCGACCGGGATGATGTGTGCACGAAAGTTGGAGCTACTGCCTGTCCATCCCAACCGGGATCATGGTCTTCCCGACCGGGAAGGGACCATCCCGACCGAGAGGAGCTCCATCCCGACCGGGATGGTGTTGCAGCTGCCCCTTTTGCCTCTTCTTCGTCATTTGAGCCCACCCAACCGATTTGCACCCCCTCCCAACCTCCCTCGATACCCTTGCCTCTATCATCCCACCCTTGCACTTCATTTATACACCTTTATCATCACTACACACCGAGTTTCACCTACAATCCCACCTCATTTACACCAATGCAAGCCTAGAACTTCAACCGTGCGACCATTTCGAGAAAGAAGAGGAATAACAATGATGAAGACAAGCGACGTGCCGATATCGATCATTGAGACGATGGAGTTAGTGAGTTGCTAACCGTTTGGTAGGCGACTCTCATTTCTTTTTCGTCTTTTATTTCTTGTTTCCCTTTGTGTGTTCCCCTTCCCCTATCATTATTTGTGTCATGGTGGCCCTCGGGGCCTTGGTAGTCATTGCTCCCGATTCTCGATGACGTGACTACATCAGGAGTCCTTTCAAAATCCAAATTGACAAGTAATTTCACTTTTACTTTCTTTTCGTAGGATTTAGTCGGATTTAGGCGGAATCCGGGCTAGGTGACTTGATTACACCAAGCCCTCCCCTCCCATTTCCTTTTATTTTCTTCTTTTTATTTCTTCCCCCAACCATATCTTTTCTTGTCTCGGCCCTTGGTGACTTTACTACACCCCGGCCGGAGACATTCTACCCTTTCTTCACTTTCTTTTTGATTTTGAGTTCTTTATTTTCCCTTTTTCCTTTTTTTAGTGTCTTCCAACACTACTGGTCGAGTATGAGGACATTGCTCGGTTTAAGTGTGGGGGAGCGATATCTTAGGCTAGTTTAGTTTTATTTTCGTAGTTTTTGTGTGTTTTGCCTCCCTTTTTTCTTGTAGGTCGCTTGGTCACCGTTAACTTTGGACAGCTTTCGAGACATCCGGTAACATCATTCTATCCCTTTTTCCTCTTTGTCTCTTGTGGAGTTTGGAGGAGTTTTGGTGATGATGTGTGCTCGGGCGGAGGTTTTTGAAGTTTGTGGTTGATATGGTGGCGTGCTTGGATATTTCAGGGTGGTGTTTGTTTATTATGCTTGTTTGTTTGTTTTGTTTCGTTTTGTTTTGTTGTGTTTGTTTCTTTTCCTTTCATTTTCGTTGTGTCTTTGTTTTGTCTTGTGTAGTTTGTGTCTAGTTGATAAGTGTAGTTTGTAGTGCCTATTTCGTAGTGTTTTGATCCCATTTTCCTTGTGGAATCGCTCCTTGGGAGCGATTTATGGGCTACTTATACTTCCTCTAGCTCGTTTCAGGTTCCCGAGACCATTCGTGAAGAGTTGGAGCGATTCTGACTCAATACAAACACTTTTTGGAGCCAACGAAGTGAAGGAACGATCACTCGATTCCTTGGATTCGACCCCGAGACCTTGGGACCCAATCCCGAGCCTCCGAGACCCAATCCCGAGTCCCGAGAATCGATGAGAAACCCATGAGAGTCAAGGAGGGACCAAAAGGATCATATTGGAGGCCTACAAGATCCATCCCCGACGGAAAGGACCTCATCCCGTCCGGGATGAGGTGCACAAAAGAGGAGGCTACTGTCCGGCCCATCCCTACCGGGAGCAAGTCATCCCGGCCGGGACCGACCCCATCCCGACCGGGACCACCTCATCCCGGCCGGGAAGGCCCAGTGGCAGCCCGTGAATGCATTGTTTCTTCTCCTTTCCACTTGGAACCCTATATATACCCTTCCTCTGGTATTCCTATGTTATGTTAGACATTTCCCACAAACCCTAGCCTAGTTTAGCATAGATTAGCATAGATTAGTGTAGATTAGTCCTTAGTTAATCTTTAATCCTAGTTTAACTCTTGTAATTTGGGAATTCTTGAAGAATCCAACCAAGATTGACAACCTTGGTTGATGTATTTGGGTTTTCTTCCATTTATGCAAGATTTCTTCTTTTCATCTTCTCTAGTATGGTATAATCTTATTTTCCCTTCTTTTTATCTTTGTTTATCAATCAAGTTTCAATCTTTAGTTCTTGTTTATGGTTTTGTTCATCATCCTTGTTAGTTTCACATATGCAAGTTTGGTTGTTTGAGTTAGTTCTTCTTGTTAGTGTTAGTTTTAATTTAGATATGTTTGTGTAGACTCCTTGTGGGGTTAGTAGGAGGATTAAGTGTGGATTATGGGTGATTAGGGCTTGATTATGGGTAAAGGGTGAATTTTTGTTGTTAGTCACATGTTGGGCACACTATGTGTTTGTTGAAATGCTTTTTTGAGTTGTAGTGGCCATGCTTCTCATGCTAGTCTTCCTCTAATCATTGTTTGTCTAGTATGTGATTATGTTGAGAATAGTCTTGGACACAAGAGTGTGGACTAGGGTTTAGACGCGAGAACGCGAACCCACCTTGACATCGGTCTAAGTAGCGAGAGCCCGGATCGACTCTAGCAACTAGGAGACACCTACACCCTTGATTACCCAAATCATTCTACTACGCTTATGAACCCGACCTAACCCTACTCTTTCCTCGTTCGATTTCTTTAGTTCGTTAGATTCGTTTAGCCTTAGTTGTTACCCCTAGCTTAGCCATAGTCTTAGTTCATTCCCTTCTTATCGTTCTAGTTTTGTTTAGCGTCGAGACCTAGTCAAGTCTTTAGGTGGAACTTGGTCCAAACCCTCTTTACCGTCCCCGTGGATTCGACCCTACTTGCCCTAGCTACCCACTAGGAATAGTCGGTTATTTATTTGATCGGCGGGATCCACGACAAATCCCACCATCAATTTGGCGCCGTTGCCGGGGACGGTGCTAGTTTAGACTTTCTTTGCCTAGTTACTTGACTTTGTCTTTTCTTTTGTGTTTTTTTCTTTGCTTCTTGTGTGTGTGAGGTTTATTTCTCTCTTGTCTAGTGCCCAAAAAGCACTAGGCTTCTCACGTTTGCTCTTAGTCTACAGTTTGTGCTTAGAGGTGGTGACCATCTTCTTCTTGCAACTTACAGCCGCTTTAACGGACGGTTGCTAGATTGAGAAGTCCTCAACCGGGTACGAGCCGCGATTTTCGAGCAAGCATGAGGTTTGATCTAAACTCCCCACACTCGGGAGCCAATATGAGCTACTCCTCTCCCTCCATAGATCAAGGGTATGCCATGACGTCCCCCTACCATAATCAAACTTCTTGGGGTAATCAAGACACTAGTAGGTATGAGCTTCAAGGTTATGGAAATGGCTACCAACAAGTGAGCGCTTATCAATCATATGATCATGGTGGCTATTACTCGAGCAATCATTGTGAACCCACCATGTTTCATCATCACTCACCGTATGGAAGCCAATTTCCCCAAAACCCACCACATTACCCTCCACCTCAACCGCAATATGAACCCCATGACCCACAATACTACCAATCACCTCAACCTCACTACCAACAATATGATGCCCCACCCCTTGGGTATCATCAAGATTTTCAAGGAGCTTTACAAGACCCCAATGACCAACAATCGTCAAACTTGGAGTTGTATCAATCGATTCTTCAAGTGCAAAGGAGCAACCAACAAGAAATGGCCATCCAATCGCAAAAGACTTATGAACTCTTGGCCGAGCTCCAAAGGGAAAGAAAGGAACTTAAAGCTAGATTGAATGCTTTAACGGCTCAAACCCTAATGTTCTTAACTCGATCCTCACAACTTGATGAGGGATGTTCATTTGGGGAAGGGGAACAACCCAATGAAGAAGCCGTTAGTGAATTCCCTATGAGGAGCGAGACTTGCTTTGAAGAACCTCAATCGTCTACCCAAAAAGAGACGAATGAGGATACGTCTCTTGGTGAAGGCATAGTTGGTGAAGAATTGGAGGAGGATAGTGAGTTGGATGATTTGGTGGAGTTTGTGAAGTTGTTGGGTGAAATTGACAAGCCCAAGTTGCCCTTGTCCGGGAATGTAGAAAAACATCAAGAGCCCCTTGTATGTAAACCGAGCAATGGCTTGGAAGAGATTGAAACCGCCGGTAGAAGTTTCAACTCTCTCCTCCAAGATGATGTGGGGACGAGTGATGAAGATGGGGAACCACAACTTGAGGAAAGTGTGGGGGTGTGCAACAAGGAAACGGGGCCAAAACCGTTTTTTGTGCCTCGTGATGAAGACTTGAAGCTTGATAGTGATTGGAGGCGATGCCTAGGGAGGAAGAGGTCGGTTAAGCTCGTAGGATGGATAGACCCCGGAGACAACACGAAAGATGACGTTGGGTCTTTTGAGGACTACTTCTTGCCTCCACCTTGGAGGCCGTGGAGGATCGCTTGGCTCGAGCACTCTTTGGGCCGTCTCTATGATGTCGGTAGTGCGTTCGACTTGCTCCTCCATGCCCTTGAGGGCTATGGTTGAAGAATGAGAGTCACCCATCCTTGGTTTGACGGAGTTCCTTAAGAACCGTCATGTTGTACATTCCCCTATCTCTCTTCTCTTTAGCTTTGTGTTTGTAATTATGTTTATTGTGATTTTGTTCCTAGGACTCTTTGTTTTGTGTTATTCTTGTTATTTGGATTGTTGATGAGCGTTGTGAGGGAGGGAATTTGATGTGGTATTTGAGTTTATTATGATAGGTGAAGTGAAGATGACTCCTAGAGAGGAATGGTTATCGATAGAGCATGGATTGTGAGCAAGGGAACGGGTTTTTGAAGCTTTGAATAGCTTTTGGGGTTTTGGAAGCCACGAAAAGAGCGTCCCGACCGGGAAGGGTGAAGCATCCCGACCGGGAAGGATCCATCCCGATCGGGATGAGGGTACCAAATTTTGGGTTTACTGGAGTGCCATCCCGATTGGGACGGGAGCTTCCCGACCGGGACGGGTATGTCATCCCGACCGGGACCACCCATTCCGACCGGGATGGCCCCCTACTCCCCCTTGTGCCTCTTCTTCGTCATTTGAGTCCACCCAACCATTGTACACCCCCTCCCAACCTCCCTTCTTCTCCTTGTTCCTATCATACGACCCTTCCGATTTACTTACATGCCATCACTTCATTTTCTCTTCACTTTACACCGAGCCCCACATCAAATCTCACCCCCTCACACCATTACTACCTCAACCATGCGATACTTTCAAGTTTGAAGCGGGATGACAACGATGACGACAAGCAAAGTGCTTATATTGACCATTGAGACGATGGAGCGAGTGAGTTGCTAACCGATGGGTACGACAACTATCCTTTCTTTTCCGTCTATTATTGCTTGTTTTCTCTTGTTTGCACCCCTTTCCCTTGAGTCATGGTGTCTTGGTGGCCTTCGAGGCCTTAGTATGGTTGCTCCCGATTCTCGATGACGTGACTACATCGAGAGTCATTTCAAAATCTAAATTTACAAGTATTTTCACTTTTTCTTTGATTTCTCTTTCTTTTTGTAGGATTTAGTCGGATTTGGGCGGAATCCGGGCTAGGTGACTTGATTACACCTAGTCCTCCCCTCCCATTTCTTTTTATTTCTTTCTTTTTATTTTCTTCCCCCATCCATATCTTTTCTTGTCTCGGCCCATGGTGACTTGACTACACCCCGGCCGGACACATTCTACCCTTTTCTTCACTTTTCTTTTTGATTATTAGCTTTATTTTTGTAGTTTCTTTTCTTTTGTGTCTCCATGCACTACGGTCGAGCATGAGGATATTGCTCGACTTAAGTGTGGGGGAGCGATATTCTATCGTAGTTAGTTTTATTTTCGTAGTTTTTCGAAAAATCTTTAAAAATCCTAAAAATTTGAAATTTTTTCACAAAAATCAAAAATATTTTCCTTTTGTGTGTTTTCCTTTTTGTGTCGTTGTATCGTATATGTGTTTTGTTGTGTGTGTTTTGCCTCCCTTTTTCCTCTTAGGTCGCCCAATTGCCGCTAACTTTGGAAGGCTTTCAAGACATCCGGTAACGCCTTTTATCCCTTTTTCCTCTTTACCTCTTGTGATGTTCGGAGGAGATTTGTGATGATGTGTGCTCGGGAGAAGCTTTGTAAAGTTTGGTGTTGGTTGGTTGCTTATTTGGAAGTTAGGGGTGGTGCTTGTTCCCTTTGTTTGTTTCTTTTGTTTTGTTTTATTTTGTTTTGTGGCCTTTTATCTCTTTTTCTTTCGTTTTCGTCATGTCTTCGTTTTGTGTTGG
Organism: Agrostemma githago; assembly: GCA_958450325.1. Classification (NCBI taxonomy): domain Eukaryota; kingdom Viridiplantae; phylum Streptophyta; class Magnoliopsida; order Caryophyllales; family Caryophyllaceae; genus Agrostemma; species Agrostemma githago. The sequence goes on from OY288249.1 coordinate 30,860,111, forward strand.
GTTAGTGTGTCTTGTGTGTTTAAAAAGGTTTTCGAAAACCCGGTTTAGAGGCTAGTGTGCGAGTGTTTACTTTCCCTTCTTAGTAGTATAAATCGAGTCTTGGACTTTAGTCTAGTAGAATGACCCTAAATCAATGATTTCGTTGGTCCTTTACCTTGAGTCCACCTAGCTTACTAGGGATTTACAACGGGATTTGCACTTTGACCATTATGACCACCCACGGTGTGAAAAGGCCTTGGTTGCCGAGTCCCATCCCTTAGGTGACCATGTTTAGGATTGTTTGATTAGTCCAAGTTCTCCACTTTTTGTGGGTTTGAAGAGGGATCGCGACCCCCGACTTACCCATTTACCTACCTCCTACACATACCCACACAATAAATTGCAATTTGTTGAGTTCTCTCTTTCTTGTTACACAAAGAAATGCCAAAAAGTCAAATCAAGCCAAAAGGGCAAAGAAAAGAAAATGAAGGAAAAATAAAAGAAAGAAAAGAAAGCAGAATAAGAAAAGGCACAAAAAGCAAAAAAAAGAAAATAGAAAAGAAGAAAAAGAAATGGCATGGCAACACACAAAGCAAATATGCAAAAGAAAAGAGAAAATGCCAAAAGAAAATCATTTCACAAAAAGAACCTAACCCCACAAAAATAAGCCTTTTTCCGACTTTTGCCGTGAAGAGCCTACCAAAGGACCGAGTCCCTGGGAAGGATGATAGCGGTAATGATCGGTCTTCCCTCATTTTCCAATCATATCCACCTTTTTACTTGGACTAGTTGGGCGGTTTTGGGCATGGGACGACCCTCTTGGCTCATTGCTAAAAGGGGCGGGGTCTCACTTACCTACAGTGTCGACTAACACCGTGGTTCATCCTTTTTCCATCCCGCCGATCGTCCCGTAGTACGTTCTTAGAAGGTTAGGAGGAATCTAGTTAAGTTAGCAACGTTTTTATTGCTTTGTCGTCATACTATTAGGGTTTTCTCCATTACGGTTTGTATTGCTAGCTTGGCAACGTTGTCACTTGCCTCGAGTCCTAAACCGGTGCTTCTTTCACCGCTTGTTTGAGGGAAGCGGTATTTCTTTTCTTTTGGATGCAACCTTTTGTTTGTTTGTTTGTATGTTTGTTTGTTTATGTGTTTTTGTGTCCGATTGAATCCACAGTTTTGTCGCAAGACCCCACTTGCCTTGCGGAGTGCACTTTTCCTCTAAGTGAACTCGCGTGAGTTGAAAGGGCGTAGGGTGCGCTAATACCCGCTCGGCTAGTTTAGTAGTTAGCATGTGCTTAGTCGAGGGCGAGTAAGGGTTAAGTGTGGGGGAGTTGATAAATGTAGTTTGTACGTAGTGCCAATTTCGTAGTGTTTTGATCCCATTTTCCTTGTGGAATCGCTCCTTGGGAGCGATTTATGGGATATTATGCTTCCTCTAGCTCATTTCAGGTTCCCGAGACCATTCGTGAAGAGTTGGAGCGATTCCGACTCAATACATACACTTTTTGGAGCCAACGAAGTGAAGGAACGATCACTCGATGCCTTGGATTCGACCCCAAGACCTTGGGACCCAATCCCGAGCCTCCGAGACCCGATCCCGAGTCTCAAGAATCGATGAGAAACCCATGAGAGGCAAGGAGGGAACAAAAGGATCATATTGGAGGCCTACAAGACCCATCCCCGACGGGAAGGACCTCATCCCGTCCGGGATGAGGTGCACAAAAGAGGAGGCTACTTTCCGGCCCATCCCGACCGGGAGCAGGTCATCCCGGCCGGGACCGACCCCATCCCGACCGAGACCACCTCATCCCGGCCGGGAAGGCCCAGTGGCAGCCCGTGAATGCATTGTTTCTTCTCCTTTCCACTTGGAACCCTATATATACCCTTCCCCTAGTATTCCTATGTTATGTTAGACATTACCCACAAACCCTAGCCTAGTTTAGCATAGATTAGCGTAGATTAGTGTAGATTAGTCCTTAGTTAATCTTTAATCCTAGTTTAACTCTTGTAATTTGGGAATTCTTGAAGAATCCAACCAAGAATGACAACCTTGGTTGATGTATTTGGGTTTTCTTCCATTTATGCAAGATTTCTTCTTTTCATCTTCTCTAGTATGGTATAATCTTCTTTTCCCTTCTTTTTATCTTTGTTTATCAATCAAGTTTCAATCTTTAGTTCTTGTTTATTGTTTTGTTCATCATCCTGGTTAGTTTCACATATGCAAGTTTGGTTGTTTGAGTTAGTTCTTCTTGTTAGTGTTAGTTTTAATTTAGATATGTTTGTGTAGACTCCTTGTGGGGTTAGTAGGAGGATTAAGTGTGGATTATGGGTGATTAGGGCTTGATTATGGGTAAAGGGTGAATTTTTGTTGTTAGTCACATGTTGGGCACACTATGTGTTTGTTCAAATGCTTGTTTGAGTTGTAGTGGCCATGCTTCTCATGCTAGTCTTCCTCTACTCATTGTTTGTCTAGTATGTGATTATATTGAGAATAGTCTTTGACACAAGAGTGTGGACTAGGGTTTAGACGCGAGAGCGCGAACCCACCTTGACATCGGTCTAAGTAGCGAGAGCCCGGATCGACTCTAGCAACTAGGAGACATCTACACCCTTGATTACCCAAATCATCCTACTACGCTTATGAACCCGACCTAACCCTACTCTTTCCTCGTTCGATTTCTTTAGTTCGTTAGATTCGTTTAGCCTTAGTTGTTACCCCTAGCTTAGCCATAGTCTTAGTTCATTCCCTTCTTATCGTTCTAGTTTAGTTTAGCGTCGAGACCTAGTCAAGTCTTTAGGTGGAACTTGGTCAAAACCCTCTTTACCGTCCTCGTGGATTCGACCATACTTGCCCTAGCTACCCACTAGGAATAGTCGGTTATTTATTTGATCGACGGGATCCACGACAAATCCCACCATCACTAGTGTGTAAAAAGGTTTTCGAAAACCCGGTTTTGAGGCTAGTGCGCAAGTGTTTACTTTCCTTTTCTATTGATATGAGTCGAGTCTTGGACTTTAGTCTAGTAGAATGACTTTAAATCAATGATTTCGTTGGTTCCTTACCTTGAGTCCACCTAGTCTACTAGGGATTTACTACAGGATTTGCATTTTGACCATTTTGACCACCCAAGAGTGAAAAGGCCTTGGTTGGCGAGTCCCGTCCCTTAGGTGACCTTGTTCGAAATTGTGTGATTAGTCCATGTTCTCCCCCTTTTGTGGGTTTGAAGGGAGATTGTGACTCCCTACTTGCCCATTTCCCTACCTCCTACACATTTCCACAAATAAGTTGCAAGAAAGGAAAAGAAAGAAAAAGAGAAAAGAAAGAAAAAGAAAGAAAGAAAAGAAAGAAGAAAAAGAAAAGGCACAACAAAAGAAAAACAAAATACAAAAGAAGAAATAAAAGTGGCATAGCAACTCAAAAGCCAAATGCAAAAGAAAAGAATGCCAAAGAAAATCATCTCACAAAAAGAACTCTCATCCTCAAAAATAAGCCTTTTTCCAACTATTACCATGAAGAGCCTACCAAAGGACCGAGTCCCTAGGAAGGATGATAGCGGTAGTTGGTCTTCCCTCACTTTGCAACCTTATCCCCTTTTTACTTGGACTAGTTGGCCGGTTTTTTAGCATGGGACGACCCTCTTGGCTCATCGCTAAAGGGGGCGGGGCTTCACTTACCTACAGTGTCGACTAACTCCGTGGTTCATCCTTTTTCCATCCCGCCTATCGTCCTGTGGTACGTTCTTAGAAGGTTAGGAGGAACCTAGGTAAGTTACCAACGTTTTTGTTGCTTTGTCGTCATACTATTAGGGTTTTGTCCATTTCGATTTGTGTTATTAGTTTGGGAACGTTGTCACTTGCCTTGAGTCCCTAACCGGTGCTTCTTTCACCGCTTTGTAGAGGGATGCGGTATTTGTTTCTTTTTGGATGCAACCGTTTGGTGTTTATCTGTTTGTTTGTTATGTGTTTTCGTGTTCGGTTGTATCCACAGTTTTGTCGCAAGACCTCACTTGCCTTGCGGAGAACACTTTTCCTTTAAGTGTTCTCACGTGAGTTCAAAGGGCGTAAGGTGCGCTAATACCCGCTCGGTTAGTAGTCTAGATTCTTTTAGTTTTTAGTTAGTTTGTGCTTACACGAGGGCGAGTAAGGGTTAAGTGTTGGGGAGTTGATAAGTGTGTTTTGTAGTGCTTATTTGTTGTGTTTGGTCCCGATTTCTCTTGTGGAATTGCTCTTTGGAGCAGTTTCTAGGCTACATACGCTTCTTCTAGTTCATTTTAGGTTCCTAAGACCAATCTTGGAGAGGTGGAACGATTTCGACTCGTTTCCGACACATTTGGAGCCAACGAAGAGAAGCAACGATCACCCGGCAGCTTAGACTCAATCCCGGGCCCTTGCGACCCATTCCCGAGGCCTTTAGACTCGATCCCGAGCATCGAGAATCGATGAGAAGCCCATGAAGAGCAAGTAGGGACCTAAGAAATTATATTTGAGGACTACAAGACCCATCCCGGTCGGGATGATGGCCATCACGACCGGGATGAAGAGCAAGCAAAAGACGAGCCACTGGTGGGTCTTCCTGACCGGGATCGTCCCTTCCCGGCTGGGATGGGCCCAGCTCAGCCCCGTGTTCTTCTTTTCTTCTCGTTTGCTCGTGAACCCTTATAAATACCCTTCCTTTGTATTGTTTAAGCACCTTAGACTCCTCTACATTATTCTAAACCCTAATTAGACTCTCTTCATCCTTAGCTTAGTTTACATTAATATTTTCTTAATCCTTGTTAATCTTAGGTTAATCTAGTTAGTTAATCTTGTATTAAGTAATCTCTTGAAGAATCCATCAATCCTTGACAACTTTCGGTGGAGATTTTTGGGTGTTCTTTTAATACAAGTTCTCATCTATTCATCCTCTTGTTAGTTGGTATAATCCTCTTATTCTCTTTTCTCTTAATCCTTGTTTAGTTATTCAAGTTTTAATCTTTACATATTGTTCATAGTTCTTGCTAGTTCATAATGGATGTTTGGTTGTTTGTGTTGATTTCTCTTGTTTATGTTGATGTTAGTTTAAATATGATTGAGTAGACTCTTGTGGGGTTAGTAGGGGGATTAAGTGTGGATTATGGATGATTAGGGTTTGATTGAGGGGAAAGGTGAACTCTTTGTTACTAGTCACATATTGAGCACACTATGTGTTTGTTGAATTGCTTGTTTGAGTAGTAGTGGCCGTGCTTCTCATGCTTGTCTTCCTCTTCTCATTTTCTGGTTGATTTGTGGTTGAATCCTTGTGTATTGGGTAACATCTTGCATGAGTATTCGGGTTTTGTCTTTGACACAAGAGTGCGGACTTGGTCTTTGACGCGCGAGCGCGGACCGACCTTAGTAACTAGGTGACACCTACACCCTCGATTACCCAACTATCCTACCACACTTATGAACCCAAACTAACCATATTCCTTCCCAATTTGATTTCTCCATCTTGTTAGCTATTTCTTATCTAGTAGTTGATTGTTTTAGCTTTAGTACTTCATTTATTTCTTGTGATACTTAGTTCATTGTTAGTCCACTTTCACCCCTTCCCATCATCATAACTAGTCAATTCTTGTTAGTTTGTCATCCTTTTTGTTGTGTTGTTTACTTAGTCTTGTTTGTGAGTCGACCCTAGTCTAGACAACCTTTACCGTCCCCGTGGACTCGACCCGACTTACCCTAGCTACCCGTTAGGATTAGTTGGACTCTACTTGTTGGTGGGGACCAATGGCAATTCCTACCATCATCTGTCATTTCACCCCTACCTTGGGCTATTAGCCTAGAAACCTATTGACTTATGCATGGGGATGTTCATCCATGAGGAATACCCAAAACTCGTCACTCAAGAACAAGTTGAGTAGGGAGTTGGACCCTTAATGCTTATTGTCTATACCACCGTGGCAATGGGCATGATACCGGATCTTGTTTTCGGCTCAAACGTGTCATACAAGACATGATCGAAAATGGGACGATCCCTCTCCCTCCACCCAAGGAACCACACAATACCACAAACCCCTTTAGCATTCACACTATCCCTGGTGACACCATCGGTTGTTCCCACCGCGACCCTATAGATGAGAATGCCCTGACTATCGTGGAAGATGTCGACAACTCACGGGCATCCACTGAGACGAGTAAATCTGTGTCTGAGTCGGAGTCTAGTTCGTCTTAAGGCCTAGACCTAATAGTATAACAAATGTCTTTTGTTCTTACATCGAGTCAGGAGGTGCGAGGGGATATGTCCTCCACCTCCTCGAAAACAATATCTCGGGCGCATAGCCCGCTTATTACTATCAATAAAAAGAAATAAATTTTTCTTCCTTTATAACGCGCCTTGACAATCGCTTGATTTAATAATGTACTTTCTTGCTTACAACTCGGTACTATGCCATTTATCGATAACAATCAAACATACCCCAAAACAACGAGGAATTACAAGAACCGAGATCCCATGTTTTCTTTTACCTATTCCAAGTCTGGTGTAGAAAGCCACATAGATATCCCTTAGAACAAGCATTACCAAATCCTATGACGAATCTAGATAATCCCTTAGCTTGTGATCAAAGACGGAAGGCAAGCCCATTTCCCACAATAAACATCCCTCAAATAAAGACCTACCATTTCCCACCATAGGTGCTAGTCTGACAAAAAAAAGAAAAGAAGTCTGAAACGGCCACAAAGAGCCAAAGGAAAAATGAAACCAACGCCAAACTAAACTGGCCCAATTCAATGATCAAGACCAAACTCAACGGTCAAAATGAAACCTCCAATCATTCAACTCGACTTTAAGCAAAGTCCAAACGAAAAGCAAAAAAAAAGAGAAAAAATGAACAGACCAGTCAACTAGCACCCAAACACTAGCTTCCCTACATTACAACCCTTAAGACCTTCCCGAGACACTTGTCAAGAGACAGTCTGGAATTTTGAGGATTCAAGCTCAATAGGATAATCCTAACCTTTAGGGCCAGACATGGAAGTCAGATCCCACGTAATTGACAGCCCACCCGATTGAAGTCTGAGTCATTTTTACTCAGCTTCCCCTTTCCTACCACATTATAAAACCGCAACCCCATAGCCTTAACTCCACAGAAATCAAGCTCCAGATCTTAATTCAACAGAGCCACCCACTACTTAGCTCCACATTCCAAAATCGTCCAAGCCAGTCGCCCTGACCCAAACGCGGTATCTCGGTAATTGTCACTTTCAAGGGGTCACACCCGACCATTTCACATTAATTTTAGCTATGGTGAAAACCCATGTGAATACACTCTAAACATCTCACATCGATGATTGGCATAACGATTCTAAAGCAAAATCACTCACATCTAGAAAGAACTATGAACACGGTTTGATTCCGCCTAAAAGAAATGGATACGTACGCAACCCCTTTCCGGGTGCAACCAAAATAAAAAAACAAACAAAAAAAATCGGTTAATCGGTTCATATACAAACCAGGACTCTCCCCATGAACCGGTCAATGACTGATTTTAAAATGACGAAGCACAAACGATGAGCCGAGGATGGGGTGAAAACCCAGAAGGGAACCCCGGGCAAAATGAAGAAACGAGTTGCGAGCCGTCGTCAAAAAAAAAAGCAAAAGAAAACAAAAAAAAGGGAAAAAAGACAAAACAAAGGTGAGCCGGGGACGGAGTGAAAACTCGAAAGGGCACTCCGGGAAAAATGAAGAATCGAGTTGCGAGCCACCAAGGAAAAAAATAAAATGAATAAATAAGTGTGTTTCTCATTAATGCAAAATCAATCAAATCAAGCCTTTGTCGAGGCCCTTTACACCAAACACCCAAAATCCGGCTACCCCAAGAAACGACAACGCGTCAACTAAAACCCCACAAAAACTAGTACTAATACGCCACATGTTATCAACTAATAGCACATAATATAAACGGTTGGGCTCTATCGGTCTAACCTTTCCTTTCCCCTGCCATTTGGGTATACTTGCTCGGGTCTTTCACCATCGACCCCTCCTGACACAAGCTTCCACCAACCTAGCCAAAAGCGAGTCCAACCAATCCCACTTCCCCTTCGCACTCACATTTTCAATATGAGTCTTATCGGTCTCGGCCCGTTTAGATGAACTGACAAATACTAGGATCGGTAACGGTGTCTTTGGTCGGGCACATAGCAACATTAGCCCACATAGCTTCCTTATTCTGTAGTACAACCATCTCCGCAATCTTTAACCTTTCTCTCACATCCGGCAACCCCGAACGTCGGGAACGACCTTCCGAAGTCGCGAAACCTCTTTCCAAAAGCCAAAATGCCCGCGCGAGAGTAACAGGTCCGCGCGGATATCACATTTCACCCGTCAGACCCACTGGACTTAGACGCCTTTTCATTTTTTTTAGGGGGGTAAGCTACCCCACCTAGGTGTGTTGTAGTCTTTTAACGGTTATCGTCAGGTCGCGTCTGTAGCCTAACAAGCCAATATTAAGAGTATGCGAAAAGTCGTCTAACTTTTTCAAAAATTGCACGGATTTAAATTCCGACTTCGCACAAAACTCGTTATACTCGGTCAAAATACACCAATGTTTACGCTAGCATTTTACATCTCGTCTGTCTCGAGTCAAAACATTTTAATCGACGTACTATCTGATCCAATTCCCGGCTTAAACTAATGCATTTAAAAAAATCCGAAAAAGCATTTTCGTACTCTCATGCAATATCAACGCATTCGAAAACATCCTGAACTACAACGAAGTCGCAAGCAAACCAAACTTGAAGTGATTACTTGCCAATCTAGGTAAACAATTCGCCAAACAAAAACACAAGGCTAATCCAGCTAATTCAAGTACTAAAATGTTAAAAACAAATATACAACATACACAAATCCACACGCAAATCGAGGCTAAGAAGGACCCCTAGAAGTCGCGCCGACGGCAATCACGATCTCACAAAGCTGATCATCTAACCCTAGGTCCTCCAGGTCTATAAGGGGAGACTCACTACCGTCCATCCCAGACAGCGTGTCTAGAGTAGCTGTCTCGGGAATCCCTCCAAGCTCCTCCGTAGCACCCGCAGCCTCAGCCTCAACCTTAGCCTCCCTTTCGATCTGATGCCTAACCTCACCCTGTGTCGAGGTCTCACCCCGAGACCGAGCCAGCTGCTCCTTTAGGAAGGTGATCTCGTCAGCCCAAGATTTCAGGAGCCGTTGTGCCACAACTTCTCTCGCCTCGAGTTCGGTCACTCGAGCCTCGAACTGCCGCACCATATCTAGGACATCCTACAAATACACTCAAACATTAGGAAATTACGCCGACAGCCTAGAAAGCCACCTTAGTCATACAAACACACCGATCGAGGCCCCGAAGTGTCACGGGAAACCCTCGAGGCATAAGCCCGGAAGCAATTCGCAGCCTGCCACAACCGTTGATGGCAAGCCAACGAAACCTGAAAAGTAAAACCATAGAAGTTAGGCAAACCGACCCTAATCCTTAGAGCCCAATCAAAGGACAAAAAAAAACTCACCCAGTCACGCCACTCAATCCCGACATCCATCTCCTCAGCAAAACACGGGGGGAGGGGCTCAGTGAAGGGTATCCCAGCCGCATCCACCCTAAGTAATGTCAGGGAAAATCTGGGGGCTGGATGTCGTCAGCCGGATCAACCAGCTGAGAAGACAACAGATTGGTCGGTCAAAGGGCAAATAAACAATAAACCGTAAAGCAAATCTAGAACCCAAAATTAGAGCCTTACCACGAGGCGGTACCAAGCTAACAGTCGGGTGACGTGAGATAGGTAGGAGGCGCCTGGCACCAAGAGTGTGTCGCCTCCCTCTTCGTCCCTGTCTTCGAGGACCTCTGCGGCGGTCGGTGGTCTGAACATGGGCCGGGGAGGATCAACCGGTACCTTGAAATCATCATACAGACACTGACGCACCAACAGTTGGCCCAGATACCAGACTGGGCGAAACAACGCAGGAATGAGCATCCTCCTATAACTTCTAGGCCTCAGCTCTGTAGTCACATACTCTGGCACGCCCTCGTAATCAGCCCAAGGGCGGGCCACAAACTTCACAGACAAAACCAACATCTTAGTAAAACCCGAAGCTTGGGGGCTATTGAGCATTATAAGCCATTAAAAGAAAAGAAGGAAACTTACATCTTCAATGCGTAGCTTGTTCACTAACTCATTCTCCGACGGGTAATGGTTGATTGTGCTCTTAGGTTGAGCAAGCCTCCACTCGATCCCCGCCGGAAATCTCTTTGGGTGCACCCACACCGTCTTAGGTGCCAAACACGGGAAGTAGGAGTAGATCCAAGCCTGAATTAGTCCCAAAATAACCTTAGCAAAATCAAGCCGAAACTAAGTAGAACCTCAAATACAAGAGCGAGAAAAACAACTAACCTCCAGTATAAGGCCCGGACCCACGATGGGCACAGCTGAGGTCGACCCGATCACCAGCGGCCTCACCATGACTTGCAGACAGCGAGCAAACTCCGCAAAAGCCGCAGTCACCCAGTCGTAGCGCCTCAGCTGGGTCAGCTCAGCCAGGAAGGACAGGATCCTAGTGCTGAACCTCTCGCCCTTGTCCAAGAAATGGGTCGACCCTAGAAAATACCACAACCACAACTGGGCATCCTGCTCCGGCGTGTTGGGCTCCCGACCCTCCAACACCTCCACTCGCTCAAAGTGGTCGGTAATAAAAGAACTCACTATAGCGTGAGGCGCACTATATGCCTCACGCGGTAAACAATCCCCGATAAGGCCCCGCACCTCATCGCTATCTAGACTACGGCCCTCGGTGACCCACCTAATCCTATCTGGGCCCCAAGGCAGGCCGGTAATCATTCCAAAATCCTCTAGGGTCATCCCGATCTCCCCAAAAGCCATGTGGAAGGTCGAGGTAGTATCATGAAAGCGATCTATCATCGCCCTAATCACCATAAGGTCGCACTTAGTCTAGCAACCCACCAACCTAGCCCATTGTCCAACCACGGGACCCAGAGCAGTCCTCTCGATAATCCCCTTTACCATGGGGGTCAACTTCTGAAAGTAGATGTCGAGACACGTAGTAAAGCCCGAAAAAGTCCTCATCGGACCGGGGGGCTGCAAACCAAAACAATGCAAGGATAAACAAAACAAACCCACCAACCTAACCCGAGCCAAAAATATAATAGCAATAATAAATCTGAGACATAAACCAATAAGCACGAGTAGAACACTCACCAGGCCCCGCACAATGCGGCTAGAAATATGAAGGTCAAGGTGAAACGTCGGCTGATGACCGTCCCAATCCTGAGCCCATTCAGGGTCCTCATAGACAGTGTCTTCATTCTTCGGTACAGGAACCGGAACGTAAACCCTCCTAGCGACCGTCTCTGGAAGCTTACGCTTCTTCACTCTGTCAAATTCAGCCTCGTTAATAGTCTCGGGATCGCGACGCTGGGACGAAATGCTTCTTTGTCTCCTACGAATCCCTCGGGGAGTCTACAAACTGGTCCCGGCGGCCTCCACACTGACACCAACCCTAGCACTAGCACCAATCGAGGAAGTCCCCTCGGGACGCTCGGTGTCACCTCTAGTTGTAAAACAAGCCCAAAACAAAAAAAACACAAAGAAACATCTCTAATCAGGATAAAGCAACTTAAATAGGTCAAAATAAGGTCAAAATTTCGGATAAGGATATCGAAATTTCAAGAAAGCCGATAGCACACATTTTCGATCCCGGTCACAATGAAAGTGGTTTCGAGAAAATCCGGCATCGTTACGGCACCTTTTAGTCCGTCTTAAGACACACAAAACCTTACGGAGGGTCCTAAAAGTCATCCTAGCCCTAGCAATCGACAATAGAGCTACCCATGTCCTCATAAACACTATTTGAGCAAAAATACGTAAGATAATCGTATGAATAGTCGGGAGACAGTCCCTAACCCTAGCATTCCAAACATATTTTCCATAGCAAGCCATTGTCGCGCCTCGAACACACTCATCGAGCTTATAACTAACTTAACAAGCTTTATTCAACCCTAATTCAACAATGGAACCAAGTACAAGCATCGAAACTTAGTGAATAAAAAACACCCAAATCGATTTTCTAGGGTTTCCAACAAACCAACTCATAATCAATCTAATCAAGCAAAACCAACATTAAAGAAGTAAAGAACACTAACCCGGAGTCAACATTGTCGTAAAATAGGGGAAATCGAGACAAGTTCGGTAAGCAAAGTCGAAAAATCGGTCTTGAGGCGAAAGGGGCGATGCGTTTGATTTTGGTGAAATAAAACGATCGCCCCAATCTTCGTTAACTTAAACGGACCCGGACCACGAAACTCCGACTGCCCCAGCTGACGCGCTCGGGCTCTAGCACGCTGGGGGCTGGGCGGCTGAGTCTTGGAGCGCTGAAGGATGCGCGCTTAAGCGGCCCAGCCCAGACTAAAGCAAAACAAAGCAACGAACTCAAGGTCGATAAATATAAAACATGCACCTACTAAGACAAAGCAAAACAACAATAATTGGATAACTACTAATCAACATCGATAATACACTCTCAACAATAAAACGAGCATAAAAAATGCTCTTAACCTAAACGCTACACCCGGACGCGTAACAAACAGATCTAAACCAAACTAATCTAAATAGACTCTAAACAAATCCCAAACGCATAAACAAACCCAAACAAAATAAGACAAGCTGCAAAACAAGATTAACTAAGACAAACTCACAAAACAAGTATTTAACTAAAACGAATAAACAAACGGCAAGTTTGCCCGAGGGGTCTTAGTTATCCCGGAGGCACAGCAATTTTGCCCGAGGGGTCTTAGTTATCCCGAAGGCACAACAATTTTGCCCGAAGGGTCTTAGTTATCCCGGAGGCACAGCAATTTTGCCCGAGGGGTCTTAGTTATCCCGGAGGCACAACAATTTTGCCCGAGAGGTCATAGCTATCCAGGAGGCACAGCAATTTTGCCCGAGAGGTCATAGCTATCCCGGAGGCACAGCAATTTTGTCCTAGGGGTCAGAGGCTTCCCAAAGGACAGCTACTCGAGTGGAGTCTAACGCCCTCGAGGAGTTTTGCCCAAGGGGTCTTAGTGATCCCGGAGGCACAGCAACAGCAATTTTGCCCTAGGGGTCAAAGGCATCCCAAAGGACAGCTACTCGAGTGGAGACTAAAGCCCTCGAGGAGTTTTGCCCAAGGGATCTTAGTGATCCCGGAGGCACAGCAACAACAACTTTGTCCTAGGGGTCAGAAGCATCCTGAAAGACAGCTACTCGAGTGGAGACTAACGCCCTCGAGGAGTTTTACCCAAGGGACTTAGTGATCCCGGAGGCAGAGCAACAACAATTTTGTCCTAGGAATCAGAGGCATCTCAAAGGACAGCTACTCGAGTGGAGACTAACGCCCTCGAGGAGTTTTGCCCAAGGGATCTTAGTGATCCCGGAGGCACAGCAACAACAACTTTGTCCTAGGGGTCAGAAGCATCCCGAAAGACAGCTATTCAAGAGGAGACCAACGCCCTCGAATAGTTTTATATCATTTTGTTTTAGTCCTAGGGGTCATAAGCATCCCGAAGACGACCGCTCGAATGGAGACTAACGCCCTCGAACGTTTTGTTTCATCAAGGGTTCACAAGCAGCCCAAAATATACTTGTACAAATAAAAGCCGACTTAATGCGTTGCTAGCGCACAGAAACACTTAAAATTGAACAAAACCTCTAAATAAACTGAAGAAGGCAGAGAGCGCGCGCATGAAGACTCAAGAGCAAGATATCAAGCAACGGCCCGGGCCCAAGCAAGCAACCGCAAGCGAAGACGTCAGGTATGACTTCTAAACCTTGGCTGACGAGCCTCAACACGTAGTCTACTGGACTTAAAAGAACCCGACCAGACAGCCACCAGGTCGTAATCTTCGATTGACCTGGGCGGCTATACTTTGACTTTCGCCTTGTCCAAGCCTCAGTCAAAGTGGGGGCTTCTGTAGACAACCAAATTTGGACCTGGTGGCTGCAGAAGTACCCAACAAACACCCGATGATGATAGGACTGCAACGCGACACGGGTTCGCAATGTTTTAGATGATTTTCCTATAGAACGGATCAGATAATTACTCGAAAAAATTAAAAACTAACATGATGGCAGCCTTAGTCGTGTCGTTTTGATCGCATAGACAATAATTAGAGACAATTCTGACACCGGGACCCCGAGTCGGTCCCGAAACTCAAACCGAGCAACCACTGCGCCAAGCGAACCTCGGGATGAACACCCGAGGCCCACTAAACCCACGGCGCTAGGTCAAACCCGGGGTAAACTTCATCCCCAAGTAACATATCACGCTCCTCCCTCTCAGTTTTGGAAAGTATCAAAATCGTATCCTCAGAACTCCAACCGCCCCACCTGACGCGCCTGGGTCTCCCCTCACCCGGACCCAGGCGCCTGAGTCTTGATGCGCCCCAGATTACGCGTCCATACGGGTGACAAGGGCCGAAAACACCAATAAATACCCCCCCCCCTCCGCCTCATTCATTCGACACAACATTCAATCTTCTCTTCCCCCTCAAAAAACTTTGGCTAAGGGCTCGCACTCCGACACCCGAGGCAAACGATCCACTCGATCGTAGTTCCGATAATAAAAGCGACATCGACGCTACTCCTCACCTTCGAGCACTCCACTCGATACCGAGGTGCCTGTGATCGATTAGCTCAAAACTAGTAACAAAGTTCTGCTGGATTAGCCGCAGAACTAGTCCTCAGCAACGAAGCTCTGCCGGAGTAGCCGCAGGAAGGTCAAACGGTAATGGGGTTCTGCCGGAGTCACTGGTCAAGCTTGGAGGATCCGCCGGTCGAAGTCGTATCGTCACTAGGTGGTCATCTAAACAAAACTTTCCATATTTAAACTTTCTATTATCATGCACTACGATAACTCTAGATGTGGGTGCTAGGCCCTCAGAGATGAGTGTCGCACCGTCCATTTAGAACTACTCGTTTAGTATATCCGCGGGGCAGGTGTTAGACGACCAGAGCGTCAACCGAGGATCTCTCCGCGTGTCCATAAGGATATTACCGCGAAGAGGTCGGTTGGTCCTAATATCGGTTAGGGTGGGCTTTTTAGGGCCAAAACCTGTAGTTACCACAACTAGGAACTAGGAAACGAGCTTCACCGACCTCGTTCGAGTTACACCACCGCTGGAAACTTGTTTCCAAATCCCCAGCGGAGTCGCCAAACTGTGGACGTTTGTCCGCACCGCTCAGCGCCCTGTGTACGCCCGTGCGGGACCGACCCGGTATCCAATTGCGGCGGCCACCCATGCTGCCCCCTCCCGGTCGGGAGCCGGTCCGATCTCTTTTTCGGGACGATGTGTTGGACTTCGATTAGGATGACGATTCGGACTTGTACTAGACAGGCGCAAGCGCCCATGTTTCCGTTGGAATCGATCGAGTCGTGGTTGTAAATGTTTAAATGCCGATATGTTTGGTAAGGCGACATTTTTAGTGAACCGAATTCGTTGGCGATTTGAGGAGTCGCCACCGAGTCAATTATGGGGACTCGAAAACCGTTCATGTCAACTTTGACCCTTAGCCGGCTCAAAGCTGAGGGGCACGAGACCTAAAGATAAAGACTTGTACCCTTAAGCACTCCATGCCTGAAATGACTCTCATTGCCAATGGTTTCGGCCATCCGGAAACCGTCGATCCTGAGTAAGGGGTGAGGGTACATATTGGAAAGCCAACGTCCGCTAGACATCGACACCCAATCCCGCCCGCACGTAGCGACCTTTACTAATCAATCGGTGAGCTGATAACTTTTTTCCTTTGTTGTGGTGGAAGTACGGTAACATCTATTGTTTTAACGCTATGCTTTTTGCTATGTCGGTTGTTTAAGGACAAGTAGGTTTTGTCGTCGAAGTAGTGGTGTTTACATTCTTTGCATGCGATTTCACGTGACAAGCAGGCCATGAAAAGATGCACATAATAGAGTAGAGAGTACTAGTATTATATGTATTAGCAAATCAGTTTTAACGCGAAAATACGGATATTAGTCATTCTCGTGGTATACCTTACCCGGTATTCTGCTTAAGATGCGTCGGCTCGGTATTAATAGGGATGCGTCGAACCATGTAAGGTGAGCACCGAGACTAATACAAAACTCGACCATCACTTTGTTCAGTTTTAGTTATTTTACGTTTTGAATTCCGTGTTAGGTGATTTAGCATGCGATTACAAGGTCATAAAAACAGTAAATTATACGAAAGCTATAAATGTGAATGTAAGTTTATCACATAGTGAGGAGTTGCACCCTCGGAGTATACGCTAAACGGGACACGATGCATAGATAGTTGAGAACGGATCTCGGAATTACTCGGGTCTATTTAGGGTGTTTTGTTTTTTATGTTTGAAGCTGGGATGTTACATGTTTTAGTACGTGTTATGGACCTAGTGTCCACGTTTGACATTATCGTAATGCATATTAAAAGTAAAAGAATGTAAAGTTTTGTTTAGATGACAACCTAGTGACAGTTCAACTTCGAAAGGGGGATCCTCCTAGCTCGCCTGGTGATTTCAGTAGAGTTCCGTTACCGTTGGCCCTTCCTGCGGCTAATCCGGCAGAACTCCGTTACTATTTGTTGGTTCCGCGGCTAATCCGGCAGAAATCCGTTGCTAGACTCGGAGTAGCTAGTCGAACAAAGGCACCTCGGGATCGAGTGGGGTGCTCGAAGGTGAGGAGTAGCGTTGATTTTGCTTATCGGGACTACGATCGAGTGGATCGTTCGCTTTGGGTGTCGGAGTACGAACCCTAAGCGAGAAAAAGAGAGAGAAGAATGCATTGTGTAGAAGTAGGCACGAACTCGTGATTGTGTGTCAAATTAATGAGGTGAGAGGGGGTATTTATCGGTGTTTTCGGTCCTCTTCGCCCATATGGACGCCCGGTGTCCAGCGACTCAGACTTCAGACGCCTGGTGTGAGGCACTCCAGTCTTCAGGCGCCAGAGCTCAAGCTGTCGAAGTTTTGAAGATCCAATATCAAAACTTTCCAAAACGGAGAAGATGCATATCTAACTCCTTCTTGAAGGTTAAGGCTTCCCTTTAACCCTAGTGCGTCGAGCGCCGGGTGGGCCTCGGGCGCGTGTCTTGAGGCTTGCTCGGCCCGATGCTTGACTCGGGTTTGACTTTGCATATTTCGGGACCGATTCGGGGCCCCGTTGTCGGAATTAACTCTAATTAGTGTCAACGCGACCGAAATGACACGACTAAGGCTGCCTTTATGTCAAATTAATCTTTCCGAGTAATTATTTGACCCTTTCTATAGAAAAACTATCTAAAGCATCGTAATCTCGCGTCGGGTTGCAGTCCGATCCTCATCGGGTGTTTTTCGGGTACTCCTGCAGCCACCAGGTCCAAATCTGGGTGTCTACAGGTGTTAGTTTAAAGACTATCACGTCTTACTTTAATTAAGAAGACGTGTTACTTTAATTCGCATCTCTGTGCTACTTTGAATGCTAATAGTCTGGTACATTTAATTGTGGAGACGTGTTACTTAAATTCGCACCATATGTTACTCTAACATGTACTATGTGTTACTTTAATGCGCATCAGTTGTTACTTTAATTTCATATACCAGATTAAACTATAACAATAGTTGTACATACTTATTGTACTTTTCAGATGGCAAATGGAGACAAATCAAAAAGCATCGGTGACGCGAAATCGCAGCGCAAGGCGCAGGTCAGTTGCAGGCCGGTGAGCCTTAGCAGTGTTGATGTTTTCTCTTAACCACATGCATATTAAACTATAATAATAGTTGCACATACTAATTATACTCATACCTGTCTTTTTTCAGAAGTCAAAAGGAGACAACGAAGAAACTGGTGATAAGAATGTTCAGGTTAGGTGTAGACCACTGAACCCTGTGGAACTAATGTCCAACTTCAATGAAAGGCAGCGGGCGGCCGTCAACAGTATCGGTTTTGCCGGCTCACTACAAATGCGCCTTAAAATCTACCTCGCGAAGTTTGCCCCCGACTTCATGAAATTATTTGCTAATGACAATCTGATTTTCAGACTACCATGGAAAAGTAATCAATTCTTGTTAACGAAGCACGATGACCACGACTGCTTCCTTATTCCTTACGGTTCGAACACAGTTGATCTGCTCCCTATGAGTCGGTCAAACGAAGCACATGTGGAGCATGTCCTTAGTATGAAACAAGCATGGAGGGACCGGTTCCATATTTCTAAAGGAAGTGAAGTAATCCCTCTCACACCGTTGCTAGAAGAACTACAGAAGAATGTTGACGGTGGAGACAACTTCTACAGGCTGTTCGTTCTGTACAACATGTCTATTTTTCTTAACCCAACGTCCAATTAGGTCGTTAATTTAAGGCTGTTGAAGTGTGTAGAGAACGTAGAGGAAATAAGAAACTACGATTGGTGCACGTTCGTAATGGATGGGCTGGCGGTAGCCTGTCAAGACTATGTGCTTCGAAAACCAACATACCTGCTCGGTTGTTTGCCATTCCTAATGATCACCTACTTTCAGCGCTTTCAATACCGTGACAGTCCTTGCCCGCATGATCTACTGTTGATCAAGCATTGGGATTAAGAGCGAATGCTTGAAAGGTTAATGTGAATTTGTTGGGGGTAGGCTGGGTCGTCTTACCAAGTCAAAAGTAAAGTACCCCCGTTGTCTACAAGATGATGTGGTGGGTGACGTGCCGCCGCTGAGGATAATGAATGACCGGCAGACCAATGCCCCAAAAGCATCCGCGCACAATTTTAGGAAGTCCATAAACATCGTGCTAGCAGATGGCGTCGAGGATGACGACGATGATCTAAAAGCTAGAGCAATAGACGTAAGTAATAAAACAATTTGTCAATAAATTGCGTGTTCATTCTATCATCGAAACTTGCATCTAATATGAATTTAAGTTTTTTAAAGTTTTTTGTTTCTATATTTAATTGGTGGCTAAGCCAACTAGGGAGGAATGCGGTATCTATCTCTGTGCTCTACAGGTCTCATGGAACTCACCCAATCTTTCGCAAAAAACATATTTGTTGTTATTGTAATTGCTATATTATGTTACTCTTACTTTGAACACCTGTTACTTAAATGCGCATTATGTGTCATTATATATGAACATATTATGCGCATTATATATATATATATATACACATACATACATATATATATAACGAGATAGAGAGAAATCAAAAAGGGAGAAAATGGGTTGATGACACCCTCAACCTGCATGCTTAAAATGGCCTCGGAAACGGACTCGTAATAGCAACGGGAACGCGGGAGTATCGAGGATGTAAGTGGAGTTCTGGTGTGTATGTGTGTGTGTGTGTGTGTGTGTGTATGTGTATAGATGGTTTATATCGGCTTTTTGAGAGATAAAGGTTCGGTTTTTGTTTGGATTGAAGAGTAGTGTGTAGTGTGGGATTTTAGGTTGGAAATGTAGAGGATTAGGGTTGCAAAAGCTTAAAAAAAAAACTGAAATGTGAAGAGCAATAAGGGGGTATTTATAGAAAATGACCCTCGACCTAGGGTCACTCGATCGAGTGGCCCTAGTGTACTCGATCGAGTGCCCTGAAGTGAGGATTAACGCTGCTCATAGGTGTAGGGCTTTCGCCTTTTGCATGCTGCACCGTTATGTCTTCGAGGGAAAGATGGAGGCTGACTCGTGCTTGGGTCAG
This sequence comes from Agrostemma githago, assembly GCA_958450325.1. Classification (NCBI taxonomy): domain Eukaryota; kingdom Viridiplantae; phylum Streptophyta; class Magnoliopsida; order Caryophyllales; family Caryophyllaceae; genus Agrostemma; species Agrostemma githago. Next base: position 30,879,757 of record OY288249.1, read on the forward strand.
ATTAGGTTGATCGGTGTGGTTGACCAGATGGAGACTGGTCATAGCCCAGCTTGGCTAGCGACGGGCGAAATCAACATGGGTCTCGATGCCAGAAAACTCGACCTGGACCATCAGCTGACGGGGAGCATCCGTCTTCTGCAGGTATACATCTCACGTTTTTTTTTTACCGTGAAAATCCAGATGTACGTGGGCCACTCGATCGAGCGGACCCGTAACTCGATCGAGTGACCTCCTTGAAGAGCGTCTGCCCATTTTCAGAGGGGATACTCGATCGAGTGGCCTCTATCGGACTACCCCTCGCTCACATTTGTGCGTTCCTTTTTCAGATTTGGCTATCTTAACGTCTATCAATCATGGAGTCTCCTTCGAGTATACCAAATTACCGCAGCATACAAATTAGCTTGAGGAGGTGGCGGATAAACTCGACTCATTATGTAAATCGGGCTTTTTGGCACGAAAAGCTAGTATTTCATGGTGGTCCCTTGATTAGGTGGACCGTCGCTTGGTGGTTTCTTTCGAAGCTGACGGGACTGGCCAAGAGGGACCAAGCCCGCTATCTGGTGGTCCTATCACTTGACTGGACTGTTCATATATATCCAGACCGTATTCTGAGGCAGTTCGGTTCGTCTCAACGAATCCCAGAGACTGAGGGTATCATTAGCGTTTCGCTCCAATTGACGGACGCTATGTGTGATACGTGGCTACAAAGGTTGTTCCCCCGTCCCATGTGGACTATTCCCAACCCTTGCCAATCCGCTTGGGTTATGGAAGCATATCAGAAGTGGACTTCCGAGGAGTCGGAAAAGGCTTGCAAAGCTTTGAAGGTCGACGAGGCCTTCGAATGGGTCTGTCGGGAGACGGTGAAGGACAACAGGGGTTTCTTCGACGAAGGAGAGACTCCTCCTACTCTAGTTTGATTAGAATCGGGTCTTAAGTCACAAACTAAGACTCGAGCTAAAGGTGTCGGTGCTGGCGGTGTGCAAGGGCGGGTAAGCCCCTCAGACCGACTTAGAGAGACGGCTCGGGCCAAAACTGGCGGTCAAAGACCGACTAGGCCCGCGTGACCGACTGCCCTAACCTGTAAGGGCCTGGCTTGGGCCAATTGAGGTGATCGAGGACTCGAGTTCAAAGAAACGAGTCCGGGCTAAAGAGGTTCCCATGGTGATTCGGAAGTGCTCGCCTCCACGTCGTCGCCAGTGGACGGCCAAAGAGGCCAAGGACAAGGGAAAGGGCAAGATGCCCTGAATGCCGAGTCCTTAGTTTTTATTATTTGAATATTATTACTATTTATTTTAGAGTGTCGTGTGCTCTTCTTTTTGAATTTTTCTGATTTTTTAAATTTTTGCATTTGTAGTTTCCCGAGTTTATCGGGATTTTTTAGTAATAAAGGAAGCTAATTATTAAAGCGTTCCTGTCTTTTCTTGATTACATTGGTTGCGCCCTTTTGAGGGGTTGCCTACGTATCCACAATTAGCGGAATCAAACCAAACGTAGTTCATGCTTTTGTAAATTTGCAATCTCGAAATACACCAAGACCATTGGTTCAAGATGTTTACAGCAGTAGAATAAATAATTCTAGCTTATTGACTTGTGTTTTGAAATTTTATGTAAAAACGATTTTAATAAACTTTTGCTAATGACATTCAGAAAGGGCTTAAGGGTAGTAACACTTCAGCTGGTCCAGGTTGGTTGGGTTGACGAACTCATTCCCGTCCAGGTCAGTTAGCATCACAGCCCCGCCTGATAGAATTTTCTTTACCAAATATGGCCCGGCCCAATTGGGTTTGAATTTTCCCCTCGGGTCAACTGGTAATAAGGCTCGAATAGACTTAAGAACCAGATCTCCTTCCTTAATATTCCAGGGCCTTACTCTTTTGTTAAAGGCCCGCTGGATCCTTTTCTGATAAACTTGGATATTGTTGAGGGCACGAGATCGTCGTTCGTCTAGTAGAACTAACAAGTCTTACCGTGCTCGTACCCAATCAGCTTCAGGTTCTTGACTTTCTAGCAGGATTCTAAGTTACGGAACCTCTAACTTGACGGGTTGGACTGCTTCCATCCCGTATGTTAGGTAATACGGCGTTGCACCAGTTGCGGTGCGGATTGACATCCGGTATCCCCATTGAGCAAAAGGTATTTTTTCGGGCCAGTCTCAGTAATTATCAGCCATCTTTTTTAGTATGGTGACAATTGTTTTATTGGCCGCCTCTACCGCTCCATTTATTTGGGGTCGGTAGGGTGAAGATGTATGCTCCTGAATCTTATACTTGGTTAGCAGGGCCGCTGTTTCGGCTTGAAAATGGGTCCCGTGGTCACTGATAAATTCGTGCGGGATTCCATATCTGCATATTATCTTGTTTTGGATAAACTTGGCAACATGCTTGGCATTGAGAATACGGTAAGATTCAGTTTCGACCCATTTGGTGAAATAGTCGATAGCTACTAAAATGAAGCAGTGTCCGCCGGTACCAGAGGGGTTTATTTTCCCGATTATGTCGATACCCCACGTCGAGAATGTCCAAGGTGACGTCATGCTATATAGCAAAGATGACGGCATATGCTGCACATTGTCGAAGATTTGACAGTTATGGCAGTGCCTAACATATAACTGGCAGTCGGTTTCCATATTATCCAGTAGTATCCGAGCCTCATGATCTTTCGGACCAACATTTGGGCATTCATATGCGGACCGCACTCGCCGTCATGTACTTCGGGCATAACCTTTTCAGCTTTAATTTTATCAACACATAGGATAAGAGCCCCCTGCGCTGTCTTTTTATACAGTTGTTCGTCGTCGGTACGGACGAACTGGGTAGCTAGCCTCCGTAAAGCTTTCTTGGCTCGGCATTCGGTCCCGGGAGGGTATTCCCCGGTCGTCAGTTATGTCAATACAGCCTGATACCATGGCTCAGGATCAGTTATCTCAATATCTTCAATGTTGTGGATGTATGCTGGCTCAGACCATCTTTCGACACAAATTGGCATGTTGGTCAAGTGATCGGGAATATTCAGCAAAGATGCCAGTTTTGAGAGTGCATCTGCAAAGTGATTTTCTTCCCGAGGCAAGTATATATACTCCACCTTTTGGAATTGTTTCTCGAGATCCCTTACTCGTTCCTGGTAGGCCATGAGATTAGCGTTCTGAGTTTTCCATTTTTGAAGTGTCTGATTAATGACTAAGGATGAATCGCCCTGTACCCGGAGGTTTGTGACCCCCAAATCGGCGGCGGCTTCTAGCCCATGGATACATGCTTCGTACTCGGCTGCATTATTAGTAACATCGAAGTCCAGTTTGATGGATACGGGGGTATGCTCCCCTTTTGGTGAAATTAAAAGAATCCCGACTCCGAATCCTCGGAAATTGGATGCCCCGTCGAAGTACAGATCCCATGTTTCTGTATCGGTATGGAAGATATCTTCATCTGGGAAGGACCAACTGTCGGTGTGTCCTTCTTCCATTACGGGACCATCGGCAAGGAATTCAGCTACTACTCGGCCCTTAATAGCCTTTAACGGTACGAATTTTAGGTCAAACTCTGCCAACATTAGAGTCCATCTAGAAATTCTTCCATTGAGAATGGGCTTTTCGAGGAGGTATTTGATTGGATCCATTTTGGATAATACCTGAACCTCGTAGCTAAGCATATAATGCCGGAGCTTCTTAATGGCCCAAACTAGGGCCAAGCACGTCTTTTCGAGCATGGTATATTTGCATTCATACTCTAAAAACTTTTTGTTGATATAATAAATAGCTCGTTCTTCAGAGTCAACTGTCTGAGCCAGCATAGCCCCCATGGCTGTCTCGGTCGTTGTTAGGTATAACGACAGAGGCAAACCGGGTTGAGGTGGCATTAAGACTGGCGGGGCAGACAGTATTTCCTTAATCTTGTCGAAAGCAGCTTGGCACTTATCATCCCACAGTATCCATTCCCCTACTTTCAGTTTCTTGAAAATTGGTTCACACACCATGGTCAGTTTGGAAATGAACCGGCTGATATACTGGACTTTCCCGAGAAATCCCCTTATTTCTTTTTCGGTTTTAGGAGGTTGCATCTCGGTAATGGCTTTGATTTTAGCTGGGTCGACCTCGATACCACGTTGGCTAATGATATGACCCAGTAATTTGCCTGATCTTACCCCGAAACTGCACTTTTGAGGGTTTAATTAGCCTCATGTTGTATTTGCGCAATCGGGTGAAGAATTTTCTTAGGGCGGTGATGTGATCGTCCCGGTCTTTGGATTTGACTATTATGTCGTCCACATAAACTTCTACTTCTTTATGCATCATGTCGTGTAATAAAGTCGTAGCGGTCCGTTGGTATGTGGCACCGGCGTTAATGAGACCGAATGGCATGACGGTATAGCAGTAAGTACCCCAAGGTGTAGTGAAGGTGGTCTTACACATATCTTCTTCCGCCATCTTGATTTGATTGTACTCGGCATACCCGTCCATGAATCATAGAAGGGCATGATCAGCCGTGTTATCCATCAATATGTCGATGTGTGGTAACGGAAAATCATCTTTCGGGCTTGCCTTGTTAAGGTCCCGAAAATCCAAGCATACCCGCACCTTACAGTCCTTTTTAGGAACTGGTACGATGTTCGCAACCCAGTCTGGATATTCGGACACCTGTATGAAGCCGGCTTTGAACTGTTTATCGACTTCTTCTTTTACCTTGAGAGACCAATCGGGCCTCATTCGGTGGAGCTTTTGCTTAACCGGTTTGCACCCGTCTTTAATTGGTACGTGGTGCTCGGCTATTTCCCGGTCTATCCCCGGCATGTCCTTGTAGGACCATGCGAAGACATCTTTGAATTCCTGGAGGAGGTTCGTGAATTTTTGCCTCTCCTCGGGATCTAAGGATAACCCTATCTTAAGTATCTAGGGCTCTATGGTTGTTCCCACATTAATGGACTCGGTTTCCTCAATTACCGGATTCCGGGATTCCCTTTGCTCTAGTTGCTCGATCAGATGTGGAGGTAACGGTAACTGTTCGTCGGGTTTCTCAATGTCATTGCATAAAATTTTTTTGAAATCAGAATTAAAAAGAGGCAAGTCGTAAGCAGAACGGTTGTTATTATTAATTGAAAACTTTGAAAACAGCTCGAAAAGAGCAGCCATCTGATCATTGGTCAGTGGCGGGATAGGCAGGGTGTTCAGGACAGATCCCGAAGCACCAGTAGCAGGAGTAACTAAAGGGAGAGGGGTTACAAGAGTGACTCTAGCACCGGACCCCTTAGACTCGACCTCAGACTCAAATTCAGACTCTAACTCAGACTCTGACTCCAACTCAGACTCAGACTCAGACTCAGACTCAGGCATGTCTCCCTCTCCGGCGACCAGCTTGTAGATCCTTCCTTGACTGTCAGTCCATTTGACAGTCTTCCTCCAGGCCCTGTTCCCCGTCTCGGAGTCAACATCCGAGATTAGCTTGGTCGGGTCAAACTTGTTGCTGCGGAGAATCAGGTTGACCAGGTCTTCCTTTGGAGTCGGGGTTATGGTGTCTTCCCCGAAAAGTAGCCCAGCGCGGGCTCAGCATTGCCAACATCATCAGACTGGATGAGAGCGAACACATCATCCGGGATGTAGTTGCAGTCCTGGGCCAATTGGGTCCTAAGGTGCACGGCATTGGGTTGGTACAGACCAACCTGAATAGCCCCAAATACCGGCGTGACAAAATAGTCAGTCAACCGTGGGCTGTAAGGGCTCAAGTAGATACCCTTAATGATGTTGCAGGTCTTTTCAGTGCCTGTTCGGACAACGTTGATCAGAGTGGTGGCGTAACCTAGGCCGAAGTGGGAGTCTTCGTCCTTAAGGACCTCGATAATCTTCCCAGCTGGAAGATTGGGTCGAGAGAGCCCCCAGAAAGTACCCTAGGTTTTGTAGCATCATGTCGATGCTAGTTGTGAAGTGGGGCCTGAAAAGGTACTCCTCCTCGATCATTCCCACGAAATCGAACCCCCAGAGGTCTGTGCGGCCCGTGGTGTTACAGCTAGCCACAATTATTGGGGTTACCTCTAAGGTAATAACATTATCGCGCAAGGGCAACTGGATCTTTTGATGGAGAGTAGAGGATACCGCTTTGACAGCGTGGATCCATGGCCTCCCTAGGAGCAAGTTGAAAGAAGAGGTGACGTCGATCACCTGGAATTCCAGCTCCTTTTCTATTGGGCCAGTTATAACGGTCAGTTTCATGGCCCCAGCTACCGACTTTGGGCTCCCAACAAAAGCTTGGATGGTCTGAGCCGTCGGAAGATAATCGGCCTCGGTAATGCCGAGGGCTTTGGCGGTCCTCAGAGGAAGGACATTCACAGCAGACCCATCATCAATCAGGGTCATCGGGAGATATTTTCTGTAACACCCCTGATTTTATAAATTAAATTAGATTAAGGTTGTGTTCGTATTTTTATTTTGTTTACGATTTAACTCGTAATTCTTAAAATTATTATAAAACGAGTTTATCGATTAATCATTTTAAACTCCTAAAATTCTATTTGACTCGGAAACTCATATATTTAAAACATATTTTTATTTCTGTTTCGATTCATTTTATACCTTTAATTTAAATCTTTTTCGAAAGTCTATTTCGACGATTTAAATTCTAAATTCTCTTTATTTAATTATATTTAAGCTCGAATTTCTATTTTCGACTCGAAATTCATTTATATTAAGTTTCGTCAAAACATTTATTTCATTTACTCGAGAAATCAATTTAGTTCCCTTTATCAAAAATTTATTATTTATCGGGAAATATATTTTCGTCTAATTAGTTATTCTATCAACTTCGTTTTTTTTCTGGAATACTTTAATTACTCATTTTAATCGACGGCTCGATTATTTATTAATTTTATTAATTCGATTTTGTTTCGATTCGTAGGTCAATCAACTTATCGTTACGGAATCTGTTTTCTTTTCATATTTTATTTAGTGGGGACACCTCTTCATTCATTTCATTTTGCTCATTTTACGTTCACCTCCCATTTTTCCCTCTTTTGGCTTTTCATTCCACCGCTTGACTCCCCACATTCAACCCACCTCTTCTTTCATCCTCCTCCTTGCTTTTAACGTTTTCATACTCCCTTCTCCGTCAACCCCGTTCCCTTTTCTCATTCTATTTTGTTGCTGCTGCGTAATGTTGCTGCTGCGTGCTGGTACTACCGGTACTGCTACTGTCGTTAGTATTTCTTCTTCTTCTCCTTCTCCTTTATTCTTCTTATTCTTCTGCTTTTCATCCGCTGTTTTTGCCGCTGCGTTTGTTTTCTGATTCTGCTGCTGTGTTCGTATTCTGTCGCTGCGGTTCGTTCTGTTTTCGTGTTGGTTTTTGTCGTCGTCAACTGTTGTTGCCGTGATTATCGTTTTCCTGCTGTTCTCCTTCTTTTCTTCGCATTTTTTTTCGTTCCGTCATTGTTATCGTTTCTCGTGGCTGTTGTTCGTTTGTTATTCGAATTCCATCCCTTCTCCTCTTCCGCTTTATATCTGTTTATCCTTCTTTTGTGCGTGTTTTTGTTGTCCGTTCTGTCTCGGGTTCTTCTTTTTCCTCCCCTTTCTTTCGTGCCTCTTGTTGTCGTTGTTGTTCGATGCTTTTCGGCTGCAGTTTTCTGATTCTCGTTGCTGTATTATTCTTCTTCTTCTTGGTTGTTTTGCTGTTCACGCTTGTGACCTGTTGTTGCTGTTCCGTGGTGGTCTTGTTTCTGCTAAATTGCATCATTCCTTCTGTTGCTGCTATACACGGCTGCTACTGTTGTGTTGTGCTGTCCGAACTTCTTTCATATCTGCTGCTCGTTGTCGGCGTCACCTTGTTATCCTTTGTTGTTTGCTTTTGTTTTGCTTTACCGATCCCCTGTTGCAACTTCATTAGTCCGCTGTTGCTATTGTTATTGTTGATCTTCCATTTCTTTTGATGTTGCTCTTGGTTCATGACATCTGCTGCTGTTTTGAATTCTTCTGCTGTCAGCGTGGTTTTTCTGTTGCTCTATTCGTGCACAAAGCACGGCCCGCTTTTAGTGCTAGAGCTTATGAGTTCGTCCCTTTGCATTACGATACCGACGCCGAGTAATCACTACAAGAAATAATGCATGTAGCTACTAATCACGCGCGACTGATAAATTCAGTGGCTAATTTAGCGACTGAAAGTTCAGCGCGCGACCGATATTAGTAGCTGGACGAGGAGACGGAAATTTAAAATATTAATTAAATTTAGCGACCGAAATCGGTCGCTAAAATAATTGGCGCGCGGCCGATTTCAGTCGCTAAATTAGTGAAATGGCGACAGAATTAGCGACTGAAATCGGTCGCTAATGAGAGTGGCGCGCGACCGATTTCGGTCGCTAAAGGTCGTAATTTTTTTTAAATTAACGAACACCCCCCCTCCCCCGAGTCATTCTCTCATTTCGCTTTATCTCTCTAAAATCCCCTCCCCCCTCTCTCTAAACTCGTCCCTCCTCCTTTCCTCTTCATTCTTTATTCAATTCTCTCATTTTCCTTAAGGTATGTTTATCTATCTTTATTTAGTTTCAATTATTTGTTAATTTCTGTTTTTATCGATTTAAATAAATTAGTTATTGGGTTGGATAGTTTCTTAGTTGTTGGAATATTTAGTGTAGTTAGGATTTTAATCGCCCAATAGGTTCCCCAATTTGAATTAGGTAGATTGTTAGTATAAAATTAGGGTTTGCAGTTAAGTAGTTGATTGAATTGGGGTGTTTTGATGTGTTAGGAATTTGGAAGTAAAAGACAATTATGCCAATTTGGTGATGTAATTATGGACGAATTGGGTGGAAATAGTACTATGTTTAGGTGAATTGAGAATTTTACGTAATATTTGACTAGTGTATACATATTAGTAAATTACTTTAGAGAAAATAATTTGTATGTGGTTATTGTCTTAAATTTTTTAGATAAAAAAATGAAGAGACGGGAACGAAAATGGATGTATGGGGAAAGATTCGATAAGAAACGACGTCCCACAAAGGAATTTTTAGAGGGTGTTAATCGCTTTCTTGAGTTCGCTAAGACTCATCCTGAATACGCGTCAGATGGTAGATTTAGGTGTCCTTGTGTGAAATGTAAGAACATCAAATTCTTGGATAGTATTTTGATTAAAGAACATATTATCTCAGATGGGTTTAGCCCAAATTATTATTATTGGATTTGTCATGGTGAGAAGTCTGCTTTTGAGGAATCTAAGGTGGATCAGAATGAGGGCGGGGTGAGAGGAATGATTGTTGATGTGGTTGAGTGCAATTTGTTTAATGATGAGAGCATGTACACTAACGACGATGACCAACCAACCCCACAAGAGCCAAACCCACGAGCGAAAGCTTTTTTTGATATGTTAGAGGCTGCGGAGAAGCCATTATATGAAGGGTGTGATGTGACATTGTTAGAAGTCGCGTCTATGGTAGTGACCCTTAAATGTGAGTATAACCTACCTTTTGGGTGCGTAGACGGGATCGCTGCGTTGATTGAGAAACTCATCCCAAAAGACAACATTATGACCAAAACATTCTACAACACCAAAAAAATAGTTAAAGGTCTTGAACTTCCGCATCAAAAGATCGATGCTTGTCCCGATGGATGTATGCTTTTTTGGAAGGACGATGCCATGCTTGAGGAATGTAAGATATGTGGGAAGGGTAGATACAAAACTGTAGATGGAAATATTGTTTTGAGGGGTAAGAAGGGAAAGAGTGTTGCGAGGCATAAAAAACCTATATCACTTAGTCGACTTACCTACTTTCCCATCGCCCCTAGACTTCAAAAATTATACGCAACCAAAACCATTGCCGAACAAATGAGGTGGCATCAAGAAGAAACTCGTGTAGAGGGGAAGATGTGTCATCCTAGTGACGGGGAGGAGTGGAAACGGTTTGATAGGATTTACCCTGAATTTGCTGAGGAACCCCGTAATGTCAGACTTGGGCTGTGTACCGATGGTTTCGCCCCTTTCGGTCAGTTCGGTAAGTCATACTCATGCTGGCCTGTCATGGTCACACCGTACAACTTACCCCCATGGCTTTGTCTGAAACCACCGTTCATCTTCCTTTCTCTCATTGTTCCCGGCCCAAAAAATCCCAAAAACCACTTGGATGTTTACTTACAACCAGTGATAGAGGAATTGAAACACTTGTGGGAAGTAGGGGTGGAGACATATGATGTGTCGTTGAAACAAAATTTTCAGCTTAGAGCGTCGCTTTTGTGGACTATAAACGATTTTCCTGCGTATGGTATGTTGAGCGGTTGGTCTACGGCGGGCCAAAAAGCGTGTCCTTGTTGCATGAGTGAAAGTAAAGCATTCTACCTACGTAATTCAAGCAAAATTAGTTGGTTTGACTGTCATAGACAGTTTCTACCCGAGGGTCACATGTACAGGAAGAATAGGAGAGCTTTCAAGAAGGGTGAGGTGGTGCTAGATGAGGCACCGATTCGTCTCCAAGGTGATGAGATTTGGGAGGTGATTTCAGAGTTCCCATCTACTGTTGACGGAACCGATCAAGAGTTCAAAGATCTTAAGAAATTGAAAAATGGTTGGTTTAAAAGAAGCATCTTCTTCGACCTTCCATATTGGAGTACTTTATTACTCCGACATAATCTGGACGTGATGCATATTGAGAAGAATTTCTTTGAGCAACTGATTCACACCGTCATGGATGTAGAGGGTAAGACATGTGACACCGTAGGATCCCGAAAAGATTTGAAAAAAATTTGTGACCGTCCGAAACTACATATCAAGCGGGATGGGTCCAAGCCTAGGGCCTTGTTTAGTCTTGATAAGGCTCAGAGAAAGGCCGTGTTAGAGTGGGTAGAGAAACTGAAGTTCCCTGATGGGTATGCATCCGATTTTAGTCGGTGTGTGGACATTAAGAACCTGAAGCTCCAAGGCTTGAAGAGTCACGACTGCCACGTGTTCATGGAGCGATTACTACCTGTGGCGTTGAAGCACATGCTGCCGGAAAGTGTTTGGAATCCTATCACTGAGATATCTCAGTTTTTTCGAGATTTGTGTTCGTCGACAGTTACAAATGACGACATGACTCGTTTGGAGGATCAAATTCCTCAGATACTATGCAAACTTGAGATGATCTTCCCACCCTCCTTCTTTAACTCAATGGAGCATCTACCGGTCCACTTGCCCTACGAAGCTAAAGTGGGAGGACCGGTACAGTTTAGATGGACGTACCCGTTTGAGAGGTGAGAACTTTCAACTACTTACTTATTTTACCCACTAACTAACGTTAGACACTGTAATTTGATAATAACATAATTGCTTGATGATTGTCATAGATTTCTCAACCATTTGAAGAAAAAAATTGGTAACAAGGCGAGGGTTGAGGGCTCCATATGTAATGCTTACTTAACAGAGGAGATAGCCAACTTCTGTTCTCTGTATTTCGAGAAAGAAGTGAACACCAAAACCAAGAATCTAAACCTAGAAACACCCGAGACGACGATTGACCCCAACATACCAGACTTTTTTCAAAGTAAGGAAGGTGAGGGATCGTCATCAGCTGGCGGGTGGAGGACATTAGATGAGAAGGAGTACAATCGTGCTCACCTGTACTTGCTATCAAATTGTGAAGTTTTGGAGCCGTACGAGAAAAAATTTGTAACTGAATTTGTAGCTGCTAATCCACATTTAAATGCTGATGACATTTGGAATAAGCATGAGGAACAGTTTCCTAAATGGCTTAAGGAGCATGTAATTTCTGAGAATATTCACGATGATTTGGTTAGGAGTCTAGCATTAGGTCCTTTATGGAATGTTAGAACTTGGAACCGGTATTCGGTTAATGGTTACAATTTCCATACATTTGCCCATGGTAGCAGTAGGAGTAGATGTAATTTCGGTGTGAGTGTATCGTCACTTGAGGGTGAAGATTACTACGGTCTATTGGAGGACATCTTCGAGTTGTGTTATGTTGGTAATGATCGTGGGTATAGAGCTGTGGTATTTAAATGCGAATGGAAGGACAACTCTGTGCAAGGTACTAGAGTACATGAAAGGTACAAACTAGTTGAAGTTAATCATACCAAAAAATACTCCAAGTACGATCCGTTTATACTTGCACATCAAGCACACCAAGTGTACTTTGCGCCTTACCCAACCACAAAGAACGACAGAACTGTAAACCAGTGGTGGGCGGTGTTCAAAACTAAGCCACGGGGGCACTATGACTCTGACCTCTTCCAAGAGGACGTCATTTCTAGTGGTACAACATTGTCTCCATTTGATGAGAATCTTTTTGCAAATGATGATGATGACAATAATGAGGTGGATGTGGGGGAAGATTTTGAAGACGATGAAGGCAGTGAGGAGGAGGAAGGTGCTTCTAGTGATATGGTGGAGGAGGAGGATGACACCAATGATTTAGAGGTCAATGACGAGGAGGACGAAGATGACGTCGAGGAAGAGGACGTCGTTGGTTCGAGTAGGCAAGTGGAAGATGACAACGACAGTGACGATGATTTTTAGTAGGGTATAGTTTTAGTAAGTTATATTATTTGTACATAGTAATCTGCATTACATATTTTTTTTCGAGATTATTTCAATATTATGATGTCAGTTTCTAACTTTCAACTATTACATGTCTGCAGATATGACGTTGGGCAGTAGACTGAGGTTTGGTAGTTCGAGCAGCGGCAGCAGCAGGAGCAGGGACCGAGTACAGCAGCAAGGCCAAGAAGAAAACAGGCGAGAGGAAGTGGAGGACGAGGAGGAGGTGCAGGGCAATGAGGAACAAGAACAACCGCAACCACGCCAGGATGAAGGGCTTCAATACACAGACGACGGGCGCCTAATCATTGGCCCCGAGTCCACATGGTGAGACATTGTATTTCTTTTTTTTTTTGTGAGACATCATCTTATTTCACTCTTTGGTGTAGGTTTCGTACTCGTGCGACGGTGACTAGTGTCAAGGACAGTTTCATGAATGATTTGACTACTTACTGCACGAGCTGGACTAAGTTGCCTCTGTGGCAACGGGAGAAGTGGTTTGCCAACTTCAAGGTACACCAATTTCTGATTTTTATTAATTATCTGTTACTGTTTACAGATTACTAATACAACGACAACAAACTATCTTGCAGTTGAAACACTTCTACAACGATGGTCTCGAGGTGGCTGTTCGAGACAGATACATGGATGTCGCAAAGGAAAGATACAAAGACATGATGTATAAGATGGCAAGCGATGGAAAGTTACAGAAACAACTTAGAGGTTCGATTACTAAATTGGTGTTAGTACCTGAACAGAAAGTTGTATATATATTCAAAACATTTATTGATCTCAAAGTGTATAAATTGTAGGTGACGCCATCCAACAGTTCCAAACAGCGCGAGCCGACCCGAAGTTCCTGAAGAGATCCGTCCAGGCTAAGAAGAACAAGAGGCGGGGAGGGGACCCCGAGGCAGAGGCGGAGTGCACCCACTACGGTGGGTCGCAGTCGATACACCAGCGGGCCATGAACGTTAGTATTTTCGTTCCTTTGATTTTTATATTGGATTCTTATTTAATGTTTTCATTATAAAAATAAATGAATAATCTACATGTACTGTCAACAGGCGAAGAAGAAAACCGGAGAATTCCCTCCTCCTGTGCAGCTATTTCTCGAAGCGAAGAGTAAGGGGGACGATGACACCGGTCGATCATTCGCCACGAAGAAGGATTTGGACACTTTGGTAAGTTTCAAACACAATACTTCGTTACTTTTTTCCTTCAAACAATCAACCTAATCATGACTTCTATTTCTTTCAGAGATCGTATTTGGCGGCCACTAGAGCGCCCGAAAATGAAGGTGTGGACCCGAGCACAATTTGGTTTAGAGTCGCGGAGGGATACCGCAAGGGAGCGGTGTACGGTACGGGGAACGCTCATTCCCTGTACTGGACACCACCCAATGTTCGGGGGGCCCATTCTACGACGACCGAGTGTGTACCATCCGAGATGGCTGAGATGAGGGCGGAAATTCAAGAGGAGAGGGCGCAACGGGCAGCTATGGCCGAGCAGATGAAGGAGCAGAATGAGAGGTTGAAGACGCAGGAGTCCATTAACCTGCAAATTCTGGAAGAGATACGGCGTCTTAGGAACACGCAGCAATATAACTGCAACTCCGGCCCCACTCCCCGATTCCCGGATCCTAGAGACCCCTTCGGTGGCGGTGGTAGTGGTGCGTCCGCCAGTTTTCCTGTTGGCTGAGTTGTTTTATTGAAAACAATTTGTAGTGGGAGAAATGCTTGTTGAAAAAACTGTTTGTAACAACACTTTTAATTTAGTGTATGTATTCACGACGTTTGCGTACTTGGTTGACAATTTTGGAGTATGAAGCTTGCATAACGTTTGGAATAACGTTTGGAATGATGTTTGGGATGTATTGTGGTTGTTGCTTTGTTTTATTGTGCAGATTTTGGCTAGAAAAATAATAAATTGAACCGGCCTATTTCTGGCACGGTAGCGACTGATATCAGTAGCTAAGTTTTATATTTAGCGACTGATATCAGTCGCTAAATGATGTCACGTCGCACTATTTAGCGACTGATATCAGTCGCTAATATGAGGCCTTAGCTACCGATTTCAGTCGCTAAATTTAGCGACTGATTTCAGTCGCGCGCTTTTTTAGCGACTGAAATCAGTCGCTAGAAGCGACTAACTGTAGCCACTGTCGCTTAGCGACTGCTGACGGTCGCACGTCTGTTTTTTGCGACAGATGTCATTAGCTAACATCAGTCGCCAATGACTTTAACTCTTGTAGTGAATCGTGCGCCAATGGTTTCGGACATCCGGAAACCATGGTTCTGAGTAACGGGTGAGGGTACGTGTTATGAAGCCCACAAAGGACACCCAACCCCGCCCGCTCTTAGCGGCCTCTACTAAGATACCGTTCGTTTTCGTGTAAGCGCGTTAGTAAAATGATTAAAATGTCCTGCAAATAACGTTTTCGGCTAAGCATGCGAATTATGTGTGAACTACGTCATTTTAATGCATCAATACTAGAGTCAAAATTATTTAGCATGTGAGGTTCATTTATAAAACGATAAACATCGAAAATAAATAAAACTCGTAAATGGATACAATATACACGGGCGGAAATACAACCCGGACAAAACGAAATAACGAGCAAAATAGTAAATAACAATAATGGATAATGATAATGCAAATGAATTAAATGATGAAATGATGCATGATTTTAGAAAAAAGAGACACGTGATGGCCTTTACACATGACGACCAAAGTCGTAGCAAAAATTGACGAGGCTCGGATGATGTGGGAAGCTCTCGTTTTGAGTAAAGGAGTCCACTCGATCGAGTCATGGCAGAGACTCGACCGAGTGGCCTTCTAAAAGGCTCTCTGCCCATTTTTTGGGGTGCTACTCGATCGAGTGGCCTATGGCACTCGATCGAGTTCCCCCTGTACGAGTTATAGCTCGTTTCAAAAAAGGTGGCGATTACATTTTTATTAATTCAAAATCAATGGTTGACCGAGTTACATAAAAACATTGCATAATTTAAACTCCACTCGGTATATGGTGCTTATAATCGTGTGTTATACAATTATAAGACCGACATTGAGATTTTTAGAAAAAGAAATTTAAGGTTGATTGAAACTTCATTAAGACGAAATTGTCTCCCTCCGCGTCACGACACCGATACTAATCCTTATGGATTATGTGGTGTTCGATTTTCGCATCAACGGGTTCCGTACTAATCTTAGAAATGGCATCGGACACGTTCAACTACGTACGACCAAGATCGCGTTACGCCCTTAAGTGCTTGGGGCGGCGCTCCTCAAAAGGGTGCCACCTCTGTCGCGACTTGTAAAGGGATTAAACGAACTTAGAGCGGTTGTCGTAGTCAAACGTGTTCAATCCAAAAACGATATTATTATTATTATTATTATTATTATTATTATTATTATATATATATATATACACGGTATTAGATATAGATGACGATAAAATAAATGAAAATCAAAATGCAATAATAATAAAAATGTTAGTGTTAGAATTAGTATAGTACTAATAATAATTATAGTATATAGTATAATATATATATATATATATACATTTATGTAACGAGATAGAGAGAAAGAGAAAAGGGAGAAAATGGGTTGATGACACCCTCAACCTACATGCTTAAAATGGTCTCGGAAACGGACTCGTAATAGCAACGGGAGCGCGGGAGTATCGAGGATGTAAGTGGAGTTGTGGTGTGTGTGTGTATGTGTAGAGATGGTTTATATCGGTTTTTCGAGAGATAAAGGCTCGGTTTTTGTTTAGGATTGAAGAGTAGTGTGTAGTGTGGGATTTTAGGTTGGAAATGTAGAGGATTGGGGTTGCAAAAGCTTTAAGAAAAAACTGAAATGTGAAGAGCAATAGGGGGTATTTATAGGAAATGACCCTCGACCTAGGGTCACTCGATCGAGTGACCTGAAGAAAAGGGGTTTGCTCGTTTTTTGTAGCTACACTCGATCGTGTGAGGTCAATCCACTCGATCGAGTGGATCAGGCGGGTGAGCCATTTTAGGGAAAGTTTGACTTTTTTGAATTTTGAAAAATGTTGATTGGGCGCTTGTTTCTAGAAGCTTGCATGATCGTTTTCTAACTCGGACCGGTTTTTTGGGTCGTGAAAAGATGGTTTTATTTTTTGGTGTCGGTTTTGGCCCAAATTATTCTCATTTTATTGGAAACGACCCACTGGGCCTGGATTTGAGGTCGGTTTTCTGAGATTTGTACTCCGCTAAATGCCCACGTCGGATATTATTGATTTCGAGTCTGAATTCGAGCGTATTAAGTCACGTTTACGTCCGATCATCATTGGGTGTTTTGTCGGGAACTGCCATAGACAATAGCAGGCAAAATGCGGGTGTCTACACACACAAAATTCAAAATTTGAGTGTATAAACGGTTATTATTCACTTAAATTTCGAGCCGTTCCGAAGGTCCTATCGGACCATGTTTCATTTTGCCCTGATTTATTTTGCCACGTGTCTGGGGTCGCTTCAGAAGATACCCTATCTGATTTCAGGCCCAAACAAAAACTAAACATTGTCTTTTCACGATCAACCGATTTTCGTCCAACGTTGGTTTTTAATTCTTGCGACCCTCAAATGTTCTTTTTTTTGGTCAAATTTTGTGTGACCATTTTATGTTTCTGTATAAGCATCCCGTGCATTTTTCGGGCATTTTATTTGGACCCCAAAATATCGTAAATGGTGTATTTTATACTTCAATATGAGTCGTTCTGAAGATCCTACCAGATCAGCTTTTACTTTGTCTTGGTTTTTTGCCACGTGTCTGGGCTGGTTTCAAAAGGTACGTTGTCTGATTTAAGGTATGAACAAAAATTATACATTGTCTTTTTAGGATAAAAATAAATAAATTTTCTTCCAACGATGGTTTCTTAAGTATCAGAACCCGCAAATGTTTTCGTTTCTCATTCAAATTTTGTGTGGTCATTTCATGTGATCATATAAGCACTCTGTGCGATTTTCGATCATTTTTTTTCCGGACCCCAAAATCTCGGAAAATAGTGTATTATATTTATATTTGTATATATATGCACTTCAATTTGAGTCATTCAATGTGACTGATAAAGAAATTAGAGACACTCTGTTTTCTATACCAAATGACAAAGCCCCTGGGACGGATGGATACACTAGTGGTTTCTATAAACAAACATGGAGAATTATTGGTAAAGAGGTTTGTGCTGTTGTCCAAAGTTTTTTTTAGACTGGCAAACTCTTACACCAAATTAGTGCTACTAATCTGACATTGATTCAAAGTGTGACAGGCCTGTAGATGTCAAACAATTCTGACCTATAGCATGTTGTAACTTAATCTACAACGTTATCTCTAAATTACTTTGCAACAGACTAGCAAGGGTTTAGCCTGATTTGATTCATGAGACTCGGGGTACATTTGTTAAGGATAGATCCATTCTTGAAAATATCCTGATTTGTCAGGATATTGCTCAACACTACTCTAGAAAACATGCTTCCCCAAGATGTCTTTTTAAAATTGACCTCCAGAAGGCCTATGATTCAGTTGAGTGGAGTTTTGTTGATGATTTGCTCTGTCAGCTTCAATTCCCTCAACAGTTCAGACAGATGATCATGACTTGAATTCCTATCAAAACAAAAAAAACTCAATAAGCAGAAATGCTCTAAGGTAGCTGACAAAATGATTGCTAGAATTTGAAGCCTTGGAGCTAGGAAACTCTCCTATGCTGGTAGGATTGTCCTAATCAATTCAATCCAAAATACTCTTTACAATTATTGGCCACCGTTTTTATCCTTCCTAAGGGTGTTATAAGGAGAATTGAGGCTATATGCAGGAATTTGCTTTAGGAAGGGAGTCCAGATTACAAGAGAGTTCCACTAGTCTCTTGGATAAGGTCACAAGAACTAAAGATGAAGGTGGACTAGGAACTAAACAGGCAAATCTATGGAACATTTCTGCTATTGAAAAGCCTGAGCATTGGTCGTACTGTAAAAGTGACAAACTCTGGATTAAATGGATTAATCATAATTACCTGAAGGGTCGTAACTGGCATGATTATAGTCCTCTTGCTGATGTCTCCTAAACCTGGAGAACAGTCTGCAAACCTAAAGAGAAGCTGGAGAATGGTTATGTGGGTGATACCTGGATGCTTGATCCTACTGGTTATACCATAGCCAGAGGATACACCTATAGCTCGGAGGTAGCTTTCCTATGGTTCATTGGTGCAATCTGGTGTGGAACAGATGGAATACTCCAAAATATTATCCCCTCACTTGGATTATGCTTAATGAAGGGCATAATACAAAGGATAAACTTGTCGGAATTGGGTGCTGCAGTGATGACAGATGCTGCCTTTGTGATAATGGGATTGAATCAGTACACCATTTGATGTACTCTTGTAAGTATAGCAGAAAAATTAAATCTGAGTTGGAGAACTGGATTGATGGTGATCTGTCTACACCACCAGGATACAAGATGAAGGCAGGGAATAATGGAAGGATTCAGGCTGCTGTTGCTACTACTTACTTCCATACTATGTGGATGAAGAGAAATAAGGCCAGAATGGAGGGTTTATTATATAGACCAGACCATGTTCTGAAGGAAATTCATACTGAAGTCAGGCTCAGAATGAAGGGGCTGATCTAAAACCCCCCGTTGAAACAAACTGATATAGATGCTTAAATTCTTTTATCATGCTGTAAATTTCCTTCATGTGCATGTTACACATGATCTGTGATTATAATTGATGTAATTTTTTCTTGTAAATGAAATAAAACTCACATTTTCACCAAAAAAACAATTTTAGCCGCTCCGAAGGTCCTACCAGACCAAGTTTCACTTTGTCAAGATTCTTTTGCCACGTGTTTGAGGTCGCTTTATAAGGTAACGTGTATGATTTCAAGCCCATACAAAAAAAATACGTTGTGTTTTCACAATAAACCAATTTCCATTCTATGCAGGTTTTTAAGTATCAGAACCATCAAATTTATTGGTTCCTGCAAAACAAATTGTGGCCATTTTATGTTACCATATAAGCACTCTATGCGATTTTCTGCCATTTTTTGTTTCGAACACCAAGATCTTGGAAACGGTGTATTATACACTTCAATTTGGATCGTTTTGAAGCTAATTTAAGTTCCTACCGGACTAGATTTCATTTTGCCCTGATTTTTTTTTGCCACGTGTCTAGGGTCGCTTTAGAATGTACCCTGTCTGATTTCTGGCCAAAACAAAAACTATACGCTACCTTTTCACGATAATCGATTTTTGTCCAACGCCCTTCTCGATTCCCGCTCACATTATTTGTGGCCATTTTATGTGACCATATGAACACCCGGTGCGATTTTCGGGCATTTTTTTTAGCACAAATCACATTTTTTTAGGATAACATTTTTAGCACAATTTGATTTTAACCATATGTCCACAAAAACAATTTGATTCTAAGCATATACTCGTAACATTTTTTAGCACAAATGATCTAATTATATCAGTTTTATAAATGTTTTTACGATGATGTTTTTGTGAAACGAATGTAAAGATTTTTACATGAAAATTATAATTTCTCATCATATGGAAAAATTATATCTACCCTATTTAGGATAATAATAATTCTATTTTATTAAAAATTAATAATATATCTAATTCTATTAGGGTAGTTTTGTAATAAATTATTTAAAGAAAAAAAATATATATTTATATTAGGATAATAATTAAATTTATACTTTAGTAATTTACAAAAGTTGGGGACTACCACGTTGCTCGAAAAAATCCTCAATTATACAATTATATATGATTTTAGTTTTTAATATTAACATTGGACGTTACATTTATTATTATTTTTTCGAATTACTCCCTAATTAGGGTCATTGTCGGTGGAAAGGTGGTGGACATGGTGGTTAGGGTTACGAATGACGTCACTAGGTGATGAGTTGATTACGATAAAGAAAGAGGAAAAAGAGGGATTGTGGAGGTCAATTGATTGAGGAAAAATGAGGAGGGTAGTTTGGTAAATGTAAGTATGAATTAGAAAGTTGTGTAAGATTTAGTCTTGTTGACCCAACAAGTCGAACCGGACAGGTTCAGTTTTGATTCTAAATTAGCGGGTCATATTGTGTTCGGGCCAAATGGGTTATGGGTAAAAAAAAACGGGTTCATGACCCTAAAAATTGGGTCGAGCGGGTCGGGTTTGCGGGTCAGGTCAAGTTTTGAGCGGTCAATACTAGAGTAATAATTACTAGCTTAACAGTTCCTAAGTTTGGTACCAAGATAGAGTCTCTTCTAAGGTTCTGTAAGAGTCTTTCCTCTAGGGTTTCTTTGTTTTTGCTCACTTTGATTCGGTGACCTCATCCCTACGTATTGTTAGGATTGGAGGGCAGGGTGTGGGATATTAAGGATGAATGCAGGCGGTTGCGGAGTGGAGGGAGGCAGCAGAATTAACCAAAAGGATAAAGCCAATGGAAAAGTCGGGGCTAAAGACGACATAGCAAGGGTTGAAAGGGAGGACATATCGCAAACGAAAGAGACGTATTGTGCTCATAGGCAAAGTATGGATGTCCAAAGTTATCAATGTCCGAGTTGCCATCGAAACCATAACGAGGCTTTGGCAAACAAAAGGTACGACAACAGTAAATGTTCTCGACTCAAAAAACAGTACGTTTATATTACAATTTGAGACAGAAAGCGACAAATTGAAAGTTATTAAAGGCCAACCTTGGCACTTCGATAAAATCATATGTGTTTTAATGACCCAATCGAGTAAGGGAGAGTTACAGATACACCACTTTTTCATGTACCATTGCGAGCTAGGTTTTATGACCTTCCCCTTAAGGGGATGACGAACATGGAAAACCTAGGACACATTGGCAGAAAGCTTGGGAATTTTATTAGGGTAGACAAAACGTCCAATATAAAGGTGATCATATGCGGGTTCAGGCCGGACATGGGCCGCGTTAAGTGTGAAATTTTGACTCACGGGCAAGCGGGTTAGCGGGTTTAAGTTGGGACGGGTTTGCGGGCCGAGCCTTTGTATATTTTTTTGAAAATGTTGTGTCCAAGCCCGCAAAAAATTTGGGTCGGACGAGACGGCCCATGATCAGCTCTAGTCCAATCCCGTTCTAGATAGGGTTGTTAGGATTCGCTTCTTGCACGATGTACGTATCCCACTATAGAAACATATTGCGGTACAGATGCCAAACAGACAAATGATCGACTTTCTAGTCAAATATGAGAGGATACCGATCTTTTGTTATGGGTGTGAAGTTCTTGGCCATGGGGAGAAGGATTGTGAGGAGGGTCGTTCGTATGAGGATGGATATCTTCAATACAGTGACGACTTACGGGCGTCACCTTGGAGACCAACAAAGAATGCTATTGAGTCGAAAGCGGGATGAGGAAGAAGCTTGACACTGGAGTTGGATGTGGAGCACCAAAGGCGTGAGGAGGAAGCAATAAAAGGTATTTACGAGAAAATACAAAGTATTATAGTTCAACACAAGGGGAAAGGCAGACAAGAGAGGGAGGGGTCTTTGGCGGGGGACATGGGGGTGATACATGACGGGATTCAAATTGGCGTGCAAATTCCAGCGGAGGGTACGCTAGGTATATCAAGAGAGAAGGAGGGAAGGAATGATAATCAAGGGAACATTGAGGAAGTGGAGACCGAAGGAGGAAGTGGAGACCAAAGGAGGAAGTGGTAATGAGGTAGACACTGAGACAATGATGGTGGATGGTAACGAGTGGAACGGGGATGAGAGAGAGGGTACGGAATATGGTGGGAAGGAGAAAAATAAGACAGTCACTGAAGTGTGAAAGATAGAGGTGGTAAGGGAGGAAAATGGAAGAGGCTTGCACTATAAGGGAATGACAACATGTGGGATAAGAATGGGGGTAGAATAAGAGAGATAGAGTGGAAGACGTGGGGCGGGAGGCGGCGAAGAGAAAGAGGACGAAAACTTTCATGGGTGTCAGTTAACCTGAGGCAGAGACTGAGACAATTAGACCCTTCCCGCTCAATGAGTCTTCTTAACCTAATTGCAGGGGGTTAGGCAACCCCACTGCAGAAGGCGGTCTTTAAAACCTTATGCGGAATTAGTCCCTACTATAGTTTTCTTATGCGAGACAAAGCTAAGCAGTATGGAATTCAAGGATGTTAGGAAGCGCTTAATGAACTACAAGAATGTAGAAGTGAATAGTGCGAGTAGATTGGGAGTCTTGCATTTTTGTGGAAAAAGGGTATGAAGTGTATATTTAGGTCTTCATCTTTACACCATATTTATTTCAAGGTGAAGATAGGAGACAAGAAATGTTGTGTTACGGGTTTCTATGGGTGGCCAATGGTGAGTGATCGACATTTGTCATGGGATATTTTAAGAATATTACAGGATGAACACGTGGGACTGTGGATATGCTTAGGTATTTTAATGAGATTTTATATGCTACGGAGATGAAAGGGGGGTCTCGGGAGCAATGGCAAATGAATAATGTCAGGGAAGCGGTGGACAATTGTGGATTGAGAGATTTGTGTTCTAGGGCTATGAATTTACTTACGAGAATGGCTAAGCAGAGGAGATGAACCATCAATGCCGACTTGACAGATCTATGGGCAACGAGGAATGGTTTGACTTATTTTGGAACGCAAAGTTGATCCATCTTACTCGGGAATGGTTGGACCATGCGCCTATTAAGATAAAACTTGACATGCGAATAGATTTGGGGGAGACGAAAAATGTTTAGGTTTGAGCAATTTGGGTGGTAGAAGACGGGTGCGAGGATACGTGGCAAGTGCCTAAGACAATAGAGAGGGGAATATCGTGGACCGGCTATGTGTATGCGGGGAGGCTCTGACAACCTGAAAAGGAATTAGTATTGGAAATTTACTTCGGGATATATAAATAAAAAAGACAACATCTTTCGCGGATAGATGAAGGAAATAGGTCGACAAATGAGGTGAATGAAAAGAGACTCCTTGTGAAGGAAATTGCAGGTCTGCTGAAACAAGAGGAGATGTTCCTTTCACGAAGGGGCTACCAACGAAACCACAATGGATACCGAAAAAACCTGTGCTGAGCACTGTGAAGCAAACTGTGAGCCAAATTCCTAGGATTCCTTTCCCGGAGGCCGAGATGGTCTGACGTGAAGGTGATGGAGTTGTGACTTCTTATAAAGATATGGTGGCAAAGGATGGAGCTTCTAATGATACTGCTGTAATATCTCAGAAAACTGATACAGCAACTGTGGAAGCTGGTAAAGTTGATACTCCACCCCCCATGATAAATGCATAACATTGGATTTTGGAATGTTCGCGGGATGAATAATGTTAATAAACAGTGTAGTATTATCCAATTTGCTCATAATAATAATTTAGGTCTCTTTGGCCTGTTGGAAACTAAAGTTAGGTCTAATAATATGAATGTTGTGGCAAATGCTATGCTTGATGGATGGAGTTTTACAACGAACTCATCGATGCATAGGGGCGGGCGAGTGTGGATCATATGGAAACCTGACGTCTTTTCGGTCCAGGTTTTGGACTGCAGGGAGCAGTGTATTCATACAAAAGTGGTTGACAGAAGCACCAACCAAATTTTTTACTGCACTATGGTCTATGCGTTCAATGAAGGCAAAGATAGACAAAGCCTGTGGAAGGACCTGAATCAATACAAGATGAATATTGATGGGCCGTGGGCGGTAGCTGGTGATTTCAACACCGTAATTAATCCGCAAGAAAGATTGGGGGGCCATAGTAAGCAAGGCGATATGGATGATTTTCTTGAGAGCCTGGCAGCTTGTGAACTATCTGATATTAACTCTACAGGTGCTTTCTATACCTGGACAAACAAACAAGAACCTGGCTCAAGAATCTTTAGTAGAATTGATCGATTTTTAGTTAACATGGATTGGATGCAAGTGTTCCCAAATAAGTATGCCCACTTTCACCCACCTGGCCTTTTTGACCATTGCCCCTGTGTAGTGTCGGACGCCTGTCTCGGGGGAGGAAATGGGAAAGGAAAGGCTTTCAGATACTTTACAATGTGGAGTAAAGCAGATAATTTCAGGAGCATTGTGAATGACGGTTGGAGTAAGCAGTTCCTTGGTGTGAAAATGTTCTCGGTGGTTAAGAGACTAAAAGCCCTTAAGCAACCACTGAAAATGTTAAACAGAGAGCGATTTGCTGACATAGAACATCAGACGGACCAACTGGAAATCAAATTAAGAGACATCCAGAATCAGTTGTACAAGGACCCTTCTAATGCTAATACTGTACAGGCTGAGATTGATATGAGTGTGCAGCTTAGGGAGGCTATGGATGCGAGGAACAAATTTCTCAGCCAAAAAGCTAAGATGAAGTGGATTGAGGACGGAGACAGCAACTCCTCCTACTTCCATGGAATGCTCAGAAAGAAATACAGCAGAAATATTATTGGAAAAATTGAAGACAAGGATGGGAATATATGTTCGGGACAACAGGATATACAGGAGGCGTTCGTGGACTATTATAGAGAACTCCTTGGGTCAAGCAATGCTACTGATCCGGTGAGGCCACAGGTTGTTGAAAAAGGAAGGAGATGCACTGACAGGCATAAAACTATCTTAACCAAACCAGTCACAAACGATGAAATTAAGAAGATTTTCTTTAATACTCCCTCTGAGAAAGCGCCGGGACCTGATGGATACTCGAGTTCCTTCTACAAGGATAGCTGGGACATTGTGGGCGGAGATATATGTGATGCTATACATGAATTTTTTGCCAACAATAGACTCCTAACCCAGATTAATGCTACAACTCTTAGTCTTATCCCAAAATGTGAGAGACTGACGTCCGTTAAACAGTTCAGACCGATTGCATGCTGCAACATGATCTACAAAGGTATATCGAAGCTTCTGTGCAATAGATTGGCTTGTGTCTTTCCAGATTTGATTGGTGAAAATCAAAGTGATTTTATTAAGGGGAGGTCCATTGTGGAAAACGTGTTGATTTGCCAGGATATTGTGCAACTGTACAATCGTGCCTCTACTTCCCCACGATGTCTTTTTAAGATTGACCTACAAAAGGCCTATGATTTGATAGAATGGGGGTTCGTGGAACAAATTCTAATTCGATTGGATTTCCCATATGATTTTATCCAAAGAGTAATGGAATGTGTGACCACCACATCTTTCACGCTTAACCTGAATGGGAGCAACTTCGGGTACTTCAAAGGAAGTAGAGGGTTGAGACAAGGGGATCCCATCTCCCCCTTGATCTTTACTCTGTGTATGGATTATCTGTCTCGGATGATTATTTATGCCACTGAGAGATGGCCCTTTCAATATCACCCACTTTGCAAACCGATTAAACTTACCCATCTCATGTTTGCTGATGATCTGGTGATGTTTTGCAAAGGTAATGCTGAATCAATTATGGTATTAACTAGAGCTTTCTCATCATTCTCTAAGGCTTCGGGCCTTCGAATGAATAATTCGAAATCTGAGGTCTACTTCAATGGTGTGTCGGAACAGCAGAGAAATGACATTAAACAGGTGACTGGCTTTGCTGAGGGTTCTATCCCGTTTCGTTACTTGGGTGTCCCTATTCAGGCGGGACGACTGACGAAGGCGAAGTGTAATGTACTAGTGGAAAAAATGGTCAATAGAATTAGGAGTATTGGAGCGAGGAAATTGAGCTACGCCGGAAGACTGATTATTGTAAATTCAATACTCAACTCTCTCTATTCCTATTGGGCAAGCATTTTCATTATTCCAAAAGGGATCACTAAAAGAATTGAGGCGATTTGTCGTAACTATTTGTGGGATGGTGCGGCAGATTTCGTGAGAGTCCCGCTAGTTGGATGGGATACGGTGACCCTCCCGAAAACTGAGGGGGGATTGGGGGTGAAGAAAGCTAGCACGATGAACATTGCAGCTATTGCGAAGTTGGTTGCGTGGATCTACCAAAAGGAAGACAAACTGTGGATTAAATGGATAAACTGTGTATACCTTAAAGGACAAAACTGGGAAGACTATCAACCTCCTATCACAGCTACTTGGGCATGGAAGAACATATGCAAAATTAAGGATAAAATGAAGCTTCACTGCTCTGACTGGCATATCTGGACTGATGGTTACAACGTAAAAGAGGGATATAACTGGCTAAGAACGACTTGGCCTTGCACCCAATGGCATCAGCATGTGTGGAATGCTTGGAATATCCCGAAGTACTCATTCATTACGTGGTTGGCTTTGCAAAATGGGATGAATTGTAGGAAGAAGCTGTTTGATTGGGGCTGCTGTAATACGGACTACTGCTGTCTCTGCGAGAATGCTTCTGAAACTACTGCACACTTATTTTTCGAGTGTGAGTTCAGTAAAAAAGTGATTAATGTTGTTGAAGAGTGGTGCTGCTTCAAGGTGACTGCCCAAATGACGGACTGCCTGAAAATAGGATCGGTCCACAGAAAATGCTATCTATCGTGTGGACTGCGTGTTATTATTTCATTTGGTTACGAAGGAATGAAGCGAGATTGAACCTGTGGCTGACTGGACCGCAAATAACAGCTGATATGATTAAGATTCAGGTCAAGAAAAGAGCTAGGGCGATTCTAACAGGCATCGATAATAACATGGACGATAAGTGGAAAAGAATCTGGGGCTGGTAAAGGGATTTGATCCCGCCAAATTTTGTTGATGTTGATCTTTGATCATCTGATGTAATCTGTACATTATCCATTATATTAATATATTCACATTTTACCAAAAAAAAAAAAGAAGAGATGTTCTTGGGGCGCCGTTCTAGGGGTATTTGGTTACGAAAGGGAGACAAAAACACAGAAAATATTCATCAGAGAGCCACTGCGAGACGCCAAAAGAACCGGATTTTGAGCCTGATGATGATAACGGAGGCAAATATGAAGGCGCGAGCAACTCGAGGTTGCAGCTGGGAGATATTTTGATGAGCTATTTTGGTCAGGCTGAACCAAGGATTTCGAAAGAGCCCTGGCTTGTGTAGAAAATCGTGTGATGGATAGGATGAATGGTTGGCTGAGAATGGAATATATAGAAAATGAGGTGCGTACGACTCTTGAATGGTTAAGGATAAAACATCCTCCTCAAAACTGGACAAAGATCACTTGGAACAACTGGAATATCCCAAGGCATTCAGTTGTCATGTGGTTGGCTATAATGAAAGTAATGAATACCAAAGCCAAGTTGTATCAACTAGGATGCAGTGATGATGACCTGTGTTGTCTTTGCCATCACACAGAGTCCATAGACCATCTGTTCTTTTATTGTCCATACAATAAAGAACTACTCCTGAAGATTGCAGCCTAGTATGGTCTTATGCTAGGTCTGACCCTGCTGCTAGCCAACACTCAGCACAACAACAAATGGAAGAAGGATGTCATGCTTCTGAATGCATGCTTCTACCACGTATGGGCACAGAGGAACAATTCTAGACTAAATGAGGTCTTGTTAAGGCCTGAAAAGATTGCAAATAAGATTAAGAAGAAGTTGATTGCTTGGGTGCAACTCAAAGACCATAAGGGGTGTAGTTGGTAGTCATATGTACTAATTGTTTTCTTGTTTGAGCACTTTTTCATGTCTTATCTGCGCTAAATTACTAAAGACGCAAATGAAGTGGAGAAAGGATGACTCGATGCCTTAGACTCGATCCCGAGTCCCATGGGGTCCACTTGAGATGATCCCGAGCACCGAGTCTCACACAAGAACCACCGAGAATCACATAAGAGCCAAGGAAGAAGTATGGAAGCGTCCCTAGAGGCGACCCTAAGGGTCACAGGCCGTGTCAGAAGATGCAAAAGAAGTCGGACCACTGGAGCTCAACACGGCCGTGTCACAAAGGACACGACCATGTCGAAATGGGCCTACACGGCCGTGTCCTACCCTACACGGGGTAGGACACGGCCGTGTAGTTGGTATAGAAGTATAGAAGCGTCCCTAATGGCGACCCTAGCTCGGGTGCTACTCAAAGCCCTAAGGGGTGTAGTTGGTAGTCATATGTACTAATTGTTTCTTGTTTGAGCGCTTTTTCATGTCTTATCTGCGCTAAATTACTAAGGATGAGTCATCCTTGTTGTATATTCTTCTCTTTGGCAATACATATGATAAGCATGCTTTGTAATGTATATTTCACGTGCTTTATCCCTCTTTCTTTGTCGGAACCGCTCTTGGGAGTGGTTTTGAGGCCTCTTATACTTCTTCTAGTATGTTTTACGTTTCTAAGGACGTTCATGGAGAAATGGAATGTATCTATCTCATTTCCGACGCTTAAAGAGCAAATGAGGTGGAGCAAGGATGACTCGATGCCTTAGACTCGATCCCGAGTCCCATGGGGTCCACTTGAGATGATTCCGAGCACCGAGTCTCGTACAAGAACCACCGAGCATCACATAAGAGCTAAGGAAAAAGTATAGAAGCGTCCCTAGAGGCGACCCTAAGGGACACAGGCCCTGTCAGAAGATGCAAAAAAAGTCGGACCACTAGAGCCCAACACGGTCGTGTCACAAAGGACACGACTATGTCGACATGGGCCTAGAGGGTCGTGTCCTACCCTACACGGCCAGGTCGAGACCTCTGCACGGCCATGTCCCCTCTGCTGAGCCCGGTTTTGATTCCTCGCCTCCTCCCCCACAAATAGTCCCTCTTGTAATCATTTGTGAGGACGAAACCCTAGATATACTTTAGGATATATTAGCTTAGATTAGTGTAGATTAGCTTAATCCTTCCATAATTACTCTTCAAATAGTCCTTAATCAAGTTTAATCCTTTAGATTCTCGGTTTGCAATTGAAGATTTGGTTTTCCTATTTCTCTAATCTCAATCCAAGTTCCTCTATTCGTCTTGTTTGATAATTTTTCTCTTCTCCCTTATCTATCTCTAGTCTAAACTTGTTTTCTTAGTTATCCTCATTGTTTATGCTAAGTATTCTTCATTCCTTCAATACGAATGTCATTGTTATGTTGTTGATGTTGAATGCAAATGTGGATTGTCTTAGGATGAGTAGTGAGTAGTTCATTACTAGGGTTAGTGTGGGGGATGGGTGTTGCTTAATGGGTGATTAAGGTGGAAATATTGGTGTTTAGTGTCATTTATTTTCCTCCTATCATTGTGCACTTAACATGTTCGATAAAATGCCTAGTAGACTTGTGATTGAGAAATTCATGTTTCGTTGCTTTCTCTTGTGTGTTATTGCATAATAGTTTGTTGGTTATCTTCGTTATTAGCGATAGCGTAGTGTAAAGACTCCTTTGTCCGACTAAGTGCGAGAGCCCGGGCGTAGCCAAGGCTAGTGAATTGCGCCAACACCCTTGTTCCTACTTGATCGCCTAGACACCCTTGAACCCCACCTAGCCCTAGTTCACTTCTTTTATCGTTAATCTCGTATTTTAGTTGCTTGTTTTAGTTTGAATCCTTAGATTCTAGCTTAGCTAATCAACATAATCAATTATTTTTCTCGTCTCGAACCTAGTTTAGACCGTAGCTTACTTTAGTCCGACTTACTGTCCCCGAGTAATTCGACCCGACTTACTATTTGCTACCAAGCCTAGGTTAGTTGGTTTATCTCGATCGGTGGGGTTCAGGACAAATCCTTCCATCAACATATCTCACATTTTACCAAAAAAAACAAATACACCCTGTTAAAGATCCGGGACCGGATGGGATGAATGGGTTATTTTATCAAACGTATTGGCACATTATATGTAGGTAAATCGGTGATTAAGATGGTTCTTGATGTCCTTCGTGGTGAGCCCTTACCAAGAGGATGCAACAAAACTCATATCGTCTCAATACCTAAAATCGAAAACTTGGGTAAGATGAGTGAGTTTCGTCCCATTAGTCTCTATAACGTGATGTATAAACTCGTGTCTAAGACATTGACAAACCGGCTGAAAATCTTCTTAGACGAGATCATTTCGGAAAACCAAAGTGCCTTTACCCCAGGTCGAATGATTACAGATAATATTTTGGTCACCTTTGAGGCCTTTCACCACATGAAGAACACGAGACATGGGGCAGGTCACATGGCTATTAAACTTGACATGGATAAGGCGTATGATAGAATGGAGTAGAATTTCCTCGAGCGACTCTTACTTAAGATGGGATTTGATACGGGATGGACTAACAAAGTTTTTGATGTGTGTGAGGACGGTATCCATCTCGGTGTTAATTAACGGCAAACCGAGTAGCGAATTCCAACATAGAGGACTATACAACAAGGCGGCTCTTTATCACCGTACTTGTTCTTATTATGTGCGGAAGTGTTGTCAGGATTGATGAGACGTATGGCGGAAACGAAGCTGATTCGTGGTATGAATAGCATAGGAGGCCTCGGTCCTTACACATTTACTTTTTGCCGTTGATTCGCTATTTTTTCTGTCAAGCAAATATCCGTGAGGCAAAGGAGATTAAACAGATCCTGGGAGTTTACGAGAAAGCTTCTGGCCAACTTGTGAATTCCAAGAAAACAACTATTATTTTCAGCAAGGAAACCACGGAAAATAGCAAGGACATTGGGAGGGAGCTAGGCGTGCAAGTTGTCGATAATCCCGGGAAGTACTTGGCTTTGCCTATGGTTGTGGGTCAATTGGAACAGGTCCTAACGAGTCTTCTTCATGATAAGTTAACCAAAAATTGCAGGGATGGTGAGGTATGCTCTTGTCCAAAGCGGCTAGAGAAATGTTGATAAAGGTCGTAGCCCAATCAATCTCGACTTATACGATGAGTGTATTTAAACTACCCCTGATTTTCTATGAAGAGGTACGGTCCTTGATATCGAAATTTTTTTGGGGGTTGGGTGATGGTAAACGTAAGATCTAGTGGGTCACGTGGCACAAGCTTTGTAAGCCCAAGGCGTTGGGCGATCTCGGATTTAGGGACTTCCATAAATTCAATTTGGCACTATTGGGGAAACAGGTGTGGAATCTCACTATAAAGCCGGATAGCCTGGTAGTACGCCTTCTATGTGCTAAATATTTCCGCGGTCGTTCCTTCTTACAATCGAATATGGTTAGCAATTCAAATTTTTTGGAAGAGTATATAGGAGCGGAAGTCATGTTAACATGAGTTAGGAAACGGATTGGTAACGGCTTAAACACAAGGACATGGGACGACACATGGCTAGGTGGTTCTAACTCGGGTCGTGTGCCTTCACCTAAGGCAGTTGGCTATGAGCAGGGTATGGTGACAGATAAAGGTGATCATGGGTCAGACTGGTGCGGGTTCGGACTGGGCCTAAACAAACAAGTGGTTGGGTCGGGCCAAAAGAGGGGCCTATTTTCTAAGCCCAAGCCCGACCCTAATGGGCTAGAGCAGGCTTTTCGGGCCCTAAAATTTAAGCTACCGTAGGAAATAAATGTTTAATATCACCGTTTAATAACTTAAATTTATGTGTTTTGTTTATAAATTTTATAGTTTTGTTTTAAAAAAATGGTAAATAACAATATCAACATACATATATCACTCTAAATGTGATAAAAATGCATAACGTAACAAATTTAAAATGTTTAATCACGTATACATAAATATAAAATATACTCATATTTGGTGTTACTTTGAGTAATTATGTACTCCCTCCAAACCACTAACTTTTTCCCACTTTTCTAATAAGGAAATACCACTAACTTCTTCCCGTTTCATTTCTTTCCTTTTTTGGCAAATTTTTAAACTAAAACAATCCAATTACTTTACTGATAATTCTAAACTACAAAGATTAACATTATTAAAATCAATATTAATCATATAACATACCTCCAATAATAACTAATTTACCATCTTAATCCATTAATTAATTTTTTAATCCCCTTTCAACTAAGAGATTAACTCTCTAACCAAATTTTCCCTCCAAAACTCCATCTTTATAATTAGGGAAACACTAATTAAAGAAACAAATAACAATTAATTTCCTATAATTATGAAACTCATATCAATAAAACTATTTATGATAAATAAAAAAATAGAAAAACATAACCAAAAATATTCACAAGTTTTTATATATACTTTTTTTATCAACTTTGATTAAAAGATCCAATTAATTATACTAAATATAAATGTCATTTTTTAATTTCAACTTATAAAATGTCATTTTGTTTTTCCATTTTTAAGTATTCATTTATTAATAAATATTAATTACATAATCTAAGATTCAAAAAAAATTGATAAAATTATTTTAATTTTATACTAATATATATATTCCTTACAAAACCATGAAATTGCATGGGTCTACACTAGTTTTTTATTATTTGTTTAACATGACCTCCTTAATCCACGTGTCACAATGAAATGGGAAGATCATTGTGGTACGAAGGGAGTCCATGTTACGGTAAATGACAATATCGACATACATATAATATTATCACTAAGTTTAGAAATTCGTATAAAATTATTTATTTTATTTTAATAAGTACGGGCTGGACTTGGCCAAAAGCCGAGCCAAATTCGGGGCCCAAACCCGACCCAAAAACACTTCGAGCCTTTTAGGGTCGGCCCACGGGCTTTTATGGGTCTAATATAAGGCACAAGCCCTTTAAAATCGGGCGGGCTGGGCCTATAAGCTTGGGCCATTTGTTCGGCTCTAGTGGCAGACCTCCTAAGGAATGATGAACGAGGATGGGACACGACTAAGGTGCGGTCCCTCTTCTTTCTTGGTGAATAAGAGCAGGTCTTTAATACCCGTCTTAGCGAGTTTAATTAGGAGGATATATGGTACTGGGCATATGAGAAGAATGGATCATACTCGGCAAGGTCGGCTTATAGGGAACTTATGGGGAATCCATCAGAGGATCATGGACTGTCTATTTCAGACAAGGATAAATGGTTATGGAACCGCATTTGGCAAGAACGAGTCCTACATCGGATAAAAGTATTGTTTTGGCAGATGTGCTTAGAGGCGATACCAACGAAAGGAAATCTAGCGCACCATACGCACTCAGGTGACGATGTTTGTCCGGTATGTTTAAGCGAGGTTGAAAATTGTCTCCGTCTTGTGAAGGATTGTGGGTGGAGGGGTTGGTATTGGATGGGGATGGAGCCAAAAAAAGAAGCAGGTCATGAGCGGGTGGGGGAGTGGGTGGAGGATGTGTGGAGGGAGTTGGAGGAAGATGAGAGATGGAAGTTTATGGTGGTG
This sequence comes from Agrostemma githago, assembly GCA_958450325.1. Taxonomy (NCBI): domain Eukaryota; kingdom Viridiplantae; phylum Streptophyta; class Magnoliopsida; order Caryophyllales; family Caryophyllaceae; genus Agrostemma; species Agrostemma githago. The sequence goes on from OY288249.1 coordinate 30,913,366, forward strand.
TGTTGGGCGATGTGGGAGGCTTGAAATAAATGGGTGTTTGTGGATAAGAGAGTGGATGCGGGCGGGGTGATCCGGCGTGCTGAGGACCTTATTCGCGAAATGGAAGAGGAGGAAGAGGAGACCACAACAACGACTGGTAGATAAATGCAAGAGGGAGTTAGAAGTGGGGATAGGGTGAGGTGACAGATACCGGAACAAGGACTGTTTAAAATAAATTGCGATGCTGGGGTGGGGCGTAACGGTGTGGGGTTGGGGGCAGTTTATCGAGAAAAGGAGGGGAAGATGGTATGGGCTATGAGCTTTGGCCGGAGTGGAAGGATGTAGGTCCAGGAGGTGGAGGCGGAAACTCTTCTAATTGGGATGAAGGATGCTCGGAAGTGGGGACTCAAACGGGTCATTTTGGAAGGCGATTGTAAACCAGTCCTGGACAAGCTTACACAAGGAGCGACATGATGAAGCACGGTCTTTCTAGTGCTCGATGAGATTGTAGACACCCGCATTTTGAATGCTTGTGTCTATAGTAGTCTCCAACAAAACACCCGATGATGATCGGACGTAAACATGCTTTAATGCGCTCGAGTACGGTCTCGGAATCCATAGTATCCAACGTGGGCACTTAGCAGAGTACAAATATCTCAAAACCTACCTCAAATTCAGACTCACTGGGTCTTTTCCAATAAACTGAAGCTATTTTGAGCTAAAACCGTCACCGAAGGTAAAACCATTGTTTGCGACCGAGTCAAAACCCGGTCAAAATCGAAACCCGAGACGTAACCGGCCTCACGCTGCGTCCAAATACACAAAATGAACAAAGACAAAACAAACAAATCCCAAGTCAAAGGAAGATCCTAACCTTCCTAAAATGACTTATGTTTCGTGACGACGAATCGATCAAGCACATTCGATGATTGAACACCGTCTAAAGTTCGTTATAATCCTCCGAAAAGTCGTACTGGAGGTGGCGCCCTTCGAGGTGCGCCGCCCTAGACACTTAAAGGTTAGGGCGCTTTATGGTGTACGCATAACCGATTGGATTATAGCACGATCGCGGTATTTCATTATCAAGCGTGTTCGACGCCATTTTCAAAACGTCACTCTAAAGTCCGATGTCGACTCCATAGTCGAACGTCGCGCATAAAAGAGTTAACGATAATTGAATTAGCATGAAACTTGATGATGCCAAATCGATCCTCACATGGTCCATAAGGATCGATACCGACATCATGACGCGAAGGGAATTAATATTCATTCTGGTTCAGTTAATTTCGATTTCACAAGTTTCACTCATAAATGCTTGATACCGGTTCCATAACCGAGCGTCGTGCATAACAAGTCATCAAGAATCGGACTAGTATAAATTGCATGATATTTATATTTAGCTCGACCACGTCTCGATTCGAACCATAAGTTCACGAAATGGATTGATACAAAATGTGTTGTCACCCGTTACAGAAGGCACTCGATCGAGTGACGCCCTCAAAAATGGGCAGCAAATCTTCACTAAGGCCACTCGATCGTGTCCCCTTAATGACTCGATTGAGTGACCCCTGTAGGCCTCCAACGAGAGCCTAAGGGTGATACAAGGTCCCGTCAAGCCATGTTTATGACTTTAAGTCAACACGTGCTAATTCAATCACATGTTTCCCTTTTCGAAACCCATACATAATATCATATTCTATCTCGTTACCTTTTCGACTTTGAGCGACGTCTCGTACGACTTGTCCTACATCGACGACTCCCTAGTCATACTCGATATGCGATTGGTCGAGACATTCCCATTTTGCTATGATAAGTCAGGACAAGACTTCGAGGCCCGGGATCAAGCTAGCACTACGCTTCGGTCCCATACGCTAAACGTGTATTAAAGTCTCCGTCCTCCGATTAATACACAATGCAATGTGTAGGCGATCGTAGTTCGTCCAACTATTTGATTTGCGGTTTCGATTGCGTTTTCTATTTTCAAGTCCGTTTATAGATCACATTTACCATTGCTAATCCGTTTATCATCATCGTTTTGTCCGAGTATTGTAAATTCCGGGTTGTATTTCCGCCCGTGTAATTTGTAATTTATTTTGGAGTTGGTTTATTTTCAATGTTTGCCATTTATAGCTTTCTAAATGAACATCGCATGCTAAATTCAATTTCGACATAATCTAGGATGCATTAAACGACGTAGCTAAACACGTATTTCGCATGCATAGCTAAAAACGTTGTTTGCATATCATTTAACCGTCTTACTAACGCGCGTACACGAAAACCGATCGATATCTTAGTAGAGGTCGCTAAGTGCGGGCGGGGTTGGGTGTCCTTCGTGGGATTCCCAACACGTACCGTTACCCCTTACTCAGAACCTTTGGTTTCCGGATGCCCGAAACCGTTGGCAAACGAGAGTCATTCGATGCATAATACCCGATAAGTCGTCATCGGTATCGTTATGCAAATGGACGAACCCCCATAAGCTCTGGTACTAAAGCGGACCGCGCTTTGTGTGTGATACGCCTAAGTACAGAGTGGGTTCAAACGGGTCCGAACTCCCACAAAGTTCGGTGGCGACACCAACTTCGATTTAAATTTCGACCCGAGAACAATCTTACCACGAGATTCATTTGCCGACCCAAACCTGCGTGTGGCCGCGTCGGGGTGAACCTATGTCATGTCCACAAAGATACGTTCTTGCAGCGCCCCTTTCGAGAAACTATGTTTGTCGACGATGCCTAGATCGTGTAACGGAGTTGCCCATGCGTTAGCCCACTTGCCTTATGCTACTGGGAATGAAAGTGTGCGATGTTGATGTTTCTGAGCATCTCAAACATTTGATTTCTGCTGATATGAACAGTATTGTGTAATCCCGGATTCGAGACTTCAAAAAAAAAGTTTGGTGCCAAGATAACATATCCACCCGAATAAGATCTCCATAAGTTTAATGAATGACTTCATATCATAGCCACATCAAAAAACATTTGATCAGAAAACCAAATTCTTGGAGTACCAAAATTTAAGCTACATCTTAAGTTACTTCCCTCGACCCCACAATCAATGATACTAGTTAGGGGTGTTCAAAAAGTGGTCTCCAGGTGTAGACACCCACATTTTGACCGCCAGGTGCCTATAACAGTTTCCAAAAAACACCCGATGATGATCGAACGTAAACATGACTAAATACGTTTGATTGTGGACTCGGAATCAATAGTAATTAGCGCGAGCTTTTAACGGAGTAAAAATCTCACAAAACAGACCTCAAATTCAGGCCCATTAAGTTGTTTCTTGTCAAATAAGACTAATTTGGGTCAAAACCGAGACCAAGGGCAAAACCGTCTTTTAGCGACCGAGTCAGAACCCGGTCAAAGATATTCTCCGAGGCATGAAAACCAGCCGTGTCACTCCACGAGTCCGGTTCGAGCTCAAACACTACAAAAATCAGCTACACAAAATATTAAACAAACCCGTTAAAGGTAGAATTCGGTTCCCAGGAGGAGTCCTACGCGAACCCGAATACTCGACCGAGCACAAGAAGTACTCGGCCGAGTACTCCTCATTCCATCCGGGTACATTACCCTCCCCACCAAGTAACAGAATCATCGTTCTTCTCAAATTGCTTACCTTTCCTATCCTAATCGGTATTCTTGTCACCCAAGCAAGATTACCTCTCCTACCTTCGGTCGAGGACCTCTACTATAAAGAGACCCTCCCGTCAAACACAATGGACACCAATTATCACTTTCAATTCCCGACATCAATCATACACAATCTTCAACCCGAATCTCTAGCAAACCTTAGAAAAATTATACCGAAATACCATCCCGATTTTTCATAGAAATTCTCAGGCAAATACAACCATACAACAAATTAACTCCTCCTATATTCTCGTTACTCCTACGCAAGTGCCGTTACTGCGAGTTCCTAATCGAGACCGAATTTAGCATGTAGGTTGAGGGTGTTTCAAATCCCGATTTCTCTCTTCTTCTCCTTCCCTTCTCACGTTTTTTTGTCCTTCGTCCCATCTCGTCCGTCGTCGTCGGTACTTTTTTTATATGGGTCATCGTCACATTATTTTCTAAATATCGATACTACAATATAATTTTCCTATTCGAAACAAATGTTCTTAAAATATGATATCGACTCTCTAGTCGAATATCGTATCTAAAAGAACCCAATTAATCTCATTGATGCTAAAAAATCGTCACATGTTCGTAAAAAAAACTAAGCACGACGATTTTAACGCGGAGAGAATTAACATTTTTTTTAATTCGATTTTCAAAACGATTTACAAATTTTTTTTATCTTTTCCAAAAATCATTCCGAATATTTGATATCAATTTCGTAATCGAATATCAAATATAACGAATTTCGGAAATTTAAGTCGAGTATAAATTAAGCTATATTTATACGCGATCTAACAAACTTGTCAATTTTTGAAAAATAGTCTCGAAAACAGGCCGCCATGCTAGTCGCATGGCCACGCGAGTCGCCCCCCGCTCGCGCGGGTCGCGTAGGTCCCTGAAAAACCGTAGCATAAAAAGCAATTCCGTCTTATTTCTTCAAACATCTATGCTTTAATAAAACGACGGGCTTTTCGGCATATTTCCGCTTTCGATAAATATTTTTCTTGACCTCGGTCAACACGTGCTTAATCCATCACGTGACATAAAATTTTCAAAAATCATTCATATCATTGCATTCACATCTCTCATTCAGATTACAAATCGTTACTAACCCGTTTGTTCATGTTTTTAGCAATCTTTTCATTGTTTTATTACACTAAAACAAACCTCGCATGCTAAAAACAATTTTGACGTTAAAATTAGATGCATTAAATCGACCTAGCAACCCATTCAATTATTCACATGTCTAGTCAAAACACTTTTTGCATATCATTCAACCGTCGAATTAACGCGTGTACACCTAAAACGAACGATATCTTAGTAAAGGCCGCTAAGTGCGGGCGGGGTTGGGTGTTCTTTGTGAACTTCCCAACACGTACCCTCACCCCTTACTCAGAACTGTGGTTTTCGGATGTCCGAAACCATTGGCATACGAGAGTCATTCAATACTCGATTATCGATAATGTCGGTATCGGTATCGCAATGCTAAGGGACGAACCCAATAAACTCTGAAATTGGAATGGGCCGTACTTTGTGCACGGCCCACTACGACATAGAGTGGGTTCGAATGGGCCCGAACTCCCACAAAGTTCGATGGCGACTCCTACTTCGATTTAAATTTCAACTCGAGATCCATCTCACATGAGATTCATTCGCCTCCCCAAACCCGCGCGTGGCCACGTCGGGGTGGAAATCGTTCAATGGTTCATGCGTTTTAGTTCTATTAGTTCAATTAGACTCGAAAAGAAATCGTTCGATTAGTAATGTACGCGTTTTAGTTCAATGGTTCATGCATAACCCAATTTTTTCCCGGGCCGGTTACTTGTGACCGACGTCCCACTATACCACGGTGCATTCCTAAATGGGTGCACTAAAGACTTCGATGGCGGAACTTGCATGGGTTTTACGGCATATTCTAAGTCCAACTCGACTTAGGAGGTCCGTCCTGATTTGCGAGAAAGCTGTCGTCGTTGGTATAGACCATATTTTGACCGACCGAGACTTAGACTAAGAGCATACATGGTATCATTATACTGTTTCCATGACTATGTGCTACTTGATTTACTTGTCGTCTTTTTCAAAAACCTTTATTCCAAAAAAAACTTGTACCTTTATCCATTTTTCAAAACCCGGAAAGCTACCGAATTTAGGACTTATGATTTTTGACTCAAAATAGCCTATTTTAGCCGGTATGCTACCCGAACCTTATCAAAATTTCCAAAATTTTGGCCCGATAATATTTTCCAGTTTTCAAAAAATCGGGCCATCCAGTCCGACTTTTTCGGGTTTTTCTAAGATCCAAATTTTCCTTTTCAAAACCTTCATCTTCTTAGGACCTCCTGTATTTAGTAGTGTCGGGTCTTGTCATAAGTTGTTGGAGTCTATAGCGTCGAAACTCCGTCGATCCTACATCACGAGTTTCTTCCCCATCCCAGGCCGCCTTATTTGTCAAGGCACGGCCCACCTGCGTAGGACGAACTCCTACAAAGGGAAGCCCGTTTACACATTCGAGTCCAAAGTCTGGGGAATTCTCACGTGGATCTTCCTTCGAACGGGACTAGGCCCACTTTGCCAAATCCTAAGGAAGACCCACCGTCCACGAGTCACCCGTCTAGGAGTCGGTTTTCAGTATTTTTCTCGTCTAGTCTTTTTCTCGCTCGAGATGCACTATTTGATTCTAGGATCTGGATCCGTTTCTGATTACACGGTGTTCTTACAGACAGGCCGCCCTTCACCCGAACCATGACGCAACAAGCCATAGATGAGTTGAGGGCCTCGTTGACCAAATCGGAGACTATGATCACGACGATGAGGAGGGATCAGATCGTCATCCTACCCAACTTCGCTACCCTAACTGAAATGGGGACAAGAATTGAAGATGATCTGAGATTAGAGAGCCTTACTAAGGCCTCTGCCAAAGGTTATCAAGGGGCCAGCTCATCCACAAGCAAGCCCACATCTGCTGCTACTACTCGTAGCATTTTTGACGAGGTTAATCTACTTGATACCCCGTCCAAGAAGAATACCACGCCCCGGGTATTCACCGACATAGGTACTACCTACGCACATGCCTTACAAAGGCTATCATCAAAAGGCATGATCAACTCGATAGGCCCAACACCCGAAGTCCCAGTTGAGCGTCGCTCTAAGGCCTACGACGTCCAGGCCTATTGCCAATACCATCGGGGCAATGGGCACGATACCGAGATATGCTGGAAGCTGAAATATCTAATTCAGGACCTGATTGAAAGTGGAAAGATCCCTTTACCTGGAGGCAAGCCCAGTAACAAGGATAATCCTTTAGCCACCCACGCCATTTTCTCCGAGGAAGTAGTTGACTGCTCACATCTCATTTCTCCATTTGTCCCTCAAATAAACGGGATCTGGTGCGACGACGAGGATGATGTCTATCTCACCAAAGGGGAAGCTATAACCCATCACTCCAGAAGAGATCCAGAAGGTTAAGTCCAAAGCCTTAGCCAGTAATCACCTTAGGGACGCTCTTATCATCGCCGAACCAGCTAGGTTGGAAGCCGCCCCGGAAGAACCAACCACCGAAAAAGCTCTCGTGAAGCAGCTAAATAAGACTCGAGTTGACCTCTCTATATGGCAAATCCTAGTTAGCTCATAGGAACATCGGGAGGCACTCACTAAGGCCCTCTATCAAGTCAAAATCGACTCCTTGGCTACTCCAGCCGAAATGGTAGCCACGGTCCTACCTCACCTAAAAGGCAAAGCCAAGGAAGAAGGCCCACTAATTACTTTCTCCAACGCTGATCTACCATCATTCGGGCCTACCCACAACATGGCCCTCTACATCACGGTGATCTGCCATGGAAAGTACCTACCAATGACCCTAATAGACGATGGGTCCGCAGTCAACGTCCTCCCCTTGAGGACCGCCAAAGCCCTCGGCATCACCGAGGCCGACTATATTCCAACAACTCATACCATCCAGGCTTTCGACGGAAGCCCAAGATCGGTAGCTGGGGCCGTGAAACTTACCATCATAACCAGCCCAGTAGAAAAGGAGTTGGAATTTCAGGTGATTGATGTCACCTCTTCCTTCAACCTGCTCCTAAGAAGACCATGGATCCACGTCGTCAAGGCGGTATCCTCCACTCTACACCGGAAGATCAAGTTGCCTTTGCACGATAGCATCATCACCTTGGAGGCAACACCTATGACTGTGGCTAACTGTAACACTTCGGGCCGCACGGATCTCTGGGGATTCGATTTCATAGGAATGATTGAAGATGAGTATCTCTTCCGACTCTACTTCACACCTAGCATCGACAGGATGCTACAAAATCTAGGATATTGTAGACACCCGCATTTTGACTGTTAGGCGTCTTTGGTAGTTTCCAAAAAACACCCGATGATGATCGGATGCTAACGTGTCTCTATGCGCTCGGACATGGGCTCAAAACCATTAGTTGTTGGCTTAAGCACTCACGGAGTAAAAATCTCACAAAACAGACCTCAAATTCAGGCCCAGTGGGTCGTTTCCAGTCAAACAAGACTAATTTGGGTCAAAACCGACACCGGAAATAAAACCGACTTTTTGCGATTGGGTCAACCCCGGTCAAAGCCATTTCTAAAACACATAAAAACAGCCACTCAAACATCAAAAGTGTAGCCCAAACACAAAACCCATCAAATACCAAGTTCAAGGTCAAAAGACTCGGATCTCGCACTTCAGCTGACCCACTCGATCGAGTGCTCAGCCCACTCGATCGAGTGGGCCCTTAAACAAGCCCGACTGCGTTTGATTGGGCCACTCGACCGAGTCTGGGGGCTACTCGGTCGAGTAACCCTAGCCAGAGGAGTATAGCTATGCCTATATAAACACCTCCATGCACACACTTCAAACAACTTCTGGAGAAACCCTAATCTATCAACTTTCACACACAACTTTTTTGATCATCCTTTAACCCCAATTCACCCTATTCTACACTAATCACATACATCCAAAAACCCTAACCCTAGCATTTAGGAATTCGAACCCTAACCACCACAACTTAACCTAAATTTCGATACTCACGTGCAAGCCGCAATTACGAGTCCCGTCCGAGAACAAGAACATGTAGATTGAGGGTGCAAAACCCGTCTTCTTCCCTTCTCCTCTCTCTCTCGGCTTCTTCCTCTTTTTCGTTGTTTTTTGTCTTTTTTTTATTTATTTTATCATCGCATCTCTAATATCGATAGTATTATTAGTATAAAACACTAAAATACTTGTGAATTTGTGTCGAGTGTGAGTGATGGTGGGATAAGGAAACCCGAATATACAAGAGTATTGCACTCAGCGTTGCCGGTCGCTTATCCCATCACCCCGATCACTTGATTATTGAAACAAGTCAACTTAAACAATAATTTTTATATATTTTCGTTCGCATAGTCATCATTCAATCGCGATTTTCATCAATTCCAAACTATTTTCAAGACATGTGTCTTTTAATAAGGGTCGAAACCCGTTGATGCGGATCCGACATCACATAATCCCTAGGGATTCTTTACTATGTCGGAGAAGCCGAGGGAATCAATTTTTTTAATTCAAGTATCGATCTTTTAGATTCGATACCAATTCTATAATTGGATGTCGAATCTAACGATCTAGTCAAATAATTTAACCAATTCGATTTTTCGTTGACGCTAACGTATATGTCATTTAATTCATTAGAATTAGGACACTATAAATGCGGAGGAAAATTAATATCGTTTTGGTTGACTTAAACGACTTATAACAATTTCTTTAGTCTCGCTCTAATATTCGACATCGATTCAATAATCGAATGTCGATTATGACGAGTATTGTATATTCGAATCGAGTATAAATTATATAGTATTTATGCCCGATTCAACAAAATCATCAAATTGTCAAAATCGAAAAGCAATTTTGCAATCAACAATAAATTGCGAAGCGAACCCTAGTTCGTACAGGGGGCACTCGATCGAGTGCCTAACCCACTCGGTCGAGTGGCACCCCAAAACAAGACAGAATGGTATCTTGACAACCACTCGGTCGAGTCTCGCAATAACTTGATCGAGTGGCCGTGCACTCGGTCGAATTCCCTCATAACTCGGTCGAGTGACGTCACGAAATCTGGACAGAACCCTTTTCAGAGGTCCACTCGGTCGAGTCCCTCAATGACTCGGTCGAGTGGCCCTTTATCACGCCAAGCCGTGAGTCCTGCAAGGTCATTCGAGTCTCGTTATCACTTTTTATGACTTAGGTCAACACGTGTCTAATCTATCACGTGAAACATCACTTTTTCAAGAACCATGCATCGTCATATTTACATTATTCCATATTTACGCAAACTGTTATTATCGTTATACTGTTACTAACCGTTTGTCACTTTCCTTGTTGATTTAATTGTTTATTTTATTGTACTAAAATGAACCTTCGCATGCTAAAATACAACTTTGACGTTAAGATTTTAGTTGCATTAAATCGACATAGAAACCCTTTCAATTCTCTCACATGCTTAGGGAAAATAATGTTTACATATTCATTTTCTCCCATTCCACTAACTCGCGTATTAGAAAATCATTCGATATCCTACTAGAGGCCGCTAATGTGCGGGCGGGGTTGGGTGTCCTTTGTGGGCTTCCCAACACGTACCCTCACCCCTTACTCAGAACCTCGTTTCCGAATGCCTGAAACCGTTGGCGCACGAGAGTCATTCAATACACGATAACCGGTAGTGACGGTATCGGTATCGCAATGCAAAGGGACGAGCCCAATAAACTCTGACATCGGAAATGGGCCGTATTTTGTACACGTCCCACTACGACATAGAGTGGGTTCGAACGGGCCCGAACTCCCACAAAGTTCGGTGGCGACTCCACTTCGATTTGAATTTCCATTCGATCCATTCTCATATGGAGATTCATTCGCCTCCCCAAACCCGCGCGTGACCGCGTCGGGGTGGACCTATGTCATGTCCACAGGTATCTACCAGGGGCTACTTCCAGGCCGGATCTCCCTGCAGGAAAGGTTATTGAAGTCCTAGTCAACGGGAGGTCTCAAACCTGGCTGGGATACACCATAACTCCGGAAAATATGGGCCAACCAGGAGCTAGCATCGTCACCTTTGTCACTCTAGTATTTGGGCCTATCCAAACGGACCTATACCGGCCCAATGCTACACACCCTGGGACCCACTTGGCCCAGGACTGCAACTTCATACCAGATGACATATTCGCCCTTATCCAGTCCAAAGATGCTACAATGTTGAGCCCGCACTAGGACTGCTTTTTGGAGAAGAAGTCGCGATCCCGGCGCCAAAAGAAGAGCTGGTCAATCTCATCCTCCGCAGCCGCAACTTCGATCCGACTAAGCTAATCTCGGATGTTAGATCCGAGACAGGAAAGAGAGCCAGGAGGAAGACTGTCAAATGGACTGACAGTCAAGGAAGGACTTACAAGCTGATTACTGGAGAAGGAGAAATGCCTGAGTCCGAGTCGGAGTCTGAGTCAGAGTCTGAGATCGAGTCTAGTAAGTTTGGTGCTAGGGTCACTCCTGTAACTCCCCCTCTCCCTTTAGCTATTCCTGGTACTCCGGGGTCTGTCCCGAGTGCCTTATCTATCCCGCCACTGACTAACGATCAGATGGCAGCTCTTTTCGAGCTTTTCTCTAAATTTATGAGCAATAATAACAACCGTTCTGCTTACGACTTGTCTCATTTTCAAAATATTTTCGATTTCAAAAATGTTTTATGCAATAACATTGAGAAACCCGACGAATAGGTATCCCTGCCTTCACATCTGGTCGAACAACTAGAGCAAAGGGAATCCCGGAACCCGGTAATCTAAGAAACCGAGTCCGTTAATGTGAGAACAACCTTAGAGCCTCAGATACTTAAGATATGGTTATCCTTATATCCCAAGGAGAAACAGCAATTCACGAGTCTCCTTCAAGAATTCAAAGACGTGTTCGCATGGTCCTACAAGGACATGCCAGGGATAGACCGCGGAATAGCCGAGCATTATATACCGATCAAGGACGGGTTCAAATCGGTAAAGCAGAAACTCCGCCGCATGAGACCCGAATGGTCCCTCAAGGTCAAAGAGAAAGTCGACAAACAGTTCAAAGCTGGTTTCATACAGGTATCCGAATATCCGAATTGGGTTGCAAACATCGTACCGGTTCCTAAAAAGGACGGTAAGGTACGTGTCTGTGTAGACTTTCGGGATCTTAACAAGGCGAGCCCGAAAGACGATTTCTCGTTACCACACATCGACATACTGCTGGATAACACAGCTGATCATGCCCTTCTATCATTTATGGATGGGTATGCCGGGTACAATCAAATAAAAATGGCAGAAGAAGATATGAGTAAGACCACCTTCATTACACCTTGGGGTACTTACTGCTATGTCGTTATGCCATTTGGTCTCATTAACGTCGGGGCCATGTATCAACGTACCGCCACAACTCTATTACATGACATGATGCATAAAAAAGAGGAAGTTTACGTGGACGACAAGATCGTCAAATCAAAAGATAGGGACGGTCACATCACCGCCCTAAAAAAATTATTCACCCCATTACGCAAGTACAACATGAGGTTAAAACCTCAAAAATTCAGCTTCGGGGTAACATCTGGCAAATTACTGGGTCATATCGTTAGCCAACGTTGCATCGAGGTCGATCCAGCTAAAATCAAGGCCATCACCGAGATGCAGCCTCCTAAAACCGAAAAAGAAATAAGGGGGTTTCTCGAGAAGGTCCAGTACATCAGCAGATTCATTTCAAAATTAACCATGGTATGTGAACCGATTTTCAAGAAACTGAAGATAGGGGAACGAATATTATGGGACGAAAAGTGTCAAGTGGCCTTCGATAGAATCAAAGAAATCTTATCTGTGCCACCAGTTCTGATGCCACCTCAATCCGGTTTGCCTTTGTCGTTATACCTTACAACGACCGAGACAGCCATGGGGGCGATGATAGCTCAAACGGTCAACTCCGAAGAACGAGCTATCTACTACATCAGCAAGAAGTTTTTAGAGTATGAATGCAAATACACCATGCTCGAAAAGACATGTCTAGCTCTGGTTTGGGTCACTAAGAAACTCTGACATTACATGCTCAGCTATGAGGTACAGGTGCTATCCAGAATGGATCCAATTAAATACCTTTTCGAAAAGCCCATTCTCAATGGCAGGATGTCAAGATGGACCCTAATGTTAGAAGAATTCGACCTAAAGTTCGTACCATTGAAAGCCATTAAAGGCCGGATAGTAGCCGAGTTTCTCGCTAACAGTCTCGTGGTTGAAGAAGGACGCACCGACACTTGGTCCTTCCCAGATGAAGATATTTTCCATACCGATACCGAGACATGGGACTTATACTTCGACGGGGCATCTAATTTCCGAGGATTTGGAGTATGGATTCTTCTAATCCCACCAAAAGGATAACATACTCCCGTCTCCATCAAATTAGACTTTGACGTTACTAATAATGCCGCTGAGTACGAAGCATGTATCCACGGGCTACAAGCCGCCGCCGACTTAGGGCTCATGAGCCTCCGAGTTCACGGCGATTCGTCTCTGGTCATTAATCAAGCACTCCAAAAGTGGAAGACTCGGAATGCTAATCTCGTGGCCTACCAGGCACGAGTAAGGGATCTCGAGAAATAATTCCAAAAGGTAGAGTATATATACCTACCTCGGGAACAAAATCAGTTCGCAGATGCACTCTCAAAACTGGCATCCTTACTAAACATTCCCGATCATGTGACCAGCATGCCAATCTGTGTCGAAAAACGGTCTGAGCCGGCATACATCCACGACATTGAAGATATCGAGATACCTGATCCTGAGCAATCGTATAAATCTATCCAAGCATACCTAACAACCGGGGAATATCCACTCGGGACCGACAATCGAGCCAGAAAGGCCTTACGAAGGCTGGCAACCCAGTTCATCCAAACCGACGACGGACAACTTTACAAAAAGACAGCACAAGGGGCTCTTCCCCTGTGTGTCGGTAAAACTAAGGCTAAAAAAGTTATGGCCGAAGTACACGATAGCGAGTGCGGCCCACACATGAATGCCCAAATGTTAGTCCGGAAGATCATGAGGCTCGGATATTACTGGAATAACATGGAAACTGATTGCCAGCTATACGTCAAGCACTGTCATAACTGTCAAATCTTCGCTAATGTACAACATATGCCACCATCCATGTTGTATATCATGACGTCACCTTGGCCATTTTCAACATGGGGAATCGATATAATCGGGAAAATAAATCCTTCGGGAACCGGCGAACACTGCTTCATTCTGGTAGCTATCGATTATTTCACCAAGTGGGTCGAAGCTGAGTCTTATCGCATTTTCAACGCCAAGCATGTCGCTAAATTCATCCAAAATAAGATAATATGCCGGTACGGGATCCCGCATGAATTTATCAGTGATCACGGGACCCATTTTCACGCCTAGACGGCAGCCCTGTTGACTAAGTATAAAATTCAAAGGCATACATCTTCACCTTACCGACCCCAAACCAATGGAGCGGTAGAAGCAGCTAATAAGACACTTGTCACCATACTCAAAAAGATGGTTGATAATTACCGGGACTGACCCGATAAAATACCACTTTGGGGATATCGAACGTCAATCCGTACTGCAACCGGAGCAACGCCGTATTACCTTACATATGGGATGGAAGCCGTCCAACCTGTCGAATTAGAAGTACCGTCTCTCTGGATTCTACTCAAAAGTCAAGTACCCGAAGCTGATTGGGTTCGAGCACGATATGACTCGCTAGTCCTGTTAGACGAACGACGATCTCGTGCCCTAAATAATATACAAATATATCAGAAGAGAATCCAACGGGCCTTCAACAAAAGGGTAAGGCCCAGGAACATTAAAGAAGGGGATTTGGTGCTCAAGTCTGTTCGAGCCTTATTGCCGGTAGACCCAAGGGGAAAATTCAAACCTAATTGGGCCGGGCCATATCTGGTGAAAAAGATTCTCTCAGGCGGAGCTGTGATGCTGACGGACCTGGACGGGAACGAGTTTGTCAACCCAACCAACCTGGACCAGTTAAAACGTTACTATCCTTAAGCCCTTTCTCAACGTCATTTGCAAAAACTTTATTAAAATCATTTTTCTAAAATAAACTTTCAAAAGCAAGTCAGAAGTTAGAATTATTTATTCTACTGTTATAAACATCTCGAACCATAGTCTTGGTGTATTTCAAGATTGCAAATTACTAGAAAATCTGAACTACGTTTGGTTTGATTCCATTGATTATGGATACGTAGGCAGCCCCTCAAAAGGGCACAACCGTTGCAATCGAGAAAAGAAAACAGGAATGATTTTTAATAAACTTCCTTTACTTATTTCAAAAAAAAATCCGATAAACTCGGAAAATTACAAATTGCAAAAAATTCAAAAAATCACAAAAAAGAGCACACGACACCAAAATAAATAGTAGTAATACTTAAATAATAAAAATCTAGAGGCTCGGCGTTTAGTGCATCTTGCCCTTTCCCTTGTCTTTAGCCTTTTTTTCCGTCCACTGGCGACGACGTGGAGGTGAGCGCTCCCGAATCACCAATGGAACCTCCTTAACCGGGGCTCGTTTCCTCAAACTCGAATCCTCAGTCACATCAATCGGTCCAAGTCGGGCCCTCACCTTTTCTGGTAACCGGTCTCGTGGGTCCAATCTGTCTCGGGCCGCTAATCTCGGTCCAAGTCTTCTCTCCAATTCGCTGGCACCGGTCTCTTTAGCTCGAGTCTTAGTTTTTGGCTTAGGACCCGACTCCAGTCGGACAAGGGTAGCAAGAGTTCCCCCTTCATCAAAGAACCCCTATTATCCTTCACTGTTTCCCGACGAACCAAGTCAAAAGCCTCGTCGGTCTTCAAAGCTTTACGGGCCTCTTCAGACTCCTCGGAAGCCCATTTTCGATATGACTCAGAAACCTAAACGGTTTGACAAGGACGGGGTATAGTCCATATGGCCCGGGTAAACCAACGTTGTAGCCACGTATCACACATAGCATCCGTCAATTGGAGCGAAACACTAATGATTGCTTCAGTCTCGGGGATCTGCTGAAACGAATCGAACTGCCTCAGGATGAGGTCTGGGTAGATATGGACAGTCCAATCCAAAGACAGGATCACTAAATAGCGGGCTTTGTCTCTTTTAGCTAACCCCGTCAGTTTTGAGAGGAACCACCAAATAACGGTCCATCTAATCAAGGGCCCACCTTGGAATTTTAATTCTTCATCCCAATAAGTCCGACTTATGCGATGACTCGAGCTTATTCGTCATTTCCTTGAGCTAATCTAGCAACTACGATATTTGGCTATGCTCACTGGGGGCTCTATGATCGACAAGCGCTCAGATAACCAGATCTGACAAAAAAGAAACGGAATCAGTCCGCTGACAGGCACTCGATCGAATGTCATGTCTGGTTCGATCGGGTGACCCCAGTACGTCGAAAATTCAAAAAAAAAAATGAAAATTCGGGAAAATTTTCAAAAAAGAAAAAGAAAAAAAAAACACGGTCCAATACCTGCAAAAGACGAGTACTTCCTGTCAATTGCCGATCCGGGTCAAGTCTTCTAGCATCAAGGCCCATAATAATCTCCCCAGTTGTCAGCCAAGCCGGGCTGTGACCCGTCTCCGTCTGGTCAACTATACCAATTAACCTAATTTAACCTTAGCACGAGTCAGCCTCCATTCTTTCTTCAAAGACATATCGGTGCAGCATGCAAAAAGCAAAGGCCCTGCGCCTGTGGGTGGGAGTAATTCTTACGCCATTAGAATTCATAAATTTATCGGCTAGATCAAATAAGGAGACAGAATCCCCCTTTACCATATGGGCCGTCTCAGCATGTGACAAACCCAGAAAGTCCCTCAGTCTCCTCCTTGGGTCAGGATAAAATGAAGGAGTAGCAGGACGGGCATTAGGGCACCAACCGCTTATGACTGCAATTTCTTCGGGAAAGGGACATATTTCTCCTCGAGGAAATGCGAAAACATGGTGGGTAGTATCCCAAAAGGATAGGCAAGCATCCAGGAAGTGCAAATCTACCTTAAGGCGCTGGAGCGGGAATAAAGCGACAATTCCCATTTGAGTTAGCTGAACTTTGTCTTCATCCCGGAAATACTGGGACCATGTCTGAAGCATTGCGGTCAGATGTTCGATACCCATAGCAAGAACTTTTTCTTAAAAGTCTAAAAGATTTTGAGAAAAGAAGAGAAGATTTGGGTTTTGAATATGAAAATTAAAAAGCAAGAGCCCTTCTATTTATAATGGAGAAAATCTTTTCCTAATTACCTCAGGAATAGGGATTCTTATTTCTCCTAATTCACATAGGCATACAGGCCTAGCCTAAGAACTTTAGGAGTCTGTGTCGGTATCTGATCAGGAATCAAGTCATCCCGAGCATTGCCATTTCAAAAAAACAATTTCGAAATTTTTCAGCATTTTGCAAAAAAACATTTCTTCCCCAGCGTGAGTAGGTGTTTCGCCTAAATGTTACATACAAATTGCTATACAGGTACACCCAAGACTCCAGAAGATATCTCATTACAAAAAAAACTCCCCAGCAGAAGCCCCGTGCAGCATTTCTACTGAGGAAACAAGGGATGTGCCTACAAACGGACACACCCAAGACTTTTTAGGCAAGTCCCCACGGAACTATCGACATCTATCCAGGTATGATTTCTATCTTATGGTTGGCGAGCCCTTTACGCAAGTCTAATGGACTATAAACGACCCGATCAGAAGTCCGCCAGGTTTTAATCTACAAATGGCTTGGTAGCTACTCTGACTTTCGCCTTGTCCAAGCCTCAGTCAGAGTGGGGGCTCTATAGACACCCACATTTTGACCGCCAGGTGTCTATAGCAGTTTCCAAAAAACACCCGATGATGATCGGACGTAAACATGACTAAATACGTTTGATTGTGGACTCGGAATCAATAGTAATTGGCGCGAGCTTTTATCGGATTAAAAATCTCGCAAAACAGACCTCAAATTTAGGTCCAGTAAGTCGTTTCTTGTCAAATAAGACTAATTTGGGTCAAAACCGAGACCAAGGGCAAAACCGTCTTTTAGCGACCGAGTCAAAACCCGGTCAAAGATATTCTCCGAGGCATGAAAACCATCTGTGTCACTCCACGAGTCCAGTTCGAGCTCAAACACTACAAAAATCAGCTACACAAAATATTAAACAAACCCGTTAAAGGTAGAATTCGGTTTCCAGGAGGAGTCCTACCCGAACCCGAATACTCGACCGAGCACAAGAAGTACTCGGCCGAGTACTCCTCATTCCAGCAGGGTACATTACCCTCCCCACCAAGTAACGAAATCATCGTTCTTCTCAAATTTCTTACCTTTCCTATCCTAATCGGTATTTCTTGTCACACAAGCAAGATTACCTCTCCTACCTTCAGTCGAGGACCTCTACTATAAATAGACCCTCCTGTCACACACAATGGACACCAATTATCACATTCAATTCCCGAAATCAATCATACACAACCTTCAACCTGAATCTCTAGCAAACCTTAGGAAAATTATACCGAAATACCGTTCCGATTTTCCATAGAAATTCTCAGGCAAATACAACCATACAACACCTTAACTCCTCCTATATTCTTGTTACTCCTACGCAAGTGCCGTTACTACGAGTTCCTAATCGAGACCGAATTTAGCATGTAGGTTGAGGGTGTTTCAAATCCCGATTTCTCTCTTCTTCTCCTTCCCTTCTCACGTTTTTTTGTCCTTCGTCCCATCTCGTCCGTCGTCGTCGGTCCTTTTTTTATATGGGTCATCGTCACATTCTTTTCTAAATATCAATACTACAATATAATTTTCCTATTCGAAACAAATGTTCTTAAAATATGATATCGACTCTCTAGTCGAATATCGTATCTAAAAGAACCAAATTAATCTCATTGATGCTAAAAAATCGTCACATGTTCTTAAAAAAAACTAAGCACGACGATTTTAACACAGAGAGAATTAACATTGTTTTTTAATTCGATTTTCAAAACGATTTACAAAACTTTTTTATCTTTTCCAAAAATCATTCCGAATATTTGATATCGATTTCGTAATCGAATATCAAATATAACGAATGTTGGAAATTTAAGTCGAGTATAAATTAAGCTATATTGTACTCGATCTAACAAACTTGTCAATTTTCGAAAAATAGTCTCGAAAACAGGCCGCCATGCGAGTCGCACGAGTCCTGTGCGACTCGCATGGCCACGCGAGTCGCGCTCCGCTCGCGCGGGTCGCGTAGATCCCTGAAAAACCGAAGCATAAAAAGCAAATCCGTCTTATTTCTTCAAACATCTATGCTTTAATAAAACGACGGGCTTTTCGGCATATTTTAGGTTTCGATAAATATTTTTCTTTACCTCGGTCAACACGTGCTTAATCCATCACGTGACATAAACTTTTCAAAAATCATTCATATCATTGCATTCACATCTCTCGTTCAATTTACAATTCGTTACTAACCCGTTTGTTCATGTTTTAAGCAATCTCTTCGTTGTTTTATTACACTAAAACAAACCTCGCATGCTAAAAACAACTTTGACGTTAAAATTTGATGCATTAAATCGACCTAGCAACCCATTCAATTATTCGCATGTCTAGTCAAAACACTTTTTGCATATCATTCAACCGTCGAACTAACGCGTGTACACCAAAAACGAACGATAGCTTAGTAAAGGCCGCTAAGTGCGGGCGGGGTTGGGTGTTCTTTGTGAACTTCCCAACACGTACCCTCACCCCTTACTCAGAACCGTGGTTTTCGGATGTCCGAAACCATTGGCATACGAGAGTCATTCAATACTCGATTACCGATAATGTCGGTATCGGTATCGCAATGCTAAGGGACGAACCCAATAAACTCTGAAATCGGAATGGGCCGTACTTTGTGCACGGCCCACTACGACATAGAGTGGGTTCGAATGGGCCCGAACTCCCACAATGTTCGATGGCGACTCCTACTTCGATTTAAATTTCAACTCGAGATCCATCTCACATGAGATTCATTCGCCTCCTCAAACCCGCGCGTGGCCGCATCGGGGTGGACCTATGTCATGTCCACACCAGGTCTCCAAAAACTTTGTAACCGGCCTTCGGTCCGTGCACACTTAAAAAAATAATCAAATTTAGTCTATTTTTCTGGTCCGTTCCAGTCCAAAATCGGTCTCTTCTAGGTTCCATTCTAACCAGTTCGGTCTCCAGGTTTGAGTTTTTTGGGTAGCCGATTGACAAGGTCAATCAGGTCCGGTCCGGATTTCGATCGGTGAACATCCCTAATATCGATAACAACGACGTTGCAATTAAGAACAAGAACTATCAAATGTGATTGCTCTTACTGGCATCTCAGGCCCTCAATTACATAAAGCACCCCAGTAACACCATAAGTTCATAATCATAATCTGAACCTAATCTTGAACAATTAAGGCATCACTTTTAGCAACTTTAACTTTATATTCTAAAAAAACGTCCTCCGTAGATATCTAATTTCCCCCCTTCTTTCCGCCATACGAGTAAATTCATACTCTAGCAATAATCATAAAAATAAAATCTCCCATTTTAATTTTCTCATCTCGACTTTCGAGCACTCTAAATAAAAGGCAGTCCAAGTTAGACATACATAATTGATGCGCCATCTGTTCACCATCTTAAGACCAGTTAAATATCTTTCAGGTGTCGCACCGGCGTCGTCAATGGCGACAGCTCCACCGCCGAGGTCTGCCACGCCACCGATTGCCGCTATCATCAACGATGTCGGAATCTCTAGAAGGTTCTGGAACAAGTTTAAGCGCGACTCTGTCTTCTCTCTCTTTTCTCCCTTCATTCTCTCTCTTTCTGCCGGTAATCTCCGCCTTCACACTTTCCGGCATTACATCTCTCAAGATGTTCATTTCCTAAACGCCTTCGATAAAGCGTTAGTCTCTTTCTCTCTTTTCTTTACTTCGTTTTTCTGGATTAACTTTATCGTCAACTATGGTTTAATTGACTTATTCAGGTATGAACTTGCGGAAGAATTTGCGGACGATGATGATGCGAGAATGGCGATTACAGAGCTGAGGAGAAGTGTGTTGCAGGAGTTGAAATTGCATGATTCTTTTGCGCAGGTTCGATTACACCTTATTCTACTGTCTTTTAATTCAGATTTCGGAGTGATAAGTTTGATATATTTTTGCTTAATCTTTTTCTAAACTACATCCTGCTCATTATATGAGCCTGTTACACAAGTTCTTAGTTGACTAATTTGCTAAATGACAATCAAGACAATGACAATACAATTTCCAATCTAAGTAACTGGCAAAGTCCTTTTCTTCTTTCACTCTTTTGCTTTTGGAAGATGCAGCAGCAATGCTCCTGCATAACTCAGTTGGCTTCTTTTGTTCTCCTGAGTCAACTTTGCATTTCTTTGGACTTCAATCTGGTGTGTTGTATTTCCTTGTGCTCCTACTTGGGCCGCTTCTATAGATATCTTTTCGGCCTCCCTTTTACACGGAGCATTTTACTCATTTCCTCACGGAGTTGCTTCTTTAAGTTCGCTCAGTTCTCTACACGGTGCATTTACGTATTTCCGGTCGTTGGAGAACAGTCGTAGAATCGCAGAGCTGTCTTTTTTTCTTTTTGTTATTGAGATGTTTGGAATTTATATTCTTTGTTTGTCTTAGGATGATAAGTTCTCATATTTTTTATCGATGAGCTTCTCTTCTTGTGTACTTTACTAGTGTTCCTCTGAGGTTTGGAGTTTTTAACATCGGTAGGTCTCCCCTAAGATGGGTTATCCGTCTTACATGTATAACGGGTCGGATAGCAATCCACTTACATTGATAAGACAAATATTTCTCAGTACACGCTCCTTGAATTTAAGTTGAGTCGGCCTAAGATGATAACACTTCCATGCTTATTTTTTTATAGTTGAGTCGGCCTAGCCGCCTAGGTGAATGCTCCTTGAATTTAAGGAAATCAACGCCAGTTTTTGATGCTCTATGTGCAGTGTATAACAAGTACGGAGTAATCGCTAACATCATTTAATACCTGGTAAAAATTTATATATACCTAACTAATTCACAAATGAAGAGTGTTATCTTATTTTCGCATGCTAATAAATACTCCATAATTGATAAGATGTGGCCTGCACCTACGTTTTTGACGAACAAAAACTGTGATTGCTAGGAACAGGCTCTCATCAGTCTAATGTTCCTTGCTTAACGGAGGCCTTTTGTTGATTTGACACTGGACTCCTTTTCGTCTGTCAAGTTTGTGACTTGATACATGTCTACTTTTCATCCAAATTTCATATGTAAGGCTTTCCTAATAAATTTTAGTGCTATCATTAAACTTGTTGCTTAAATTTTAGAGCTATAAAGATATTTGTAAAAATCCATTTTAAGGACCTTGAGAGAAAATGCTTATTAGAATTAGAACATAGTGGACCATGGCAGGAGGTAGTTATCTTCTAACAGCACAAATTGCTTCTAAACTAACTAGTTGACCAGAGTCCTAGGCCAAGATATGCCCATAGGGACGATGCAATGGAGCGAACAGGTCATAGTAACAAGTAGCAGTAGTAGCACAGGTTTATAAATGTAGCAAATGCTAATATGACATTTTGACATCATGCTTGTAACTTGTATGTAGCCATGTACTATAACTATATACGCTCATGTCTACAATTGAACCAGAAAAGCTCTGAACAATTATCAACCATCCTATGTGATTGTTGATTCTACATGATGTGTCTTATTCAACCACGTTTATCATTTTTGCACAGTACATTTGTTCACATGATCATTTTATTGTAATTACAGGAATGGGGTTCTGACCTCAGCAAAGACATCCCTCTTAATTCTGCTACTCAAAGGTATACAGATTTTCTGTTAGCTACAG
Source organism: Agrostemma githago (assembly GCA_958450325.1). Classification (NCBI taxonomy): domain Eukaryota; kingdom Viridiplantae; phylum Streptophyta; class Magnoliopsida; order Caryophyllales; family Caryophyllaceae; genus Agrostemma; species Agrostemma githago. The sequence goes on from OY288249.1 coordinate 30,935,874, forward strand.
CTACAGGGAAAGTTGAAGGATTAAAAGGTCCCGGCAAACTTGCAACTCCTTTTGAAAAGACTAAGATTGCAGCTTACACATTAGGTGCGATGACGCCATGCATGAGGTTGTATGCCTATATTGGTATGGAGCTTCAGGCTTTGCTGGATGCAGATGCCAACAATCACCCTTACCAAAAGTGGATAAAGAGTTATTCATCTGAAGGCTTTCAGGTTTGTCATGGTATCAAGCTGTTATCACAGCAATCTCTTCTTTTGTGTTAAGTTGTCATCGACTAAGGAAGAAAGTAATGGTATCTTACATTTGAGCGCAGGCATGTGCACTGCAAATTGAAGATTTACTTGATAAATTGAGCGTCTCTCTTACTGGTGAAGAGCTCTATATTATTGAGAAGCTTTATCAACAAGCCATGAAACTCGAGATAGAATTCTTTCAAGCACAGCCACTAGAGCAGAGGACTGTGGCTCCTCTAAGGAAGGAGCTTGTCAGTGATGAAAGGCATTTGATGTTATTTTCGGATTTTGACTTAACTTGCACAGTCGTTGATTCATCTGCAATTTTAGCTGAGATTGCAATTGTAACAGCTCCAAAATCTGAGCAGAATTCATCTGAAAATCAAATTACACGGATGTCATCTGCTGATCTGAGAAATACATGGGGAGTCCTGTCAAGGCAATACACGGAAGAGTATGAGCAATGTATTGAGAAGATATTATCAACTGATAAAGGTATTTACAGGTGTAAATGTTGGCTTGCCCTTGCTTTTAGGGTTTTCTTGTTCAAGATTTTTTTTTTTCAATTGAAAATGTTGATAAGCTAGTTTCTGTCTTATAGGAGGGTATTTTAGATATGAAGATTTGCAGAGGGCACTGGCGTTATTGAGTGATTTTGAGAAGAAAGCTAATGCAAGGGTGATCGACTCCGGGGTTCTTAAAGGTGTCAACGTGGAAGATATCAAGAAAGCTGGTGAAAGAATAATTCTTCAAGATGGTTGTATTAATTTCTTTCAGAAGGTTGTACAGAGTGAAAATCTAGATGTGAATGTCCATGTTCTGTCATACTGTTGGTGTGCGGATTTAATCAGATCAGTTTTCTCTTCAGGTAAAGTGCATTTTGTTAAACGGTCACTTTATATCCCATTTCCTGTGCTCTTTTACAACATGATAAATTTGTGCATTGATTTTTTTTTGTGGTGGATGCTCGAAACATTTTAGTTGGGTTAGTTCCTCTTTAAAAGTAGTTTAGTCTGTCCAAATGTACTTATGCTTTTAATTTTTGTTTTAGTGTCAAGTGTTCAAATTTTGCATTTTGTGAGTGTTCATTTCAGTGTGTGTAAATTGGTGACTTGAGAAATGTAACTTAATGTGATGATGTGATACCAAGAGAGGAGAGGAAGAGATCCATGCTAGCTGCAATATTATACTCCCTCCATCCCACTTCTATTGTCCCCATTGACTAAAATGTACTCCCTCTGTTTCAATGAAAGCTTCCATTTTTCCTTTTTCGTAAATTTCTTTGAAAGCTTGTACTTTCTTTTTTGATATCACTTTTCTCTCTTACATAAATAGCCCACCTCCTTTACCCTCTCTCTACTTTTAAATATTTTATTATTGTCCTTAAAAATGTGCTCCTTTTCAAGTGGAATCTTTCAATGAAATGGAGGGAGTAGTTTAAAGAATTACTAGGGATATACCATAAATACCCATTGACTAATTGATTTAAACATGAACCAAATGGTATAATGGGAATGTGAAGCTCATTTGTCTAGGGGTAGAATACGGACTTCACTATTTTTACTTACTGGAAAGGGGACATTGAATTTGGGATGGATAAATAACAAAATAGGGACAATAAAAGCAAATCAAGTCATTAAAATAAATACGTGTGCTTTATTTATTTGTTTATTTTTGTGAAGTGAAAATTGTTTGATGCTTTCATTCTAGATCACTCGGGAACGATCTCTTTGTGTGACTTGTAAGACTACGTCCATGCAAACTCCTTACCTAACAATTTGTAGAAGCCCTGACACAGTAGGGCAATGTTGTTGTTAGATGTTGATTAATGTGAATGTGGACTATGGATAGGATTTTTTTTATTAATTAAATTTGTGGTTCAAGTGGTTATGTAGCTTTTGCTTGGGCTCAATTTTTTCGTCTCCTTCTCTAAAGAGTTTGATATGAATGTCCGCTACCTTCATTTTCAAGCTATCGAGTAATTCAAATTGTCGTCTGATGGTTGAGCCACGTGGTGCACAAAAAAAATTAGTTTTATGAATTTTGCTGCCATGTTAGTTAGAGTGAATTTCTTAGCAGTGTGTTAAATTGGAGTATAATTAATAATGTGGATTTATAGATAGAGTATCAGTATACTTGCTCAAAATAGTAATGTCCATCTCTAAAGTCCTTATGATTTCCACTTGACAGGAGGATTAAATGCTCTGAATATACATTCTAATGAATTCAACTACAAAGAATCCATTTCCACTGGTGAAATTGTCAAGAAAATTGAATCTCCAATCGATAAACTTCAAGAATTTGAGGACATTGTTATGAAACATGGTACTGATAAGAGGAATGTAAGTGTATATATCGGAGACTCAGTTGGTGACTTGCTTTGTCTACTCAAGGCCGACATCGGGATTGTTGTCGGATCAAGTACAAGCCTAAGGAAAATAGGCAACCATTTTGGTGTTTCATTTGTGCCAATATTTGCAGGTCTGGTTAACAAACAGAAAGAATGCAATCAAGGAAACTCTTTCAGCTGGAAGACTCAACCTGGTGTTCTTTTTACCGCCTCTTGTTGGGCTGAAATTCATGCATTCATATTGGGTTACTGAAAAGACTGCATATTAGTTTAGGTACTGAAGCAAGTGTCATATATCTTTTTAGAAGAAACTACAATTTTGGTGGCTAGTTTTATTATCAGCCGCGGTCCATGGATGAGTATTTTGTCTTTGCCTTTTATCTGAGTAGAGGCAGAACATCATCTGTACATTGGTATTGAATTTCTGGGTATGTTGCTAAAGTTTGCTAGATTGCTACGTATAAAACTGCCTCATTAATTTTCCCATAAAATTTCTTGGAAATTGGAATGCCATCTTATTGTGTTTTGTGGTGCCGCCAGGGACGTAGCGAGGATGAAAAAAAAAGCAGAGGCCGGTTTATAAACCCGTCTTTATTTATCGGGATATTAAACACTTGGGAATGGCTTATAAACTCGTCTTTATTTATTGGGATATTCTAGTATCCCTCTTTTTGTCAAAAGAAGTTTGACTATTGATAACTCTGAACCACGAGTTCCGAAAGCGACAATTTTTCAAAATGAAGGATGTCATAAAAGAGATCAACTTTGAAAAAAAATCTATCACTTTTGGAACTTGTTAAAAGGAGATATAGGCGGTTAACGTTTATTCAGTGAAAAATGTTTGACTAACAATAACTTTTACCACACGTTCTGAAAGTGTTGTGTTTTTTTCAACTCGGAGATCTCATAAATATAATGGTTGTGGAGAAAAAATCGGCACTCTTGAACCTTGTGACCAAGGTTATCGACAGTCGAAGTTATTCTGATTAAAAAAAAGATGTACCTTAGAATATAGAAAAATGTGAGGCTACAATTTAAAATATCCATTATTTATTTGTTAAAAATAAGATACACGAAGTTAAGGTTCCGTTGTACAAAACAAACTTATAGTTAGCTGAATCCTTCAAATTGTTTGTCAAAATAAAATGATGTAATCAAACATTATTATAATACTATTATGATAAATGGAGTGAAAGTGTCGCCTCAGATTCCCCATGGCTAACCTATGGGTAAGAGTAACAGGATTACCTTTCGAGTTTATCAACAATGAGATGGGGGTGGTTATTGGAAGGATCCTTGGTGACAATTTCTGGGTTGAACCCATGGGAAAAGCTCTAGTTAATGATTTTATTAGAATGAGTAACTGTGCTCCTCAATGAACCGCTAATGCCTGACTTCACTACAACAAATTGACACTTGCGCCACGAATTATATGACGGGAATTTGTTATTTGTGGCTAAATTTTATCTAGCCACGGGAAAAATTTGATTCATTACTTGGGGGAAAAATATGCCACGGGAACATTGTTTCCCGTGGAAAAAATTCACTTGCGCCACGAATTTTATTAAAGTCGTGGCCAATGATCACTTTTGCCACGAAAGATGCCACACCCGTGGCAAAAATATATTTAGCTGCGAATTTATTCAGTGGCAAATATTATTTAGCCACGACATAATTAACTTCCGTGGCGAAATTATTTTTTAACCACAGATTTAATAAACGCGTGTGACTAATGATTCTCCAAACTTTAATCAAATTACTTTCAAGTTAAGCCGAGTGTCAAATATTAATCTTAGAAAATTCATTAAAATTCAAAGTTAAAGATAATATGAAAAAAAATTGTAAATTTGAAAATATTTTATTAATAAAAAAAATTGATATTATTTTATTTAGTTTTAAGAAAAGAAATTGATTTTTTGTAGAATTAGATACAAGAAAACTTTGGTTGTCCAATTTGTGGATTTTTTACTAATCATCATTTTTGAAGTAATTGATTTCTCTTAATTTGACAATATGTTTTATTAAAATTCTATAATCTTAAGTATGACTTTTGAAAGACAACTAACATTTACATAGTGTAATATATGCGGCATATATTGCATATCAAATAAAATAAGTATGTGATTGATCATCTGTAACACCCCGGCCCAATCCTAGGACCGGAAATGTTAACTGCGGTAGCTCGCCAAGCTTTGTACTGGTCCCACAGACCAACACGAATCTTTTCCAAGGCATTTTGTCCCTACTCATGCATATCCCGGAAACCTTTCCAGGAGGTCACCCATCCTTAGACTACTCCCAGTCAAGCACACTTAACTGCGAAGTTCTTTTGCATTGATGACCAAAAAAGAAAGTGCACTTTCTTGATATGAGTAGTACTATCAATCCTTTAAGCACTAGTCATTTGAGCTCATAAATAGGACATTGTCAATTAATGTGGGGTGTTTCATCATTCATCATTGAGACGAGACGTCTAATATTATTTAAGACTCTCTCATTTTTACCGCTTAATTAATTAATTTTTTCACATGTAATACACTTCTTTTTAAGACAAAAATTTTTTAAAAAAAGTGACTGAGCATTATTTTTTTTCAAATTATTGATTTTCTTACAATATTTTCAGTGTGAAAAAAACACCTTTATTAAACTCGTATTTAAGAATTCTAATCGGTCTATATTTTTTTTATGAAATTAACGTTGACTGCGAAAACAATAAATATTTTTGTAAATTAATTGTCTTTCAAGTTGTTTGGTTTGGAAGAAAGAGTAATGTATTAGAAAGTCGTGTCTAAGGTCAATAACCAGTCAAAATAATTTTTCAAAAAAATAGAGGTATAAGTGAGAAAATCAAATAATTAACAAATACAAGTAAGAAAATCTAATAATTAAGGACTAATAGTGAGAAAATCCAAAATTAATTTATCGTCAACTGTTTAATTCAATAACTGTTCTGTAATATTATTTAGAAGATATTTTAAAAATGAATTTAAAATAAAATTTAATTAATGAAAAATAAAATTCGGGTAAAACTTGAAGTAGGCAAGAGGAAACTCAACGAGGATAAAAAATTGATGAAATAAAATAACGAACGATAACGAAAAGAAAAAAAATATCGAAAGAACTAGCAATAAAAGAACGTGGAAAATAGAAACTAAAATAAAAATATCGATAAATTAATGAAATCATGAGTCCGAAAATCAACTTCGAAACTTTTTTTCCGGAATAATAATTTTTTAATCATAATATGTAAATCATTGGGGAAAAAAATTAATTACTCAAAAGTAAATGTAGTTTGTGAAAAAACATCACTTTAAAAGAATTTAAACCAATGATTATGTCAATAAAGTTCAATTTCATTTCTGGTAGCTGACTATAAGAACTCTACAGTTAAGCGTGTTTGAGTGAGAGTAGTGTTAAGATGGGTGAGAGTAGTGTTAAGATGGGTGACCTCCTGTGAAGGATCTTCGATGCGTATGGTGAAATTAAATAATATTGGAATGACTCAGAAAGCTAGCAACCGTTCCAGATGTGACTACTATAGGGGTAGAGAATTCTTACGGTTATTAATTTATTTAATTTATTATATATTTTATCACCGGAATAAATGTTTCGCCACAAACATAATTAGCCATGGGATAATCCGTGGCAAAAAATTAATTCTAGCCACGGGAGATTACGTAGCAATAAAATCAATACTTGTCACGCTTTTTTTTTTCCCGTGGCTATTTGTTTGCCACGGCCACTTGCGCCACAGATGATTTTTCCGTGGCAAAGTACTTTAGCCACGAAAATTTGTCACTTTTGCCATGAATTCAACCGTGGCCCAAGTGCTCAATTGTAGTAGTGCTTCTTTCTTGTTTGTGAGGATGGATTGCTTCTTTGGGTGCAGTTCAAGTATGAAGAGGTTTTCAAATACTGTATCAGGTGTGGGAAAATTGGGCACAAAGTTACTGGTTGTGCAGATTCGGTTAGGCAAGTGGCAACTAGGGTGGACTCTGTTTTAGGACGGGCTGTGAGGAAAGGGTTTGTTATCCTCCAGACTAAGACAAACCACGCCATGTTCAATCTCGATTTGAGGGCAACACCTCGACAACTGGCGTACATGTCATCTAGAGTTCTGTTTGACATTGACACCACGTTAGGCGGATGGGTCTATCCAGGTATGGGGTTTATGCCTAATAACTTGCCTTTTGCAGGGCAGTCTTTGACCCACAGGGAAACAGAGTGAGACAAGCAAGGAGGCAACAGAAACCAGATGACATGAGGATGGACATTGATATAAACCAGGGGCAGAACGTTGGTCATGAACAAGAAGTAGAAGACGCTATTGCTAATAGAGTTAACAAAGAGGGACCAGCTAACGACGAGGAGGAAATGAATCATGGAAGAAGGGAACTACCAATAGCAGATGACAAGACTCGTAATAGAATGGTAGAGGAAGAAGGTTGGATGGCAGACAACGAAGGAGGAAGGGGATCACCAGAGGATGTTATTGCAGCAGATGTTGAAGAGAATATGAATGTGCCAATGTGGGTATGGAAGAGCAGGATAGGGATGAAACTGAGAGGCTAGAAAATTTGACCAAATTCAAGAAGTGTAGATGAAATTTGTTTAGGAAACTGGGAGAACACAAGATGGCGATGATCGAAGGAATGAAACAGAAGTGATGGTTGAAGTTTATCCATAGTGTGTGAGAGAAGCGACTCTGTTGGAGGAAATTTTGGGAGGTAATGGGTTTAATCTAGGAAGGCAACTCTTCTTTCCTACCCAAGACACCATTGTGCAATCTACACTAACTCAAGATAGTTTGACACATGAACAATTTATTACTACGTTTGCTAAGCTGGTTGAGAGAGGTGAAGGTGAAGACATGGGATATAAGTCTGATGATAAATCATGTAAAAGGAAAAGAGTACAATAGAAATTGGTTGGAGAGGAACTTAACAGGAAGAGGAAGACTTATTTAGAATCGGGTTTGAACAAAGTATCATGGGAGTTGAATGGGATTGGAGAGGATTTTAATTCGGAGGCATCAAGCAGTAGAGTGAAGAGATTTTGCCCTTCTAGGATGGAAAAAGGTGAAGGGAATAAGGAGGGTTGATCGATTGTTGATTACGATGAGATAAAGATGGGCTTTATGGAGATTGAGCCATACCAATCTCCTCCTCCAACATGAAAGGTCTTGTGTGGAATTGTCGCGAGCTCTCGGATCCGCTCAACCCGACAATTTCTAAGATTAGAGCGATACTATCTAGTAGTAATAATTTCGACTTTATCTTTCTGAGTGAAACTAAGTGTGACTGTAGCCATGTGGCTTTGTACTGGGCCTTTTGGGTTTGCTTTCTTGGATGGGGTGGATGCGATAGGTTCCAGTGGGGGTCTTTTTGTGGGTTGGAAGACTGCATCCAAGCTTAGGTGTATTTCCAAATGTTCCAACTTCATCATTATGTTGTCAGATATGATTAGTGGATTACCGTGTTATTTGGTTTTGGTGTACGGGGAACCAGAAGTTCGGTTAAGAGATCTTGTTTGGAAGGAGCTTGGTACATGGATTGGCTCACTTAATCATCCTTTTTTTTGTTGGGGGATTTTAACCAAGTGGATAGGTTGGAAGACAAATTGAGCAAATCTACTTCAAACATCCCTGGATTAAATAAGTTTAATCTATGGAAGATTGACTATGAAATTATTGATATTCCATATAAGGGTCCAAGGTTTACCTGGTGCAATAACAGGAAAGGAGATGCAAGAGTTTATGAACGCTTAGATAAGGATTACGCCTCTAATGACTGGGTTCTTCAATATCCTGACTCTAGGTTCAGATCTCGGATCATGCTCCGATTATTTTCCATTCACATCTAGTACGGGATAAACGTCGCCGACCATATAAATTGGATTTTTGGAGCTTGGAGACTGACGAAGGAAAAGAGGTTGCTAGAAAAGCGTGGAATTACGAATTCTCGGGTTCTAAAAGTTTCAGAGTTATGAGAATGTTGGAACGGGTTAAGAAAACTCTTATGAGATGGACTCTTGATAAGAAAAAAGAATGGGGAAAGGAATGAGACGATTTTGACTATGATCTCTCTAGTAGCCCTGAAAACATTTTTGCCGAAGGGAATGAAGAGGAGTTCGACAGAACACACTCTAAGGTAAAGGAATTTGCTTCAGGGCCTCCGTCTATTGGTTGCAACAATCTAAAATTAAATGGTCTTCGGATGGAGATATCTGTACCAGATATTTCTTTAATTGTGTTAAAGGTAGAAGGAGTCGGAATTTCATCTTGAGCATTCAGTTAAACAATGGGACTTGGACCCAAGATTTAGGTCTAATTGGTGAAACCTTCAAATGTTATTTTCAGGGTATCTTTAGTGTTGGCCACCAAGAGGAAGGGTTTGTAGATTACTATAGCAGGAACTAAAGTTTCTTCCGACCTATGGAGTCATGTCTGAGTAAGAAAGAGAAAGAAACTCTTAATAGAAAATATACGGCTAAAGAAGTCAGAACAACCATTTTTCAATCAGGGGCTTTTAAGTCACCTGGCCCTGATGGAATACCTGCAAGATTTTACAAAACTTGCTGGAAGTTTATTAAGAAAGACATCACTGATGCTGTTTGTGCTATACTTGAATCGAGGTATATTTTGAAAGAAATGAATCAAACTTTCATTACTCTGATACCGAAAATGGAAAATCCTGAAAGTGTGGAACAATACCGGCCTATTAGCTTGTGTAATGTTATTATGAAAATTGTTATGAAGTGTATTGCTAATTGGCTAAAAGGAACGCTGAATAGTATTATTGGTGATTACCAAAATGTGTTCATCCCGGGAAGGTCCATTGTGGATAATATTCTTATTGCGGACAAGACTTTACATTCCTTGAATCAGAAGTTTAAAGGAAGGGTAGGACAAATTTCTTTCAAGGCAGATATGAGCAAAGCCTACGGCAGGATTAGTTGGAATTTCCTTAAAAGTGCTCTGGTAAGCTTGGGCTTTCGTATGGCTGCATTCGGCTAATTATGAATTGTATTTCAACTGTCTCTTACGCCATCTTGATCAATGGGTCACCACTCAAGTTTTTCAAACCTAAATGTGGTCTTCGCCAAGGGGACCCGCTATCACCTTATCTCTTTGTGATCTGCACGAAAGTCTTGTTTAGAAATTTGCTCCGGGCGGAAAGGGAGAAGAAAATTCAGGGATTGAAGGTAGCCAGACAAGCTCCAGAATATCACACTTACTCTTTGCGGATGATTCCTTGATTTTCTTAAAGGGTAGGAGGACTAATATAGTGGAATTCCACAGTGTGTTACTCAAGTACTATAGGTTATCAGGACAGGAAATCAATAAGGAGAAATCGACAATGATTTTTCGTCCCAATTGCAATCTGAACATTGTTAAGAATTACTTGAAGCTCTTTCAACTAAAACTGGTGCCTCCTTAGGCAAATATTTGGGAATTCCAGAAATATAATGACAGATCGGGTAGCATAAATAGTAGGATCATTGATCAGATTCGTATACGGATTTCTTCATGGAATGGTTCCTTTTTATCTCATGCTGGTAGGTTAACGTTAATTCAGTAGGTTCTTGCCAATCTATCCAGTTTCTTTCTATCGGTATTTAAAATTTCGATAAGTGTTGCGAACAAGGTTAACACGTTGTTGGCACATATGTTGAACCTTGAGTTTTAGGCTTTATATGTTTTGATTATATCGAAGCTCTAATTGTTTCAAAGTAACGTGATCAGGATGCTTAGTACAGAATTGAAAGGAGCAACTCTCAAGAAGGCTTTCGGACAAGAGATCAAGGGGGAAGGACGGCGGCATAGGGTCCTAAATGTAAAGAGAATAAAGCAATTTTATGACAAGGATAATGTAACCTTGAACAAGGTTACATTAATCTCCTCCGTAAATAAATTCACACGAGTTGCCAAGATTTAACTTAAGAAATATTTTTATTTCGTGTATCTTGTTGAAATCTAGTGTCTGAAGAAGATAGTTTAAAGAAGGAAATTATCTATCAAGAAAATATGAGTTTTCAAAGTAAATGATTCTCAAAATATCTTGATTTCTTAAAGATATTAGAAAATCATTAACAAGGGAAACTTAAATATTTTGTCTTGATTGATTGATATTCCACCTACCATATCTTCCTTAAGTGAGGAAGCACATCAATTAAGGTGATCTTATTTCCTTTGTTAAGGAGAATAACTCACCTATAAATACTATGCTCTTCCTCACTTTATTGATATGACTTTGATACACATTTTTTCTCTTTGCAAAAAAAAATCACATTTCTTTTCAAAAGGCTTTTTGCAATACTTTTCGGTTTAAGTCTTGGCTATATAAAATCGTGTTTTAATTGTTTACGCTTGGAAGTCATATAGTTTCAGTATTCTCTCTAGACAATTGAAGTGTATTTATAGCTAGAGAAATTTTGTAAACTTGTATAGTATAGATACACGAGTCGAGTAGTGGTTACTCAATCGAACGACATATATCGTTCACACCTTGAACGCTTCACATCGTTCAAAAACCGAGGGCTTCACATCCCTCATATCGAAGGCTTAACATCCTTCATTGTCGTGGGCTTAACATCCCACACACCGAGTGCTTCACATCACTCACACCATCACGATTAAGAGTTAATCGTGATCGTTCTATTTTTAAGGTAATCCGGAGAAGGTACACTTATAAATAAAGACACCGGTGGACGTAGGCTTTTCAATTGGGCCGAACCACCTTAAAACTGCTCGTGCTATTTACTTTACGTTTTATCGTGCTTTGCTATTTCTTATACTTATACTCTTTAGTACTCCCTCCGTTCCAACCATTTGTATACGTTTGCTTTATGCACGTACGTCGATACTCGTTTTCTTTTGTCTATATCTTTAGTTACGTGTTACTAAAAATTATAAAAATTTGATATTTATAATGTATTTTATTAGACGATTTAAACAAGATCCCACATGACTATCTTTTATCTTATATATTAGAAGTTATATTGAAGATTCTCATTACTTATAAATAGTGTTAAAAAAGCAAATGTATACAATTCGTTGGAACGGAGGGAGTAGTAAGTATAGTAGCAAACATTTTGTACTATATTTTATTTAGCCTTTCAACTAACGCAATATTACACTATATCTTTCCTAATAAGATTTTGGTGTAATATATCGTTTAAAATTTTAAAAGTACCTAAATACTCTATTCACCCCCCCTCTAGAGTATTTCCTAGGATCGCTAGACTCTACAACATATTTGGTGGACTGGTGCTAAAATACGTTTCATTGGAGATCTATTAAGTTTCTCTCCCTACCAAAGAGAGAGGGAGGTCTGGGATTTCGTAACACGGTCTTCACTAATTAGGTGTTGTTGGCTAATAATGCTTGGCGTATTATCCTGAGAAAGGACTTACTGGTAAGTAAAGTGTTTATCGGCAAGTACGGTCCAGTTGAAAATCTTTTAGGTTACGGGAGGCCCTTTCCAACATACATAGATTTAGAGGATGAAAATGTATCATGTGGGGCAAACACGCTTTGGATAAAGGAATGACATGGAAAGTGGGTAATAAAACTAAGACAAATACTAGTAGTATAAGAATTTTTCAGGACAAATGGGTCAACGGATGTATCCCAATCATTTAAACAGGAGCTAACATTGAAGATCCTGAAATTAGCGCCAGGAATTGGAGGATCCAGGATCTTGTTACTAATGGCATTGAATGGAGTTTCTGGAAGCTCCAGATGATATTTTCTTGGGAATGGAGCCTTATAATATCCTCTATCCCACTTGATTTGTCAGATAAGGACGCTAGTTGTTACTGGAGTCGGACGGAATCGGGGAAGTATAATGTCAAGAATGGATACTATGAATTACTGAATTCAGATCCATCTATATATGCAGAGATGTAGGGATAAGTCTAACAAGACGATGGATATGTGTGTACCTTTTTTTAGGAAAATCCTTTGGAAACTACCTGAGCCTCATAAATGGAGGATCTTTATTTGGAAGATCCTTACAAGATCACTACCGGTTGGGGAAGAATGGGAAAAATGACAGCTCTCAGAAATTTACCACTGTCATGATGAGAGCGTCAATGACACTCCTCCGAGAACGGAAACTCTTTCTCATCTCTTTAGAGACTGTCCGGTAACTTCTTACTTGTGGCAAACAACAAAATTTGAGGACAATGTACTACTGCGACAAAATTAGGATTTTAATAATTCGCTGATAGAATGGATTCAACTCCTTTACGGCAGGAATGATGACTTCAAGGGTCTTCATCACTTCATTAATATCCTTTACTGCATATGGCTCTTCCGTAACAGCATTATGTTTAGGAATGAGGACAACTCAAGTTTGAGCTTGCTGGCAAAATATGAATTATCTTTGAAGTGGGTTACGGATTTGTGGGGTGATTATAAGAAGAGAGTTGATGCAAGGAAAGAGGCAAGAGAGGAGATTTCAGAAGTGGTAATCGAAAGACTCAATATTAAGAACTTGAAAGAATTTTGGGTTGTTTGTTCACCGGATGGAGGTACACAATGCTGGACTGGCCAAATTTTTGTGGACGCTAGGTGGATGTCTCCCGAAATTTCTTCTACAGGATGGATGTTCAGAAATCAAGAAGACACGGAGGAGGCAACCAGACAAGTCGTTTCTTGGCTGAAATGACTTTACAAGCGGAAGCAATGGGTGCGGTTTCTGCGCTTAAATGGGCTCGAAGGATGAGCCTGTTGCATGTTACTATTATGACGGATTGCATCCATCTTGTCTGGCAGATTGCGTCTGTGGAAGAGCGTAGCTACAACATCAGCCCTTTGATTGACGAAATTTTCTCTATTGCTGCTTCCTTTCATTGTTTTGCTGTTAAATTCATTTCTAGAACTCTTAATGGTACTGCTCACTCTCTAGCATCAGCGGCACTACACCAGTAGCAAGGGGGCTATGCTATTATCTGTTGGCAAAATAAATAAATAAATGGAGTAAAGAAAAAAAATGGAAAAACTTTGATTATGATTAATTAGCTTATTTTCACATGCTACTTTGATTAAGTTTTTAAGTTAGCTTATTTGCACGTAAAACTACTTGCCAAACAACCAAATAAAATAAGTTGGCTGAGATTATGGTCAAATAAGTTAGCCGAAAGCGTGTCCCAAACAGAACCTAAGTGACTAACCGTGAATAACCCGACACTGATCAATGCATTTTATATCTACTTTTATCATCCCCGACGATCATTTTATCGCATTTTCCTCTGTTAAATATGCTTCGCTATTTGTTTGAAAGTCGATACGGCCGTATCTCGTGCTATTTTGCAGATTAGGTTTGTTTTTGGATGCATTTACGAGTTGACAACCTAAAAAAGTTAGGACGAGAACGAGAACGAAAATTGAGGAGGTGCTACAAAAAGAGCTGGAAGCTAATTGTCCAATGCAACTCGGTTGCGTCACTCCACTGGACTCGAACGAGTGGTGGTCGGCCCAACATTGATGTGCTATCAAAATTAAATAAGTTGGTCCTGTCGTAAAAAGTTGTTGGGACCCTTGGCCAGTTTGGGGGCCGATGTAGATTTGATCGAAAACATAAGGGTTCGTGCCGCCAAATTGCATGCCTTGAGGGTACGAATTCGAAGGTGGGACCCCCCATTGGTAGGGGTTAAATGGCGGGGGTCAAATTTTGACCCAGTGCCTCCGATTGTGGTGTTTGTGAACTTGAGGCTTCTACTGTTTGCTCATGTGATCGGGTCCTCTTTGACCCGGACTCGGTGTGACGTGATTTCAACATGTTTTTTTTAAAATTTTTAACGGGTTAAAAAATTTAATTAACAATTTCAGTGACACTATTTAACAATTAACAATTTAAAAGTAATTAACAATTTAAAATAACTAACAAATTAATTATAAGTGAAGTGAAAAAATGAAGACAACTATATTAAAAATCAACAAAATAAATTAAATGAGATTAGTTTAGAAAATGCAAACAAAGCTTCTAGAATTCCGAAGAAGCGGTTGAAAATCGAGATATGAGAATAGATAGAATATTAAAAATCCCCAATAATTTCGATGAAGTTTTCTGCACCGTAAATAAACCCGGAAACTCTTAAATCACAACCAAAACCTTCAAACTACAAAGATCGAAACTAGTAAATTATTAAATTAAAATTAGTACTCCCTCCGTTTCATTGATTTGTTCCACCTTAAAAGTGGCACATTTCTTAAGAAAAATAATAAAATATGTAAAAGTAGAGAGGAGGTAAGGTAAGAGAGAAGTTTCGTAGAAAAAAAAAGAAAGTGGAAGAAATCAAAGAAATGGTTGAAAAAAGAAATGTGGAAGATATCAATGAAACAGATGGAGTATATTTTGTATATATAATTACACAAATTATAGTATACAACCGTTGTATCGTACGACGGATCTAATTTATGGTAAAAAGTCATCACTTTATGTTATTTCAAAACGTCAAAATTTCGAAAATGTTATCAAAGTAATTATGAAAGTTTTTAAAAATGTTATCAAACTTGAACATACAAAATAACTTCGCCAATGTTAAAATGTTTTACATAATAATCCTGTAGAAATTGAAGTATTTGGAAATATGAAAGTCTTCATAAAATTCCGATCGCATGAAAAAAATAAAAAAAAATTGAAATAATTTTGAAATAATTTAAAATAAATTATTAAAGCATTTTGAAATAGATCTAAATATAAATATCAAGAAAATAACACAAAAGTGAAGTATAAAGTTCTTAAATTATAATTCAAAAATGTTAAATTTCACGATAACCCAAAATGTTAAATTGTTCAAAGTTTTTACAAAATGAGGATTTTTAAAATTTGAAATTATGCTTCAAAATGTTAAAATTTCATGAAAAAAAAAAAAAATTGTAGATTAGTCAAACTTTTCACAACACAAGTTTGGGGAAAATAATAAATGGATAAATAGAGTCAAAGTCAACGACAAATCGAAACAAAAGTTTTCAAACCCAATAAAGAAGTCAAAAGGGATTGGTTGAAGAAGAAGAAGCGAGATTCAAGAGAAGCTAAGGGGAGGACGAATTTGAGAGTCAAATAGAACTCTCAAGGACTGAAGAATTAAATCAACCATCTCGAGATTCCCGGTACGACTCCTACAACCCGGGTCCCTAATTTCCATCAAATAACGTTAAGTCCAATATTAGGCACTAGGTGGTACTACTCGGTCACTATCTCCAAAAATGTCTTACGTGACTATCCAATCGTTCAAGCGACACGATACTAATCCACAAATGCTTTAGAATCAAATCGACAATTAAGATTCCAACGGTTAACAAAACATACCCAAACCCTTGATCAATAAGGCTCCTAGATTCAAAACTCATAAGGTTTGAACTCGAGGTATGCTCCAAATTTCTCGAGTAAGGAACACTAAACAAGGTCCACCAATATAACAATGCTTGGGCACAAAATCCTTAAAATGATTACCAACATGTTTATAATGCCACAAATAAAGAAGTTGGGGAAATGTATAACAAATCCTCAATTACGCTCAAACCTATAGGTAATGGCGCAAACACTCACATCTTCGAACACGTCATTCGACTAAGGTTTCTAAAAATTCCACCAAATTTCATATTGTATCAGCGAAACCACCAAAATATTTATTAAATCAACGAAGCCACAATCTCGTTGGTTTAAGGTTATAACAGTCCCAATAAGATGATCCGTATTATAATATTCCTCAAAACAGCACAATAAAACTAAACTGTGATTGTGCAAGATAGTTCTCTTCTCTAGGGACAACAACAATTTATCCCAAGTTAGATCACTCAACCCCAAAGTTCATAGGTTACAACCTTAAACGACGATCAACGATCTAATCCTTAAGAAATACGGGTAATCTATGTCAACCAAAATTTCAAACGACATTAATGAAAACCTTCAATGGTACCACAACACTCAGTCTAACACCTTAAACAATACTCTATGATCCCAAATATTCGCGATGCGTCCATTAAATAAGCATTAGGTAAAGAATCCAAAGTAATATTATCAGTTACCCTTAGTTTGGTTCTAGGTTAGGTACTAGGTATCTATCCATCAAATATGACATACTCTCTTACTAATCCCAAATATATCCAACTCCAAGTAGCTCAAAATAATCAAGGTAACCTATAACCCAAGGTTCAGTGTCTAAAGTATCATCCTAATTCCCTCAAGCAACATTTTGCTATTCAAATTAATCCTCAAGAATTTTTTACTTGCTTAGAAAGCAGGGCAGACTCAAAATCCTTAAACCAGGTAACAAGGGTTTACAAAACCTCAAACATCAATAACACGGGTTCACTAAGACAGAATCCGGTCTAACCAAAGAATCTCAAGAGAAAGATGGTAGAATAGAAGAATAGAACAAGGATTCACCAAGAGAATGAAGATGAGAATATATAAGAGAAGAATTGGAAGAAATAGAGGGAGGAAGAAAAGGATCGATGATCCTATATTACTAAGTTCTTGAACCAGAGGAGAAACTTCGATCCTCCAGAGTTCACGAGGGAACAAAAAGGATTACTTCATCTTCTTGTAGAGGAACGAGCACACAAGTCTTGGGTCGCTCCATCTGGATCTACTACTGCAACGTCACGTAACAGGAATATACTCTTAATCATCTAACCTGTAGCTTGAGCAAACTAAACCGGAGTTGAAAAGTCACCATCGACCTCTTTCTTGGAGCACAAAGTTGTCCACTCGAGTCAGCAGGCGTTGAGAGTGCTAAGCAGGTCTGTCCCGATCTGGAGCAGCATATCAGCATCTTGTTCTTTCATCTTCTTCTCGATAAAAGAAACAAATATTCAATGCTAGTCATTGAGTTACAAGAAAAAATAATCCTAACAGTTAAGTCCTTATTTGTTTCTACTCGTTTCTAATAATATTTTTATTTACTCTTTAAATCATTTACTGGTATTTTCCCTAATTTCAGGTGTAAGCGTTGGGAGCAGTGATGCTCTGATACCAACTGTAATCCCCTAGAAATTCTAACGTGATACAGTGCCGGAAACACTGTAGAGTCGGGATTATAACACGGTGTAACTATGTTTTTATAAAAATATAAATGGTAAAGTCAAACATTAGGCCCTAAATAAAATGGCCAAAATTATATAAATCCACAAAGGGGTTTAACAATCCACAAAACATAATTATTAAAATTAATCGAGCAAGGATCATGTCTGCCCGCTAGCCCACACCCGGAAACATGCATACCTGTCATGTTAAAAACATAACAGCCACAATTAGTGAGGAGCAACGTCAACGATCTCCCAGCCGTATAACAGGATTTTAAAACAGTAATTACGATTATAGGAAAAATAGTCAAAATAGAAAACAGTAAAACAACATATTAAAATAAGCTTTCAGCGCGAAATGAAAAAATTAAATGGGTTTCCGAAGAAACATAAAAATATTTGCCAACCTGCGAACCAAATTATATCGATAACAATAAAATATTCAAAATTGCGTTATGGATAGGATTAATGTAGAATCTAGACTTTCACTAGGACAATACTAAAAACTAGCTTCGAGAACTTAGTCAAAACAAATCAGACTTCGGTCTCTAACTAGGCAACTCAACCATAACAGGACTACGTGCAGCGAGGTCCTGGTTTAAGTAGTGCACACCCCTCCTGGATACAAACCATATCCAGTTCAACCCGACGCGACTTACACGATGCGATATCTAAGTTTAAGGTAAACATACACTCTCCTGAACACAAACCATGCTCAGTTCAACAACCAATGTGCC
Source organism: Agrostemma githago (assembly GCA_958450325.1). Taxonomy (NCBI): domain Eukaryota; kingdom Viridiplantae; phylum Streptophyta; class Magnoliopsida; order Caryophyllales; family Caryophyllaceae; genus Agrostemma; species Agrostemma githago. The sequence continues at coordinate 30,954,231 of OY288249.1, forward strand.
CCACAATGACACACCAGCCTTACAGTTGATGTCAAAAACGTACATCCCAGACTATATTACTCTAAACCCACACTTTTCCTTATTCCATAACTCCAAAACAACCCATTATCGATATTTAAAAGATGTATTCAATACAAACAATAGGAGAACAAAAGAATAAGGAATCACTTTCCAAAAGAGGAAACTTTCTATTTTAGGAAACTTCTATGTTTAGAAACTTTACCAAAAATAGCATCATATCAAAATAGCGAAAATATTAGTTTATACTAACATCACATTTTTAGTAAACGATATAGATTTATAAAACTAGTACTTTCGGCCTTAACGATATTAATTCTCAAAGTGAACATTTAATTTTATTAAATTATTAAAATATCGTATAAGCTTTATAAAATGATTAAAAATGTCTTAAACATTTTAATATTACTAATTAGGGTGTTTTCAAAAGTTATAAAGTTAAAATTCCCTAATTATTATTAGTTTCGACAATAAAATTATAAATAGGATTTTACGGCAAATATCAAATTAAATATTTGAACGTCTTAATTTAATTAAACCAACAAATATATTTAGAGTATGTTAAGAGATGATTTAACTCTTAAAGTTTCAGATTTAAATACTTCCAAAATTGCTGGAAAAATAATTCTTTTAGGTAAGACGAAATATTTTAACGATAAATCACAACTTGTCCGAAAATCAATACTTATTAATTAAAGACTTTAATAAATAGTACAAAAATTACGTAAAATAGTTAAAATATATTTATGGACATTCTGTCCAGAAAAGTAAATTTTACAGAATCCTAAAACTCGGTTTTTAAAGCATTTTCTCGTTAATCGTCCAATCTCAACAATAACGATTAATAAAAATAGTAATTACAAAATGATTTAAGTATTAATTTCTAAAAATTATTATTAAACCTAAAAATCATCATTTTCCAGAATATACTAATTTTCCAGATTTTCCAAAGTTTCAGATTTACCAACTTCCGTCAAAACCGTCTTTAAAACCCGTTTTCACAATTAACGATTCCATTAACAAAACTTATCGTTCCCAACATTTTATTAAGACACTAAAAATCATAAAATTACATTTTAATATGAAATCATCAGAATCATAATTTTTTTCCAGATTTAAACCAATGACCAGAAATCGAGAATATAAACGACAAACACGGTTTTAACGATAAACGATGATTTAAAGTGATTAATTAATTCATCCACTTAACAATTTCTAAATATTATGAAAAAATTCAGAAAGTTCTATTTCTTCAGAAAGTTTCACCACGTCAAAAATCAGATTAAAATAAAATGTTTAAGTACTAGAACTAAAAATCGGCTTTTAATCGTTTTTGTTCGATAACGGTAATAATTCAATAATCGATATCAAAAATATCAGAAAAATACTAAATTATTAAAAATCATCAAAAACAACATTTTTCCAGAATATAAACATATATTACATGTTTAGGCCGAATATTACGATTTTACAAATTAATATGACGATTTAATCGTTAATCTCGTAAAAGCGATAAAAATACCGAAACATACAAATTTTCAACTTTTAAATTTTTTCCAGATTTGGTGACATACATATATTGTCAAAATGAAACATAAAAATATATACATGCAATTACACAAATAAAATCAAGTAATACCGAGTAACACCGACGTTACCTCTAATCCAAATCTGAATCGATAATATACTCGTCGGACTCGGGATCATCCACAAAATCTATATCACACGAAAATCATGGTAGAAAAATACCATGAGAAAAACTAAGAAAATCAATGGTAAATAACGATCAAAAACCCATCGATTATTACCTTAACGATAGGATCGGAAAGAGGATTAATTTTACGATAAAAATGAGACGATCAAGACTCGATTAGGGACAAAATTGGACTGGAAAATATGGCTGAAACTCATGGCCAATATGAAGGAATTGAAGAGTATTTTCTTTGTTTAATGTGGTTGAATGAGAATGAAAGAAAAGAAATGAATTATGTGAATTGTGTGAATGAATATGATCTTAAAAAATTGATGAAAACAATGTTAGATACACTAAAAAAACCAGCCAAAATGGATTAACAAGGGAGAGTGAAGAGTTTTGCAATTAGTCACCAAATTCATTAAGGTAATAAAAATATCTAAGGCTTTAATCACTTTATAAAACCAAATGAAAAAAAATGTGAAGATGTGTGACCATGGGTGTCATGGTCTAAAAAGGGGCCAAAAAGCGTTTCTTTTAAATGTAGGTTGATAAAAATAAGAATCGTACAATTACTAAAAGCATTTCAAAGCAATTCGAGTAAACCTCGCGATAGAAAATAATTATTTACGAAACTTTGTAAAAAATGATTAAAAGCTAAATTTTTCGTAAATAAAAATATTTCTTAGTTGGAAATATTATATAAATGTGTTTAGACATTTTTAGGAAAAGAAATAACTTAAATCCGAGCTTAAAAAGTTAATCATAGAGAAATAGAATTTCTCGCGAATAAATAAATAGTTTACGATAAAAATCAAATAAATATTTTAAAATAATTAAAATATTTTAAAATAAAAATAAATATTATTTGACTCAAAAAAAAAAAATAAAGCTTGGAAAAATGATGAAACGGAAGGCCAAAACGTGACAGAGTTATGATGAAGTCACAACGGAAAGGGATAAAAGCGTTACGAAAATAGCGGGTGTTACATAATTCCCAGCTTATCATATGTTTCTTCTTTCGGAAGCTTGGGATTCTCTTTAGCATGCCACTTCTTATATCAAGGCTTCCAATTCCCGCTATTCTTAGCATATAACGACTCTTTCTTCTTCACTTTTCCTTGGATTCCACTATTTGTTACTTCTTCTTCCTTTTTCATGGCGTAAGAGTGTTGGATTTCAAGTAGGCTTTTAAGACAACGAGCTGGCCTTCCAGGGGACAAGACGTAGGCTGCTGCTGTAATCCCCTAGAAATTCTAACGCGATACAGTGACGGAAACACTGTAGAGTCGGGATTAAAACACACTATAACTATGTCTTAGTAAATTAAAATGGTAAAGTCAAACAATAGGCCATGAATAAAAATGGCCAAAATTTAAAACAATTCATAAAGAGGTTTGAACAATCCATAAGACAGAATTATTAAAATAAACAAGCAGGATCCACAATGCTCACTAGCCCACACCCGGAAACACGTATACCTGTCATGTTAAAACATAACAGCCACAATCAGTGGGGAGCAACGTCAACGTTCTCCCAGCCGTGTAACAAGATTTTAAAACTGTAATTACTCCTATAAAAAAATAGTAAAAATGAAAACAGTAAAACATTATAATGAAAATAAGCTTTCAGTGAAAACCTTCCGTATCGAAACAATAAAAATAAAAATGAGTTTTCCGAAGAAAACATAAAACATTTGCCAACCTGCAACCAAATTATATCGATAATAATAAAAATAGTCAAAATGACGTTATGAATAGGATTAGTGTAGACGGCTAGACTTTCACTAGGAGAATACTAAAACTAGCTTCGAGAACTTAGTTCAAACAAATCAAACTTCGGTCTCTAACTAGGCTACTAAACCATAATAGGGCGGCGACTTATAAATGCGTGACCCTAGTTTAAGATAATGCACACCCCTCCTGGGATTACCTGTCACCCAGTTCAACTTATGACGGCGACTTACTGCGAGGCCTAAGCTTAAGGTCAAAATGTACACCACTCCCGGGATACCTGTCACCCGGTTCAACAACTAATGTACCGATTCCTGATACACTAGCCTTATAGTTGATGACAAAAACGTAGACCCTAAAATATATTACTCTAACCTCACATTGTCCTTATTCCATAACTCCAAAACAGAGCCATTATCGATATTCAAAAGATATAATCATAATAATAATAAGAGAACAAAATGAGTAATCATTATATTCTAAAAGAGGAAACTTTCTATTTTAGGAAACTTTCTATTTTTAGAAACTTTACTAAGAATAGCGTCATATCAAAATATCGAAAATATTAGTTCATACTAATATAACATTTTAAGTCAGCGATATAGATTTATAAAACTAATACTTTCGGCCTTAACAATATTACTTGTTAAAGTGAGAATATTTGGGTTTATGAAATTATTGAAATATCACACGAGTGTTTATAAAGTGATTAAAAATGTCTTAAACATTTTAATACTACTAATCAGGGTGTTTTCAAAATTTATAAAACTAAAATTCCCTAATTATTATTAGTTTCGACAATATGAACATAAATAGGATTTTATGGCAAATGTAAAAATAAATCTTTTAACGTCTTTTATTTAGTTTAAATCATTAAAAAAAATTTATGATATGATAAGGGGTGAGTTAACTCTCAAAGTTTCAGATTTAAACATCTCCAAAATTGCTGGAAAAACAACTCGTTTAGGTGAAACAGAACATTTTAACGACAAATCATAATTTTGTCCAAAAAAATTATTATTATTAATTAAAGACTTTGATTAATAGTACAAAAATTATGTAAAATAGCTAAAATATATTTTTGGACATTCTGTCCAGAAGAATAATTTTTCCAGAATCCCAAAAGTCGGTTTTTAAAGCGTTTTCTCGTTAATCATCTAATCTCGACAATAACGATTAATAAAAATAATAATTACAAAACGGTTTAAGTATTAATATCCAAAAATTATTATTAAACTTAAAAATCATCATTTTCTAGAAACCAACATTTTTCCAGATTTCCAAAATTTCAGATTTCACCAATTCCGTTAAAACCGTCTTTTAAACCCGTTTTCACAATTAACGATTCCATTAATAAAATTTAGGGTTATTTAACGACAATAATACCAACTATATGGCGTCTTCCCAAAATAATACCAATTTCAATAAATCTGAGAATAATACGTATTATTGGAATAGTTAAACAAGAGTATTATAAGTGACTTTATAACCTGCTACATCAGGTCACCTAATTAATATTTAACCTGCTAGTTATCCTCCATCCTCCTACTTAGACCTTGATAACGGGTGAACCATCTTGGGTCAGCTTCGGGTCTGACCACTTTTGTGTTATAGTAATCGGGCTAACTTCAGTTCGAGTCAGATAATTTCGGGTTCTAGTCATTCTCGGGTTTGTTGTTTTCTACTTTTTGTACGGATATCGACTCGTTTTCTATAATAATAGTCAGGTCAGTTTCGAGTTAGCTCGGGTTAATTTGGATTACAGGTCAAAATCAAGTCTTCAATTCAGGTGTTGGGTCGGATTCAGTTTGGCTTATTCGGTTAGGGTCAATTTTGTCAGGTCTACCTCTTCTTTTTTTTTGGTGAAATGTGAGTAATTCATTCATAAAAAAAAAAGGAGTTACAAAACATATGTTGTACAAAATCAGTATAAATCGCAACAAAACCAAAACAAGGATTAGTTAGCTCACTAACTCCCATTTCGATCAATAGTTGATTCCTATCTGCCTAAAAAAGTGCAAATCTGTATCAGTAACTTTGTCTTTTGCTCTCAACTTTATTCTTCTTCTGGCCTCACCTATGATATGTAGAGCCAGCTGCGCGGGATGATCAATATACCCCTCAATTCGGGCTTTATTTCGCCGATTCCAGCAGGCCATAAAAATGGCACCATGCATTTTCCGATGCAGCTGGTGCATTCCACCGTCAAGGATATACGTCAGGTTGAGATTACATCCAACAAGATCAGCTACATTGCGCATAAGTCTTCTACTGAATTGGCAATCAAAAAAGATATGATCTACCGTTTCAGTAGAGTTATAGCAAAGGCAGCAGGTGTCATTGTCAATGCATCCATGTCGGTATAATTTATCCTTCACATTTACTCCTCCATTCAGAATCAGCCATGTCATGACGACATGCTTATGGAGTGCCCACTGATTCCACACGAACTTAGTCCAAGGCAGAGGATTAGGAGCACGGAGGAGCCACCCGTAACCACTCTTGATGGAATATCCATTCGGATCCAAAGACCATGAGCCATTATGAAAACCTTGTTTAAGGGCTTCCTTCGTCTTGCATATGGACTTCCATGTCCACGAACAATCTACAGGAGGGGAGTAATCGTGCCAACTCTGCTGTTTTATATAAATAGTAGAGACCCATTTCACCCACAGGCTGCTTCTATCTTCATAAATCCAACTGACGAGTTTGCCTACAGCTGCTACATTCCGTAAGGAAGCTCTCTTAATGCCTAGTCCCCCAAGATTCTTAGGGAGAGTAACCTTGTCCCACGCAATTAGAGGTGTCCGTGTATATTCACAATTCCCATTCCAAAGGAAATTTCGGCAAATAGCTTCAATTCTTTTGATCGTGTGTTTGGGAATAATGAATATCGTGGCCCAGTAATTATATAGGGTGTTAAGAACAGACGAAATCAGAGCGATCCTTCCTGCATAAGATAGCTTTCTCGCACCCAGGCTCCTGATTCGGCCTATTATCTTCTCAGCCAATACACTGCATTCCGGTTTGCTCAGTTTACCCGGATGAATCGGAACCCCCAAGTATCGAAACGGCATAATGCCCTCTTTAATTCCTGTGACCTGATGAATATCATCCTTAATTGAAGCATCGATACCATTATAAAAAACTTCAGACTTCCCATTATTCATACAAAGCCCCGAAGCCTTGGAGAAGGAAGAAAAAGCTCTCATAAGTAGCATTATAGAGCGGACATCCCCCTTACAGAATAATAAGAGATCGTCCGCAAATACTAAGTGTGTGAGCTTAATATCTTTGCACAAAGGATGGTAGTTGAATGGCCTGGTGCTTGTAGCATACTTAAGCATTCTACTTAGATATTCCTTGCAAATGGTGAAAATGATGGGGGAAATGGGGTCTCCCTGCCTCAGTCCACGTTTGCCCTGGAAATACCCAAAGGATGAGCCATTTAGGACAATGGAATAGGAAGTCGTAGATATACATTGCATCACCAATTCTGTGAATTGGCTAGGAAAATTTAGCTCTGTCAACATACCCTCTACAAACTCCCATTCAACAGTATCATAGGGTTTTTGAAGGTCCAACTTGAACATGCTTCTAGGAGAAGCATTCTTTCGCGAGTACATCTTAACGAGGTCTTAGCATATAAGAACATTTTCTAGAATCGACCGTCCTTGCACAAAGGCGCTCTGGGATTCCGAAATTAAATCAGGGAGCACTCTCGCCAGTCTATTACATAAGAGTTTTGATATGATCTTGTATATCATGTTGCAGCAAGCAATAGGTCGGAACTGTGTTACCATCTCAGGTCGATCACATTTAGGAACCAATACAATATTGGTAGCATTAATCTGCCTCAAAATTCTCCTCGAAGAGAATACATCTTTGATCGCTGTACATATCTCCTCACTCACAATAGGCCAAGCATCCCTAAAGAACCCACTTGAGTATCCATCGGGACCCGGGGCTTTGTCCGTAGGAACATAGAACGCAATCTGTTTTATTTCAGCATCCGTGACAGGCTGGAGCAACCAATCATGGTGAGTAACATTACATCGAGGGCCAAAATCTATAACAGCATTCCTGACCTGTTGAACCTCCTTCCTGTCCCCCAACAGATTCTTGTAAAACTCAAGGAAAGCATCCTTAATGGTCTCACTTTTATCACACAGTTCTCCTCTTATGTTCTTCACCTGAGTAATCTTATTTCTAGTCAGCTTTTGTTTAATAACATGATGAAAATACTGGGTGTTTGAGTCCCCCTCCTCCATCCATTTGACCTTCGCCTTCTGCATCAGGTAGCTATTTCTAGCTTTATTCACCTTTGCATACTCAAGGTTTGCATGATATTCCTTCCTAATAAGCTGCTCAGTCACACCCACCTGTGCAATTTCTGTTTGGATGGCTTCCAACTGCATCGTTGCCTTAGAAGCCTGCTGTTCTATGTCAGAATAGCATTCCTTATTCAGTCGTTTTAGCCCCTTTTTGAGTAGCTTTAACTTCTTGACTACACAGAACATCTTTGTGCCATAAATCTGTTGATGCCATACCTCTGTCACTGTACTAGCAAAAGAATCAGCCTCTCCACACATAAGAAAATATTTAAAGCTTGCCTTTCGCCTCTCCAAATAAATGCTCTGAACTGAACAGGGGGAATGATCAAACAATCCCTCCGGATGAAAGTGAGCCTGATAATCCGCAAACTGATCAGTCCATCTGTCATTAACAAGAAAACGATCAAGTCTGCTGTATTTTCTAGTTTGCTCTTCCTGCTTGTTAGACCAAGTATACCACGCCCCAGTTGCTTTGATGTCCTCTAACTCGCAAATATTCAAGCATTGTATAAACTCGTCCATATCAATCTATTTAGTTTGCCCTCTCAAGCGCTCATCTGGAGATATAACCGTGTTAAAATGTCCCCCAACCGCCCATGGACCCTGAACAACAGCAGCAATCTCCTGAAGTTGTGACCAAAGCTCCCTTCTACCTTTTTCATCATTATACCCATACACCACCGTGTAGTAGAAACACTGTCCATTAGGCCTGAAAGAAACTCGACAATGTATGAGTTGAGCCCCATAACGGAGAGGCTGAACATCATACAACGAAGGGTTCCAAACTAGCCAAACACGACCATTAGGGTGCAAATGCCCATTTGTAGTAACACACCATCCCTCTAGCATACTATTAGAAATACTGTCAACATTAGTCGATTTTATTTTTGTCTCGATTAGGCCAAATAAACTTACTCCTTTATTATGCAAAAAACACTTCACTTCATGCTGTTTATTTACATTGTTCAACCCTCTAACATTCCAAAAACCAATAATCATTTATAATTGTTAGTAGAAGGGTTACCATCATCCATGTGCATAGGACTCTCAGAAACCTGAGTTTCCTCCAACGCTTCCGCATACGACTTCCCTCCAGCCCTTGGTGAACTCTCCACCCTTGAACTTTCACCCACCGGTTCACTAGGCTTAGCAGCAATCCTCAAGGGGGGGGGGGGGGGGGGGGGGGGGGGGGGGGTTGCCAGTCCCAATCTCCGGCTTCCAGACTTTAGTCTGTCCCTTCTTGAGAATCTCCCCCTTTCTACAATTCTTCATCTCATGTCCTAGACCTTTGCACTTGGTGCACAAGATTGGACGCCACTCATATTCCACCTTGACACTGATCACTTCTCCGTTAGCCTCTTTGAACTTTATCTGAACAGGAAGTTGTTCTCCCACTTTCAGCTCAAGTAGAACCCTAGCATATCTCAACCGCGTCTTGTCCTCCGTTGTAGGGTCAGATTTCACATACTTTCCAGCCAAGTTCGCTATCTTGGGTAGACATTTTCCCCAATATTTCAATGGAAGATCATATAATCTTGCCCACCAATGGACCACCTTGACGTCCTCTTTCATTAAGTTCAGGTTATGCTCCCATTGTCTAACAACAAGCGGCTTATTATCGAACATGTGATACTCCGCTTGCAACACAGTATCCCTACCAGTCAGTTGGTTGAACCTCACAAGAAAAATGCCATTGGGTAAGAATGAAATTTTATCTATCCCATGCTTTCCCCAGACTCTTTTGATGTATCCTTGAATCACTTCCCAAGGAGGGTTCGCTCCAAGAATATAGCAATACACAACATTAGACCAATAGTCAACCTCTTCTTTCGTGTCCTTATCCGAAAACTGAAGTAGGTCACCCTCTTCCTTTTCCGGAGATATGGTGCTATTCTTCTTTTTATTTCCACGCTGAGTAATCCACAAACCATTATCGTGATCCCCAGCCTCTTCATCATCTCCAAAGTCAAGCCCTGGGATGCCATTAATCTCGTGCATGGACTTAGTTCGTCCTTTTTCCTCAACGTTGGGACCATCGTTAGGACGCTTGGGACCCGAACCACCCTTCTTCCGTTGTGTAGAGCTCTTGCTCCCAGAGTTAACGTTCAAGTTCATCTTCTTCTTCGTTTTCGATGTCGAATTCCGAGCCATGATTTTGGAGGTCGCCTCTTATGTCGCCAGAGGGCTCCAAAACCCTATTTTTTCTCTTTCCAGGTCTACCTCTTCTTAGTTCTCTCCTTCATTCTCTCTCTCCATTACCCTTCATCCTTCTTTAGTTTTTTTTCCTATATGTTTCGTTTAGATTAACGTGTTGATTTTTGTGTAGGATTGTATTGTTAGCTAGATTTGGTGAGATTGAAAACTTGAAGGAAGAGGAAGACGGAGGACATGAATGACATTTAATGCCCGTACACTAAGTGAAAAGGAGTGAAGTAATATGAAATAAATTAAAGGCGAACAAGGAAGGTGAACGAGTTTTACCACTAACTGATCATCTATACTATTCTGATTTAACTACTCCAAAAATACCTATTATTCTCTGATTTATTAAAATTGGAATTATTTTTGGAAGACGTTCTATAGTTGGTATTATTGTCGTTAAATAAAATTAAAGATGAAAAAGGAAGGTGGAATGGTTCTACATGTAATCGGTCACCTATACTACTCTTGTTTAACTACTCCAATAATACGTATTATTCTCAGATTTATTAAAATTGATAATATTTTGGGAAGACGCTCTATAATTGGTATTATTGTTGTTAAATAACCCTAAAATTTATCGTTCCTAACATTTTATTAAAGTACTAAAAATTATAAAAACACATTTTTTCCAAGAATCTTCAGGAGCACATTTTCTCCAGATTTAAAACACAAACCAGAAATCGGAAATTAAAACGACAAACACGGTTTTAACGATAAACGATGATTTAAAGTGATTAATTAATTCACCCACTTAAAATTTTTGAAAAATTATGAAACGAATCAGAAAATTCTACTTCACCCGAAAGATTACCCAAGTCAAATTTCAGATTAAAATAAAATGTTGAAGTACTAGAACTAAAAATCGACTTTTAATCGTTTTTATCCGTAAACGGTAATAATTCAGTAATCGATATCAAAAATATCAGGAAAATACCAAATTATTAAAAATCATCAAAAAGCTCATTTTTACAGAATTTAATCATATATTACAAGTTTAGGCCGAATATTACGATTTTACAATTTAATATGACAATTTAATCGTTAAAGCGATAAAAATATCGAAACATGCAAATTTTCAACTTTTAAAATTTTTCCAAATTATATGACACACATATATTGTCAAAAATAAAATATAAAAATATACATACAATTACACAATTAAAATCAAGCAATACCAAGTAACATCGACGTTACCTCTAATTCAAATCCGAGTCTACGATAAATTCATCGGCTTCGGGGTAGTCCAAGAATCCTTCAATGCACGACATACATGGTACAAAAATACCATGAGAAAACTAAAAGAATTGAGGTAAATAATGATCGGTGTGGACGTCCGTCCGCACCGCCCAGCGCCCCGTGCGAGACCGACCCAGTTTTCCAATGGCGGCGACCACCCACGCGGCCCCTTCCCGGTCAGGGGCCGGTTCGATCTCGCGTACGGAGTGATGTCTCGGACCTCGATTCGGATGACGACTCAGACTTGTACTAAACGGGCGCGTGCGCCCATGCTTTTCGTTTGGGGTCGATCGAGTCGTGGTTGCAAATGTTAAAGGCCGATATGTTTGGTAAGGCAACCTTTTTAGTGAACTGAATTTGTTGCCGATTTGTGGAGTCACCACCGAGTCAATTATGGGGACTCGAAAACCGTTCAAGTCAACTTTGATCCTTAGCCGGCTCAAAGCTGAGGGGCACGGGACCGAAAGATAAAGACTTGTACCTTTAAGCACTCCATGCCTGGAATGACTCTCATTGCCAATGGTTTTGGACATCCGGAAACCGTCAATTCTGAGTAAGGGGTGAGGGTACGTATTGGAAAGCCAACATACGATAGACATCGACACTCAATCCCGCCCGCACTATAGCGGCCTATACTAATTAATCGATGGGATGATAACTTTGTTCCCTTGTTGTGGCGGAAGTACTGTAACATCCATTGTTTTCACCCTATACCTTTTCCTACGTCGGTTGTTTAAGGACAAGTAAGTTTTGTCGTTGAAGTAGTTGTGTTTACATTCTTTGCATGCGATTTCACGTGACAAGCAGGCCATGAAAAGATGCACATTGGAGAGTAGAGAGTACTAATATTATAGGTATTAGCAAGTCAGTTTTAACGCGATAATACGGATATTAGTCATTCTTGTGGTATACCTTACCCGGTATTCTGCTTAAGATGCGTCGGCTCGGTATTAATAGGGATGCGTCGAACCATGCACGGCGAGCAGCGGGACTAATACGGAACCTGACCATCGTTTTGTTCAATTTTAGTTGATTTACGTTTTGAATTCCATGTTAGGTGATTGAGCATGTGATTATAAGGTCATAAAAGCAATAAATCACACAAAAATTGTAAATGCGAACGTAAGTAAATCACATAGTGAGGAGTTGCACCCTCGGAGTATACACTAAACGGGACACGATGCATAGATAGTTGAGAACGGATCTCGGAACTACTCGGGTCTATTTAGAGTATTTTAGTATTTGTGGTTGAAGTTGGGACGTTATGTGTTTTAGTATGTGTAGTGGACCTAGTGTCCACGTTTGACATTATCATAGTGCATATTAAAAGTATAAAAATGTGTAGTTTTGTTTAGATGACAACCTAGTGAAGATTCGACTTCAAAGGCGGATCCTCCTAGCTTGTCTGGTGATTTCAGCAGAGATCCGTTACCATTGGACCCTCCTGCGGCTAATCCGGCAGAGCTCCACTACTATTTGCTAGTTCTGCGGCTAATTCGGCCCTCGTCATCGGGATAGGCGCCTGAGTCCAGGCGCACCAGAATTCAGGCGCCTGGGTTCAGGCGTGGGAAAACTCAGGCGCGCAAGGTGAGGCGCCCGGGATTTTGAAGATACGATTTTGATACTTTCCAAAACCGAGAGGCGAGCGTATAATATAATGCTTGGGGGTTAAGTCTCCCCCATTTTGACCTAGCGCCGTGGTGTTTAGTGTGCCTCGGGTGTGCATCTCGAGGTTCACTTAGCGCGATGCTGACTCAGTTCGAGTTCCGTGACCGACTCAGGGTCCCGGTGTCGGAATTGACTCTAATTAGTGTCTATGTGACCGTAATGACACGACTAAGGCTGCCATGATGTTAATTTAATTTTTCCGAGTAGCTATTGATCCGTTCTATAGAAAAACTATCTAAAACATCGCGAACCCGCGTCGCGTTGCAGTCCGATCGTCATCGGGTGTTTGTTGGGCCCTTCTGCAGCCACCAGGTCCAAATTCGGGTGTCTACAGAAGCCTCCACTTTGACTGAGGCTTGGACAAGGAGAAAGTCAAAGTATAGTCACCCAGGTCAATCGAGGATTACGACCTGGTGGCTGTCCGGTTGGGTCATTTTAAGTCCGTTGGACTACGTGGTGAGGCTCGCTAGCCAAGGCTTAGAAATCATACCTGACGTCTTTCTTGTGGTTGCCTGTCGGGGCCCGGGCTCGTGCTTGTCATCTTGTCTTCGGTTTTGCTGTTTCGGTAGTTTCAGACCTTTTCCTTAAGTATTTATTGGTATTTTTGATTTAATCCCTTGCGGGTGGTTGCGTTAAGTTAGATTTATCCTCCCGGGTGGCTGCGTTAGATTTATCCCTCCCTGGTGGTTGCGTTAGATTTATCCCTCCCGGGTGGCTACGTTAGATTTATCCCTCTCGGGTGCCTGCGTTAGATTTATCCTTCTTGGGTGGTTGCGTTAGATTTATCCCTCTCGGGTGGTTGCGTTAGACTTATCCCTCTCGGGTGGCTACGTTAGATTTATCCCTCTCGGGTGGCTACGTTAGTTTTTTCGGGAAAGTTTCTGACTATCCCTTGTCTACTGCTTTCTTCGGGAAAGTTTGTGACTAACCCTGGTCTATTGCTTTCTTCGGGAAAGTTTCTGACTAACCCTGGTCTATTGCTTTCTTCGCGAAAATTTCTGACTAACCCTGGTCTATTGCTTTCTTCGGGAAAGTTTCTGACTAACCCTGGTCTATTGTTTTCTTTGGGGAAAGTTTTTGACTAACCCTGGTTTATTGCCTTCTCCGGGAAAGTTTCTGACTAACCTTGGTTTACTGATTTCTTCGGGAAAGTTTCTGACTAACCCTGGTCTACTGATTTCTTCGGGAAAGCTTCGACTAACCCTGGTCTATTGATTTCTTCGGGAAAGTTTCTGACTAACCCTGGTCTATTGCTTTCTTCGGGAAAGTTTCTGACTAACCCTTGTCTATTGATGAGTGATTGTTTGGATTTAGTGATTGTTTTGCCTTTAAATTACTAGTGTTGATGTGTAAGCTCTTAACGAGGGCATAATGGTGTTTGCATTAGTTCTTGGGCTTGCATTTGCTTAGTGAATTCTTCCCGGAATAATAAACCCCTGGGATGTAAATTGAGCGCTTAGGGACTTGCTAGGATAACAGATTGCTTCGAGTGCTTTGGGGTTGTAGATTTGTTTTGTTTGTTTAAAGGGTGCGTGTTTTGCGTATATTGGATATTAAGCCTCGTTTGTTCTCGTCTTAGTCTTGTGCTGGACTTGTGGGACGCGCATTCCTCAGCGCCCTAATCCTCATGCCCATAGTCCTTAGCGGTCCAGGCTTTGGACGCGCGACCTGAGGCGCCCGGATTCTTGTGGGTCGGGTTCGCTTTAAGTCAACGAAAGTCGGGGAATTCATTTTATTTGTCCCAAAATTCAAACGCGCCACCCCTTTCGCCCCAAATTTGCCTTCTCGATATTTCTAACCAATTTCCGTCTTAATTCTTACCATATGTGAGAATGTCGACTCTGGGTACGTGTTCTTTACTCGTCTATAATTGATTTTGCTTAATTTGATTGAATGTGAGTCGATTTTGTTGAAACCCCAGAAAATTGATTTGGGTATTTTAAATTCGCTAAGTTTCGATGTTTTTGCTTAATCCCATTGTTAAATTAAGGTCGAATAGAGCTTGTTAGGGTTGTTGTGAGTTTGATAGGATACTTGGAGGTATGACAATGACCTCCTATAGAGATAAACTCGAAATGCTTAGGGTTAGGGGCCGTTTTCTAGGTAATTCCCGTACTTGTCTTATGCAATCTTGCTCAATTAGAGTTTGTGATGATGTGGGTGAATCCTTTGTCAATTTTCGTGAGCTAGAATGGCCTCTAGGGCCATCCGTGAGGTTTTGTGTGACTTACGACGGACCAAAAGGTGTCATAACGATGCCGGATTTTCCCGAAACCACTTCCATTGTGATCGGGGTCGAAAATAGGTGTTAGCGGGATTTTCGGAATTTTGATATCTCTATCCGAAATTTTGACCTGTTTAAGTTGCTTTAGCCTGACCTGAGGCAGGAGTTTTTATATTTTGCTGGTTTTGTAGCTAGAGGTGATACCGAGCATCCCGAGGGAGCTTCTACGGTTGGTACTAGTGACGAGACCGCCGGGACGAGTTCACTGACTCCCCGCGGGATCCGTAGAAAACGACGAAGCGTCGTGATCCAGAGGCCATCAATGAGGCCGACTTTGATAAGGCAAGGAAGGGGAGGCTTCCCGAGACGGTTGCTAGGAGGGCTCACATTCCGATTTCCATACCAGAGGACGAGGAGATCGGTTACGAGGATCCCGAGTGGGCCCGGGACTGGGACGGTCACCAGTTGTTGTTTCGTCCCGACTTACACGTTTCTCACCGCATTGTGCAGGGTCTGGTGAGTATCCTATTCGTGTTTATGAGATTATGTTTTTAATTTTGGCTCGGGTTGAGTTTGGTTGGTTTCGTTTGTACTTGCATTGCTTCGGTTTGCAGCCCCCAGGTTCGATGAGTAACTTTTCGGGTTTTACGACATGCCTTGAGATATATTCTCAAAAGTTGACCCCCGCGGCAAAGGGGATTATCGCGAGGACCGCCCTGGGTCCCATGGTTGAGCAGTGGGTTAGGTTGGTAGGTTGCAAGACTAAGTGCAACCTTATGGGGATTAGAGCGATGGTAGATCGCTTTCACGACACTACCTCGACCTTCAACATGTCCTTCGGGGAGGTCGGGATGACTTTAGAGGATTTCGGGGTTATTACGGATTTGGCCTGGGGTCCTGAGAGGATTAGGTGGGCTGCGGAGGGCCCTAGGCTAGATAGTGATGAGGTCCGGGGTCTCATCGGGGATTGTTTGGAGCGTGAGGCTTACAGTACGCCTCATGCTCTGGTGAGTTCGTACATCACTGATCACTTTGAGAGGGTGGCAGTGCTAGAGGGTCGAGCACCCAACACGCCGAAGTAGGATGCCCGGTTGTGATTGTGGTACGTCCTAGGGTCGACCCACTTCTCGGGTATGGGCGAGAGGTTTAGTACTAGGATTTTGCCTCTCCTAGCTGATCTAGATCAGCTGGGACGTTTTGACTGGGTGACCGCGACTTTCACGGAGATGACTCGCTACTTGCAAGTCATGGTGAGGCCGTTGCAGGTGGAATCGGCCTCAGCTTTGCCTATCGTGGGCCCAGGTCTCGTGCTGGAGGTTAGTAATTGTTTCCGTACTTGTTTCTCGGGTTTTGTTTAACTTAGCTTGGTTTTACTAAGGACGTTTTGGGGTTTTGCAGGCCTGGATTTACTCCTACTTCCCATGCCTGGCACCTAAAACGGTGCGGGCTCGTCCGACTAGATTCCTGGTGGGGATCGAATGGAGGTTGGCCCAGCCTAAGAGTACGACCAGCCACTATCCGTCGGAGAACGTATCGGTCAACCGACTACGCCTCGAGGACACAACTTTTCTCTTTTTGGCTCGTCTTGCTTGATACCCTCCAGGGGTTTAGGGTCATTGAAACGCTAGTTTTGTTTGTGTAGTTCGTGGCCCGTCCTTGGGCCAACTATGAGGGTGTGCCTGATTATGTGGCGGCAGAGTTGAGGCCTCGGAGCTACAGGAGGATGCTCCTTCCTACGCTGTTTTGTCTGGTTTGGTACCTGGGCGAACGGTTGGTGCGTCAGTGCTTGTATGACGACTTCAGGGTGCCGGTTGATACTCCCCGGACCATCCACCGACCACCGCAGAGGTCCTAGAAGGCAGGGATGGAGAAGGAGGCGATCCACTTCTGGTGCCTGATGCCTCCTATGCATCTCATGTCAGCCAGCAGCTAGCTTGCCACCGCCTCGTGGTAAGGGCTCAATCTTTGGTTTTAAAGCTCGTTTCGTTTTACGGTTTAGTGTTTACTTGTTCTCTGACCGACTCACCTCTCTCTCAGCTGGCTGGCCCAGCTGATGCTATCCAGCCCCCAGACTTCCCCTTGATGCTGCTCAGGGTAGATGCAGTTGGGGTTGCTTTCACTGAGCCTCTCCCCCCGTGTTCCGCTGAGGAGATGGATCCCGGGTTAGAGAGGCGCGAGCGGGTATACCGGGTAAGCATCGGTTTCTGTTTTTGGATTTGGGTTCTAGGAGTTAAGTTTTGTTTGACTAACTCGTGTGGTTTCTCCTTTCAGGTTTCGTCAGCTTGCCATCAGCGGTTGTGGCAGGCCGCCAACTGCTTCCGGGCCTACGTTTCGAGAGTCTCCCATGACACTTCGGGGCCTCGATCGGTGAGTGCGTGTATCTAGTGTTGATTTTTTTTAGGTTGTTTGTATGTTTTCCTAAAGTGCGGGTTGCATTTGCAGGATATTTCTGATATGGTGGGGCAGTTTGAGGCTTGGGTGACCGAGCTTGAGGCGGAAGCGGCTGAGGTGCGACAGCTCCTGCAATCTCGGGCCGACGAGATTGCTCAACTTAAAGAGCGGCTGGCTCGGTCTCTGGGCGAGACCTCCGCGCAGGGTGGAGCTAGGCAAATGGTTGGAATGGAGAGATAGGCCGAGGCAGATGCTACGGGTCATGTCACGGGTGCTACCGAGGATTTTGGAGGGATTCCCGAGACATATACCCTAGATATGTTGTCGGGGATGGATGGTAGTTTGTCTCCTCTTCTGGATCTAGAGGATCTAGGTTTGGACGATAACGTCGGTGAGGTTGTGATAGCCATCGGTGCAGCTTCTAGGGGTCCTTCTTAGTCTTATGAACCAGATTTGTGTATGAATTTGTATGTTTTGTATATTTTCTTAAGATTTTTTAGTATCTGAATTAATTGGATTAGTCTTGTGTGTTCGTTTGGTGGAATGCTGACCTAGATTCACAAGTAATCACTTCGCGTTCGTTTTATTTGCGATTCAATCGTTGTTTAGGGCGTTTTAAGATGCGTTGGGGTTGCATGAGAGTACGAAAATGGTTTTTCGAACTTTTGAAACGCGTTAGTTTGAGTCGGGAATCGGATCGGATAGTACGTCGATTAAAATGTTTGACTTGACATGGTGCGACACGTAAAAAGTTTTTTTGACCGAGTGTGCTAGAAGGCGAGTGTAGTTGTCTCGACATTTATCTTTAGAATGAAGCCAAAAAAAGTTGGACCACTTTTGTGTATTCATGACAATGCGATTTACAATAACCGTTAAAGGCTATAACATGCCTAGGTGGGGTAGCTTATCCCCCTAAAAGAAAAAAAATGAAAAGACGCCTAAGTCTGGTGTGTCCGACGGGTGAAAGGTGTCCTTGTAGCCCCGTCACGGGTATTTCGGTCTCCAGAGAGGGTTTTAGTGACTTCGGGAGGTTGTTTACAATGTCCGGAGTTGTCACATGGTAGTTGCGGTGACGACACGGGATCGACGTCTCTATTTTTGGGTCGCTTGAGAGGTTGTCTGCTTAGGGATAAATGCTTGGGCTAAGGCTGTCGGGTTCCGGGTCGCTTGGGCTCGGGCGGCTGGAGATTTGGGCGCCTGGGCCTGGGCGGTCCAAGTCTCGTTTATGGAAATTTCCGTTGTTTCCTAATTGTTGTGGGATTAGGGCTTTATATACGGGTTGTGGGTGCTTGTTTTAGACATACTAGAATATCCATAGTGTCTAGAATATCCATACTCGGGGTCATGTCGGGTTTCGGGAATCTCCTAACCGAGTAGGTGGGTTATTTTAAGAAATGTGATCCCGAGGTTTGTTCAAATGACGGTTTGTCAATGATCGTTGCGTTGAGTCGAGTGAAGGTGCAAGAAGACTTCTACTGGCATGCTCTAAGTCTTGGGACTGAAAAGGTCATGTTTTTGCTTTTCCCGGGGGTAAGATTTGTCCTCTCTATGAGGAGCTAGATGCTATAGGTGGGTGGAGTTCAGTTCGACCTTGTGTGCCTTTGGGAGATGATGCCTATGTGGAGCGGTTTCGTCATTTTTCGGACCTTTCTTCGTTGGAGGAGGCTAAAGTTTTCTTTGGGACCGATGGCATTGATCTAGAGTTGCATTTTAGGATATTCTCACAGGTTGGTTCTTACGATATTTCGGCTCTAGCATGTAGGCGTGCTTTTAACATCGCGGTGGCTTGTTATTATCTTTTCGAGGATGCGAGGGCGCGCGAGGGTTGGGGTAACCCTCGGGCTTTGGATATCGTAATGGGTATGGAACCCGGACGATCACCCTCTTTGCTTATTTTGGGTGAGCTTATTCTAGGTCTCGATGCTCGTGCCCGACTTTATGAGGCTCCTTTTCGGGGTTCCATGATTATTTTGCAGGTATATATAGGGATGTTTTTTTTGTGGTTTCTCTATTTTGGAGGCGTGACGTTTTGTTGTGGTTTTTTCAGGTTTGGCTACAGGAGCGGCTTGGCTTGGTCGACCCTCCCCGGGCCGTCAAAGGTTATAACTATAGGGGTTTCACGGGTCGGAAGATGGTGCTGTTGTGGAGTGAGTGTCACACCAAAGAGGAGTGGCTTTCCTACTTGGCTAAAGGGCAATCGGTCATCAGGTGGTCCGTCCCGTGGTGGAACATCTGTGGGCATATCGGGTTTCCTTTCTCGTCTTTGACCCAGACTTTGTTAATACTGTCCATGAGGGATCCAGTTTGTATTTATCCGAGTGAGTTGTCGACTCAGATGGGTGTTAAATCATCCACTTCGGAGGCTGCAAAGGGTGTTTTTAAGTTCGACTCATGGACAGAGAATTCGTTTAGGGATTTTCGGGTGTCTTGGGAACAGAAGTTTTCCCGTCCCGTCGTCATAGAGAGAGCTCGACCGACCGACATTACTTCCATCTAGCGGGGGGTTGTTGAACACCCGTCAGGACAGATCAATTCAAAAGTTAGGAAGACACCGGCACTAGAGGACAAAGAGGCGATTCGAGGGAATTTCACTAAGCGCCTGACCAAAGACAGCGTTACCGATCCTAGTACCGTTAGTTCATCTATACGGGCTAAGACTGATGAGACTCATGTTGAAGGTGCTAGTGATGAGAAGAAACATGGTTGGCTGAGCTAGGCTTTGGCTAGGGCGGTGGAAGCTTGTATTATGAGGGGTCAATGGTGAAAGACCCGAACAAGCTTGCCCAGACGGCGGTGGGAATAGGGAGTTGGACCGGTAGAGCTCAACCGTTTTATATTATGTCATATTAGTTTGTAATCCCCTAGAAATTCTAACGCAATACAGTGGCGGAAACACTGTAGAGTTTGGATTACTATATCTTATTAAAAGAAATGGTAAGTCAATACAAAGGCCTCTTTTTACAAAAGGGCTAAAGAGAAAATTCACCAACGGGTTATACAAATCCATAAATTACATAAATGAAGAAAGATTAGGATCCACGCTACTCGCTAACTTACACCCAAAGCCCAGCAGCAACTACCTATCATGTTATAAACATAACAGCCACGTCAGTGGGGAGTAACTCGGACGTTATCCCAGCCATATTATATCATATGGAAAATAATAGTATTATTATATCAAAATACTTAAAATGAGAAAACATTAAAAACGATATAATAAAATATGTTATCGGAGGAAACTTAAAACAATTGCCAACCTGCAAATCAAACCAATCGATAATAATAATCATATTCAAAAATGGCGTTATGGAAATCAATCAGTGCAACGGAATAGACTTTCACTAGGATAATACTCAAACTAGCTTCGAGAACTTAGTCAAAACAAATTAGACTTCGGTCTTTAACTAGGCAACTCAACCATAACAGGACTGCGTGCAGCGAGGTCCTGGTTTAAGTAGTATACACCCCTCCTGGATACAAACCATATCCAGTTCAACCCGACGCGACTTACACAATGCGATATCTAAGTTTAAGGGCACAATGCACAGTCTCCTGAACACAAACCATGCTCAGTTTAACGACCAAATGTGCCCCAAATGGGCACACCGGCTTTATAGCTGATGGCAAAAACGTACACCCTAGATTATTACTCTAACCCCACACTTGGCTTTATTCCATAACTCCAAAACAGCCATCATCGATATTCAAAAGATATAATCAATATAAATCATATAAGGATAAAATGAATAAATATTTTATATTAAAAAGGAAACTTTCTATAAATAGAAACTTACTAATTTTAGAAACTTACTAAAAATAGTCTTATAGAAAATACGTAAGATATTAAAATTAGTGAAATGTATAAAATAGCATTTCTAACGAAATTAATATTTTATTATTATCGTCGTTATCGTAACTTTAATATATTTCTAAATTCGTTACTCAAAATATAAATAAAATATAATATCTCAATATATTGTATTTTACAATTAATTAGGAAATCGAGTTAAAACTATAAATTTTCAGAGACGAGATATTTAAGAAAAACGATATAAAAATTAGTTGAGTCAACGAGTTTAATAAATGAAATGAGATTTATAAAGATTTCAAATTATTTTTAACAAATACATTTTATCAATAAATAATACTGATTTTACTAAAAATAATCAATCGTAGACAAATGAGAAATTATTAGGGAAAATAGTCTCGACTATAAGTGTAATTAAAACAAAATCGATTATTTTCTTATTTATTAATATAAGTCGTCAAACAAAATTAATTTATTGAACAAGTATAAAAATCTCAATTATAATATAAAAATACGATTTTGAGTGAATATTATAAATTAACGAAATATGAATAAAATATAAAATCGATATTATTTAGTTACTAGTGTCACGATAACCAACAAAATATTATAACGATCGTAAATAATTAAATTACTAACGATTTATAAAACGATATCGAAAGTCGTAAAATTATTTATAAGACATACGATTTAAAATTAATATAATTAGCAATAATATATAGCTAAAAAAAATTTAGAAAAACCGAAGTTAAAATATTTACTACATACTACTACTCAAACATACGATATAAAATCGAGTAACGTCCTAAAGTTACCTTAAGGAAAAAAAAAACCGTCGAAGTAATCCCTTAAATCCGTTGTCCAAGCTCCCATCGGTCCAATCGTTGCTCTACGGAACCGCTTGGAGACTCTCACGGGGATCCGAAACACGAAGATACGAAGACAAAGGAGTCGGAATTAGAGGAAGTTGGAAAAAGACTAGAGTTGACACAGTAAACGTAACCTAAATCATGTCCAGGTCAACGGAAATTAGGACGATAAAGAAAGAGAGAAACAATAATGTACAGCAGCAGCACCGAGAGAAAACGAAGTAGAGACGAATGAAGTTGAGAGAAAACAGCGAGCTTCGATCGTAATAACAACAGGTAAGAAACAAGGCACGAGATTAGACGTAACAGATGCACAAACAGCAGGAAAAAGTATGGGACAAACAAAGGGAAAAGAGAAGGGGCAGCAACGTGACAACACAGTAGCAGCAAGATCCGAACTAACAAGGATGAAGGCGGGGAAACCGACGGCAACAACATAACCGACATTAGCCACGAACCATGGCAACAGATACGCGCACAACAGAACATTGACAACAACGTTGAAATAGCAGCAGCATCGACATGAATGGAAATAGAAGGAGAAAAGGCAACAACAACAAAACGAACAGCAATAGTAGCAACAAACGCAGCAAGTGTACATCAGTCATGGCAGTAGTAGCAGATCAAACAACGACAACAACAAAAGACGCTAAAAAACAGGACACGGTAATAGCATTACGACAAACTGCAAACCGAAATAAGAAGAAAAAGAAGAGGGCGAACTGCACAGCAAAACGCAGCAGCAGAAACAACAAGGGTAGCAATAACAGCCATAAAATGACTACAATAGACCCCGAAAACAAAACAGGTAGCTAGGCAAGAAAACGACGGGATGGAGGAGGAGAAGAGGGGCTACCTTTGTCAGAGAAATCGAAGCCAAACAGGGAAAACGGGGTTGATTACAAGGGTGGTGACAAAAGAGCATGGTGATCGATTGATGACGGATGATGAGACGCGGTTGAACAAACACTCACACATCGGGTCAAAAAAAAATGGCGACCTAGGTGATATTGAATTATGACCCGAGAAAAACAGGGGGAAGAACTGATAAAAGGAGTGAAAAGAAAGAAGGCGGAACGTAAGTGTGAAAACAAACAAAAAGAAGAAGGTGAAGGGAGGCGAATGCCTGAAGCGGTGGAGGAGTAATTAAAAAAAAGGAATGGGAAAATATCAGTAAGTGGGGGAAGAATCAATCATTTCACACAAAAAAAATAATTAAGTGTACGGATTCCGAGAACAAGTACACATTGTATACGAATTGATTAATTGAATCGGGTTTGAGACTAATTCCGTAACGATAAGTTGACTGACCCATGAATCGGGTTAAAACGAGTTAATAAAATTAATAAATAATCGAGCCGAAAAAAATATATTATAATAATAAAATGAGTAAATAAATATTCGATACGAAAACGAAGCTTATAAAAATAAATAGACGATGAAATAGTGTTTCCCGATAAATAATGGATTTTCGATAAAGTGAATTAAATTGATTTCTCGAGGAAAGAAAATAAATATTTTGACGAAACTTAAAATAAATGAGTTTCGAGCTTAATATATATAGATAAAAAGAATTTAGAATTTAAATCGTCGAAATAGACTTTTGATAAGAATTAGATTAAATGAATCGAAACAGAAATAAACATATGTTTTAAATATAAGAAGAGTTTCCGAGTCAAATAAAATTTTAGGAGTTTGAAACGATTAAACGATAAATTCGTTTTATAATAATTTTAAGAATTACGAGTTAAATCGTAAACAAAAATATGAATACGAACAAAATTTTAATTAAATTTAATTTATAAAATCAGGGGTGTTACAATCTTCCCCACTAAATAGAAGTTTCGTCCTCGAAACTACCAAAAATATAATAATAAAATGGAAAACAAGGTTATATCATTTCAACAAAAATGAGAATGCTTAACTCGCATCACAATCTCAGTTTAAAAGAAAAATTACAGTTTCAAACGGAATATGAAATCGAAATCGAAGACAAAAGTTGTTTCAAAATGAGTTGGGCTCTACTACCCAAAGTTTAAAAATTATTTAAATTAACAAAATCGTAAGTTTTAAAAAAATTATTCGATAAAATAATGACGATAAATAATATTTGTAAACGAACTCGAGGGGAAGTACCCAAATATTTTCAAAATAACAGTAAAACGTTTTAATTGAGAAATTCGACAATAAAATAAAAACGGAAGACATACGATGTTTTTTCGAAAACGTTAAACCGTTTTACATAGTAATCTTATTAAAATCAAAATAATAGCAATTATGAAAGTTTTCATGAAATTTAAACACGCTTGAAAATTGAAATTTGAAACAATTTTGAAACACTTTGAAATAAATTATTAAGGCATTTTGAAACGGAAGTAAATGTAGATATTAACCAAAAATAAAACAAAAACGAAGTACAAAGTTTTGAAATTTATAACTCAAAATGTTAAAATTTCAAGATAGTCCAAAATTTAAATCAGTCAAACTTTTCATAACATAGGTTTGGGAAAATGATAAACGGATAAATAGAGTCGAAGTCAACGACAAATCGAAACAATAGTTTTCAAACCCGATAAAGAAGTTAAGGGATTGGCCGAAGGAAAAGTAGCAGGATGTAAGAAAAGCTAAGGGGAGGACGAAATTGAGAGTCAAACGGAGCTCTCAAGGAAATACAGAAGAAGTTAATCATCTCGAGATTCCCGGTACGACTCCCACAACACGGGTTCCTAATTTCCATCAAATAACGCTAAGTCCAAAATTAGGCATTAGGTTGACCTACTCAATCTTACAACGTCCAAAAATATCGACTGTTACAACCTCCAATAAAATGTCTTGCAAGACTATCCAACCGTTCAAATGACACGATACTAATCCACGAATGCTTTAGAATCTAATCTCCTTAGTTAAGATTCCACAGTCAAAAGAACACACTCAAACTCTTGATCGATAAGGCTCCTAAATTCAAAGGCCACAAGGTTTGAACTCGAGGTATACTCCGAATTTCTCGAGTAAGGAACGCTAAACAAGGTCCACTAAATTAACAATGCTCGGGCACGAAATCCTCAAAAATGATCATTAACATATTTGTAATGTCACACGTACAGAAGTTGGGGAAAGTATAACAAATCCTCAAACACGCTCAAACCTATAGGTAATGGCTAAAACACTCACATCTTCAAACACGTCATTCGACTAAGGTTTCTGAGAATTTCATCAAATTTCATATCGTAACAGCGAAACCACAAAAATATTTATTTACTCAACGAAGCCACAATCTCGTTGGTCTAAGAGTTCTGAACTATAAATCTATCAAGATGATTCGCATTAAGTATTCCTCAAAACAACGCGATAAATCCAACATCTAATTGTGCAATATAGTTCTCATCTTCAAGGACAATAATGATTTCTCCAAGTTAGATCATTCAACTCCAAAGTTCATAGGTTACAACCTTAAACAACGATCAACGATCTAATCCTTAAGAAACACGGGTAATCTATGTCAACCAAAATTTCAACGACATTAATGAAAGCCTTCAACGGTACCACAACACTCAGGCTAACACTTTAAACAATATTTTATGGTCCCGAATATTCACGATGCGTCCATCCAATAAGCATCAGGTAAGAATCCTGAAGTAATATTATCAATCTCACTTAATTCGGTTCTAGATTAGGTACTAGGTATCCATCAGATATAATATACTCTTACTACTCCAAAATATCATTCAACTCTAAGTACCCTAAAATAATCAAAGTAACCTATATCCCAAGGTTCAGTATCTAAAGTATCAACCTAATTCCATTAATCGACACTTTCTCATTCAAATCAATCCTCAAGAATTTCTTACTTGCTTAGAAGATAAGATACACTCGCAATCCTCAAACCAGGAAACAAGGGTTTACTAAACCTCAAACATTTATAACTTTTCACGGGGTTCACTAAGACAGATTTCGGTCAAACCAAGAACCTCAAGGGGACAGAAGGCAAAGTAGGAGAATTAATCGAATATTTATCTCAAGAATGAAGACGAGGATTAATAAGAGAAGAATTAGAAGAGGCAGAAGCAGGAAGAAAAGAATCAATGATTCTAGATGATAAAGACCCAAAACGAGAAGGGAAAGTTTGGACCTCTAAGGTTCATGAGGGAACTAAAAGGATTACTTCATCTTCTTGCAAAGGAACGAGAACGCAAGTCTTGGGTCACTCAATATGGATCTACTGCAACATCATGGAACATGAATCTAGCCTTGATCATCTAACCTGTAGCTTGAGCGAACTAAATCGGAGCTGAAAGGCACCATCGACATCTTTCTAGGAGCACCAAGTTGTCCACTCGAGTCGACGGGCGTTGAGAGTTCTAAGTAGTGTCTTGTTCCGATCTGGAGCAGCATATCAACATCTTGTTCTTTCATCTTCTTCTCGACACAAAAGAAACAAATATTCAATGCTAGTCATTGAGTTACAAGAACAAATAACCCTAACAGTTAAGTCCTTATTTTGGTTTCTACCCATCTCTCACTAATTTTTCTTTAATGCTCAAATCGTTTACTGGTATTTTTCCTAAAATCAGGTGTAAGCATCGGGAGCAACAATGCTCTGATACCAACTGTAATCCCCTAGAAATTCTAACGCAATACAGTGGCGGAAACACTGTAGAGTTGGGATTAAAACACACTGACAAACTGATAAGTGTAGTTTGTAGTGCCTATTTCATAGTGTTTTGGTCCCATTTTCCTTGTGGAATCGCTCCTCGGGAGCGATTTATGGGCTACTTATGTTTCCTCTAGCTCGTTTCAGGTTCCCGAGACCATTCGTGACGAGTTGGAGCGATTCCGACTCAATACATACACTTTTCGGAGCCAACGAAGCGGAGGAACGATCACTCGATGGCTTGGATTCGACCCCGAGACCTTGGGACCCAATCCCGAGCCTCCGAGACCCGATCCCGAGTCCCGAGTATCGATGAGAAGTTCATGTGAAGCAAGGAGGAACCAAAAGGATCATATTGGAGGCCTACAAGACTTATCCCCGACGGGTATGCACCTCATCCCGTCCGGGATGAAGTGCACATTTGAAGGGGCCACTGACAGGCCGTCCCGGTCGGAACCAACCCGTCCCGGTCGGGACCAACCCATTCCGGTCGGGATGACAGGCCGTCCCGGTCAGGATGATCCCGTCCCGGTTGGGACCAACCTGCTGTAGCCGCACCT
Source organism: Agrostemma githago (assembly GCA_958450325.1). NCBI lineage: Eukaryota > Viridiplantae > Streptophyta > Magnoliopsida > Caryophyllales > Caryophyllaceae > Agrostemma > Agrostemma githago. The sequence goes on from OY288249.1 coordinate 30,981,618, forward strand.
CTTCTTTTCCTTCCTCCTTCATTCTTGTACCCCTATAAATACTTCCCTCTTGTATTGTTTATGTATCTTATCATACCCTAGACTCTTTTAAGCTTCTCTACAACATATAAACCCTAGATTTAGTTCTCCTCTCATTAGTTTAATCTTCCTTTAATCTTTAGTTAATCTTAGTTAATTAGTCTTGTAATTAAGAAGATTCTTGAAGACTCATCCAAGATTGACAACCTTGGGGTTTTATTTGGGTTTCTTATTGATTCAAGTTCTCATCTTTTTCATCCTATTGTAGTGGGTATAATTTCTCTTCTCTTAATCTTTGTTTTATCATCAAGTTTTAATCATTGATTATTGTTTATTGTTCTTGATTGTTCACCATGAATGTTTTGATGTTTATGATGTTGATTTCTCTTTTCATTGTTGTAGTTAGTTTGAATATGTGTGAGTAGTCTCCTTGTGGGTTAGTAGGGGGATTAAGGGTAGATTATGGGTGATTAGGGTTTGATTAGGGGTAAAGGGTGAATCTTTGTTGTTAGTCACATACTTGGCACACCATGTGTTTGTTGAAATGCTTGTTTGAGTTGTAGTGGCCATGCTTCTCATGCTAGTCTTCCTCTACTCACTGTTTGTTTTGTATGTGGTCATGTTGAGGATAGTGTTGAGGATAGTCGTAGTCACGAGAGTGCGGACTAGGGTCTAAGTTGCGAGAGCCCGGACCTACCTCGACATCGGTTTAAGTTGCGAGAGCCCGGACCGATTCTAGCAATTAGGAGACACCTACACCCTTGACCACCCAAGTCACCCTACTACACTTTTGAACCCGACCTAACCCACTTCTTCTTCATATTTGATTCAACTTATTAGTTAGTCATCATTTCTTTAGTTCATTGTTTAGTTTGTGTTTAGTTATCTCATTTAGCCTTGTTATAGCCTAGTTCATTGTTAGTCCAATTCCTTCTTCTCCTCTCATCATAATTCACCAATTATTAGCTCTTTGTGTTTGTTTGGTAGCATAGTCTCGTTTTAGGCCGACCTAGTCTAAACCTTGTGACACCGTCTCCGTGGATACGATCCCGACTTACCCTAACTACCGTTAGGTCTTTGCCGGTTATTATTTGGCGGTGGGGATCCACGACAATTCCCACCATCAATTTGGCGTCGTTGCCGGGGACGGTGCTAGTTTAGACTTTGTTTTCCTAGTTACTTGACTTTGTCTTTGTGTTTGTGTTTTTCTTTTTTCTTTTTGTTACCTTGCTTCTTGTGTGTGTGTGGTTTATTTCTCTCTTGTCTAGTGCCCGAAAAGCACTAGACTTCTCACGTTTGTTCCTAGTCTACAATTTGTGCTTAGAGGTGGTGACTATCTTCTTCTTGCAACTTAGAGTAGCTTAAACGGACGGTTGCTAGCGTGAGAGGTTTCCAACCGGGTATGGACCACGATTTTCGAGCAAGCATGGGGTTTGATCTAAACTCCCCACACATGGAAGCCGATATGAGCTACTCCTCTTCTTCTTTGAACCAAAGCTATGACATGACGTCCTCCTACCATAATCAAGCTTCTTGGGGTAATCAAGACGGGTATGATCTTCCAGGTTATGGAAATGGCTATCAACAAGTGAATGACTATCAATCCTACGATCATGGTGACTATTACTCGAGTTATCAATGTGAACCCACCATGTTCAATCAAGATTCACCTTATGGAGGCCAATACCCCCAAAACCCACCATATTACCCTCCACCCCAACCACAATATGAACCCCATGACCCACAATACTACCAATCACCTCAACCTCACTACCAACAATATGATGCCCCACCCCTTGGGCATCATCAAGATTTTCAAGGAGCTTTACAAGACCCCAATGATCACCAATTGCCCGACATGGAGGTGTTTCAATCGCTTCTTCAATTGCAAAAGAGCAACCAAGAAATGGCCGTTCAAATTCAAAAACAACAAAATGAATTATGGGTCCAAATTCGAAGGGCAAACGAGGCGAGGGATGCTCGATTAAATGCATTATCGGTTCAAACCGTAATGTTTTTATCCCGAACATCACAATTAGATGAAGGGTGCCCACTTGAGAAAGAGAAGCCACCTAACCATGAAGCCGCCGATGTAGTTCCCTTTGGAGGAGAGATTTGCTTTGAAGAACCTCAATCGTCTACCCAAAAAGTGACGAATGAGGATATGACCCTTGGTGAAGACAACATTGGTGAGGAATTGGAGGAGGATAGTGAGTTGGATGGTTTGGTGGAATTTGTGAGGATGTTGGGTGAAATTGACAAGCCCAAGTTGCCTTTGTCCGAGAATGTAGAAAAGCATCAAGAGCCCCTTGTAAGTGAACCAAGCAATGATTTGGGAGAGATTGAAACCGCCGGTGGAAGTTTCAATTCTCCTCTCCAAGATGACGTGGGGACAAGCGATGAAGATAGGGAACCACAACTTGAGGAAAGTGTGGGGGTGTGCAACAAGGAAATGGGGCCAAAGCCATTTTTTGTGCCTCGTTTCTTGGAGATGAAGCTTGCTTGTGATTGGAGGCGATGCTTAGGGAGGAAGAGGTTGGTTAGGCTCGTAGGATGGATAGACCCCGGAGATGACATGAATGATGACGATGGGTCTTGGGATTCCTACTTCTTGCCTCCTCCTTGGAGGCCGTGGAGGTTGGCTAGGCTCGAGCGCTTCTTGGGCCTTCATTATGATGTCGGTAGCGCGTTCGACTTGCTCCTCCATGCCCTTGAGGGCTACAGTTGAAGGAGAGTCCACCATCCTAGGTTTGACGGAGTTCCTAAAGAACCGTCATGTTGTATATTCTCCTCTCCTCTTTAGAGTACTTGTGTTTGTATTGGTGTGATTTTTCTCTTGATTTTTTGTTGTTTTATAAAGCTCTTGTAATTGATTTGGTATTTTGATGAGCGATGTGAGGGAGTGAATTTGATGTGTACTTTGAGTTTATTGTGATAGGTGAAGTGAAGGTGACTCCTAGAAAGGAGTAGTTAGTGATAGAGCTTGGATCGTGAGTAAGGGAGTCGGTTTTTGGGGTCATGGGAGTCATGAAGACCCTTCCCGACTGGGAAGGGTGTGTCGTCCCGACCGGGATGGGGCCATCCCGATCGGGATGAGGGTGCCAAAAATCGAGTCCACTGGAGTGTCATCCCGATCGGGAAGGAGGATTCCCGGCCGGGAAGGGTTTATCAACCCGACCGGGATCATCCATCCCGACCGGGATGATCCCCTACTCCTTTTTGGTGCTTCTTCTTCGACATTTAAGCCCACCCAACCATTGTATGCCCCCACCTAACCTCCCTACCTTCCTTTCTCATATCATACCACCCATGTACCTCATTTACATACCTTAACCTCATTTCCTCCTCACTTTAGACCGATTTTCACATCAAATCCCACCCCCTCGCACCATTACTACCTCTACCATGTGATTCTATCAAGCTTGAAGCGGGATAGCAATGATGAAGACAAGCAAGTGCCTATATTGATCTATGAGACGATGGAGAGAGTGAGTTGCTAACCTATGGTACGACAACTATCCTTTCTTTTCCGTTTTTGTTGTTGCTTGTTTTCCTTTGTTTATTCCCTTCCCCTTGAGTCATGGTATCTTAGTGGCCTTCGAGGCCTTGGTAGTGGTTGCTCCCGACTCTCGATGATGTGACTACATCGAGAGTCATTTTCAAAATCCAAATTTTACAAGTTTTTCACTCTCCCCCTTTTGTTGGATTTAGTCGGATTTAGGCGGAATCCGGGCTAGGTGACGTGATTACACCTAGTCCTCCCCTCCCATTTCCTTTTATTTCCTTCTTTTTATTTCTTCCCCCATCCATATCTTTTCTTGTCTCGGCCCATGGTGACTTGACTACACCCCGGTCGGACACCTCCTACCATTTTCTCCACTTTTATTTATGATTTTTAGCTTTATTTTCGTAGTTTCTTTTCTTTTCTTTTGTGCTCCCATGCACTACGGTCGAGCATGAGGACATTGCTCGGCGTAAGTGTGGGGGAGCGATATTCTATCGTAGTTAGTTTTATTTTCGTAGTTTTTCGAAAAATCTTTAAAAACCCTAAAAATTTGAAAATTTTTCATAAAAATCAAAAAGATTTTCCTTTTGTGTGTTTTCCTTTTATGTCGTTGTATCGTGTATTTGTTGTGTTGTGCGTGTTTTACCTCCCTTTTTCCTTATAAGTTACTTGAATCACCGATAGCTTTGGAGAGCTTTCAAGACTTCTGGTAACATCTTTATCCCTTTTTCTTCTTTATCTCTTGTGGAGTTTGGAGGAGATTGTGATGTTGTGTGCACGGAAGGAGCTTTGTAAAGTTTGGTTGATTTGGTGGCTTGTTTGGAAGCTTGGGGTGGTGTTTGTTCTCGTTGTGTGTTTGTTTTGTTTTGTTTTGTTGCCTTTGGTCTCTTTTTCCTTTCGTTCTTGTCTCGTCTTTGTCTTGTGTTTTGTATTTGTGTCTAGTGTGTAAAAGGTTTTCGAAAACCCGGTTTAGAGGCTAGTGTGAAAGTGTTTACTTTCCCTTCCTAGTAGTATAAATCGAGTCTTGGACTTTAGTCTAGTAGAATGACCCTAAATCAATGATTTAGTTGGTCCTTTACCTTGAGTCCACCTAGCTTACTAGGGATTTACTACGGGATTTGCATTTTGACCATTATGACCACCCACGGTGTGAAAAGGCCTTGGTTACCGAGTCTCGTCCCTTAGGTGACCGTGTTTAGGATTGCTCGACTAGTCCAAGTTTTCCCCTTTTTTGTGGGTTTGAAGAGGGATCGCGACCCCCGACTTACCCATTTACCTACCTCCCACACATATCCACACAATAAGTTGCAATTTATTGAATTCACCCTTTCTTGTCATACAAAGAAATGCCAAAAAGCCAAATCAAGCCAAAAAGGGCAAAGGAAAAGAAAAAGAAAGAAAAAGAAAGAAAGAAAAGAATGAAGAAAAAGAAAAGGCACAAAAGCCAAAAAGAAAATAGAAAAGAAGAAAAAGAAAATGGCATGGGAAAACAAAGCAAAAATGCAAAAAAAGAAGAAAATGCCAAAAGAAAATCGTCTCACAAAAAGATACTAACCCCACAAAAATAAGCCTTTTTCCGATCATTACCGTGGAGAGCCTACCAAAGGACCGAGTCCCTAGGAAGGATGATAGCGGTAATTGTCGGTCTTCCCTCATTTTGCATTTTTTCCACCTTTTTACTTGGACTAGTTAGGCGGTTTCGGGCATGGGACGACCCTCTTGGCTCCTTGCTAAAGGGGGCGGGGTCTCACTTACCTACAGTGTTGACTATCACCGTGGTTCATCCTTTTTCCATCCCGCCGATCGTCCCGTAGTACGTTCTTAGAAGGTTAGGAGGAACCTAGGTAAGTTACCAACGTTTTTGTTGCTTTGTCGTCATACTATTAGGGTTTAGTCCATTTTGGTTTGTATTGCTAGCTCGGGAACGTTGTCACTTGCCTCGAGTCCTAAACCGGTGCTTCTTTCTCCGCTTGTTTGAGGGAAGCGGTATTTCCTTTCTTTTGGGTGCAACCTTTTGTTTGTTTGTTTGTATGTTTGTTGTTTATGTGTTTTTGTGTCCGGTTGCATCCACAGTTTTGTCGCAAGACCCTACTTGCCTTGCGGAGTGCACTTTTCCTCTAAGTGTGCTCGCGTGAGTTGAAAGGGCGTAGGGTGCGCTAATACCCGCTCGGCTAGTTTAGTAGTTAGTTTGTGCTTACTCGAGGGCGAGTAAGGGTTAAGTGTGGGGGAGTTGATAAGTGTAGTATGTAGTGCCTATTTCATAGTGTTTTGGTCCCATTTTCCTTGTGGAATCGCTCCTTGGGAGCGATTTATGGGCTACTTATGTTTCCTCTAGCTCGTTTCAGGTTCCCGAGACCATTCGTGACGAGTTGGAGCGATTCCGACTCAATACATACACTTTTCGGAGCCAATGAAACGGAGGAACGATCACTCGATGCCTTGGATTTGACCCCGAGACCTTGGGACCCAATCCCAAGCCTCCGAGACCCGATCTCGAGTCCCGAGTATCGATGAGAAGTTCATGTGAAGCAAGGAGGAACCAAAAGGATCATATTGGAGGCCTACAAGACTCATCCCCGACGGGTATGCACCTCATCCCGTCCGGGATGAAATGCACATTTGAAGGGGCCACTAACAAGCCGTCCCGGTCGGGACCAACCCGTCCCGGTCGGGAAGACAGGCCGTCCCGGTTAGGATGATCCCGTCCCGGTCGGGACCAACCTGCTGTAGCCGCACCTCTTCTTTTCCTTCCTCCTTCATTCTTGTACCCCTATAAATACTTCCCTCTTGTATTGTTTATGTATCTTATCATACCCTAGACTCTTTTAAGCTTCTCTAAAACATATAAACCCTAGATTTAGTTCTCCTCTCATTAGTTTAATCTTCCTTTAATCTTTAGTTAATCTTAGTTAATTAGTCTTGTAATTAAGAAGATTCTTGAAGACTCATCCAAGATTGACAACCTTGGGGTTTTATTTGGGTTTCTTATTGATTCAAGTTCTCATCTTTTTCATCCTATTGTAGTGGGTATAATTTCTCTTCTCTTAATCTTTGTTTTATCATCAAGTTTTAATCATTGATTATTGTTTATTGTTCTTGATTGTTCACCATGAATGTTTTGATGTTTATGATGTTGATTTCTCTTTTCATTGTTGTAGTTAGTTTGAATATGTGTGAGTAGTCTCCTTGTGGGTTAGTAGGGGGATTAAGGGTAGATTATGGGTGATTAGGGTTTGATTAGGGGTAAAGGGTGAATCTTTGTTGTTAGTCACATACTTGGCACACCATGTGTTTGTTGAAATGCTTGTTTGAGTTGTAGTGGCCATGCTTCTCATGCTAGTCTTTCTCTACTCATTGTTTGTTTTGTATGTGGTCATGTTGAGGATAGTGTTGAGGATAGTCGTAGTCAAGAGAGTGCGGACTAGGGTCTAAGTTGCGAGAGCCCGGACCTACCTCGACATCGGTTTAAGTTGCGAGAGCCCGGACCGATTCTATCAATTAGGAGACACCTACACCCTTGACCACCCAAGTCACCCTACTACACTTTTGAACCCGACCTAACCCACTTCTTCTTCATATTTGATTCAACTTATTAGTTAGTCATCATTTCTTTAGTTCATTGTTTAGTTTGTGTTTAGTTATCTCATTTAGCCTTGTTATAGCCTAGTTCATTGTTAGTCCAATTCCTTCTTCTCCTCTCATCATAATTCACCAATTATTAGCTCTTTGTGTTTGTTTGGTAGCATAGTCTCGTTTTAGGCCGACCTAGTCTAAACCTTGCGACACCGTCTCCGTGGATACGATCCCGACTTACCCTAACTACCGTTAGGTCTTTGCCGGTTATTATTTGGCGGTGGGGATCCACGACAATTCCCACCATCACAAACTATATCTTATTAAAAGAAATGGTAAGTCAATACAAAGGCCTCTTTTTACAAAAGAGCTAAAGAGAGAATTCACCAACGGGTTATACAAATCCATAAATTACATAAATGAAGAAAGAGTAGGATCCACGCTACGCGCTAGCTCACACCCAAAGCCCAGCAGCAACTACCTGTCATGTTATAAACATAACAGCCACGTCAGTGGGGAGTAACTCGGACGTTCTCCCAGCCATATTATATCAGATGGAAAATAATAGTATTATTATATCAAAATACTTAAAACGAGAAAACATTAAAAACGATATAATAAAATATGTTATCGGAGGAAACTTAAAACAATTGCCAACCTGCAAATCAAACCAATCCATAATAATAATCATATTCAAAAATGGCGTTATGGAAATCAATCAGTGCAACAGAATAGACTTTCACTAGGATAATACTCAAACTAGCTTCGAGAACTTAGTCAAAACAAATTAGACTTCGGTCTCTAACTAGGCAACTCAACCATAACAGAACTGCGTGCAGCAAGGTCCTGGTTTAAGTAGTATACACCCCTCCTGGATACAAACCATATCCAGTTCAACCCGACGCGACTTACACGATGCGATATCTAAGTTTAAGGGCACAATGCACACTCTCCTGAACACAAACCGTGCTCAGTTCAACGACCAAATGTGCCCCAAATGGGCACACCGGCTTTATAGCTGATGGCAAAAACGTACACCCTAGATTATTACTCTAACCCACACTTGGCTTTATTCCATAACTCCAAAACAACCATTATTGATATTCAAAAGATATAATCAATATAAATCATATAAGGATAAAATGAATAAATATTTTATATTAAAAAGGAAACTTTCTATAAATAGAAACTTACTAAAAATAGTCTTATAGAAAATACGTAAGATATTAAAATTAGTGAAATGTATAAAATAGCATTTCTAACAAAATTAATATTTTATTATTATCGTCGTTATCGTAACTTTAATATATTTCTAAATTCGTTACTCAAAATATAAATAAAATATAATATCTCAATATATAGTATTTTATAATTAATTAGGAAATCGAGTTAAAACTATAAATTTTCAGAGACGAGATATTTTAAGAAAAACGATATAAAAATTAGTTGAGTCAACGAGTTTTATAAATGAAATGAGATTTATAAAGATTTCAAATTATTTTTAACAAATACATTTTATCAATAAATAATACTGATTTTACTAAAAATAATCAATCGTAGACAAATGAGAAATTATTAGGGAAAATAGTCTCGGCTATAAGTGTAATTAAAACAAAATCGATTATTTTCTTATTTATTAATATAAGTCGTCAAACGAAATTAATTTATTGAACAAGTATAAAAATCTCGATTATAATATAAAAATATGATTTTGAGTGAAAATTATAACTTAACGAAATAAGAAAAAAAATATAAAATCGATATTATTTAGTTACAAGTGTCACGATAACCAACAAAATATTATAACGATCGTAAATAATTAAATTACTAACGATTTATAAAACGATATCGAAAGTCGTAAAATTATTTATAAGACATACGATTTAAAACTAATATAATTAGCAATAATATATAGCTAAAAAAATTAGAAAAACCGAAGTTAAAATATTTACTACATACTACTACTCAAACATACGATATAAAATTGAGTAACGTCCTAAATTTAACTTAAGTAAAAAAAACCGTCGAAGCAATCCCTTAAATCCGTTGTCCAAGCTCCCATCAGTCCAATCGTTGCTCTACGGAACCGCTTGGAGACTCTCACGGGGATCCGAAACACGAAGATACGAAGACAAAGAAGTCTGAATTAGAGGAAGTTGGAATAAGATACGAAGACAAAGGAGTCGGAATTAGAGGAAGTTGACACAGAAAACGTAACCTAAATCATGAACAGGTCAACGAAATTAGGACGATAAAGAAAGAGAGAAACAATAATGTACAGCAGCAGCACCGACAGAAAACGAAGTAGAGACGAATGAAGTTTAGAGAAAACAACGAGCTTCGATCGTAATAACAACAGGTAAGAAACAAGGCACGAGATTAGACGTAACAGATGCACAAACAGCAGGAAAAAGGATGGGACAAACAAAGGGAAAAGAGAAGGGGAAGCAACGTGACAACACAGTAGCAGCAAGATCCGAACTAACAAGGATGAAGGCGGGGAAACCAACGGCAACAACATAACCGACATTAGCCACGAACCATGGCAACAGATACGCGCACAACACAACATTGACAACAACGTTGAAATAGCAGCAGCATCGACATGAATGGAAATAGAAGGAGAAAAGGCAACAACAACAAAACGAACAGCAATAGTAGCAACAAACGCAACAAGTGTACATCAGCAATGGCAGTAGTAGCAGATCAAACAGCGACAACAACAAAAGACGCTAAAAAACAGGACACGGTAATAGCATTACGACAAACTGCAAACCGAAATAAGAAGAAAAAGAAGAGGGCGAACTGCACAGCAAAACGCAGTAGCAGAAACAACAAGGGTAGCAATAACAGCCATAAAATGACTACAATAGACCCCGAAAACAAAACAGGTAGCAAGGCAAGAAAACGACGGGATGAAGGAGGAGAAGAGGGGCTACCTTTGTCAGAGAAATCGAAGCCAAACAGGGAAAACGGTGTTGATTGCAAGGGTGGTGACAAAAGAGCATGATTATCGATTGATGACGGATGATGAGAGGCGGTTGAACAAACACTCACACATCGGGTCAAAAAAAATGGCGACCTAGGTGATGTTGAATTATGACCCGAGAAAAACAGGGGGAAGAACAGATAAAAGGAGTGAAAAGAAAGAAGGCGGAACGTAAGTGTGAAAACAAACAAAAAGAAGAAGGTGAAGGGAGGTGAATGCCTAAAGCGGTGGAGGAGTAATTAAAAAAAAGGAATGGGAAAAAATCAGTAAGTGGGGGAAGAATCAATCATTTCACACAAAAAAAATAATTAAGTGTACGGATTCCGAGAACAAGTATACATTGTATACGGATTGATTAATTGAATCGGGTAGGAGACTAATTCCGTAACGATAAGTTGACTGACCCATGAATCGGGTTAAAACGAGTTAATAAAATTAATAAATAATCGAGCCGAAAATAATAATAATAATAATAAAATGAGTAAATAAATATTCGATCCGAAAACGAAGCTGATTGGGGTCGGCGGCCTGGCACTAATAGCCTGCTAGGCAGGCTCCCAGAGGATTGTCATTTAAGCCCAGAAACCGACTCGGCAAGTAGTCAAAATAGAGAACATGAGCAGGAACAACTAAGAAGAATAACCGACCGCCGGGCCAGCAGGGTGACGCAGCCTGCTGGAGCTTAGCAATCATGGCTCAAAACCCGTCTACCCTCTGGGAAGATCCCCGCAGGCAGAGCAGGGGTCCCCAGGGGCCTTCTCGTCATTTCGCCTAAGGTAATTGGGAGTGGGTGGATGAGAAGACGCCACTTGTCACCTCCTTGTCCACCCATTCTCCTTCTACTCCTCTCTCTTGTGGGAAGGTATAAATACTCTTCCATTTCCCACAAGAAAGAGGTTGGATTTTCTCTCTCTAGAACTCTTACTCTAAAAATTGCTGCCTGGTTTCTCACGAGCTGGGTTTCTTAAGGCATACACGGACTGACTTAGGCATCAGAGAGGGTTTCCTCGGACAACCTCCGTGGCCCTGTGCGCTCTCTGTGCAGGGAGCCTGCCCAATCCGTCGGGAAGGTCCGACTGAAGGAGTAGGTGGAAGGAGAGTGTCAAGATTGATCAGTGAACATTCAGAGCAACACCGAACGATTCGAACCCGAATTCCACGTCGGGTAAATTGATTCCAATACCGGAACAATTTGGCGCCGTCTGTGGGGAAGATCTGGTTGTATCCACGAGTTACCCACAAAAATCAACCATTCCCAATTACAAAAACTAAACCAATCAAGGTAATCATGCCGGAAATCGTTGACGCCAGTGTAGGGGTGGGTCCGACGGTCCCACCGGTGACCCCCCTATACGGCATGCCGCAACCAGAGAGAGCTCCTCCCACCATGACCCTGGGGATGGGAGAAACCGGCCTCCTGGGCATGCCAAATGCCGCTGTAGCACCAGAGTTGGGGGCACACCCTGAACCTGACCCTAGCTCAGATGGTGCAGACAGCCGCCTTCTTCTCTGCAATGCTAAACCAGGAGTTCACTCCTGAGGACCTGGTAGGCAGGGTTGCAACGACCCCCAGGCAGCCTCCCTCAATGAGCAGGGATGGAGCTGGGGGCACGAAGTGAACCGCCGCCAGGAACGCCCAGAGGAAAGCAAGAAGGACAGCTCAAGTATATGCGCAGGTGCAGAGGCGCATCACAACAGGCAGCCAAGAGCCGCCTGCCCAACAACAGGCGTTCTCCATTCACACCACTAAGTCCGCGTCTGGAGGGCAAAAAGGTCTATCCCAGGGATTGCAGGAGCGGATGAGGCACAAGGAGCCTGCATCTAAACGCCTGGGGGAAAAGCAGGGCGGAGTCTTCTCCAGGTTAACACCAGCAGCCAAGGGACAGCCAGCCCCAGGGTTGTCCCAAAGCCTGCAGTCTAGGCTTAACCGGGGGCAGCCGCTTGAGTCCAGATACCACCAGGATGACAACCTCTGCCAGTCTCGGAGAAAACGATCCAGGCAAATCTCCCCTGATACGGAGGATGAGGCAGCGAGCAGGCGGCCACCAAGGCACCGCTCCCCCAGTACGAGGAAACCGATCCCTAGACAATGGGATACTCACGGTAACCAGTCTTGGGAAAGCAGGTCACGAATGGTGGGCAGGCCCACAAAAACTCCTCTTCATCCCGATGTATAAGAATACCCCATCCCGAAAATCAAAATGCCCACCATCAAGTTTGACAGAACCACAGACCCAGAGGATCATCTGGCGGCATTTGAGAGTCACATGGGCATGTATGACGTGGATGACGTAATCTGGAGTAAAATCTTCCCAACCACCCTGGTAGGGCTTGCACAAGGATGGTTCAGGGATCTTCGCCAGGGATCGATCAGCTTCTTTATAGAGTTAGCTGAGGCCTTCCTTGAACAATATGCAGGGAATAAAAGGAGACGACTCACTCGGTTCGACCTCATGACCCTGAAGCAGAAAAAGGGGGAAAGCGTCAGGGAGTACCTAAGGAGGTTTGACTTGTCCTACCAGCAAGTCAGAGAGATTGATGATTCCACAGCTGCCTACGCACTGACAATCTCCCTGCTCCCAGGGGAAATGAAGAATCAGATGATCAGGGCCCAGCCAGAAACCTTGGCCAAGGCCAGAAAAATCGCTGAAGGGTTTATTCTGCAGGAAGAGTTTCACAGCCTGCCGGACACCCCTGCAGGCCAGACAAAGCCACCAGTGGGACTGCAGGGTGGACGCGGCAGAAACGAACCAGGCAAACAAAGAGATGAGGGAGATACCCCCAAGAAGGAGCGCACTGTCTACCAGCCAAGGTTTGACAGCTACACGGCCCTCAACAGACCGAGGGAAGAAATCTTTGAGCTGGAGAAAGAAACAGCAAAATGGAACCGTCCAAACAAGCCGCGCAGCCCAATAGGGGATCCCAAAAAATTCTGCACGTTCCACGATTGCATAGGACACACCACAGAAGAATGCCGACACTTGAAAGACGAAATTGAGAAACTCATAAGAAACGGATGGCTGGGCAACTATGCAGCAAGGAACAAGCCCCAAAAGGAAGCGGCAGACAAACCTGAAGGCTCAGCCCAAAACCGCACAATCATCCATGTAGTGTCAGAGGATGCAGAGGGGCGAACTAGCAGACGAAGCCAGAAAAGGCAAATCCGTGAAATACGGAACCAAATTTGCTACGGCGAGAAGGCGGGAAGTCCAAGAGGCGCTACCCTGAGCATCACCCCTGAAGATGCAGGGAGAATCATATACCCACATAGTGATCCCTTGGTCCTAACTCTTGAAATTAGCAATCATATTGTCAAGAGGTGCATGGTGGACACTGGCGCCTACACAAACCTTCTGTACAAAGACGCCTTTGAGAAAATGAATCTAGAAAAAAGACATCTGAAACCAGCCCCTGGGTCTTTGTACGGGTTCAGTGGGGCAGGTGTACTTCCCATGGGGGTTATCGAATTACCGGTGACATTTGGAGAGGGAGCCGCTGCCAGGAATGTCAGGGCATCATTTGTTGTGGTGGATGCTAAGTCTGCATACAACGCCCTGATTGGCCGAGCCACCCTAGATGAAATCGAAGCGGCTGCGTCGATCAGGGCTCTCACCATAGCCTATGTGACAGACTTTGGCATGGAGGGGAAGGTCCACGGAGATCAAGAGTCAGCCAGACATTGCTACACCGTGGCCCTACAAGCCCACGAGACAGAGAGGAAAGGAAAGCGAAAAGCCGAAAGCTCTCCCAGCAGGGAGGGTGAAATCCCGGCTGCCCGACAAAAATCAGCCCACTTAGAACCTGAAGAGGAGAGCATGCTGGTAGACTTAGAACCAGGGAGTCAGGTCCTCATAGGGGCCGACCTGGAGGAGACCTACCAAAAGGAGTTAATTGCAGTCCTGAGAGAAAACAGGGACGTATTTGCTTACTCTGCGGATGAGATGCCAGGGGTCGATCCGACTTTTATTGTTCACAAGCTGAACGTTAGCCCAGAAGCTCGCCCTGTAAAGCAAAAGAAAAGAAACATGTCCGTAGAGAAAGACACGACGATAAAAGAGGAAATAGACAAACTCTTAAAAGCAGACTTCATTGAAGTCTGTGATTACCCTGAATGGTTGGCAAACGTTGTGATGGTAAAAAAGTCGTCAGGCGCCTGGAGAATGTGCGTAGACTTCACGAATCTTAACAAAGCCTACCCAAAAGACTGCTACCCCCTGCCCAGGATAGACCAGTTGGTGGACGCCACTAGTGGGTATACCACGTTAAGCTTCTTGGATGCGTTCTCAGGGTACCATCAAGTGTACCTCTGGCAGCCTGACAGGATGAAATGCGCCTTCATATCCAGCCATGGCACTTACATGTGTAAGATGATGCCATTTGGGCTGAAGAATGCAGGCGCCACCTATCAGCGGTTGGTGGACAAGGTCTTTGAAAACCAAAAAGGGAGAAATTTGGAAGCCTATGTCGATGATGCGATTGTCAAGAGCAAGGGGGACAAGGAACATCTAACAGACCTGCAGGAAACATTTTCTCCCTGCGATCATACAAGATGAAGCTGAATCCGAAAAAATGCACATTCGAGGTCCGGCTGGGAAGTTCCTGGGATTCTTAGTCAGCTCCAGGGGGATAGACGCCAATCCGGAGAAAATTCTGGCGGTCCTAAATCTCCCGGAGCCTAAGACCATAAGGGACATTCAGCGACTTACTGGCAGGATGGCCGCCCTGGCCCGCTTTATCGCCAGGTCGGCAGACAAGTCCACCCCATTCTTCAAAGTGTTGAAGGGCAATAAGCAATTCAAATGGGAAGATGAACAAAAGAAAGCCTTCGAACAATTGAAGGAACACCTGAAGAAACTCCCTACCTTGGCGAGACCAGTGCCCGGAGAAAAACTGTACCTGTACATTGCTGTCACCAACACAACAGTAAGCGCAGTCATCCTAAGGGAGGAAGCAGACACACAGCAGCCCATCTACTTTGTGAGTCACGCCCTGGGGGCAGCCGAAAGAAACTATCCTTTAATAGAAAAAGCCGCCTATGCAGTCATCATAGCAGCCAGAAAGCTCAGACCCTACTTTGACGCACATCCCGTTGTGGTCCTCACCGACCAACCACTGGAAAAGACATTAGAAAAATTTGAGAAATCAGGAAGACTGCTAAAATGGGCGATCGAGTTAAGCGGGCTAGGGATATCATACCAACCAAGGACTGCCGTCAAGGCACAAGCCTTGGCTGATTTCCTAGCTGAATGTTCCCATTCAGGGGAAGAAGAGCCCCCCCGCCGAAGAATGGATCGTACACACTGATGGATCCTCAACAGCCAATGGTGCAGGGGCAGGCGTTGTACTGACCAGCCCTGAGGGAGTGGATTTTGAGCATGCACTCAGATTCACCTTCCTCGCATCAAACAACGAGGCGGAGTATGAGGCCGTACTCGCAGGGATAAATCTGGCCAAGGCAGCAGGGGCAGAACGGGTCGTACTAGCAACAGACTCCCAGCTCATTGCTAATCAAATTAATGGAGAGTATGAGGCTAGAGATCAGACCATGGCCGCCTACCTTGAAAAAGTAAAACAGGAATTATCAGGCCTAAAGTCCTACGAAATCAGGCAAATACCGCGATCGCAGAATAATCGGGCTGACGCTCTGTCAAAGCTGGCTAGCTCCAGCCTGCAAGACATAAATTGGTCAGTTTGGATTGATGTCATGCATGAGAAGTCCACCATTCCCTGTCAGACAGTCAGCACCGTTGAAGAGAGACAGGAAAGCTGGATGACCCCCCTCGTTCAGTTCAAAAGACACGGCATCCTACCACTTGATCCGGTACAGAAAAGGAAAATTCAGGCCAAAGCAGCCTGGTTCATAATCATTGACGAAGAGCTCTACAAGAAATCTTTCACTTACCCCCTGCTCAGATGCCTAGGGGCGGATCAGGCAGTAGAAGTTCTAGAAGACATCCACTCAGGAAACTGCGGACATCACATTGGAGGGAGGTCGTTGGCCCACAAAGCCCTAAGGGCCGGCTACTACTGGCCCACCATGCTAGCAGATGCTAGGAGCCAAACCCAAAAATGCAGAAAATGCCAACTCTTCGCTCCATCAATCCATGTCCCAGCCCAAGAACTCAGGCCGATTTTATCTCCCATTCCTTTCACCCAATGGGGAATGGACATACTGGGTCCCTTCACCACAGCTACAGGGGGATAAAAATTCCTGATCGTAGGAATAGACTACTTCACAAAGTGGGTCGAAGCTGAAGCAGTCCCAAACATCACCGAGCCGGCGGTCAGGAAGGTCATATGGAGGAACATTATAACCAGATTTGGCCTTCCAAAAGCATTGGTATTTGACCATGGAAGGCAATTTGATAATGACCCCCTAAGAGCCTGGCTGGAGGGGCATGGGATAGCCGTCGCCTATTCCGCCGTCTGCCACCCCCAGACCAATGGGAAGGCCGAGGCTGCAAACAAGCAGATCTTAAACGGACTCAGAAAAATGGTAGA
The DNA here is from genome assembly GCA_958450325.1 of Agrostemma githago. NCBI lineage: Eukaryota > Viridiplantae > Streptophyta > Magnoliopsida > Caryophyllales > Caryophyllaceae > Agrostemma > Agrostemma githago. The sequence goes on from OY288249.1 coordinate 30,998,204, forward strand.
TGACCTCAAGGGAAGATGGGCAGACGAGCTACCAAGCATCCTCTGGTCAATAAGGACCACCAGAAAGGAGTCAACAGGTCAGACACCCTTTGGCCTGCTACCCATCGAAGTACGAATTCCTACCCTGCAATCTCAGCAATACAACCAGGCTGACAACGACGAAGCAATGGCCGAAGCTCTTGACCTGGTCCACGAAGTCAGGGAGGAGGCCAGCACCAACATAGCAGCCTACCAGCAAAGAATGAGAAAAGCGTACAACAAAAGGGTGCGTGAGAGAAGATTTCAGGTAGGCGACCTAGTACTAAGGAAGACACAGGCTGTCGGAAAGTCTAGGGAACACGGCAAACTAAGCGCCAACTGGGAAGGCCCATACCAAGTAACCCAGATCTTGGGAGCAGGCACGTACAAAATCGCCAACCCTGCAGGCCAAGAGTTGAACGCACACTGGAACGCCGACACCCTAAAAAGATACTATGTATAGCTAAGCCTTAAGGAAATCACGTCCATAGGAAAAGATACTGGCGGAGGACGATCAAAAAGAAATGTCGACGACTCCGACCAAATCTTATGTTTTAATGAAATTTCTATAACACTCAAGAATTCATACTCGTTGTCTGTTTAAGCTTGCGCTCTCACACACAAAAGAGTAGGGGCAATAGGGGGAGCCCCCCCTGTTGGCAGAACCAAGAAAAAAGGACACCCCAACAAAAAGCTTTGAAACCGCTACCTATCCCCAAACAGGAAGGATGCAGGCCACACATAGCTAACAAGGACTGGGGGCAATTCTCCCAACCTTGTATAAAAAACGCAAAAGCCCTCCCTGCCGACCTCTGGGCAGGCAGGGAGCAAGCCCCCTGGACTCCAAGCAGAGACCAGGGACAGGCCAGGCTACGCACGACTGACAAGGACTGGGGGCAAATCCCCCAACCTTGTATAAAAAACGCAAAAGCCCTCCCTGCCTGCCTCTGGGCAGGCAGGGAGCAAGCCCTCTGGACTCCAAGCAGAGACCAGGGACAGGCCAGGCTACGCACGAATGACGAGGACTGGGGGCAATTCCCCCCAACCTTGTATCAAAAACGCAAAAGCCCTCCCTGCCTACCCCTAGGCAGGCAGGGAGCAGGCCCCCTGAACTCCGAGCAGAGACCAGGGACAGGCCAGGCTACGCACGACTGACAAGGACTGGGGGCAATTCCCCCCAACCTTGTATAAAAAACGCAAAAGCCCTCCCTGCCTATCCCTGGGCAGGCAGGGAGCAAGCCCCCTGGACTCCGAGCAGAGGCCAGGGATTGGCCAGGCTGCACACAACTGATAAGGACTGGGGGCAAATCCCCCAATCTTGTATAAAAACGCAAAAGAAACAGACTAAAAAGGAAAGGCATTCCATAGCAAAACCCATGAAGGGTAGAAAGTTTTTACAAAATAACTAAGAACAAAGATACGAAAACAAAGAAGCAATAAAAAAATTGAAAGCAAACCCTAGTGAGAGAAACAAAAGCGACTGGCAGCCACCGTGACATTATGGTCCGGGCGTCTCGTTCTAGATCGCCGGAGTTGAGTAACATCACTAGGAGGAAAAATCATCGCATCAACGTGGAGAAGGAGATAGGACGGACTGGTGAAAGTTTGTTACGTAACAAGCCTGATGTGGATACTGTGATCAAGGAAAAATCCATGCAGGAGTTAATGGGAATTCCTCCGTATACTCTGGAAGAGGATGGTATGGGTGTTGTAAATCCTTCGGACGTAAGTTTGGATCAAAATCATTTAAATGATGATGGAGGAGAATGGTTTCAGGTTCAGGGAGGCAAAGCAATAGTGGTACATGATGATCATGATGACTTACTGCAAATTACTGATGATGATGTGCGTGAAGAGATTCAGTACTGGGAGAATGCTGTGTATGGATTCATAGTAGGTGCTAATCCGTATTGGCAGGCGGTGGAGGGTTTTCTTAAGCGTATTTGGAAAAACCACGTTATGGACAAAATTTCTTTTCTTCCTAATGGGGTCTTTCTGGTACGTTTTCAAACTGCTGAGATGCGTGATTTAGTATTGAATGCTGGTGTCTACATGTTCGATAATAAGCCACTTGTTCTTAAAGCCTGGAAACCGGACATTGATCTAGAAAAGGAGGATATTAAGGTAATGCCTATTTGGGCTCGTCTTCATAATTTACCTTTGAAATTCTGGGGATTAGGATTACCTAAGATTGCTGGACTGATTGGGAAATTCTTGAAAAAGGATGAACCAACTGAACAGAAGACAAGGCTGGGGTATGCGAGGGTGCTAATTGAGGTCTCAATAGACCAACAGTTTCCAAAAAAGATATCATTTAAGGATGAGAAAGGAGCTATCGTGGAAATCCCGGTTACGTATGATTGGAAGCCTACGACGTGTTTGGTGTGTAGGAAAATGGGGCATGAAAAAGAAGAGTGTCGGGGGAGAATTATTTCAAAAGATCAGACAATCAAAAAGGTTTGGAGGCCGGTGAAAAAACAAGATAAGTATGAATCAGTTACTAGCCAAGATGAGATCCAGGAAAATAGTGTCGTGAGTGGGAAGATGCCTATGATTGTGACAAGGGGGAGATCAGATACTGTATCAGATATTGAACCACCTGCACGGATCATCTCTTATGTGGATATAGGGGACGGAAACAATGGTAATGGTAAAATGACAAGTGAGGATGGGAGTCCAAAGAGTAAAAGCCCTTCATACTTAGATAAATTACTTGAGACCACTTCTGGTGGTGTGAAGCAAGTTGGCAACAAAACCCTCCACCTATCTTAATGAATATAGGGTTCTGGAATGTGAGGGGGATGAATAGAAGGAAGAAACAGGAGGAAGTTGTTTCATTTATGAAGGGTAATAAGTTAGGAATTTTTGGTATTCTTGAAACTAAAATAAAGCCTAATAAACAGAATTTAGCCATGAATAATGTTTTCAAGGACTGGTGTATCACTACTAATAGTCACATTCACCCTGGAGGTCGGGTGTGGGTATTATGGGATCCTCAAACTTGTGATGTAAATATCAAGAAGTACACTGATAAGCTCATTCACTGTACTATTGTTGAAAGACAGAAGGGGAGACAGTTTGAAGCTACTTTCATTTATGCTTTTAACAAATTGGAGGATAGAGTTCAGTTGTGGGAGGATTTAAGGAAGTTACATTTGAGTATTCAGGGAGCGTGGTGGATGGGAGGTGATTTTAATTGCGTCCTAAGTCCTGATGAACGATTAGGAGGGGGATTCAATTGGAATGCAGCTCAACATTTTCAATAGTGCATTGATCAGATAGGAATGGTGGATTGTCCTGCTCGAGGGGCTTATTATACCTGGACAAACAAGCAACCTCCAGAGTCTCGAGTATACAGTAGACTAGATAGAGCGATGGCAAATCAAGAATGGTTGGATATGTTTGAGGGATATTGTGCGAATTTCATGCCAGAAGGCTTATTTGATCATAACCCTTGTGTCATTTCTGATATCCCAATGCAACAAAGGGGCAAAAGATCTTTCAAGTATTTTAATATGTGGAGTCAAGACACAGATTTTACTGAAATAGTGAGAAATTCTTGGCATCAACCTGTTGTTGGTACTCTGATGTACCAGTTTGCAGTGAAGCTAAGAAGACTTAAAATTCCTCTGAAAGAATTGAACAACAAAAATTTCCATGCAATTGATAAAAGAGCAAATATAGCACATGTGAAATTATTGGACAGTCAGAAGAAATTGCGTGAAGATCCTATGAACCAGAGTTTGATATTGACAGAGATGCAGGCGGTAGAACAGTTCAGGGTCCTTGACAAAGCGAGATGTAGTTTCTTAAGTCAAAAAGCTAAAGAACATTGGATTAAAGAAGGGGATTCTAATACGGCTTTCTTTCATGGTTCTCTTAAATCAAGAAGAATGCGTAATGGAGTCTCGATGATCGAAGATAGAGAAGGGAAGGAGTGTAACAACACTGAGGATATTCAAAATGCTTTCCTTACTTACTACCAGATTCTACTTGGAAGCAGGACAGTTTCTTTGCCTGTCTCTAATAAGGTTATGCAGATGGGACCGAAGTGCTTAGAGGAACACCATGCTATGTTACAGGAGCAGGTTACGGATGATGAAATTAAAAAAGTCCTTTATAGTATACCGAATGATAAGGCTCCAGGACCGGATGGGTATACCAGTCAATTTTTCAAGGATACTTGGTCAGTAGTTGGGGAGGATTTCTGTGCCGCTATTAAAGATTTTTTCCTCTCAGGAAAGCTTCTCAAGCAACTGAATACTACGAACTTGGTTCTTATTCCAAAAGTTGATCGTCCAAAATCAGTACTTCAGTTCCGTCCTATTGCGTGTTGCAATACTTTATACAAATGCATCTCAAAGATTTTGTGTAACAGATTGGCTAAGGTTCTTCCGGATATCATATCTCCGGTCCAAGGTGGATTTATTAAGGGAAGAAGTATAGTGGAAAATATCCTCATTTGCCAAGACTTGGTTAGACTATACTCTAGGAAGGTTGTCTCACCTCGTTGCTTGATCAAAATGGATATGCAAAAGGCATATGACACTGTAGAGTGGGACTTCCTTAAACAGATGATGGAGTACCTTAATTTTCCACAGGATTTCCGCAACTTACTGCTACAATGTGTGCGCACAGCATCATTTTCTTTAAGTATTAATGGAGATTCTTTTGGATTTTTCCATGGTAAGAGAGGATTGAGACAAGGGGATCCCCTTTCTCCCCTCTTATTTACTATATGCATGGAATACTTGACGAGATTGCTTCAATACACTACTTCTAATGAGAAGTTTAGCTTCCATCCGATGTGTAAGCCTATGAAATTGACTAGTCTGATGTTTGCCGACGATCTTTTACTCTTCAGTAAAGGAGATACTCAGTCTATGATGATTCTGTTACGCACTTTTGCTACATTTTCAGCAGCCACGGGTTTAAAATTCAGCCCAGGCAAGACTCACATATATTTCAATGGAGTCAAGCCTTCAGACAGGCAGGATATATTGGCGATTTCAGGATGTGCTGAGGGCAAGTTGCCATTTAAATATTTGGGTGTCCCTATCAAGAGCTCCCGTCTTACGATCATTGACTGCTTGCCTCTGATTGATTCAGTCACTAGGCGAATCAGAATGATTGGAGCGAGGAAGTTGTCATACATGGGAAGACTGATACTAGTACAGTCTGTGTTTAGCACGCTGCATCAGTATTGGGCGAGTATTTTTCTCATACCCAGTGGAGTTATTAAGAAAATTGAAGACATATGCCGTAAATTCCTCTGGGAGGGAGCGACCTGTTACACTAGAGTTCCACTAGTGTCATGGGAGAAGGTTTGTGTACCGTATGAAGAGGGCGGATTGAACCTAAGACAGAATTGTCATTGGAATAAGGCAGCAATTGGGAAAATGACGTGGTGGATTCTTAATCATCCGGATAAATTATGGGTGAAATGGGTGAACTCGGTTTATTTAAAGGGAGAACAATGGTTGAATTACAGTCCTACAACGAACTCAAGCAGGGGTTGGAGAAAGATATGTCAGGCGAAAGATGTGTTCAAAGAAGGATACACTCGAGGGGAGTGGAATAATCAGTGCCAGTATACTGTTTCTAGGGGGTATAACTGGTCAAGACTAAAGCGGGAGAAGGTGGACTGGGCACGCCTGGTTTGGAACAAATGGTCGATCCCTAAACATAGGTTCGTTGCTTGGTTGTATCATCAGGGAGGTTTAAGAACTCGAGACAAGCTGCATAATTTACAGGTTATAGATGAAGCGGATTGTTGCTTGTGTGCGAATACTGTGGAAACCGCAGCTCACCTGTTTTGTCAATGTGATTATAGTAAGAAATTACTTCTGAATGTTGAAAAATGGGTTGAAAGCCGAATGAATTTGACGTTGAACGTCAACTGGAGATTACAGTTAAGGGGATCGAAAATGAAAAGAGGAATAGTGAACGGGGTGATCAATGCGTGTGTATATCATATTTGGATGCAGCGAAATCAGAGTAGATTGGAGTATATGATTACGAGACCTGATATCCTTACCGAAAGGATTAGAAAAGAACTCCAAATGTATTTCCGAGGAATTAGGAAAGGGAAATTAAGTACGAGGGACTCAGAATATGTAACTAGAATCATAGCTTTTTGTATATGATTTTTTGATTTATATATATACTTACCATTTAACAAAAAAAAACTAAGAAAAAAGATCCGGAAGAACAGATATTACAGACAGCTGGCAACAACAAAGGCTCAGCGTAGAAAGTAAAGCTATTACAAGAAAGGATAAGCATCATGGAGCATCCTGGCTTGGGCCAGCAGCTGCCTCAGGTGGTCTGGCCGCCCGAGCCTCATTCTTAGCAGAGTAGAGGCTCCGGAAAGCCTCTTCATCAAAAGCTGGGAACATTTCCCCAATCACCTCCATCATCAACTCCAGGGAAGAGTTGGCACCACTCACGAAGCTCGCATCCACTGCAGCCTCGGTCTCCTCTGCAAGGGTCTCTTTCTCTTTCTTCCACTCTCCCTTGGCCTGCTCAAAAGCCGAGTCGGCTCTGGACAATTGCTCCTCCAAGTCAGCTACCTTTCCTTTCAGATGCCCCATCTCAGCCAGAGATAGGGTACCCCGCTCCATTGACAAACGGCTCTCCTTCAGATCAGCTTCCAGCTTGGCTACTTCCTCCACAGCTCTCTCTCCCTGTAGTTTCCACTGACCAGCCTGGTTCTTTGCCTCCTCCAGCTCACTCTCTTGCCTCGCCAACTTATCTTTTAAGTTGTTTATCAAAGTTATGTCCCTCTCCACCATGGCTAGGCGGTCAGGAGGAGGAGCCCCTGGTGTGACGGTCAATTCTTCATCACTCAGACGGCTGAGAGCCGCCAGCTCGGCCGACGCCAGAAAAACCCTGGAAGTGCGCTGGATAAAAATATTGGAGCACCTGGTGAGAAGTTGAAGTCACTGACTTGGTAAGGCGGTCAGCCAAGACGACGCCTGAGTCGGAAAGCAGGCCCGACACATCCACACTATCACCAGCGGTATAGTGAAACTCAGTGTTCTCCTCCAGAAAGGGAACGTTCGGAAGTTCACGTGCAGGGCGCTTTGCTTCAGGGGAAGCAACATCCGCCTCCAGATCTACCACATCAGCTCCCGAGGGCTCCCTACCCCTCTTCTTCCTCGGCTCCAAAGGGACACTCTCCCCAGTCCCCTCTGAATTCACAGGGTGCGACCCCTGAGAAGTTCGGGGCCTGAGTGGAGAGGCGCCCTGCTTCTGACCGGGCGAAGGGGTGGCCCCTGAGGTGACCTCAGCCTCCCCTTCATGAGTACTTGGGGAAGGGGTCGTCGGCTTTGCTGATGGCAAACGAGGAGGGAGAGGCAGCCTCCTACCAGCAGCGAAATCCTTTACAAGCTTCATCAGGCTTTTCTCCCCTTTCTTGAAATTTGAAGGGAGAGAAGGGCGCTTCGAAAGGATGACAAACTCCTCACTCAAACCTAACCTCCTAACTTGCTTCCTTGTCCAACGACGAGAAGCGAAGTCTGCAAGAGAAGAAAGGGCAGTCAGTTAAAAAGCAAAAGAATAAAAAAAAAATCTCAGAAAAATCGCGCCAGCAAGAGCCCCCTAGAACTACCTTCACGGCTAGTGATTAGGCCCAATGGGAGCAAATACTCATCTGTTGCTATGAGCTCAGCATGGGGGAGCCAGAAAGCATGGCCAAAGGAGCCGGATTTATCCACAATTATTTCAAACTTCTCGACTAAAGCCTCATCCTTGGCACTCAGCTTTACTTCCAGGGCCTTCCCCCCGACGCCTGGGTGGTATTCTTCGCGGGTCTCCATGCGGGTATGGACGTGGTTCCTAAAATGCCTAGGAATCTTCCACCCTGACGCGCTGTGTACATACACGAAGTTATTTTTCCAGTCTTTCAGGCTGCTCAGAGCCGGCCAGACCAGGGCATACTTCTTTTGTCTCTGCAAAGACCAGTAACCAGGGGAACCATCCCCCCCAGACGAGGATACCATTTGAAGGCCGACCATGAAGCGAAGGGCATCAATGGAAGGCTCCTCGCCATGTAAAAGACAGGTCCAAGTGTAAGCAATCAAGGACCTGATGGTTGAGGCGGTCAGCTGAGCTATAGCGACATTCATCCTCCTGAAAGCCTCCTCCAGGAAGGGATGAAGTGGAAATTGCAGGCCAAATTCTAAAGCCTTGTGATAGACAGCCACACAACCCTCTGGAGGGCAGCACACCGTGTCCTTTTCCCCCGGAACTACGACAGTGTACCCCTCCCCAAAATGATAGAATTTCTCAATTTCCACGGTAGCATTGCTTTCTAAGATCAAGTCCCTATTCTTTGCCTCGGGGTAGGTATTTAAGGGAACTAAGTATTTCTTCTTATCCAAATAGTAAGTTTTCCCCCTCTCCCTACGGATGAGGGGGCCGGCAATCCTGGAAGGGTCTATTTCCAGGGCCTCATCATCAGAGTCGACAACGTCAAAAGGAGCGGGTTCGGGTGATTCAGCACCCTCCCCCCTGTTAAGACCCACCTCTTCCCTGGGTCCAACCCCAGAAGAGGAGGCTAAATCGCGCCTATCCCTGTCTCCACCTTCATTCCTCCCAAGTAAAGAACCAAAAGAAAAAGCGCGGACTCGAGACATATTGGGTATGAAGAAAAGAACCGATGAAAGGGAAAGAAGACGAAGATGCAAAGAAAGATTCTAACCTAGAAACTCGGTCGTCGCCGGAAAATGTGACAGTAAAACGCTTCTTGATCTCACAAAGTCCTCAGCAATGAAGACGGTTCGAGAATAAGAGAGAAGTTTCGAATTTCAAAAGTGTAAAAGAAAGAAATGAAAGGGGAGAGGGACTTATATAAGGCCCAGGAAGCCTAAAAGGCCACCTCTCTGACAAGACGTCCCTAATAACCTACTCCACGTGTCACACGCTGAACACAAGCTGCTCACCCCTTCCCAAGAAGGGCCTCGAAAAGGCAAAAAGTGTCAGAGGAATAGTCGAATGGCAACGTCATCCCCGCAAAAAAAAAAAAAACAGAGAAAAGAGAATAGCCAAGCCGCTCGGATTTTTTTCATTAGCCTTAATAGAAAACGGGCAGGTTACATATCATGCCAGGCAAATAAAAAATATACATAAGAAAATACATAAAGAGCCTAAATTTCCGGCTCGACGCCCCTGTGCCCGGCTAAGCAGGCCTAATCATCATCTAAATCTGGAGAATGGTCTCCAGGGCTGCTTTGACCCTCGATGTCCGACCCCCAATCCCAGTCTGGGGAGTCCTTGAAAGGGTCATCAGGGAGTCCATCCTCATCCCTGTTGCTCAAACAGCCAAGACCCTCACTGTCATCGGAGTCTCGGCTACTGTCATCCTAATCCCTGCCATAGGGAACAGCTTGGGATTCATCACAAGTACGACAACCTGTTCTCTTCACAGGAGAAGAGGGGCCTGACCCCAGGGAAGAATCTGCGTCAGAGCAGTCGGGGTCAAATTGTTCAGGATGCAACCACGGGAAACATTCGTGGCATCCCCGATCAAAGCACCCACCTCCCTAAGGACAGCGGCTAAATCTGGAAGCAGCAGGGGGCGAAGATCTCTTGGGGCGCTTGCCCGCCCTGATGGAAGCTCTCCGACCACTCCGACGAGGGTGTGGCCGTGAACGTCGGCTGCGGCAGATGGCCCGGTAAGCCGCCCGAGCGTACCGGAGTCTCCAAAATCCTCTAAAAAGAAAGGTAACAGTACGAACCCCTTGGCGGGTAACGGACTTTTTGATCCAAACCATAATTCAACAAAAGAGAAGTGGAAGGATTGAAGATGAGTTAAACGAAAAATGGCAAGGAAAGCTGGAATTTATACAAGTGAAACGCAGCATTAAATGGTGTCCCAACCGCCCCGGAAGGGGAAACCACCAATCACAAAGCCTTCACGTCTCCCAAAAATCCACCGACCAAAGAAGGGTAATCATTACAAGAAACCCCTCAACTCTTTGCATACTTGACACAAACTGCGCTTCATTCCTCGGGAAAATACCAAGCATTAAATGTTGCAGCAAAAGTGGAAATAAGTCAACCTCCCTCCAAGTAGAAGTCGCCAGCCGGAGGGAAGCCTTGCTTCCCCCCAGCTTGCGAGGGCCAATTTATTGGGGTCGGCGGCCTGGCACTAATAGCCTGCTAGGCAGGCTCCCAGAGGATTGTCAATTAAGCCCAGAAACCGACTCGGCAAGCAGTCAAAATAGAGAACATGAGCAGGAACAACTAAGAAGAATAACCGACCGCCGGGCCAGCAGGGTGACGCAGCCAGCTGGAGCTTAGCACTCATGGCTCAAAACCCGTCTACCCCCTGGGGAGATCCCCGCAGGCAGAGCAGGGGTCCCCAGGGGCCTTCTCGTCATTTCGCCTAAGGTAATTGGGAGTGGGTGGATGAGAAGACGCCACTTGTCACCTCTTTGTCCACCCATTCTCCTTCTACTCCTGTCTCTTGTGGGAAGGTATAAATACTCTTCCATTTCCCACAAGAAAGAGGTTGGATTTTCTCTCTCTAGAACTCTTACTCTAAAAATGGCCGCCTGGTTCCTCACGAGCTGGGTTTCTTAAGGTATTCACGGACTTACTTAGGCATCGGAGAGGGTTTCCTCGGACAACCTCCGAGGCCCTGTGCGTTCTCTGTGCAGGGAGCCTGCCCAATCCGCCGGGAAGGTCCGACTGAAGGAGTAGGAGGAAGGAGAGTGTCAAGATTGATCAGTGAACATTCAGAGCAACACCGAACGATTCGAACCCGAATTCCACGTCGGGTAAATTGATTCCAATACCGGAACAGAAGCTTATACAAATAAATAGACGATGAAATAGTGTTTCCCGATAAATAATGGATTTTCGATAAAGTGATTTAAATTGATTTCTCGAGGAAAGAAAATAAATATTTTGACGAAACTTAAAATAAATGAGTTTCGAGCTTAATATATATAGATAAAAAGAATTTAGAATTTAAATCGTCGAAATAGACTTTCGATAAGAATTAGATTAAATGAATCGAAACAGAAATAAAGATATGTTTTAAATATAAGAAGAGTTTCTGAGTCAAATAAAATTTTAGGAGTTTGAAACGATTAAACGATAAATTCGTTTTATAATAATTTTAAGAATTACGAGTTAAATCGTAAACAAAAATATGAATATGAACAAAATTTTAATTAAATTTAATTTATAAAATCGGGGGTGTTACATAGTTGATATTATGTGGCGTATTAGTAATAGTTGTTTTTTTGTGGTGTTTTGACGTGTCGTCATCTTTCGGGATAGTCGGATTTCAGATGCTTGATGTAAAGGCCTCGACAAAGGCTCGATTTAACCAAATTTTATTGTTAATGAGAAGCACATTATTATTATTTTTTTGAGTGGCTCGCAACTCGATTCTTCATTTTGCTCGGAGTGCCCTTTCGGGTTTTCACTCCGTTCTCGGCTCACCGTATATATATATAAATATAAATGGGATCAAGGGAGTTGGTGGTGGATTGGGAAGTTGGAAAGTTATATTTGTGTCCATTGATCATGGTTAAATGGATGACTTAGATGGAGGGAGTTGTATTAAAAAAAATAAAGAAAGACAAAGGGTTGTTATTGACAGCAACAGTAGCAGTAGCAACAACAGTAGTAGCAGTAGTAGTAGCAGCCCCCTCTCACACTTCAATCACGCCAACATCTCTCAACACAATTCAAACTAATTTATTTCTATCACCCAAATTATTTCTACTCATTAAATCACACTCTCTCTACATGCTTCATAATTTAAATATTTTGTCTTCATAATTTTTTTAAAAAAATTTAACCCCAAATTCTTCAACCTTCATTCATCTTCATCTTCAAATTTCATTCATCCCACAAAAAAATAAACAACTTCATCTTCAAACTTCATTCATCCAACAAAAAAATCTTCATTCTAAAAAAGAACATTAAAAAAGAACAACTTCATTCATCCAACAAAAAAACATTCTAATTTATATGTTCTAGTTAGAATATTATTTTGATTTACTGTAAAACCATTTTAATTAAAAAACGAACAAGTCATTTAGTGCGTAATGTTCTTACAGAATTGCAAGGTCACACACTTTCAGTTGTATAGTCACACTCATTATGTTGTAGAATCACACAGTTGTACACTCATTGTAGTCACATATTTAGTTTTATAGTCACACTCATTATGCTGTATAGTCACACTCGCTATGTTGTAGAATCACCCAGTTGTAGAATATCTTGGGATTAAGGTATCATGGGTTTAATCATCTTAATCTTAATGCTTGTTTTATTTTTCATACATTCTTTTTTATAATATGGATGAATGGACGACTGTGACTTTCCTCAGTAACAACATTCTAAAAAAAACAAAAGTATTAATCACATACAAAAGTATTTAAACCAACCTCATCTTCAAGCTTCATTCCTCCAACAAAAAAAAATAATTTCTTCATCTTCAAGCTTCGTTCATCCAAAAAAACAACTTCATTCATCCAACAAAAAAACATTCTAATTAATATGTTATAGTTGGAAATATTATTTTGATTGACTGTAAAAACATTCTAATTAAAAAAAAGAACAACTCATTTAGTGCGTAATGTTCTTGCAGAATTGCAAGGTCACACACTTTCAGTTGTATAGTCACACTCGTTATGCTGTATAGTCACACTCGCTATATTGTAGAATCACACGCAGCTGTAGAATACGTTGGGACTAAGGTATCATGCGTTTAATCATCTTCATGCTTGTTTTATTTTTCATACCTTCTTTTTTTGGTATTTATAAAATTATTCATCTTCATTACCCAAAAAAAATGAAGATTAATCACATAAAAAAGTATTTAAACATTCATTAAATATTAAAATTCCATTCATGTTGGTTTTGTTTTATAGTTGATTTCATGTTTGTAAGGAGTGTGACTATACAATATGGCGAGTGTGACTATACAACATGGCGAGTGTGATTATACAAATATGACCACTTTTGGCTACAAACCAATTGGTGCACAGATGCGTGATTTTAAAGGTGAAAAGATGAGTGATTTTGCTATAGACCTCGCGTGATTACGAAACCAGGAAATAGCGATGAAAATATATTTACATTAGAAAAAGTCCATCATTTTCATATACTACGTCAAACATAAAAACATTCTAACCTAGCGAACATCATTTACATATAGTACGTCCATCTTAAAGAAAACATTTTATCCCATACAAACACTCAAGAGCTTAATGGTGGTCTCCAGTACGTGCGCAACAATACGTTGTCCAATTACGTGGTCGGTCGCTGTATCTTCCACAACCTTCTTCTTTCCACCGCCCCTTTTACCAACATTCTTCTTTCCACCAGCCATTTCGATGCGACAAAACACACAATCAATCTAAATCCCACAATGAATATGACTGTACAACTGAATATGTGACTACAATGACAGTACAACTGCGTGATTGTACAACATAATGAGTGTGACTGTACAACTTTAAGTGTGTGACTATACAACATAATCAGTGTGATCCTACAACATGATGACTGTGATCTTACAATATAACGAGTGTGACTATACAACTTCAACTGTGTGACTATACAACATAATCAGTGTGATCCTACAACAGTGTAAATATACAACATACTGACTGTGATTGTTCTACAACATAACGAGTGTGACTATACAACTTAAACTGTGTGACTATACAACCTAATATCTGTGATTATACAACTATAGTATACTTATTTATACTTCAATCATCATTAGCAAAGATGATTACATGTAATCCCCTAGAAAATCTAACGCAATACAGTGGCGGAAACACTGTAGAGTTGGGATTAAATCACACTGACAAACTATATCTTATTAAAAGAAATGGTAAGTCAATACAAAGGTCTCTTTTTACAAAAGGGCTAAAAAGAAATTCTCCAAACAGGTTTATACAATTCCATAAATTGTGAATGAAGAAAGAGTAGGATCCACGCTACTCGCTAGCTCACACCCAAAACCCAGCAGCAAAGCCTGTCATGTTAAAAACATAACAGCCACGTCAGTGGGGAGTAACTCGGACGTTCTCCCAGCCATATTATATTATATGGAAAAAAATAATAGTATTATTATATCAAAATAGTTAAAATAGAAAACATTAAATGATATAATAAAAATAAGCTTTCGGAGAAAACTTGTAAGATAATGGAACAATAAAATCAGAACAAGTTTTCAGAAGGAAACTTGAAATATTTGCCAACCTGCAAACCAAAATGTATCGATAATAATAAAAATATTCAAAACGGCGTTATGGATAGGATTAGTGTCGACGGCTAGACTTTCACTAGGAGAATACTAAAAACTAGTTTCGAGAACTTAGTTCAAACAAATCAAACTTCGGTCTCTAACTAGGCTACTCAACCATAATAGGACGGCGACTTATGAATGCGTGGCCCTAGTTTAAGATGATATGTACACTCCTCCCGAGCACCATAAATACTCAGTTCAACCCGACGGCGTCTTACACTGCGAGGCACGAGTTTAAGGTCAAAATGTTCACACACTCCCGAACACCATATATGCTCGGTTCAACAACTAGTGTGCCCCATAAAGACACACCAGCCTTATAGTTGATGGCAAAAACGTAAACCCCAGAATGTATTACTCCAACCCCACACTTGTCCTTATTCCATAACTCTAAAACAGCCATTATCGATATTCAAAAGATATAATCAATATAAATAATATGAGGATAAAAGAAGTAAACATTTATATTAAAAGGGAAACTTTATATAAATAGAAACTTACTAATTTTAGAAACTTACTTAAAACAGAAATCGTCTTATAGAAAATACTTAAGTATTAAAATAAGTGAAATGTACAGAAATAGCATTTCTAACGAAATTAACATTTTATTATTATCGTCGTTATCGTAACTTTAATATATTTCTAAATTCGTCACTCAAAATATAAATAAAATATAATAAGTCATTATATAGTATTTTATAAATAATTTAGGAAGTCGAGTTAAAACAATAAATCTTAGAAAAGAGATATTTAAGAAAAACGATATCAGAATTAATTGAGTCAACGAGTTTTATAAATGAAATGAATTTTATAAAGGTTTCAAATTACTTTTAAGAAATAGCTTTGATTTATAAATAATACAAATTTTAATAAAAATAGTCAATCGGAAATAAATAGGAAATTATTAGTGAAAATAGTTTCGACTAAAATGTATTTAAAACTAAATCGACTATTTTCTCGTTTATTAGCATAAATCGTAAAACGAAAATTAATTTATTAAACAAGTATACGAATCTCGATTATAATATGAAAGTACGATTTTGAGTAAAAAATTTATAAATTAACGAAATATGACGAAATATGAAATCGACATTATTTAGTTACTAGTGTCACGATAACCAACAAAATATTATAACGATCGTAAATAGTTAAATTACTAGTGATTTATAAAACGATATCGAAAACTTGTAAAATGTTTCTAAGGTACACAATTTTAAAATAATACTATTAGCAAATAATAAATAGCTAAAAATTAGAAAACCGATGTTAAAATATTTACTACATACTACTACTCAAACATACGATATAAAATCGAGTAACGTTTTAAAGTTACCTCAAGTCGATAACCGAACGCTCATGTACTTGCCCTTCTTGATGAGTCCAAACTCCAAGCGTTCTTAAACTTGTCTTTCGAAAGGACTTCGAGGCTCCAACGGAAATCGAGACAAGAGAAATAGAAACACAAAGAAATTGGAATAAGGATTGTAAGAAACGAAAGACAAGAACGATAGAATAGAATGACGGAAAATAAGGCTCACGAATCAGGAAAGCAAAGAATCGATGATGGAAAAGAGACGGACAACAATAGAGAGGGAACAATACAACATTGAGGGAAGATGAATGAAGTAGGATGACAGAAACGAGCCGCAACCAAACGACCTCAACGCATAACAGCAACAATAACGAAGCACGGTGCGAAACGATTCTTAACAAAAGCACAACCGTGAAAGCAGCAGAGGCAACAGTAACACGTAACACCGACAGTACAGTAGGGATGACAGCAGGCAACACGAAACCAAACAGCAACGGCAGTAGACAGTAGCACAATATATCAGTAAGACGACCACATCCAATAGCATCAGCAACGTGCACATCTAAGACGACGCGAGACGACAAGTAACGGTACAGTACACAGCAGCAGCGAGAGTAGCAGCACGAGAACTAAACCGAAAAGAACTAAAATCGAATTCGAGCCAAAAAGACAGTAGCAGTAGCCGAGACATCAGAATAGAACGAAGAAGAAGAAGAAGAAGAAGAAGAAGAAGAAGAAAAGAATAACAACAAAACGCAGCAGGCGACACTAACAGCAATAAAACGACAGCGGCAGCATCAAAAACGTGCAACAACAGTAACACCGAACAACAATAGTGACAGAAAACAGAGAAGACAAGGGGAAAGAAGGAAAATGGAAGAGTAGATGACGAAAACTGAAGGCTTACGAGTTCAGGCAGATCGTCGGAGTCAGAATCGAGGAGAAAGGAACAGTCATGGCAAAGTAAAACGATCAGTAAAGGGGCATAGCAGCAGAAGCACAGTAACGCAGCAGAGACAAAGGGCAGAAGAAGCATGAAGCAGAGAATGGACGGAAATAGAGGCGGTGTAAGGCGTGAAGGAGAAAAGGGGCGATAGATGGTGTTGAGGAACGAAGAAGAAGGAGATGGAAACATAAGGGAGGACAAGAGAAGCAAGCGGTGGGAAAGCAAGAGGTAAAATAGGGAGATGAATGATGAAGAAATGGAACGGTGGACAAAAAAAAACTGAAAGGAAGAGGGGAGTGAAGCGGTGAACACAAAAAAATAAAGAAAAGGGAATGAATCACTTGGTTTAAGTGGATTAAAATATATAAATGTGAGGATTGGAAGACGGGATTAGAACTTAACCGATATTAAGACAAATAGTTGACTACGAATTAAAGTCGAATTAATAAAATAATTGGGTCGGCTAAATAAAAAAAAAAGTGAATAAACTTTTCTCGAGATACAAATAATTATTTGAGACAAAAAGGAAGTTTATAAAAATAAATAATTAGACGATGAAATAATATTTCCTGATAAATAATAAATTTTCGATGAAGTGAATTAAATTGATTTCTCGAGGAAATGAAATAAATATTTTGACAAAACTTAATATAAATGAACTTTGAGTTGAAAGTAGAAATTCGAGCTTAAATATAAATAAATAAACAAATAATTAAAATTTAGAATTTAAACCGTCGAAATAGATTTTCGATAAGAATTAAACTATTTGTATAAAATAAACCGAAACAGTAAAATATGTTTTAAATATAAGAAGTGTTTCTTAGTCAAACATGATTTTAGGAGTTTGAAACGATTAAACGTTAAATTCGTTTTATAATAATTTTAAGAATTAAGAGTTAAATCGTAAATAAAATAAAAATACGAATACAACTTTAATTAATTCATTTTATAAAATCAGGGGTGTTACATTACACACACTAATCATTGCAAGAATTTGTGTGATTCTACAATATAATGAGTGTGACTATACAACATCAACTGTTTGACTATACAACCTAAAGTGTGTGACTACAAAACTGAAACCGTAAAATGGAAAATAAAAGCCATACAGTTCATTATATTTCAATAATCATTAGCAAAGTCACATTCATAATTAGAATGATGATTATACCTACGAATCAGAGCAAATTATTTAAACATTCATTAAATATTCAACCTTCATTTTTTCTTTGTGGATGATGAAGATGAATAATTTTATAAAATACCAAAAAAATGGGATGAAAAATAAAACAAGCATGAAGATAACCAAAAAAACAATCATCTTCATCTTCACGCTTGTTTTATTTTTCATACCTTTTTTTTGTATTTTTAAAATTACTCATCTTCATTATCCACAAAAAAAAAAATAAAGGTTGAATATGGATGCATTAAATATTCAACCTCCATTCATCCATATTCAACCTTCATTTTTTTTGGATAATGAAAATGAATAATTTTATAAATACCAAAAAAAAAGGTTTGAAAAATAAAAACAAGCATGAAGATGAAGATGATTAAACGCATGATATCTTAATCCTAAGATATTCAACAGTTACGTGATTCTACAACATAGCGGGTGTGACTATACAGCATAATGAATGTGACTATACAATTGAATATGTGACTACAATGAGTGTACAACTACGTGATTCTACAACGTAATGAGTGTGACTATACAACTGAAAGTGTGTGACTTTATAATTCTGCAAGAACATTACGTACTAAATGGCTTGTTTATCTTCATCTTCATCTTCAACATCTCCATCTTCAAGTTTCATTCATCCCACAAAAAAATAACAACTTCATCTTCAAGTTTTGAAAATGAAGTTGTTCTTTTTTTTGTGGATAATAAAAGAAACATGAAGATGAAGATGATCGATGAAGATGATCGAAGTTATGAAAAATAAAGGTATGAAAAATAAAATAAGCATGAAGATGAAGATGATCGAATATGCATAAACATACCTTGGTATGATGATCGGAGTTACGACAGAGTATGTTCTGTTAAAATCGGAGTTGTTGAAGGAGTATGGTCGGAGTTGTTGACGGAATATGGTCGGAGTTATTAATGGAACTTATTTGATGGGGGGTTTGTTAGAGAGAGATTTTTGTTGTTAGATGGAATGTGAGTTTGGTTGAGGAAATGAATTCAAAATAAGAGATTGGAAAGGGTAATAGGTGAGAGAAGGGAGGAGAGAAGTAATGAGAGTGATTGATTTGGGTGAGGGGAAGGTTGGCAAACTTTATGTCAGCCTTCCCTTTTTTTTAATTGAAGCTCATCCATCCATCCATCTTAAGATGGATGAAAGGCTAAGATCAAGACTAAGACACTTTCAAGAAGTTAGTAACTTCCTTTATCCCCCCCCCTCTCTCTCTATATATATATATTTATATATATATATATATATATATATTTTAACGACGGTTTGCAACTCGTTTTTTCATTTTGCCCAGGGCGCCCTTTCGGGTTTTCACCCCATCCTCGGCTCGTCATTCATTTTTTTTAACGACGGCTCGCAACTCGATTCTTCATTTTGCCGACGGTTTGCAACTCGTTTCTTCATTTTGCCCGGGGCGCCCTTTCGGGTTTTCACCCCGTCCTCGGCTCGCCATTCATTTTTTTTAACGACGGCTCGCAACTCGATTCTTCATTTTGCCCTGGGCGCCCTTTCGGGTTTTCACCCCGTCCTCGGTCGTCGTTTGTGCTTCGTCATTTGAATCACTCGTTAATCGGAATGCGGAAAAAGTTCCGGTTCGCATGTGAATCGAGTAATCGATTTTTTTTTATTTGGCTGGTTGTACCCGAAGAAGGGTTGCCTACGTATCTGCTTTTAGACGGAATCAAACCATGTTCGTAGTTCTTTAAGTGCGAGTGATTTTGCTTTTGACTTGCTATGCTAATTATCGATGCGAATTTTTCGTTTTTTTCCTCTTTTTTTGCGCGGTTTTGTTTTTGTTTTGCATGGGTTTTCGCCCTAATTCGGAGATCAGGATGAGGTTGTTAGGATGTTTATGGGTAGTATCGCTTGAGTTGGTCCATGTTGGTCGGGGTTGAGAATTTTTGGCCATCTAGGTCGGTGAGGATTACGACGCCTCCTGAGAGTATTTTCTTGTCAAAGTAGGGACCTGCCCAGTTTGGTTTGTACTTTCCTCTAGGGTCGATGGGAAGGAGTGCTCTGATGGATTTGACTACTAAGTCTCCCTCATGTATGTTTCGGGATTTCACTCGTTTATTAAAGGCTCGTTGTATACGTTGTTTGTAGGCTTGTACGTTGGATAGAGCATGTATCCTACGCTCGTCTAAGAATACTAGCTCGTCATATCGTTTTTGGTCCCATTCTTCCTTGGGAATGCCGCTATCGGCTAGTATCCTTAGTGATGGTATTTCTAGCTCTACGGCTTGCACGGCTTCGGAGCCGTAGGTTAAGTAATAAGGTGTGGCTCAGGTAGGTGTTCGGTACCCCCATAATGCGAAGGGATTTTGTTTGGCCAATCCCGATAGTTGTCTATCATTTTCTTAAGGATCGTGGTGATGGTTTTGTTTGCTGCCTCCACGGCCCCGTTTGTCTGAGGTCTATAGGGTGAGTATTTGTGTCTTTGGATTTTGAATTTGTCAAAGAGTTTTCGGGTGTCAGCCCTGAAATGAGCCCCCTGATCACTGATTATTTCATGAGGTATGCCATAGCGGCAGATGATGTTATTTTGTAGGAATTTTACTACTTGTTTGAAGGCTAGTACGGTGTAAGAAGCGGCTTCTACCCATTTGGTGAAGTAATCGACGGTCACTAGTATAAAACAGTGACCGCCGGTCCCGGATGGGTGTACCTTTCCTATGATGTCAATTCTCCAAGTAGAGAAAGGCCAGGGCGTGGCTATAGTATGGAGAGGATAGGGCGGTAGGTGTTGGATGTTGGCGAATATTTGGCAATTGTGGCAGTGACAGACGTGATGTCGGCAGTCTGCCTCTAGGGTGATCCGGTAGTAACCTAGTCTCATTATTTTTCGGGCTAAAAGGTGTGTGCACATGTGGGGTCCGCATTCTCCATCATGTACTTCCTCTCTGACTCTCTCGGATTGAGTTTTATTTATGCATCTAAGGAGGACTCCTTGTAGAGTTCGTTTGTATAGAAGTCCTTGGTTTAGGACGTAATGGGCGGCTAGTATTCTTAATGGGCGGCTCTTTTGTTTTTGGTGTTTGTGTTGGGTGGGTATGATCCGTTGGTTTTAAAGTACAAGATTGCTTTGTACCAGGGTTCCTCAGAGGTATCGTCGGTTTCGAGGTTATGGTTGTAGTCCGGTTGTTCGCTTCTCTCTACAGAGATAGGCATAGAGAAAAGATGGTCGGGCATGTTTATTAGTGACGCTAGTTTGGATAGGGCGTCAGCGAATTGTTTTTTTTCACGAGGTATGTGTATGAACTCGATTTCGGTGAATTCCCGGGATATTGTTTCTATTTCGGTTTGGTATGGAGTTAGGCTTTCGCTATAAACCTTACAGGTGCCCGTGGCTTGGTTGACTACTAGGGAAGAACCTCTGTGCACTCTAAGGTTCTTAACTCCTAGGGTTACGGCAGCTTTTAGTCCTATTAGGCATGCTTCGTATTCGGCCGCGTTGTTGGTAACGGGGAAATCTAGTTTGGCTGATATGGGTATATGGTCGTTTTGTTGTTTGGTCAGGGGAACCAGTTGTGGGTTGAACTTAGAGTAGCTGTTCCTAGTCTTCTTTTAGGGTGAAGTTGTGGGGGACCGTCTGTTGTGGCCCTCGTGCTTTATTTAATTGTTATCGATAAATGGCATAGTGTCGAGTCTTAAGCGATTAAGTAAGTTATTGAAAGGAGTCGAGCGATTGTCAGGGCATGTTTATAAAAGAATATAGCTGTTTTATTGATATAATAATAAACGGGCTAGATACCCGTGATTTTGTTTGTAGGGGGGAGGTGGAGGACATGTTCCCTCACATCTCCTGGACTTGACATGTAAAAAAAAAGAAGTGCTTATTATTTTAAGTCTAGGCCCTAAGACGCACTAGACTATGACCAAGGCTGGCTTCGCATGTCCCTAGAAGAACCTCCGTTGGTTGCACTCTCGGCGCTCGTAAGGATCGCCTTCTTGGTGGGTTTGGTACCGTGAACTAGTCATCATCTGCAGACATCCTACGGGGACATAGACCCCTTTGTCGATCAGGTCCTGCACTTCATGCTTGAGCTCAGTGCACATTTGGGTCTCATGCCCCCGACCCTGATGGTGTAGGCAATAAGAATTCAGATTCCAATCTGTCCCCTTTTTTTCTACCAGGCCTCTTGCAACTTCCTGAGGGCTTCGGCATAGGATTCCCCTAGCTCACTAAACTGCCTAAAGGGTCGGCGAAGGGTCGGGGGTTCGGTGGGATGTGCGAACTTGGCGTATTCGATGTATGGATCTCCACTGAGTACCAGTTCTCGCCCCACTGTTCTTTCATGGGGTTTCCTCCCGGGCCTTTCTAGGGTCTCGAGGCGACGCCTGACGTCGTCGATGGAGGAAGAAATTGATGACACGAGTCCTAGAATGCCGTGGACCACATTCATCAGGGCGTTGAGTTGGTCGATGCTATTTTTGTTGCCGTTTGATGCCATTTCTGGGTCTGTGGAATGGAACACGAAGATGAGGTTGGACCCTTCAGACGACTTAGAGAGTCGAGGGATACTCATAACTGACCGACATGGGAATGAGACCTTCGATTTGCGTGTGCTTGCGGTCATCGGATTAGGGACTCAGGTGCTTTAGACTCTCGGTGTATACGGCGGAACGCCTAGTGAATCTATGTCTCCAGAACGAGATGATTTGACATGAATCTTGAAGATGAGATTCAAGAGGATTTTCTCGGGATGAGACGACCCAAAATATAAGACCTTGGATAGAGGTGACCCTAGTCACTAACACAGACAGTTAATCACACGGTTGTACGACGTAAGAAGTTGATTGCGATCCCGGTTCAGGATAAAAGAGTTTTGATGTTTTTTTGAAAACGATCGTGCTTTTGCAAAGGAATTTTTTTTCTAAAAGGACGATTTGTAAAATTGGGGTGACGATGGTGTGGTGACATCGTTTGTGACGCGAAAGTGTGTTGCTATATGTCCGTCGAAGATTCGATGATAGCAAAAGTGCAAATGGTGGTTTTTCAAAAGCAGCACAGTTCTTAAGGGAACCAGTTTAGAAAGTGATGACGTGGTGCTTTTATCGAAACTACTATTAATTAGTCAGTTTGACATTTATGGTGTAGGTGGTGTCTGTGCCAGAACACGACATCTGATGACGGTGTTTTGAAAACGTGACCAAGTTTTATTACCAAGTTTAGGTAACAAAGATAAGATTTTTTTTCTTAGAAAGCCTTTATTTTTGTGCGGTCACATTTGTCCATCCTTAGTATTTTGATGGTGGTGACGGTGTGTAAAAATGATGTTTTGTGAATGTGATCGTTTCGGGTTCCTTGGCTTCATTAATTGAAGCTTCGGTCGTGTTAACGGTATGTGCGAAAAAATGAAATGTAACCGCTTAAGGTGCCTCGGTCTCATTGATTGGGAATTTGGCATTTATTAGCGGCTCTCGTTGTTGTTGGAAAACTACGAGTTTTGCTTTTGGCCAATGCGATTGCGCTAAAAATAAATTTTGAAAGTAGTGAGTGTAAAATTTACCATGATGACAGAATCTAAAACGTTTTCTCTTTTTTTAAAAATCAGGGTTTGACCGGAGTATCGGTGTTCAAAAAAGGTCGTTTTGGAAAAAGGAGGTAGTTTTCGAAAACGGAGTTGGGTGCGGTTAAATATGTTGGCGTAGTTGAATCCAGATTTTAGTGTTTTATTTGGGTTGTTCAAACATGCTACACATACTTAGGAATACATACACTCATGCAGGATGCTGATACGGGTAGGTTAGGGTAGGCTACCGCCCACGAATAGCCTTTACTTTGGTGCCGACAGGTCATTTGGGGAGATGAGTGCCGTACCGTTGGCTTAGACCATTCGCTTAGTATATCCGCGGGGTACACGTTAGGCGGCCGGAGCGTCAACTGAGGATCTCTCCGCGTGTCCATAAGGATCTTACCGCGGAGAGGTCGATTGGTCCTGATATCAGTTAGGGTGGGCTTTTTAGGGCCAAAACCTGTAGTGACCACAACTAAGAACTACGAAATGAGGTTCACGAACCTCGTTCAATTTACACCACCGCTGGAAACTTGTTTCCAAATCCTCAGCGGAGTCAAAACTGTGGACATCCGTCCGCACCGCCCGACACCGCGGGACCGACCTGGTTTTCCAAAGGCGGCGGCCACCCACGCGGTCCCCTCGAGGTCGGGGGCGGTCCGATCTCGTGTACGGGGCGATGTCTCGCACCTCGATTCGGATGACAACCCGAACTTGTACTGGACAGGCGAGTGCGCCCGTGCTTTCCGTTTGGGGTCGATCGAGTCGTGGTTGTAAATTTTTAAAGGCGGATATGTTTGGTAAGGCGACCTTTTTAGTGAACTGAATTCGTTGCCGATTTGTGGAGTCGCCACCGAGTCAATTATGGGGACTCAAAAACCGTTCAAGTCAACTTTGATCCTTAGCCGGCTCAAAGTTGAGGGGCACGAGACCTAAAGATAAAGACTTGTACCCTTAAGCACTCCATGCCGGGAATGACTCTCATTGCCAATAGTTTCGTACATCCAGAAACCGTCGATTCTGAGTAAGGGTGAGGGCACGTATTGGGAAGCCAACATCCGATAGACATCGACATCCAATCCCGCCCGCACTATAGCGGCCTCTACTAATCAATCGGTGCGATGATAACTTTGTTCCTTTGTTGTGGCGGAAGTACTGTAACATCCATTGTTTTCACCCTATAACTTTTGCTACGTCGGTTGTTTAAGGACAAGTAAGTTTTGTCGTCGAAGTAGTTGTGTTTACATTCTTTGCATGCGATTTCACGTGACAAGCAGGCCATGAAAAGATGCACATTGAAGAGTAGAGAGTACTAATATTATAGGTATTAGCAAGTCAGTTTTAACGCGATAATACGGATATTAGTCGTTCTCGTGGTATACCTTTCCCGGTATTCTGCTTAAGATTCGTCGGCTCGGTATTAATAGAGATGCGTCGAACCGTGCATGGCGAGCACCAGGACTAATACGGAACCCGACCATCGTTTTGTTCAATTTTAGTTGATTTACGTTTTGAATTCCATGTTAGGTGATTTAGAATGTGATTATAAGGTCATAAAAGCAATAAATCACACGAAAATTGTAAATGCGAACGTAAGTAAATCACATAGTGAGGAGTTGCACCCTCCGAGTATACACTAAACGGGACACGATGCATAGATAGTTGAGAACGGATCTCGGGACTACTCGGTCTATTTAAAGTATTTTAGTATTTGTGGTTGAAGTTGAGACGTTATGTGTTTTATTATGTGTAGTGGACCTAGTGTCCATGTTTGACATTATCGTAGTGTATATTAAAAGTACAAAAATGTAAAGTTTTGTTTAGATGACAACCTAGTGAAGATTTGACTTCAAAGGCGGATCCTCCTAGCTTGTCTGGTGATTTCGACAGAGTTCCGTTACCGTTGGACCCTCCTGCGGCTAATCCGGCAGAGCTCCGCTACTATTTGCTGTTCTCCGGCTAATTCGGTAGAATTCTGTTTAGACTCGGGACGGCTAGTCAAACACAGGCACCTCGGGATCGAGTGGGGTGGTCGAAGGTGAGAAGTAGCGTCGATGTCGCTTTTATTGGAACTACAATCGAGTGAATCGTTTGCCTCGGGTGTCGGAGTGCCAGCCATTAGCGAGAAACTCTTTACGAGTGAAGAGGGAAGAGAGAAATGTGTGAATTGTGTGTCGAATGAAGAGGGTGGAGGAGGGTATTTATAGGTATTTTCGGTCCTCGTCAACGGGATAGGCGCTTGAGTCCAGGCGCACCAGAATTCAGGCGCCTGGGTTCAGGCGTGGGAAGACTAAGGCGCGCAAGGTGAGGCGCCCTAGATTTTGAAGATACGATTTTGATACTTTCCAAAACTGAGAGGCGAGCGTATAATACAATGCTTGGGGGTTAAGTCTCCCCCATTTTGACCTAGCGTCGTGGTGTTTAGTGGGCCTCGGGCGTGCATCTCGAGGTTCACTTGGCGCGGTGCTGACTCGGTTCGAGTTTCGGGACCGACTCGGGGTCCAGGTGTCGGAATTGACTCTAACTAGTTTGTATGCGCCCCAAATGACACGACTAAGGCTGCCATGATGTTAATTTAATTTTTCCGAGTAGCTATTTGATCCGTTCTATAGAAAAACTATTTAAAACATCGGGAACCCGCGTCACGTTGCAGTCTGATCATCGTCGGGTGTTTGTTGGGCACTCCTGCAGCCATTAAGTCCAAATTCGGGTGTCTACAATCGGAAATAACATCGATTATTATCTTAACGAAGGAAATGGAATGACGATTAATTTGGAGATGAAAATGGGACAATCAAGACTCGATTTTGAGAAAAATCTTGGCTGCAATTGCTGTTGGAAACCCAGGCCAAAGGAGAGGAAATGAAGAGTATTTTGCTTGATTAATAAGGTAAATGAATGAATAAAAATGTGGAGAGTTTTTAGAAAATGAATGATACTTAAAGTTTGATAAAAACAAGGCATCTACATCACTTATGCACCAGCAAAAATGAAGTGTTAGGAGCATGAAGAGTTATAGTTAGTCACCCAAAATAAATGGGGATAAGAATTATCCTCAAAGTTTAATACAAATTGTAAAATGAAATGTAAATTGAAGTGTATTAAAAGTTGTACTATAAAATGTGACATGGGTGTGTGACGGTCCAATTGAGTGAAAATGATTCTCAAAATAGTTGTAGGTTGATAAAAATAAGGATCGTAAAATTATTAAAAGCATTTCAAAGCAATTCGAGTAAACCTCGCATTAGAAAATAATTATTTACGAGACTAAGTAATAAAATCATTAAATGATAAATTTTCATAAATAAAAATATTTTCTTAGTTAGAAATATTAGATAAATGTGTTTAGACATTTTTAGGAAAAATAAATAACTCAATTTCAACCTTAAATGCTAGTTTGTAGAAAAATAGAACTCCTCGCGAATAAATAATTAGTTTGCGATGAAAATAATTTATGATAGAAAAATAAAATATTTAAAATCTTTTAATGAAAATAAATAATATTTGACTCGAAAATATTATGAAGCTTGAAAATGAAGGAAACTGAAGGCATAAAAAATAACAGAGTCATGACGGAATAGATAACAATGCATAGAAACTTAGCGGGTGTTACAGATGTACCAGCTCTAGGGGTCTGCACCTTGATGCATGAATTTCTTCTTCATTTTTGCTTTCCTATTATTTTTGTTCTCCATTCAAGGAGTCTTTCTCTTCGACTTTTTCCTGCACATCAATACTAGAAACAACATCATCTCTTCTCAAGGAAGCTTCAATATCATCTTTATTTCTTGGGAGTGTCGTTTGTTTCATCAAGTCCGATTCCATGGTGCACAATAGTAAGAACGTGTAAGGATTTGACATTCTTATTCCCTTTCCTCTTCACCACATACTTGATCACTCTCGCTTTATACTCAAGAATCAAAATTCCCTCGGCCACATCGACCTTAGCTTTGGCCTCCTTCATGAAGGGCCTTCCCAAGATCAAAGGTGTAGAACTTGCCGCATTCTCCATGTTCACCACATAGAAATCGGTGGGGAATATGATGTCTCTAACTCTTACCAAGCAATCTTCTATAATTGACGATCCACAAGTTGAATCGCTACACTTGTAGGTTTGAGATCATTAAGACCTAGAGATGTGTATACCTCAATAGGTATGACATTAATGAAAGCGCCTAGATCCAATTTGACATCTTCAAATACTTGGTCTTTAATGGAGCAATTAGTAGCGAACATGCCCAGATCATCACACTTTGGAGGCAATTTCGCTTTAGACATGGTTAGAACACTACAAGAATAAGGTTCCGGGCATCCTTTGTCAGATGCCAGGTTGTGGAAGCCCAGAGGAGTCGCCTATTTTTAAACCGGGCGTCCACTGTCGGACACCAGAAAACGGGCGTCCGAGTTGACGTCTGACAGTGGACGGCAAGTTGAGAGACCTGGCGTCTGACAGTGGACGCCATGTTTGTGCAACTGGCGTCCACTGTTAGACGCCAGACACGTGACATAGCGTCTGACAGTGGACGCTAGGTGCATAAACCTGGCGTCCACTGTCAGACGCCAGATTCCTGAATATTTGACGTGTTATAGTCTACATAACGTCTAGCCTGGCATCGGATAGTGGATGCCATGTATGCTTCTGCAAAGCCATAGACATCCGTTTGATGTCTAGTCAAAATCTGCGAAAAAATAGAATCACAAGCATAATTCACAAGCATTGACAACACTTCAACTCTCAACACATTCAACCAGACCACGCCATCTACACCACGCCCATTCCACAACATCCCATTGAATACAAAATGATGCTAATATAAATAAATAATTACAAATCGGTCGTCATAAAACACAATTACATAAAATCTAATTAGTTTGACATATATAATAGTTAGTTCGAAGATACAGTATTCCTAATTAACTCAACAATAACTATTGTGCATCATCTAACCGGGAAGCTAGCTGAAGCACCAAAATTTCCACCACCCCCATTAAAGGGGTCTCTGTCATCTAGAGGACGAGGAGTAGGTCCTTGGTTGCAGTTGGCAAATAAGGTGCTCCACTGTTGCATTTCTTCGCGCATCCTCCTAGTTTCATCATCTTGACGCGCCATATGTTCTCTCATTTCTTTCTCTCATCGGCTGCCTTCCTCTTTGTCTGCGTCATACTGGGATCTCAGCTAGGTTAGAGCCGTGAGCCTGTAGTCCGTCTGCAAAGAGGTGCCGCCAACATGTGGGGGAGGCGGTGTGAAAAACATGGGGTGGCATTCCCTATTCCGTACACAGCCCCTTTCCTTTACCCGTCGACGACCTCAAAATATGTTGCATTTGGGTCTTCGGTAGGTTGAAAAGAGGTGTTGGCGGTCCGGTTGATGTAGGCATCTTAAATAAACAACAATTACTTCAGTTTTAGGTATTGTATAAACATATCGGTAAAGTTATTTAACCACATAGACTAAGACAAAGTTAACTTATTTGAGATTGGTATTACTCACCCAAATTTGTTGATCCCTCTTCATGACAAAGGTTGCCCTCCTTGGTCATCGGTCTTGCCATGCATGTCCTAGAACAATTTGAGAGCGGTGGGCATTTTCCCTGTTTCTTTTTGGATCTAATAAATGTAGTTGAATGTTAGGCACTTATTATGCAAATATAATTTATGAAAATTTTAAAAATACTATATTAATAAAAACCATGCCTGCAACGCCCGATGGAAGAATGACTGAGCACCCCGATGATGTGTAGGGTTTACCTTTTCCTTTATTTCCGTTCTTCAACCTATTCTTCTTTACGCGTTATTATGATCTTTTCTTGAATTCCGAGTTGTCATGGTTTACGATCCATCTCGCCAGTGCTTCACCTAAAATTTGAATTGTTAAGATATTAATTAAGAGCAAATTGAAGTAACATTATTTGTTAACAACCGAGTAGTATTAAAAACTACACCTTCCAGGTCTTTTAGCGCTGTCCCTCGCTCATGGCGTTTGTACATGACATCCCCAAAACCCTGTGTACAAGTCTCGTTGTACCGATCCCACGCCATACCTTTTAGCTCCGGGTTCCAAGAGTATTTTAGCTACGAAATTGATCCAGATTGTTAGTAACAAAAAGATATACAATGCCTTGTTGAACAAACGTGAAATAATGACAACATGAGTAAAAAAATAAACGCACCTTGAAATTGTTGAAACACTCTCAATGCTGGTGTAGTGGCACTTGAGTCTAGCAAGTGTAGCCCAAGCCACGATCAATCACGTAGCTTGCTGTGCATCCTTTCACCACATCCACACGCCAAAACCTACACCGTTTCAAGAATCGAATGTCTATGAAATCTTACAAAAATATTCCAACAATTATTTTTGATATGGTAGATTATATTACCCGTAGTTGTCCATATCGAGGATCGATCATCCTTCCATCCTCGCCAAACCTGGGTCCTCCCTACTGCTGTTCCCCCTGTTATTGCTGCTCCGCTACTGTCTCGGGGACCACTTCCTTCTCTACGTCCCGCTCCCGGGAGGTCTGTGTCCTACTGCTTCCACCCCAACTCCTTTCTCTGCCTGACATCTTAACCTTGCAAAAATATTTATCGTAAAATAGCAATCAAAATTATCGATAAAAGACAATTCTAATAATCGTAATCGAAATGAGTAAAACAGTGATAAATAAAACCTATTATTACCGTTCTAATACTCGTCTTCACTATCCTCATCACCGTCATCCTCATCCTCCTCATCCTTATCTTACTCCTCCGTCTCCTCGCCATCCACAACATCATCCTCCAAACCATCCAAATTCTCCTAATTCTGTCCGTCGTCCTCCTCAAGCATCTCCCAATCATCCATAAGGATGTCATCGTTATCACCCCCATCATCATCCTCTAAATCTTCGTCCACCTCTTCATTATGATATTCATTTGGGAATATGGTTTCATCACTTGGAGATAAGCGTGTATCACATGAAACAACATCTTTTTGAAAAAGAGTGTTGTCTATTTGCCCCCGTGATTTAGTCTTGAATATTGCCCACCATTGACTTTGATTTCTATCATTTCTTGTGGTTGGATAAGAAACAAAGTACACTTGTTGGCTTGATGTATGAAGGGATCATACTTAGGATATTTCCTAGTATGAATAACTTCAACTAGCTTGTAACGTTCTTGCACTCTTGTACCATTCACTGAGTTGTCTTTCCACCCGCATTTGAATATCACAGCTCTATACCCATGTTCTCTACCAGCGTAACACAACTCGAAGATATCCTCCAAATTACCGTAGTATTCCTCACCATCAAGAAAAGAAAGAGTCACACCAAAATTACATCTAGCCTTATTCTTCCCGTAGTCGAATGTTTGAAAAGTAAACCCATTTACCGAGTACCGATTCCAGATTTTAACCTCTCGCAAAGGATCATATGCCAAACTTCTAACCAAATCATCATGTATATCTAAGGCAATTAAATGATCCTTAAGCCACTTAGGAAACTTTTCGTCATGCTTATTCCAAACATCATCAGCATTCACATTTGGGTTTGCAGTGACAAATTCGGTTACAAACTGCTTATCATAAGGCTTCAAAATCTCACAATTGGAAAGTAGATAAAGGCGAGCTTGATTGTATTATTTTTCATCTAACATCGTAGAACCCCCAATTAGAACCCCCAATTGACGATGTTCCTTCCTCGTCCTTAATTTGAAAAGATTCTGGTATGTTAGGATCTATTACCCCCGATTTCTCAAGGTTAGGATTCTTGGTTTTATTTTGGACATCTTTCTCAAAGTAGAGGGAGCAGAAGTTCGCACAAATAGAACCCTCTACCCTAGCCTTGTTACCAATTTTTTTTCTTTAAATGGTTAAGGAACCTACATATAAAAGTTAAGCAAGTCAATTAATCAATATTAACTATGTTTTAATTAGAATTAGAAATTAAATTAATAAAAATAAAGTACCTTTCAAATGGGTAAATCCATCTATATTGGACAGGTCCACCAACCTTAGCTTCGTAAGGCAAGTGGACCGGTAGTGTGGACAAGGTAAAGTCCACCCGACGTGGCCACGCACGGGTTTGGGTAGGCGAATGAATCTCGTGGTGATATTGTTCTCGGATTGAAATTTAAATCGAAGTTGGAGTCGCCTCCGAACTTTGTGGGAGCTTGTGGGGGTTCGTCCCTTTGCATAACGATATCGATGTCGAATTAACGAATATCGTATATAGAATGACTCACGTTGCCTAATGGTTTTGGGCATCCAGAAACCAAAGGTTCTGAGTAAGGGATGAAGGTACGTGTTGGGAAGCCCACGAAGGACACCCAATCCTGCCCGCACATTAGCGGCCTCTACTAGGATATCGATCGGTGTTCGTGTACGCACGTTAGTAAGACGATGAAATGATATGCAAACATTTTTTTAAGCTACGCATGTGAAATATGTGTGTTTCTACGTCGTTTAATGCATCTTAAATATGTCGAAGTTGCTTTAGCATGAGGGTTCATTTAAAAGCGATAAATGCCACGCAACGGAAATAAACAAGTTGAAAGTAAATTACAAATTACACGGGCGGAATATAACCCGGAATTCACAATACTTGAACAAGTCGCAATAATAATAAACGGATTAGCAAAGGTAACATAAACTATAAGCAAACTTGTAAATAGAAAACGCGAGTTGAAACTGTAAATCAAATGATTGGGCGGACTCCGATCACTTACACATTACGTTGTGTATTTACCAGAGGACGAAGGTTTTAGCACGCGTTAGCGCACGGGACCAAAGCGTAGTGCTAGCTTGATCCTCGGGCCTCGGGATCTTGTCCCGACTTATCCTAGTGAAATGGGGATTGCCTCGACTTGTAGCATATCGAACTCGACTAAAGAGCCGTCGATATAAGATTAGTCGTATAAGACGTCACTCAAAGTCGTGAAGAAACAAGATAATGATAAATTAAAAACAATATAATGTGTGGGTTTTAGAAGAGGAATAAATGATTGATTTGGCACGTATCGACTTAGTGTCATGAGTATAACTCGACGGAACTTTATATCGTCTTTAGGCCCTCGTTGGAAGTTCTTAAGGGGTCACTTGATCGAGTCATTTGGTGTACTCGGTCGAGTGCCCTTGAGGAACAATTCCCTGCCCCTTTTTAGAGGGGTCACTCGACCGAGTGCTCCCTGTAACGGGGAACTCGACCCAATTTATGAATTTATGATTTGAATTGAGAAGTCATCGAGCTAATACAAATATCAGGCCCCTCCGTATCAAGACGCCGTTGTCTTATGGACCATACGACGATCGGTTCGACGTAATTAGGTTTTGTACTAGTTCGATTCTCGATAGCTCTTTGTGCGTGATACTTGATTATGGAACCGGTGTCAAGCGTTTTAGAGCGACGTTTATGGAATCGAGAATGAACGAGCTAACATGAATATCAAACCTCTCAGTGTCACAATGTCGTGGTCGGGTCTTATAGACCATACGACGATCAATTCAAAGTCATCGGGTTTCATCATAATTCGATCCTCGATGGGTCGTAACGAATGATATTCAACTATAGAGTCGATATCAAATATCTTAGAGCAACATTTACAAATGATGTAGAAATCACTCGTATTGAAAAGATCATTTT
The DNA here is from genome assembly GCA_958450325.1 of Agrostemma githago. Classification (NCBI taxonomy): domain Eukaryota; kingdom Viridiplantae; phylum Streptophyta; class Magnoliopsida; order Caryophyllales; family Caryophyllaceae; genus Agrostemma; species Agrostemma githago. Next base: position 31,031,096 of record OY288249.1, read on the forward strand.
GTCGCGGCGAATGTTCGATCCTTTGCACTATTGATATCGTCGTTCGGGCTATTAGGCCTATGACAATCAAACGGCGTCATCGGATATTCGCTCGAAATCGACAACGACTCATCATTGCATACGTTAGGTCCTCCGCGTTTCGACACCGTTGTTTGGGCATTAAGGCCTACAGTGCTCGATTTAGCCTCATCGGACGTTTGCTCGGGCCATGTTTTTCAAAATAGTTTATATTATGTACTATACGTGGTATTAGTATAACAAAATGCAAAAGCGTTAATTAAATGTTAGATGTTAGGAACGTGAAATAAATGTTAGTATATGAGAAATAAATGTTAGCGTAGTTAGTATACAAATATATAAAAAAGAGTTAGAGATTAGAAACAGGATTTGTACACCCTCAAACAACATGACAATTGTCTCAAAAAACGGGCTAGTGGAGTATCGTCGTAGACATGGGGAGCGGTTCGAGAGTATTTAGAATGAGTTAGGGTGTGTTTTTGTTCTTTAGACTACCGAACCTGATGGGTAGTGTTTATCGTCTATCCTACCGGTCAAATAATAACCAACTAACCTAACTGGGTAGCTAGGGCAAGTCGGGTCGAATCCACAGGGACGGGGTGTCAGACTAAGGTATGCTACGGTCAAAGACTAGGTTCAAGACAAGCTAATCTAGGGGATAGACTAATGACTAAGCTAAGGTCTAAAACACGAACTAACAAGACTAAACGAATAACTAAAGACAAAAGGAAGGTAATAAATCGATAGGAAGAAACTAGGGCTAGGTCGGGTTCATGGATGTCAAGGGCACAAGAAGGGGAAAACGGGGTTACTAGTGTGCTTTCGTAGCCTAGGTCACGTTCGGGCTCTCGCTACTTAAACGGCCTAGGGGTCATCCTCACCATGCTCTCGCTACTAATGAGGGAACCAAACCTACAACCAAACACACACATACAAGAGAAGAGGCAAGAAAAACAAGGATTGATCATCTCTAGTCTCACAAGCATTTCATCAAACATGTGGAGTGCAAGGTAAATGGGAAACAACAAAAACAACATCTAATACCACCCATCTCACCCTAATCATCCCTAATCACATCCAATCCCCCTAATAACCCTAGCAAGAGTCTACTAAAACATATATAAAGGAAAGCTAACAAGAACAAGAGAAACTAACACAAAAACAAGAGCATACATATGTAAAACTAACAAGGATGATGAACAAAACAATAAACAAGAGCTAAAGATTGAAACTTGAATAACATAAACAGAGATTAAGAGTAAAAGGATGAGAAGATTATACCAACTAACAAGAGAATGAAAAGATGAGAACTTGTATATAAAGAACACCCAAAACATCCACCAATGTTGTCAAGATTGGATGGATTCTTTAAGAGATCCCTTAATACAAGATTTGCTAACTAGATTAAGGACTAATTAATGACTAATATACTCTAATCTAAGCTAATCTATGCTAAAGTAGTCTAGGGTTTTGTGGGTAATGAAGAACATTCCATAAGATTACAAGAGGGGTGGTATATATAGGGTTACAATGGATAAGGAGAAGAAAAGAAGCGAAGCGGAGCTGCAGGTGGCTCATCTCGGCCGAGATGAGATGGTCTCGCCCGAGACAGGACTCATCTCGGCCGAGACGAGATGGTCTCGCCCGAGACGGCCCATAACAGCAGCCAATTGAAACCCGTACTGTAACACCCGCTATTTTTTCCTAGCGTTTTTGTCTTTACCGTTATGACTCTGTCACAACTCTGTCACATTTTGGCCTTACATTTTATCTTTTTCCAAGCTCTATTTTCATTTTTGAGTTTAATGATATTTATTTATATTTTAAAAAGTTTTTAAATTCTTTTAAATCCATTTATTTGATTTTCCTCGTAAACTATTTATTTTCCGCGAGGAATTCTATTTCTCTACGAATTAACGTTTTTAAGCTCGAATTTAATTTATTCCTTTTCCTAAAAATGTTTAAATACATTTATATAATATTTTAGACTAAGAAATATTTTTATTTACGAAAATTTAGCCATTAATGATTTTATTACGAACTTTGGTAAATAATTATTTTCTATCACGAGGTTTACTCGAATTGCTTTGAAATGTCGTTAACTATTTTACGATTCTTCTTTTTATCAACTTATAAATTATTTGAGACCATTTCCTCACATTTTGGACCGACAAAGCTTCTTGTCACAATTTTACTACGTATTATTTATACGTTTCATTTTATCACGTTAAACCGTAAACGTAAGATTATTTTCTTCCATTTATTCCATGCTTTATTACTCAAACTTTTCACTCTCCCTCACCTTCATTATTTTGGCTGGTTTCCTCACACATTTCACATAGTTTTCATCACCCTTATTATTACTTTCATTTATGCATAAACCATCCTTCTTCTTTCATTCATTCTTTTCATAAAAAAATATTACAACATCTTTTTCCTTCTTCATTTCTGGCCGTGACACTCCTCTCCTATCCTAGGCTGACTTTTGTTTAAGTCGAGCCTTGATCGCATCATTTTTATCGTCAAAATAATCCTCTTTCCGATCCCTTCGTTAAGGTAATAATCGATATTGTTTTCGATCATTATTTACCTTGTTTTTATTAGTTTTCTCATGGTATTTTTCTGCCATTATTTTTATATATTGTAGGATTTGTGGTTGATCCCGAGGCCGACGAATATATTATTGATTCGGATTTGGACTGAGGTAACGTCGATGTTACTCGGTATTTCATGATTTTAATTGTGTATTTGCATGTATATATTTTTATGTTTTATTTTGGCAATATATGTATGTCATAAAATCTGAAAAATTTTGAAAAGTTGAAATTTGCATGTTTCGGTATTTTTATTGCTTTTACGAGATTAACGATTAAATCGTCATATTAATTTGTAACATCGTAATATTCGGCCTAAACATGTAATATATGTTAATATTCTGTAAAAATGATGTTTTTGATGATTTTTAATAATTTAGTATTTTTCTGATATTTTTGGATATCGATTATTGAATTATTACCGTTAACGGACAAAAACGATTAAAAGCCGATTTTTAGTTCTAGTACTTAAACATTTTATCTTAATCTGATTTTTGACGTGGTGAAACTTTCTAGTGAAATAAAATTTTCAAAAGTTTTTCATAATTTTTCGGAATTGTTAAGTGGATGAATTAATTAATCACTTTAAATCATCGTTTATCGTTAAAACCGTGTTTGTCGTTTAAATTCTCGATTTCTGGTCCTATGATTAAATCTGGAAAAAAATGTGATTCTGATGATTTCATATTAAAATTTAATTTTATGATTTTTAGTGCCTTAATAAATCTTCGGAACGATAAGTTTTATTAGTGGAATCGTTAATTGTGAAAACGAGTTTTAAAGACGGTTTTGACGGGATTTATTAAATCTGGAATTTTTGGAAATCTGGAAAAATGGTAGATTCTGGAAAATCATGATTTTTAGGTTTAATAATAATTTTTGGATATTAATACTTAAATCATTTTGTAATTACTATTTTTATTAATCGTTATTGTCGAGATTGGACGATTAACGAGAAAACGCTTTAAAAACCAAGTTTTAGGATTCTGGAAAATTTTCTTTTCTGGACAGAACGTCCATAAATATATTTTAACTATTTTACGAATTTTTTTTACTATTTATTAAAGTCTTTAATTAATAAGTATTGATTTTTCGAACAAATTGTGATTTATCGTTAAAATGCTTCGTCTTACCTAAAAGAATTATTTTTCCAGCAATTTTGAAAGTATTTAAATCTGAAACTTTAAGAGTTAAATCATCCCTTAACATACTCTAAATATATTTGTTGGTTTAATTAAATAAAAGACGTTAAAAGATTTAATTTGACATTTGCCGTAAAATCCTATTTATGTTCGTATTGTCGAAACTATTAATAATTAGGGAATTTTAATTTTATAAATTTTGGAAACACCCTAATTAGTAGTAATAAAATGTTTAAGACATTTTTAATCATTTTATAAACACTCGTATGATGTTTTAGTAATTTCATAAACCTAAATGTTCTCACTTTATCAATTAATATGGTTAAAGCCGAAAGTACTAGTTTTATAAATCTATATCGTTTACTAAAAATGTGTTATTAGTATAAACTAGTATTTTGCTATTTTGATATGATGCTATTTTTAGTAAGTTTCAAAAAATAGAAGTTTCCTAAAATAGAAAGTTTCCTCTTTTGGAAAGTGATTCCTTTTCATTTTGTTCTCTTATTGTTTATGTTGAATACATCTTTTAAATATCGATAATGGATTGTTTTGGAGTTATGGAATAAGGATAAGTGTGGGTTTAGAGTAATATAGTCTGAGGATGTACGTTTTGTCATCAACTATAAAGTTGGTGTGTCTATGTTGAGACACATTGGTCGTTGAACTGAGCATGGTTTGTGTTCAGGAGTTTGTATATTTTGACCTTAAACTTAGATATCGCATCGTGTAAGTCGCCGTCGGGTTGAACTGGATTACGGTTGGTGTCCAGGAGGGGTGTACATTACTTAAGCCAGGACCTCGCTGCACGCAGTCCTGTTATAGTTGAGTTGCCTAGTTAGAGACCGAAGTCTGATTTGTTTTGACTAAGTTCTCGAAGCTAGTTTAGTATTGCCCTAGTGAAAGTCTAGATTCTAAATAATCCTTTCCATAACGCCATTTTGACTATTTTTATTATTATCGATATAATTTGGTTGCAGGTTGGCAAACATTTTATGTTTTCTCCGGAAAACTCATTTTTATTATATTGTTTCGATACGTGAAGTTTTTCACTGAAAACTTATTTTCATTATAATGTTTTACCGTTTTCCGTCTTTACTATTTTTCCTATATTAGTAATTACTGTTTTAAAATCATGTTATACGGCTGGGAGAACGTTGGCGTTGCTCCCCACTGATTGTGGCTGTTATATTTTAACATGGCAGGTATACGTGTTCCGGGTGTGGGCTAGCGAGCAGTGTGGATCCTGCTTATTTATTTTTATAATTATGTCCTATCGATTGTTCAAACCCCTTTTGTGGATTGTTTTAAATTTTGGCCATTTTATTTAAGGCCTATTGTTTGACTTTACCATTTTAATTTTTACTAAGACATAGTTACAGTGTGTTTTAATCCCGACTCTACAGTGTTTCCGCCACTGTATCGCGTTAGATTTTCTAGGGGATTACACGCACTCCTTCCCGACCGAGAAGGCACTAGTTCTCGGCCGGGAAGGCTCTTGTAGGCCTCCAATATGATCTCTAAGGTCCCTCCATGCTTCTCATGGGCTTCTCATTGATTCTCGGTGCTCGGGATCGAGTCTAAGGGGCTCGGGAATGGGTCCCAAGGTCTCGGGATCAAAACTAAGGCACCGAGTGATCGTTCCTTCTCTTCGTTGGCTCCAAAAGTGTAGGAAACGAGTTGGAATCGTTCCAATTCTCCATGAATGGTCTTGGGAACCTAAAACGAACAAGAAGAAGCATAAGTAGCTCAGAAACCTCTCCAAAGAGCGATTTCACAAGAGAAACCGGGACCAAACACAGCAAAATAGGCACTACAAACTACACTTATCAACTCCACCACACTTAACCCTTACTCGCCCTCGAGTAAGCGCGAACTAACTACTAAACTAATAAAAACTAATATACTAGCCGAGCAGGTATTAGCGCACCCTACGCCCTTTCAACTCACGCGAGTACACTTAGGGGAAAAGTGCACTCCGCAAGGCAAGTGAGGTCTTGCGACAAAATCGTGGATGCAACCGGACACAAAAACACACAAACAAACAAACATAAATACAAACAAGTAATCGGTTTCACCCAAAAGGAAATAAATACCGCTTCCCTCTAAAAAGCGGTGAAAGAAACACCGGTTAAGGACTCAAGGCAAGTGACAACGTTCCCAAGCTAATAATACAAACCGATATGAACTAAACCCTAATAGTATGACAATAAAGCAATAAAAACGTTGATAAGTTACCTTGTTCCTCCTAACCTTCTAAAAACATACTACAGGACGATAGGCGGGATGGAAAAGTGATGAACCACGGAGTTAGTCGACACTGTAGGTAAAGTGAAAACTCGCCCCCCTTTAGCGATGAGCCAAGAGGGTCGTCCCATGTACAAAAATCGTCTAACTAGCCCAAGTAAAAAGGTGGATATGATTGCAAAATGAGGGAAGATCGACCATTACCGCTATCATCCTTCCTAGGGACTCGGTCCTTTGGTAGGCTCTTCACGGTAATAGTCGGAAAAAGGCTTATTTTTTAGATGTGGGGATTCTTTTTGTGAGACGGTTTTCCTTGGCATCTTCTTTCTTTTGCATTTTCGATTTTTGTGTTGCTATGCCATTTCTTTTTCTTCTTTTGTATTTTCTTTTGACTTGTTGTGCCTTTTATTTTTCTTCATTCTTTTCTTTCTTTCGTTTTCTTTGTTTGCCCTTTTGGCTAGATTTTGTGTTGTAGGCATTTCTTTTTGTAACTAAGAAAGAAATTTCAACAATTTGCAACTTATTTTGTGGATGTGTGTAGGAGAGGTAGGGAAATGGGTAAGTCGGGGGTCGCGATTTCCCTTCAAACCCACAAAAAGAGGAGAACTTGGACTAATCAAACAATTTCGTACACGGTCACCTAAGGGATGGGACTCGGCAACCAAGGCCTTTTCACACCGTGGGTGGTCATAATGGTCAAAATGCAAATCCCGTAGTAAATCCCTAGTAGACTAGGTGGACTCAAGGTAAAGGACTAACGAAACTATTGATTTAGGGTCATTCTACTAGACTAAAGTCCAAGAATCGATTCACATCACTAGAAAGGGAAAGTAAACACTTGCGCACTAGCCTCAAAACTGGATTTTTGAAAACATTTTTACATACTAGACACAACTAAACGAGACATAGCAAAGACACAACAAAAACGAGAGAAATGAGACAAACATGACAAAATCAAATAAAACAAAAGACAAGAAAAATAAACACACCAAATAAACAATCACCACCCCGAAACTTCCAAGCAAGCCACCACATCAACCACAAACTCCAAAAGGCTCCACCCGAGCACACATCATCACAAAATTTCCTCCAAACTCCAAGAGAGACAAAGAGGAAAAAGGGATAAAGATGTTACCGGATGTCTTGAAAGCCCTCCAAAGTTAACGGTGATTAAGCTACCTACAAGGGAAGAGGGAGGCAAAACACGCACAACACAACAAATATACGACACAACGACACAAAAGGAAAACACACAAAAGAAAATCTTTTTGATTTTTGCGAAAATTTTTCAAATTTTTAGGGTTTTTAAAGATTTTTCGAATAAACTACGAAAATAAAACTAACTACACTAGGATATCGCTCCCCCACACTTAAACCGAGAAATGTCCTCATGCTTGATCAGTAGTGTGTGGAGACACTAAAAAGAAGAGAAACTACAAAAATAAAGCTAAAAATCAAAAAGAAAAGCGAAGAAAGGGTAGAATGTGTCCGGCCGGGGTGTAGTCAAGTCACCATGGGCCGAGACGAGAAAAGATATGGATTGGGGGGGGGGGAATAAAAAGAAGTAAATAAAAGGAAATGGGAGGGGAGGACTAGGTGTAATCAAGTCACCTAGCACGGATTCCGCCCAAATGCGACTAAATCCTACTAAAAAGGTGAAAATCTTGTAAATTTGAATTTTTCAAACAACTCTTGATGTAGTCACGTCCTCGAGAGTCGGGAGCAATAATTACCAAGGCCCCGAGGGCCACCATGACACAAATGATAAGGGAAAGGGGAACATACAAAGGGAGACAAGCAATAAAAGACGGAAAAGAAATGAGAGTCGCCTTACCAATCGGTTAGCAACTCACGAACTCCATCGTCTTGATAATCAATATCAGCACTTTGCTTGTCTTCTTCATTGTCATCCCACTTCATACTTGGTAAGATCGCATGGTTGATGTAGTAAGCTTGGAATGGTGTAATGAGGGTGGGATTTGAGGGTATATTCGGTGTAAAGTGAAGATAAGATGAGGTGAGGGTATGTAAATGAAGTGTAGGGGTCATATGATAGGTGCAAGGGTAGGTAGGGAGGTTAGGAGGGGTGTAAAGTGGTAGGGTGGGCTCAAATGACAAAGGAGAGGCAAAAGGAGGAGCAGGGGACCATGCCGGTCGGGATGGCTGGTCCCGGTCGGGATGACACACCCTTCCCAGTCGGGATGACACAACAGTAAACCCCATTTTTGGTACCCTCATCCCGATCGGGATGACTCCTTCCCGGTCGGGATGGCTCATCCTTCCCGGTCGGGAAGCCTTATTCTCGGTCGGGAAGAGTCTTCTAGCCCTTCATTTCCTTGATATCTTCACCCACAAGGCCACCAATACTTCGGGATCCAAGATCCCGTCCCCAAAAGCTTGCATAAAGCTCAAAAATCGACTTCCTCCACCAAGCCTTCAAGCTTCTATCATCGACAACTCCTCTCAAAACTTCATCTTCACTATCAATCTAACAAGCAAACTCAATAAACACCATCAAAATCCCTCCCTCACATCACTTAAGAAAACTCCAAATTACAAGAATTCCACAAAAACTAACAATCCTAGAAACCAAACTATCCAAACAAACATATACACAAACAAAAGCTCAAGAAAAAAGGAAAAAGATATTTACAATAAGATACTCTCACCATCTACGCCTCCATAGCCATCAAGAGCTCGAAGGAGTAAGTCAAATGCTCTAGCAACATCTTCGTTAAGGCTCACATGGCCAAGACTAGCTACTTTCAAGAGCTTCCAAGTCGGAGGCAAGAAGCGATCATCTTCATTATGCTTGGGGTTCTCGTGATCTTCCGGGTCTTCCAAACCATGATAGCAACGACTCTTATGACCATCCGGTAGGTATATCCTACCGGTAAAATAATAACCAACTAACCTAACTGGGTAGCTAGGGCAAGTCGGGTCGAATCCACAGGGACGGGGTGTCAGAATAAGGTATGCTACGGTCAAAGACTAGGTTCAAGACAAGCTAATCTAGGGGATAGACTAATGACTAAGCTAAGGTCTAAAACACGAACTAACAAGGCAAAACGAATAACTAAAGACAAAAGGAAGCTAATAAATCAATAGGAAGAAACTAGGGCTAGGTCGGGTTCATGGATGTCAAGGGCATAAGAAGGGGAAAAACGGGGTTACTAGCGTGCTTTCGTAGCCTAGGTCACGTTCGGGCTCTCGCTACTTAAACGGCCTAGGGGTCATCCTCACCACTCTCTCGCTACTAATGAGGGAACCAAACCTACAACCAAACACACACACACAAGAGAAGAGGCAAGAAAAACAAGGATTGATCATCTCTAGTCTCACAAGCATATCATCAAACATGTGGAGTGCAAGGTAAATGGGAAACAACAAAAACAACATCTAATACCACCCATCTCACCCTAATCATCCCTAATCACATCCAATCCCCCTAATAACCCTAGCAAGAGTCTACTCCAACATATCTAAAGGAAAGCTAACATGAACAAGAGAAACTAACACAAAAACAAGAGCATACATATGTAAAACTAACAAGGATGATGAACAAAACAATAAACAAGAGCTAAAGATTGAAACTTGAATAACATAAACAAAGATTAAGAGTAAAAGGATGAGAAGATTATACCAACTAACAAGAGAATGAAAAGATGAGAACTTGTATATAAAGAACACCCAAAACATCAACCAATGTTGTCAAGATTGGATGGATTCTTCAAGACATCCCTTAATACAAGATTAGCTAACTAGATTAAGGACTAATTAATGACTAATCTACTCTAAGCTAATCTATGCTAAAGTAGTCTAGGGTTTTGTGGGTAATGAAGAACATTCCATAAGATTACAAGAGGGGGGGTATATATAGGGTTACAATGGATAAGAAGAAGAAAAGAAGCGAAGCGGAGCTACAGGTGGCTCATCTCGGCCGAGATGAGATGGTCTCGCCCGAGATGGGACTCATCTCGGCCGAGACGAGATGCTCTCGCCCGAGACGGCCCATAACAGTAGCCGGTTGAAACCCGCACTCCTTCCCGACCGAGAAGGCATTTGTTCTCGGCCGGGAAGGCTCTTGTAGGCCTCCAATATGATCTCTAAGGTCCCTCCATGCTTCTCATGGGGGTTCTCATCGATTCTTGGTGCTTGGGATCAAGTCTAAGGGGCTCGAGAATGGGTCCCAAGGTCTCGGGATCGAAACTAAGGCACCGAGTGATCGTTCCTTCTCTTCGTTGGCTCCAAAAGTGTAGGAAACGAGTCGGAATCGTTCCAATTCTCCATGAATGGTCTTGGGAACCTAAAACGAACTAGAAGAAGCATAAGTAGCCCAGAAACCGCTCCAAAGAGCGATTTCACAAGAGAAACAAGGACCAAACACAGCAAAATAGGCACTACAAACTACACTTATCAGAACCCCTGTCAAATGAAGGGAGTACTTTTTGAGATTGACGAGGTTTGACTCGGTTTTGAAGTAGGGTTATGGAAAGCTGAATTTCTCTTCTTGAATGTGGGAATTGGTCCCTTGGAATGTGTGTAGAAGTGTCAACGAAGGTGGAAAAGAGGATCCTTGAAATGGTGGTGTAAGGGGGGTATTTATAGAGTTTGCCCCCGGTTTAGGTCACTCGATCGAGTGCCCAAGAAAAGGAGGTCGGGTTGATTTTTTGGGAGTCACTCGATCGAGTGATCCAGACATTCGATCGAGTGCCGTTAGGCGACCCCGATTGAAATCCGGGAATAATTAAGGAATGATTTGATTTGATTTGACTTGGATTTGATTGCGTATTGGGAAGGGTTTATGGCTTGTTTCATTCTTGGATTTAGACTTTTACCAGGTTTTGACTCGGTCGAAAAAGATGGTTTTGCTCCCGGTGGAGGTTTTTGGCTCAAAGTTTGTAAAACCCCGGCCCAATCCTAGGATCGGAAATGTTAACCGTAGTAGACCGTCAGGCTTTGTACTGGTCCCACAAACCAACACGAGTCCTTTTCAGCGCATTTTGTCCTCACTCATGCGCATCCCGGAAACCTTCCCAGGAGGTCACCCATCCTTAGACTACTCCCAACCAAGCACGCCTAACTACAGAGTTCTTTTGCATGGATGACCAGAAAAGAAAGTGCACTTCGTTGATATGGGTAATACTTTCAATCTTTTTAAACACTAGTCATTTAAGCTCATAAATAGGACATCTTCAATCAATGTGGGGTGTTTCAATCACTCCCACTTGAAGAACGCAACGTCCTTATTGCGCCTGGCAGCATAACTGCTGACCTAGAATCCACCCCCGCTAGGTGCTAAATACACGGCCGCAGATTGCTCTGATACTATTTGTAAGACCCCGGCCCAATCCTAGGACCGGAAATGTTAACCGTAGTAACTTGCCATGCTTTGTACTGGTCCCACAAATCAACACGAGTCCTTTCCATCGCATTTTGTCCTCACTCATATGCATCCCGGAAACCTTTCCAGGAGATCACCCGTCCTTAGACTACTCCCAGCTAAGCGCGCTTAACTGCGTAGTTCTTTTGCATGGATGACCAGAAAAGAAAGTGCACTTTATTGATCTGGGTAGTACTTTCAATCCTATTAAGTACTAGTCATTTAAGCTCATAAATAGGACATCTTCAATCAATGTGTGGTGTTTCAAAGTAGCTTTATTTTATTTGAAACGACCCACCTGAGTCTGAATTTGAGGTCGATTTTGAGAGATTTGTACTCCGCTAAGTGCCCACGCTGACTACTATTTATTCCGAGTCTTATATTCGAGCGTATTAATGAATGTTAGCGTCCAATCATCATCGGGCGTTTTGTTGGAGACTGCTACAGACACGAGTATGTAGGAAAAATGCGAGTGTCTACAGGTAGGTGCTCCATCGAATTAAAGAACGATGGTGGGAAGATCATCTCAAGTTTGCAGAGTATCAGTGGAATTTGATCCTCCAGCCGAGTCATGTCCTCAATTGATACTGTATAAATACACAAATCTCGGAAAATCTGAGATATCTCAGTTATAGAATTCCACTCCATCGGTGGTAGAAGCTGCTTTAATGACACTGGTAGTAACCTCTCCATAAATACATGGCAATCACGACATTTTAAACCTTGCAACTTCAAATTCTTATGATCGGCACATCGCTTAAAGTCAGAGTCATACCAATCAGGGAACTTCAACTTCTCTAACCACCCCGACAATGCCTTTCTCTGAGCCTTGTCAAGGCTGTAGATGGATCTTGGTTTCAACCCATCTCGTTTTATGTGCAACTGAGGACGGTCACAAAAATTTTTCACATCTCGTCGAGAGCCTGTAGTGTCACAACTCTTACCATCCACATCCATCATAGTGTGAATCAACTGTTCAAAAATGTTTTTCTGTATGTGTATCACGTCCAAATTATGACGAAGTAACAAAGTACTCCAATATGGAAGGTCAAAGAAAATACTTCGTTTAAACCATCCATTTTTCAACTTCTTTAGAGCCTTAAACTCCTGATCGGTGCCATCAATAGAAGATGGAAATGAACTCGGATATCAACTTCCATATTTCGTCTCCCGGAAGTCGAATAGGTGGATTATCAAGCATTACCTCACCCTTTTTGAATGCTCTCTTGTTCTTCCTATATTGATGATCCTCTGATAGAAACTGTCTACGACAATCAAGCCAACTAATTTTACTTGAATTCTACGACAATCAAGCCAACTAATTTTACCTGAATTTGGAAGCCAAAATGCTTTGCTTTCATCCACACAACAAATACATGCTTTTTGACCCGCAGTAGACCACCCCGAGAGCATACCATATGCGGGAAAGTCGTTTATAGTCCACAACAAAGCTGCTTTCAGCTGAAAGTTTTGTCTCAAAGATACATCATATGTTTCCATCCCTACTTCCCACAATTGTTTCAATTCCTCAATCACAGGTTCTAAGTAAACATCCAAATGATTTTTCGGGTTTTTTTGGTCTGGAACAATAAGAGATAGAAAGATGAAAGGTTGTTGTAAACTCCACCAAGAAGGTAAGTTATAAGGTGTGACCATCACAGGCTAACAAGAGTAAGACTTACACGATTTACGGAAGGGTAAAAATCCATCAGTACACAACCCAAGCCTTACATTTTGGGGTTCTGCTGCAAATTGAGGATAAATTCTATCAAAACGCTTCCACTCCTCACCGTCACTCGGATGACACATCTTTCCTGGTACCCTAACTTCTTCTTTGTGCCACCTCATTTGCTCAGCTATGGTTTTGGTTGCATATAATTTCTGAAGTCCAGGTGCAATGAGGAAGTATGTAAGCTGAGTAATTGGTATCGGTTTCTTAGCCCTATCACCACTTTTTTATTTTCTACCCCTCAAAACAGTATCCCCCTCAAATGATTTATACCTACCCTTACCATATCTTTTACATTCATCAAGCGTGGCATCATCCTTCCAAAATAGCTTGCATCCATCGGGACAAACATCAATCTTTTGATGCGGAAGCTGAAGACCTTTCACAACTTTTTTGGTAGTATAGAAAGTTCGGGTCATGATGTTATCTTTTGGCAGCAAAACCTTCTATACAAGCGAAGGGTAGGTTAAAATTACATTTAAGGCTCACTATCATAGATGCGACTTCTAACAAAGTATCTAACGTGTCGAAGAACGCTTTCGCTCGTGGGTTAGGCTCTTGTAAGTTAGACTCTGGAGTGTCAGGTGAGTCATCATTCATATATGTGCTATTATCGTTGTCAAACACTTTGCACTCCACAACAACAACTATAATTCGTCTTAACCCCCCTCATTTTGTTGGATCTCGGGTTCCTCAGCTTGAGAGGGCTCACCATGACAAATCCAACGATAATAATTAGGCAAGAAACCATTTGAGATGACATGTTCTTTAACCATAATTATCTCAAAAAAAATTAGGTTCTTGCATTTAAGACATGGACACCTAACTTCACCTTTCGACGGATAGTTAGGTTAGCGTTTAGCAAACTCCAAAAAAGATTCAACACCCTTTAAAAATTAAACAGTAGGGCATCTTTTCTTATCAAGCCTTCCCTCGTACATCCATTTCCGTTCAATTTTCTTCATTTTTAATCTAATAAAAAATTATATAACAACCAATTAAACTCGAATCTCCCTAACTTAATTTAATACTAGCTAAAACAAATATTTTTACTAAAAACAAACCACCAACCTGAACTTAATATTATTAATTTAGAATTCACCTAAACCAATTAACATTGCCTCAATTTGTAATGCATATTTACACTAACAATTTAGTCACAATTCTCACCCATTTCAACCTAAACTGTAATCCCCTAGAAATTCTAATGCAATATAGTGGCGGAAACACTGTACAGTTGGGATTAAAACACACTGACAAACTATATCTTATTAAAAGAAATGGTAAGTCAATACAAAAGCCTCTTTTCACAAAAGGGCTAAAAAGAAAATTCTCCAAACAGGTCAATACAATTCCATAAATCGCGAATGAAGAAACAGTAGGATCCACGCTACTCGCTAGCTCACACCCGAAACCCAACAACAAATACCCGTCATGTTATAAACATAACAGCCACATCAGTGGGGAGTAACTCGGACGTTCTCCCAGCCATATTATATCATATGGAAAAATAATATTTTTATTATATCAAAATATTTAAAAAGAGAAAACAGTAAAACGATATAATAAAGCGAAACTTGAAACACTTGCTAACCTGCAAGTCAAAATCAACCGATAATAATAATATTCAAAGATGGCATTATGGAAATTCGATCAGTGGCACAAGGCTAGACTTTCAGTAGGATAATACTGGAAACTAGCTTCGAGAACTGTAGACTTAACTCATAACAGAATCCAGTCTCTAACTAGGCAACTCAACTAAAATGGGACCAAATCTAGTATTCAGTTCAAATGGATACACCTCTCCTGGATACCGAATGTATCCAGTTCAACCAACGTCGACTAACACGATGCGATATCTAGCTTAAGGACACAATGCACACTCTCCTGAACACAAACCATGCTCAGTTCAACAACCAATGTGCCCCATAAAGACACACCAGCTTTACAATAGTTGATGGCAAAAACGTACATCCCAAACTATATTACTCTAACCCCACACTTGTCTTTATTCCATAACTCCAAAACAAGCCATTATCGATATAAACTAAATATATAATCATTATAAATAATATGAAGATAAAAGTAATAAAAATTTTATATAAAAAGGAAAACTTTCTATAAATAGAAAATTACTAATTTTGGAAACTTACTTAAAGTTGAAATATTGTTATAAAAAATACGTAAGTTATTAAAATAAGTTAAATGTATAAAAATAGCATTTTTAACGAAATTAACATTTTATTATTATCGTCGTTATCGTAACTTTAATATATTTCTAAATTCGTTACTCAAAATATAAATAAAGTATAATAAGTCATTATATAGTATTTTATAAATAATTAGGAAATCAGTTAAAACTATAAATTTTAGAAAAGAAATGTTTTAAGAAAAACAATATCAAAATTAATTGAGTCATCTAGTTTTATAAATGAAATGAATATTACAAAGGTTTCAAATAATTTTTAGCAAATAGCTTTTATTAATAAATAATACTGATTTTACTACAAATAGTCAATCGGAAACAAATAAGAGATTATTAGTGAAAACAGTCTCGACTAAAATATATTTAAAAAAAATCGACTATTTTCTCATTTATTAATATAAGTCGTAGGACGAAATTAATTTATTGAACGAGTATACAAATCTCAATTATATAATATAAAAATACGATTTTGAGTTAAAATTATAAATTAACGAAATATGATGAAAAAATGAAATTGATATTATTTAGTTACTAATGTCACGATAAACAACAAAATATTATAATGACCATTAATAATAAATTTACTAACGATTTATAAAACGATATCGAAAGTTGTGAAATATTTATAAGGTACACAATTTTAAAAATAATATTTTTAGCAAATAATAAGTAGCTAAAATTAGAAAACCGAAGTTAAAATATTTACTACATACTACTACTCAAACCTACGATATAAAATCGAGTAACGTCCTAAAGTTACCTTGAGTCGGAAACGTCAAGGTAGTAGCCGCTTTAACCCATTTGTCCAAGCTCTTATCAAACTGGTGACCACGAGCCAACTTCGAGGCTCTCACGGAGATCCGAACATGTAGAACCGGAAACAAATGAGACAGAATTTAAGGAAAGTTGGAAAAGACTAGAGTTACACAAAAACGTTGGAGAAATCGCAAACGGGTCAAGAAGAGCAACGACATAGACAATGATAGAACTCAGAATATGAAGATCGAAGAAGGACGACAAAGAAGAGGAAGACTAAGGAGAAGAACAACGAGGCAGAGAAAAGGAACATGAATAGAACAACGGTAACGAGGGCAGCAACAAAACGACGATCACTAGTAGTAACGAACTAGTAGCAGCGACGAGATAACAAAACGACAGCAGCGAACGAGTATAGTAGAACAATTGCGAGCAGCAGCACAAAACGAGAACAAGACGAAACGGTCATGAAAATGACAGTAATGAAAACAGTAGCAAAAGAACGATAGATTAGAGATAAGAGAAGAAGAAAAGAGAATCGAGGAAAAGGAAAGGACAGAAATAGACCGAGAACGAGAACGAACAGCAACGACAATAACAATTAACATGACAGCAGCAAAATGAATCTGATCAGACAATAGAGAGCAGAATCACAGCAGAACGCAACAACAGCAGTAAACAAAGCAGCGAAGAAGAAGAAGAAGAAGAAGAAGAAGAGAAGAAAGGGAGAAGAAGAACGGGAGCGAAGAACAACAAGACGCAACAGAAGCAAACAACGACATCAAATAACATGCATGACAACAGCAGGGGAATAACGCATAACAACGTCAATGACAGCAGTGATCATGCGCATCACGACTAGAAAACAGAGGAAAAGAAGCAGTGAAGGTTCCTTGGCTGAACAGAGAACGAGAGAGAAAGGAACATAATTTACCTTACGATACCAGGCAGAAACGAATGAATTAACAGGAGCAGAGGAAGGAAAACGAAAATCGACATGGCTGATAGATAGTGATGGCTGTACGAAGAAGAATAAAGAAGGTGGGGAGAGCGGCTGATAGTTTAAGGATTGGGATTGGTAGATGGGCATGATGGTGTTTGATGCGTGAGGATGATGAAGGAGCAGGGGAAGTGAAGCGGTGGAATAAAATCAAAAAAGAAGGAAAGGGGGGTTGTAGGTAAGATGAAGTGGGAAATCAGTGGGAAAAGAGGGGGTGAATTCAACTTATGATAAAAATGAGATGAAGGGGGGGCACGTAAGAATGAGGGGTTGAATGTAGCTTACAATGAAGTGGATTAGATATACGGATAAATTAAACGAATTGGATAGGAGACGAATTCCGTAACGATAAGTTGACTGACCCAAGAATCGAATTAAAACAAGTTAATAAAAGCTTATAGAAATAAATATTTAGACGATAAAATAGTATTTCCTGATAAATAATAAATTTTTGATAAAGTGAATTAAATTGATTTCTCGAGGGAAGGTAATAAATGTTTTGACAAAACGTAAAATAAATGAGCTTCGAGCCGAAAATAGAAATTTAAGCTTAAATAAAAATAAATAAAAAGAATTTAGAATTTAACTCGTCGAAATAGTCTTTCGATAAGAATTAAATTAAATGTATAAAATAAATCGAAATAGAAATCTAAATATGTTTTAAATATAAGAAGAGTTTTTTAGACAAATAGAATTTTAGGAGTTTGAAACGATTAAACGATAAATTTGTTTTATAATAATTTTAAGAATTATGAGTTAAATCGTAAACAAAATAAAAATACGAACATAATTTTAATTTAATTTTAATTTATAAAATCAGGGGCGTTACATAAACAATTTAGTAACAATTTCTAATTCTCACCGAATATATTCACATCCTTACCCAATTCATCACATAATCAATCAATAAACCTAAAGGTCATACAAACAATCAACCTAATAAAATTTGGGCAAAACAACTTGGGCAAACAAACAACGTAACTCAATTGAAACCCTAACAATTGTAAATATCAAATCGACAGTAATAACTGAAACATTAAAATAAATTATTGAACCTAACTGAAATTAAACATAAAACTTAATAAGTAGTATAATAAGAAACATGAATCACACCTTAGAAGTAGGAAAAAAAATGGAAGACGGGAAAATGGTGTGCAGGTTTCGGTTAGAGAAATGATGTAGAGAGAAGATTTTTTTTAAAGTGTGACAATGGCGATGGGGGTGGGCGAATATTTGTGGTGAAATCGGGGAATCGGCCATCGGACAGTAGACGCCCGTTTTTCTTATATGGCGTCCACTGTCAGACGCCAGTTGTCACCATTTGGCGTGGACGACCGAGTTTTATTATGGCGTTCGCTATCGAACGCCAATAATTGCCATGTGGCGTGCGATGGTGGATGCCCGCTTTTTAATAGTGGCTCCACAACCTTCCTTTTCATATGCGTCAGATGCCATACTTGGCGTGTGATAGTGGACGCCCGTTTTTTTGGGTAGACGCCATATGGGCGTCTGTATGACCTGGACGCCCATAAGGTGGACGCCTGGAACCTAATTTCTTGTAGTGAAAGTTGTTCTTTCATTGCCTTCTTCTTTGTGAGTCTCTCCACTTTCTCCTTTTGAGTGGCCTATTTGGCTTTTAGGAACCTAGCAAAATGGGGGCCCTTCATTGCTTCAATAGTGGTTGGACAATCGACATCTCGCTCTTTGAAAGTTCGAAATATATCCTCAAACTCGACTATAGGCTCGATGCTAGCAAGTGCTTGAGGAAAAGGTATGTCATCTCTTTGATACAGCTCTAATCAACATTTGCATTCTTCGCTCATAGTGTAAGGGATATTTGGATGTAAAGAGCGATCTAATGCATATATGCTACCTGGCTTTCATGAACTTGTTCTTTTGGTGGCACAAACACCACACTAGCATTGTCGGTGTTAGGCTCCTGAGTTCTCGAAAATAGTTTTCCAGTGAGAGGAATTTGGCTTTGAGAGAATGCCTTCGCCATTTGATGCATTTGAGACTCCTATGAGCTATCTTTTGATCTCTAATTTGCATCTAAGCTTTTTCTAATCTCTTTGTTTCCCATTTTTGTTGATCCTTCACTTGATTTTACAATATGTAGTTCAACAATTCCTCCGTAGAAGGTACCTTGGCATTATTTTGCTATTGGCTCATTTGTTGATTCGAACCTTGATTGAAACTTAGGGAAAAAAATTGTCCCCGGTTGAAATTATGATAGTTGCCTTGGTTGCTTCCCGGTCTTTCGGTCATTGGAGTATTTGTCTTTGTTGATTGTTGTTAAAACTCCTTTGGTTCTCATTGAAACCTTGGTTTTGACTCCAAGAGTTTTCGTGGTAGTAAGGCTTGTAAGTTCCTTGATATTTACCCATGGCACTACAACCTTCTATACTTCCTCCTTGGCCTTCGGGACACCCACTAGGGGCGTGGTCACCGCCACAATTGCTACAATGTTAAGCTATGACTTGTCCGGATCCGGCCAACAGGGAAGAGACCATGTTAGTCAAATTGTTGAGTCGTTCCCCATAATCACTTTGGGTACCCATAGAACTCACGTTTTTCTTTCTTGCATTCGCTTTGGATCGATCACCAAATATCCTTTTGCTAGCCGCAATGTTTCCAATAACCTCATTAGAACGATCAATAGTAAGAAACTCCACACCACAGGTAGTGGCCGCATTTATCATGCATGCATCCGCATCGGACATACCCGAACAAAAGCCCAATATTAGATCACACTCGCTAATCCCATGGTGGGGGCACTTCACGATTAATCTCTTGTAACGCTCCCAATATTCATAAAGTGACTCGTCTTTTTTAAGTCTGTGGGTCTTGAAGCGGGAAAGTATTTCTTCAGAAAAGCGGACTTCAAATCCTTCCATGTGATGATTGAATCGGTCGATAGATAATAAAGCCAATCTCAAGCACTATCTTGTAGAGAGTGTGGGAATGCTCTCAAGTAGAAAGTATCATCCAAAACGTTCAACGGTTTCCCAGTAGCAAGATTCATGTGGAACTCGCTTAAGTGGCGATGATGATCTTCATTAACCAACCTTGAATTTACTCAAACGGTGTAGGAAATGACCTTTTAGCTCAAAATGTACGTTATTCTCCATGTCCAGATACACGATACTCATGGGTTGAGTATCGAGATCCAGAGGCTTTATCTCTTAAATTGTTCTCGCCATTGGGTCGACGAAAGCTATGTATGTTGGTGTAGATACCAAAGTGTCAAGTGTTCCTCCTTCACTTGGGCTTGAACTTGAACTACTCGGATGGAAAGATTCGTAATCCGGTCGATTGAAAAAGTTATTCTACGTGTTGAATTAGTCTTGTTATACCTCGTATTCTGGTGGAAGAGAATGATTTCGATTCATGAACTAACAAAACTCGCACAATATTTGTTAGAACTTCCCATTACTTCACAAGAAAAGAAAAAAACAACTAAAAACAGCAAAGAAAAGAAAAGAATGCTAAACTAGCATACTAAATAAGAACAGCTACGCTCCCTAGCAAAGGTACGAGATACAAATCTATTACCCCAGCAAATACAAGCCTATACAACCATGGTATATCCTCAGCGACAATCTGAGTTCCTACCCTATCATCAACAAAAAAAGTTTATGCAATGATCCAAGGAAGGGTCGAGATACGAATACAATTAGGCACTCGCCAAGAGTATGCACACGTCAAAAGTTTATGCAGCCACCCGTAAGGGATTAATACAATTCAGCAATGCAGTCACTCGCAAAAGATAAATACAATTCAGCGCAGCCACCCACAAGGGATTGATAATCCAAAGCCAAGACCTGAGATAGACTGTAATCACCTTGAAAATCTAACACAATACAGTGGCGGAAACACTGTAGAATTGGGATTAAAACACACCGATGTTCTATATTTTACAAAAGAACGGCTAGTCAATACAAAGGCCACTTTTTACAAAAGGGCTAAAAAGAAAATTCCTTAAAAGGGTTTAAACAATCCTTCAGTAAACATAAATAAGGGAGAGTAGGATCCACGCTACTCGTTAGCTCACACCCAAAACCTAGCAGCAAAAACCTGTCATGTTATAAACATAACAGCCACATCAGTGGGGAGTAACTCGGACGTTCTCCCAGCCAAATTATATCATATGAAAAACAATAGTATTACTATATCAAAATAGTAAAATGGAAAACATTAAAACAATATAGTAACATAAGTTTTTAGCAAAACTTAAAGTGACTGCCAACCTGCAAGACAAAATTAATCGATAATTATAAAATCCAAAATGGCGTTATGGAAATCAATTAGTGCAACGGATTAGACTTTCACTGGGATAATACTAAACTAGCTTCGAGAACTCAATCAAAACAAATCCGACTTCGGTCTCTAACTAGGCAACTCAAACTATATCAGGACTCCGTGCAGCGAGGTCCTGGCTTAAGTAATGTAAACCCCTCCTGGACACCAACCGTAAACCAGTTCAACCCGACGGCGACTTACACGATGCGATATCTAAGTTTAAGGTCAAAATATACACACTCCTGAACACAAACCATGCCCAGTTCAACGACCAATGCGTCTCACTTAGACACACCAGCTTTATAGTTGATGGCAAAACCTATACCCTAGACTGTATTACTCTACCCGTACACTTATTCTCATTCCATAACTCAAAAACCAAGTCATTATCGATATTCAAATAGAATGTTCAAGGTGAATAATACGAAGGTAAAAGAAATAAGCATTTTACGTTAAAAGGAAACTTTCTAATTTTAGAAATTTACTAATTTTAGAAACTTACTAAATTAGAAGTATTCTTATAGAAATACGTAAAGTGTTAAAATGACTTAAACGTACCAAAATAACATTTATGGCAAATAAACTTTTTATTAATATCGTTGTTATCGTAACTTAATATATTTCTATGTTCGTTATCAAAAGTATAAATCAAATGTATTAAGTGAAAATATAGTACTTTATAAATATGTAGGAAAATCGAGTTAAAATGATAAATTGTAGAAAGTATACTATTTAGAAACAAAATGATAAATATAGACAAAGTATAAATAATTGAGGAGTTTTAGAAATGAAATGAGATTTAAAAAACCTTTCAAATTGTTTATAGTAATTAAATTTATTAATAAACAATACGGGTTTTACTAAAATAATAAATCGTAGACAAATGAAAATTTATTAAGGAAAATAATCTCGACTAAAAATGTATTTAAAACAAAATAGACTACTTTCTCATTTATTAATATAAGTCGTAAAACGAAAATTAATTTACTAAACAAGTATACAAATCTCAATTATTATATAAAAGTACGATTTAAAGTTAAAATAGTAACTTAATGAAATATGACAAAATTATGAAACTGATACTCCCTCCGTCCCAATGAATTGTTTGCCTATTCCATATTGAGGCGTCTCAAAGAATTGTTTGCCTTTCTATTTTAAGGATGTTTTTATATGCAATTTGATCATTCTCATGAGTTTTACTCTACATGTCACTCTTTCATTGGTTCCCTTAACCTTGGTGCCAAAAGGAAAGGCAAACAATTCATTGGAACGGAGGGAGTACTATTTAGTTGCTAGTGTCACGATAACCAACAGAATATTATAACGATCATTAATAATAAAAATTAATAACGATTTTAAAACGATATCAAAAGTTTTAAAATGTTTATAAGACGCACGATTTGAAATATTATTTTTAGCAAATAATACGTAGCTAAAATGAGAAAACCAAAGATAAAATATTTACTACATACCACTACTCAACACACGATATAAAATCGAGTAACGTCCTAAAGTTACCTTCGTCGAGATCCGAGTCAATTATAACAATCGTCTTCCTCGGAACTAGCACGATGACCTACGAAATAGTTAAAACATATGGTATTAAAACTATATCGAAAGTTAACAAAAAGAGGGGAAGCGAGACTGGAATACGAGTAATTAATTTACCCTCGAGATTGGAATGAATATGGGATGGATTAAGATCGAATGATGAACTAAGTAGGATGAAGATGAAAAGATGATGCTTTTACGACGAACATTAACCAAATTTACAGCAGCAACAACGATCAACACGGAAGTCCCGAACAACAACATAAACGCACCAAAAAGGAGAGAAGAATAATGAGGAGAATAATAAGAAAAGAGACTTAGAAGGAGAAAAAGAGGGAGAATAAGAGCCTACAGCAACTTCAACGATAGTAGTGAGCACAGCCATATCGGACAACAAAAAAAAGCAATCAAGGAATCGATCCAACATGAACAGACTCGGGAAAACAACAGCGAAAGTAGCAGCAACCGAAACAGCAACAAGAGAAGAAACGTAGCTGCAGTACAACAATAATAGAAACCGTAGTACAGTAATAGCAGCACCCACGACAAAACGAGACATGGAACAGCAATATACGACCTCCATGGCAACAGAAACGAGAACCATGTACAGGCAGCAGTAACACGGGATAACAGCCAGCAGTGACAACCAAATAGATCAGGAAACGGGAAAGCAAATACGAGCATGACAGGAGTAATAGCATCAAAGGACATATCGGAGTGATGACACAAGACGAGCAGCAGCAACAGAGACGACAACAAACAACGGCCACCAAAACGGGAGGAGAAGAATAGGAGTCGAAACAACAAAAATAAGGAAAGATGAAAGGACAACCAGACATTCGCAGCAAGCAGCATCAACAATAGCGTTTAATCATGAATTAACGCACTGAAATCAGAAGCCACAAAACGAAGAAAAATGAGGAAAAGGAAGAAGAGAAGCGAAAGAACAACCTGCCGACGAGTCCAAATTGAAACGATAAAGAGACGGGAAGAGAGATTCCTGAAGAAGATTAACAATGGTAAAGATGGGTGAGCGGCAAATTGAAGAACGTGAAGAAGGAAGAAAAGAAAATGGGAGGAGTGTGGCGAGCGGTTAACAACCGAGGAAGAGAAAAAGAATTGGGTTTCCTAGGTTAAAATAACGGAATGGGGTTAGGTGATCAATAAAATCGAGTCACTAGTCGACTTACACAAGTATCGGTTCAAATCAAGTAATTAAAAACAAACAAACCGGAGTAAAAGCAAATAACGCGTAAAATAGAATATTCCACGGGTTAAAATAAGTATCCGAAACGAAAACAAACTCTAGGAAGATAATTAATTAATTCGAGAGGACAAATAAAATGTATCTTGAGAGTCAAATAAACGATTACGATTAAAATAACGTTTCTTGAGGAAATTAACGAACGTACGATGAAAATGAATTATTGATTTCTCGAGGAAAATAGTAAACGCTTTGAGGAATCTTATTAAGGCGAGTCCGAGGTTAAAAATAGAAATTCGAGTTTAAATCGAAAGATTTTATAGTTTCAATCGTCAAACTAGAAGTTCAGTAGAAATTAAATGAATAATCAAATGGGGAAGAAAATAAAAATATATTTTAAATATAAGAAGATTTTTCTAGACAACTAGAATAAAAGGAGTTCAAAACGCTTGAAACATAAATTCGCTTATAATAATTTTAAGAATTACGAGTTAAATCGTAAATATAATAACATATGAATAAAATTTAATTTATAAAAATCAGGGGTGTTACAACCTTTCCGACTAAAAAAAATGTTTCGTCCCCGAAACTTACAGGAACAGAAAAACTGAAGGGAAAACGAAGTTACTAAATTTGAACAAACCGAGGATGTTTAACTCACATCGAAATTTGGTTTAGAACGGAGAGTTTAGGACTTCGAACGTAATATGAAATTGAATGTAAACGTCTATTTCAAGAATAACTGGGTTAAGCTACCCGAAGTTTAAAATCTTTTAAATTTTTAAAATCATAAGTAAAACTATTATGATAAATTAACGATGGTAAATAATATTTGTAAACGGGGGGAGAGATAGAGTACACAAAATATTTTCAAAACAATGGTAAAAGTTTTGGTTAAGAAATTCGACGATATTTCGTTTTGGGACAAAAGAAAATTTGGTTTTTAGAAATCAAATTTTGTTGTTAGTAAGATCGAACCAGTCGTCAGCCATTTTCAATACAAATTCAAATGTGCACCGACAACAAAACGAAAGCTTGAACCTACAAAATTTTATGAAAATATTAAATTGTTTTACAC
Source organism: Agrostemma githago (assembly GCA_958450325.1). Lineage (NCBI taxonomy): Eukaryota > Viridiplantae > Streptophyta > Magnoliopsida > Caryophyllales > Caryophyllaceae > Agrostemma > Agrostemma githago. The sequence continues at coordinate 31,056,303 of OY288249.1, forward strand.
AATAATCTGGTAGAAATCAAAACATTTACAATTATAAAAGTTTTCCTAAAATTTCGATCGTTTAAAAATCAAAATTTGAAACAATTTCGAAATACTTTAAAATAAACTATTAAGGCATTTAGAAAGGAGACTAACTATAGATGTCATCCAAGAATAAATCAAAATTGAAGTATAAAGTTTTGAAATTTATCTTCAAAATGATAAAATTTCACGATAACCGAAATTTTTAAGTTAGACTCGATAAGGGTCGAAGGGATTGATAACAGTTGGAGTAGAAGAATTCAAGAAAAGTAGAGGCGATGACGAATTCAGGAGTCAAATAGAGCTCTCTAGGATAATAGAAGCAGTTAACCATCTCGAGATTCCTAGTACGACTCCCACAAACAGGGGTTCCTAATTCCCATCAAACAATACTAAGTCTAATATGAGGCACTGGTTGTTCTACTCAGTCTACACCTCCAAAACTGTCAACTGCTATAACCTCCAATAAGAAGTCTTACGTACACATCTAATCTTTCATTTTTCACGATAGTAATCCACAAAAGGTTTATGATCAAATCCATTAATAAAGATTCTAACGGTCATCGAAACATACCAAAACTCGTAATCGATAAAGCTCATAAGGTTAGAACTCGAAGTATATTCCACGGTACTCGAGTGAATAACTCTAAACAAAATCCACCAAAAGACAAAGTTTGGACACAGAATCCTCAAAATGATCACACCAACATGTTTAAAACATCACCACTAGATAGAGGTTAGGGCAACACAACAAATCCTCAAACATGCGCAATCCTATAGGCAATGGCAGACACTCACATCTTCTAACACATCATTCGACTAAGGTTTCTGAAATATAAATTCCATCAAGATTTTAATCGTAATGATGCAGCCACAAAAATCTAATAACTCAACGAAGCCACAATCTCGTCGGTCTAAGCACCTAAACTGAAAGTCCCAACAAAATATACATGTATTAAAATATTCCTCAAAACAACACAATAAACTCAAACTATGATTGTGCAACATATTTCTCTTTCTCACGGTTAACATCATTTTATCCAAGTTTAGATCACTCAACTCCAAAGTTCATAGGTTACATCCTTACATCAACGATCAATCCTTAAGGAACAGAGGCAATCTATGTCAACCAAAATTCTAACGACATTAATGAAAACCTTTAATGGACTACAACATTCATGTTAACACTTTGAGCAATACTCTATGATCCCAAACATTCATGAGGCATCCTTAAGTAAGCACTAGCTAAGAATCCCAAGTAATATTATCAATTACACTCGGCTCACTTACAGGTTAGGTATAAGGTCTCCATCAAAATATGATATGCTTTTATAATCCAAAAATTTATTCTACTCTTAAGTCTTCTATATGATCAAGTAATTTATAACCCAAGGTTGATCAATCTCTAAGCTAAGGTACAATCCTATTTCCATTAATCGACTAATACCATTCAAATCAATCCTCAAGGAGTTCTTACTAGACTAAATAACATGGTACAACTCACAAACCTCAAACCATTTATAACTTTTCACGGAGTTTGCTAAGACAGAAATTGGTCTAACCAATGAATCTCAAGAGAAAGATGGTAGAATGGGAGAAGGAACAAGGATTCACCAAATGAAAGAAGATGAGAATATATAAGAGGAGAATTGGAAGAAGTAGAGGCCGGAAGGAAGGAATCAATGATCCTATACTACTAAGGTTTAAAAGGATCTTCGGGCCTTCAGAGTTCACACGGGAACTCAAAGACATTTTCTTCATCTCCTCATAGAGACGCGGACACACTAGTCTTGGTCGCTCCATTTGGATCCAAAGTGAAGTGAAGTCGCATCTCGGTCTACTGCACCATCGAGGAACTGAAATCTACTATTGATCGTCTAACCTGTAGCTTGAGCAAACTAAATCTAGGTTGAAGAGTCACCATGTATCTTCCTGGTAGCACCAAGTTGTCCACTCGAGTCAGTAGGTGTTGAGAGTTATACGTAGGTCTTGTCCCGATCTAGTGCAGTATCATATCGGCATCTTGTTCATTCATCTTCGTCTTGAGAAAATTGAAACAAATATTCAATGCTAATCATTGTGTTACAAGAGCAAGTAAAACCTAACAGTTAAGTCCTTAATTTGATTTCAACCCATCTCTCACTAATATTTTATCAATGTTCATATCATTTACTGGTATTTTTTTTTCCCTAAAATCAGGTGTAAGCGTCGGAAGCAACGATGCTCCGATACCAACTGTAATCCCCTAGAAAATCAAACGCAATACAGTGGCGGAAACACTGTTGACTTGAGATTAAAAAACACCAATGTTCTATATTTTACAAAAGAACGGTCAGGCAATACAAAGGCCACTTTTTACAAAAGGGCTAAAAAGAAAATTCCTTAAAAGAGTTTATACAATCCTTCAGTAAACATAAATAAGGGAGAGTAGGATCCACGCTACTCGCTAGCTCACACCCAAAACCCAACAGCAAAAACCTGTCGTGTTATAAAGATAACAGCCACATCAGTGGGGAGTAACTCGGACGTTCTCCCAGCCAAATTATATCATATGAAAAACAATAGTATTACTATATCAAAATAGTAAAATGGAAAACATTAAAACAATATAGTAACATAAGTTTTTAGCAAAACTTAAAGTGACTGCCAACCTGCAAGTCGAAATCAATCGATAATTATAAAATTCAAAATGGCGTTATGGAAATCAATTAGTGCAACGGAATAGACTTTCACTGGGATCATACTAAACTAGTTTCGAGAATGCAGTCAAAACAAATCAGACTTCGGTCTCTAACTAGACAACTCAAACTATAACAGGATTGCGTGCAGGGAGGTCCTTGCTTAAGTAATGTACACCCCTCCTGAATACCAACCGTAATCCAGTTCAACCCGACGGCAACTTACACAATGCGATATCTAAGTTTAAGGTCAAACTATACACACTCCTGAACACAAACCATGCTCAGTTTAACGACCAATACGTCTCACATAGACACACCAGCTTTATAGTTGATGGCAAAACGTATACCCTAGACTGTATTACTCTACCCGTACACTTATTCTCATTCCATAACTCAAAAACCAAGTCATTATCGATATTCAAATAGAATGTTCAAGGTGAATAATACGAAGGTAAAATAAACATTTTACGTTAAAAGGAAACTTTCTAATTATAGAAATTTACTAATTTTAGTAACTTATTTAAATTAGAAGTATTCTTATAGAAATACGTAAAGTGTTAAAATGACTTAAACGTACCAAAATAACATTTATGGCAAATAATTTTTTTATTAATATCGTTGTTATCGTAACTTAATATATTTCTATGTTCGTTATCAAAGGTATAAATCAAATGTATTAAGTGAAAATATAGTACTTTATAAATATGTAAGAAAATCGAGTTAAAACGATAAATTTTAGAAAGTATACTATTTAGAAACAAAATGATAAATATAGATAAGATATAAATAATTGAGGAGTTTTAGAAATGAAATGAGATTTTAAAAACCTTTCCAATTGTTTCTATTAATTAAATTTATTAATAAACAATACGGGTTTTACTAAAATAATAAATCGTAGACAAATGAAAATTTATTAAGGAAAATAATCTCGACTAAAAATGTATTTAAAACAAAATAGACTACTTTCTCATTTATTAACATAAGTCGTAAAACAAAAATTAATTTATTAAACAAGTATACAAATCTCAATTATTATATAAAAGCCGATTTTAAGTTAAAATAGTAACTTAATGAAATATGACAAAATTATGAAACTGATACTATTTAGTTGCTAGTGTCACGATAACTAACAAAATATTATAACGATCATTAATAATAAAAATTAATAACGATTTATAAAACGACATCAAAAGTTATTAAATGTTTATAAGACGCACGATTTGAAATAATATTTTTAGCAAATAATACGTAGTTAAAATGAGAAAACCAAAGATAAAACATTTACTACATACCACTACTCAACACACGATATAAATTCGAGTAACATCCTAAAGTTACCATCATCGAGATCCGAGTCAATTATAACAATCGTCTTCGTCGGAACTAGCACGATAACCTACGAAATAGTTAAAACATATGGTATTAAAACTATATTGAAAGTTAACAAAAAGAGGGGAAATGAGACGAGAATACGAGTAATTAATTTACCCTCGAGATTGGAATGAATAAGGGATGGATTAAGATCGAACGATGAACTAAGTAGGATGAAGATGAAAAGATGATGCTTTTACGACGAACATCAACCAAATTTACAGCAGCAACAACGATCAACACGGCAGTCCCGAACAGCAACATAAACGCACCAAAAAGGAGAAAAGAATAATAAGAAAGGAGACTTAGAAGGAGAAAAAGAGACTACGACAACTTCAACGATAGTAGTGAGCACAGCCATAACGGAGAACAAAAAAAAGCAATCAAGGAATCGATCCAACATGAACAGACTTGGGAAAACAACAGCGAAAGTAGCAGCAACCGAAACAGCAACAGTAGAAGAAACGTAGCCACAATACAGCAGTAATAGAAACCGTAGTATAGTAATAGCAGTACCCACGACAAAACGAGACATGGAACAGCAACATACAACCTCCATGGCAACAGAAACGAGAACCATATACAGGCAGCAGTAACACGTGATAACAGTTAGCAGTGACATCCAAACAGATCAGGAAAAGGGAAAACAAATATGAGCATGACAGGAGTAATAGCATCAAAGGACATATCGGAGTGATGACACAAGACGAGCAGCAGCAACAAAGACGACAACAAACAACGGCCACCAAAACAGAAGGAGAAGAACAGGAGAACGAAACAACAAAAATAAGGAAAGATGAAAGGACAACCAGACATTCGCAGCAAGCAGCATCAACAATAGAGATTAATCACGAATTAACGCACTGAAATTAGAAGCCACAAAATGAAGAAAAAGGAGGAAAAGGAAGAAGAGAAGCGAATGCACTACCTGCCGACGAGTCCAAATCGAAATGATAACGAGACGGGATGTAATCCCCTTGAAATTCTAACGCAATACAGTGGCGGAAACACTGTAGAAGTGGGATTATAACACACTGTAACTATGTCTTGATAAAATTTAAATGGTAAAGTCAAACATTAGGCCTTAAATAAAATGGCCAAAATTAAAACAATCCACAAAGGGGTTTAACAAATCCACAAGACAAAATTGTAAAAATAATAATAAGCAGGATCCACAATGCCCGCTAGCCCACACCCAGAAACAAGCATACCTGCCATGTTAAAACATAACAGCCACAATCAGTGGGAAGCAACGTCAACGCTCTCCCAGCCGTATGACAAGATTTTAAAAACTGTAATTACTACTATAGAAAAATAGTAAAAATGAAAACAGTAAAACATTATAATGAAAATAAGCTTTTAGTGAAAAACTTCACGTATCGAAACAATATAATAAAAACGAGTTTTCCGAAGAAAACATAAAACATTTGTCAAGCTGCAACCAAATTATATCGATAATAATAAAAATATTCAAAATGGCGTTATGGATAGGATTAATGTAGAATCTAGACTTTCACTAGGACAATACTAAACTAGCTTCGAGAACTTAGTCAAAAAAATCAGACTTCGGTCTCTAACTAGGCAACTCAACTATAAAAGGACTGCGTGCAGCGAGGTCCTGACTTAAGTAATGTACACCCCTCCTGGACACCAACCGTAATCCAGTTCAACCCGACGGCGACTTACACGATGCGATATCTAAGTTTAAGGTCGAAATATACACACTCCTGATCACAAACCATGCTCAGTTCAACGACCAATGTGTCTCAACATAGACACACCAGCTTTATAGTTGATGGCAAAACGTACATCCCAGACTATATTACTCTAAACCCACACTTATCCTTATTCCATAACTCCAACACAATCCATTATCGATATTTAAAAGATGTATTCAACATAAACAATAAGAGAACAAAATGAAAAGAATCACTTTCCAAAAGAGGAAACTTTCTATTTTAGGAAACTTTCTATTTTTGGAAACTTGCTAAAAATAGCATCATATCAAAATAGCAAAATACTAGTTTATACTAATAACACATTTTTAGTAAACGATATAGATTTATAAAACTAGTACTTTCGGCCATAACCATATTAATTGATAAAGTGAGAACATTTAGGTTTATGAAATTATTGAAACATCATACGAGTGTTTATAAAATGATTAAAAATGTCTTAAACATTTTATTACTACTAATTAGGGTGTTTCCAAAATTTATAAAATTAAAATTCCCTAATTATTAATAATTTCGACAATACGAACATAAATAGGATTTTACGGCAAATGTCAAATTAAATCTTTTAACGTCTTTTATTTAATTAAACCGTTTAATACATTAAGAGTATGTTAAGGGATGATTTAACTCACAAAGTTTCAGATTTAAATACTTTCAAAATGGCTGGAAAAATAATTCTTTTGGGTAAGATGAAGCATTTTAACGATAAATCATAATTTGTCCAAAAATCAATACTTATTAATTAAAGACTTTAATAAATAGTACAAAAATTATGTAAAATAGTTAAAATATATTTGTGGACATTCTGTCCAGAAAAGAAAATTTTCCAGAATCCTAAAACTTGGTTTTTAAAGCGTTTTCTCGTTAATCGTCCAATCTAGACAATAACGATTAATAAAAATAGTAATTACAAAATGATTTAAGTATTAATATCCCAAAAATTATTATTAAACATAAATATCATGATTTTCCAGAATCTACCATTTTTCCAGATTTAATAAATCCCGTCAAAACCGTATTTAAAACCCGTTTTCACAATTAACGATTCCATTAATAAAGCTTATCGTTACGAACATTTATTATGGCACTAAAAATCATAAAATTTCATTTTAATATGAAATCATCATAATCACATATTTTTTTCCAGATTTAATCATAGGACCAGAAATCGAGAATTTAAACGACAAACACGGTTTTAACGATAAAAGATGATTTAAAGTGATTAATTAATTCATCCACTTAACAATTCCGAAAAATTATGAAAAACTTCAGAAATTTCTATTTCATCAGAAAGTTTCACCACATCTAAAATCAGGTTAAAATAAAATGTTTAGATACTAGAACTAAAAATCGGCTTTTAATCGTTTTTGTCCGTAAACGTTAATAATTCGATAATCGATAACAAAAATATCAGAAAAATACCAAATTATTAAAAATCATCAAAAACATCATTTTTACAGAATATTAACATATATTACATGTTTAGGCCGAATATACTATTTTACAAATTAATATGACGATTTAATCGTTAATCTCGTAAAAGCGATAAAAATACCGAAACACGCAAATTTTCAACTTATAAAATTTTTTGAGATTTTATGACATACATATATTGTCAAAAATAAAACATAAAAATATACATGCAAATACACAATTAAAATCATGCAATACCGAGTAACATCGACGTTACCTCTAGTCCAAATCATAATCGATAATATACTCGTCGGCCTCAGGATCGTCCACAAAACCTACCATACACGAAAATCATGGTAGAAAAATACCATGAGAAAACTAGGAAAAATCAAGGTAAATAATGGTCGAATACAACATCGATTATTACCTTAACGGAAGGATCGAAATAACGATTAATTCGGAGATGAAAATGAGACGATAAAGAATCAATTAGGGACAAAATTTGGCTGGAAAATTTGGCTGAAAATCATGGCCAATATGGAGGAAATGAAGAGTATTTTCTTTGTTGTTTAAGGAAAAAATAAATGTAAGAAATGGATGGTCTCTTATGAATGAATGCCAAATAAATTTTTGATTAAAACAAGGGAATACTTTGGCTAGATGCACCAGCCAAATAAAGAGCATGGGGCATGAAGAGTTTGTTCATAAAGAATCAAATAAATGGGAAATAAAAAGAATTATCTATTTAAGTTTTAACATAATAAAATGGAACATATAAAGAAAAACGTAGTAAGTGTATGACAAAGAGATGGGTCTGTCCAAATCATGGGGAAAAATGTCTCAAATAATTTGCAAGTTGATAAAAAGAAGGATCGTAAAATAGTTAAAGGTATTTCAAAGCAATTTGAGTAAACCTCGCGTTGGAAAATAATTATTTACGAAACTTCGTAATAAAATCATTAACGGTTAATTTTTTTCGTAAATAAAATATTTCTTAGTTGGAAATATTATATAAATGTGTTAAGACATTTTTGGGAAAAGAAATAACTTAAATCCAAGCTTAAAACGTTAATCGTAGAGAAATAGAATTTCTCGCGAATAGATAAATATTTTACGATAAAAATCAAATAAATAGGTATAATATAATTAAAATATTTTAAAATAAAAGTAAATATTATTTGACTTAAAAAATAAAAATAAAGCATAGAAAAATGATGAAACAGAATGCCGAAACGTGATAGAGTTATGATGAAGTAATAGTGGAAAGGATAAAAGTGCTAGGAAAATAGCGGGTGTTACACGGGAAGAGAGATTCCTGAAGAAGATTGACAATGGTGAAGATGGGTGAGCGGCAAATTGAAGAACGTGAAGAAGGAATAAAAGAAAATGGGAGGAGTGTGGCGAGCGGTTAACAACCGAGGAAGAGAAAAAGAATGGGTTTCCTAGGTTAAAATAATGGAATGAGGTTAGGTGATCAATAAAATCGAGTCACTGGTCGACCCACACAAGTATCGGTTCAAATCGAGTAATTAAAAACAAACAAACCGGAGTAAAAGCAAATAACGCGTAAAATAGAATATTCCACGATTTAAAATAAGTATCCGAAACGAAAACAAACTTTAGGAAGATAATTAATTAATTCGAGAGGATAAATAAAATGTATCTCGAGAGTCAAATAAACATTTACGATTAAAATAACGTTTCTTGAGGAAATTAATGAACGTACGATGAAAATGAATTGTTGATTTCTCGAGGAAAATACTAAACGCTTTGAGGAATCTTATTAAGGCGAGTCCGAGTTGAAAAATAGAAATTCGAGCTTAAATCGAAAGAGTGTAGTGTTTCAATCGTCAAACTAGAAGTTCAGTAGAAATTAAATGAATAACCAAATGGGGACGAAAATAAAAATATATTTTAAATATAGGATTTTTCGAGACAACTAGAATAAAAGGAGTTCAAAACGCTTGAAACATAAGTTCGCGTATAATAATTTTAAGAATTACGAGTTAAATCGTAAATATAATAAAATATGAATAAAATTTAATTTATAAAAATCAGGGGTGTTACATAGACGAACAAAGAATACAATTAAGCAAAGTCCAGGAACAGACATGATTTTTTCTAAAGAATACAATATGTACGGACCAGAGGTTGACGAGGTCCATCTCATAGATTACAATTAAACCAAGACCAGAGAGACAAGATCTATTTCAAAGAATACAATTATGCACAGATCAGAGATATATAGACGAGGTCCATCTCGAGTAATACAATCATGCAAAGTCCAGGAATAGACAAGATCTGTTCCAAAGAATACAATTACACAATGTCCAAGAATAGACAAGATATGTTCAAAAGAATACAATTATGTAAAGTTTCTAAGCCTCAATCAAAGTGGGACTTCTATAGACACTCAGGTTCGTACCTGGTACCGTGGCTACTTGAGCGTCCAACAAACACCCGATGATGATCAGACTGCATCACGACACGATTTTACGATGCTTCGAATTTTTTTATTATAGAACATATCAAATAACTACTCGGAAAAATTAATTTAACATCTAGACGGTCTTAGTCGAGTCGTTCCGATCACTTCAAAACTAATTAGAGTCAATTCCGACTCCGGGGTCCCGAATCGGTCCCGAAATGCAAAGTCAAACCCGAAACGCAAGGTTAACCCGAGTCAAACCTTGAAAGCCCAAAGGCAAGCCCATATACGGGTTCTAGAACCCTTAGAAAGCAAGACACCCGACGAAAATATCATAAGATTGCGTATCCGATCGCCGTTCAATCAGATAGGTCGTTTAGCGAAGAATGGGGGATAAAACAATACTTATAAGACTCGTAATAACATAAAAACAACTAGTGTATTCGTGGTAAGTCAATGTCGGTCTAAAAGGAACGGTACAGAATTGAGTAAAAGCGATGCATAAGGGATCTAATTGGGGTTTTAAGGGTCGAGTCTAGATTAAAATGCAATAAATGACAAGAGATGATCAAATAAGGAAAATGTGTTAAGGGGGAAGTCGGGATTCGGAAATTGTGGTCTATGAATCTCAGAATCGGGTCGGTCGCAACATCGGTATAGGAAGAATGCCACTTTTCGGTTTCTTCACCCAACTCACCTAAAAACCCGCTTTCGCGAAGAAGAAGGGTAAGTCTCAAGTTAAGATAATCTCTACCCCGAGTTTCCCCATATTGGTAGAAATGAGTCAAGGTTGATCTAGTTGGCTGGACTAAAACAACAATGACATAACAATCTCAAGCAAGATAAAACAACAAGAAAGCAATCAAACCAAAACTTCTCAATTCAAATAACCCAAGATCTCCCTAAACTCCCCAACAAGAAATCTACTCACAATTCATAATGGAGACTAATAGAACAATAACCAATGAGAAAACAACAATAACATGCATAATGATTAAATCTAGAGAAAATAATAACAATACAATAAAGAAAATTGCGATCAATAAATAATCTATAAAACGATATAAGAACAACACAAATGAAATCAACAAATAATAAGACAATGAAGGAAATTGCAATCGATAAAATAGACTACAAGACGATCTAATAAAGACATAAGTGAAATCAAAAAAAATGGCGCGATAATGAAAATACGATATTGAATCTAGTCTAGAGATTAGGGAGAGGAAGAGAAATATACCGACTATGAAGAGCAAACAACAATAAAGAAGAAGATTGCATAAAGAAATAAGATGAAGCTTGATGAAGATGACAAGGGATTTGTCACTAATCCTTTGATAATCTACAAGAATCTTCAATAAAAACTTAAATTCTTATAAAGCTTGAATGTAAATCTAGAGAAATGATGAAGAAATTGATGAAAAATATGAAGAACTCTAGCTTTCTGTCTAAGCTAATGGAAATGATCTAAAAATGCTAATAAAGTGTTCTAGTGATAATGGATGGTCTAATGAATGATAATGTGCAACTAACTAGGGTATCTCTATATATAGTAAACCCTTAATGGATCCTTAAACTCAAGTCCAAATCCAACTTTTTGCTCTATTAGTGAGACTTTTGTCCTTTTGAATCTTCATACAGTGAAACTTCACCCTGCGAAATTAACCCATCACGAGCCAATACTGCCGGGTGAAACTTCACCCGGTGGTTTCATCCGGTGATTTTCTTCCAGATTTGCATTTTTGGGGCCTCTTTACCGTCGGGCGAAACTTTCACCGGGTGAAGTTTCGCCCGGTCATTTCGCCCGGTGGAGAAGGTTTTCTGAAGATCTTCGGGGAGGTGAAATTGTCGTTGGGCGAAACTTCGCCCGGTGGTGTCGTGTCGGGTGAAACTTCACCTGATGGTTTCCTGACGTCTTTTTTTGTCTCATTCTTCGTCATATGATTGGATGGCTTTGAACTTTAAGTTTTGTGCTTTACTTTTTGGACGATATTCCCCTCTCTTGTGCTCGTGGAAGCTCGATCATGCTTTCGGTGTCAAATCCTATCAAAATAGATAGAAAAACTACCAAAAACATGTAAAACGCACAAGAGGGACGCTAATGCGAGAAAGACTCAAAATAGGGCGATAATCGCACTCTAGTCTCACAAAATGGGGAAAAAGGAGTCTAAATAGGAGGAAAAACGGTCTAAATTTAGCACACATCAAATCCTCTACACTAAACCGTTGCTCGACCTCGAGCAAAGACCCAAAAATAAATTACAAACTACTACTACTAGCTAGACTATGCTAAGCCGATACAAGAAATTAACGGGCCTGCTCTGTCCCTTCAACTCACATCGAAATACCCATGAGGTAGAGTACTCCCACGTAAGGCAAGTTGGGGCTTGCTCAAAATGGTGGATGCGACTAAACACACAAAAACAAATAACACAAAAGAATAGACGCATCCAAAGCAAAAATAAAACACTAAATCCCTCATCGAGACGGCGGGGAAGACACCGAATACATACCCAAAACAATCATAAACATTCCAAGATAAATCACCCAAGTAGACAAGGACCAAAGACTAATAGTATGACATTAAAGCAATAAAGATGTTGATTGGTTAGCTACGTCCTCCCTATCTTCTAAAGGGTTACGATGGGGTGTTAAACGGAGTGGAATAAGTGAACCATGGAGTTTTTCAACACTGTAGGTAGGTGCGGTCCCGCTCTCTCTGGCTAAACCAAGAGGGTCGTTCCAAACTCGAATTTCCTAAGTTAGCCCAAACAAAAAGTGGATTGTGTACAATTTTTGTGGTGGATCGACTAATCACCGCTATCTTCTTACTTTGGGACTCGGACCTCTAGTAGGCACTTCATGGCGACGAATCGATCAAAGGACGTTTTTTTTAAAGAAGATGTTTTTGATGATACGATTTTTGTTTGAAGTTCATTTTCTCTCCTTTTGTTTTCATATTTTTGTGCCCTTTTCTCTTGCTTTGGTTTGCCCTTTTTGGCTTTTTGATGTGGTTCGAAACCAAGCTTGGAAGTTATTTTTGTGTAAACTTATTGTGGTGATGTATAGGTGGAGGAAAAATAGGTAATCAAGAACGCGCGCCATTCTTGGATAACCCACAAAAAGGCGGAAAGAATTTGGACTAAAGGTGGAATGGTCATTCGATCAAGGTCACCTAGAAAACGGCATGCGGAAACCAAGGCCTAACTCCTCCATGGGTGGTCAAGTGCAAACCTTGAAGTAAACCTCTACTAGAAAAGGTGGACTCAAGTTAAAGGATCCACAAGTTCATTGATTTAGAGTCGTTCTACTAGATTAAGGTCCAAAATCTACAATTGGTTATCTACAATGGAATGTAGACTCTTGTAATAAGTTCGTAATCGGGTTTTCGAAAACAATTAGTCCAAGACACACTATACAAAAGAAAAAGAAACACAAGAAAAAGAAAAAGCAAATAAAAGAAAACACAAGCAAAGTCATGTTGTCCATACTCCATTGACATTAAGCATACAATCAACCACAACACCCAAGATGCTCATCCTCGAGAGCCTTGATCCCAATAGCGACAACCTAACTCCTCTACGAAAGTAAAGAAGAAAGCGAAGAGGAAGGAAGTTACCGAGCGGGTTGCTTCCATAATCTCTTCAAATCGTGCTATCAAGGTGGTGGTTATCCTGTAAGAATAGAGAACAAGACCATACAAAGGACACGAAAACATAACGAAAACGAGAAAAGGAAAATATTTTTGGTTTATGGAGCTTTTTAAATTTTTATGGGTTTTGAAAAGATTTTTGAAAAATAAAAGATAGATAGATCCCTCCCCCACACTAAAACTGTAGATTGTCCTCAATGGACAAGTAGGGGAAGATCGAAAAAGACTGAAAAAGAAAAATAAGAAAAATCTTTTTGGATTTTTATGATTTTTCAAATGTTTTTGGATTTTTCAAAAATTTTGGGAAAAAGAAAATAAATGAAAAAAAAGCGGTAAAAGAGTGGCTGGCCTAGGTGCAATCACATCACCTAGACCCTAGCCAAGTGGCTAAAAAAAACAGAAATGAAAGAAATGAAGAGAAATGAAAATAAAAGGGTGAAAAAATTGGGCACAGGTGTAATCACGTCACCTAGTCCGGATTAAAAAAAATGAAAAGTAAATCGAGAGAAATGAAAAAATTTATATTTTCAAATGTTCAATGGCGTAATCACGTCACCTATAGACCGGGAGCAATACCAAGGCCGTTTTGGCCGCAACAATTGAACAATGGGACAACTTGCAAAGTTATGTTAGAATAAATCAATCACAATGATAACGATAATGGAACAGAAATAGGAACTGGAAACGGAATTAACCCAAGACCATGCAATTATAGACATATAAAGACTCACCGACTCAACCCGCACACATATACACAACACACACACCCACCACATTATCTACCGACTATGGGAGAGGCTCTAGTATGAAGGATCAGTCCCTTAGGACGGACTAGGAGACCCAGGGTAATAGGGCATACCCTCGGCGGATGGTTGGGGAGAAAACTCCTCCGGACCTTCGCTAAGCGAGAGGGCATAGTCGGATTCTATCTCACAAAGGTCATAGATCGTACGACCTTTGGGCAACTTGTAGTGCGCATACTTCCAAACTCCCCTTCGTCCCGACTTAGGCTTGGTCAGGCGGAATTCACCGGGTCCCAAAGGTAGGTCCCAATTGTAGTGAACAAGGATAGTGGTTCGGTGTGTGTTGGGAACAATCAAAGATCTTCCATGGCTAATGTAGACGAGGCGCTGATGAGGTACATGAAAAATCCAAGTCGGAAAATAAGCCTCGTCAAGCCAAATGGAATTGTCTAGTGGGGTGAGGTGGTCGGTCAAATAACCCAATTTGTTCGCAATTACCGTCACAAGACCTCCACAATCTAAGGAGGGGCTTTGAGTGACAATGATACGGTAGAAGTGCAACGCCACGTGATAAGTGTAGTTTGTAGTGCCTAATTTGTTGTGTATTGGTCCCATTTTCCTTGTGGAATCACTCCTTGGGAGCGTTTTATGGGCTACTTATGCTTCCTTTAGTTCGTTTCAGGTTCCCGAGACCATTCATGAAGAATTGGAACGATTCCGACTCGTTTCATACATTTTTTGGAGCCAAGGAAGTGAAGGAACGATCACTCGATGCCTTGGATTCGATCCCGAGACCTTGGGACCCGATCCCGAACCCCTAGGACTCGATCTCGAGCCCCGAGAATCGATGAGAAACCCATGAGAAGCAAGGAGGGACCTTAAAGATCATATTGGAGGCCTACAAGACCCATCCCCGTCGGGAAGGACCTCATCCCGTCCGGGATGAGGTGCACAAATGCGAAGGGTTCTGTTTTGGGTCCGTCCCGGTCGGGACCATGCCGTCCCGGTCGGGATCACTTTGTCCCGGTCGGGACCATTTCGTCCCGGTCGGGATGACCCTGCTGTAGCCCGTGTTTGATTCTTTTCTTCTCCTTCATTCTTGTAACCTTATAAATACTTCCCTCTTGTATTGTTTAAGCATCTTACATTACCCTAGACTCTCTTAGGCCTCTCTACAACATTCATACCCTAGATTTAGTGTTCCTCTTATTAGTTTAATCTTCTTTTAATCTTTAGTTAATCCTTGTTTAATCTAGTAATTAGTCTTGTATTAAGGAGATTCTTGAAGACTCTTCCAAGCTTGACAACCTTGGAGATTTGTTTGGGTTTCTTATTAATTCAAGTTCTCATCTTTTTCATCCTCTTGTAGTTGGTATAATCTCTTTTCTCTTGTTCTTTGTTTATTCATCAAGTTTGAATCTTTACATATTGTTCATTGTTCTTGTTTGTTCATTGTGGATGTTTTGATTATTATGTCTATTTCTCTTGTTAGTCTTAGTTTGGATTTCATTATGAGTGAGTAGATTCCTTGTGGGTTTAGTAAGGGGATTAAGTGTGGATTATGGGTGATTAGGGTTTGATTGTGGGTAAAGGTGATTCCTTTGTTGCTAGTCACTTGTTGGGCACACTATGTGTTTGTTGTATTGCTTGAGTGGGTAGGAGTGGCCAATGCTTCTCATACTTGTTCTCTTCTTCCCATTGTGTATTCGATTTGTGGTTGAATGTTTATGTTTTGAGTAGCATCTTGCATGTATATTAGGGTCTAGTCTTAGACACGAGAGTGCGGACTTTGGCTTTGGCGCGAGAGCGCAAACCGACCCTAGTAACTAAGTGGCACCTACACCCTTGATTACCCAATCATCCTACTACGCTTATGAACCCGACCTAACCCTACTCCCCTCCATATTTGAATTCTCTAACTCTTTAGTCGATCATATTCTCTAGTTTATTTGCTTAGTTAATCTTAGTTGTTTCTATTAGTTCATATTATTTCTAGTTCATTGTTAGTCTAGTTCATATCTCTTCAACCATAATAGTTCGTCAATTATCGTCTTCTTTGTGTTTGTTTGTGTGACTTAGCCTTGGTAGACCTAGTCTAGACACCTATAACCGTCTCCGTGGACACGACCCGACTTACCCTAGCTACCGTTAGGATTATTTGGTTAAATATTGATCGGTTGGGACCCGCGGCAAATCCCACCATCAATTTGGCGCCGTTGCCGGGGACGGTGCATGTTTAGACTTAGTTTGCTTATTAGCTTGACTTAGTTACCCCTCTTGTGCTCTTCTTCTATCTCTTGTGCATATTGTGTAGGTTTTTTTTCTTAGTTTCTTTAGCTTCTTTTTCTCTTTGTCTTGGGTAGCGTTTGTTTATTGTCTTTGCCTAGTGCCCATAAAGCACTAGGTGTTCTCACGTTTGCTCTAGTGTGTAGTGTATGCCTAGGAGGGGAGGCGATTTCTTTCTCTTCAATCCAGAGCCGGAAAGACTCTTTAGAGCCTTTCGCCAACGGACGATTGGCCGGGTTAGAATCTCTCAACCAAGTGCTAGCAATACCACCGAAGAACAAGCCCAAGGATCCAACTTTATCGAGCAACCTCAAGGCAATACCGAAGGGATCTTCATAAATCCTTTTGGTACTTCTCAACCTAGTTCCCCCTCTACTTCTACATCAACACCATCTACACCGTCCTCTCCCGCATATCCAATAATGCCTAAGTTCTCTTCACACTCAGCGTTTATGGAAGATGTCTTGCCCGGTCCAACCGCTTTACCGGAGGCATATACCGGCAACTTTGTGGCAAAGACTCAATTCATCCAATTGGTCGAGCGAAGCCAATTTAGGGGGTTACCAACCGAAGATCCTCATCAACACATGGAAACCTTTTTGGATTATTGCGATGCTATCTCACAAACGGGAATAACCCAAGGCCAAATCCGGTGGGTATTATTTCCTTTCTCTTTGATCGGTAAAGCAAAGCAATGGTTCAAACGGTTAGACATGGCGACTCTTGGTATTGATACTTGGAAGAAGCTATCCTTAGCCTTCTACCAACAATTCTATCCCTCGGAGAAGAAGAATCTATTGAGAGCCTCTATCACGGGATTCCAACAACGTGATGAAGAAAGCCTCTACGAAGCTTGGGAAAGATTCAAAGCCTTGATCCACTCTTGCCCTCACCATGGTCTATCACAATGGTTCCTTGTTCAACAATTTTGGAACGGATTATATGAAGATTCAAGGGCCATACTCAACATGGGATCGAATGGAAGGTTTACCGAGGTGGATGATGACCAAACTTGGTCAAGAATTGAGGAGATGGCGGTCCACAATTCCCAATACTCAAGGCCTAGGAAGGCGAATCGAGGAGGTAGGCACGAGGTCGATGCCATTACACAACTAAGCATTGACCTTGGAGCTCAATTAAAAACTCACATGGAGACTATTGACAAGAAGCTCCAAAGCCACCTCAATCAAGTTCAAAGCACTAGTTCCTCCAACCAACACTCGATTTATGAAGTTAATCCTTTGGGAGTTGTGTCTCCTACACCTTATTATGAGATGTGCGATACTTGTGGGATAGTTGGACATGAGCCTATACATTGTCGGGGAAGTATTGAGCAAGTGAACGCCTTTCAAGCGTTCAAGCAAGGTGCCCCCTATCCTAATATGTACCAAGCTTCCCATCAAGCTTCTCAACAACAAGCTCTACAACACCGTCCCTATGTTCCACCTCCCTTAAGGGACAACAATCAAGGATACCAAGGTTATCAAGGCAACCCAAGGCCATTCAACAACTTCAAGCAAAATAACCAAGGTACCTTCAACAACAATCAAGGGTTCCAACAAGGGAATTTCAATCAAGGTGGTTTCCAAGGAAACCAACATAACCAAGGACATCAAAACTACAACCATGGCAACAATCAAGGCCTTAATCAAGGCAACTCTCATGGGTTCCAAGGGAACCATCAACAACAGCAAGCAACCCAAGGTAGTCGACAAGAAAGCAAGCCAAGGAGTCGGTCTCCTATTCATGATTATGTCATTCCTCTAGGCATCACTAACACTCCTCATAACCAACAATCTCCCCCATCGGGATTTCGACATGCAAAGGTCAATGTTGGACATGCAAAGAAGTCAATTGGAGACACAAAGAACACAACAAGAAATTATTGCTCAACTTCAAAGGGATAACTTGGCAAGAGATGCTCATATGAAGATGCTCGAAACCCAAATAGCTTAACTTGCGTCGGGTAGCTCTTCAAGGCAAAAGGGGCAACTACCTCCTCAAGGTGAAACGGCGAAATTTGAGCATGTGAATGCTATTACCTTGAGGAGTGGTTCATCTTATAACTCCCCCTTACCCCATAATGAGCACGTACCAATGAAAGAAGTTGTGTCTCCAATTCAAGAAGATCCAAGCTTGGGAAATCTGATTGAGGAGCAAGTCTTGTGGGAGATTGAGAAACCCCAAGAAGACAAGATTCCCCCACTTCAAGGAAAAGACAAGGGTAAAGGGAAAGTGTCATTTGAGAAGTCCACCCCTATTGAGCAAAACAAGGTTCACATTAAGTTGCCTTTCCCAGCAAGGCAAATGAAGACCAAGGTGGATGTCCAATATGACAAGTTCCTCAATATTGTGAAGAAATTGGATGTGAGTGTCCCATTTACCGATCTACATACCCAAATCCCAGCATATGGAAGATTCATGAAAGAAATCTTGGCTAGGAAGAGATCCGTTGACAAGGAAGAGACCATAGCGTTCACAGGAGTGGTGAGCGAGCTTATTCAAGGTTCTACGCTTCCCAAGTTGAAGGATCCGGGTAGTTTCTCGATCCCGTGCACCATAGGCAACTTCAAGATTGAGAGAGCACCATGTGATTTGGGTGCGAGTGTAAGTATCATTCCCTATTCCTTTTGTGAGCGACTTGGGATGAAGGAGCTCAAGAGTACTTCCATTACACTCCAAATGGCCGATAGCTCCCTCAACCGACCTTTGGGGATGTTGGAAGATGTGCCAATAAGAATCGGGAAGTTCTTCATTCTGGTCGACTTCCTTGTGCTTGACATGTCGGAAGATGCTATCACTCCCATTATCACTCCCACTCCTATTTCTACATACCGCCGGTGCTACGATAGATGTGAAGAACGGTAGGATTACATTTGAGTTAGGCGAACAAAAACTCATGTTTGACCTCCAAGACAACACCTGGCCTACTAATGATGAGTCTTGCAAGATGATCCACACCATGAAATACATCAATCTAGGGGATGAGTCGGGAAAAATATTGAAGAACGACTTCTATGAGCTTGAGGATGATGACTCTGAGCTTGAGGCGAATGAGTACCCATAACATGAGTTTGAAGAAAAGTGCCAAGACAAGAAGAAAGATGAGCCTCCCTTGGGGCCACATGAGGATAGATGGACGTTTGGGTATATACCGAAGGATCGAAACTACAAGTTCAAGCCATTGAACTTAGTAGATCGAGATGCCCCGGGAACGTTGAGACAAGGTTGTGAAGAGCCTTGTAGTGTGGATGGTTACACCACAAGCTTGATTGAAGACTTTGCAAGAGCCTTCGATTTGTTTCATCGAGCCCTCGATGGAGATGGAATTATACTTAGTGTTGATGAAAAAGAATTGAAGAATGCACCATCCTTGGTTTGACGGAGTTCCAAAAGAACCGTCTTATTGTATTTATCTCTTCCTTGTAATATTTTTAGGTTTTGTGAAATTCTTGCGATTTGGTATTTTGATGAGTGATGTGAGGGAGGGATTTTGATGAATGTTTTGAGCCCATTTGATAGGTGTGAAGTGAAGATGAATCCTAGAAAGGAGGGGTTATTGTTAGAGCTTGAATTGTGCGAAGGGGAGTCGGTTTTTGAAGCTTGGGACAAGCTTTTGGAGTTATAGAGGGTTAGAAGACTCTTCCCGGCTGAGAAGAGTGCATCCCGACCGGGAAGGATGACCCATCCCGACCGGGAAGGTGTCATCCCGATCGGGATGAGGGTGCCAAAAGTTGGGTCTTCTGGAGTGTCATCCCGACCGGGAAGGGAGCTTCCCGACCGGGACGGGCGTGTCATCCCGACCGGGACCATCCATCCCGACCGGGATGGTCCTCTACTCCTCCTTTTGCCTCTTCTTTGTCATGTGAGCCCACCCTACCACTTTATACCCCCTCCTAACCTCTCTACCTATCCTTGCCCTTATCATCTGACCCCTACACTTCATATACACACATTCACTTTTTTTGTTCTCTTCACTTTACACCGACTTTCACTTCAAATCCCACCTCCTTATACCTTTGTACTTCAACCATGCGGCCTAATCAAGAATGAAGAGGAATAACGACGACGAAGACTAGCTATGTGCCGTTATCGAACTTTGAGACGATGGAGTGAGTGAGTTGCTAACCGATAGGTACGGCAACTATCCTTTCTTTTCCGTCTTTTATAGCTTGTCTTCCTTTGTTTACTCCCCTTCCCTTTGTCATGGTGGCCCTCGGGGCCTTGGTAATTGTTGCTACTGACTCTCGATGACGTGACTACATCGAGAGTCATTTAAAAATCATAATTTACAAGATTTTCGCCCTTTTTGGTAAGATTTAGTCGGATTTGGGCGGAATCCGGGCTAGGTGACTTGATTACACCTAGTCCTCCCCTTCCATTTCCTTTTATTTCCTTCTTTTTATTTATCCCCCTTCCATATCTTTTCTCGTCTCGGCCTATGGTGACTTGACTACACCCCGGCCGGACACATTCTACCCTTTTCTCCGCTTTTCTTTTTGATTTTTAGCTTTATTTTCGTAGCTTCTTTTCTTTTTAGTGTCTCCATACACTATGGTCGAGCATGAGGACATTGCTCGGTTTAAGTGTGGGGGAGCGATATTCTATCGTAGTTAGTTTTATTTTTGTAGTTTTTTCGAAAAATCATTAAAAAACCCTAAAAATTTGAAATTTTTTCACAAAAATCAAAAGGATTTTCTTTTGTGTCTTTCTCTTTTTGTGTCGTTGTGTTGTGTTGTGTGTGCTCGCCTCCCTTTTTCCTTGTAGGTCGCCTAATCACTGTCGACTTTGGAAGGCTTTCAAGACATCCGGTAACGCCTTTCTATCCCTTTTTATTCTTTTTCTCTTGTGGAGTGTGGAGGATATTTGTGATGATGTGTGCTCGGGTGGAGCCTTGTGAAGATTTGTGGTTGATTGGTTGCTTATTTGAAAATTCGGGGTGGTGTTTGCTCTCTTTGTGTGTTTGTTTTGTTTTGTTTTGTTTTGTTGCCTTTGGTCTCTTTTTCTTTCGTTTTTGTCATGTCTTTGTTTTGTGATGTGTACTTGTGTCTAGTGTGTAAACGGTTTTCAAAAACCCGGTTTTGAGGCTAGTGTGCAAGTGTTTACTTTCCCTTTCTAGTAGTATGAGTCGAGTCTTGGACTTTAGTCTAGTAGAATGACCCTAAATCAATGATTTCGTTGGTTTCTTTCCTTGAGTCCACCTAGCTTACTAGGGATTTACTACGGGATTTGCATTTTGACCATTATGACCACCCACGGTGTGAAAAGGCCTTGGTTGCCGAGTCCCGTCCCTTATGTTACTTTGTTTGAAATTGTTTGATTAGTCAAAGTTTCTCCCCTTTTTGTGGGTTTGAAGGGAAGGGCCCGTCCCGACTTACCCATTTCCCCTACCATCTACACATTTTCCACAAAATAAATTTGCAATTTGTTGAAATCTCTCTTTCTTAGTTGCAAAAAGAAATGCCTACAACTCAAATCAAGCCAAAAGGGCAAAGAAAAGAAAATGAAAGAAAGAAAAGATTGAAGAAAAAGAAAAGGCACAAAAAGCCAAAAAGAAAATACAAAAGATGAAAAAGAAATGGTATAGCAACACACACAAAGCAAAAATGCAAAAGAAAGAAAAATGCGAAAAGAAAACTGTCTCACAAAAAAAGATTCTCACCCGCTCAAAATAAGCCTTTTTCCGATCGTTACCGTGAAGAGCCTACCAAAGGACCGAGTCCATAGTAAGGATGATAGCGGTAATAATCGGTCTTCCCTCATTTTGCAATCGTATTCACCTTTTTACTTGGACTAGTTGGGCGATTTTGGGCATGGGACGACCCTCTTGGCACATCGCTAAAGGGGGCGGGGTCTCACTTACCTACAGTGTCGACTAACACCGTGGTTCATCCTTTTTCAATCCCGCCGATCGTCCCGTAGTACGTTCCTAGAAGGTTAGGACGACCTAGGTAAGTTGTCAACGTTCTTATTGCTTTGTTGTATTACTATTAGGGCTTAGTTCATTTCGATTTGTGTTATTAGCTTGGGAACGTTGTCACTTGCCTTGAGTCCTAAACCGGTGCTTCTTTCACCGCTTTTTAGAGGGAAGCGGTATTTGTTTCTTTTTGGGTGCAACCTTTTGTTTGTTTGTTTGTTTGTATGTTTGTTTTTTTATGTGTTTTTGTGTCCGGTTGCATCCACGGTTTTGTCGCAAGACCTCACTTGCCTTGCGGAGAGCACTTGTCCTCTAGGTGTTCTCGCGTGAGTTGAAAGGGCGTAGGGTGCGCTAATACTCGCTCGGCTAGTTTAGTAGTTAGTTTGTGCTTACTCGAGGGCGAGTAAGGGTTAAGTGTGAGGGAGTTGATAAGTGTAGTTTATAGTGCCTAATTTGTTGTGTATTGGTCCCATTTTCCTTGTGGAATCGCTCCTTGGGAGCGGTTTATGGGCTACTTATGCTTCCTCTAGTTCGTTTCAGGTTCCCGAGACCATTCATGAAGAATTGGAACGATTCCGACTCGTTTCATACACTTTTTGGAGCCAACGAAGTGAAGGAACGATCACTCGATGCCTTGGATTCGATCCCGAGACCTTTGGACCCGATCCCGAGCCCCGAGAATCGATGAGAAACCCATGAGAAGCAAGGAGGGACCTTAAAGATCATATTGGAGGCCTACAAGTCCCATCCCCGTCGGGAAGGACCTCATCTCGTCCGGGATGAGGTTCACAAATGCGTAGGGTTCTGTTTTGGGTCCGTCCCGGTCCGGACCCTGCTGTAGCCTGTGTTTGATTCTTTTCTTCTCCTTCATTCTTGTAACCTTATAAATACTTCCCTCTTGTATTGTTTAAGCATCTTACATTAACCTAGACTCTCTTAGGCCTCTCTACAACATTCAAACTCTAGATTTAGTGTTCCTCTTATTAGTTTAATCTTCTTTTAATCTTTAGTTAATCCTTGTTTAATCTAGTAATTAGTCTTGTATTAAGGAGATTCTTGAAGACTCTTCCAAGCTTGACAACCTTGGAGATTAGTTTTGGTTTCTTATTAATTCAAGTTCTCATCTTTTTCATCCTCTTGTAGTTGGTATAATCTATTTTCTCTTGTTCTTTGTTTATTCATCAAGTTTGAATCTTTACATATTGTTCATTGTTCTTGTTTGTTCATTGTGGATGTTTTGATTATTATGTCCATTTCTCTTGTTAGTCTTAGTTTTGATTTCATTATGAGTATCCTTGTGGGGTTAGTAAGGGGATTAAGTGTGGATTATGGGTGATTAGGGTTTGATTGTGGGTAAAGGTGATTCCTTTGTTGCTAGTCACTTGTTGGGCACACTATGTGTTTGTTGTATTGCTTGTGCGGGTAGTAGTGGCCAATGCTTCTCATACTTGTTCTCTTCTTCCCATTGTGTATTCGATTTGTGGTTGAATGTTTATGTTTTGAGTAGCATCTCGCATGAATATTCGGGTCTAGTCTTAGACACGAGAGTGCGGACTTTGGCTTTGGCGCGAGAGCGCAAACCGACCCTAGTAACTAAGTGCCACCTACACCCTTGATTATTCAATCATCCTACTATGCTTATGAACCCGACCTAACCCTACTCCCCTCCATATTTGAATTCTCTAACTCTTTAGTCGATCATCTTCTCTAGTTTATTTGCTTAGTTAATCTTTGTTTTTTCTATTAGTTCATATTATTTCTAGTTCATTGTTAGTCTTGTTCGTATCTCTTCAACCATCATAGTTCGTCAATTATCGTCTTCTTTGTGTTTGTTTGTGTGACTTAGCCTTGTTTCTAGGTAGACCTAGTCTAGACACCTATAACCGTCTCCATGGACACAACCCGACTTACCCTAGCTACCGTTAGGATTAGTTGGTTAAATATTGATCGGTTGGGACCCGC
Source organism: Agrostemma githago (assembly GCA_958450325.1). Classification (NCBI taxonomy): domain Eukaryota; kingdom Viridiplantae; phylum Streptophyta; class Magnoliopsida; order Caryophyllales; family Caryophyllaceae; genus Agrostemma; species Agrostemma githago. The sequence goes on from OY288249.1 coordinate 31,080,513, forward strand.
GGCAAATCCCACCATCACCACGTCAAGGGGTAGGTCTAAGGGGTTAGGGTTACCGAGCAAATAGTCTAAAATCAACTGCAAGACACACACATTAAGCGTGTAAATATTATCGACCGAGGTAACAAGCAGTGGGAGAGCATCTCGCAAAAGTAGCGAATTGCGGGGTTACGGATTTCGGAGGCAAATGATAAATTAGCCTCGTAACCTCCCCTTACAGTGTGATATGCACTTCCAAAGGTCTCTCCTAGATACACAAGATTGTATGTTGCTCGAGGGTTCACTAAGTCCGGAACCCGATGAGGGTAGGACTAGCGCAAGGCCAAACTCAGAAATAGTATGACGATGGGGTTTACCGAATAGTCTTAGTTCAACCGCGCTTGGTGTGGTCGGATTGTCAAGGGTAAAACCTCCTAGGAACTTACAAGTAAGGTCTTTGTAGGTAAAAGCAGCAAGGCTTAAGAGCTCGCTAGTTTCGGTTCTCGACGATAATTCCTTAATATTGTCTACTATTCCTAGATTGGTCATTGTGTGAGGACAAGGCCGCCTAGTACTCTGAAAGATTTTTTCAGAGAAGTCCGAGTTAAGGCAGTATTAGAAGTCGAAGCCATACCTTGCTTGTGAGCGGCTCGTCTTGCTCTTCTCTCCATGATAGTAGATTTGCAAGAAGGATCCCAAAAAACCTTAGCTTAACCTCTTCAAAGACCCAAAAATATCACCCAAATGAGATGGAAAAGAGGTATGAATGTGGTTGGGGTATGGAAGATGGTGTTTAATGAAATGAGGAGTGATAAGGTGAAATGAAAGGTGAGGTGAAGGTGATATAAATAAGGGTAGTTGAGGAGGGAAAGGAAAGTTTTAAAGTTGATTGTGAACATTTGGTGTTTGTGTTTTGGAGGGAAAGTTGTGTGGGATATTTGGGAATGTGGTAATTGATATTGTAGTGAGTAAATAGGACATAGGTGATCGGGCCAAGTTGTCGGGTGAAGTTTCACCCATTCAAGCACCATCAGGTGAAGTTTCACCCAACGGGTTTTCTTCGTGAAAATCAATTTCTGCAAAAAATTTCCATCGGGTGAAGTTTCACTCGGTAAAATCTCGGGCGAAATTCCGCCCGATGGTCTTCTTGTCAATTCTGGCAAATATGGCAAATCTAGGATTTTCTTCGTAGGGCGAAGTTTCGCCCGGTCATATCCTCATAGAGGGAAATTTCACCCGACGGAAAATTTTCAGCAAATCTCATGGCGTGGCAAAATTTCCATCGGGTGAAGTTTCACCCGGCGGAAAACCGTCAATAATCTCACCGGGCGAAGTTTCGCCCGACAGATTTCTATGCTTAGTTTTTTCGCCTTACCATTTCATGGCTCTTCAATAATCACCTAAATTTTCAAATAATGACATGACTCACATTACATAATCAATTTCTTCCACAAACATGCTTGTGGTCCTCAAATTAATCTCCATAACTTCTCCAAGAAGCTTGATCTTCATCCAAATAATAGCTCCAAGATGAAATTCAAGTTCATCCATTCATCCCAAGCTATCAAACTAACAAACTCAAAGAATATGATACATATATACGAGGTGGTTGTTGAGGATACCACCAAACGTACATCAATTGAGAGGGGGATTAAACAACGCTCCCCGACGGGAGCACACCATGTTTCACGGTAGCAAAGGTCTCACCGAACGTGACCGACATGATAAATCTTCAAACGTTGTCCATTAACCATAAATTTCCCGGTTTCTGGGCTTAAGATCTATATCGATCCATATGATTGTACCTTGGTCACTTCGAATGGACTCGACCATTTAGATTTCAACTTACCTGGGAAAATCTTAAAACGAGAGTTGAAGAGTAGTACCTTATCACCAACGAAGAAGTCCTTACGAAGTATCCGAGAATTGTGCCATTTGCGTGTTCGCTCCTTTTAGAACTTCGAATTTTTGTAGGCTTCAAGTCTTAATTTTTCCAGTTCTTGTAGTTGGAGAAGGCTAATATCTCTGACAACATTCTCGTCAAAGTTTAGCTCTTTGATAGCCCATTTTGCTTTGTGTTCTAATTCCACCGGTAAATGACAAGCTTTAACATACACAAGACGATAAGGAGTGATTCAATTGGCGCTTTGTAAGTCGTTCTCAATGCCCAAAGGACGTCATTCAATTTTAATGACCAATCCATTTGGTGTGTATTTACAACTTTTTCCAAAATTGCTTTGATTTGATGGTTGGATATCTCGCCTTGCCCATTTGATTAAGGATGATAGGCTAGGGACATGTTGTGAGTGAAACCATATTTTCTTAGGAGGTGTTCAAAGGTATCTTTCCTAAAACGAGAGCCTCCATCACTAATTATGGCTCTAGGCATACCGAATCTCGAGAAAATTACATTCCTGAAAAGGTTGATTACTACCTTGGCATCATTGGTAGGGGAAGCTATGGCCTCAATCCACTTTGAGTTATAGTCAACCGCGACTAGGATGTATTTGTTGCCAAAAGAATATGTGAACGGACCCATGAAGTCGATACCCCAAACGTCGAACAATTCTATCTCCAAGATGGGTTGAAGGGGCATCTAATTTTTTTTTTTGGTAAAATGTGAAATGGTATAGATAAATAAAATAATTTACAATTGATCAGAAATAGCTGATCAACACGTTAACAGGATACACAAAAAAACTAACAGAAACATATGACAATCAAATGTTCCATAGTCTACTCAAGCACGTATCCTCCTGAATCAAGTGGGGTAGTTTTGCTTTCATCCTCTTCTTGGCCTGTTGGATAACTAAATTAGCCACCAGATTAAGCATTTTCAGAACATTATTCACTCTTGCATTATTTCTTTGCATCCAGACCTGGTAATGTACAGCAGTCCACAACATCGTATGTAACTTATGCTTCAGCGTGTGCAAACGACTCGAACCTGCCATGGAAATATTCAATCTTAAACCACACCAGTCCTCAACATATCTAATAACATGGGCACTATACAAGCATTCAAAAAACAAATGCTCAATCGTCTCCGTATCCTAGCTCATTCTTCCTCCTGACAGTATCCTAGCTCATATAATCTACCTCTGCAATTCAGTCCCTTTTGCTTCACTAACCAAGTAACAAAAGCATGCTTAGGGTTATTCCAGCTATTCCAAATAAACGGGTGCCAGTCCACAGCAGGGTAGGGTCCCCTCAGCCAATTATATCCATCTTTGATCGAGTAGTCACAATTGTTTCCTTGCCATAATTCATTAGGGAAACCTAGCTTGACCTTCTCTTTCACCTTACTGATACATTTCCACGCCCAAGAGGCAGTAATTGGGGCCTGATATGGCCCCCAATCTTGCCCTTTGAGGTAGATGCTATTGACCCACTTGACCCATAATCGTTCTTCATTTTTGTAGATCCAATGAACCAGTTTAGTGATGGCAGCAATATTCATGATCTCTGCTTTTTTAATCCTTAAACCACCCTCTTGCTTGTCTAAAGGGGCATCTCATTTCTTCTTGTTATATTGCCACATCTTTGGCTAGCATTGCATGTGAGGATGAAAGATCTAATGTCTTTAAACAGGGAAGGCCACCAAAACCTGCTTTGGAGAACCTTGGCAATTGTCTTTTGGTTGGCCAAGTGTCCACCATAAGATGTCGAGTGGAGGTGCTTCAAAATATTAAATTCTTCGTCGGCCGTAACACATCGGCGATAAATACCATCTATGCATCGACGGAACAAATAAGGCTCATCCCAATAATAGCGTCGGGCTTCATAACGTAGTTTCTTCCTCTCTTGCTCGGAATAATCATCTGGAATATAATGAGACACTAAGAAATTGCCGATATCGGCATACCAAGGTGTAATAGTTTCAATGGCCATCAAGGCCTCATCTCTCATAGCTTCATTGATGGGTATACAATCATCTTCATTACTACTTCCACTAACCGTTAATCAACTAAGGTGACCCGCTACCAAGTTCTCTGATCCGGCTTTATCCTTAATCTCGATATCAAATTCTTGAAAAAGGAGAACCCATCGAAAGAGTCAGGACATTGTCTCCTTTTTGGACATGATATATCGAATTGCCGCGTGATCGGCATGAATAATGACTTTGGAACCGGTAACATATGTTCGAAATTTTTCCATGGCATAGACAAAGGCTAGCATCTCTTTTTGGTCGTGGTATATCTCGATTGGGCTTCATCAAGGGTCTTGCTTGCTTAATATATCACATGTAGCTTCTTGTCCACCCGTTGTCCTAGAATAGCACCAACGGCAAAATCGAAAGCATCGCATTCAATCCCCTAGAAAATCTAACGCAATACAGTGGTGGAAATACTGTAGAGTTGGGATTAAAACACACTAACAAACTATATCTTATGAAAAGAAATGGTAAGTCAATACAAATGTCTCTTTTTACAAAAGGGCTAAAAAGAAAATTTCTCCAAACGGGTTTATACAAATCCATAAATCACATGAATCAGGAAAGAGTAGGATCCATGCTACTCGCTAGTTCACACCCAAAACCCAGCAGCAAATACCTGTCATATTATAAACATAACAGCCACGTCAGTGGGAAGTAACTCGTATATTCTCCCAGCCATATTATATCATATGGAAAAATAATAGTATTATTTTATCAAAATATTTAAAAAGAGAACATTAAAACGATATAATAAAAATAATTATTCAGGGAAACTTAAAGCACTTGCCAACCTTCAAGTCAAAATCGATCGATAATAATAATATCAAAACTTGCGTTATGGAAATTCGATCAGTGTGCACAAAGCTAGACTTTCACCAGGGATATACTAAAAACTAGCTTCGAGAACTCAGACACCAACTTTACACGCAGCGAAGATCCAAGGTCTCTAACTAGGCAACTCAACCATAATAGGACGACGACTTATCAATGCGAGGTCCTAGCTTAAGTAATATACACCCCTCCTAGATACCAAATGTATCCAGTTCAACTGACGGCGACTAACACGACGCTATATCTAGCTTAAGGGCACAATGCACATATACTCCTGAACACCAAATGTGTCCAGTTCAACAAGCAATGCATCCCAAATGGATACACCAGCCTTATAGTTGATGGCAAAACAGTACATCCTAGACTGTATTACTCTAACCCCACACTTATCCTTATTTTATAACTCCAAAACAGCCATTATCAATATTCCAAAGATATAATCATTATAAATAATATGAATAAAAGGAATAAACATTTTTTATTAAAAGGGAACTTTCTATAAATAGAAACTTGCTAATTTTAGAAACTTACTTAAAATAGAAATATTGTTATACAAAATACGTAAGTGATTTAAATAAGTGAAGCGTATAAAAATAGCATTTCTAACGAAATTAACATTTTATTATTATCGTCGTTATCGTAACTTTAATATATTTCTAAATTCGTTACTCAAAATATAAATAAAATATAATAAGTCAATATATAGTACTTTATAAATAATGAGGAAATTGAGTTAAAACTCTAAATTTTGGAAAAGAGACGTTTTATGAAATATGATATCAAAATTTATTGAGTCACCGAGTTTTATAAAGGAAATGAATTTTACAAAGGTTTCAAATTATTTTTAGCAAGTAGCTTTTATCAATAAATAATACAAATTTTACTAAAAATAGTCAATTGTAAAAAAATAAGAAATTATTAGTGAAAATAGTCTCAACTAAAAATATATTTAAAACAAATTGACTATTTTCTCATTTATTAAGTATAAATCGTAAAACGAAAATTAATTTATTAAACAAGTATACAAACCTCGATTATAATATAAAAATAATATTTTGAGTCAAAATTATAAATTAACGAAATATGAAGAAAATATGAAATCGTTATTATTTAGTTACTAGTGTCACGATAACCAACAAAATATTATAACGATCTTAAATAATTAAATTAACGATATCGAAAGTTGTAGAATATTTATAAGGTACAGGATTTAAAAAAATAATATTATTAGCAAATAATAAATAGCTAAAATTAGAAAACTGAAGTTAAAATACTTACTACATACTACTACTCAAACATACGATATAAAATCGAGTAACGTCCTAAGTTACCTTGAGTCGAAAACGTCAAAGTACTAGCCGCTTCAATCTGTCCGCCCAAGCTCTTACAATCTGGTGACTACGAGCCAGCTTCGAGGCTCTCACGGAGATCCGAACACGTAGACACGGAAACAAAGGACTCGGAATTAGAGAAAATTGGAAAAAGTTGAGTTGACAAAGAAAACGTAGTAGAAATCACGAACATGCTAAGAAGAACAACGGTATAGGTCGATAGAATCGAGTAATGACATCGACCTTAATGGAAATTAGTTTATGAAGACCGAAGAAGGATGGCAAGAAGAAGACAGCGAAACAAAGAACGAAACATGATACAAACAAGTAGCACAGTATAGGCACCACAATAGTATCAGAAGAGAAGACCAACGAAATCTCGAAACTTAAGCAAACGATAAGAACATTGACGGAAGAAGGAAGGGCGGGCAGATTACAAGAAAATTAGAACAATAGCAGCACTAGCGGACTCTCGAGCAAGCACGACAGCAGACACCATTTGAACAATAGCGGACAAATAGCAATATCAGTGGAGTAGAGTAGCTGAAGACCGAACAGAAAAAGAAGAAAAGACTCCATAGAATAGAGGTCATTATAAGACCCACACAGCAGTAACCACGATAGCAGCATATATCATCGACATCAGGACAGAAAAAGAACGGAAAACGACAGGAATTGATAACTCAGTGAGTGGGAACTAAATGAACAACAGGACAGCAACGAACCAAGACGATAAAAACCGTAATTGATAAGGTAACAGCGGCAAAAGGAATGAAGAGCAGCAGCAGCAGTACAAATAACATAACAGCAGACAACGGACAGCAGCGGCAATTGCAACAACAACCACAGACGACAGTAGCAATCAGCAGCCCACTGTAGACACCCAAATTTGGACCTGGTGGCTGCAGAAGTGCCCAGCAAACACCCGATGATGATAGGACTGCAACGCGACGCGGGTTCGCGATGTTTTAGACAGTTTTCCTATAAAACGAAACAAATAATTACTCGGAAAAATTTAAAACTAACATGATGGCAGCCTTAGTCGTGTCGTTACGGTCGCATAGACACTAATTAGAGTCAATTCCGACATCGGGACCCCGAGTTGGTCCCAAAACGCAAACCGAGTCAGCACCGCGCCAAGCGAACCTCGGGATGAACACCTGAGGCTTACTAAACCCACGCCGCTAGGTCAAAACCGAGGTAAACTTCATCCCCATGTAATGTATCACGCTCCTCCCTCTCGGTTTTGGAAAGTATCAAAACCGTATCCTCAGAACTCCAACCGCTCCACCTGACGCGCCTGGGTCTCCACACGCTCAGACCCAAGCGCCTGAGTCTTAGCACGCCCCAGCTCACGCGTCCATATGGACGACGGGGGCCGAAAAATCCTATAAATACCCCCCTTCACGCCCTCATTTCGACACAACATTCAATCTTCTCTTCCCCCTCAAAAACTCTCGCTAAGGGATCGCACTCCGACACCCGAGGCAAACGATCCACTCGATCATAGTTCCGATAAAAAAAGCGACAATGACGCTACTCCTCACCTTCGAGCACTCCACTCGATACCGAGGTGCCTGTGATCGACTAGCTCAAAATTGGTACACAGATTCTGCCGGATTAGCCGCAGAACTAGCAAATATTAACGGAGCTCTGCCGGAATAGCCGCGGGAAGGTCAAACGGTAACAGAACTCTGCCGGGGTAGCTAGTCAAGCTAGAAGGATCCGCCTGTCGAAGTCGTATCGTCACTAGGTTGTCATCTAAACAAAACTTTCCATATTTGCACTTTCCATTATTATGCACTACGATAACTCTAGATGTGGGCGCTAGGCCCACAACCATCTACTAAAATACGTAACGTCCCAACTTCAACCGCAAATACTAAAACACACTATATAGACCCGAGTAATTCCGAGATCCGTTCTCAAAACTATTTATGCATCGAGTCCCGTTTAGTGTATACTCCGAGGGTGCAACTCCTCACAATGTGATTTACTTACATTCGCATTTACAGTTTTTCGTATGATTTATCGCTTTTACGACCTTATAATCGCATGCTAAATCACCTAACACGAAATTCAAAACGTAAAATAACTTTAAACAGAACAAAGTGATGGTCGGGTTCCGTATTAGTCCGGGTGCTCGCCTTATTGGGCTCGACGAACCTCGATTAATGCCGAACTGACGCATCTTAAGCAGAATACCAGGTAAGGTATACCACAAGAACGACTAATATCTGTATTATCGCGTTAAATCTGATTTGCTAATACGTATAATACATAGTACTCTCTACTCTCCAATGTGCATCTTTTCATGGTCTGCTTGTCACGTGAAATCGCATGCAAAGAATGTAAACACTACTATTTTGACGATAAAACTTATCTGTCCTTAAAACCACCGACATAGTAAAAGACATAGGGTTAAGACAATGGATGTTACAGTAATTCCACCATAACAAAATAACTAGGAAATCAGCCCACCGATTGATTAGTAGAGGCCGCTATAGTGCGGGCGGGATTGGATGTTGACATCTACCGGATGTTGGCTTCCCAAAACGTACCCTCACCCCTTACTCAGAATCGACGGTTTCCGGATGTCCGAAACCATTGGCAATGAGAGTCATTCCAGGCATAGAGTGCTTAACGGTACAAGTCTTTATCTTTAGGTCCCGTGCCACTCAACTTTGAGCCGATAAGGGAACAAAGTTGACTTGAACGGTTTCCGAGTCCCCATAATTGACTCGGTGGCGACTCCACAAATCGGCAACGAATTCAGTTCACTAAAAAGGTCGCCTTACCAAATGAATCGGCCTTTAAACATTTACAACCACGTCTCGATTGATTCCCAAATGGGAACAGAGGTGCCCGAATCCATCTAGTACAAGTCTGGATCGTCATCCAAATCGAGGTCCGACACTTCGTCCCGTATGCGAGATCGGACTGGCCCCCGGTTGGGAGGGGGCCGCGTGGGTGGCCGCGCCACACGATGAAAACCGGGTCGGTCCCGCGCGGGGCGCCGGGCCCTGCGGACGGACATCCACAGTTTGGCGACTCCGCTGGGGAATTGGAAACAAGTTTCCAGCGGTGGTGTAACTTGAACGAGGTCGGTGAAGCTCATTTCTTAGTTCCTAGTTGTGGTCACTACAGGTTTTGGCCCTAAAAAGCCCACCCTAACCGATATCAGGACCAATCGACCTGTTCGCGGTAAGATCAATAGGGACACGCGGAGAGATCCTCGGTTGACGCTCCGGTCGCCTATCGCGTAACCCGCGGGATTAATAAGCGGATAGTCGAAACGGACGGTATGACGCTCATCTCCCCAAATCATTGTCAATACCTAAGTAAAGGCTATTCGTGGGCGGTAGCCTACCCTAACCTACCCGTGTCTGCATCCTGCATGAGTGTACGCATTCCTAGTTATGTGTAGCGTGTTTTGAACAATACAACCCAAATAAAACACTAAAAATATGGATTCAACCAGGCCAACATATTCAACCGCACCCAATTTCGTTTTCGAAAGATACCTCCTCTTTTCAAAACGACCTTTTAAACGCCGATACTCTGGTCAAATCGTGATTTCTAAAATGGGAAAAACGTTTTTTCGATGCCGTTATCATGGCAAATTTTACACTCAACACTTTCAAAAAAAATGTTTTTTTAGCACCATCACTTGGCCAAATTAAAACCTATTAACAACAATGATTACCGTTAACGCAACCAAAACTCCCAATTAATGGGGTTAAGGCTACCCCACGGTCACATTTTGTTTAAAAAAAAACAACTTTTTACGCACATGCCGTTATCACCACCGAAGCTTCAATTAATGAAGTCAAGAAACTCAAAAAACGGTTACACTTTCAAAACATTTTTACGATGCCCACCCCCACCGTCTAATGCTAGTTAGTACAACCGACGAACGTGGGTCACCGATTTTAAAAGTCCTTTTTCAAAAAGCAAAAGTTTATAGGAAACACTATTCACCGCCTAAATCCCTCACTAAGGACTTAGTCACACCTTCAAAGAGACTGTCATCACGCTCCATCACGAGCATCACGTGCCCTACGAGTATCGAACAAGCTAATTAATAGTAGTTTTGATAGAAGCATCACGTTATTATTTTCAAAAAAAACGTTTCCCCTAAAAGAAGTGCACTTCTTTCAAAAAAAAGAGCATACTTACATTTCGTCACCATTACCGATGCACACACATAGCGACACACTTACACGTACACTCCACAAGCGATGTCGCCATGCCATCGTCGCACTATTTCTATAAGCCATCCCTCTGAAAACCTTTGCAAAAGTGGTCGTTTTCGAAAGAAATATACATCTAAATTCTTTGATCCTGAGCCGGGATCGTGATCAACCTCTTACGTCGTACAACTGTGTGTTTAACTGTCTATGTTAGCTACTAGGATCACCTCTGCTCAAGATTTTACGTTTTGGGTCGTCTCACCTCGAGAAGTCCTTGTTAAACCTCACTACCGAGGTTTGTGTCAAATCGTCTCGCTACAGAGACAGAAAATTCATTAGGCATCTCGCCGAGTACACCAAGAGTCTAAAGCACCTGAATCCCTGAGTAAATGACCACACATGTGCGTAAGTCAAGGGTCTCGCTTCAGCCACGAGCATTTCCCGAGTCCGTAAAGCGTTCAGGAACTCTTTCCTCATTAGCACTGCCTTTTCACAGTCATGACGGGGGATTCAAGGGTAGACGCAAGCAACCACAGTGGGGATAACGCTGGGCAATCCGCAGACAACACCATAGGAGCCCTAGCCAACCTGATCCGGGACTTACAGGCCACTGTCATTACGGTAAACGCGTCCGTAAACAGCATAGATTCCAGCTTAGGTCACCTGGAAGACAAAGCCTCAGATGAACACCACACCCGGATCCTCAACGAAGCCCTTTTAAATTCCACCCCGCTAGGTGGGGCACCCGCTGGCCTCATCCCAAGCGATCCCGTTACCCCGCCTCAGGATGACACCCTCCAATCCGCTATGAACCACACAGACTTCCTCGAAAACCAAATGCGCCTAAACCAGGGAAACAACGTCCACCTCGAAAATCATAGGAAGTTCGAAATGGTGAACGACCAGTTACCTGAGAATTTCTCCCTAGCCGACATACCCAAATTTAAAGGAACTAAGGACCCCCTCAACCACATCCGGGCCTTTAAGGATTACGTGGCCATTAAAGGGGTCAAGCCTAGCCTCTTCACTAGGTTATTCCCCTCGTCCCTAGGAGACACACCACGATCGTGGTTCTATTCCTTTGACCCTAAGAAGGTGTCCACCTGGGATGATATCTCCGTAGAATTCGCAAAACAATATGCGGAAAACGCTGAAACACAAGTCACCATTAGAAGCCTCGAGGTCCTTTCCTAGAATGAGAAGGAAGGCTTCTCAGAGTTCCTGACCAGATGGAGGAGGGCCAGTACCCAGCTAATAAACCGCCCAGACGAAGCCACTTTGGTAGAAAAATTCATCAATAACCTTAGGCCAGTCTACGCCTCCGATCTTAGGTACCAAAACATCAACACCTTTAAGGAGCTATCCACTTTAGGGATACGTCTAGAAGATGATATGAAAAAGGGGGTATTCTCCAAGATAATGGGGAAGGGTTACAAGGGGCCAACCACTTCCTCCGGAACCCCATCATATGGAAGTAACAAAACCGAGGAAGCACACCTCGTTGAACCAACTACCCGGGGAAGAACAAACTTCACCCCTAGAACATTCTCCAAACTAGCCATCACATACACCAAAGCCTTTAAAAGATTAACCGAGCAAGGAAAGCTCGAACTGATAGGTCCTACTGCGGACCCACCCGCGGACAAGAGGGCAAAATCGTGGGACGCAAATAAGTACTGTCAATACCATCGTGGCAACGGCCACGACACAGAGTCCTGTTTTTGGCTCAGACATACTATACAGGAAGTGATAGAAAACGGGACAATCCCTCTTCCCCCACCTGAGAAACCCAATAATACCACGAACCCCTTTTGTGTCCACGCCATTTTTGATGACACTATCGACTGCTCTCACCTTGTCCCCCTAGGAGAGGAGGTCTTAAACATCGAGGATGAACCAGACACCGATCCGAAACCCGCACCCCTCGACCTCGTAACAACTATCGAGAGCCTAGCCCGCCTAGTTTCACAAATACACCATATAATCCTGAGAATTGAGACTAGGATCACCAATATCGAGGAGAGACTCGAGGAACTTCCCAAGCCTCCCGTTTCCACATGTAACGGATCGCTCAAAGGGGAGGGCATTGGCTCACCCGAGACTATCGAACCAAAGAAGAAGTTCACCCAAATCGGAGTCAGCTACGCGACTGCACTTTGAAGATTAACCTCCCTTCGCCTTTTACGACCCATAGGACCCATGGCCGATCCCCCACTTAAACATAGATCCCGTCTCTGGTCCAAGGCGAAATACTGCCACTACCACAGGGGCAACGGTCACGATACGGAGTCCAGTACGTTGTTAAAAGATAAAGGTAAGGGACTAATAAAAACATGGGTAGTTAAAACCGCACTACTAACAAAAAGGCCCACTCGCTTCTTAACAAATAACTCCGAGGAAAGGGGTCTCAAACTACTAGAACACCTCGGGTTATCCCACGATCATGCCCTAACCATGCTAATATCTGACGGATTGCTCTATCCATTAAGTCCGACACCTGACCCACCCGCCGGCAAGAGGCCGTCACATTGGAATAGTGACAAGTGGTGCTGATACCACCAAGGCCGAGGACATGACATTAGCGAGTGTTGTGAATTTAGGCAACAAGTTCGCCACCTCATCCAGGAAGAAAAATTCGGGGTGTATCCAAAGTACGAGGGCACTAAGACGCCTACTGAGGCCAGCAAGTCCGCACTCGAATCAGAGTCTAGTTCATCCTTGGGCCGAGGCTAATAAAATAATAAATGTTTTGTTTTCCTTTTCGTTATCAAGTCGAAGAAGGTGCGAGAGAATATGTCCTCCACCTCCCCCAAACAAAATCACAGGCATCTAACCCGTCTACTATTATCAATAAAACAGTCATCTCTGTTCTTTTACAAACGTGTCTCGATAATCGCTTAACTTTCAACAATTTACTTTAAACGCTTAAAAGCTCAACTTTATGCCAATTATCGATAACAACTGACTAAAATGCAAGGGCTACAACGAACGGCCCACTCAACTTCACCCTAAGAAGGAAATCGGGAATAACAACCTTAAACTCAAACAGCCACCGACCAAACAACAGTAAACTCGTAACAAACAAACCTCCACCCAACTAAACCTCCCCAACGCGACCCTATGCGAAGTCTTCCTAATAGGTCTAAAAGCAGCCATGTTCCTAGGAATCAAAAACCTTAAAGTACATAGAGATTCATCCCTGGTAATCAACCAAGCCACGGAAACCTGGAAAGTCTAAAGTGAAAACTTAACCCCATACCAAACCAAAAAAGGAACAATGTCTCGGGAATTCACCTAAGTTGACTTCATACACATACCCCACGAAGAAAACCACTTCGCTGATACATTATCCAAACTAGCCTCACTAATAAACATGCCCGATCACCTCTTCTCCATGCCCATCCATGTAGAAAGAAGCAAAGAACCCTGAAACCAACAACAAACTTTGGTACAAAGCAATCCTAGACTTTAAAACCCACAGGTCGTATCCACCCAACACTAATAGCAAAAACAAAAGAGCCCTACGAATACAAGCCACCCATTACGTCCTGAATCAAGGCCTACTGTACAAATGAACCCCACAAGGAGTCCTCCTTAAATGCATAAACAAAGACCAATGGTCAAATCCTTACAAAACAACATCATCTGGCGCTACGACATACCTCACGAGATCATTAGCGACCAGGGGGCTCACTTCAGGGCCGACAAAAAAAAACTCCTCGACAAATACAAAATCTAAAGACACAAATCCTCACCTTATAGACCCCAAGCAAACGGAGCCGTAGAAGCAGCCTACAAAACCATCACCACCACCCTTAAGAAAATGATAGACAACTACCGAGATTGGCCAAATAAAATCCTCTTCGCCTTATGGGGATACCGAACATCCTATAGAACACCCACCGGAGCCACACCATATTACCTAACCTACGGTTCTGAAACCGTCCAACCATTAGAGCTAGAAATACCATCAGTAAGAATATTAGCCGAAAGTGGTATCCCTGAAGAAGAATGGAACCAAAAGCGGTACGACGAGCTAGTACTCCTAGATGAACGTAGGATACATGCCCTATCCAATGCACAAGCATACCAACAACACATCAAACGAGCCTTTAACAAACGAGTGAAATCCCGAAACATACACGAGGGAAATTTAGTAATCAAATCCATTAGAGCACCCCTTCCCGTCGACCCTAGAGGGAAATTCGAACCAAACTGGGCGGGTCCATACCTCGTTAGGAAAATACTCTCGGGGGGCGCCGTAATCCTTACTGACTTAGATGGTCAAGAGTTCTCAACCCCGACCAATATGGATCAACTCAAGCGATACTACCCATAAACACCCGAGAAACCACATCCCGACCTCTGACTTAAGCGGAAACAAAAAACAACAACAATAACAACACGAAAAAAGAAGAAGTCAAGTTCGCATCGATAATTGGCATAAACGAGTCTAAAGCAAACTCACTCATATTTTAAGAAAAATAAAATAAAGAACTACGAACATGGTTTGGTTCCACCCGAAAGCGAATACGTAGGCAACCCTTTCCCGGGTACAACCAAACAACTAAACAAAGCAGTCGATTAATCAATTCGTGAGCAAACCGGGATTCATCCCACGACCCGGTCAATGAGTGAGTTAAATGACGAAGCACAAACGACGAGCCGAGGACGGGGTGAAAACCCGAAAGGGCACCCCAGACAAAATGAAGAAACGAGTTGCGAGGCGTCGTAAAAAAAACAACGAGCCGAGGACGGGGTGAAAACTCAAAAGGGCGCCCCGGGAAAAATGAAGAATCGAGTTGCGAGCCGTCAAAAAAGTGTCAGGGGAAAATCTGGGGGCTGGATCTCATCAGCCGGATCGGCCAGCTGAGAAGGCAACAGATTGGTCGGTCAGAGGGCAAATAAACAATAAAACCGTAACACAAGTCTTAGAACCAAGATTAGAACCTTGCCACGAGGCGGTACCAAGCCAGCCACCGGGTGATGTGAGACAGGTAGGAGGCACCAGGCACCAAAAGTGTATCGCCTCCTTCGCCGTCCCTATCCTCAAGAACCTCTGCGGCGGTCGGGGGTCTAAACATGGTCCGGGGAGGATCCACCGGCACCCTGAAGTCGTCGTATAGGCACTGACGCACCAACCGCTCGCCCAGGTACCAAACCGGGCGAATAACGCAGGAAGAAGCATCCTCTTATAGCACCGCGGCCTCAGCTCTGCAGTCATGTACTCCGGCACGCCCTCATAATCGGCCCAAGGGCGGGCCACAAGCTATGCAAAAAACTTACACCTACTAAGAAAGTAAAAAAAACACCTACTGACTATAAAAGGAAAACTCACATCTTTAATGCGTAGCTTGTTAACTAACGCATTCTCCACCGGGTAATGGTTGATTGTGCTCTTAGGCTGAGCCAGCCTCCACTCAATCCCCGTCGAGAATCTCTTCGGGTGCGCCCGTACCGTCTTGGGCGCCAGACACGGGAAAAAAGAATAAATCCACGCCTGTAGGATTCCAAAGCAAACTTTAGCAAAATCAAGCCGAAACTAAATAAAACTTCAAATACAAAAGTGAGAGATAGTGACTAACCTCCAGTATAAGGCCCGGACCCACGATGGGCACAGCTGAGGCCGACCCAATCACCAGCGGCCTCACCATGACTTGCAGGCAACGAGTCATCTCCGCGAAAGCCGCAGTCACCCAATCGTAGCGCCCTAGCTGAGTCAGCTCAACCATAAAGGACAGGATCCTGGTGCTGAACCTCTCGCCCTTGTCCGAGAAATGGGTCCACCCTAGGAAATACCACAACCACAATCGGGCATCCTGCTCCGGCGTGTTGGGCTCCCGACCCTCCAAAACCGCCACTCGCTGAAAGTGGTCGGTAATATAAGAACTCACTATAGCATGAGGTGTACTATATGCCTCACACGGCAAACAAACCCCAATAAGGCCCCGCACCTCATCACTATCTAGACTAGGACCCTCGGCGTCCCACCTAATCCTATCCGGACCCCAGGGCATACTGCTAATCATCCCAAAGTCCTCTAGGGTTATCCCGACCTCCCCAAAAGCCATGTGGAAGGTCGAGGTAGTGTCATGAAAGCGATCTATCATCGTCCTAATCACCATAAGGTTGCATTTAGTCTGACAACCCACCAACTTAGCCCATTGTCCGACCACGGGGCCTAGAGTGGTCCTCTCGATAATCCCCTTTACCGTAGGGGTCAACTTCTGATGATAGACATCGAGGCATGTAGTAAAGCCCGAGAAAGTCCTCATCGGACCTGGGGACTGCAAACCGAAATAATGCAAAGATAAACAAAACAAAACGAGCCTAACCAGAGCAATAAATAGCAAAACCGGAGTCATAACCAACGAGCACGAATAGGACACTCACTGTAACACCCATGATTTTATAAAATGAATTAATTAAAGTTGTATTCGTATTTTTATTTTATTTACGATTTAACTCTTAATTCTTAAAATTATGATAAAACGAATTTATCGTTTAATCGTTTCAAACTCCTAAAATCATGTTTGACTAAGAAACACTTCTTATATTTAAAACATATTTTACTGTTTCGGTTTATTTTATACAAATAGTTTAATTCTTATCGAAAATCTATTTCGACGGTTTAAATTCTAAATTTTAATTAATTATTTATTTATTTATTTATATTTAAGCTCGAATTTCTACTTTCAACTCGAAGTTCATTTATATTAAGTTTTGTCAAAATATTTATTTCATTTCCTCGAGAAATCAATTTAATTCACTTCATCGAAAATTTATTATTTATCAGGAAATATTATTTCATCTTCTAATTATTTGTTTCTATAAACTTCCTTTTTGTCTCAAATAATTATTTGTATCTCGAGAAAAGTTTATTCACTTTTTTTTTTTATTTAGCCGACCCAATTATTTTATTAATTCGACTTTAATTCGTAGTCAACTATTTGTCTTAATATCGGTTAAGTTCTAATCCCGTCTTCCAACCCTCACATTTATTTTAATCCACTTAAACCAAGTGATTCATTCCCTTTTCTTTATTTTTTTGTGTTCACTGCTTCACTCCCCTCTTCCTTTCAGTTTTTTTTTGTCCACCGTTCCATTTCTTCATCATTCATCTCCCTATTTTACCTCTTGCTTTCCCACCGCTTGCTTCTCTTGTCCTCCCCTATGTTTCCATCTCCTTCTTCTTCGTTCCACAACACCATCTATCGCCCCTTTTCTCCTTCACGCCTTACACCGCCTCTATTTCCGTCCATTCTCTGCTTCATGCTTCTGCTGCCCTTTGTCTCTGCTGCGTTACTGTGCTTCTGCTGCTATGCCCCTTTACTGATCGTTTTACTTTGCCATGACTGTTCCTTTCTCCTCGATTCTGACTCCGACGATCTGCCTGAACTCGTAAGCCTTCAGTTTTCGTCATCTACTCTTCCATTTTCCTTCTTTCCCCTTGTCTTCTCTGTTTTCTGTCACTATTGTTGTTCGGTGTTACTGTTGTTGCACGTTTTTGATGCTGCCGCTGTCGTTTTATTGCTGTTAATGTCGCCTGCTGCGTTTTGTTGTTATTCTTTTCTTCTTCTTTTTTCTTCTTCTTCTTCTTCTTCTTCTTCGTTCTATTCTGATGTCTCGGCTGCTGCTACTATCTTTTTGGCTCGAATTCGATTTTAGTTCTTTTCGGTTTAGTTGTCGTGCTGCTACTCTCGCTGCTGCTGTGTATTGTACCGTTACTTGTCGTCTCGCGTCGTCTTAGATGTGCACGTTGCTGATGCTATTGGATGTGGTCGTCTTACTGATATATTGTGCTACTGTCTACTGCCGTTGCTGTTTGGTTTCGTCTTGCCTGCTGTCATCCCTACTGTACTGTCGGTGTTACGTGTTACTGTTGCCTCTGCTGCTTTTACGGTTGTGCTTTTGTTAAGAATCGTTTCGCACCGTGCTTCGTTATTGTTGCTGTTATGCGTTGAGGTCGTTTGGTTGCGGCTCGTTTCTGTCATCCTACTTCATTCATCTTCCCTCAATGTTGTATTGTTCCCTCTCTATTGTTGTCCGTCTCTTTTCCATCATCGATTCTTTGCTTTCCTGATTCGTGAGCCTTATTTTCCGTCATTCTATTCTATCGTTCTTGTCTTTCGTTTCTTACAATCCTTATTCCAATTTCTTTGTGTTTCTATTTCTCTTGTCTCGATTTCCGTTGGAGCCTCGAAGTCCTTTCGAAAGACAAGTTTAAGAACGCTTGGAGTTTGGACTCATCAAGAAGGGAAAGTACATGAGCGTTCGGTTATCGACTTGAGGTAACTTTAGGACGTTACTCGATTTTATATCGTATGTTTGAGTAGTAGTATGTAGTGAATATTTTAACATCGGTTTTCTAATTTTTAGCTATTTATTATTTGCTAATAGTATTATTTTAAAATTGTGTACCTTAGAAACATTTTACAAGTTTTCGATATCGTTTTATAAATCACTAGTAATTTAACTATTTACGATCGTTATAATATTTTGTTGGTTATCGTGACACTAGTAACTAAATAATGTCGATTTCATATTTCGTCATATTTCGTTAATTTATAATTTTTTTACTCAAAATCGTACTTTCATATTATAATCGAGATTCGTATACTTGTTTAATAAATTAATTTTCGTTTTACGATTTATGCTAATAAACGAGAAAATAGTCGATTTAGTTTTAAATACATTTTAGTCGAGACTATTTTCACTAATAATTTCCTATTTATTTCCGATTGACTATTTTTATTAAAATTTGTATTATTTATAAATCAAAGCTATTTCTTAAAAGTAATTTGAAACCTTTATAAAATTCATTTCATTTATAAAACTCGTTGACTCAATTAATTCTGATATCGTTTTTCTTAAATATCTCTTTTCTAAGATTTATTGTTTTAACTCGACTTCCTAAATTATTTATAAAATACTATATAATGACTTATTATATTTTATTTATATTTTGAGTGACGAATTTAGAAATATATTAAAGTTACGATAACGACGATAATAATAAAATGTTAATTTCGTTAGAAATGCTATTTCTGTACATTTCACTTATTTTAATACTTAAGTATTTTCTATAAGACGATTACTGTTTTAAGTAAGTTTCTAAAATTAGTAAGTTTCTATTTATAGAAATTTTCCCTTTTAATATAAATGTTTACTTCTTTTATCCTCATATTATTTATATTGATTATATCTTTTGAATATCGATAATGGCTGTTTTAGAGTTATGGAATAAGGACAAGTGTGGGGTTGGAGTAATACATTCTGGGGTTTACGTTTTTGCCATCAACTATAAGGCTGCTGTGTCTTTATGGGGCACACTGGTTGTTGAACCGAGCATATATGGTGTTCGGGAGTGTGTGAACATTTTGACCTTAAACTCGTGCCTCGCAGTGTAAGACGCCGTCGGGTTGAACTGAGTATTTATGGTGCTCGGGAGGGGTGTACATATCATCTTAAACTAGGGCCACGCATTCATAAGTCGCCGTCCTATTATGGTTGAGTAGCCTAGTTAGAGACCGAAGTTTGATTTGTTTGAACTAAGTTCTCGAAACTAGTTTTTAGTATTCTCCTAGTGAAAGTTTCCGTCGACACTAATCCTATCCATAACGCCGTTTTGAATATTTTTATTATTATCGATACATTTTGGTTTGCAGGTTGGCAAATATTTCAAGTTTCCTTCTGAAAACTTGTTCTGATTTTATTGTTCCATTATCTTACAAGTTTTCTCCGAAAGCTTATTTTTATTATATCATTTAAAGTTTTCTATTTTAACTATTTTGATATAATAATACTATTATTTTTTTCCTTATAATATAATATGGCTGGGAGAACGTCCGAGTTACTCCCCACTGACGTGGCTGTTATGTTTTTAACATGACAGACTTTGCTGCTGGGTTTTGGGTGTGAGCTAGCGAGTAGCGTGGATCCTACTCTTTCTTCATTCACAATTTATGGAATTGTATAAACCTGTTTGGAGAATTTCTTTTTAGCCCTTTTGTAAAAAGAGGCCTTTGTATTGACTTACCATTTCTTTTAATAAGATATAGTTTGTCAGTGTGATTTAATCCCAACTCTACAGTGTTTCCGCCACTGTATTGCGTTAGATTTTCTAGGGGATTACACTCACCAAACCCCGCACAATGCGGCTAAAAATGTGGCGGTCAAGATGAAGCATCAGCTGATGGTCGTCTCAATCCCGAGCTCACTCATGATCCTCGTAAACGATCTCCTCGTTCTCCGGTACCGGGACCGGAACATGAGCCCTCCTAGCCACCGTCTCCGGATGCCTGCGCTTCTTCACTCTATTGAATTCAGCCTCGTTAATATTCTTAGGGTTGCGCCGCTGAGACAAAACACTCCTATGCCTTCTACGAACCCCTCGGGGAGTCTGCAAACTTGCCCCGACAACCTCCTCATTAGCGCCAACCGAAGAAGTTCCTTCGGGACGCTCGGTGTCACCTCTAGCTGTAAAACAAACCCAAAACAAAAAAAAACACAAAGAAACATGTCTCTAATCAGGATGAAGCAGCTTAAACAGGTCAAAATAAGGTCAAAATTTTGGATAAGGATATCGAAATTCCAAGAAAGCCTTTAGCACACATATTCGGCCCTTGTCACAATGGAAGTGGTTCCGGGAAAATCCGGCATCGTTACGGCACCTTTTGGTATGTCTTAAGACACAAAAAACCTAACGGAAGGTCCTAAAAGTCATCCTAGCCTATAAGAACCGACAAGGAAGCTACCCACATTCTCATAAACACTACTTGAACTAAATTATGCAAAATAAATACGGGAATAATAGAGAAACGATCCTTAAACCCTAGCATTTCAAACACATTCCCATAGAAGGCCATTCTCGCACCTCGAGCATCCTTATCAAGATCATAACTAACCTAACAAGCTCTAATAGACTCTAATTCAACAATGGAACCAAGCGCAAGCATCGAAACATAGTAAATACAAAATGCCCAAATCAATTTTCTAGGGTTTTTCAACAAAACCAACTCATAATCAATCAAATCAAACAAAACCGACGTTAAGTGAGCAAAGAATACTAACCCAAAGTCGACATTGTCGTAAATAGCAGAAATCAAAACAAAATTTGGCGGAAAAAGTCGAGGAGGCGATTTGGGGCGAATAACTTCACGCGTTTGAGTTTTGTGATGATTGAATAAGCGCCCCAGCATTCGCATTACTTAAACAGACCCGGATCCCATAATTCCGACCGCCCCGAGTGACGCGCTCGGGTTCTAGCACGCTAGGGGCTGGGCGCCTGAGTCTTGGAGCGCTGAAGGACGCGCGCCTAAGTGACCCAGCCCAGATTAAAACAAAGCAAAACAAACGCAACTCAGAGACAATAAACATGCACCTACTAAGACAAGCGAAATAACTATAACGAAACAACTACTAATTAACATCGATAATACACTCTCGACATTAAAACAAGCATAAAAGACGCACTTAACTTAAACGCTACACCCGGACGCGTAACAAAGCAAATCTGAACTAAACTAATAAACTCTAAACAAATCTCAAATGCATAAACAAGCCAAGACAAGAGCAACAACAAACACAAATTAACTAAGGCAAACTCACAAAACAAGCCTTTAACTAAAACAAATAAACAGCAAACAACATTTTGCCCGAGGGTCAGAGTTATCCCGGAGGCACAAATTTTTGCTCGAGGGTCAGAGTTATCCCGGAGGCACAACAATTTTGCCCGAGGGTCAGAGTTCTCCCAAAGGCACAGCAACGCCAATTTTGCCCGAGGGTCAGAGTTATCCCGGAGGCACGACAATTTTTGCATAACGGGTCTTGGTTATCCGAGAGGCATTGGAGTCTTATACCTCCACAGCAATTTTTATTCGAGAGGAGACTAACGCCCTCGAAGGAGTCTTATACCTCCACAACAATTTTTATTCGAGAGGAGACTAACGCCCTCGAAGGAGTCTTATACCTCCACAACAATTTTTATTCGAGAGGAGACTAACGCCCTCGAAGGAGTCTTATACCTCCACAGCAATTTTTATTCGAGAGGAGACTAACGCCCTCGAAGGAGTCTTATACCTCCACAGCAATTTTTATTCGAGAGGAGACTAAAGCCCTCGAATGAGTCTTATACCTCCACAGAAATTTTTATTCGAGAGGAGACTAACGCCCTCGAAGGAGTCTTATACCTCCACAACAATTTTTATTCTAGAGGAGACTAACGCCCTCGAAGGAGTCTTATACCTCCACAGCAATTTTTATTCGAGTGGAGACTGACGCCCTCGAATAGTTTTATATCACTTTGTATTGTCCTAGGGGTCATAAGCTTCCCAAAGACGACCGCTCGAGTGGAGACTAACGCCCTCGAACGTTTTGTTTCATCAAGGGTTCACAGCAGCCGAAATTATACTTGTACAAGTAAAGGCCAACTTAATGCGTTGCTAGCGCGCAAAAACACTTAAAGTTAAACTGATAAGTGTAGTTTGTAGTGCCTATTTTGTAGTGTTTTGGTCCCATTTTCCTTGTGGAATCGCTCCTTGGGAGCGATTTATGGGCTACTTATGCTTCCTCTAATTCGTTTCAGGTTCCCGAGGCCATTCGTGAAGAGTTGGAGCGATTCCGACTCAATACATACACTTTTCGGAGCCAACGAAGTGAAGGAACGATCACTCGATGCCTTGGATTCGACCCCGAGACCTTGGGACCCAATCCCGAGCCTCCCAGACCCGATCCCAAGTCTCGAGAATCGATGAGAAGTCCATGTGAAGCAAGGAGGGACCAAAAGGATCATATTGGACGCCTACACGACTCATCCCCGACGGGTATGACCTCAACCCGTCCGGGATGAAGTGCACAAAAGAGGAGCTGCTGTTTTGGGTCCATCCCGACCGGGAAGGGGTCCATCCCGACCGGGACCACCTCATCCCAACCGGGACCACCTCATCCCGACCGGGACCAACTCATCCCGGACGGGATGGCCCAGTTACAGCCCGTGAAGCATTGTTTCATCTCCCTTTGCATTGTAACCCTATATATACCCTTCCTCTTGTATTCCTTTGTGATGTTCTTCACTTCTCACTAAACCCTAGATTATTTTAGGTTAGATTAGAGTAGATTAGAGTAGATTAGTCGGTAATTAGTCGTTAATCCTAGTTTTACTCTTGTTATTTGGGAATTCTTGAAGAATCCAACCAAGATTGACAACCTTGGTTGATGTATTTGGGTTTTCTTCCATTTATGCAAGATTTATTCTTTTCATCTTCTCTAGTATGGTATAATCTTCTTTTCTCTTCTTTTTATCTTTGTTTATCAATCAAGTTACAATCTTTAGTTCTTGTTTATTGTTTTGTTCATCATCCTTGTTAGTTTTTCATTATGTATATTTGGATTCTTATGTTGATTCCTCTTGTTCCTGTTAGTTGTAGTTTGATTATGTTTGAGTAGATTCTTGCTAGGGTTAGTAGGGTGATTAGGGTGTTAATTGGATGATTAAGGGTTTGTTGGAGATGTTGGTGGAAGATTTGGGTTTCCTCTTGGTTTGATGCATAGTACATGTTTGTTGAAATGCTTGAATGACTTGTATGCATATGCTTGTTTTTCTTGCCTTTCTCTTGTGGGTGATAGTTTGCTCATGGGTTTGGTTCCCTCACTAAGTTGCAAGAGCCCGGTGAGGACGACCCCTAGGTCGGTCTAAGTTGCGAGAGCCCAGATGCGACCTAGGCCCCGATATCACGCTAGTAACCCCGTTTGTCGTTTGTGTCGCCAAGGTGGGTTTTAGGTGGAACCTCTAGGTGAGTCTAAGTTGCGAGAGCCCGGACTATACCTAGATTACCCTACTACCTCCTTCACTCTAGCTCTTCCTCGACCATTCCGTTACCCCTTTGACCATGACCTAATCATAGCCCGTTTCCTTAGTTGTTCTCTCCGTTACCGTAGTCATAGCTTTAGCCTTCTCCCCTTCCTATTACTCTAGTTTAGCTTAACTCGTTGACTTAGTCTTGTATTTGGGTGACCTTAGTCTAGACGCCTCTTACCGTCCCCGTGGATTCGACCCGACTTGCCCTAGCTACCCACTAGGATTAGTTGGTTATTTATTTGATCGGCGGGATCCACGACAAATCCCTACCATCAAATTGGCGCCATTGCCGGGGACGGTGCTAGTTTAGACCTTGTTTGCCTAGTTACTTGACTTTGTCTTTTGTTTTGTGTTTTTCTTTTTTTTGTTTCTTTGCTTCATGTGTGTGTGAGGTTTATTTCTCTCTTGTCTAGTGCCCAAAAAGCACTAGGTTTCTCACGTTTGCTCTTAGTCTACAGTTTGTGCTTAGAGTTGGAGACCATCTTCTTCTTGCAACTCAGAGCCGCTTTAACGGACGGTTGCTAGATTGAGAAGTCCTCAACCGGGTATGAGCTACGATTTTCGAGCGAGCATGGGGTTTGATCTAAACTCCCCACACATGGATGCCGATATGAGCTACTCCTCTTCTTCTATGAACCAAAGCTATGACATGATGACTCCTAATTACTATCAAGCTTCTTGGGGGGATCAAGACTCTAGTGGGTATGAACTTCAAGGTTATGAAAACGGCTACCAACAAGTGAACGATTACCAATCCTACGATCATGGTGACTATTACTCGAGTTATCAATGTGAACCCACCACGTTCAATCAAGATTCACCTTATGGAAACCAATACCCCCAAAACCCACCATATTACCCTCCACCCCAACCACAATATGAACCTCATGACCCACAATACTACCAATCACCTCAACCTCACTACCAACAATATGATGCTCCACCCCTTAGATATCATCAAGATTTTCAAGGAGCTTTACAAGACCCCAATGACCACCAATCGTCAAACTTGGAGTTGTATCAATCGATTCTTAAATTTCAAAGGAGCACCCAAGAAATGGCCATTCAAATGCAAAAGGATCAAGATGAATTCTTGGCCCAATATCGAAAGGAAACCGAGGCGATTAATGCGCGATTAAATCTTATATCGGCTAAAACCGTTATGTTTTTAACTCGAACGTCGCAACTTGACGAAGGGTGCTCACTTGAGCAAGGGGAGCAACCCAATCGTGAAGCCGCCGATGAAGTCTCCTTGAGGAGCGACCTTTGCTTTGAAGAACCTCAATCGTCTACCCAAAAGGAGACGAAAGAGGATATGACCCGTAGTGAAGGCATTGTTGGTGAAGAATTGGAGGAGGTTAGTGAGTTGCATGGGTTGGTAGAATTTGTGAAGTTTTTGGGTGAAATTGACAAGCCCAAGTTGCCCATGTCCGAGAATGTGGATAAGCATCAAGAGCCCCTTGTAAGTGAACCAAGCAATGACTTGGAAGAGATTGAAACCGCCGGTAGAAGTTTCGATCCTCTTCTTCAAGGTGATGTGGGGACGAATGATGAAGATGGGGAACCACAACTTGAGGAAAGTGTGGGGGTGTGCAACAAGGAAATGGGGCCAAAGCCGTTTTTTGTGCCTCGTTTCTTGGAAATGAAGTTTGCTAGTGATTGGAGGCGATGCCTAGGGAGGAAGAGGTCGGTGAAGCTCGTAGGATGGATAGACCCCGGAGACGACATGAATGATGACGTTGGGTCTTGGGATTCCTACTTCTCGCCTCCACCTTGGAGGCCGTGGAGGTTAGCTAGGCTCGAGCGCTTCTTGGGCCTTCATTATGATGTCGGTAGTGCGTTCGACTTGCTCCTCCATGCCTTGAGGGCTATGGTTGAAGAAGAGTCCACCATCCTAGGTTTGACGGAGTTCCTAAAGAACCGTCATGTTGTATATTCCCCCTTCCTCTTCTTTAGAGTGCTTGTGCTTGTATTTGTGTGTTTTGTTTCTTGGATTTTGTTAGTTTTGTGATATTCTTGTAATATTGGATTGTTGATGAGCGTTGTGAGGGAGATAATTTGATGTTTTGTTTGAGTTTATTGTGATAGGTGAAGTGAAAGTGACTCCTAGAAAGGAGTGGTTAGTGATAGAGCTTGGGTCGTGAGTAAGGAAGTCGGTTTTTTGGGGTCCTGGGAGTCATGAAGACCCTTCCCGACCAGGAAGGGTGTGTCGTCCCGACCGGGATGGGGCCGTCCCGATCGGGACGAGGGTGCCAAAAATCGAGTCCACTGGAGTGCCATCCTGACCGGGATGGGAGCTTCCCGATCGGGACGGGTGTGTCATCCCGACCGGAATCATCCATCCTGAGCGGGATGGTCCCCTACTCCTTTTTGGTGCCTCTTCTTCGACATTCAAGCCCACCCAACCATTATATACCCCCACCCAACCTCCCTACCTTCCTTGCTCATATCATACCACCCACATACTTCATCTTCATATCCTCACTTCATCTTCTATCAACTTTAGACCGGTATACACACCAATTTCCACCCCCTCACACCATTATAAACCCACTACCTTAGCCATGCGGTTTTCTCAAGCTTGAAGAAGGATGACAATGACGACAACAAGCAAGTGCCTATATTGATCATTGAGACGATGGAGCGAGTGAGTTGCTAACCGGTCGGTATGGCAACTATCTTTTCTTTTCCATTTTTTATTGCTTGTTTTCCCCTTGTTTATCCCCTTCCCCTTTGACATGGTGGCCTTCGAGGCTTTGGTATATGGTTGCTCCCGACTCTCGATGATGTGACTACATCGAGAGTCATTTCAAAATCCAAATTTACAAGTTTTTCACCTTTTTTGTAGGACTTAGTCGGATTTGGGCGGAATCCAAGCTAGGTGACTTGATTACACCTAGTCCTCCCCTCCCATTTCTTTTTATTTCTTTCTTTTTATTTCTTCCCCCATCCATATCTTTTCTCGTCTCGGCCCATGGTGACTTGACTAAACCCCGGCCGGACACATTCTACCATTTTCTCCACTTTTATTTTTGATATTTAGCTTTATTTTCGTAGTTTCTTTTCTTTTCTTTTGTGCTCCCATGCACTACGGTCGAGCATGAGGACATTGCTCGGCTTAAGTGTGGGGGAGCGATATTCTATCGTAGTTAGTTTTATTTTTGTAGTTTTTCTAAAAATCTTTAAAAATCCTAAAAATTTGAAATTTTTTCATAAAAATCAAAAAGATTTTCCTTTTTGTGTGTTTTCCTTTTATGTCGTTGTATCGTATATGTGTTTTGTTGTGCGTGTTTTGCCTCTCTTTTTCCTTATAGGTTACTTGAATCACCAATAGCTTTGGAGAGCTTTCAAGATCTCCGGTAACATCATCTATCCCTTTTTCCTTCTTTGTCTCTTGCGGAATTTGGGGGAGATTGTGATGTGGTGTGCTCGGGAGGAGCTTTGTAAAGTTTGATGTTGGTTGGTTGCTCATTTGGAAGCTAGGGGTGGTGTTTGTGTTATGTATGTGTTCGTTTTGTGTTGTTCTTGTTTTGTTGCTTTTGTTTCTTTTTCTTTCGTTTTCGTTGAGTCTTTGTTTTGTGTTTTGTTGTGTGTCTTGTGTGTAAATGGTTTTTGAAAACCCGGTTTAGAGGCTAGTGTGTGAGTGCTTACTTTCCCTCCCTAGTAGTGTAAATCGAGTCTTGGACTTTAGTCTAGTAGAATGACCCTACATCAATGATTTCGTTGGTCCTTTACCTTGAGTCCACCTCGCTTACTAGGGATTTACTACAGGATTTGCATTTTGACCATTTTGACCACCCACGGTGTGAAAAGGCCTTGGTTGCCGAGTCCCATCCCCTAGGTGACCGTGTTCAGAATTGTTTGATTAGTCCAAGTTCTCCCCTTTTTGTGGGTTTGAAGGGAAGGGCCCGTCCCGACTTACCCATTCACCTACCTCCTACACATTTCCACCGAATAAAGTTGCAAATTGTTGAAATCATCTTTCTTGATGCAAAAAGAAATGCCCACAACAAAAGGGCAAAGAAAAGAAAATGAAAGAAAATGAAAGAAAGAAAAGAATGAAGAAAAAGAAACGGCACAAAAAGCCAAAAAGAAAATAGAAAAGAAGAAAAAGAAATGGCATGGCAAAACAAAGCAAAAATGCAAAAGAAGAAGAAAATGCCAAAAGAAAATCATCTCACAAAAATAGAAACCTCACAACTCACAAAATAAGCCTTTTACCGACTATTACCGTGAAGAGCCTACCAAAGGACCGAGTCCCTAAGAAGGATGATAGCGGTAATGGTCGGTCTTCCCTCATTTTGCAATTATTTCCACCTTTTTACTTGGACTAGTTAGGCGATTTCAGACATGGGACGACCCTCTTGGCTCATTGCTAAAGGGGGCGGGGTCTCACTTACCTACAGTGTCGACTAACACCGTGGTTCATCCTTTTTCCATCCCGCCGATCGTCCCGTGGTACGTTCTTAGAAGGTTAGGAGGAACCGAGGTAAGTTACCAACGTTCTTATTGCTTTGTCGTCATACTATTAGGGTTTTGTCCATTTTGGTTTGTATTGCTAGCTTGGGAACGTTGTCACTTGCCTTGAGCCCTAAACCGGTGCTTCTTTCACCGCTTTTTAGAGGGAAGCGGTATTTCTTTTCTTTTGGGTGCAACCTTTTGTGTGTTTGTTTGTATGTGTGCTTGTTATGTGTTTTTGTGTCCGGTTGCATCCACAGTTTTGTCGCAAGACCCCACTTGCCTTGCGGGGTGCACTTTTCCTCAAAGTGCACTCGCGTGAGTTGAAAGGGCGTAGGGTGCGCTAATACCCGCTCGGCTAGTTTAGTAGTTAGTTTGTGCTTACTCGAGGGCGAGTAAGGATTAAGTGTGGGGGATTTGATAAGTGTAGTTTGTAGTGCCTATTTCGTAGTGTTTTGGTCCCATTTTCCTTGTGGAATCGCTCCTTGGGAGCGATTTATGAGCTACTTATGCTTCCTCTTGTTCTTTTTAGGTTCCCGAGACCATTCGTGAAGAGTTGGAGCAATTCCGACTCAATACATACACTTTTCGGAGCCAACGAAGTGAAGGAACGATCACTCGATGCCTTGGATTCGACCCCGAGACATTGGGACCCAATCCCGAGCCTCCAAGACCCGATCCCGAGTCTCGAGAATCGATGAGAAGTCCATGTGAAGCAAGGAGGGACCAAAAGGATCATATTGGAGGCTTACAAGACTCATCCCCGACGGGTGTGACCTCAACCCGTCCGGGATGAAGTGCACAAAAGAGGAGCTGCTGTTTTGGGTCCATCCCGACCGGGAAGGGGTCCATTCCGACCGGGACCACCTCATCCCGACCGGGACCAACTCATCCCGGACGGGATGGCCCAGTTACAGCCCGTGAAGCATTGTTTCATCTCCCTTTGCATTGTAACCCTATAAATACCCTTCCTCTTGTATTCCTATGTTATGTTCTTCACTTCCCACTAAACCCTAGACTACTTTAGGTTAGATTAGATTAGATTAGTGTATATTAGTCGGTAATTAGTAGTTAATCTTAGTTACTCTTGTATTATTGGATCTCTTGAAAAATCCATCCAAGATTGACAACCTTGGTGGATGAATTTGGGTTATCTTCTATGCAAGTGTTCTCTTTTTCATTCCTTTGTTAGTATGGTATAATCCTCTCTTCCTTTTTACTTTTTATCTTGTTTATTCATCCAAGTTTTAATCTTTGTTCATCTTATTGTTCTTAGTTCATCTTTTTCACTAGTTTGTTTATGTTGGTTTTAGTATTAGATATGTTTGAGTAGATTGTTGCTAGGGTTAGTAGGGTGATTAGGGTGTTAATTGGATGATTAAGGGTTTGTTGGAGATGTTGGTGGAAGATTTGGGTTTCCTCTTGGTTTGATGCATATTACATGTTTGTTGAAATGCTCGAATGACTTGTATGCATATGCTTGTTTTTCTTGCCTTTCTCTTGTGGGTGATAGTTTGTTTGTGGGTTTGGTTCCCTCACTAAGTTGCGAGAGCCCGATGAGGACGACCCCTAGGTCGGTCTATGTTGCGAGAGCCTGGATGCGACCTAGGCCCCGATATCACGCTAGTAACCCCGTTTGTCGTTTGTGTCGCCAAGGTGGGTTTTAGGTGGAACCTCTAGGTCGGTCTAAGTAGCGAGAGCCCGGACCACACCTAGATTACCCGACTACCCCCTTCACCTTTACTCTTCCTTGACCATTCCGTTGCCCCTTTGAACCCGACCTAATCCTAGCCCGTTTCCTTGTTTGTTCTCTCCGTTACCGTAGCCATAGCCTTAGCCTTCTCCCCTTCTTATTACTCTAGTTTAGCTTAGCTCGTTGACTTAGTCTTGTATTTGGGCGACCTTAGTCTAGACGCCTCTTACCGTCCCCGTGGATTCGACCCCACTTGCCCTAGCTACCCACTAGGATCGGTTGGTTATTTATTTGATCGGCGGGAATCCACGACAAATCCCTACCATCATAAACAAATCCTCTAAATAAACTGAAGAA
The DNA here is from genome assembly GCA_958450325.1 of Agrostemma githago. Lineage (NCBI taxonomy): Eukaryota > Viridiplantae > Streptophyta > Magnoliopsida > Caryophyllales > Caryophyllaceae > Agrostemma > Agrostemma githago. The sequence goes on from OY288249.1 coordinate 31,111,147, forward strand.
GACAAAGCACGCGCGCACGAAGAATCAAGAGTGAGATATCAAGCAACGACCCGGGCCCAAGCAAGCAACCGCAAGTGAAAACGACATGTATGATTTCTAAAATATGGCTGACGAGCCTCAACAAGTAGTCCAACGGACTTAAAATAACCCGACCGGACAGCCACCAAGTCGTAATCCTCGATTGACCTGGGTGGCTATACTTTGACTTTCGCCTTGTCCAAGCCTCAGTCAAAGTGGGGGCATCTAAAGACACCCAAATTTGGACCTGGTGGCTGAAGAAGTGCCCAGCAAACACCCAATGACGATAGGACTGCAACGCGACGCGGGTTCACGATGTTTTAGATAGTTTTCCTATAAAATGGATCAACTAATTAAAAACTAACATGATGGCAGCCTTAGTCGTGTCGTTACGGTCGCATAGACACTAAGTAGAGTCAATTCCGACACCGGGACCCCGAGTCGGTCCCGAAACTCAAACCGAGTCAGCACCGTGCCAAGCGAACCTCGGGATGAACACCCGAGGCCCACTAAACCCACGGCGCTAGGTCAAAACTTGGGTAAACTTCATCCCCAAGTAATGTATCACGCTCCTCCCTCTCGGTTTTGGAAAGTATTAAAACTGTATTCTCAGAACTCCAACCGCTCCACCTGACGCGCCTGGGTCTCCCCACGCTCGGACCCAGGGGCCTGAGTCTTAGCACGCCCCAGCTCACGCATCCATATGGACGACGGGGGCCGAAAACACCTATAAATACCCCCCTTCACGCCCTCATTTCGACACAACATTCAATCTTCTCTTCCCCCTCAAAAACTGTCGTTAAGAGCTCGTACTCCGACACCCGAGGCAAACGATCCACTCGATCGTAGTTCCGATAAAAAAAAGTGACATCAACGCTACTCCTCACCTACGAGCACTACACTCGATACCGAGGTGCCTATGATCGACTAGCTCAAAATTAGTACACAGATTCTGCCGGATTAGTCGCAGAACTAGCAAATAGTAACGGAGCTCTGCCGGAATAGCCGCGGGAAGGTCAAACGGTAACGGAACTCTGCCGGGGTAGCTAGTCAAGCTAGGAGGATTCGCTTGTCGAAGTCGTATCGTCACTAGGTTGTCATCTAAACAAAACTTTCCATATTTGCACTTTCCATTATTGTGCACTATAATAACTCTAGATGTGGGCGCTAGGCCCACAAGCATCTACTAAAATACGTAACGTCCCAACTTCAACCACAAATACTAAAACACACTAAATAGACCCGAGTAATTCCGAGATCCGTTCTCAAAACTATCTATGCATCGAGTTCCGTTTAGTGTAACTCACCTAACACTGTGAGGGTGCAACTCCTCACAATGTGATTTACTTACATTCGCATTTACAGTTTTTCGTATGATTTATCGCTTTTACGACCTTATAATCGCATGCTAAATAACCTAACACGGAATTCAAAACGTAAAATAACTTTAAACAGAACAAAGTGATAGTCGGGTTCCGTATTAGTCCGGGTGCTCGCCTTATTGGGCTCGACGCACCTCGATTAATGCCGAACCGACGCATCTTAAGCAGAATACCAGATAAGGTATACCATGAGAACGACTAATATCTGTATTATAGCGTTAAATCTGATTTGCTAATACGTATAATACATAGTACTCTCTACTCTCCAATGTGCATCTTTTCATGGCCTGCTAGTCACGTGAAATTGCATGCAAAGAATGTAAAAACTACTATTTTGACGATAAAACTTATCTGTCCTTAATACAACCAACATAGTACAAAACATAGGGTTAAAACAATGGATGTTACAGTACTTCCACCACAACAAAAGAACTAGGAAATCAGCCCACCGATTGATTAGTAGAGGCCGCTATAGTGCGGGCGGGATTGGGTGTTGACATCTATCGGATGTTGGCTTCCCAATACATACCCTCACCCCTTACTTAGAATCGACGGTTTCCGGATGTCCAAAACCATTGGCAATGATAGTCATTCCAGGCATGGAGTGCTTAAGGGTACAAGTCTTTATCTTTAGGTCCCGTGTCACTCAACTTTGAGTCAGCAAGGGACCAAAGTTGACTTGAACGGTTTCCGTGTCCCCATAATTGACTCGGTGGCGACTCCACAAATCGGCAACGAATTCAGTTCACAAAAAATGTCGCCTTACCAAATGAATCGGCCTTTAAACATTTACAACCACGCCTCGATGGATTCCCAAACGGAAACACGGGTGGCCGCATCCGCCTAGTATAAGTCCGGATCGTAATCTGAATCAAGGTCCGACACTTCGCCCCGTATGCGAGATCAGACCGGCCCCCGGTTGGGAGGGGGCCGCGTGGGTGGCCGCCGCCACACGATGAAAACCGGGTCGGTCCCGCGCAGGCACGCGCGGGGCGCCGGGCGGTGCGGACGGACGTCAACACACACATGAAAAGAAGAAGAAGAAGAAGAAGAAGAAGAAGAAGAAGAAGAAGAAGAAGAAGAAGAAGAAGAAGAAGAAGAAGAAGAAGAAGAAGGAAAACAAACAGCAGTAGCAGCGCAAAACAGAGGACAGAATCCGTAGCCTCAGAACAACAACAACAACAACAACAACAACAACAACAACAACAACAACAACAACAACCGCCATAAACAACACTAAACAGATGACAAGGGAGACGAAACAGCAGCAACAACAAAGAAGAAAAGAAGAACAACAGACTGGACACGAACCACCGAAAAAGGAGAAGAAGAAAATGAAACGAGATGGAGGATGAACAAACTTACAGATCAGCCGCAGGTCGAAGGTGACGGTACAAAACCGAAACAGCAGCAACAGAACAAGAGCAGGGTTTCGACATCCAAAAGTAGCAGGAAAAACACCAGCGTAGCAGCAGTGAAACAAAGGGTCGATAGTGATGGAGGAGATCGAATAAAGGTGCTGATTGTGATGGCGTAAAGGAAGGAGGAGATAAGTCGATCAAACAGAAGACGGGAAAACAAACGCACCATCCGGAATAGCATCAGCAGCGAGCATCAAATCGCATCACAAAAAAAGAGGAGAATGGGGGGGTCAGTGGATGAAGATAGCAGTTGATGGGGAAAGAACGAAGGGGGAGAAGGCTGGTGTAAGAAGCGGTGTAAACAAAGGAATTGGGGAGCCAAGCGGTGGATAGCAATAGGCGAAAGGGGATGTGTACGTTAAATGAGGAAAACAAAAAGATAGGGGGGTGAATGTTAGACAAGTGGGATATACATAGTATATGGATTAATTAAATGAATCGGGTTAAGGAATACGAATTAAACGAATTCCGTAACGATGAAATAGAAATTCCCATAAATAATAAATCTTCAATAAAGTGAATTAATTGATTTCTCGAGGAAATGTAATAAATGTTTTGCCGAAACTTAATATAGATGAACTTCGAGTCGAAAATAGAAATTCGAGCTTAAAGATAAATTGATAAATAAATAAAAAATTCATAATTAAATTCGTCGAAGTAGATTTTCGATAAGAATTAAATTAATTATACAAAAGAAATCGAAACAGAATTAAAAATATGTTTTTAATATATGAAGTGTTTCCGAGTCAAATAGAATTTTTGGAGTTTGAAACGATTTCAACGATAAATTTGTTTTATAATAATTTTAAGAATTACGAGTTAAATCGTAAAAAAAATACGAACATAATTTTAATTTAATTTAATTTATAAAATCAGGGGTGTTACAATCTTCCCCACTAAAAGAAGTTTCGTCCTCGAAACTAAAAAAACACAATAATAGAGTGGAAAACAAAGTTATATCACTTGAACAAAAGGAGAATACTTAACTCGCATAATAGTCTCGGTTTTCAAAAATTTTACAACTTTAAACGTGATATGATATTGTATCGAGGACAAAATTTAACTCAAGATAGTTTGGGCTTGTTTACCCAAAGTTTAAAATCATTTAAATTAATAAAATCGCAAGTTAAAAATTTATTGGATAAAATAATGACAATAAATAATATTTGTAAATGAACTCGAGGGGCAGAGTTCCCAAATATTTTCAAAGCAATAGTAAAACGTTTTGATTAAGAAATTCGACATTAAAATAAAAACTTAAGACATATGATGTTTTTTTTTGAAAATGTTAAACCGTTTTACATAATAATCTTATAGAAATCAAAATATTAGCAATATGAAAGTTTTCATAAGAATCTCGATCACTTGGAGTATCAAAATTAAAATTTTAAACAATTTCGAAATACGTTAAAATAAATTATTAAGACTTTTTGAAACAGAACTAAATATATGTTATCAACCAAGAATAAAACAAAAACAAAGCACAAAGTTGAAATTTATAACTCAAAATGTTAAAATTTCACGATAACCCAATTTTTTTAAAAAAAAAATCAAACTTTTCACAAGGTTCACTGGGACGGAGTTCGGTCAAACCAAAGAATCTCAAGAGAAAGATGGTAAAATAGAAGAATAGAACAAGGATTCACCAGGCGAAGGAAGGTGAGAATATAGAAGAGAAGAATTGGAAGAAGTAGAAGAAAGAAGAAAAGAATCGATGATCCTATTGGGGACATGACATAGGTCCACCCCGACGCGGCCACGCACGGGTTTGGGGAGACGATTGAATCTCATGTGGAATGGATCTCGGGTTGAAATTTAAATCGAAATGGAGTCGCCACTGAACCTTGTGGGAGTTCGGGCCCATTCGAACCCAGTCTATATCTTGGTGGACCGCGCACAGAGCACAACCCATTTGGATTTCAGAGTTTATGGGGTTCGTCCCTTTGCATTACGATACCGATACCGACATTATCGGTTACCGTGTATTGAATGACTCTCGTGCGCCAATGGTTTCGGACATCCGGAAACCATGGTTCTGAGTAAGGGGTGAGGGTACGTGTTGGGAAGCTCACAAAGAACACCCAACCCCGCCCGCACTTAGCGGCCTCTACTAAGATATCGTTCAATTTTAGAATACGTGCGTTAGTAATTCGGTGAAATGTTATGCAAATAGTATTTTGACTAAACATGTGAAGATTTGAATAAGTTGATATGTCGATTTAATGCATCTAAACTAACTTCAAAGTTATTTTATCAAGCGAGGTTCATTTTAGTACAATAAAACAAACAACGAAAATAAAATACGAAAGTGGAAACAATTGAGTTAGTAACGATAATAACGGATTATAAATAGATTAGAAAGATATAATAAGACACGAGCATGGTTTTGAAAATAGTATGACACGTGATGGACTTGACACGTGTTGAACGAAGTCACAAAAATATTTGATAAGGCTCGAAATATGTTGAAGTGCTCACGTTTGATGCGTGAATGAGGACACTCGGCTGAGTCATGGGGAGACTCGGTCGAGTGCCCTGTCTAAAAACCTTCTGCCGGTTTTTTGGGGTGCCACTCGTTCGTGTGGGCTAGCCACTCGGTCGAGTGCCCCCTGTACGAATAGTGGTCCGTTTCAGGATTCAGATTCCAAATTTGCTTTTAATTGTGAATCGAAGATTTGCCAAGTCGCGCTATAATATAGTATAATTTATGCTCGACCTGATGTTCGATACTCATACTCGATACTTGATTACGGAATCAATATCTAGTATTTAGAGTGAAATTTAGAAAAGACGTTATAAGTCGTTTTAAATTGAACTAAGATGAAATATGTCTCTCTGCGTTGTAATGTCGTATTTAGTCCTTTCGGAATATGTGACAATTACTTTAGCATCAACGAGTTCGTGCCAGTTTATTTTGTTGACTAGTTCTTTTAGACATAATATTCGACTACGGATTCGATATCGCATCTTAAGAATAACGTTTTATTGGTTTGATTAGAACGAAAGTTGATTCCCTCCGCGTCACGACATCGTAATTAATCCTTGCGGATTACGTGATGTTCGATTTGCATCAAAGGGTTTCGTCATAACCTTTTTTGAAAACGGGGAATCGGATATGTTTAACGTAGAATACTAGCGATCCCATCATGCCTTTGAGCGTTTAGGGCGGGGCTCCTCGAAAGGGCTCCACCACTGTTACGACTCGTAAAAGGATTAGAAGGGTCTTATGCGAATTTCGACATTATACGTATTCGATTCGAGATTATTTTGTAAATTTGATGTATGTGTGATGTTAATGATGACGTTTATGTAAATACTAAAACGAGACTAACGACGCGATAAAAAAACGATCTTGTTGTTGTTGATTCGCTTCAACAATCAAATACTTGGGGTGTCGGGATAAGCGACCGGCAACATCGGGTGCGATACCCTCGTATTCGTGTTTCCTTATCCCGTAATCCTTTGCATTCGACACGAATAGGCGAATATTTTATAGTGATTTGATAGTAGTAATATTAACGATAATAGAAACGAAAGAAAAGATAAATAAAAAAAATCGAAAAAGAAGGACGAGGAAGACGATAAGGGAAGAGACCGGGATTGAATTTGCACCCTCAACCTACATGCTTTATATTCTCGAAATGGGGCTCTTCTAGTTGTGGTTTAGGCACGGGAGCTTCGAGATGTTGTAAACGGAGTTATGGTGGTTTTAGGTAGAAAAGAGAGGTTGTATAGCAAAGTTGTATGGCTGAAAAAGTTGGATGAGAAAGGTTGTTAGGGTTCCAAAAAAAGATGTTGAATTGTGTTGCAAAGGAGTGTATTTATAGGCAAAAACCCAAAACCCCAACCTAGGGTCACTCGATCGAGTGCCCCTGTTGACTCGATCGAGTGGCCTAATGAAGAGGCAACAGCGGGCCTTTTGGAAGCCCACTCGGCCGAGTGAGCTGACACTCGATCGAGTGGGTCAGCTGGAACGAAATATCCGGATTTTTTTACTTTGGGTTGGATTCTCGATATTTGCATAGCTTTTTTGTATCTCGGAAACGACTTTGACCGGGGTTTGACCCGGTCGTTAAAAGACGGTTTTATTTCCGCTGTCAGTTTTGACCCAAATTAGTCTTATTTGATTGGAAATGACCCACTGGGCCTGAATTTGAGGTCAGTTTTGTGAGATTTGTACTCCGTAAGAAGCCCAAGCTAGAAACTAACGATTTTGAGCCCATATTCGAGTATGTTTAAGCACGTTTGCGTCCAATCATCATCGGGTATTATTTGGAAACTGCTATAGACACCTATTAACCAAATGTGGGTGTCTAAAGAGCCCCCACCCTGACTGAGGCTTGGACAAGGCGAAAGTCAAAGTAGCTTCTAGACCAATCAAGGATTAAGACCTGGTAGACTTACGGTCGGGTCGTTTATAGTCCATTAGACTTGCGTGAAAGGGCTCGCCAGCCTTAAGATAGAAATCATGCCTGAGTGGATGCTAATTGCTCCGTGGGGATTTGCTTTTGAAGCCCTGGGTGTATCTGTATGTGGATATATCTCATCTTGGAGCTGCGCGGGAGCTTGTTTCTGAAGCCTTGGGTGTATCTGTTTGCAGACACATCCTATCTCGGAACTACGCGGGATCTTGCCTAAGAAACCTTTGGTGTGCCCGTTTGCAGGCACATCTCGATTTGGAATTACGCGGGAGCTTGCCTAAGAAGCCCTGGGTGGATCTATTTGCAGATACATCCAAATTTGCATGCGAGATTTAGGTGAGACACCAACTCACACTGGGGAGAAAAAAAAACTTGACGTTCTATTGGGAAGCACAAGCTGGTACCTGAAATGTTAGTTATGCAGGCAGAAATAGCAATTATAGCAGATAGGAAGTGCAATTAGCATCTATAGATTGACTTGCGCTGGGGAAAATGATTTTTGCTTCATTTTGAAATCGAAGTCCTGAAAGCAACTCTCGTGCTAGGAGATAGGTTTTCAAAATGGAAAGGGTAGAAAAGAAATTTGCAGTTTAAATAGGCTGAAATTTGACCTTGTCGAAAAGGAATCTTTCAAATGGCTAAGTTTTGCAAATTTGAAAGCAAGAATTTGAAGAGAGAGGCCTACCAAAAGACTCGACTCTAGACGCGACATAAGGAGTTGACAGACACGACTTGGACTCTCAAAGGGGTTGGACCGTGACTCGGTAGGGGTTGGGCCACCTATGACGACAAGACTCTTAAGTTGCGCTATCCGTTAGCCTAGGCGAGTGGAAACACAGTCGAATATCAAAATGGGATAGATCTGTTATAGGGGGATTGCAATAGTCTGTAATGAGACTGTTTCTACAAGACTCAGCAGTAGCAATGCTGTAGTCTAGGGCTCTTTTGAAATTTTGGTTTTGGGATACATTCCCAAAGTAGGTGCTTCTTCGAGTCCCCGACAAATTCTTGTCTTCGACTGAGCCGAGGACTAGGACATACTGTAGAAAGTTGGCTAGATTTTTTTAAAGTATTTTGGACTTTGTGAGTGGATGGAAAACCTCTGCTCAAGAGAAGCCCCCAGAATAACAAAGCTAACTGTTGAGAACATGACAGTGTCATGATAGGAATAATGACGCTTTTTGAACGTGTGTCAATGTGGGTGGTTGTGCCCTTGTTGAAAGGTTGCCTATGTATTCACGTGTAGTGAAGTCAAACCATGCCGTAGTTCAGTGGGTTGAAAGACATATTATGGTGCCTAGTTTATTAGGGTTTTGTGTGTAACTAGCCATAGCGATGGTGTAAGCTAGGTGAATTCCCAATGATGTCTTGATCAAAGGGCTAGAATAGTTTGGATGTTGATCCTGTGACTGTGAGCGTTCTCTGGGGTAGCCCCCAGAGGTGGTGTGAACTATTTGGCCATGTTCTATGCCGACCGCAGGTTGAGTTCCCGTGGTTGGGGCTTGTAACTGGTTTGGATGTTTTTGAAAATGTAGTGCTAGGAAGTAAGTGCCTTTGATGATTCGAAATATGGAGCTCGATTTTGTGGAGCTAAGGCTTCGAGGGTAAGGTATTGCAATGTGGTAGGAAAGGGGAAGTCGAGTAAAAATGACTCGGACTTCGATCGGGGTAGGTTGATAATGCGGGATCTAGTTTCCATGTCTGGCCCTAATGGTTAGGGGTGTCCTATGGAGCTTGAATCCTCAAAAATTTCGGGCTGTCTCTTAGCCTAGGTCTCGGAAAGGTCTTGAGGGTTGTAATGTAGGAAGGCTAAATGTGTTGTTGACCAGCCTGATTGTCAGCCCTTTATTTGATGGTAAGGGAATTGATAATTTTTTATGGTAGGATTTGTCGTGGATCCCACCGCCAAATAAATAACCAACTAGCACCTAACGATAGTTAGGGTAAGTCGGGTCGTGTCCACGGAGACGGTGTTGCAAGGGTTAGACTAGGTCGGCCTAAAACGAGACTAAATCACCAAACAAACACAAAGAAACAATAAATGGAAAACTATGATGGAGAAGAGGTAAGAACTAGACCAATGATGAACTAGACTATAACAATGCTAAACAATGCTAATAATAAAACTAACTAACAAACTAACAAAATGATGCTAACTAAGAAGATGAATCAAATATGAAGAAGAAGAAGTGGGTTAGGTCGGGTTCATAAGTGTAGTAGGGTGACTTGGGTGGTCAAGGGTGTAGATGCCTCCTAATTGCTAGATTCGGTCCGGGCGGTCGCAACTTAAACCGATGTCAAGGTGGGTTTAGCGTTGATAGCGTCTAAACCCTAGTCCACATGGTATGTGTAATGACTAATCTCAACATGTCCACACACAAAACAAACAATGAGTAGAAGAAGACTAGCATGAGAAGCATGGCCACTACAACTCAAGCATGCAATTCAACAAACACATGGTATGCCATGTATGTGACTAACAACAAAGATTCACCCTTTACCCCTAATCAAACCATAATCACCCATATTCTACCCTTAATTCCCCCACTAACCCACAAGAAATCTACTCACTCATAATCAAAGATAAACTAACAATAATAAGAGAAAACAACATCACAATCCAAACATCCATTATCAAGAACAATATGAACAATAACAAGGAATACTAAGTAAAGATTCAAACTTGAAATAATAACAAGAACAAGAGAAAGAAGGATTATACCAACAATAGGATGAAGAAAAGATGCAATCTTGTATAAATAAGAAACCCCAAAATAATCCCAAGGTTGTCAAGCTTGGAGAAATCTTCAAGTATCTTCTTAATACAAGAACTAATTAACTAAGATTAACTAGAATTAACTAAAGATTAAAGAGAGATTTTTGCTAATGAGAGGAGCTAAATCTAGGGTTTATAACTTGTAGAGAGGCTTAAGAGAGTCTAATCTAAGGTAGGATCCATAAACAATACAAGAGGGAAGTATATATAGGGGTACAAGAATGAAGGAGGATGAAATAAGGAAGTCCGGCTACAGCACGCCGATCCCGATCGGGACGGGGTCATCTCGACCAGGACGGCCGGTGGTCCCGACCGGGACGGGTTGGTCCCGACCGGGACGGTCTGGCAGTGGCTCCTCTAAAAGCGCACTTCATCCCCGACGGGATGAGGTGCATACCCGTCGGGGATGAGTCTTGTAGGCCTCCAATATGAACTTTTCGGTCCCTCCTTGCTTCTCATGGGCTTCCCATCGATTCTCGGGACTCGGGATCGGGTCTCGGAGGCTCGGGATTGGGTCCCAAGGTCTCGGGGTCGATTCCAAGGCATCGAATCATCGTTCCTTTACTCTGTTGGCTCCAAAATGTGTATGTATAGAGTCGGAATCGCTCCAACTCTTCCAAATCGGTCTCGGGAACCTGAGACGAACTAAAGTAAGCATAAGAAGCCCCTAAATCGCTCCCAAGGAGCGATTCCACAAGGAAAATGGGACCAAAACACTACGAAATAGGCACTACAAACTACACTTATCAACTCCCCCACACTTAACCCTTACTCGCCCTCGAGTAAGCACAAACTAACTACTAAACTAGCCGAATGGGTATTAGCGCACCCTACGCCCTTTCAACTCACGCGAGTGCACTTAGAGGAAAAGTGCACTCCGCAAGGCAAGTCGGGTCTTGCGACAAAACTGCGGATGCAACCGGACACAAGACACAAAAACAAACAAACACACAAACGAACACACAAAAGGTTGCATCCAAAAGAAAAGAAATACCGCTTCCCTCAAACAAGCGGTGAAAGAAGCACCGGTTTAGGACTCAAGGCAAGTGACAACGTTCCCAAGCTAGCACTACAAACCAAAATGGACTAAACCCTAATAGTATGACGACAAAGCAATAAAAACGTTGGTAACTTACCTACGTTCCTCCTAACCTTCTAAGAACGTACTACGGGACGATCGGCGGGATGGAAAGTGATGAACCACGGTGTTAGTCGACACTGTAGGTAAGTGAGATCCCGCCCCCTTTAGCAAAGAGCCAAGAGGGTCGTCCCATGCCCAAAACCGCCTAACCAGTCCAAGTAAAAAGGTGGAAACATGCAAAATGAGGGAAGTCCGACCCTTGCCGCTATCATCCTTCCTAGGGACTCGGTCCTTTGGTAGGCTCTTCACGGCAAAAGTCGGAAAAAGGCTTATTTTTGTGAGGTGAGGTTTCTATTTTTGTGAGACGATTTTCTTTTGGCATTTTCTTCTTCTTTTGCATTTTTGCTTTGTTTTGCCATGCCATTTCTATTTTATCTTCTTTTCTATTTTCTTTTTGGGTTTTGTGCCTTTTCTTTTTCTTCATTCTTTTCTTTAATTCATTTTCTTTCTTTTTCTTTTCTTTGCCCTTTTGGCTTGATTTGGCTTTTTTTGCATTTCTTATTGCAACAAGAAAGATGACTTCAACAATTTGCAATTTTATTGTGTGGAAATGTGTACGTAGGAGGTAGGGGAATAGGTAAGTTGGGGAGCGTCCTTCCCTTCAAACCCACAAAAAGTGGAGAACTTGGACTAATTAAACAATCCCAAACACGGTCACCTAGGGGACGGGACTCGGTAACCAAGGCCTTTTCACACCGTGGGTGGTCATAATGGTCAAAATGCAAATCCCGTAGTAAATCCCTAGTAAGCTAGGTGGACTCAAGGTAAAGGACCAATGAAATCATTGATTTAGGGTCATTCTACTAGATTAAAGTCCAAGACTCGATTTACACTACTAGGAAGGGAAAGTGCACACTCACACACTAGCCTCTAAACCGGGTTTTTTTGAAAACCTTTTACACACAAGACACACAACAAAACACAAAACAGAGACTCAACGAAAAATGAAAGAAAAAGAAACAAAAGTAACAAAACAAGAACAACACAAAACGAACATAAATGAAAACACAAACACCACCCCTATCTTCCAAATGAGCAACCAAATCAACCTCAAGCATTACAAAGCTCCACCCGAGCACACCGCATCGCAATCTCCTCCAAACTCCGCAAGAGATAAAGAAGAAAAAGGGATAAAGATGTTACCGGAAGTCTTGAAAGCTCCCCAAGGCTATCGATGATTCAAGTAACCTATAAGGAAAAAGGGAGACAAAACGCGCACAACACAACAAATACACGATACAACGACATAAAAGGAAAACACACAAAAGGAAAATCTTTTTGATTTTTGTGAAAAAACTTCAAATTTTTATGGTTTTTTTAAAGATTTTTAGACAAACTACGAAAGTAAAACTAACTACGATAGAATATCGCTCCCCCACACTCAAGCCGAGCCATGTCCTCATGCTCGACCGTAGTGCATGGGAGCACAAAAGAAGAGAAACTACGAAAATAAAGCTAAAAATCAAAAAGAAAAGTGGGGAAAAGAGTAGAAGGTGTCCGGCCGGGGTGTAATCAAGTCACCATGGGCCGAGACAAGAAAAGATATGGAAGGGGGAAGAAAAAAATAAAAAGAAGGAAATAAAAGGAAATGGGAGGGGAGGGCTAGGTGTAATCAAGTCACCTAGCCCGGATTCCGCCCAAATCCGACTAATTCCTACAAAAGGGGTGAAAATCTTGAGAAATTTGGATTTTGAAATGACTCTCGATGTAGTCACGTCATCGAGAGTCGGGAGCAATAACTACCAAGGCCCCGAGGGCCACCATGACACATAAGTATATAAGGGGAAGGGAATAAACAAATGAAGACAAGCTACAAAAACGGAAAAGAGAGGATAGTTGCCGTACCGACCGGTTAGCAACTCACTCGCTTCATCATCTCATAAGTGAGAATAGGCACGTAGCTTTGTCCTTGTCGTCATTATCCCTCTCCAATCGCGATCCGGTTCCATGATTGAGGCACAAAGGTATAGTGAGGGGGTTTTTTATGCGAAAGTCGGTTTAAAGTGAAGAGAAAGTGAGGTGAAAACGTGTATGTGAGGTGTAAGGGTCATACAATGAGAGTAAGGACATGTAGGGAGGTTGGGAGGGGGTATAAAGTGGTTGGGTGGTCTCAAACAACGAAGAAAAGAGCCAAAGGAGGACAGGGGGTCCATCCCGGTCGGGATGGGTGGTCCCGATCGGGATGACTGTCTCGTCCCGGTCGGGAAGACCTCGTCCCGGTCGGGATGAGCTATCAGTGAACCCATCTTTTGTGCACCTCATCCCGGACGGGATGACATCCTTCCCGGTCGGGATGGGCCTTCCATCCCGGACGGGATGACCTCTTCTAGGCCGGGAAGAGTCTCCTAACCCTCTATATCTCCCAAAAGCTCGTACCAAGCTTCAAAAACCGACTTCCCTTCACATAATCCAAGCTCCAACAATGACCGCTCTTCCCTAGGAATCACTTCCACTTCACACCTATCACAATAAACTCAAATAACACATCAAATTCCCTCCCTCACAACGCTCATCAATCATAAAAAAAAATCAAGAAATTCACAACACCAAACAAATTACAAGAGAAAGAGATATATACAAAGAGACGGTTCTTGTGGAACTCCGTCAAACCAAGGTGGTACATTCTTCATTCTTTTTCAACAACCAAAATTAGTTCCATCTCCATCAAGGGCACAAAGGAACAAGTCGAAGGCCCTAGCAAAGTCTTCAATCAAGCTCGAGATATAACCGACCACATACCAAGGCTCTTCATGGCCTTGCCTTGACGTTCCCGGGGCATCCCGATCTTCCAAGTTCAACGACTTGAACTTGTACTTTTGGTCTTTGGGGATATACCCAAACGTCCACCGGTCTTCATGTGGCCCCAAGGGAGGCTCATCCTTCTCCTTGCTTTTCAACTTGTCATCAAGCCCATGATATGGGCACTCATCTTCCTCCAAATCGGAGTCATCATCCTCAAGTACATAAGAGTTCTTGTTCAAGCTTTTTCCCGATTCTCCCCCTAGATCGATGTCTTTAGTGGCTTGGATCATATTGCAAGACTCATCATTAGTAGGCGAAGTGTTACCTTGGAGGTCAAACACTAGCTTCTCTTCGCCTAACTCGAAGGTGATCCTACCATTCTTCACATCGATCATAGCACCGGCGGTATGTAGAAATGGGCGCCCAAGAATAATGGGAGTGATTGCATCCTCCCGCATATCGAGCACGATGAAGTCAACCGGAATGAAGAACTTACCGATTCTCACCGACACATCCTCTAGCATCCCCAATGGTCGGTTGAATGAACTATCGGCCATTTGGAGCGTGATAGAAGTACTTTTAAGCTCCTTCATCCCAAGTCGGCAACAAATAGAATAAGGGATGATGCTCACACTCGCATCCAAATCGCATAATGCTCTTTCGATCTTGTAGTTCCCTATGGTGCAAGGGATCGAAAATCTACCCGGATCCTTCAACTTTGGAAGCGTAGAACCTTGAATGAGCTCGCTCACCACCCTTGTGAACGCGATGGTCTCTTCCTTGTCGATGGATCTCTTCCTAGCCAAGATTCCTCTCATAAATTTTCCATATGCCGGGATTTGGGTAAGTAGCTCGGTGAATGGGACATTCACATCCAACTTCTTCACAATGTTAAGGAACTTGTCGTATTGAGTGTCCACCTTAGTCTTCATTTGCCTTGATGGGAAAGGCAACTTGATTTGGTATTTATTTTGCTCAATCGGGGTGGGCTCTTCAAATTACACTTTCCTTTTTCCCTTGTCTTTTGCTTGAAGTGGGGGAAGCTTGTCTTGTTGGGGTTTCTCAACCTCCCATAAGACTTGCTCCTCTATTGGATTATCAAGGCTTGAGCTTTCTTGCATTGGAGATGCCATTTTCTTTGTCGGTTCTTGCATTGGCTCTTGCTCACTAGGGAATGGAGGGGAGTCATAAGATTTACCTCTCCTTGTGGTGATGGCATTGACATGCTCAAAAGTCGGAGTTACACCTTGAGAAGGTAATTGCCCTCTTTGTCTTGAAGAACTTCGCGATGCAAGTTGTGCTACTTGATTCTCAATCATCTTCATGTGAGTTTTCATTTCCTTGTTATCCATTAAAATTTGAGCAATGGCTCCTTGTTGTGACATTTGTGTATCCAATTGCCTCTTTTGCATTTCTTGAGTATTCCTTTGGATATCCACCATTTGCTTTTGTATGTCGAAATCCCGTGGTGGAGACGATGGATTATGCGGAGTATCGGTGAGGGCTAATGGAGTACCATAGTCATGAATAGGAGACCGGCTCCTAGGCTTGCTTTATTGTTGATTGCCTTGAGTTGCTTGATGTTGACGGTTCCCTTGGAACCCATGAGAATTGCCTTGATTAAGGCCTTGATTGTTGCCATGGTTGTGGTTTTGATAGCCTTGGTTGAAGTTCCCTTGTTGGAACCCTTGATTGTTGTTGAATGAACCTTGGTTACTTTGCTTGAAGTTGTTGAAAGGCCTTGAGTTGCCTTGGTAACCATGGTTGTTGTCCCTTAAGGGAGGTGGAACATAGGGACGATGTTGTTGTTGGTGTTGAAAGGCTTGTTGTTAAGGGACTTGATTGGAAGGTTGGTATTGATTAGAATAGGAAGCACCTTTCTTGAATGCTTGAAAGGCATTCACTTGCTCAATACTTCCTCTACAATTCATAGGATCATGACCAACGATTTCACAAGTGTCACACATGCCATAATAAGGCAAAGGAGGTGCAAAACTCAAAGCATTCACTTCATGAATTGAGGCTTGGTTGGAGGAACCGATGCTTTGAACTTGAGTGAGGTGACCTTGGAGCTTCTTGTCAATGGTTTCCATATGTGTCTTCAATTGAGCCCCAAGGTCAATGCTTAATTGAGTTATAGCATCAACCTCGTGCCTACCTCCTCGATTTGCCTTCCTAGGCCTAGAATATTGTGAATTATGTACCGCCATCTCTTCGATTCTCGCCCATGTTTGGTCATCATCGACCTCGGTGAACCTACCATTGGAGACCATGTTTAGTATAGTTCTTGAGTCCTCATAAAGACCGTTCCAAAATTGTTGGACTAAGAACCATTGTGAAAGTCCATGATGGGGGCACGATCTAACCAAAGACTTAAACCGCTCCCAAGCTTCATATAGGCTCTCTTCATCCCGTTGTTGGAAACCGGTGATGGAGGCCCTAAGCAAATTAGTCTTCTCCGGAGGGTAGAAAGTTTGGTAGAACGCCAATGCAAGATTCTTCCAAGTGTCGATGCCCATGGTGGCCCTATCGAGACCCTTAATCCATTGCTTCGCTTTTCCAATAAGAGAAAACGGGAAGAGTACCCAAAGAATTTGATCTTGAGTAACCCCGGGTTGAGATATAGCGTCACAATAATCGGAGAAGGTCTCCATATGTTGGTGCGGGTCTTCGGTGGGCAAACCACTAAATTGATTCCTTTCCACAAGTTGTATGAAGTGAGTCTTGGCCGTAAAATTTCCGGCATAAGCGGCCGGTAGAGCATTGGGTCCCGGCAAGACGTCTTCCGTGAATGTAGAGTGAGAGGAAAATTTCGGCATTATTGGATGTAAAGGAGAAGATGGTGTAGACGGAGTTGAAGTAGATGTAGAAGGGGAACTAGGACTAGAATCTCCAAAGGGATTGGTGAAATTCCCTTCGGCCGTCTCTCGAGATGCTTCCTCAATATCGCTTCCTTGAGCTTGCTCTTGATGGGTATCGCTTGCACTTGGTAGAGAGATCCTAACCCGGTTAATCGTCCGTTGGCGTAAAGGTCGAAAAAGCCTTTCCGGCTCTGGATTAAAGAGAAAAGATTCGCCTCCCCGCCTAGGCATACACTACACACTAGAACAAACGTGAGAACACCTAGTGCTTTATGGGCACTAGGTAACGACAATAAACAAGCACCACTAGAGACAAAGAGAAAAGAAAGCTAAGAAAGCAAGAAAAAACTAGAGAATATTCACAATAGATGATACAAGGGCACAAAGGAGGGTAACTAAGTCTAGATATAAGCAAACAAAGTCTAAACAATGCACCGACCCCGGCAACAGCGCCAAATTGATGGTAGGATTTGTCGTGGATCCCACCGCCAAATAAATAACCAACTAGCACCTAACGGTAGTTAGGGTAAGTCGGGTCGTGTCCACGGAGACGGTGTTGCAAGGGTTAGACTAGGTCGGCCTAAAACGAGACTAAATCACCAAACAAACACAAAGAAACAATAAATGGAAAACTATGATGGAGAAGAGGTAAGAACTAGACCAATGATGAACTAGACTATAACAATGCTAAACAATGCTAATAATCAAACTAACTAACAAACTAACGAAATGATGCTAACTAAGAAGATGAATCAAATATGAAGAAGAAGTGGGTTAGGTCGGGTTCATAAGTGTAGTAGGGTGACTTGGGTGGTCAAGGGTGTAGATGCCTCCTAATTGCTAGATTCGGTCCGGGCGGTCGCAACTTAAACCGATGTCAAGGTGGGTTTAGCGTTGATAGCGTCTAAACCCTAGTCCACATGGTATGTGTAATGACTAATCTCAACATGTCCACACACAAAACAAACAATGAGTAGAAGAAGACTAGCATGAGAAGCATGGCCACTACAACTCATGCAAGCAATTCAACAAACACATGGTATGCCATGTATGTGACTAACAACAAAGATTCACCCTTTACCCCTAATCAAACCCTAATCACCCATATTCTACCCTTAATCCCCCTACTAACCCACAAGAAATCTACTCACTCATAATCAAAGATAAACTAACAATAATAAGAGAAAACAACATCACAATCCAAACATCCATTATCAAGAACAATATGAACAATAACAAGGAATACTAAAGATTCAAACTTGAAACAATAACAAGAACAAGAGAAAGGAGGATTATACCAACAATAGGATGAAGAAAAGATGCAATCTTGTATAAATAAGAAACCCCAAAATAATCCCAAGGTTGTCAAGCTTGGAGAAATCTTCAAGTATCTTCTTAATACAAGAACTAATTAACTAAGATTAACTAGAATTAACTAAAGATTAAAGAGAGATTTTTGCTAATGAGAGGAGCTAAATCTAGGGTTTATAACTTGTAGAGAGGCTTAAGAGAGTCTAATCTAAGGTAGGATCCATAAACAATACAAGAGGGAAGTATATATAGGGGTACAAGAATGAAGGAGGATGAAATAAGGAAGTCCGGCTACAGCACGCCGATCCCGACCGGGACGGCCGGTGGTCCCGACCGGGACGGACGGTGGTCCCGACCGGGACGGCCGGTGGTCCCGACCAGGACAGGTTGGTCCCGACCGGGACGGCCTGGCAGTGGCTCCTCTAAAAGCGCACTTCATCCCCGACGGGATGAGGTGCATACCCGTCGGGGATGAGTCTTGTAGGCCTCCAATATGAACTTTTCGGTCCCTCCTTGCTTCTCATGGGCTTCCCATCGATTCTCGGGACTCGGGATCGGGTCTCGGAGGCTCGGGATTGGGTCCCAAGGTCTCGGGGTCGATTCCAAGGCATCGAATCATCGTTCCTTTACTCCGTTGGCTCCAAAATGTGTATGTATAGAGTCGGAATCGCTCCAACTCTTCCAAATCGGTCTCGGGAACTTGAAATGAACTAAAGGAAGCATAAGAAGTCCGTAAATCGCTCCCAAGGAGCGATTCCACAAGGAAAATGGGACCAAAACACTACGAAATAGGCACTACAAACTACACTTATCAACGGTCATGGGTTTTTGAATTTTATTTTGTTTGACCTCTTAGCCCTGGTCATGGGATTCTTCATTTGAGTTGACCGTGCCCCGGTCAAGGGATTATGTGGGTTCTTTTGGTCATGGTCGACTCTTTTATTTTGGCCTTTTGCTTTTTCTTGGACTTTTGATTTTTTGTCCAGCTTTTTTTTCTTTTTTCCTTTTTTCTTTTTTCTGTTGGTCTGACTAACACCTAAGGTAGGGATTGGTCGATCTTATTGGCGGGGTGTTGTAGACACCTGCATTTTGACTGCCAGGTTTCTATGATAGTTTCCAAAAAACACCCGATGATGATCGGACGCTAACGTGTATCTACGCGCTCGGACATGGGCTTAAAACTGTTAGTTGTTGGCTTAAGCACTCACGGAGTAAGAATCTCACAAAACAGACCTCAAATTCAGGCCCAGTGGGTCGTTTCCAGTCAAACAAGACTAATTTGGGTCAAAACCGACACCGGAAATAAAACCGAATTTTTGCGATTGGGTCAACCCCGGTCAAAGCCGTTTCCAAAACACATAAAAACAGCCACTCAAACATCAAAAGTGTAGCCCAAATACAAAACCCATCAAATACCAAGTTCAAGGTCCAAAGACCCGGATCTCGCACTTCAGCTGACCCACTCGATCGAGTGCTCAACCCACTCGATCGAGTGGGCCCTTAAACAAGCCCGACTGCGTTGGGCTACTCGGTCGAGTAACCCTAGCCGGAGGAGTATAGCTATGCCTATATAAAAACCTCCATGCACACACTTCAAACAACTTTTGGAGAAACCCTAATCTATCAACTTTCACACACAACTTTTTTGATCATCCTTTAACCCTAATTCACCCTATTCTACACTAATCACATACATCAAAAAAACCTAACCCTAGCGTTTAGGAATTCGAACCCTAACCACCACAAATTAACCTACATTTTTTTTGATGAAATGTGATTATATATATCATATCAACAAAATAAAGTATCATATACAAAGTCATTCATTAGGCAGCAAACCTAATGAGACCGTCATGCCACAGGACACAAAATTAAAAGAACAAAACGCCTATTGCTCTAGTGAAACCAGTGCAGATCAATCCCTGGCATAACACACTCACACCTTTTCTTCACTTCAGCCTTTATACCACGAGAAATAACTTCAGGTCGCATAAGTACGCCTTCAATTCTAGATTTGTTCCTTTGTTGCCATACATGGTAGTAAAGCGCTGTAAGCATCATAGCATTCACATTCCTGTCTGATGCTTTGTCTCACTTATCAGCCTGTTCATCTCAGGAATAGCTCCATACCAGCCCTCAATTTCCATTCTCAATCTTCTACTGTACTCGCAATCAAAAAACAGATGCTGAATTGACTCCGTATGGTCACCACAGATGCAGCATCTATCTTCCTCGCAACAACCTATCTTCATTAGTTTCTCCTTAACATTCATTCCTTCCATCATTGCAAGCCATGTCGTAGTGGAATGCTTAGGTATGTTCCAACTTGACCAAATAACCTTATACCAGCTTTTTTCACTTAATTTGGGCCTCAGCCAGTCATAGCCTTCCTTGATAGAATACCCTTTATCAGCTCCATTCCATTTTCCATTGATGTACCCAGTTTTGAAGCTTTCCTTGACTCTGCAAATATTCTTCCATGCCCAATTATCATTAGCTTTTGGGCAGTAATCAGCCCAATCGGCCCCCTTTAAATATACTTGGTTTACCCACCTGATCCATAACTTATCAGGTTGGGTATAAACCCAGTATACTAGTTTAGCAATCGCCGCTTTATTCCAAATACTCGGGCACTTAATATTCAGTCCTCCCTCTTGTCTAGGAGCTTTAATCTTTTCCCACGCAATTGGTGGGACTCTCATATATTCCGAGCTCCCAGACCACAGGAAGTTTCTACATATTGCTTCAATACGTTTGATAATGCTGACTGGAATGAGAAAAATCGAAGCCCAGTAGCATTGGAGGGTATTAAGGACAGAATTAATAAGCGTAACTCTCCCTGCATAAGACAATTTTCGAGCCCCAATACTTCTTATTCTAGCAGCCATCTTATCAGCAATCATCTTGCATTCATCTTTTGTCAGTCTGCCAGCCTTAATCGGCACCCCTAAGTATTTAAATGGCATAATCCCTTCTGAAAAACCAGTCACAAAAAGAATGTCGCTTTTTAATCCGTCAGTCATACCATTGAAAAACACCACAGATTTTCCGGGATTCTTTTGGAGCCCAGTAGTGCTAGAGAAAGTATTGAAGGCTCGCATCAGCAGAATGATTGAATGAGCATTCCCTTTGCAAAAAAGTAGCAAATCATCCGCAAACATAAGATGCGTCAATTTACTATTCTCACAAAGGGGATGGTAATGAAACTGATACTTCTCAGTAGCATACTTCAAAGTTCTTGTTAAGTATTCCATACACAAAGTGAACAATAAAGGGGAGAATGGATCTCCTTGTCTTATGCCTCTCTTGCCCTTGAAATAGCCAAATTGATTCCCATTAATAGCCAGCGAGAAGGTTGTAGAAGAGACACATACCATGATTTTCCGGATGAATTGTTGTGGAAAGTTTAATGCTTGTAGCATCTGCTCAATAAAATCCCACTCAACCGAGTCATATGCTTTCTGCAAATCTAGCTTGAACATACATCTGGCTGAGGTGCCCTTTCTATCATATAGCTTTACAAGGTCCTGACAAATTAATATATTCTCTATAATAGATCTCCCATGAATGAAAGCACCCTGAGTCGCACTAACTAGATCAGGCAAAATCCCAGCTAGCCTATTGCAGAGTAGTTTTGAGATCACCTTATATATAGTATTGCAGCATGCGATAGGTCTGAAGTGTGTCACAGAAGAAGGTCTCTCAAGTTTAGGAATCAAGGATAAAGTGGTAGCATTGATTTGTTGAAGCAACAAACCTGTCTGAAAAAAGTTCTGAACCGCAAAACACACTTGATCCCCTACAATCTCCCAAGCATCCCTAAAAAAACCACTTGTATATCCATCCGGTCCGGGGGCTTTATCTATAGGGATCGAAAACATAACTTTATTGATCTCGTCATTCGAAACAGGAGCAAGCAGCACTCCCCAATGATCAGGACTGCAGCTATTTCCCATATCCATTATCTCCCTACGAACAGGATCAGTCCTCTTAGAGGTTCCAAGTAATTGTTGATAATAGTCTAGGAAAGCGCCATGTATAGCTTTTGCAGTATCACATTGAACGCCCTCAATATTTTCAATATAGGTAATTTTGTTCTTATTGTATCTCTCTCTCAAACAAGCATGAAAGTAAGCAGAATTGGAGTCACCCTCCTTCATCCAATGTGTCTTAGCCTTTTGTTTGAGGAAACTATTCTTATCATGCTGCAGTTGTCTTACTTGTCGAAGCAGGCATATCTCCTCATCAATTGCTGTTATATCATTAGGATTAAGAACCAATTTCTCCTGAATCCTGTCAAGTTCCAGCTCCGCCCTGGCAGTCTAAACCTCAATGTCAGAGTAGCATTCTGTATTAAGCCTCTTCAAAACTGGTTTTAGAGACTTGAGTTTCTTCACGAGACAAAACATAGGAACACCCTGAATGTCTTGACTCCAATGATGTTGCACCCTTTCTTTAAAACTTGGAGAACCACTCCACATGTTGAAGTACCAGAAATTTCTCCGTTGTCCACCATCCCAAGGACGCGAACTGACCACACAAGGAGTATGATCAAGGGTACATTCATGGAAGAAATGAGCAGATAAACCTGGGTACTCCTCAACCCAAGCATTATTGATCAAGAATCTGTCCAATCGGCTGTATTTCCTACTCCCCACTTCTTGTTTATTAGTCCATGTTAAGTAAGATCCAGTCGACTAAATATCCATTAGTGAGCAACCAACAATACAGTCTATAAAGTCTTCAATATCTTCCTCTTTTGAATCACCTCCCAATCTTTCATCCCTATTAATCACAGTGTTAAAGTCTCCTGCCACCCCCCAAGGGGCATTAATCTGCGTTGCAAATCCTTTAAGTCTTTCCCACAAGCATTTCCTATCTCTTTCTTCATTGAAAGCATAAATCATTGTCAAGTAGAATTTCAAGCTTGTGACCTTTACAGTAATCAGTAAGTGTATGAACTGAGCATCCAATGCAATAACTTGAACATCAAACACTTCTGGTTTCCATAGCACCCACACACGCCCACCTGGATGGCTATTAGCATTAGTTGTAATACTCCAACCATCCACCAGGCTGCCTATCACTTTATTCGAGTTACCCCTTTTCATTTTGGTCTCTAACAAACCAAAAAGATCAACCTCATGTTTATTAACAAAATCTCTAACAATTATTTGCTTATTTACACTATTCAAGCCTCTAACATTCCAAAACCCAATCTTAAACATTATGATATATTAGAGGTTCAGGGTTACCATCATCCAATTCCACCACTGGCTCTGTACCTACAAGAGCCTCATCTCTCTCTTCATTTGCCAGAACTGCTTTAAAAGTCTTATCTATCCTCCCCCCATTCACTCCAACCTGTATTAATGGAGGATTAACAGTAAGTTGAACCACTCCATCAACTGGTTTTAGTATGGGTTTCCAGACGTTCTTTTGAACATGACTATTATCCTTCTTTATATTCCTCCTACATAGTCCTGTCACATGTCCTAGCCCTTTGCACTTTCCACATATTGTTGGTTTCCAATCATATTCCACCTTTAGCACAACTTTCTTCCCTTCCTCATCCAGAAATTTAACTTGATAAGGAAAATTTCCTCCAATTTTGAGTTCCACAAGCACTCTTGCAAAACCAAGACGCGTCTTATCAATTGTGGCCTGATCCGACTTTATGTATTTGCCCACCATACTTGCTATAGTAGGGAGACACTTACCCCAGAATCTCAAAGGCAACTCATGTAAGCGTATCCAAGCAGGCACTATTTTGACATCTTCTTTTAACAAATCTACACCAGCACTCCAAGGTTTGACAATAAGGGGTTTGTTATCAAACATATGATAACACGCCTTCAATACTGCCTCTTTCCCTTTCGTCTCTTTAAAGTGCACTAAGAAAACTCCATTAGGCATAAAGGACACTTCGTCTACATCATGCTGTCTCCATATCCTTCGGATAAAACCTTCAAGGACCTCCCAAGGAGGGTTTGCACCAAGAACAAAGCAATAAACAGCTTGCTCCCAAAACAAAATCTCCTCTTTTGTGTCATCTGCCGTGAATTGCATCAAGTTTTCATCTGTTTCCACTTGTGAACTGCTATTTTCATCATTTCCTTTAGATCCGTCATTTGTTTCCCCAATACTGCTCTTTTTTCCTTTCTTGCTTCTCTGCGTAATCCAGGGAACGTCATTTGCACCATCATCTTCCTCAAAATGTAGTCCTGGTATCTCATTTAGTTCATGCATAGCTTTTGTACGTAATCCATCATCTTTCTGTGGTCCTTTTGCTTTCTTCCTGTAATCCCCTAGAAATTCTAACGCAATAGAGTGGCGGAAACACTGTAGAGTTGGAATTAAAACACACTGACAAACTATATCTTATTAAAAGAAATGGTAAGTCAATACAAAGGCCTCTTTTTACAAAAGGGCTAAAAGGAAAATCTTCCAACGGGTTTATACAAATCCATAAATAAACATGAATGAAGAAGAGTAGGATCCACGCTACTAGCTAGCTCACACCCAAAACCCGACAGCAAATACCTGTCATGTTATAAACATAACAGCCACGTCAGTGGGGAGTAACTCGGACGTTCTCCCAGCCAAATTATATCATATGGAAAAATAATAGTATTACTATATCAAAATAATTAAAATGAGAAAACAATAAAACGATATAATAAAAATAATTTTTCAGCGAAACTTAAAGCATTTGCAAACCTGCAAGTCAATATCAATCGACAATAATAATAATATTCAAAAATGGCATTATGGAAATCAATCAGTGCAACGGAATAGACTTTCACTAAAATAATACTCAAACTAGCTTCGAGAACTTAGTCAAAACAAATTAGACTTCGGTCTCTAACTGGGCAACTCAACTATAACAGGACTGCGTGCAGCGAGGTCCTGGCTTAAGTAATGTACACCCCTCCTGGACACCAACCGTAATCCAGTTCAACCCGACGGCGACTTACACGATGCGATATCTAAGTTTAAGGTCAAAATATACACACTCCTGAACACAAACCATGCTCAGTTCAACGACCAATTCGTCTCAACATAGACACACCAGCTTTATAGTTGATGGCAAAACGTATACCCTAGACTGTATTACTCTACCCATACACTTGTCCTCATTCCATAACTCCAAAACAGCCATTATCGATATTCAAAAGTAAATATAATCAATATAAATGATATGGATAAAAGGAATAACCATTTTATATAAAAAGGGAAACTTTCTATAAATAGAAACTTAATAATTTTAGAAACTTACTTAAAATAGAAAGTCTTACAGAAAATACGTAAGTTATTAAAATAAGTGAAATGTATAAAAATAGCATTTCTAACAAAATTAACATTTTATTATTATCGTCGTTATCGTAACTTTAATATATTTCTAAATTCGTTACTCAAAATATAATTAAAATATAATAAGTCAATATATAATATTTTAATAAATAATTAGGAAATCGAGTTAAAACAATAAATTTTAGAAAAGAGATATTTTAAGAAAAACGATATCACAATTAATTGAATCAACGAGTTTTATAAATGAAATGAATTTTAGAAAGGTTTCAAATTATTTTTAGCAAACAACTTTTATTAATAAATAATACGAATTTTAATAAAAATAGTCAATTGTAAACAAATAAGAAATTATTAGTGAAAATAATCTCGACTAAAAATATATTTAAAACGAAATCGACTATTTTCTCATTTATTAGTATAAATCGTAAAACAAAAATTAATTTATTAAACA
This sequence comes from Agrostemma githago, assembly GCA_958450325.1. Classification (NCBI taxonomy): domain Eukaryota; kingdom Viridiplantae; phylum Streptophyta; class Magnoliopsida; order Caryophyllales; family Caryophyllaceae; genus Agrostemma; species Agrostemma githago. The sequence continues at coordinate 31,136,985 of OY288249.1, forward strand.
AGTATACAAATTTCGATTAAGATATAAAATATGATTTTTAAGTGAAAATTATAAATTAACGAAATATGACGAAATATGAAATCGACATTATTTAGTTACTAGTGTTACGATAACCAACAAAATACTATAACGATTGTAAATAATAAAATTACTAACGATTTATAAAACGATATTGAAAACTCGTAAAATATTTATAAGGCACAAGATTTATAAAAGAAAATAATATTTTTAGCAAATAATAAATAGCTAAAATTAGAAAACCGAAGTTAAAGTATTTACTACATACTACTACTCAAACATACGATATAAAATCGAGTAACGTCCTAAAGTTACCTCGAGTCGACACCCGAAACGAACTCGTACTCGTCCATCTTAATCAACTCAGGCTTCCAATCGTTAGAAATGTCGTCCTTAAGCTCCAAGTTGTAGAATCGCTAGCCTTCCTTTCGACGATTCACCACGACAATCGAGAAGATAAAATAAAAGAATGAGACGTATACGAAACAGGACAAAAAGAGAAACTATGTGACAAAAATAGAAGCATGAAGACCGGACTGAATCGAATTGACAAAAACGATAGAAGAAGGGCAGCAGCAGATGCATAAGGATGAAGGACGACAAAACGAAAAGGACAGATAGAGGGACGAAAAACGACAACTCGAAACAGCCACGAAACCCGAAACCTGATAAAACGTAGTAACAAAGCGCGAACAGCAGCAAAACGACGGGCAAAACGAAGCATAGCAGCAGCACAAGGTGAGAACGAAGAAAAAGAGAATGACGAACATGGGTGAAAGAAGAACAGTAACATAGATCGACAACTAAGCAGCACAAACGCAATAGCAGCAACATGGTCACGAGTATAACAGGACAAGAGACAGCAAAAGAACCGAGATCAGCAAAACGGATCGAAAACAGTAGCAGTACGCTAACGAATGAAGGAGTAAAGAAGAATAGAGGATGAATCAAAACGAATAATTACAGCATGATGACAACGACAATAACGGCACAAACAAGAGCGTACAGCAGCCCTACACGAAAACAGTAGGGGAAGAAGAAAAGAAGGGCCGCCGAAACCACACAGCAGCAGGCAGTAGCAGAAACAACATCGGAATTCGAACAAAATAAGAGTTCGATAGAAACGACCAGCAGCAGTGACCAACGATAGAAGTAACAGCAGCACGCAACAAGGACCACACAGTGAGAAGGAAGAGAACAAGAAGAAGAAGACGGAGGGCGAAGAGGGAATACCTACCAATCGGGCGAGTCCGGATCGAAGAACGCGCACGAACCGACAGCAGCAGCGCATTAGCAGTAGTACGCAGCAGCAGAGGCATACGACAGAAGCAAAACCACGCGCAGCGACTGAAAAACAGAGGAAAAACAGGGGAAGGAACAACCGGGTTCAACGAAAGGGACCATAACGGTGATTGGAAGTTGATCGACGATGCAGGAGAAACGAAACAGGGTTCCTGCGTTGATCGATGATGATCGGGTAGGCAACAGCAAATGATGAAGAACACCGACCATTGAAAAGGATGGAGCGGTGGAAGAATACAAACAAAAATGAAAAGAAGGGGAGATGAAGAGGGGTTGAACGTAAAAGTGGGGAAAACAAAAAGATTAGGGGGAGTGAATATGTGAAGCGCTGGAAACCCAAAACAAGGAGTAAGGGGCTGAATGTTATAAGAAGTTGGAAAGAATTCAACTTAAATTAGGTGGGTTAAAAATACGGATTAATTTCGTAACGATAATTGACTGACTCACAAATTAAATCAAAACGATTTAACAAAATTAATAAATAATCGGACTGGCAAATAAAATGAGTAAATAGAGCACTCGAGACTAAAATGAAGTTAATAGGAATAGATTATTAGACGACGAAATAGTATTTCCCGAAAAATAAAATTTTCGCTAAAGTGAATTAAATTGATTTTTCGAGGAAATAAAATAAATATTTTGACAAAACTTAAAATAAATGATCTTCGAACCGAAAATAGAAATTCAAGCTTAAATATAAATAAATAAAAAGAATTTAGAATTAAAAATTTTTGGAATAGGTTTTCGATAAGAATTAAATTAATTGTATAAAATAAATCGAAATAAAATTAAGAATATGTTTTATATATAAGAAGTGTTTCCAAGTCAAATAGAATTTTAGGAGTTTGAAACGATTAAATGAGAACTTCATTTTATAATAATTTTAAGAATTACGAGTTAAATCGTAAAAATAACAATACGAAAAAAAATTTAATTTGATATAATTTATAAAATCATGGGTGTTACAATCTTCCCCACTAAAAAGAAGTTTCGTCCTCGAAACTAACAACAACATAATAATAGAATGAAAAACAAGGTTACATCACTTGAACAAAAGGAGAATGTTTAACTCGTATCACAATCTCGGTTTTAAAGTGTTTACAATTTCAAAAGTGATATGAAATCGAAATCGAAGACAAAATTTATTTCATGAAAATTTGGGCTCGGTTCCCAAAGTTTAAAATCATTAAAACAATAGAATTGCAATTTTAAAAAAAATTATTTTATAAAATAATGACGATAAATAATATTCGTAAACAACCTCGAGGGGAGAGTACCCAATTATTTTCAAAGCAACAGTAAAACGTTTTGATTAAGAAATTCGACACTTGTTTTACAACCAAACAAAAATTTGAGAAATCAAGTTTTGTAGTTAGTAAATGAAAATCAAACCATTCGTCAAACATTTTCAATAACAGATTTAAAGTCTATCGAAATAAAACAAAAACTTAGACATACGATGTTTTTTAAAAAAAAAATGTTAAATCGTTTAACATAATAATCTTACAGAAATCAAAATATTAGCAATTATGAAAGTTTTCGTAAAATTTTGATCACTAGAAAATCAAAATTTAAATTTTAAACAATTTCAAAATACTTTAAAATAAATTATTCAGACCCTTTGAAACGGAACCAAAAATAAAACAAAAACGAAATACAAAGTTTTGCAATTTATAACTCAAAATGTTAAAATTTCATGAAAATCATTTTTTTTTTTTTTTTTAAGTTAGTCAAACTTTTCATAACATAAATTCGGGGAAAATTATAAACGGATAAGTAGAGTCGAAGTCAACGACAAATCGAAACAAAAGTTTTCAAACCCAATAAAGAAGTCGAAAGGGATTGGCCGAAGGAGAAGTAGCAAGATTTAAGAAAAGCTAAGGGGAGGAACGAAGTTGAGAGTCAATAGAGCTCTCAAGGATTATAGAATAAATTAATTATCTCGAGATTCCCGGCACGACTCCCACAACACTGGTTCCTAATTTCCCTCAAATACCTTAAGTCCAATATTAGGCGCTAGGTGGTACTACATAGTCACACTCTTCAAAAATGTCTTACGTGATTATCCCATCGTTCGACGACACGATACTAATCCACAAATGCTTTAGAATCTAATTTCATTAGTTAAGATTCCACGGTCAACAAAACGTACCCAAACTCGTAATCGTTAAGGCTCATAAATCCAAAGCTCATAAGGTTTGAACTAGAGGTATACTCCAAATTTCTCGAGTAAGGAACACTAAACAAAATCCACCAAATAACAATGCTCGGGTACGAAAACCTCAAAAATGGTCACCAACCTGTTTATAATACCACAAGTACACAGGTTGGGAAAGTACAATAAATCCTCAGACACGCTCAAACCTATAGATAATGGCGTGAACACTCACATCTTCAAAACACGTCTTTCGGCTAAGGTTTCTGAGAATTCCACCAAGGTTCATATCGTACCATCAAATCCAATTTTTTTTTTTAACTCGACGAAACCAAAATCTCGTTGGTCTAAGGGTTCTGAACTATAAATCCATCAAGATGATTCGCATTAAGTATTCCTCAAAACAACGCGATAAATCCAACCTTTAATTGTACAATGTGTTTCTCTTCTTCAAGGTTAACAACACTTATCCAAGTTAGATCACTCAACTCCAAAGTTCATAGGTTACAACCTCACACAACGATCAACGATCTAATCCTTAAGGAATACGGGTAATCTATGTCAACCAAAATTTCTAACAACATTAATGAAACCTTCAATGGTACCACAACACTCAGGCTAACACTTTAAACAATACTCTATGATCCCAAATATTCACGATGCATCCATCAAATAAGCATTAGATAAGAATCCCAAAGTGATATTATCAGTTGCACTCAATTCGGTTCAAGGCAAGGTGCTAGGTATCCATCAAATATAATATACTCTTACTACTCCAAAAGATTATTCAACTTTAAGTATTCCAAACTAATCAAAGTAACCTATAACCCAATGTTCAGTGTCTAAGGTATCATCCTAATTCCCATAATCAACAATTTGCCATTCAAAACAATCCTCAAGAATTTATTACTTGCTTAGAAGGTAGGGTAGACTCACAATCCTCAAACAAGGTAACAAGGGTTTACTAAACCTCAAACATCTATAACACGGGGTTCAGTAAGACAGAAACCGGTCTAACCAAAGAATCTCAAGAGAAGGATGGTAAAATAGAAGAATAAATCAAAGATTGATCACAAGAATGAAGACGAGGATATATAAGAGAAGAATTATAAGAAGCAGAAGCAGGAAGAAAAGAATCAATGATTCTAGAAGATAAAGACCTAAACCGAGAAGGGAAAGTATGGACCTCTAAGGTTCACGAGGGAAGTAAATGGATTACTTCATCTTCTTGCAGAGAAACGAGAACGCAAGTCTTGGGTCACTCAATCTGGATCTACTACAACATCATGGAACAGGAATCTACTCTCGATCGTCTGGTCTGTAGCTGGAGCGAACTAAATCTGAGCTGAAAGGCCACCGTCGGCATCTTTCTTGGAGCGCCAAGTAGTCCACTCGAGTCGTTAGGCGTTGAGAGTTCTAAGCAGGTCTTGTTCCGATCTAGAGCAGCATATCAGCATCCTGTTCTTTCATCTTCTTGTCGACACAAACGGAACAAATATTCAATGCTAGTCATTGAGTTACAAAAACACGTAAGCCTAACAATTAAGTCCTTACTTTGTTTCTACCCATCTCTCACTAATATTTCCTTAATATTCAAATCATTTACTGGTATTTTTCCTAGAATCAGGTGTAAGCGTCGGGAGCAACAATGCTCTGATACCAACTGTAATCCCCTAGAAATTCTAACGCAATACAGTGGCGGAAACACTGTAGAGTTGGAATTAAAACACACTGACAAACTATATCTTATTAAAAGAAATGGTAAGTCAATACAAAGGCCTTTTTTTACAAAAGGGCTAAAAGGAAAATCTTCCAACGGGTTTATACAAATCCATAAATAAACATGAATGAAGAGGAGTAGGATCCACGCTACTCGCTAGCTCACACCCAAAACCCGACAGCAAATACCTGTCATGTTATAAACATAACAGCCACGTCAGTGGGGAGTAACTCGGACGTTCTCCCAGCCAAATTATATCATATGGAAAAATAATAGTATTACTATATCAAAATAATTAAAATGAGAAAACAATAAAACGATATAATAAAAATAATTTTTCAGCGAAACTTAAAGCATTTGCAAACCTGCAAGTCAATATCAATCGACAATAATAATAATATTCAAAAATGGCGTTATGGAAATCAATCAGTGCAACGGAATAGACTTTCACTAGGATAATACTCAAACTAGCTTCAAGAACTTAGTCAAAACAAATTAGACTTCGGTCTCTAACTGGGCAACTCAACTATAACAGGACTGCGTGCAGCGAGGTCCTGGCTTAAGTAATGTACACCCCTCCTGGACACCAACCGTAATCCAGTTCAACCCGACGGCGACTTACACGATGCGATATCTAAGTTTAAGGTCAAAATATACACACTCCTGAACACAAACCATGCTCAGTTCAACGACCAATTCGTCTCAACATAGACACACCAGCTTTATAGTTGATGGCAAAACGTATACCCTAGACTGTATTACTCTACCCATACACTTGTCCTCATTCCATAACTCCAAAACAACCATTATCGATATTCAAAAGTAAATATAATCAATATAAATGATATGGATAAAAGGAATAACCATTTTATATAAAAAGGGAAACTTTCTATAAATAGAAACTTAATAATTTTAGAAACTTACTTAAAATAGAAAGTCTTACAGAAAATACGTAAGTTATTAAAATAAGTGAAATGTATAAAAATAGCATTTCTAACAAAATTAACATTTTATTATTATCGTCGTTATCGTAACTTTAATATATTTCTAAATTCGTTACTCAAAATATAATTAAAATATAATAAGTCAATATATAATATTTTAATAAATAATTAGGAAATCGAGTTAAAACAATAAATTTTAGAAAAGAGATATTTTAAGAAAAACGATATCACAATTAATTGAATCAACGAGTTTTATAAATGAAATGAATTTTAGAAAGGTTTCAAATTATTTTTAGCAAACAACTTTTATTAATAAATAATACGAATTTTAATAAAAATAGTCAATTGTAAACAAATAAGAAATTATTAGTGAAAATAATCTCGACTAAAAATATATTTAAAACGAAATCGACTATTTTCTCATTTATTAGTATAAATCGTAAAACAAAAATTAATTTATTAAACAAGTATACAAATTTCGATTAAGATATAAAATATGATTTTTAAGTGAAAATTATAAATTAACGAAATATGACGAAATATGAAATCGACATTATTTAGTTACTAGTGTTACGATAACCAACAAAATACTATAACGATTGTAAATAATAAAATTACTAACGATTTATAAAACGATATTGAAAACTCGTAAAATATTTATAAGGCACAAGATTTATAAAAGAAAATAATATTTTTAGCAAATAATAAATAGCTAAAATTAGAAAACCGAAGTTAAAGTATTTACTACATACTACTACTCAAACATACGATATAAAATCGAGTAACGTCCTAAAGTTACCTCGAGTCGACACCCGAAACGAACTCGTACTCGTCCATCTTAATCAACTCAGGCTTCCAATCGTTAGAAATGTCGTCCTTAAGCTCCAAGTTGTAGAATCGCTAGCCTTCCTTTCGACGATTCACCACGACAATCGAGAAGATAAAATAAAAGAATGAGACGTATACGAAACAGGACAAAAAGAGAAACTATGTGACAAAAATAGAAGCATGAAGACCGGACTGAATCGAATTGACAAAAACGATAGAAGAAGGGCAGCAGCAGATGCATAAGGATGAAGGACGACAAAACGAAAAGGACAGATAGAGGGACGAAAAACGACAACTCGAAACAGCCACGAAACCCGAAACCTGATAAAACGTAGTAACAAAGCGCGAACAGCAGCAAAACGACGGGCAAAACCAAGCATAGCAGCAGCACAAGGTGAGAACGAAGAAAAAGAGAATGACGAACATGGGTGAAAGAAGAACAGTAACATAGATCGACAACTAAGCAGCACAAACGCAATAGCAGCAACATGGTCACGAGTATAACAGGACAAGAGACAGCAAAAGAACCGAGATCAGCAAAACGGATCGAAAACAGTAGCAGTACGCTAACGAATGAAGGAGTAAAGAAGAATAGAGGATGAATCAAAACGAATAATTACAGCATGATGACAACGACAATAACGGCACAAACAAGAGCGTACAGCAGCCCTACACGAAAACAGTAGGGGAAGAAGAAAAGAAGGGCCGCCGAAACCACACAGCAGCAGGCAGTAGCACAAACAACATCGGAATTCGAACAAAATAAGAGTTCGATAGAAACGACCAGCAGCAGTGACCAACGATAGAAGTAACAGCAGCACGCAACAAGGACCACACAGTGAGAAGGAAGAGAACAAGAAGAAGAAGACGGAGGGCGAAGAGGGAATACCTACCAATCGGGCGAGTCCGGATCGAAGAACGCGCACGAACCGACAGCAGCAGCGCATTAGCAGTAGTACGCAGCAGCAGAGGCATACGACAGAAGCAAAACCACGCGCAGCGACTGAAAAACAGAGGAAAAACAGGGGAAGGAACAACCGGGTTCAACGAAAGGGACCAGAACGGTGATTGGAAGTTGATCGACGATGCAGGAGAAACGAAACAGGGTTCCTGCGTTGATCGATGATGATCGGGTAGGCAACAGTAAATGATGAAGAACACCGACCATTGAAAAGGATGGAGCGGTGGAAGAATACAAACAAAAATGAAAAGAAGGGGAGATGAAGAGGGGTTGAACGTAAAAGTGGGGAAAACAAAAAGATTAGGGGGAGTGAATATGTGAAGCGCTGGAAACCCAAAACAAGGAGTAAGGGGCTGAATGTTATAAGAAGTTGGAAAGAATTCAACTTAAATTAGGTGGGTTAAAAATACGGATTAATTACGTAACGATAATTGACTGACTCACAAATTAAATCAAAACGATTTAACAAAATTAATAAATAATCGGACTGGCAAATAAAATGAGTAAATAGAGCACTCGAGACTAAAATGAAGTTAATAGGAATAGATGATTAGACGACGAAATAGTATTTCCCGAAAAATAAAATTTTCGCTAAAGTGAATTAAATTGATTTCTCGAGGAAATAAAATAAATATTTTGACAAAACTTAAAATAAATGATCTTCGAACCGAAAATAGAAATTCAAGCTTAAATATAAATAAATAAAAAGAATTTAGAATTAAAAATTTTTGGAATAGGTTTTCGATAAGAATTAAATTAATTGTATAAAATAAATCGAAACAAAATTAAGAATATGTTTTATATATAAGAAGTGTTTCCAAGTCAAATAGAATTTTAGGAGTTTGAAACGATTAAATGAGAACTTCATTTTATAATAATTTTAAGAATTACGAGTTAAATCGTAAAAATAACAATACGAACAAAATTTTAATTTGATATAATTTATAAAATCATGGGTGTTACACTTCCTTTGTTTCTCGATTCCACCACCTGTTAATGGTGACCTAGCCTTGGAAGGTGATGCTTGCTTCGCTCTAGTTTTTGAGGCGGAATTTCTAGCCATGGCCGCCTCAGAAACGCCTCTCAATCTCCTTGCTGATCGTCCCTCACGCTCCCATTAGGGTTTTTTTCGCCAAATTAACCTACATCTCGACACTCCCGTGCAAGCCGCAATTACAAGTCCCGTCCGAGAACAAGAACACGTAGGTTGAGGGTGCAAAACCCGTCTTCTTCCCTTCTCCTCCCTCTCTCGGCTTCTTTCTCTTTTTCGTCGTTTTTTGTCTTTATTTATTTATTTTATCATCGCATTCTAATATCGATAATATATCTAGTATAAAACATAAAAATGCTTGTGAATTTGTGTCGAATGTGAGAGATGGTGGGATAAGGAAACCCGAATATACAAGAGTATTGCACTCAGCGTTGCCGGTCGCTTATCTCATCACCCCGATCATTTGATTATATATTGAAACAAGTCAACTTAAACAATAATTTTTATTTTCGTTCGCATAGTCATCATTCAATCGCGATTTTCATCAATTCCAAACTATTTTCAAGACAAGTGTCTTTTAATAAGGGTCGATGTCCTCCTTTCAATTTTCATCAATTCCAAACTATTTTCAAGACAAGTATCTCATCACCCTTTCAATTCTCTCACATGCTTAAGGAAAATAATGTTTGCACATTCATTTTCTCCCGTTCCACTAACACGCGTATTAAAAAATCATTCGATATCCTAGTAGAAGCCGCTAATGTGCGGGCGGGGTTGGGTGTCCTTTGTGGGCTTCCCAACACGTACCCTCACCCCTTACTCAGAACCTCGGTTTCCGGATGCCCGAAACCGTTGGCGCACGAGAGTCATTCAATACACGATAACCGGTAGTGACGGTATCGGTATCGCAATGCAAAGGGACGAGCCCAATAAACTCTGACATCGGAAATGGGCTGTATTTTGTACACGGCCCACTACGACATAGAGTGAGTTCGAACGGGCCCGAACTCCCAGAAAGTTCGGTGGCGACTCCACTTCGATTTAAATTTCCATTCGATCCATTCTCATATGGAGATTCTTTCGCCTCCCCAAACCCGCGAGTGGCCGCGTCGGGCTGGACCTATGTCATGTCCACAATTTGGTGACTCCGCTTGGGATTAACTGATGCGTGACTTACCATCGGCATCCTCAGAGTGAGACTCGAATAGAAATCATTTGACTAGTACAATACGCGTTTTAGTTCTACGGTTCATGCATAACCCCATATTTTCCCAGGCCGGTACTCGCGACCGACGTCCCACTATACCGTGATGTACTTCAATATGGATATGTCAAAGCTGTCCATATATAGTCGATTCAAGTGGGTTTCGCGGCATGTTCTAAGCTCAACTCGACTTAGAAAGTCCGTCCCGATCAACGTCTAGACTATGTGCACTGGTATAGTATCTAGACCGACCGAGACTTAGTGTAAAGCATACATGGCGTCGTTATAATGCTTGCCTGACTACATGCTACTTGGTTTCCGTGTCGTTTCCAAAAAACCGTCAACTTTTCAAAAAATACATGTAATCCCCTAGAAATTCTAACTCGATACAGTGGCAGAAACACATTAGAATCGGGATTAAAACACACTGTAACTATGTCTTAGTAAATTAAAATGGTAAAGTTAAACAATAGGTCATGAATAAAAATGACCAAAATTTAAAACAATTAACAAAAGGGGGTTTGAACAATCCATAAGACATAATTATTAAAATAAATAAGCAGGATCCACACTGCTCGCTAGCCCACCCGAAGAGAAATACATATACCTGCCATGTTAAAAACATAACAACCACAATCAGTGGGGAGCAACGCCAACGTTCTCCCAGCCGTAAAACATGATTTTAAAACTGTAATTACTATTATATGAAAGGGTTATTTAATAGGAATAATACCAACTTTGGGTGGTATTCCATCAATAAAATCAACTTCAATTAATACGGGAATAGAACCAAGTATGAGTCATATTACACGGAAATGAAATTGGTTTACCTACTACCGCCTAAACCTGTTAATATACCCATTTAACACAAATTTTACTGACAATATGAAGCTTCCTCAATGTAAACTTTTATTTTTTTTTTCTTTCTCAAATTTCTGTCAAACTTGGTCGAAGGTAATTGTCCTTAATTTTGTCGAATATCAATTTTCAGGGGTATTGTCAAGTTCATTCCTCAATCTTGTGGTTCGGCAATGTCAACGGTTAGTGTTTTTTTCATTTCCCCTAAATCAATTTTTCTGGGTTGATCTTAGGGTTTACGATTTTTTTGATTTTTCTGGGTTTAACTTTACGATTTCGATTTTTCTGGGTTTAATTTGGGGTTTTAAGGATGGTTTAGGAGAGAGAATTTGATTTAGAGCAATGAAGAAGATTAATAGCATGAAGAAGATGGAAGATGGGTGTTAATTAATAGCATGGGACCCACAAAACCGACTTCATCCGGTCATTTAAGAGCCAATTTCATTCCCGTGTAATATGACTCATACTTGGTTTTATTCTCGTATTAATTGAAGTTGGTTTTATTGTTGGAATACCATCCAAAGTTGGTATTATTTCTGTTAAATAACCCTATATGAAAATAGTAAAAACGGATAACAGTAAAACATTATTCATAAAAATAAGCTTTCAGTGAAAAATATAATAAAAATGAGTTTTCCGGAGAAAACATAAAACATTCGCCAACCTGCAAATCAAATTATATCGATAATAATAAAAATATTCAAAATGACGCTATGGATAGGGTGAATGTAGAATCTAGACTTTCACCAGGACAATACTAGAAACTAGCTTCGAGAACTGTAGACTTAACTCATAACAGAATCCAGTCTCTAACTAGGCAACTCAACTATAACAGGACTGCGTGCAGCGTGGTCCTGGTTTAAGTAGTATACACCCCTCCTGGATACAAACCATATCCAGTTCAACCCTACGCGACTTACACGATGTGATATCTAAGTTTAAGGTAAATATACACTCTCCTGAACACAAACCATGCTCAGTTCAACAACCAATGTGCCCCATAAAGACACACCAGCCTTACAGTTGATGGCAAAACGTACATCCCAGACTATATTACTCTAAACCCACACTTGTCCTTATTCCATAACTCCAAAATAGGGTCATTATCGACACAAACAAAAGATATAATCAATGTAAATAATAAGAGAACAAAAGGGAAAAAGAATCGCCTTTCAAAAGAGGAAACTTTCTATTTTAGGAAACTTCTATATCTAGAAACTTTACAAAAATACCGTCATATCAAAATAGTGAAAATATTAGTTCATACTAATAAAACATTTTTATTAAAAGATATAGATTTATAAAACTAATACTTTCGGCCTTAACAATATTAATTTCCAAAATAAGGATAAATGGGTTTATGAAATTATTGAAATATCATACAAGTTATTATAAAATGATTAAAAATGTCTTAAACATTTTAATACTACTAATTAAGGTGTTTTCAAAATTTATAAAACTAAAATTCCCTAATTATTAATAGTTTCAACAAAACAAGCATAAATAAGATTTTACTGCAAATGTCAAATTAAATCTTTTAACGTCTTTTCTTTAATTTAAATCATTAAACAAATTTAGAATATGATAAGGGGTGATTTAACTCCCAAAGTTTCAGATTTAAATATTTTCAAAATTTCTGGAAAAATAATTCTTTTAGGTAAGACGAAACATTTTAACGATAAATCGTAATTTTGTCCAAAAATCATTACTATTAATTAAAGACTTTAATAAATAGTACAAAAATTACGTAAAATAGTTAAAATATATTTTTTGACATTCTGTCCAGAAAAGAGAATTTTCCAGAATCATTAAACTCGATTTTTAAAGGGTTTTCTTGTTAATCGTCTAATCTCGACAATAACGATTAATAACAATAGTAATTACAAAACGATTTAAGTATTAATATCCAAAAACTATTATTAAACTGAAAAATAATAATTTTCCAGAAAATACTTTTTTTTTCAGATTTTTAAAATTCCAGATTTATGCAAATGGCCAATAATCGAGAATTTAAACGACAAACACGGTTTTAACGATAAACGATGATTTAAAGTGATTAATTAATTCACCCACTTAACAATTCCGAAAAATTATGAACAATTTCAGAAAATTCTTTTTCAACAGAAACATCATCCACGAAATATTTCAGATTAAAATAAAATGTTTAAATGCTAGAAATAAAAATCGGTTTTTAATCGTTTTTGTTCATAAACGGTAAAAACTCAATAATTGATATCAAAATATCAGAAAAATACCAAATTATTAAAAATTATTAAGAAATTCATTTTTACAGAATATAAACATATATTACAAGTTTAGGCCGAATATTACCATTTTACAAATTAATATAATAATTTAATCATTAATCTCATAAAATCGATAAAAATATCGAAACATGAAAATTTTTAACTTTTAAAAATTTTCCAGATTATATGACATACATATATTGTCAAAAATGAAATATAAAAATATACATGCAATTACACAATTAAAATCACGAAATACCGAGTAACATCGACGTTACCTCCAGTCCAAATCGGAATCAATAATATACTTGTCAACCTCGGGATTGTCCACGAAACCTACCATACACAAAATTCATGGTAGAAAAATACCATGAGAAAAACTAAGAAAATCACGGTGAATAACGATAAAAAACATCATCGATTATTACCTTAACGATAGGTTCGGAAAGAGGATTAATTCGACGATAAAGATGAGACGATTAGGAGTCGAATTAAGCAAGAATCAGCCAAGGAGAGATGGATGAATGTATTCGGCCAAGGCAAAGGAAAGATAAAGTTGTGACAATTTTTTTAATGCACAAATGAATGTAAGGGAGAGAGAAATGGTTTTAAGCATAAATGAAATTAAAATGGATGAAGAATCCAATGTGGTATCATCAAATTGGAATCCAATGAGGAATCCAATGAGGTTAGAGGGAGTGTGAAGAGTTTGAGCAAAAATGCAACAATTAAATGAGAGGGAAAATAATCATATCTTTTCGGTTTTACGTAATAAAATGAATCGTATTAATAAAACGTAGTAAAATTGTGACAATGAGCTTTGTCGGTCCAAAATACGGGGAAAAGGTCTCAAATAATTTATAAGTTAATAAAAAGAAGAATCATAAAATAGTTAGAGGCATTTCAAAACAATTCGAGTAAACCTAGCGTAAGAAAATAATTATTTACGAAACTTCGTAATAAAATCATTAATGGCTAAATTTTCATAAATAAAAATATTTACTAGTTGAAAATATTATAAAAAAATGTTTGGACATTTGTAGAAAAAAAGCAATAACTTAAATCCAAGCTTAAATACGTTAATTCGTAGACAAATAAAATTCCTCGCGGAAAAATAAATAATTTACGAAGAAAATCAAATAAATAGATTTAAAATAATTAAAATCTTTTAAGATAAAAATAAATATCTTTAAACCCAAAAATTAAAATAAAGCTTGGAAAAAGAGGAAACGCAAGTCCGAAATGTGAAAGAATCATAACGGAAAGGGTAAAAATGCTAGGAAAAATAGCGAGTGTTACAATACATCTTTTTCAAGATATTCAATTTCAAAACCCGGGACATATACCGAATTTAGGACTTATGATTTTACTCAAAATAGCCTATTTCTAGCCGGTATTCTGCCCATTTCAAAACTCGAAAATCTTTTCAAAACTTTCAAATTTGCGGCCCGATACACTTTCCAATTTCTTCGAAAAATCGGGCCCCTTTCCCCGAGTTTTCTCGGATTTTCCAAAAATAATCCATTTTCAAAACCTTCCTCTTCTTAGGACTTCCCGTATTTAGCAGTGTCGGGTAATGTCATAAGTCGTCAAGGTCTTTAGCGTAGAAACTTTGTCGATCTTACATCACGGGTTTCTTCCCTATCCCAGTCCGCCTTATTAGAGTAAGGCAAGGCCCATCTATGTAGGACATACTCCTACAAAGGAGGGTCCGTTTACACAATCGAGTCCAAAGTCTTGGGATGTCTCACGTGGACCTTTCTTCGAACAGTACTCGGCCTACCCGCCGAATCCTAAGGAAGGTCCACCTTTCACAAGTCACCCGTCTAGGTGTCCTTTCCGAGTCATTTACCTTTTTAGTCTTGTTCGGGATGTACTTTCTATTCCGGAATTCGGGCTAGTTTCAGATTACGTGGTGTTCTAACAGACAGGCCATCCGAAACCAGATATCAACACAATATGGACGCATTGAAGGATGCCCTAGCCAAGATCGAAGCCCAATTGACTGCCATCCAGATTGACCAAACGACACTCGCCACTCGTGTGAGCGCCATGGAGAAGGGAACTCCTCCTCTTGGATGTGAGCCCACTGGGCCCATAGCTGAACTAATCAGCGCTGTTCGCAGGCTCGAGGAACAGGTTCACCTGTCAACAAACAACTCGATCCACACTGAAATTGCTCGTTCCTATTCGCCTTTGAATGACGAGCTACCTGCTAACCTCAACCTTACGGGAATTAAAAGGTTTGAGGGTACTGAAGACCCGGTCCACCACATCCGGGCTTTCAAAGATTTTATGGCGGTAAAAGGGGTGAAGTCCACCATGTTTACGCACTTATTCCCTTCCTCCCTCGAAAAGCATCCCAAGGCCTGGTACTACAGGCTCGATTCCAAGAAATATAAAACTTGGGACGACGTGGCAACCGAATTTGCTCGGAATTACGCTGATAATACCGAGATCCAGACTACAATGCGTACTCTGGAAGTGATGGCCCAAGAGCCCAAAGAAGGGTTCACCAAATATCTACAGAGATGGCGAGCCGAAAGTGTGAAGCTGGTTGATAAGCCCAGCGAGAAAGTGCTAGTGGAGGCTTTTGTCAAGAACGTCCTCCCTTCCTACCGGGTCCATCTCCGGTATGCTGTTATCCCCAATTTTGCTACCCTAACTGAAATGGGTACAAGGATCGAGGACGACTTACGATTAGAGAGCCTGACTAAGGCCTCTACCAAGGGCTATCATGGGGCAAGCTCATCTGCGAGCAAGCCCACACCTGCAGCTGCAACTCGCAGCATCTTCGACGAGGTAAATCTGCTCGACACCTCTTCCAAAAAGAATACACCAACTCGGGTATACACGGATATAGGGACTACCTATACCTATGCCTTACAAAGGCTATCTTCTAAAGGCCTTATCCAACCAATAGGCCCGACTCCCGAACTTCCAGTGGAGAAAAGGCCCAAGAGCTACAATGTCCAAGCCTATTGCCAATATCACCGAGGTAATGGGCATGACATAGAAAGATGTTGGAAGCTGAAGCATCTGATCCAAGATCTGATCGAAAGCGGGAAAATACCGTTGCCCGGAGACAAGCCGAGCTACAAAGAAAACCCGTTCAGTACCCATGCTATATTCACGGGAGAGGTAATCAACTGTTCTCACCTCATTTCCCCATATATCCCACAAATCAACGGGATATGGTTCGATGACGAGGACGACGTTTACCTAGCCAAAGGAGAAGCTGTCCCCATCACCAGTGAAGAGGTCCGAAAAGCTAAGTCCAAAGCCTTAGCCGCTAACCACCTCGCCACAGCTGGGCGCTCTACTCCCACAACAGTCACTGAACTTGCCAGGACGGAGTCCACTCTCGAGGAACCAAGCAACGACACGGCCTTGGTCCAACAATTGAAGAGGGTTCGAGCCGATCTAATCATATGGCAACTACTGGTTAGCTCGCAAGCACATCGAGAGGCACTGACTAAGGCTCTCGATGAAATCAAGGTCGACTCACAGGTTACCCCCACTGAAATGGTAGCCACTATTATGCCCCATCTCAAGGGCAAGTCAAAAGAAGGCCCACTCATCACCTTCTCCGAGTCCGACCTGCCACCGTTCGGGCCCAATCATAACCTGGACCTATACATCATGGTCATTTGCCGAGGGAAGTACCTCCCGATGACCCTTATTGATGACAGATCTGCCGTGAATGTCCTACCTCTAAGGACCGCTAAGGCCCTCGGCATCACCGATGCCGATTATCTCCCGACAGCACAAACTATCCAGGCTTTCGACGGAAGCCCAAAACCAATTGCCGGGGCCGTTAAGCTGACAATAATAACGGGCCCAATCGAAAAAGAATTGGAGTTTCATGTGATCGACGTTACCTCGTCCTTTAACTTACTATTAGGAAGGCCTTGGATCCATGCAGTCAAGGCCGTATCCTCTACCCTCCACAGAAAGGTGAAGATGCCGCTTCAAGATGGTATCATCACTCTAGAGGCGACCCCCATTACCGTAGGGAGCTGCAATGCTACGGGCCGGGCCGACCCACGAGGATTTGATTTCGTGGGTATGATCGAGGAGGAATATCTCTTCAGTCCTTACTTCACCACTAGCATCGACACGATGCTACAAAACTTGGGCTATTTACCGAGGGCTACCTTGAGACCATATCTTCCATCTGGGAAGATTATCGAGGTCCTAAATGACGGTGAATCACAGTTCGGGTTGGGGTATGCTATAACCCCAGATAACGTGGTCCGGGCCGGTTTTCACAAGGCCACCAACCTCATTAAGGGTACTTACTTAGGCCCTTATAGCCCGAAGTTAATTGACTACTTCCTTACTCCAGTTTTCGGAGCTATTCAAGTGGGCCTCTACCAACCCACCATCACATATCCCGAGACCAAAACGGCTCGGGAATGTAATTTCATCCCTGATGATATATTCACTCTTGTCCAGGCCAAGTCCAAAGAAGGTGAAAACAACTCCGAGCCCGTGCTGGGGCTCCTATTTGGAGAAGACAAGGTCGTCCCTGCTCCAAAAGATGATCTGGTCAATCTGATCCTCCGCAGCGATCGGTTTGACCCAACCAAGCTAATCTCCGAAGTCGGTGCAGACACCAAGAAAAGGGCCTGGAGGAAAACCATCAAGTGGACCGACAGCCAAGGATGGACCTACAAGTTAACCACCGGCGTGGGAGACATGCCAGATACCAAGTCCGAGTCTGAGTCAGAGTCAGAGTCGGAGTCTGAGTCCTAGTCTAGAGGGTCTGGTACTAGAGTCGAGTCAGTAACCCCTCTTCCCTTATCCACTGAGGTCTCGGGGCCTGTCCCAAGACCTCTACCTATCCCGTCACTGACCAACGAGCAGATGGCCGCTCTATTCGAGCTTTTCTCAAAATTTACCATTAATAATAATAACGAAAACCGTTCTGCTTACGACTTGTCTTATTTCCAAAATTCTTTCAATTTCAAAAGTTTTATATGCAATGACATTGAGAAACCCGACGAACAGGTACCTCTACCTCCCCATCTGATCGAGCAGCTCGAACAAAGGGAGTCCCGAGATCCGGTAATCGAAGAAACCGAGTCTATCAATGTGGGAACCACTTTAGAACCCCAGATGCTTAAGTTGGGCCTATCCTTAGATCCCGAGGAGAGAAAACAATTCGCAGATCTCCTCCAGGAATTAAAGGACGTCTTCGCATGGTCCTACAAGGACATGCCGAGGATAGATCAGGAAATAGCTGAACACCGAATACCCATCAAAGATGGGTGCAAACCGGTAAAGCAGAAACTCCGAAGAATGAGGCTCAAATGGTCTCTCAAGGTAAAAGAAGAAGTCGACAAGCAATTCAAAGCGGGCTTTATACAAGTGTCTGAATATCCAGACTGGGTCGCGAACATCGTGCCGGTACCCAAGAAGGACGACAAGGTGCGAGTATGTGTGGATTTTCGGGACCTTAACAAGGCCAACCCAAAAGACGATTTTCCGTTACCACACATCGACATATTGGTGGATAACACGGCCGATCATGCCCTTCTATCATTCGTGGATGGGTATGCCGGATACAATCAAATCAAAATGGCAGAGGAGGATATGAGTAAGACCACCTTCACTACACCTTGGGGTACTTACTGTTACACCGTCACGCCATTTGGGCTTATCAATGCCGGGGCCACTTATCAACGGACCGCCACCACTTTATTACATGATATGATGCATAAGGAAATGGAGGTCTATGTGGACGACATGATCGTCAAGTCCAAAGATTGAAGTGGGCACATTGCAGCCCTAAGAAAATTCTTTACCCGACTACGCAAATACAACATGAGGCTGAACCCTCAAAAGTGTAGCTTCGGGGTAACATCAGGCAAATTACTGGGCCATATCGTTAGCCAACGCGGCATCGAGGTCGACCCATCTAAAATAAAAGCCATCACCGAGATGCAACCACCCAAGACCAAAAAAGAAATAAGGGGGTTTCTCGGGAAAGTCCAATATATCAGCCGATTCATTTCGAAACTAACCATGGTATGTGAGCCCATTTTCAAAAAACTGAAGATAGGAGAACGGGTACTATGGGACAATAAATGTCAAACGGCTTTCGATAAAATCAAGGAGATTCTGTCTGCTCCGCCGATATTAATGCCACCTCAACCCGGTCTACCTTTGTCGTTATACCTAACAACGACCGAGACGGCCATGGGGGCTATGTTAGCCCAGACAGTCTATTCAGAAGAGCGGGCTATTTACTACATCAGTAAAAAGTTCCTAGAATACGAATGCAAGTATACAATGCTCGAGAAAACGTGTCTAGCTCTGGTCTGGGCCGCTAAAAAGCTCCGACACTACATGCTTAGCCACGTGGTACATGTATTATCCAAAATGGATCCTATCAAGTACCTATTCGAGAAGCCCATCCTCAATGGCAGGATGTCCAGATGAACTTTAATGTTAGCTGAGTTTGACCTCAAATTTGTACCATTAAAAGCCATCAAAGGCCGGGTAGTAGCCGAGTTCCTCGCCGATAGCTCGATATCTGAAGAGGGACACACCGACACTTGGGCCTTTCCTGATGAAGACATATTCCATACTGACACCGAAACATGGGATTTGTATTTTGATGGGGCATCCAACTTTCGAGGATTCGGGGTCGGGATTCTATTAATCTCACCACAAGGGGAGCACACCCCCTTATCCATTAAGTTGGACTTCTACGTGACCAACAACGCAGCCGAATATGAAGCATGCATCCACGGGCTGCAAGCCGCCGCTGATTTAGGGGTAACGAACCTCCGAGTCCACGGTGACTCATCACTAGTCATCAATCAAGCACTCCAAAAATGGAAAACTCGGAACGCCAATCTTGTGGCTTACCAAGCACGAGTAAGGATTCTAGAGAAACAATTCCTGAAGGTGGAATATATCTACCTACCCCGAGAGGAGAATTAGTTTGCAGATGCACTTTCTAAATTAGCATCCCTGTTAAATATACCGGAACATCTTACTAGCATGCCGATCTGCGTTGAAAGACAGTCCGAGCCGGCCTATATCCATGCCATCCAAGACATCGAGATAACTGATCCAGAACCTTGGTATCAGGCCATTCTAACCTACTTGGCAACGGGAGAATATCCCCCGGGAACTGAAAAGCGGGCCAAGAAGGCCTTGCGAAGATTGGCAACCCAATTTGTTCGCACGGACGACGGGCAGCTATACAAAAACACGGCACAGGGGCTCTCCTCCTGTGTATCGACAAAATACAAGCCGAAAGGGTTATGGCCGAGGTACATGATGGTGAAAATGGCCCCCATATGAACGCCCATATTCTAGCCCGAAAAATCATGAGGCTCGGGTATTATTGGAACACCATGGAAACAGACTGTCGGCTATATGTCAAACACTGCCATAACTGTCAGATCTTCGCTAATGTACAACATATGCCACCTTCCCAATTATATACCGTGACATCACCATGGCCATTTTTTGACATGGGGTATTGACATAATTGGAAAGGTGCACCCTTCCGGGACGGGAGGTCATTGCTTCATTCTGGTGGCCATCGACTACTTCACCAAATGGGTCGAATCCGAGTCATACCGTGTCTTGAACGCCAAGCACGTGGCCAAATTTATCCAGAACAAGATCATATGCCGATACGGGATCCCGCACGAGTTTATCAGTGATCATGGGACCCACTTTCAAGCTGAAACCGCTATGTTGCTAGCGAAATACAAAATTCAAAGGCATACATCTTCAACTTACCGACCCCAAACAAATGGAGCGGTAGAAGCGGCCAATAAGACAATTATCACCATACTTAAAAAGATGGCTGAGAATTACCGGGACTGGCCTGACAAAATACCTTTTGCCCTTTGGAGGTATCGGACTTCAATTCGCACCGCAACCGGAGCAACTCCATATTATCTGACATATGGAATGGAGGCGGTCCAACCGGTCGAGCTAGAAGTGTCATCCCTTAGGATTTTACTTGAAAACCAAGTATCGGAAGCAGATTGGGTCCAAGCCCGATACGATTCGCTAGTCCTTTTAGACGAACGGTGATCTCGGGCCCTCAACAATATCGAAATATATCAAAAGAGAATCCAACGGGCTTTCAACAAAAGAGTTAGGCCCAGAAACATCAAAGAAGGGGATCTGGTCCTAAAATCGATTCGTGCCTTACTACCGGTTGACCCAAGAGGAAAATTCAAACCCAATTGGGCTGGGCCATATTTAGTCAAGAAGGTCCTATCAGGAGGAGCGGTGATGCTGACAGACTTGGACGGGAACGAATTCGTCAACCCAACCAACTTGGACTAGTTGAAGCGCTACTACCCATAAACCCTATCTCTATGTCATTTGCAAGAATTTATAAAAAATTTGTCTTTTTAAAAAAATTATAGACAAGTCGATAAGTTAGAATTAACTATTCTAATGTCTCACATCTCGAACTAATAGTCTTGATGTATTTCGAAAATTACAAAATTCAATTTTGAACTACTTTTGGTTTGATTCCGCTAATTGTGGATACGTAGGCAACCCTTCAAAAGGGTACAACCACTGCAATAAACGAAAAGACGGGAACGGTATTCACTAATACGTCTTTATTAAAAACCGATAAACTCGGGGAAAAAAATCACACCGCAAAAATAATAATAGTACTCAAATAATAAAACAAAGGAGACTAATAGTCGTGCATTTTGCCATTTCCTTTGTCCTTTGGGTCGCGCGGAGCTCGAGATCGCCGGGGCGGGGGCGAGCGTTCCCGAATCACAAGGGGAACCTCTTTAGCTCGAACCCGTTTCTTCGACAGCGGGTCTTCTGCTATCGTCTTCGGCCCAAGTCGAGCCCGCACGTGCTCGGGTAGCCTATCTCGTGGGCCAAGTCGGTCCTGCACTGCTAGTCTTGGGCCCAGTCTCCTTTCTAGGTCAGTCTGGGGGCTCACTTTCCCCCGTGCACCTTTAGCACTAGACCCTTCAGCTTGAGTCTTAGTCTTCTTTCTCTGACCTGACATTAGACGGACCAGGGTAGCTGGAGTGTCACCTTCATCAAAGAAACCCCTGTTTTCCTTAACTTGCTCCTTTCGCAGCAGATCAAAAGCTTCATCGACTTTCAGGGCAGCTCGGGCTTTGGCATCGCCTGCTGTGGTCCACTTCACATAGGAGTCTGAAATCCAGATGAAGTGACGAGGATTGGGAATAGGCCAAGTATGTCGGGTGTACCATCTTTGCATCCAGGTATCGCACATCACATTAGTCAGTTGGGTAGGGTCACTCACAACTGCTTCAATCTTCGGGATCCTTGGGGTCCAACCATACTGCCTTAGTATGCGGTCCGGGTAAAGATGAACTGTCTGCCTGAAAGACAATATTACATAGCGAGCTCTGTCCCTTGGGTCCAAGCCTGTCCAAACATAGATGGGCCACCACGGCACTACCCATCGAATCAAGGGCCCACCATGGAATGATAACACCTCGTCCCAATACTTCTGGGTAATCTGGCGAGAAAAATCGATGGCCCGTCTCCTCGTCATCACCTGATTATGACGGTAATTGCTCGCGTCAAGAGGAGGATCTATCACTGATAGCCTCTCGTATAGCCAAATCTGAAAAAGGAAACAAAAATATGAGTTCCCGGGGCGAAATAGGCGTCCGCCTAAGGACACTCGACCGAGTGCCTAGGACACTCGATCGAGTTGTACCTCTGAACACGAACGAGGGGCTTTTTACGAGGGCACTGACCAGTTCAGCTAGGGGCCCAGTAGTCTCAATCCCACCATTAGGAGTCCCTTGTTCCATGGTGCTCACACGGGTAACAATAGCTATCTGGACGAACTTGATAGCTGTCAGTTGGGTTTCAATCTGGGCCAGCGAGGCTGTCAACTTGTCCTAAGCTTCTTGCATTTTGTGTTGATGTCTCATTACCGGTGGCCTGTCTGTAAGAATAACGCGTAATCAGAAACTAACCCATATCCTGGAATCAAGAATAGTACATCCCGAGCAAGGAAAAGCCTGAAAAGGAAATGACTCGGAAAAGACATCTAGACGGATGACTTATGAAAGGTGGGACTTCCTTAGGATTCGGCTATGTGGGTCAAGTCTTGTTCGAAGGAAAGTCCACATGAGATATTCCCCAGACTTTGGACTCAAATATGCAAACGGTCCCTCCTTTGTAAGGGTATGTCCTACGTAGATGGGCCATGCCTTTTCAAATAAGACGGACTGGGGTAGGGAGGAAACCCGTGATGTAAGATCGACGGAGTTTCGACGCTAAAGACCTTCGACTTATGACAAGACCCGACATTACTAAATACGGGAAGTCCTAAGATGAAGAAGTTTTTTTTAAAAGGAGTTGGAATTCCGAGAAAATCGATGGGCCGCCCGAGTTTTGAAACCGGCAAAATGCCATCGAGACGCAATTTTGAAGGATTGAAAATAAATTTTTTTTAAAAAAAAAATTTGAAATGGGCATCATACCGGCTAGAAATAGGCTATTTTGAGTAAAATCATAAGTCCTAAATTCGGTAGGGTCCCGGGTTTTGAAATTGAATATTTTGGAAAGATGCATTTTTGAAAATGACGGTTTTTGAAAACGACATAGAAACCAAGTAGCACATAGTCATGCAAGCATTATAACGACACCATGTATGCTTTACACTAAGTCTCGGTCAGTCTAAATAAGGTCTATACCAGTGCGCATAGCCTTTCCGAGAATCGGGACGGACTTTCTAAGTCGAGTTGATCTTAGAACGTGCCGCAAAACCCATACGAATTAGCTATGAACACCTTGACATAACGAATTTTGGAATATATCATGGTATAGTGGGACGTCGGTCACCAGTACGGCCCAGGTAAAAATGGGGTTATGCATGAACCATAAAACTAAAACACGTATTGTACTAATTGAACGATTTCTACTCGGGTCTCACCCTGAGGATGTCGACGCTAAGTCACACATCAATTTTCTCCAGCGGAGTTGCCAAATTGTGGACATGACATAGGTCCACCCCGACGCGGCCACGCGCGGCTTTTGGGAGGCGAATGAATCTCGTGTGAGATGGATCTCGGGCTGAAATTTAAATCGAAATGGAGTCGCCACCGAACTTTGTGAGAGTTCAGGCCCATTGGAACCCACTCTATATCTTGGTGGACCGCGCAAAGAGCACGGCACATTTGGATTTGAAAGTTTATGGGGTTCGTCCCTTTGCATTGCGATACCGATACCAACATTATCGGTTACCGTGTATCGAATGACTCTCGTGCGCCAATGGTTTCGGACTTCCGGAAACCACAGTTCTGAATAAGGGGTGAGGGTACATGTGGGGAAGCTCACAAAGAACACCCAACCCCGCCCGCACTTAGCGTCCTGTACTGAGATATCGTTCAATTTTAGAATACGTGCGTTAGTAATTCGGTGAAATGTTATGCAAACAGTATTTTGACTAAACATGTGAAGATTTGAATAAGTTGCTATGTCGATTTAATTCATCTAAACTAAAGTCTAAGTTTTTTTAGCATGCGAGGTTCGTTTTAGTACAATAAAACAAACAACGAAATTAAAATACGAAAGTGGAAACAATTGAGTTAGTAACGATAATAACGGATTATAAATAGATTAGAAAGATATAATAAGACACGATGCATGGTTTTGAAAATAGTATGAAACGTGATGGACTTGACACATGTTGACCGAAGTCACAAAAATATTTGATAAGGCTTGAAATATGTTGAAGGGCTCACGTGTGATGCGTGAATGAGGCCACTCGGTCGAGTCATGGAGAGACTCGGTCGAGTGCCCTGTCTAAAAACCTTCTGCCAGTTTTTTGGGGTGCCAATCGGTCGAGTGCCCCCTGTACGAACAGTGGTCCATTTCGGCATTCAGATTCCGAATTTGCTTTTAATTGTGAATCAATGATTTGCCAAGTTGCGCGATAATATAGCATAATTTATGCTCGACCTGATTCTCGATACTCGTCATACTCGATACTTGATTACGGAATCAATATCTAGTATTTAGAGTAAAATTTAGAAAAGACGTTATAAGTCATATTAAATTGAACTAAGACGAAATAATTCTCTCTGCGTTGTAATGTCGAATTTTGTCCTTTCGGACTATGTGACAATTACTTTAGCCTCAACTAGTTTGTGCTAGTTTAATTTGTAGACTAGTTCTTTTAGACATAATATTAAACTACGGAGTCGATATTGCGTCTTAAGAATAACGTTTTATTGGTTTGATTAGAACGAAAGTTGATTCCCTCCGCGTCACGACATCGTAATTAATCCTTGCGGATTACGTGATGTTCGATTTGCATCAAAGGGTTTCGTCCTAACCATTTTTGAAAACGGGGAATCGGATATGTTTAACGTGGAATACTCACGATCCCATCATGGCTTTGAGCGTTTAGGGTGGGCCTCCTAGAAAGGGCTCCACCACTGTTACGACTCATAAAAGGATTAGAAGGGTCTTATGCGAATTTCGACATTAAACGTATTAGATTCTAGATTATTTTGTAAATTCGATGTATGTGTGATGTTAATGATGACATTTATGTAAATACTAAAAGGAGACTAACGACGCAATAAAAAAAACGATCTTGTTGATGTTGATTCGCTTCAACAATCAAATACTTGGGGTGTCGGGATAAGCGACCGGCAACATCGGGTGCGATACCCTCGTATTCGTGTTTCCTAATCCCGTCATTCCTTGGATTCGACACGAATAGGCAAATATTTTTTAGTGATTTGATAGTAATAATATTAACGATATTAGAAACGAAAGAAAAGATTAAAAAAAACGAAAAAGAAGGACGAGGAAGACGAGAAGAGGGAAAAGGAGAAGAGAAGAGATCGGGATTGAATTTGAACCCTCAACCTACGTGCTTTGTATTCTCAGAACGGGGTTCGTCTAGTTGTGGCATGGGCACGGGAGCGTCGAGATGTTGTAGATTGAGTTATGGTGGTTTTAGGTAGAGAAGAGAGGTTCTATAGCAAAGTTGTATGGCTGAAAAAGTTGCATGAGACAGAGTTGTTAGGGCTCCAAAAAAGGTTGTTGAATTGTGTTGCAAAGGGGTGTATTTATAAGAAAAACCCAAAACCCCAACCTAGGGTCACTCGATCGAGTGCCCCTGTTGACTCGATCGAGTGGCCCAATGAAGAGGCAACAGCGGGCCTTTTGGAGGCCAACTCGACCGAGTGAGCTGACACTCGATCAAGTGGGACAGCTGGAACGAAATATCCGGAGTTTTTGACTTTGGGTTGGATTCTCGATATTTGCATAGCTGTTTTGTGTCTCGGAAATGACTTTGACCGGGGTTTGACCCGGTCGCTAAAAGATGGTTCTATTTCCGGTGTCGGTATTGACCCAAATTAGTCTTATTTGATTGGAAATGACCCACTAGGCCTAAATTTGAGGTTAGTTCCGTGAGATTTGTACTCCGTAAAAAGCTCAAGCTAGAAACTAACGATTTTGAGCCCATATTCAAGTATGTTAAAGCATGTTTGCGTCCGATCATCATCGGGTGTTCTTTGGAAACTACTATAGACGTTTAGCAGCCAAATGTGGGTGTCTACACCTATATAACTAAGATCTAAAATGAGAGGGGGATCTTCGAGCCTCTAACGTTCCACAAAGGAATTTGCGGGATAACTTCATCATCTCGTAGGGACTCGAGCACACTAGTCTTGTGTTGCTCCATCTGGATCTACTGCTACATCATGGAACAGTAATCTACTCTTGATCATCTAACCTGTAGCTTGAGCAAGTTAAATCTGGGCTGAAAGGTCACTATCGGCGTCTTTCTTGTAGCACAAAGTTGTCCACTCGAATCAGCAGGTGTCGAGAGTTCTAAGTAGTTCTTGTCCCAATCTGGAGCAGGATATCAGCATCTTGTTCTTTCATCTTCTTCTCGCTAAAAGGAATAAATATTCAATGCTAGTCATTGAGTTACAAGAATAAATAATCCTAACAGTTAAGTCCTTATTTTGGTTTCTACCCATCTCTTACTAATATTTCTTTAATGTTCAAATACTTTATTGGTATTTTTCCTAAAATCAGGTGTAAGCGTCGGGAGCAACAATGCTCTGATACCAACTGTAATCCCCTAGAAAACTAATGCAATACAGTGGCGGAAACACTGTAGAGTTGGGATTAAAACACACTGACAAACTATATCTTATTAAAAAAATGATAAGTCAATACAAAGGCCTCTTTTTACAAAAGGGCTAAAAAGAAAAATTCTCCAAACAAGTTTATACAAATCCATAAATCACATGAATAAGGAAAGAGTAGGATCCACGCTACTCGCTACCTCACACCCAAAACCCAGCAACAAATACCTGTCATGTTATAAACATAATAACCACGTCAGCGGGGAGTAACTCGGACGTTCTCCCAGCTATATTATATCGTATGGAAAAATAATAGTAATATTATATCAAAATATTTAAAAAGAGAAAACATTAAAACGATATAATAAAAATAAGTTTTCAGCGAAACCTAAAGCACCTGCCAACCAGCAAGTCAAAATCGATCGATAATAATAATATCAAAACTGGCGTTATGAAAATTCGATCAGTGTGCACAAGGCTAGACTTTCACCAGGGATATACTAAAAACTCGCTTCGAGAACTCAGACACCAACTTTACATGCAGCGAAGATCCAAGGTCTCTAACTAGGCAACTCAACAATAATAGGACGACGACTTATCAATCCGAGTTCCTAGCTTAAGTAATATACACCCCTCCTAGATACCAAATGTATCCAGTTCAACTAACGGCGACTAACACGATGCTATATCTAGCTTAAGGGCACAATGCACATATACTCCTGAACACCAAATTTGTCCAGTTCAACAAGCAATGCATCCCAAATGGATACACCAGCCTTATAGTTGATGGCAAAACAGTACATCCTAGACTGTATTACTCTAACCTCACACTTATCCTTATTTCATAACTCCAAAGCAGCCATTATCGATATTCAAAAGATATAATCATTATAAATAATAAGAATAAAAGGAATAAACATTTTTTATTAAAAGGGAACTTTCTATAAATAGAAACTTGCAAATTTTAGAAACTTACTTAGAATAGAAATTATTGTTATAGAAAATATGTAAGTGTTTAAAATAAGTTAAGCGTATAAAAATAGCATTTCTAACGAAATTAACATTTTATTATTATCGTCGTTATCGTAACTTTAATATATTTCTAAATTCGTTACTCAAAATAAAAATAAAATATAATAAGTCAATATATAGTACTTTATAAATAATTAGGAAATCGAGTTAAAATTATAAATTTTGGAAAAGTGACGTTTTATGAAAAATGATATAAAAATTTATTGAGTCACCGAGTTTTATAATGGAAATGAATTTTACAAAGGTTTCAAATTATTTTTAGCAAGTAGCTTTTATCAATAAATAATACAAATTTTACTAAAAATAGTCAAGTGTAAACAAATAAGAAATTATTAGTCAAAATAGTCTCAACTAAAAATATATTTAAAACAAATTGACTATTTTCTCATTTATTAGTATAAATCGTAAAACGAAAATTAATTTATTAAACAAGTATACAAACCTCGATTATAATATAAAAATAATATTTTGAGTCAAAATTATAAATTAACGAAATATGAAGAAAATATGAAATCGTTATTATTTAGTTACTAGTGTCACGATAACCAACAAAAAATTATAACGATCGTAAATAATTAAATTAACGATATTGAAAGTTGTAAAATATTTATAAGGTACAGGATTTAAAAAAAATAATATTATTAGCAAATAATAAATAGCTAAAATTAGAAAATTGAAGTTAAAATACTTACTACATACTACTACTCAAACATATGATATAAAATCGAGTAACGTCCTAAAGTTACCTTGAATCGAAAACGTCAAAGTACTAGCCGCTTCAATCCGTCCACCCAAGCTCTTACAGTCTGGGGACTACGAGCCAGCTTCGAGGCTCTCACGGAGATCCGAACACGTAGACACGGAAACAAAGGAGTCGGAATTAGTGAAAATTGGAAAAACTAGAGTTGACAAAGAAAACGCACTAGAAATCACGAACATGCCAAGAAGAACAACGGTATAGGTCGATAGAATCGAGTAATGACATCGACCTTAATAGAAATTAGATTATGAAGACCGAAGAAGGATGACAAGAAGAAGAAGGAGAAGAAGACAGCGAAACAAAGAACGAAACATGATACAAACGAGTAGCACAGTATAGGCACCACAATAGCATCAGAAGAGAAGACCAACGAAATCCCGAAACTTAAGCAAACGATAAGAAAATTGACGGAAAAAGTAATGGCGGGTAGATTACAAGAAAATTAGAACAATAGCAGCACTAGCGGACTCTCGAGCAAGCACGACAGCAGACACCATTTGAACAATAGCGAACAAATAACAATATCAGCGGAGTAGAGTAGCGGAAGACCGAACAGAAAAATAAGAAATGACTCCATAGAATAGAGGTCGTTATTCGACCCACACAGCAGTAACCACGATAGCAACAGATATCATCGACATCAGGACAGAAAAAGAACGGAAAACGACATGAATTGATAACTCAGTGAGTGGGAATGAAGAGCAGCAGCAGTACGAATAACATAACAGCAGACAACGGAAAGCACCGGCAACAGCAACAACAACCACAGACGACAGTAGCAATCAACAGCACACGGAAAAGAAGAAGAAGAAGAAGAAGAAGAAGAAGAAGAAGGAGGAAAACAAACAGCAGTAGCAGTGCAAAACAGAGGACAACAACCATAGCATCAGAACAACAACAACAACCGCCATAAACAACACTAAACAGATGACAAGGGAGACGAAACAACAGCAGCAATAAAGAAGAAAAGAAGAACAATAGACTGGACACGAACCACCGAAAACGGAGAAGAAGAAAATGAAACGAGATGGAGGAATGAACAGACTTACACAGCAGCAGCAGGTCGAAGGTGACGGTACAAAACCGAAACTGCAGCAACAGTACATGAGCAGGGGTTCGACATCCAAAAGTAGCAGCATAGCAGCAGTGAAACAGAGGGTCGATAGCGATGGAGAAGATCGAATAAAGGTCCTGATTGTGATGGCGTAAAGGAAGGAGGAGATAAGCCGATCAAACAGAGGACAGAAAAACAAACGCACCAGCCAGAATAACATCAGCAGCGAGCATCAAATCGCATCACAAAAAAAAGAGGAAAACAGAGGGGGGGGTCGGTGGATGAAGATAACAGATGAAGGGGAAAGAACGAAGGGGGAGAAGGCTGGTGTAAGGAGCGGCGTAAACAAAGGAATAGGGTAGCCAAGCGGTGGATAACAATAGGCAAAATGGGATGTGTACATTCAATGAGGGAAAACAAAAAGATAGGGGGGTGAATGTCAGACAAGTGGGATATACATAGTATATGGATTAATTAAATGAATCGGGTTAGGAATACGAATTAAACGAATTCCGTAACGATAAGTTGACTGACCCGCGAATCGAATTAAAAAGAGTTTATAACATTAATAAATAATCGAGCCGTCAAATAAAATAAGTAAATAAATCATTCGAGGCGAAAACGAAGCTTATAAAAATAAATAATAAGACGATGAAATAGAAATTCCCATAAATAATAAATCTTCGATAAAGTAAATTAAATTGATTTCTCGAGTAAATATAATAAATGTTTTGACGAAACTTAATATAGATGAACTTCGAGTCGAAAATAGAAATTCGAGCTTAAATATAAATAAATAAAAAATTTAGAATTAAAATCGTTTAGATTTTCGATAAGAATTAAATTAATTGTATAAAATAAATCGAAACAGAATTAAAAATATGTTTTAAATATAAGAAGTGTTTCCGAGTCAAATAGAATTTTAGGAGTTTGAAACGATTTAAACGATAAATTTGTTTTATAATAATTTTAAGAATTGCGAGTTAAATAGTAAAAATAAAAATACGAACATAATTTTAATTTAATTTAATTTATAAAATTAGGGGTGTTACATCGCACATGATTTCAAATGGAAGATTCCAATTGGGTGCTTTGATAATTGAAGCGATGGTGAGAGCGGTCTTTATCCTGCAAAAGTCCTCAAGACACAAGTTATCAAAAACAAAAAGGTGCATCTTTCATAAGCAAAGAAGTTAAAGGCTTGACAATCTTAGAAAAATCTTTAATAAACCCCCTATAAAAGCCAGCGTGACCTAGAAAACTCCTCACCCCTTTGACATTTGTTGAAGGTGGCAAGTTCTCAATCACGGAGACTTTAGCCTTATCAATTTCGACTCCTCTATTAGAAACAATATGACCTAGGACAACACCTTGTTCAACCATAAAGTGACATTTCTCCCAATTCAAAACAAGTCTATACTCCTCACAACGAGCTAACACTTGACCACGATTTACAAGGCAAGAATCAAAAGACGTACCATGGACACTAAAGTCATCCATAAAAAATTCCTTTGATTTTTCAATAAAATCGAAGAAAACTGCCATCATATATCTTTGAAACGTTCCCGACGCATTATACAATCCGAATGACATCCTTCGATAGGCATAGGTTCCATAGGGACATGTGAAAGTGGTCTTCTCTTGGTCGTCGGGGTGGATGGGAATTTGAAGAAATCCTAAAGGACCAT
The DNA here is from genome assembly GCA_958450325.1 of Agrostemma githago. NCBI lineage: Eukaryota > Viridiplantae > Streptophyta > Magnoliopsida > Caryophyllales > Caryophyllaceae > Agrostemma > Agrostemma githago. The sequence continues at coordinate 31,168,860 of OY288249.1, forward strand.
CGAGGAAACAAAAATTAGAATGATGTGTTAATCGTTCAAGCATTTGATCATAAAGGGAAGGGAGAAATGGTCTTTGATGGTGGCCGTGTTCAATTTTCAAAAATCTATACACATGCGCCAACCGGTAATAATCCTAGTGGAAATCAACTCTCCCTTTTCTCCTTTCACAACCGTCATTCCTCCCTTTTTTGGCACAACATGTACGGGGCCAACCCATTTACTTCCGGTTATAGAGTATATAATGTTAGCCTCATACAACTTGAGAGCTTCCTTCATGGCAACCTCTTTCATGGTGGGGTTCAACCGACGTTGACCCTCAACTGAAAGGCGGTGGTCATCATCAAGGATGATCCTATGCATACAAACATTTGGGCTTATGCCTTGGAGGTCGGCAATGCTATACCCGATGGCCTTTTATTTTGTGTTTTCTCAAAACAATCAATTTTTTTTCCAATTGAAGACCATAAAGTGTGGCATTGAAGATAACAAGATAGTAGTTCCTTCAGGGAAGGCATATTTGAGGGAAGAGGGGAGTGACTTAAGTTTAAGATTAAGAGGAGAGGGTACCGTACTCTTACCCACCAGTAGTGGTTACCTCTTCTTCATGCATGATGTCTTCATCAATAGGTGGGGAATCAAGTGGTTCCTCTTCTTTCTTATCATCATCTATCAAGCTATACTCAACGAAACTATCAATAACTTCAATGGAATACATTTGTTCGATCACTGGTTGTTTAAGAGCTTGAGAAAAGGAAAACTCTACCGACTTGTTCCCTATGTTAAATGACAACCTTCCATTCTTTACATCAACTATAGTACAACCGGTAGCCATGAAAGGTCGGCCTAAGATAATGGGGGAAATAGTGTCCTCGGGCATATCCATGACAACAAAGTTGGAGGGGATGAAAAAACTTGCCAACTTGCACGGGTACATCCTCAAGTATCCCAAGTGGGTACTTGACGGACCTATCCGAAAGTTGAATTGACATACTAGTGGGTCTCATCTTCCCCACGCTAAGTCTCTTGGCAATAGAAGAGGGTAACAAAATAACACTAGCCTCTACGTTACACAAAGCTCTGCTAATAACAACATTTCCAACCTGACAAGGGATGGAAAAACTACCGGGGTCATCTAGTTTCTTTGGCATTTGGTTCATAAGAATGACACTACATTGTGCCGTAAGAGAGACACATTCTTTTTCTTCTGTTGTTCTCTTTTTAGTCAAGACTTCTTTCAAAAACTTAGAATAAAGGGGCATTTGAGAAATTACCTCGGTGAAGAGTAAAGCTACCTCCACCTTCTTCAACATATCCACGAAACGACTAAATTGTGCATTCTCCTTATGTGGCTTAGCTTTTTTGGGAAAAGGCAATGGTGGGACAAAAGCGAGAGGCGGTGGAACATTAGATTCTTCTTCTTCTTCTTCTTCCTCGGCTAATCAGTCCGCCTCTTTCCTTCTTGCTTCTTCCGCTTCCATTTGCTTCTTTTTCTTTCTTTTAAGTTCTCTTTGTTCTATCTCCCCATTTTGGAGAATATCAAACTCCGCTTGTATTCCCCGGTTTTGTTTGGGGGAAGTCGGAGATGTTACTTGTGGTTCACTTTGTTGATTTACTTTGGTTGTGGGGATTTTGGTGTTCAAGTTCAATTTCTTATATGGGTCCTCAAGTTCTTTGCCACCTCTCAAAATAACGGCATTTGCTTGGTGTGGAGGGTCTCTTGGGTTTTGGGGTTGCCCGGGCACACCATGGGGTGGATGAATTGGGGTGGCTAAGGCTTTTGTTGCTTCTTTTGATTCCCAAACATTTAGCCTTGCTTTGGTATCTAGATTCTCAGTCCATAAATGACCAATGACTCTTTGCAAATCACTAGTATTATCCCATGGAATTCCTCCTTGACCATATTGAAAATTACTTGATTGGCCATAAGTTTGAGAGGATTGATTAAATGGTTGTTGATTGTAACCTCGATTACCTTGAAAATTGCCTTGAAACCCTTGATCTTATCCATGATTTAAATTGTTACCGTGTTGATTTTGTTGATTATGGTAATTGTTGTAATTGTTGGGAACATGGAAGTTACTTCCTTGTTGATTGAAGTTGCTCCTTTGGTGAGGAGGCAAATATGGGGGCATCTTTGGAGGACCTTGATTAAAGAGCCTTTGTTGGCTTTGGTTAAAGGGCCTCGGTTGACTCCCTTTGGCACGTGGCATCGGATTTTAACATTTTGGTTCCCATAAGAAAAGTTGAGATGAAACCTTGTGCCGGCATTGTAAGTATTAGAAAAGGGATCAAATTGAGGTCTTTGCCCATACACTTGTATAGATTGGCCTTCATTTGGCTCTTCAAAATAAGTTTCTTCATTAGGAATACAAGAGCAGGAATCATGGCCTTAATTGCCACAATTATCACATTGAACTTCCCATGTTAATTCTTGTTTAGAAGGTGATGGTTGCCTTGGTGGATCACTCCCTTGAATTTGGTACATACCTCTAAGAGTTGGTTTGGAATTCATGGCATTCATTCTCTTTGTTAATTCTTCAACCTTTGCTTCAAGTTTCAATTCATTAGAAATCTTAGATGAGTTCACTTCAACTTTCTTTCTAGAATTCCTCGATTGACCCACTCTTGAATCACAACTTTTCATCTTCTCAATAAGACTCTCAGATGCCTCATTGGTAAGGGAAGAGAAATCTCCTCCGGTGGCCGAATTGACGTTTTCCTTAGTTCTCGATGAAAGGGTGTTGTAAAACGTATGGGTTGTTAGCCAATCAGGTATTCCATGGTGAGGGCACTTGCGTAATAAATCTCTAAATTTTTTCCAAGCCTCACTTAGGCTTTCAAATTCATCTTACTTAAAAGTTTGTATTTCCATGCGATATTGATTGGTCTTTGAAGGTGGATAGTATTTCTCCGAGAAGGCATTGGATAATTCAGCCCATGTAGTGAATGTATTATCGGGATGGCCATAAAGCCATCTACGAGCTCCATCTCTCAATGTCTTTGGGAATAATAATCGGTGTAATTTGCATGATGTTAGCCCATTAAGACGGGCCCCGACTAATTTCTCTTTGAATGATGCAATATGCTCTTGGGAATCTTCTTGGGAAAAACCATGAAAGGTATCTTGTTGAACCGCATTTGCTAAAGAAGCTTTCAATTCATAATTCTCAGGAATTTCCCCGAAATCAACCGGTGAAGGTGTTTCTTCATGTGTAAGTTGGGAATGGGATCCTAAGGTCGCCATTGGTTGGATCGGTGATGTTGGTGGTAGATTTGGATTTGGAGAATTTGGAGGGGTTGGATTTTGATTTGGTGGTGGAGTTCTTGGTGATGGTGGGGTTGGTGGTGAATTTTGTGAAGTAGATGATGTGGAAGGATTATTTGGTGTAGAAGATGTATGTGGTAAAATGGGATTAAGGTTATGAGGTGATAATGAAAGATGTGGAATAATAGTGTTGGAGTTATTACCCCGAAATCGCAAAGCTCTAAATGTCCTCTCTGGCTCTGGATCGAACCACAAAGGCGATGATGTTTTCATGGGCATAAACTCAATTAAACGGTAAGTCTCCTAGCACCTATCGGTACTAGGGAAAAGAGGGGAAAATAAAATTAAAGCAAATAACCAAACACAATAACTAAAACTAAATTACTCGTTGTTCCCCGGTAATGGCGCCATTTTGATCGCCGCCCAATCGGATCGGTCATTTAGCGAAGGATGGGGGATCAAAAAATACTTATAAGACTCGTAATAACACAAAAACAACAAGTGTATTCGTGGTAAGTCGAGGTCGGTCCACAGGGAACGGTACGGAATTGAGTAAAAACGATGCATAAGGGATCTAATGGGGGTTTTAAGGGTTGAATCTAGATTAAAATGCAATAAATGACAAGAGATAATCAAATAAGGAATAGGTGTTAGGGGGAAGTCGGGATTCGGAAATTGGGGTCTATGAATCTCGGAATCGGGTCGGTCACAACAGCGGTATAGGGAGAATGCCACTTTTCGGTTTCTTCACCCAACTCACCTAAAAACCCGCTTTCGCGAAGAAGAAGGGTAAGTCTCAAGTTAAGATAATCTCTACCCCGAGTTTCTAGGGGTGTTCACTTCGTGGTCCGGACCGAAAACCGGACCGGACCGTTGCACTTTGGTCCGGACCAGACCGGACCGAACGCTATTTGGTCCGGTCCACGGTCCACATGATAGAGATTATTTGGTCTTCGGTCCGGTCCTGGACCAAACCGATTGGACCGTGGACCGAATAAGGGACCGCATGGACCGAATTTAGAAAAAAAAAAATTATATATAATTACACAAAATCAGCCTCATATCTCTAAAAAAGTATAAAAATCCTAAATTCTAGTCTACATAATATGGAAAACACAATAAAAATCTCACAAAATTTGATTTTTACTATAATTCAACCACGAAATTTTGTCAGCCGCATAGGTTTGTAGTTAGGTTAAAAAATTTCTCCAATTTTTTTCTCTATATATTGATCAATTCATTAATATATTGAGTACTTCAAGAAGAAAAAGGTACCTAACCTTCTTGACTTCTTTCAAACTTTGACTGACTTGTGTAGTTGTGTCGTGTACGGTTGTTTTTGCTAAGTTATTGGAGTTTATTAAATTTTGAGTAGTAATTTAGTTCGGGTTTTTTGGTCCATTACGGTCCATTATGGTCCGGTCCACCTTTTCCAACGGTCCAACCCGGACCGGACCGAAATAATTATGGTCCGGTCCATGGTCCAGTTTTTTTTGCAAATTCGGTCTTCGGTCCACCCAAAATGGTCCGGTCCGGTCCGGTCCCGGACCGACGAACACCCCTACGAGTTTCCCCATATTGGTAGAAATGAGTCAAGGTCGGTCCAGTTGGCCGGACTAAAACAACAATGACATAACAATCTCAAGCAAGATAAAACAACAAGAAAGCAATTGATGGTAGGATTTGCCGCGGGTCCCAACCGATCAAGTAGAGTCCAACTAATCCTAACGGTAGCTAGGGTAAGTCGGGTCGTGTCCACGGAGACGGTTATAGGTGTCTAGACTAGGTCTACCTAGAAACAAGGCTAACCCACACAAACAAACACAAAGAAGACGATAGTTGACAAACTATGATGGTTGAAGAGGTATGAACTAGACTAACAATGAACTAGCTATAACAAGAACTAATGAACAACTAAAGACTAAGGAGACTATTAAACTAGAGAAGATGGCTAAAGAGGTAGATAAATCAAATATTGGGAAGGAGTAGGGTTAGGTCGGGTTCATAAGTGTAGTAGGATGGTTGGGTAATCAAGGGTGTAGGTGTCTCTTGGTCACTAAGGTCGGTTTACGCTCTCGCGCCAAAGCCAAAGTCCGCACTCTCGTGTCTAAGACTAGACCCGAACACTCATGCTAGATGTTACTCAAAACACAAGGATTCAATCACAAATTGATCAAACAATGAGAAGAGGAATGCAAGTATAAGAAGCATTGGCCACTACTACCCACACAAGCAATACAACAAACACATAGTGTGCCCAATAAGTGACTAGCAACAAAGGAATCACCTTTACCCACAATTAAACCCTACTCATCCATAATCCACACTTAATCCCCCTACTAACCCCACAAGAAATCTACTCACTCACAATGAAATCATAACTAAGACTAACATGAGGAATAGACATAATAATCAAAACATCCATAATGAACAAACAAGACAATGAACAATATTGTAAAGATTCAAACTTGATAAATAAACAAAGAACAAGAGAAAAGAGATTATACCAACTACAAGAGGATGAAAAAGATGAGAACTTGAATTAATAAGAAACCCAAAAAAATCTCCAAGGTTGTCAAGCTTGGAAGAGTCTTCAAGAATCTCCTTAATACAAGACTAATTACTAGATTAAACAAAGATTAACTAAGGATTAAAGGAAGATTAAACTAATAAAAGGAACACTAAATCTAGGGTTTGAATATTGTAGAGAGGCCTAAGAGAATCTAGGGTAATGTAAGATGTTTAAACAATACAAGGGGAAAGTATTTATAAGGTTACAAGAGTGAAGGAGAGGAAAGGAAAGTCACGCGGCTACAGCACAGCCGTCCCGCCCGGGACGAAATGGTCCCGCCTGGGACGAGACGGTCCCGCCCGGGACGAGAGCCTTCTCGGCCGAGACGGACTAAAACAGGGGCTGTATGATTTGTGCACTCCTTCCCGACCGGGAAGGCACTTGATCTCGGTCGGGAAGGTTCTGTAGGCCTCCAATAAGAGCTCTAAGGTCCCTCCTTGATTCTCATGGGATTCTCATCGATTCTCGGGGCTCGGGATTGAGTCTAAGTGGCTCGGTAATGGGTCCCAAGGTCTCGGGATCAAATCCAAGGCACCGAGTGATCGTTCCTTCTCTTCGTTGGCTCCAAAAGCGTATGAAACGAGTCGGAATCGTTCCAATTCTCCATCTATGATCTTGGGGACCTAAAACGAACTAGAAGAAGCATAAGTAGCCCAGAAACCGCTCCCAAGGAGCGATTCCACAAGGAAAACGGGACCAAAACACAACAAATTAGGCACTACAAACTACACTTATCAACTCCCCCACACTTAACCTTTACTCGCCCTCGGGTAAGCACAAACTAACTAAAGACTAAAAGAAACTAGACTACTAACCGAATGGGTATTAGCGCACCCTACGCCCTTTCAACTCACGCGAGTACACCTAGAGGAAAAGTGCACTTCGCAAGGCAAGTGAGGTCTTGCGACAAAACCGTGGATGCAATCTGACACAAAAAGACATAAACAAACAAACATGCAAACAAACAAACAAAAGGTTGCACCCAAAAAGAAACAAATACCGCTTCCCTCTAAAAAGCGGTGAAAGAAGAACCGGCTTAGGACTCAAGGCAAGTGACAACGTTCCCAAGCTAATAACACAAATCGAAATGAACTAAACCCTAATAGTATGACAACAAAGCAATAAAAAACGTTGGTAACTTACCTAGATTCCTCCTAACCTTATAAGAACGTACTACTGGACGATCGACGGGATGGAAAAAGGATGAACCACGGTGTTAGTCGACACTTTAGGTAAGTGAGACCCCGCCCCTTTTAGCGATGAGCCAAGAGGATCGTCCCATGCTCAAAATCGCCCAACTAGTCCAAGTAAAAAGGTGGATATGATTGCAAAATGAGGGAAGACCGACCATTACCATTATCATCCTTCCTAGGGACTCGGTCCTTTGGTAGGCTCTTCACAGTAATAATCGGAAAAAGGCTTATTTTGAGGGTGAGAATCTTTTTGTGAGACGGTTTTCTTTTGGAATTTTTCTTTCTTTTGAATTTTTGCTTTGTGTGTTGCTATGTCATTTCTTTTTCATCTTTTGTATTTTCTTTTTGGCTTTTTGTGCCTTTTCTTTTTCTACAATCTTTTCTTTCTTTCATTTTCTTTCATTTTCTTTTCTTTGCCCTTTTGGCTTGATTTGAGTTGTAGGCATTTCTTTTTGCAGCTAAGAAAGAGAGATTTCAACAAATTGCAAATTTATTTTGTGGAAAATGTGTAGATGGTAGAGGAAATGGGTAAGCCGGGACGGGCCCTTCCCTTCAAACCCACAAAAAGGGGAGAAACTTGGACTAATCAAACAATTTCAAACAAGGTCACCTAAGGGACGGGACTCGGCAACCAAGGCCTTTTCACACCGTGGGTGGTCATAATGGTCAAAATGCGAATCCCGTAGTAAATCCCTAGTAAGCTAGGTGGACTCAAGGTAAGAAACCAACGAAATCATTGATTTAGGGTCATTCTACTAGACTAAAGTCCAAGACTCGACTCATACTACTAGAAGGGGAAAGTAAACACTTGCACACTAGCCTCAAAACCGGGTTTTCGAAAATCTTTTTACACACTAGACACAACTACACACCACAAACCAAAGACATGACAAAAACGAAAGAAAAAGAGGCAAAGGCAACAAAACAAGACAAAACAAAACAAACACGTAAAGAGAACAAACACCACCCCGAATTTCCAAATAAGCAACCAATCAACCACAAATCTTCACAAAGCTCCACCCGAGCACACATCAACACAAATCTCCTCCACACTCCACAAGAGATAAAGAGGAAAAAGGGATAGAAAGGCGTTACCGGATATCTCGAAAGCCTTCCAAAGTCAACGGTGATTAGGCGACCTACAAGGAAAAAGGGAGGCAAACACACACAACACAACAAAAGTACGACACAACGACACAAAAAGAGAAAGACACAAAAGAAAATCTTTTTGATTTTTGTGAAAAAATTTCAAATTTTAAAGGTTTTTACGATATTTCGAAAAACTACGAAAATAAAACTAACTACGATAGAATATCGCTCCCCCACACTTAAACCGAGCAATGTCCTCATGCTCGACCGTAGTGTACAGAGACAAAAAAGAAAAGAAAAGAAATTACGAAAATAAAGCTAAGAAACGAAAATGAAGCGAAGAAAATGGTAGAATATGTCCGGCCGGGGTGTAGTCAAGTCACCATGGGCCGAGACAAGAAAAGATATGGATGGGGGAAGAAATAAAAAAAAGGAATAAAAGGAAATGGGAGGGGAGGACTAGGTGTAATCAAGTCACCTAGCCCGGATTCCGCCCAAATCCGACTAAATCCTACAAAAAGGGCGAAAATCTTGTAAATTTGGATTTTGAAATGTCTCTTGATGTAGTCACGTCATCGAGAGTCGGGAGCAACAAATACCAAGGCCCCGAGGGCCACCATGACACAAAAGTGTATAAGCGGAAGAGAACAAACAAAGGAAGACAAGCTATAAAAGACGGAAAAGAAAGGATAGTTGGCGTACCGATCGGTTAGCAACTCACTCACTCCATCGTCTCAAAGTTCGATAACGGCACATAGCTAGTCTTTGTCGTCGTTATTTCTCTTCATTCTTGATTAGGCCGCATGGTTGAAGTACAAAGGTATAAGGAGGTGGGATTTGATGTGAAAGTCGGTGTAAAGTGAAGAGAAAATGAGGTGAATGTGTGTATATGAAGTGCAGGGGTCATATGATAAGGGCAAGGATAGGTAGGGAGGTTGGGAGGGGGTATAAAGTGGTAGGGTGGTCTCACATGACAAAGAAGAGGCAAAAGGAGGAGCAGGGGACCATCCCGGTCGGGATGGATGGTCCCGGTCGGGATGACACGCCCGTCCCGGTCGGGAAGCTCCCCTCCCGGTCAGGATGACACTCCAGAAGACGCAACTTTTGGCACCCTCATCCCGATCGGGATGACTCCTTCCCGGTCGGGATGGGTCATCCTTCCCGGTCGGGATGCACTCTTCTCGGCCGGGAAAAGTCTTCTAACCCTCAATAACTCCAAAAGCTTGTCCTAAGCTTCAAAAACCGACTTCCTTTCGCACAATCCAAGCTCTAACAATAACCCCTCCTCTCTAGGATTCATCTTCACTTCACACCTATCAAATGGGCTCAAAACATTCATCAAAATCTCTCCCTCACATCACTCATCAAAATACCAAATCACAAGAATTTCACAAAACCTAAAAGTATTACAAGGAAGAGATATATACAATAAGACGGTTCTTTTGGAACTCCGTCAAACCAAGGGTGGTGCATTCTTCAATCATTTTTTTCAACAACCTTGTAACCAATTCCATCGCCATCAAGGGCACGAGGAAACAAATCAAAGGCTCTCGAGAAATCTTCGATCAAGCTAGTGGAATACCAACCTCCACTCCAAGGATCATCACATCCTAACCTCGACGTTCCCGGGGCATCTCGATCTACTAAGTTCAAGGGCTTGAACTTGTACTTGCGATCCTTCGGTATATACCCAAACGTCCATCTATCTTCATGTGGCCCCAAGGGAGGCTCATCTTTCTTCTTGCTTCTCAACTCGTCTTCAAAATCATGATACGGGCATTCATCCGCCTAAAACTCGGAATCATCATCCTTAAACTCTTAGAAGTCGTTCTTCAAGCTTTTACTCGACCCATCCCTTAGACCGATGTCTTTCACGGCGTGGATCATTTTACAAGACTCATCATTAGTAGGCGAGGTGTTGTCTTGGAGGTCAAACATGAGCTTTTCTTCGCCTAACTCAAATTTGATCCTACCGTTCTTCACATCAATCGTAGCACCGGCGGTATGTAGAAATGGGCGCCCAAGGATAATGGGAGTGATAGCATCTTCCGGCATGTCAAGTACAAGGAAGTCGACCGGAATGAAGAACTTGCCGATTCTTATTGGCACATCTTCCAACATCCCCAAAGGTCGGTTGAGGGAACTATCGGCCATTTCGAGTGTAATGGAAGTACTCTTGAGCTCCTTCATCCCAAGTCGCTCACAAATAGAATAGGGAATGATGCTTACACTCGCACCCAAATCACATAGTGCTCTCTGAATCTTGAAGTTGCCTATGGTGCACGGGATCGAGAAACTACCCGGATCCTTCAACTTGGGAAGCGTAGAACCTTGAATAAGCTCGCTCACCACTCCTGTGAACGCTATGGTCTCTTCCTTGTCGACGGATCTCTTCCTAGCCAATATTTCTTTCATGAATCTTCCATATGCCGGGATTTGGGTAAGTAGATCGGTAAAAGGGACACTTACATCCAATTTCTTCACAATGTTAAGGAACTTGTCATATTGAACATCCACCTTAGTATTCAATTGCCTTGTTGGGAAAGGCAACTTGATATGCACCTTGTCTTGCTCATTAAGGTTGGACTTTTCAAATGACATTTTCCCTTTTCCCTTGTCTTTTCCTTGAAGAGGGGGAAGCTTGTCTTCATGGGGTTTCTCAATCTCCCACAAAACTTGCTCCTCCATTGGATTTCCCAAGCTTGAATTGTCTTGAAGTGGAAGTACAACCTCTTTCATTGGTTCTTGCTCATTAGGGGGTAAGGGGGAGTTATAAGACGAACCACTCCTCAAGGTAATAGCATTCACATGCTCAAATTTCGCCGTTTCACCTTGAGGAGGTAGTTGTCCCTTTTGCCTTGAAGAGCTACCCGAAGCAAGTTGAGCTATTTGGGTTTCGAGCATCTTCATATGAGCATCTCTTGCCAAGTTATCCCTTTGAAGTTGAGCAATAATTTCTTGTTGGGTTCTTTGTGTCTCCAATTGACTCCTTTGCATGTCCAACATTGACTTTTGCATGTTGAAATCCCGAGGGGGAGATTGTTGGTTATGAGCAGTGTTTGTGATGGCTAGAGGAATGCCATAATCATGAATAGGAGACCGACTCCTTTGCTTGCTTTCATGTTGGGTACCTTGAGATCCTTGTTGTTGTTGATGGTTCCCTTGGAACCCATGAGAGTTACCTTGATTAAGGCCTTGATTGTTACCTTGGTTGTAGTTATGGTGTCCTTGGGAGTGTTGGTTCCCTTGGAAACCACCTTGATTGAACTTCCTGTGTTGGAACCCTTGATTGTTGTTGAAGGTACCTTGGTTATGTTGCTTGAAATTGTTGAATGGCCTTGGGTTGCCTATATAACCTTGGTAGCTTTGATTTTGGTCCCTTAAGGGAGGTGGCACATATGGACGGTGTTGTAGAGATTGTTGTTGGGGAACTTGTTGGGAAGCTTGAAACATATGTGGCTAGGGAGCACCTTGCTTGAACGCTTGAAAGGCGTTCACTTGTTCAATACTACCACGACAATGTAAAGGCTCATGTCCCACTATCCCGCAAGTATCGCATATCCCATAATAAGATGTAGGAGATACAACTCCCAAAGCATTAACTTGTTGAATGGAATGTTGGTGGGAGGCACTTGCACTTTGACCTTGATCAAAATGGCTTTGGAGCTTCTTGTCAATAGATTCCATGTGGGTTTTTAGTTGAGCTCCAAGATCAATGCTTAGTTGTGTAATGTCATCTATCTCATGCCTTCCTCCTCGATTCGCCTTCCTAGGCTTTGAGTATTGAGAGTTGTGTACCGCCATCTCTTTATTCTTGACCAAGTTTGGTCATCATCCACCTCGGTAAACCTTCCATTCGATCCCATATTGAGTATGGCCCTTGAGTCTTCATATAATCCGTTCCAAAATTGTTGAACAAGGAACCATTGTGATAGACCATGGTGAGGACAAGAGCGGATCAAGGCTTTGAATCTTTCCCACGCTTCGTAGAGGCTTTCTTCATCACGTTGTTGGAATCCCGTGATAGAGGCTCTCAATAAATTTGTCTTCTCCGGGGGATAGAATTGTTGGTAAAAAGCCAATGCTAGCTTCTTCCAAGTATCAATACCAAGAGTCGCCTTGTCTAACCCTTTGAACCATTGCTTTGCTTTACCGATCAAAGAGAAAGGAAATAGTACCCACCGGATTTGGCCTTGGGTTATTTCCGTTTGTGAGATAGCATCGCAATAATCCGAAAAGGTTTCCATGTGTTGATGAGGATCTTCGGTTGGTAACCCGCTAAATTGACTTCTTTCGACCAATTGGATGAATTTTGTTTTTGCCACAAAGTTGCCGGTATATGCCTCCGGTAAAGCGGTTGGACCGGGCAACACGTCTTCCGTAAAGGTTGAATGAGAAGAGAACTTAGGCATTATTGGATATGCGGGAGAGGACGGTGTAGATGGTGTTGATGTAGATGTTGATGGAGAACTAGGTTGAGAAGTCCCAAAAGGATTTATGAAGATCCCTTCGGTATTGCCTTGAGGTTGCTCGATAAAGTCGGATCCTTGGGCTTGTTCTTCAGTGGTATTGCTAGCACTTGGTTGAGAGATTCTAACCCGGCCAATCGTCCGTTGGCAAAAGGCTCTAAAGAGTCTTTCCGGCTCTGGATTGAAGAGAAAGAAATCGCCTCCCCTCCTAGGCATACACTACACACTAGAGCAAACGTGAGAACACCTAGTGCTTTATGGGCACTAGGCAAAGACAATAAACGAACACTACCCAAGACAAAGAGAAAAAGAAGTTAAAGAAACTAAGAAAAAAAACCTACAAAATATGCACAAGAGATAGAAGAAGAGCACAAGAAGGGTAACTAAGTCAAGCTAATAAGCAAACTAAATCTAAACATGCACCGTCCCCGGCAACGGCGCCAAATTGATGGTAGGATTTGCCGCGGGTCCCAACCGATCAAGTAGAGTCCAACTAATCCTAACGGTAGCTAGGGTAAGTCGGGTCGTGTCCACGGAGACGGTTATAGGTGTCTAGACTAGGTCTACCTAGAAACAAGGCTAAGTCACACAAACAAACACAAAGAAGACGATAATTGACAAACTATGATGGTTGAAGAGGTATGAACTAAACTAACAATGAACTATCTATAACAAGAACTAATGAACAAGTAAAGACTAAAGAGACTATTAAACTAGAGAAGATGGCTAAAGAGGTAGAGAAATCAAATATTGGGAAGGAGTAGGGTTAGGACGGGTTCATAAGTGTAGTAGGATGGTTGGGTAATCAAGGGTGTAGGTGTCTCTTGGTCACTAAGGTCGGTTTGCGCTCTCGCGCCAAAGCCAAAGTCCGCACTCTCGTGTCTAAGACTAGACCCGAACACTCATGCTAGATGCTACTCAAAACACAAGGATTCAATCACAAATTGATCAAACAATGAGAAGAGGAATGCAAGTATAAGAAGCATTGGCCACTACTACCCACACAAGCAATACAACAAATACATAGTGTGCCCAATAAGTGACTAGCAAGAAAGGAATCACCTTTACCCACAATTAAACCCTACTCATCCATAATCCACACTTAATCCCCCTACTAACCCCACAAGAAATCTACTCACTCATAATGAAATTAAAACTAAGACTAACAAGAGGAATAGACATAATAATCAAAACATCCATAATGAACAAACAAGACAATGAACAATATGTAAAGATTCAAACTTGATAAATAAACAAAGAACAAGAGAAAAGAGATTATACCAACTACAATAAGATGAAAAAGATGAGAACTTGAATTAATAAGAAACCCAAACAAATCTCCACGGTTGTCAAGCTTGGAAGAGTCTTCAAGAATCTCCTTAATACAAGACTAATTACTAGATTAAACAAGGATTAACTAAAGATTAAAGGAAGATTAAACTAATAAGAGGAACACTAAATCTAGGGTTTGAATGTTGTGGAGAGGCCTAAGAGAGTCTAGGGTAATGTAAGATGTTTAAACAATACAAGGGGGAAGTATTTATAAGGTTACAAGAGTGAAGGAGAGGAAAGGAAAGTCACGCGGCTACAGCACACCCGTCCCGCCCGGGACGAGAGCCTTCTCGGCCGAGATGGACCAAAACAGGGGCTGTATGATTTGTGCACTCCTTCCCGACCGAGAAGGCACTTGATCTCGGTCGGGAAGGTTCTGTAGGCCTCCAATAAGAGCTCTAAGGTCCCTCCTTGCTTCTCATGGGCTTCTCATCGATTCTCGGGGCTCGGGATTGAGTCTAAGTGGCTCGGGAATGGGTCCCAAGGTCTCGGGATCAAATCCACGGCACCGAGTGATCGTTCCTTCTCTTCGTTGGCTCCAAAAGCGTATGAAACGAGTCGGAATCGTTCCAATTCTCCATGTATGATCTTGGGGACCAAAAACGAACTAGAAGAAGCATAAGTAGCCCATAAACCGCTCCCAAGGAGCGATTCCACAAGGAAAACGGGACCAAAACACAACAAATTAGGCACTACAAACTACACTTATCAGCAATCAAACCAAAACTTCTCAATTCAAATAACCCAAGATCCTCCTCCCTGAACTCCCCAACAAGAAATCAACTCACAATTCATAATGGAGACTAATAGAACAATAACCAAGGAGAAAACAACAAGAACATGCATAATGATTAAATCTAGAGAAAATAATAACAATACAATAAAGAAAATTGCGATCAATAAATAATCTATAAAACGATCTAAGAACAACACAAATGAAATCAACAAATAATAAGACAATGAAGGAAATTGCAATCGATAAAATAGACTACAAGACGATCTAACAACAACATAAGTGAAATCAATAAAAATGGCGCGATAATGAAAATACGATATTAAATCTAGTCTAGAAATCAGGGAGAGGAAGAGAAATATACCGACTATGAAGAACAAACAACAATAAAGAAGAAGATTGAATAAAGAAATAAGATGAAGCTTGATGAAGATGACAAGGGTTTTGTCACTAATCCTTTGATAATCTCCAAGAATCTTCAATAAAAACTTGAATTCTTATAAAGCTTGAATGTAAATCTGGGGAATGATGAAGAAATTGATGAAAACTATGGAGAACTCTATCTTTCTATCTAAGCTAACGGAAATGATCTAAAAATGCTAATAGAGCGTTCTAGTGATAATGGATGGTCTAATGAATGATAATGTGCAACTAACTAGTGTATCAATATATATAGTAAGCCTTAATGAATCCTTAAACTCAAGCCCAAATCCAACTTTTTGCTCCATTAGTGAGACTTTTGTCCTTTGAGTCTTCATATGGTGAAACTTCACCCTGCGAAATTAACCCATCACGAGCCAATACCGCCGGGTGAAACTTCATCCGGTGGTTTCATCCGGTGAACTTCTTCCGGATTTGCATTTTTGGGGCCTCTTTACCATCGGGCGAAACTTCACCCGATGGGTGAAAGTTTCGCCCGGTGGAAAATATTTTCTGAAGATCTTCGGGGAAGTGAAATTATCGTCGGGCGAAACTTCGCCCGGTGGTGTCTCATCGGGTGAAACTTCACCCGATGGTTTCCTGACGTCTTTTCTTGTCTTATTCTTCGTCCTATGATTGCATCGCTTTGAACTTTAAGTTTTGTGCTTTGCTTTTCGGACGGTATTCCCCTCTATTGTGCTCGTGGAAGCTCGATCATGCTTTCAGTGTCAAATCCTATCAAAATAGATAGAAAAACTACCAAAAACACGTAAAACGCACTAGAGGGACGCTAATGCGAGAAAGACTCAAAATGGGGCGATAATCGCACTCTAGTCTAGCAAAACAGGTGAAAAACGAGTCTAAATGGGAGGAAAAATGGTCTAAATTCAGCACACATCAGTATCTTTCCGTTCTCCCAACAACAACAACAACAACACATTCTTCCAAGTTCTCCAAAGTTCCTAAGTCGACGAGAGCAAAGAAGGAAACAAAAATTGTTTCTTTCGATTTCTCTCGAGTTCATAATTCGTATGAGATTGAAAAAGACTTCGAGCAACAAAGAATTCATATTATTTCTAGTCAAATCTTCTAAAACCGGAGTTCATAACTCAAAGTCTCATCGGAATCATCCCACACCACGATATTCAAGACA
This sequence comes from Agrostemma githago, assembly GCA_958450325.1. Classification (NCBI taxonomy): domain Eukaryota; kingdom Viridiplantae; phylum Streptophyta; class Magnoliopsida; order Caryophyllales; family Caryophyllaceae; genus Agrostemma; species Agrostemma githago. The sequence goes on from OY288249.1 coordinate 31,185,086, forward strand.
ACGAGTCGAATTAATTCGGTTCCTAATCGAAATTAATTCAAGCTTTCCTAACACTCGTCGAATTCATCCATACGAGTCGATCATCATTAGGTTGTCTCTCTATCTAGTAGCTCTCCTTTTTCTTTAAATAAGGGTCGAGCTAAAAGGGTTCACTCCATCCAATTAGCTCAAATATGCATCTTATTGTCGCCCGATGAGGATTCATAATTCGCCCAATCGCCACGTACACCTGCAGGTCACATTCCATGTATGGTGTACAAACCTCGCTCCTGCTTGGTTCCCATCGCAGTGCATGTCCTACCGACCCCCAAGACCAAACCATCCAAGATACATAACGTCTACAACTTCAACCCAAAATTAGTAAAAAAACAAAATCCAAGTAGTCGTTATTAGATCCGTTCTTTATCGTCTACGCATCGTATTTCATTTAATATACAATCTGAGGGTGCAATCCTCGCAACATGATTTACTTATGTTCTCACATCTTTATCGCTTTCTTCGCATGATTTACCGCTTTTATGACCTTAATCGCATGCTAAATCCCATTATCCGAAGCTAAAACGTAAACAACCGACACTAATCAAACACCCAAACAAACCCAGAACCGCGTCTAAACCCCAACACTCAGAGTTAGGGCGCACGACCTCGTGTGCCTGAACCCTGAGACGCCAGGGGTGCTGCACCTGTACTCTGTGTGTGTTTCTGTGTTTAATTAGTTCAATTAATACAAGTAGTGGTCTAATCCTGTATTAGTCCAAACGCTCAACTTGCCGCGTCTCATTATCAAAACGCATAGCGGCGTGCGCCTGATTCCTGAATCGCATGGCTTCTCGCCGATTAATGTTGTACAGACACACTTTAAGAAGAATACTGGGTAAGGTATACCACGAGATTCGTCTAATATCTGTATTATCACGTTAAAACTGTTTTGTTAATACGTATAATAACTAGTATTCTCTACTCTCCCACGTGCACCTTAACATTATTGCTTGCTTGTCACGTGTTATCTCATTTCTCGCATGCAAAGAATGTAAAAACACTTACATCGAAAAACAATATATACTTGTTCCTAAATCATTCCACATAGCCAAGGCATAGGGTTCAAAATAATTGATTGTTATAGTTTTTTTTTACCACTTTAGAGCGAGAAACGTCCGACATTGATTGACTAGTAGAGACCGCTTCGTGTGGGCGGGATTGGGTGTTGATAGTCATACGATGTTGACTTCCTAATACGTACCTTCACTCCTTACTCAGAATCTACGGTTTTCCTTATGTACGAAACCATTGGTAACGAGAGTCATTCAAGACATGGAATGCTTAAGGGTACAAGTCTTTATCTTCAGGTCCCCATGTCACTCAACTTTGAGCTGACTAAGGTTTAAAGTTGACTTGAACGGTGTCAGAGCACCCCATAATTGTTCGGTGGTGACTCGAACATTACATCGCAAGTTTGGGTTCACTAAATGGTCGCCAGACCAAATGATCCGGTCTTTAAACATTTATAACCACATCTCGATCGATTTTAATGGAAACATAGATGCGCCCATACATTTATCTAGTACAACTCACAAATCGTCAACTAAATCAAGGTCCGACACACCACCCTGAACGCGGGAGCAGACCAAATGATCCGGTCCTCTCATCTTAAATCTCTCTCTTTCTGGGTTAAGTTCCTGTTTTTCCTTAGCCTTCTGCATCGAGTGGTCGAGTCAGTCGGCTGCTGTGTTTACCTTGGGAAACTACCGGTACGAGTTGATAACCACCACGGTCGAGCCGCAATAGTTTTCAAGTCACTGGCGGGTACCTCGACACAGAAATATTCATCACGTTTCTGCTCGATTGGTTCACTGCTACTGTTCTGTTGCCTCTCGGTTTTCTGCCCGTTTGTTGCCTCCCGAATTCGGTCCGTTTCTTGCCTCAGATTATGTCCGTTTGTTTCTGTTGCATTGCCGGTTTGTTTGCTGCTCTGAATTTTTGGACAGCAAAGTCCAACTTGTCCACTGCCTTTGATTCAAGTTTATTTGCTGCTCCTTTTGTGCTGCCTGGTTGCCTCGGTTTCGGTCCCCGTTTCCGGTTTAACTTTGTCGCGTCGGTTTGGTTTCTGTCATTTCTTTTCTTCATTGTTACACCTTCGCTACTAACAATTTGAAAACTATTGTCCCTTTCGTAACGATGTCGATTTTGTCAAAAACTATTCCTGACCTGTCAAAATTGGAACCCCTTGATGGTAACAACTACCGACGATGGTCACAAAAAATATTGATGTTTTTTGAACAATTAGAGGTCGATCTTGTCCTGTTTAATGACCCTCATATTCCTATGTCTATTAACAACGCCACCGAGGCTACCCTATCTTTAATTTCTTTCATAAATAAAAATAAGAAGTTAGTCAAGAAATATGAGAAGGATAATAAAACGGTTAGGTGTCATATACTCAATCATATGACTAATACTCTTTTTGACTTATTTATGGTCCATAAGTCAGCTAAATTTATTTGGGAGTCGTTGGAGAAAAAATATGGGGCTGACGATGCTGGAAAAAAGAAATATGTGGTGGGTCAATGGCTAAATTTCCAAATGGTTGACGATAAACCAATTATGGATCAAGTCCATGTCTATGAAAATTTATGTAGTGATGTTGTTAATGAATGGATGAAGTTAGATGAAGTTTTTCTTGCTAATGTTTTGTTGGAAAAGTTTTCCCGTTCTTGGAGCGATTATAGAAATCAGCTCAAACACAAAAAGAAAGATTTGTCACTCCAAGAACTAGTTATCCATATGAGAACTGAAGAGGCCAACCGTTTAAAAGATAAACCTCTTAGTCTGTCCCAAAATCCCGTCAAAGCCAATCTCGTTGAAACTGGTGGGTCTTCTAAGGGAGATAAAAATAAGGGAAATAAGGGAAATAAGGGGAATAAGGGGAATACTAAGGGTGGTGAAGGCAAGGATCAGGGGAACAAAAACAAACAAAGTCAAGGAAAATACACCAAGGCCGTTCCAAAAATTCAGAAACCAAATACTAACCTGGTGTGCTTTGTGTGTGGTCAACCAGGTCACAAAGCTTATCAATGCCCCCAGAAAAAAGGTGGTCATGTTGGCCAAGCTAATCTTGCTGAAACAGATGACGACATCATTGCAGCTGTCGTGGTTGAGGCAAATCTGGTGGCAAATGCTAGTGACTGGATTCTGGATACTGGAGCTTCAAGGCATCTCTGTGCTAACAAGGAGCTGTTCGCCGAATTTGAAGCTGTAGATGATGGTGAATGTGTCTACATGGGTAACTCCTCCTCCGCTCTTATCACAGGAAAAGGCAAGGTGTTTCTTAAACTTACCTCAGGGAAGACTCTTGCCCTTAGTAATGTATTGTATGTTCCTTCATTGCGTAGAAACCTAGTGTCTGGTGCCTTACTTAACAAAGTTGGGGTGAAACTTGTTTTTGAGGCTGACAAGGTTGTAATGTCTCGCAATGGAGACTTCGTGGGCAAGGGCTATCTTAGTGGGGGTCTGTTTGTGTTGAACGTTGATATTTCTACCATTAATAATAATTCCTCTTCAGCTTATATTGCTGAGTCTATTGATGTGTGGCATGGTAGACAAGGTCATGTGAATGTTGAGTCTATTAAAAAACTCAAATCAATGTCGCTTATCCCGTCACTATCCTCAGAAGTGTTTACAAAATGTCCTAGTTGTGTAGAGGCTAAATTTGCTAAGAAGCCAAATAAACCTGTTAAGACTAGACATACTGACCTTCTAGATTTAATTCACATCGACCTAGCAGATTTTAAAAGCACTATGAGTAGAGGAGGCAAACATTACTATGTCACTTTTATCGATGATTGTTCTAGGTACACTAAAGTGTATTTACTTACCCATGAAAGTGAAGCTGAGGATAAGTTTGTAAAGTTTAAAAACGAGGTAGAAAATCAACTTGATAAGAAGATTAAACGAGTTAGGTCCGATAGGGGTGGTGAATATGGCTCTAATTATTTAATAGACTTCTGTGAGAAATATGGTCTAATTCATGAGAAAAGTCCACCTTACACACCCCAATCAATTGAAGTAGCTGAACGTAAATACAGAACTTTAAAGAAAATGATGAATTCTATGCTTTTAAGTTCTGGCCTTTCCGATGACATGTGGGGGGAAGCGGGTTTTGTCTGCCTATCATATTCTTAATAGGGTACCTTTATAAGAAACTATACAAGACACCCTACGAGTTGTGGTAGGGTTATGCTCCCAACCTTAGTTTCCTGAGAGTGTGGGGGTGTTTAGCTAAAGTGGGTTTACCTAACTTTAGGAGGCCTACTATAGGACCTAAAACCTATGATTGTGTTTTCATTGGATATGCTCAAAATAGTGCTGCATATAGATTTATGTCTTTAAGTGATCGATCTATTTCTGAAGCTAGAGACGCTGAATTTTTTGAGAATGTTTTCCCATTAAAGAAAGATGTTGCATCTTTGCCTGAGTTGTCTGAATTGCCTGTTAATCCTGCTGATAGTTCCATGCATGCTAGGAGTAGTACCTTTGTTGATCATGATGTTGAACCTAGAAGGAGTAAAAGGCCTAGAATTGAGAAAGATTTCGGCGATGATTTTATTACAACTTTCTTAACTGAAAATGCATGTGATTTTTGCACAAGTGATGAGTTTGTTTCTGCCTTTTTAATGGAAGAAGATCCAAAAACTTATAATGAGGCTATGAGGTCTATTGATGCTAACTTTTGGAAAGATGCCATTAAAAGTGAACTAGACTCTATTGTTTCAAATCAGACATGGGAGTTAACTGATTTACCTAAAGGGTGTAAGCCAATTTCCAATAAATGGTTATTTAAAAAGAAACTTAGACCCGACGGTACGATAGAAAGGTTCAAGGCTAGACTTGTGGTGAGAGGGTTTACAGAAAAGAAAGATATTGATTACTTTGATACTTACTCACCAGTGACCAAAATTTCCACCATTAGAACTCTAATCGCTTTGGCTGCTATTCATAATCTTGTAATACATCAGATGGATGTAAAAACAACTTTTTTGAATGGAGACTTAAAGGAAGAGATCTACATCTCACAACCCGAGGGGTTTGTGGTTAAATGTCAAGAAAGTAAAGTGTGTAAACTAAGAAAATCACTATACGGTCTGAAACAAGCACCTAAACAGTGGTATGAAAAATTTCACAACACCTTGATTAAAGATGGCTACATTACCAATAATTCTGATTCATGTGTGTATTCAAAGATGTTTGGATCAAATTGTGTGATTATTTGCTTGTATGTTGATGACATGCTAATAATTGGTAAGAATTTATTTGTCGTAAATAAAGCCAAACAGTTCTTGTCATCACAGTTTGAGATGAAAGATTTAGGGAAAGCTGACGTTATCCTAGGAGTTAAGCTTATCCAAAACTCAAATGGAATCGCCCTAAGTCAGTCTCATTATGTGGAAAAGGTGTTGAGAAAATTTGACCACTTTGATGTTGAGCCTGCTAGAACTCCCTATGATCCTAGTGTTCACCTGTGTAAAAATTTGGGCGAAAGTGTCTCCCAAGTAGAATATGCTAAAATCATAGGAAGTGTGATGTTTCTCATGAACTGCACTCGGCCTGATATTGCTTATGCTGTGAGTAGGCTAAGTAGATATACTCATAACCCTAATAGTGAACATTGGACTGCTTTGAGTCGTTTGCTACGATATCTGAAAGGTACTTGCGATCTATGTCTACATTACGGTGCGTACCCTGCTGTGTTAGAAGGTTACAGTGATGCTAACTGGATCAACAGTAATCCAGAAGTCAGTTCAACCAGTGGTTATGTGTTTACCATTGGTGGAGGTGCTATCTCGTGGAAGTCTTCAAAGCAGACTTGTATAGCAACCTCCACTATGGAATCTGAATTTATTGCTCTTGAGTTGGCAGGACAAGAGGCGGAGTGGCTGAGAAACTTGCTAGCAGACATGCCGTTGTGGGGGGGGGGGGACAGGTTGCACCAATCTCCTTGCACTGTGATTCACAAGCAGCAATTGGTGTTGCTAAGAATGATGTCAACAATGGCAAGAAAAGACATATTCGAATCAGGTATGGTGTGGTTAAACAATTCCTGAAAAGCAACCTTGCCGATCTTTCAAAAGGATTGCCACGGAGAGTAGTCCGTGAATTGTCGAAGGGAATGGGACTTAGGTTCTTAAGTCAAAGCAATGTATGATTTGACATGAACCAAAGAACTATTCCTATGGCATTTAATCCATAGCCTTTATGGTGGTGCTGGTTGAGAAGCACTTGATGGATTTGTGAATTTGTTTTACAGGATGGACTCCTACGTCCTTAATGGTTCTAGTGAGAAGTGCTATTGAGAAGCACTTGAACCACTTATACGGGTGAGACGGTTTGACCGCCGTCTGTGTTAAACTTTGAAAAATCTTAACTAAAACACTTGTTATACCGAGGTATACGCATGGCCATGAAAAGCGTTGCACATTGAAATCGCGGAACAAACACGAATTGCAGGTATGATATGTGTTATGAGGGTCTCAGCCAAAAATCAGTAAGGAATTCAAATCGAAAGATATTTTCTTATTTGTAAGTAAGTTGTTGCCTCATTTTCACTAATGTGTCAATTCAAGTCGAAAGACATTGATACCTAAGTATCCAAACCTTCCTTAACCCAGAATTTTTCTCTCGTCTTTCCTTCACCTTTGTGGGGGATTGTTGGTTGTAAAGGCTTGAAAAGCCTTCTCGGGCTCGGTTTTACAGATTTGGGCCTTTTGTTTTGTGTGTACTGGATTGTCCAGATTCTGCAGCCTAGAATGTCCCGATTCATCTCCCTCTTCTCAGTCAAATATGACTGTTATGCATATCCATTCTCATTCATTGTTTTATTCTGCCATTGATGATTGAAATTAAGAGGGCTCTTAATTTCTTTTTTGGCTCCTCTTCATCCTGTTTGCTGTATAAATAGGGTTGTTGTTCCTTTCATTTGAGAGGCACAAGACACACAAATCTACCTCTCCTCTCGTCTTAAATCTCTCTCTTTCTGGGTTAAGTTCGTGTTTTTCCTTAGCCTTCTGCCTCGAGTGGTCGAGTCAGTCGGCTGCTGTGTTTACCTTGGGAAACTACCGGTACGAGTCGATAACCACCACGGTCGAGCCGCAATAGTTTTCAAGTCAATGGCGGGTACCACGACACAGCAATATTCATCACGTTTCTGCTCGATTGGTTCGCTGCTACTGTTCTGCTGCCTCTCGGTTTTCTGCCCGTTTGTTGCCTCCCGAATTCTGTCCGTTTCTTGCCTCAGATTCTGTCCGTTTGTTTCTGTTGCGTTGCCGGTTTGTTTGCTGCTCTGAATTTTTGGACAGCAAAGTCCAACTTGTCCACTGCCTTTGATTCAAGTTTATTTGCTGCTCCTTTTGTGCTGCCTGGTTGCCTCGGTTTCGGTCCCTGTTTCCGGTTTAACTTTGTCGCGTCGGTTTGGTTTCTGTCATTTTTTTCTTCATTGTTACACCTTCGCTACTAACAAGTCCTCCTTCTACCTTTGGCTCAGATCACGGGACGAGTCCGGATTCCGTCTCCTTGCAGTCACCTGGCTGAATAGATACCTACTAGAATCGAGGGGAGGGTCCATAATAGAACCTTACATTAAGAATGACCCTTGGACAGATATCAAAGCACGTCTAGGTTTTGCCAGGGTGCTAGTTGAACTTAAGGTCGATCATAAATTCCCCTCTAGGGTGAGATTCCTGGACAAGAAACAACAGTTAAGGGAAATTAATGTAGAATATGAATGGAGGCCTACGTAATGCAAGAAATATAATAAACTGGGACACAGTAAACAGAATTGCAGAGTGGGCACAACACAGCCTACTCCAACTAAGAAAATTTGGAGGAAAGTGGAGAAGAATGTGCCTCCAACTCTGAAAGATTAGTCAAATGCTATTCCTGTACACTCGGAGATACCTGTGCAACCAGCCACTAGACATGATGTGAGTCTTATTAATATGGATAAACAGATGAGTGGTGGGGGGCAGGGATTAGGTACTCCTAGAGAGACAAGAAACTCTTATGCAGGCTCCCGTACAAGAAGAAATGGGCATAGTATGCCACAAATGGATACTTCTAAACATCCGGTCATCCAATGAAGATGGGTTTTTGGAATGTAAGAAGTATGAATAGAATGAATAAACAACAGTTTGTGAATAATTTCCTGATGCAAAATAAAGTTGATATTTACGGATTGCTAGAGACTAAAATAAAGCAAAAGAATCAGAATAAGGTGAGTGTGACTTTCACCGACTGGAGCATTTCTACTAATTCCCACTGCCACCCTGGTGGTAGGATTTGGATTTTGTGGAACTTCAATACCATAGACATTCAGTTTCTGGAGTATGATGCCCAGTTTGTACATATGATTATTTATCATAGGCAAAAGCAACTTTGCCTGAACCTTACAATTGTTTATGCATTCAATGATGACCAAGATAAGATTCCGCTTTGGGAATCATAGTAGAATTGCAAGAAATAATTCCGGGCCTTGGGCTATAGCCGGCGACTTCAATTGTATACTGACTCCGGAAGAGAGAGTGGGGGGAGCTTTAATCAGGATGCAGCAGATCAATTTTGGCACTGCTGCATCAACCAATACGAGATGATGGATTGTCCCTCCATGGGTGCCTTCTATACATGGAATAATAAGCAACGTCCTGAAGACACAATCTATAGCAGGCTTGAAAGATGGTTTGTGAATGATGATTGGATGCAAAAATTTGAGGAATACACTGCTAACTTCTCACCTGAAGGAGACTTCGATCACACACCATGTCTGGTTCAAAGGTTACTCAAGGAGGAAGGAAAAATAGACCAATCAAATACTTTAATGTGTGAAGTAAAGATGAAGATTTTCATGGGATCGTTAAGGAAGTGTGGCGGAGGCAGATCTCCAGTACTGCCATGTATCAGCTCACCAAGCATTTGAAAGAGTTGAAGCCTATACTGAGAAGACTTAACAAGGAGAAATTAAATTGCACTGAAACTAGTACAGAGCTTATGTACACTAAATTGACAGCGATTCAAGCACTACTGGGGAAAAACTCGTCTGATAAAGATCTGATTCAAAGAGAAACTGAGCACAGGAAGCAGTATCAGCGGCTAAATGATGCACAGACTGAATTCTTGCAGCAGAAAGCCAAATCACAATGGCTGAAAGATGGTGATTCTAGTACTAAATATTTTCATGGTTAATTAAAAACGAGACGGAGGCAGAATCAAGTTCTACAAATTGCTGATATGAAAGGCAATCTGAAACAGTACCCTGAAGTTATACATGACGCATTTCTTGAGTTCTACCGGATGCTTCTTGGCACTAGCAAGTCTAATTTGAATATCAGCAAGAAAGTCATACAGTACGGTAATAAATGTGGGTCTGAACAGATGCAAATCTTAATGAAGCCAGTGACTAACGAGGAGAAAAAAAAGACTATGTTCAGTATCCCAAACGATAAAGCTCCCGGTCCAGACGGTTATTCTAGTAAATTCTTCAAGGATAGTTCGGAGATTGTTGGAGAAGGGGTTTGCAATGCTGTGCATGATTTCTTCAATTCAGGAAAGTTACTAAAGCAAATTAATGCTACACACATCACTCTTATTCCGAAGGTAACTAATCCTGAGAATGTGACCCAGTTTAGACCCATAACTTGCCGCAATGTCATTTAGAAATGCATATCTAAGCTATTGTGTGCTAGGTTTGCTGATGTACTGCCCCACGTGATTTCTCAGACCCAAGGGGGCTTCATTCAAGGGAGACATATCATGGAAAACGTTCTTATTTGTCAGGACTTAGTGAGACTGTATTGAAGGAAGTCGGTGTCCCCCAGATGCATGATTAAGGTGGACCTTCAGAAAGCTTACAATTCCATTGAGTGGAGTTTCCTTCTTTAGATGCTTGAGGCACTAGATTTCCCTCCACATTTTATAACATAGATTAAGGAATGTGTGACTACTCCGACTTACACATTGTGTTTAAATGGGGATAGTTTTTGATTCTTTAAAGGCATGAGAGGACTGAGGCAGGGAGATCCCCTTTCTCCGCTTCCCTTCACGGTGTGTATGGAGTACTTGAAGAGACTTTTAGCCTATACTACCATCACAATGAACTTCAAATTTCACCCATTATGCAAACCCCTCAAACTGAGTTTCCTCATGTTTGCTAATGATCTCCTGTTATTTTCTAAAGGAGATATTAAGTCTATGATGATCCTCCTAAGAACATTTGCTACTTTTTCCAAAGCTTCTGGCTTACTTATGAGTAGAGGAAAAACAAATGTTTATTTCAACGGAGTCTCTGAAGCAGTCAAGCGGGAAATTATACTCATCTCAGGTTGTGTGGAATGGAAGATGCCCTTCGGATACAATGGAGTACCTATTAAACCCTCTAAACTTGGCATCAAGGACTGTCAATTTCTTATTGACAATGTACTTTCTAGAATCAGAGCATTGGACACTAAGAAATTATCGTATGCTGGACGTTTAGTACTGGTTAAAACTGTATCGAAGATGCTCCATTCCTACTGGGCAACTATCTTTATCCTCCCTAAAGCCGTGATCGCCAAGATAGAGTCTGTGTGCAGTAATTTTCTATGGGATAGGGGGGCTGATTACATAAAATCCTCTCCCATTGCATGGAAAAAAGTCTGTACTGAACTGAGGGAAGGAGGGTTGGGGATGAAAGATGATTGTGAGTGGAATAAAGCGGCAGTCGGGAAATCGGTGTGGTGGTGTGGACATGACATAGCTCCACCTCGACGCGGCCACGCGCGGGTTTGGGTAGGCGAATGAATCTACATATGAAAACGGATCGAATGGAAATTTAAATCGAAGTGGAGTCGCCACCGAACTTTGTGAGAGTTCGGGCCTGTTCGAACCACTCTATGTCGTAGTGGGCCGTGTACAAAATACGGCTCATTTCCAATGTCAGAGTTTATTGGGTTCGACTCTCGTGCGCCAACAGTTTCGGGCATCCGGAAACCGAGGTTCTGAGTAAGGGGTGAGGGTACGTGTTGGAAAGCCCACGAAGGACACCCAACCCCGCCCGCACATTAGCGGCCTCTACTAGGATATCGAATGACTTTTGAATACGCGCGCTTGTTAAACGGGAAAATGATATGCAAAGATTATTTTCCCTAAGCATGTGAATGTAATTGAAAGGGTTTCTATGTCGATTTAATGCAATTTGATTCTAACGTCAAAGTTGAATTTTAGCATGTGGGTTCATTTAAGTACGATAAAATAAACAGCCAAAATTGACAAAAGAAACAACAAACGGTTAGCAACGGTATAACGATATTAGCGGTTTGTGCAAATATTGAATTATGTAGAATGATGCAAATGAGTTAATGCATGGTTTTGAAAAAGATGTTTCACGTGATTAATTAGGCACGTGTTGACCTAAGTCACAAGAAACGGTTAACGAGACCCGAATGCTATTGTAGGACTCACGGTTTAACGTGGTAAAGAGGCCACTCGACCGAATCATTGTGGGACTCGACCGAGTGGACCTCTGAAAAAGGTTATGTCCAGGTTTTGGGACCCTACTCGATCGAGTTATTGACCAACTCGACCGAGTACGTTGCCACTCGACCGAGTCACTGTGAGACTCGACCGAGTGGAGGTCGAAAAGACATTCTGTCTCGATTTTGGTGATGTCACTCGATCGAGTGGCATAGGCACTCGGTCGAGTGGCACCTGTACGAACCAGGTTCGCTTGCAATTTTATTATCGATTTCGAAATTGCTTTTGATTTTGATGTCTTCATGAATTGAACATAAATATTATGGAGTTTATACTCGATTCTAAATTTGAATGCTCGTCGTATCCTATATTCGATTATTGAATCGATATGAAATACTAGAGTGAAAATAAAAGAAAATTGCTTTGAGTCGTTTTAATTAGCTATCGCGATATGAATAGATTTTCTCTGCGTTTAATAATGTCGTGATTCTAGCGAATCGTATGACTATTATTTTAGCATCAACGAAAAAATCGCATTAGTTAATTAAATTGACTAGATCGTTAGATTCGACATCCAATTATGGAATTGGCATCGACTCTAACGGATCGACACTTTGCTTGAACTAGAGGACTTGATTCTCTCGGCTTTTCCGACATCGAAATAAATCCCTAGGGATCGTTATGTCGGATCCGCGTCAACGGGTTTCGACCCTTATTAAATAAAATACTTGTTTTGGAAAATCGATGTGAATATGCGATGCAAACGAAAATAAACGAATTATTGTTTAGGTTGACCCGTTTCAATAATCAAGCGATCGGGGTGATGGGATAAGCGACCGGCAACGCTGTGTGCAGTACACTTGTATATTCGGGTTTTCTTATCCCACCATCACTCACGCTCGACACAAATTCACGAGTATTTTAGTGTTTTGATACTAGCGTTATTAATGATATTAGAGATGCGATAATGAAATAAAAAAAAAGACAAAAAAAACGGAAAAAAGGATGAAGAAACCGAGAGGGAGAAAAGAAGGGAAGAAGACGGGTTTTGCACCCTCAACCTACATGTTCCTTATGCTCGGACGGGACTCGTAGTGGCGACTTGCACGGGAGTATCGAGTATGTAGGCTAAGTTGTGGTGGTTTGAGTTTGAATTCCTAAACACTAGGGTTAGGGTTGTATTTGTGCAGGGTTTGATTAGGGTTTTGAATTCTAAAGCTAGGTTGAGGGTTTGCTAGTATTAGGGTAGAATTAGGGTTTTTTGAAGGATGATCAAAGTTGTGAAATTGTGTGTGCATGGGGTTGCTTATATAGGCAAGGCAAGGGCACCCGGTTAGGGTTACTCGACCGAGTAACCAGCTGACTCGGTCGAGTGGCCCAGTGCGTCAGCCGTCGGGCTTGAAATAGGTCCACTCGATCGAGTGGGTGGGGCACTCGATCAAGTGGCCCAGCTGGGTCGCGCGGGTCCATTGTTTTGGACCGTGACCTGGGTTTGTGTTTGACTTGGATTTTTGATGTTCTGAGGGGCTGTTTTGTATGTCTCGGAAACGACTTTGACCATGGTTGACCCAATCGTAAAAAGGTCGGTTTTATTTCCGGTGTCGGTTTTGGCCCAAATTAGTCTTGTTTGACTCGGAACGATCCGCTGGGCCTGATTTTGAGGTCAATTTTGCAAGATTTGTACCCGTAAGTGCTTTAGCCAACAACTAATGGATTTGAGCCCATATTCGAGCGCGTAGAAACACGTTAGCGTCCGATCATCATCGGGTGTTTTTTGGGAAACTACCATAGACACCTGGCAGTCAAAATGCGGGTGTCTACAGAGCCCCCACTCTGACTGAGACTTGGACAAGGCGAAAGTCAGAGTAGCCACCAGGCCAATCGAGAATTGAAACCTGGCGGACTTCCGGCCGGGTCGTTTATAGTCCATTAGACTCGCGTGAAGGGCTCGCCAGCCACAAGCTAGAAGTCATACCTGAGCTGATGACGATAACTCCGTGGGGAATTGGACTTGTCGCATAAGTCCTGGGTGCGCCTGTATGTAGGCCCATCCCGTGAAATGCCGCCGTTGGCTTCTGCTGGGGAGATATAATGGGTTGCACGTCCCTGTTTGAGTCGTACCTGTATAAGTCACATAAAATGCATGCAGCACGTAGGTAGTAAAATGACTCGCGCTGGGTAAAAATGATTTTTTGAAAATTTGAATTTTTGAAAATTTGGAATTTGGAATTTTGTTTGAAATTTTGACTCCTAAAGAAATTAGGAAAGTTCGGGATGAATATCTCCGTGCTAGTATCGAGACTAGGCTTGTGGCTTGATTCCGATTGGGATTGGGAAACCCTTGTGCATGAAAAGATATGGAAAGAAGGCTATAGAGTTAATACTATAAATACTCCTTTAATGCCTTTGATTTCCTCACAATTCCCCTACAATTCACTCCCTTCTTAAAAAGGAAACCTTTTCATCCTTCTCAAGAAACTAGCCATGGGAATTGATAGATTAACTGTGATGCTGCAAGAATGGTCCCGACGCTTCAGGGACACAGATAGGATAGCCCTTAACCAGACGGGCATAACTCAGTTGTACCCGTTCCGTCAGATGGTGGTTGATCGTTATTTCTTGGATGCATGCTTGGATTACTGGGACGACATATATCATGTCTTTGCCTTTCCTCGGGGCGAAGTTTGCCCTTTACCTGAGGAGATTGCAGCTATAGGAGGATGGAACCCGATACTCCGTTCCGCTGTCCCGTACTCGATCTATGACCCGAGGAGGAAGCTTCGAGAATTTCTAGGGCTTTCTCACAACGAGGTATCCCGTATGATGGAGGGTGATAATATTTCTCTGATCGACTTGGCTGAGAAATTTATGAATCCTCCTGATGTTCGGGTCAGACTGGCTTACTGCATGCTCCATGTTTATGCGTTCGAGGGTCACATGGACTTGCTATCCTGCATGGGAAACACCCGTCTTTTGACCGTAGTGGACTTGATGGAGACTGAACACAGCCCGGCTTGGCTGATCACGGGCGAGATTATCCAAGGATTGGACAGCCGCAAGAGGGACTCATCAATTCGTCTTACCGGGAGCACCCTATTGTTGCAAGTATGTCAGATTTTTATTATTTTTCCAACTTCTCGACTTTTCAATTTTTTGATTTTTCGCGGATTGCCTGCTGCAGTGGGCACTCGATCGAGTCACCCTGGCACTCGACCGAGTGCCCTCGTAGAAACCTCCTGATCTGCTCTCAGAGGTACCACTCGATCGAGTCACCCTGGCACTCGATCGAGTCACCCTGGCACTCGATCGAGTGCCCTCGTAAAAGCCCCTTGTTTGTGTTTAGGGGTATCACTCGATCGAGTGTCCCAAGCACTCGACCGAGTGGCCTTAGGAGGACGCCTATTTCGCCTCGAAAACTCATGTTCTTGTTTCTTTTTTCAGATTTGGCTATATGAGAGATTACTAGTGATAGATCCTCCCCTCGACGCGAGCAACTATCGTCATAACCAGGTGATGACGAGGAGGCAGGCCATTGACTTTTCTCGTTAGATTACCCAGAAATATTGGGACGAGGTATTGTCATTCCATGGTGGTCCGTTATTTCGATGGGTAGTTCCGTGGTGGCCCATCTATCTTTGGACCGGCTTGGACCCGAGGGACAGAGCCCGTTATCAGGTGATATTATCCTTCAGGCAAACAGTTCATCTTTATCCGGATCGCATACTAAGGCAGTACGGATGGACCCAACGAATCCCGGAAGTCGAAGCAGTTGTGAGTGACCCTACCCAACTGACTGATGTGATGTGCGATACATGGATGCAAAGATGGTACACCCGGCACACCTGGCCCATCACCAAATCTCGCCACTCGATCTGGGTTTCAGACTCTTACACGAAGTGGACCAAAGCAGGCGATGCTAAAGCCCGAGCTGCTCTGAAGGTTGATGAAGCTTTCGACCTGCTACGAAGGGAGCAAGCTAAGGACAGCAGGGGCTTTTTTCACGAAAGAGACACTCCTGCTACCCTAGTCCGTCTTATGTCAGGACAAAAGAAGAAGACCAAGACTCAAGCTGGAGGATCTAGTGCTAAAGGTGCTTGAGGGAAGGTGAGCTCCCGGACTGACTTGGAAAGGAGACTGGGCCCAAGACTGCCCGTGCAGGACCGACTTGGCCCACGGGATAGGCTACCCGAGTACGTACGGGCTCGCATTGGACAGAAGACTGTGGTAGAAGACCCGTCGTCGAAGAAACGGGCTCGTGCCAAGGAGGTTCCACTTGTGATTCGGGAACACTCGCCACCACCTCGAAGACCTCAGGCTCCACGCGACCCGAAGGACAAGGGGAAGGGGAAAATGCGCGGATATTAGTCTCCATTATTATTATTTGAATATTTTTTTTTTGGGTGTGCTTTTTTTGTGTGTGTGTGTGCCGTTTTTGGCATTTTTTTTTGTAGTTCCCGAGTTTATCGGTTTAATTAAGACGTATTAAAGAATACCGTTCCCGTCTTTTCGTTTTTGCAGTGGTTGTACCCTTTTGAGGGGTTGCCTACATATCCACGATTAGCGGAATTAAACCAAACGTAGTTCAAACTTGATTTGATTGATTTTTGCAATTTTCGAAATACATCAAGATTATTAATTCGAGATGTGCGACAGTAGAATAATTAATTCTAACTTATTGACTTGTCTATAATTTTTGAAAATTTATAAAAAAAAAAAGGACAAATTTTTTTAAATTTTGCAAATGACATTGAGATGGGGGTTTAAGGGTAGTAGCGCTTCAGCTGGTCCAAGTTGGTTGGGTTGACGAATTCGTTCCCGTTCAAGTCTGTCAGCATCACCGCTCCTTCTGATAGGACCTTCTTGACTAAGTATGGCCCAGCTCAGTTGGGTTTGAATTTACCCCTTGGGTCAACCGGTAGTAAGGCACGAACCGATTTTAGGACGAGATCCCCTTCTTTGATGTTTCTGGGCCTAACCCTTTTGTTGAAAGCCCGTTGGATCCTCTTTTGATATATTTGGATATTGTTGAGGGCCCGTGATCGCCGTTCGTCTAGAAGGACTAGCGAATCGTATCGGGCTTGGACCAAATCTGCTTTAGGTACTTGGCTTTCAAGTAAAATCCTGAGGGATGGTACTTCTAGCTCGACCGGCTAGACTGCTTCCATTCCATACGTCAAATAATATGGAGTTGCTCCGGTCGCGGTGCGAATTGACGTTCGGTGCTCCCATAAGGCGAAGGGTATTTTGTCGGGCCAGTCCCGGTAATTCTCAGTCATCTTTTTAAGTATGGTGACAATTGTTTTATTGGCCGCTTCTACCGCTCCGTTTGTTTGAGGTCGGTAAGGCGAAGATGTATGCCTTTGAATTTTATATTTTGCCAGCAATGTGGCAGTTTCAGCTTGAAAGTGGGTCCCGTGATCACTGATGAACTCGTGAGGGATCCCATACCGGCATATGATCTTATTCTGGATAAACTTGGCTACGTGCTTGGCGTTCATGACACGGTATGACTCGGCTTCGACCCATTTGGTGAAGTAGTTGATGGCCACCAAAATGAAGCAATGACCTCCCGTCCCAGAAGGATGCACCTTCCCCCAATTATGTCTATACCCCATGTCGAAAATGGCCACGGTGATGTCATGGTATATAAGAGGGAAGATGGCATATGCTATACATTGGCAAAGATCTGATAGTTATGGCAGTGTTTGACATACAACTGACAGTCTGTTTCCATGGTATTCCAATAATACCCGAGCCTCATGATTTTTCGGGCCAGCATATGGGCGTTCACATGCGGACCGTTTTCACCCTCGTGTACCTCGGCCATTACCTTTTCGGCCTGTATTTTGTCGATGCATAGGAGGAGAGCCCCCTGTGCCGTCTTTTTGTATAATTGCTCGTCGTCCGTGCGAACAAATTGGGTTGCCAATCTCCGCAGGGCTTTCTTGGCCCGGTTTTCGGTTCCCGGGGGATACTTTCTCATTGCCAAGTAAATTAGGACTGACTGATAACAAGGTTCTAGGTCAGCTAGCTCGATGTCCTGGATGGCGTGTACATATGCCGGCTCGGACCATCTTTCGACACAGATCGGCATGTTGGTCAAGTGATCCAGGATGTTCAGTAGAGATGCTAATTTGGAAAGTGCATCTGCGAATTGATTTTCTTCCCGGGGCAGATAAATGTATTCAACCTTTTGGAATTGTTTCTCTAGAACCCTTACCCGTGCTTGGTAAGCCACGAGATTGGCGTTCCGAGTTTTCAGAGAGCCTGATTGATGACCAATGATGAATCGCCGTGGACCCAGAAGTTTGTTACCTCTAAATCAGCGGCGGCTTGCAACCCGTGAATGCATGCTTCGTATTCGGCTGCGTTATTGGTCACGTCAAAGTCCAATTTGATGGATAAGGGAGTGTGTTCCCCTCGTGGTGAGATTAGCAGAATCCCGACTCCGAATCCTCAAAAGTTGGATGCTCCATCAAAATACAAATCCCATGTCTCGGTATCGGTATGGAATATGTCTTCATCAGGAAAGGCCCAAGTATCGGTGTGGCCCTCTTCAGATATCGGGCTATCGGCGAGGAACTCGGCTACTACCCGGCCTTTGATGGCTTTTAATGGTACAAACTTGAGGTCAAACTCAGATAACATTAAAGTACATCTGGACATCCTGCCGTTGAGGATGGGCTTCTCGAACAGGTACTTGATAGGATCCATTTTGGATAATACATGTACCTCGTGACTCAGCATGTAATGTCGGAGCTTTTTAGTGGCCCAAACCAGAGCTAGGCACGTCTTTTCGAGCATTGTGTACTTTCATTCGTATTCGAGGAACTTTTTACCGATGTAGTAAATAGCTCGTTCTTCTGAATCGACTGTCTGGGCCAGCATAGCCCCCATGGCTGTCTAGGTCGTTGTTAGGTATAACGACAAAGGCAAACCGAGTTGAGGCGGCATTAATATCGGCGGAGCAGACAATATCTCCTTGATTTTGTCAAAAGCCGTTTGACATTTATCGTCCCACAATACCCGTTCTCCTATCTTCAGTTTTTTGAAAATGGGCTCGCATACCATGGTTAACTTTGAAATGAACCGGCTGATGTATTGGACTTTCCCGAGAAACCCCCGTATTTCTTTTTCGGTCTTGGGTGGCTGCATCTCGGTGATGGCTTTGATTTTAGCTGGGTCGACCTCGATGCCGCGTTGGCTAACGATATAGCCCAGTAATTTGCCCGATGTTATCCCGAAGCTGCATTTTTGAGGGTTTAGCCTCATGTTGTACTTGCGTAGTCGGGTGAAAATTTTCTTAGGGCCGCAATGTGCTCATTCCGGTCTTTGGACTTAACGATCATATCGTCCCGTACACCTTCACTTCTTTGTGCATCATGTCATGTAATAAAGTAGTGGCGGTTCGCTGATAAGTGGCCCCGTCATTGATAAGCCCAAATGGCATAACAGTGTAACAGTAAGTACCCCAAGGTGTAATGAAGGTGGTCTTTCTCATGTCCTCCTCTGCCATTTTAATCTGATTGTATCCGGCATACCCGTCCATGAATGATAGAAGGGCATGGTCGGCCGTGTTATCCACCAGTATGTCGATGTGTGGTAACGGAAAATCGTCTTTTGGACTGGCCTTGTTAAGGTCTCGGAAATCCACACATACCCGCACCTTGCCGTCCTTCTTGGGTACCGGCACGATGTTTGCAACCCAGTCTGGATATTGAGACACTTGTATAAAACACGCTTTGAATTGCTTGTCTACCTCTTCTTTGACTTTGAGAGACCATTCGGGCTTCATCCTTCGGAGTTTTTGCTTTACCGGTTTGCACCCATTTTTGATGGGTATTCGGTGTTCGGCTATTTCCCGATCTATACCCGGCATGTCCTTGTAGGACCATGCAAAGACGTCCTTGAATTCTTGGACGAGGTCCGTGAATTGTATTTTCTCCTCTAGATCTAAGGATAGGCCCAACTTAAGCATCTGGGGCTCTAAAGTGGTTCCCACGTTGATGGACTCGGTTTCTTCAATTACCGGATCTCGGGACTCCCTTTGTTCGAGCTGCTCGATCAGATGTGGAGGTAGAGGTACCTGTTCATCGGGTTTCAAATGTCATTGCATATAAAATCTTTGAAATTGAGAAAATTTTGGAAATAAGACAAGTCGTAAGCAGAACGGTTTTCGTTATTATTATTAATGGTAAATTTTGTGAAACGCTCGAAAAGAGCGGCCATCTGATCGTTGGTCAGTGGCGGGATAGAGAGAGGTCTTGGGACAGGCCCCAAGACCTCAGTGGATAAGGGAAGAGGGGTTACAGACTCGACTTTAGCACCAGCCCCTCTAGACTCGGACTCAGACTCCAACTCAGACTCAGACTCAGACTTGGTATCCGGCATGTCTCTCTCGCCGGTGGTCAGCTTGTAGGTCCGTCCTTGGCTGTCGGTCCACTTGATGGTCTTCTTCCAGGCCCTTTTTCTCGCATCTGCACCAACTTCGGTGATCAGCTCTGTTGGGTCAAACCGATTGCTGCGGAGGATCAGATTGACCAGATCATCTTTTGGAGCAGGGACGGCTTTGTCTTCTCCAAATAAGAGCCCCAGCACGGGCTCGGAGTTGTTCTCCCCTTTCTTGGACTCGGTTTGGACGAGGGTAAATATATCATCGGGGATGAAATTGCATTCCCGAGCCGTTTTGGTCTCGGGATACGTGATTGTGGGTTGGTAGAGGCCCACTTGAATGGCTCCGAAGACTGGAGTGACGAAGTAATCGGTTAACTTCCGGCTATAAGGGCCTATGTAAGTACCCTTGAGAATTTTGGTGGCCTTGTGGATCCCGGCCCGAACCACGTTTTCTGGGGTTATAGCATACTCCTTTATTTTAGTGTGATATTTGATAATAGTATTCTATTTTTGATTTTTTTACAGGGCGTTTTATCGGCATCTACCATTGTTCAAAAACTTAGTGAGTAATACAATTTCTTTTTTTGGAGGCTAATTATAGAAAGTCTTTCAAAAGTTACTTTATGACAATTAAGCTAAGTAGGGTAATATTGTTAGTTGAACTATTTGTATTTGGAGTGATGCTTGAGGCTTATGATCCATGTAATTTCGGATTAATGCTAAAATTTTTTGTTCTAATGTAATTGAGACATTTGTTGGGTTTATTTGAGCTACTAATGGGGATAACATCATATATTTTTTTTTATTAAAAAAAAGGAAAAGGCAAAGGTTGTGAAAAACAACCGTAGCCTAAAACATATTTTTAGCAGCGGTTTAAAAAAGAACCGTAGCCTAAGCCCCACTTTTCGTGACGGTTAAAAAAGGACCGTAGCCTAAGATCCACTTTTCACAACGGTTAAAAAAAGGGCCGTAGCCTAATACTCACATTTCGTGACGGCTACACAGAAGTCCGTAGCCTAAAACCTGTTTTTCGCAACGGTTAATTCTTTTAACCGATGCGAAATGTATTTTACGCTACGGTCATACAACCGTTGCGAAAAGTATTGGATCTATTGCAACCCCTAGGAATACAACGGTCAACGACCGTTGCGAAATGTGGTTTTTAACCGTTGCGATATGCACTTTTTGTACTAGTGGATCTTCCCAGCCGGAAGATTCGGCCTCGAGGTTGCTCCCGGTAGATAGCCTAGATTCTGTAGCATCGTGTCGATGCTAGTTGTGAAGTAAGGCCTAAAGAGATACTCTTCTTCGATTGTACCCACGAAATCAAATCCTCGTGGGTCGGCCCGGCCCGTAGCGTTGCAGCTTGCCACGGTAATTGGAGTAGCCTCTAGTGTGATGATGCCGTCCCGAAGTGGCATCTTGAATTTTCGGTGGAGAGTGGAGGATACGGCCTTGACTGCGTGGATCCAAGGCCTTCCTAATAGTAAATTAAAGGACGAGGTGACATCAATCACCTGGAACTCCAACTCTTTCTCGATTGGGCCCGTTATTATAGTTAATTTAACGGCCCCAGCCACCGGTTTTGGGCTTCCGTCGAAAGCTTGGATAGTCTGTGCTGTCGGGAGGTAGTCGGCATCGGTGGTGCCGAGAGCTTTAGCGGTCCTTAGAGATAGGACATTCACAGCGGACCCATCGTCAATAAGGGTCATTGGGAGGTACTTCCCTCGGCAAATGACCGTAATGTATAGGGCTAGATTATGATTAGGCCCGAACGCTGGCAGATCAGACTCGAAGAAGGTGATGAGTGGGCCTTCTTCCTTGGACTTGCCTTTGAGATAAGGCATAATAGTGGATACCATTTCAGTGGGGGTAACCTGTGAGTCGACCTTGATTTCATCGAGAGCCTTAGTCAGTGCTTCCCGATGAGCCTGTGAGCTAACTAGTAATTGCCATATGGTTAAGTCAGCTCGAACCCTCTTCATTTGTTGGACCAAAGCGGTGTCGTTGCTTGGTTCTTCAAGGGTAGATTCCGTCCTGGCAGGTTCAGTGGCGGATGCGGGAATAGGACGCCTAGATGCGGCGAGGTGGTGAGAGGCCAAGGCTCTGGATTTAGCCTTTCGGACCTCTTCAAGGGTGATGGGGACAGCTTCCCCTTTGGTTAAGTGTACATCATCCTCGTCATCGAACCATATCCCATTAATTTGTGAGATATAGGGGGAGATGAGGTGAGAACAGTCGATTACCTCTCCCGTGAATATTGCGTGGGCACTGAACGGGTTTTCTTTGTTGCTCGGCTTGTCTCGGGCAATGGGATCTTCCCGCTCTCGATCAGGTCCTGGATTAGATGCTTCAGTTTCCAGCACTTTTTAGTATCATGCCCATTACCACGATGATATTGGCAGTAGGCTTGGGCGTTATAACTTTTGGGCCTCTCCTCCACTGAAAGCTCGGGCATCGGGCCTATTGGTTGGATCAGACCCTTTGAAGATAGCCTTTGTAAGGCATAAGTATAGGTAGTCCCTATATCTGTGAATACCCGATTTGGTGTATTCTTTTTGGATGAGGTGTCAAACAGGTTTACCTCATCAAAGATGCTGCGAGTTGCAGCTGCAGGTGTGGGCTTGCTCGTGGATGAGCTTGCCCCTTGATAACCCTTGGTAGAGGCCATAGTCAGGCTCTCTAACCTTAGTTCGTCCTCGATCCTTGTACCCATTTCAGTTAGGGTAGCAAAATTAGGAATAACAGCATACCGGAGGTGGACCCGGTAGGAAGGAAGGAGGTTCTTGACAAAAGCTTCAACTAGGACCTTCTCACTGGGCTTGTCGACCAGCTTCACACTCTTGGCCCGCCATCTCTGCAAATATTTTGTGAACCCTTCTTTGAGCTCTTGGGCCATCACCTCCAGAGTACGCATTGTAGTCTGGATCTCGGTATTATCGGCGTAATTCCGAGCGAATTCGGTTGCCACATCATCCCAAGTTTTATATTTCTTGGAATCGAGCCTGTAGTACCAGGCCTTGGGATGCTTCTCTAGAGAGGAAGGGAATAGGTGGGTAAACATGGTGGACTTCACTCCTTTTACCGCCATAAAGTCTTTGAAAGCCAGGATGTGGTGGACCGGGTCTTCGGTACCCTCAAACATTGGAATTCCCGTAAGGTTGAGGTTAGCAGGTAGCTCGTCATTCAACGACGATTAGGAACGAGCAATTTCAGTGTGGATCGAGTTGTTCGTTGACAGGTGAACTTGTTCCTCGAGCCTACGGACAGCGCTGACTAATTCAGCTATGGGCCCAGTAGGCTCCGATCCAGGAGGAGGAGTTCCCTTCTCCATTGCGCCCACACGAGTGGCGAGTACCGTTTGATCAGCCTGGATGGCGGTCAATTGGGCTTCGATCTTCTCTAGGGCATCCATCAATGCGTCCATTTTGCGTTGATATCTGGTTTCGGGTGGCCTGTCTGTAAGAACACCGCGTAATCAGAAACTAGCCCGAATCCCGGAATAGAAAGTACATCCCGAACAAGAATAAAAGGGAAATGACTCGAGAAAAGACACCTAGACGTGTGACTTGTGAAAAGTGGACCTCCCTTAGGATTCGGCGGGTGGGCCTAGTCCTGTTCGAAGGAAGGTTCACGTGAGACATCCCCAGACTTTTGACTCGATCGTGTAAACGGGCCCTCTTTTGTAGGGGTTTGTCCTACGTAGGTGGGCCTTGCCTTAGTTTAATAAGGCGGACTGGGATGGGGAAGAAACCCGTGATGTAAGATCTACAGAGTTTCGACGCCAAAGACCTTGACAACTTACGACATGACCCGTCACTGCTTAATACGGGAAGTCCTAAGAAGAGGAAGGTTTTGAAAATGGATTGTTTTTGAAGATCCGAGAAAACTCGGTGGAGGGCCCAATTTTCGAAAAAGCGAAAAGAGTATTGGGCCACGGGTTTTGAAAGTTCGAAAACGTTTTTGAGTTTTGAATTGGGCAGCATACCGTCTAGAAAATAGGCTATTTTGATTAAAATCATAAGTCCTAAATTCGGTACGTGACCCGGGTTTTGAAAAAAATTGAATACCTTGAAAAAAAGATGTAATTTTTGAAAGGAGTTGACGGTTTTTGAAAACGACACGGAAACCAAATAGCACGTAGTCACACAAGCATTATAACGACGCCATGTATGCTCTACACTAAGTCTCGGTCGGTCTAAGAGGTTCTATACCAATGTACATAGTCTAGACGTTGATCGGGACGGACTCTCTAAGTCGAGTTGAGCTTAGAACATGCCGCGAAACCCACTCGAATCGACTATGGACACCTTTTGACATATCCATATTGGAGTACATCAATGGTATAGTGGGACGTCGGTCACCAGTACCGGCCCGAGAAAATATGGGTTATGCATGAACCGTGAAACTAAAACGCGTATTGTACTAGTCAAACGATTTCTATTCGAGTCTCACCCTGAGGATGCCGATGGTAAGTCACGTATCAGTTAATCCCCAGCGGAGTCGCCAAATTGTGGACATGACATAGGTCCACCCCGACGCGGCGAATGAATCTCCATATGAAAACGGATCAAATGGAAATTTAAATCGAAGTGGAGTCGCCACCGAACTTTGTGGGAGTTCGGGCCCGTTCGAACCCACTCTATGTCGTAGTGGGCCGTGTACAAAATACGGCCCATTTCCGATGTCAGAGTTTATTGGGTTCGTCCCTTAGCATTTGATACCGATACCGACATTATCGGATATCGTGTATTGAATGACTCTCGTGCGCCAACGGTTTCGGGCATCCGGAAACCGAGGTTCTGAGTAAGGGGTGAGGGTACGTGTTGGGAAGCCCACGAAGGACACCCAACCCCGCCCGCACATTAGCGACCTCTACTAGGATATCGAATGACTTTTGAATACGCGCGCTAGTTAAACGGGAAAATGATATGCAAAGATTATTTTTCCTAAGCATGTGAATGTAATTGAAAGGGTTTCTATGTCAATTTAATGCAATTTGATTCTAACGTCAAAGTTGAATTTTAGCATGTGGGTTCATTTAAGTACGATAAAATAAACAACCAAAATTGACAAAAGAAACAACAAACGGTTAGCAACGGTATAACGATATTAACGGTTTGTGCAAATATTGAATTATGTAGAATGATGCAAATGAGTTAATGCATGGTTTTGAAAAAGATGTTTCACGTGATTAATTAGGCACGTGTTGACCTAAGTCACAAGAAACGGTTAACGAGACCTGAATGCTATTGTAGGACTCACGGTTTAATGTGGTAAAGAGACCACTCGACCGAATCATTGTGGGACTCGACCGAGTGGACCTCTGAAAATGGTTCTGTCCAGGTTTTGGGACCCTGCTCGATCGAGTTATTGACCAACTCGACCGAGTACGTTGCCACTCGACCGAGTCACTGTGAGACTCGACCGAGTGGAGGTCGAAAAGACATTCTGTCTCGGTTTTGGTGATGTCACTCGATCGAGTGGCATAGGCACTCGGTCGAGTGGCACCTGTACGAACCAGGTTCGCTTGCAATTTTATTATCGATTTCGAAATTGCTTTTGATTTTGATGTCTTCATGAATTGAACATAAATATTATGAAGTTTATACTCGATTCTAAATTTGAATGCTCGTCGTATCCCATATTCGATTATTGAATCGATATGGAATACTAGAGTGAAAATAAAAGGAAATTGCTTTGAGTCGTTTTAATTAGCTATCGCGATATGAATAGATTTTCTCCGCGTTTAATAATGTCGTGATTCTAGCGAATCGTATGACTATTATTTTAGCATCAACGAAAAAATCGCATTAGTTAATTAAATTGACTAGATCGTTAGATTCGACATCCAATTATGGAATTGGCATCGACTCTAACGGATCGACACTTTGCTTGAAATAGAGGACTTGATTCCCTCGGCTTTTCCGACATCGAAATAAATCCCTAGGGATCGTGATGTCGGATCCGCGTCAACGGATTTCGACCCTTATTAAATAAAATACTTGTTTTGGAAAATCGATGTGAATATGCGATGCAAACGAAAATAAAAGAATTATTGTTTAGGTTGACCCGTTTCAATAATCAAGCGATCGGGGTGATGGGATAAGCGACCGGCAACACTGTGTGTAGTACACTTGTATATTCGGGTTTTCTTATCCCACCATCACTCACGCTCGACACAAATTCACGAGTATTTTAGTGTTTTGATACTAGCGTTATTAATGATATTAGAGATGCGATAATGAAATAAAAAAAAGACAAAAAAAAAAAACGGAAAAAAGGATGAAGAAACCGAGAGGGAGAAAAGAAGGGAAGAAGACGGGTTTTGCATCCTCAACCTACATGTTCCTTATGCTCGGACGGGACTCGTAGTGGCGACTTGCACGGGAGTATCGAGTTTGTAGGTTAAGTTGTGGTGGTTTGAGTTTGAATTCCTAAACGCTAGGGTTAGGGTTGTATTTGTGTAGGGTTTGATTAGGGTTTTGAATTTCCTAAAGCTAGGTTGAGGGTTTGCTAGTATTAGGGTAGAATTAGGGTTTTTTGAAGGAAGATAAAAGTTGTGAAATTGTGTGTGCATGGGGTTGCTTATATAGGCAAAGGCAGGGACACCCGGTTAGGGTTACTCGACCGAGTAACCAGCTGACTCGGTCGAGTGGCCCAGTGCGTCAGCCGTCGGGCTTGAAATAGGCCCACTCGATTGAGTGGGTGGGGCACTCGATCGAGTGGCCCAGCTGGGTTGCGCGGGTCCATTCTTTTGGACCGTGACCTGGGTTTGTGTTTGACTTGGACTTTTGATGTTGTGAGGGGCTGTTTTGTATGTCTCGGAAACGACTTTGACCATGGTTGACCCAATCGTAAAATGGTCGGTTTTATTTCCGGTGTCGGTTTTGGCCCAAATTAGTGTTGTTTGACTCGAAACGGTCAGCTGGGCCTGATGTTGAGGTCAGTTTTGCGAGATTTGTACTCCGTAAGTGCTTTAGCCAACAACTAATGGATTTGAGCTCATATCCGAGCGCGTAGAAACACGTTAGCGTCCGATCATCATCGGGTGTTTTTTGGGAAACTACCATAGACATCTGGCAGTCAAAATGCGGGTGTCTACAGGTGGATTTACTCACAACCTTTGAAGTTATGGGTTCAATGGGTCCAACACACTTACTTAAAAGACAAAGACTGGACTAATTACGCTCCTCCTCGAGAAGCTAGTTGGGTGTGGAAGAAAATTTGTAAGACTATGGAGCTATTTAAACAAGCATATATGCAAGGAGAATAGGATGCTAAAACTGACAGCAAATATACCGTTGCCAGGGGATATGCGTGGCTGGTACTTACAGGACCTAAGGTCGAATGGTTCTACCAAACGTGGAATCGTTGGACTTTACCCAAGCATGCTTTCATAGCATAGATGTATCACCATAAGAGTCTTAATACCAAGGACAAACTGATGAATTGGAGGATTGTTGCTGATGATTGTTGTTGTATTTGCGGGCAAGGCGGAGAGACGTTGCATCATCTGTTTTTCTGCTGCAATTATAGCAAACAGATCTTGAAAGAGTTGCAGGATTGGACTGGTATTCAATTGCTGGACTGTGACGCTCTCAATTGGAGGAAGAAAATAAGATACTCTAAATTTCAGCAGGGTGTGATTAATAGTATCCTTAATGCAGCTGTGTACTACATATGGACCCAACGAAATAGTGCCTGGCAAGATGGAAAACTGGCCACGCCAGAATACTGCTGCTACTTGCTCAAAAAGGAGATAAAGACCCGTGTTTTGAATCAGATCATTGGTACTCTTAAGCCTAGAGACCGTATTTGGCTAGAGAAGTTTTGCCGAGTTGATTTTGTTTGTGTAGCTTGATTGCTACTCTCGGATGTAATTGTATTGACGTCTTTTGTGACTTGCTATTAATATACTTACACTTTACCAAAAAAAAAACAAATCATGCCAAAATTTAGGATATAACATACATGTTGTCGTCATAATGCATGTGTGACTACTTGCTGCTTGGTTTTCGTGTCATCTTTCAAAAATGTATTTTAAAAAAATGCTTATTTTCAAAATATCCAATTTTAAAAAAACCCGGAGTGTTGCTGAAATTTAGGTTTAGGTTTTGACTCAAAATAGCCTATTTTCTAGCCGGTATGCCACTACTACAAATGAGCACTTGGGCCACGACTAAATTCGTGGCAAAAGTGCTAAGTTTTCGTGGCTAAAGTACTTTGCCACGAAAAAACCATCCGTGGCGCAAGTGGCCGTGGCAAACAAATAACCACGGTAAAAAAAAGTGTGGCAAGTATTGATTTTATTGCCACGGAGTCTCTCGTGGCTAGAATTAATTTTTTGCCACGGATTATCCCGTGGCTAATTATTTTTGTGGCGAAATATTTATTCCGGTGACAAAATATATAATAAATTAAATAAATTAATAACCGTAAGAATTCTCTACCCCTATAGTAGTCACATCTGGACCGGTTACTAGCTTTATAGCTGAGTCAAGCTGAGTCATTCCACTATTATTTAATTTCATTATACGCATCGAAGAGCCTTCCCAGGAGGTCACCCATCTTAACACTACTCTCACTCAAGCACGCTTAACTGTGGAGTTCTTATGGGCAGCTACCAAAAATGAAATTGAACTTTATTGACCTAATCATTGGTTTGAATTCTTTTAAAGTGATATTTTTTTCAAACTACATTTTCTTTTGAGTAATTAATTTTTTTTCCCTTATGATTTACATATTGTGATTAAAAAATTATTATTCTGGAAAAAAAAAATTCGAAGTTGATTTTCGGACTCATGATTCCATTAATTTATCGATATTTTTATTTTAGTTTCTATTTTCCACGTTCTTTTATTGCTAATTCTTTCGATATGTTTTTTTCTTTCGTTATCGGTCGTTATTTTATATCATCAGTTTTTTTATCCTCATTGAGTTTCCTCTAGCCTACTTCAAGTTTTACCCGAATTTTATTTTTTTATTAAGTATATTTTATTTTAAATTCATTTTTTAAAATATCTTCCAAATAATATTACAGAACAACTACCGAATTAAATAGTTGACGATAAATTAATTTTTGATTTTCACACTATTAGTCCTTAATTATTAGATTTTCTTACTTGTATTTGTTAATTATTTGATTTTGTCACTTATATCTCTCTTTTTTTTGAAAAATTATTTTAACTTGTTATTGAACATAGACACGACGTTCTAATACGTTAATTTTTCTTCCAAACCAAACAACTTGAAAGACAATTAATTACAAAAATAATTATTGTTTTCGCAGTCAAAGTTAATTCCATAAAAAAATATAGACCGATTAGAATTCTTAAATACGAGTTTAATAAAGCGGTTTTTTTCACACCGAAAATATTGTAAGAAAATCAATAATTTGGACAAGAATCATGCTCAGTCACTTTTTTTTAAAGTTTTTTTGTCTTAAAAAGAAGTGTATTACATGTGAAAAAATTAATTAATTAAGCGGTAAAAATGAAAGAGTCTTAAATAACATTAGATGTCTTAATGATGGATGATCAATCACATACTCATTTTACTTGATATGCTATGTACGCCGCATTTTAGCTAGCATATATTACACTATGTAAATGTTAGTTGTCTTTCAAAATATACTTAAGATTATAAAATTTTAATAAAACATCTTGTCAAATTAAGAGAAATCAATTGCTTCACAAATGATGATTAATAAAAAATTAACAAATTAGACAACCAAAGTTTTCTTGTATTTCATTTTACAAAAAATCTATTTTTTTTTCTTAAAACTAAATAAAATAATACGAATTTTTTTTATTAATAAAATATTTTCAAATTTAATATTTTTTTTCTTCATATTATCTTTAACTTTGAATTTTAATGAATTTTTAAGATCAATAATTGACACTCGGCTTAACTTGAAAGTAATTTGATTAAAATTTGGAGAACCATTAGCCACATGCGTTTATTACATCTGTGGCTAAAAAATAATTTTGCCACGGAAGTTAATTATGTCGTGTCTAAATAATATTTGCCACTGAACAAATTCGTGGCTAAATACATTTTTGCCACAGGTGTGGCATCTTTCGTGGCAAGAGTGATTATTGGCCACGACTTTAATAAAATTTGTGGCGCAAGTGAATTTTCGCCACGGGAAAAATTGTTCCCATGGCATATTTTATTTCCCAAGTAGTGAATCAAATTATTCCCGTGGCTAGGTAAAATTTAGCCACAAATAACAAATTTTCGTGGCATAATTCGTGGCGCAAGTGTCAATTTGTTGTAGTGTGCTTCCCATTTTAATACTTCCCATTTCAATACTCAAGTATTCTAAAGTCGGGTCCCGTCGTCATGCTGCCAATTTTAAAATACAGTATTGTCCTCAATTTTCAAAATCCTATCACCTTTCAAATCCATTCCACTTCTAGAGTATGCCCCTAATATCCACGCATGTCTAGTCTTACCTAGTCCGTCCAGAGTTAACATAGTCGAAACTTCGTCGATCCTACATTATGAGTATCTCCCCTATCCCAGTCCGCCTTCTCCGTAGGGCATGACCAACCCGCGTAGGGCGTACCCCTGCAATGGAAAGTATATCTAAACACTCGAACCAAAGTTTGAGGAGTCTCACGTGACCCTCCCTTCGATCGGGTAATGGCCCACTTAAGCCGTTTCGTAAGGGAGTTTTACCTTTCATCGTCAACCGTTAGTCAAGTCTTCTTCGAGTCGATTCCCACCTTCCGTGCTTGGGTCGCTGTGATTTCAAAGGCCACATTCGAGGTTTCTGATTACATGATGTTCTTCCAGACAGACCGCCTTCTACCAGATAAATAAGCATGGAACATGCCATCAATGAGATGAAGGTTATGATGGAAACCATGGTTAGCAAGCAAATTGCGGTTGAGGGTCAACTAGGGACCATAAGGGCTAACTAAGAGGCTATGAATGCCCGACTAACTGTCGTTGAGCAAAGAGGCATCGACTCTAGGGTTACGGACACAAGTCCCATTGCTGAATTGATCAGCATAGTGCATCAATCATAGGAACAACTCGACTCGACTCGAGGTAATAACATTCATACGGAAAATTCACGGGTCTATTCCCCGGTAAGCGACAAACTGCTAGTGAACTTAAACCTCACGGGTTTGCCTATGTTCGAAAGGACTGAGGATCCGCTGCTTTATATACGGGCGTTTAAAGAGTTCATGGCTATAAAAGGGGTTGACTCAAGTATGTTTGTAAACCTATTTGCGGCATCTCTCGAGAAACATCTGAGAGCCTAGTTTTATAGGCTCGATCCCAAGAAATACTCGACATGGGACGACGTATCCACTGAATTTGCTTGAAATTATGAAGATAATACCAAGATCTAGACTACTATGCGTACGCTGGAGGTCATGGCTCAAGAGCCAAAAGAAGGGTCACTACTACAAAACATCAAATAGACAACTCCTAATAGACATCAGATATTCTTAACAACTGATGTATAATATATAGGCAACTGTTTTGTTTGAGAAACAGATGTCTTTATCTGATAATAGACAACTGAGTTTTATAAAAATAGTTGTCTATATATTACACAACTGTTTTAATTAACCTCAGTTGTCTATTCTAATTTTCAGGACCATTAAAATTGGTTGTTACTACCCAACCCATCTCACTTTCTCAAATATGGTTTTTTAAGTAATCTAATAATAAGCGTAATTCAACCCATATTACTTTCTCAACCCATTTACCCGACCCATATGACTTTCTCAACCTATTTCCCGCTCAATAGGGGTTTTCAAAAACCGGGTACCCGAACTGGTTTTTGAAAACCGCTTTTTTTCGAACTGAAACCGACCTAGTTTTTTTTTTTTTCATATTGTGAACCGAAATCGAACCGGTTTTTGTCACCCGGTTTTCAAAAAATATTGTTATCTTTGTTATAAACCGGTTTTTGACCCGGTTTCACTAATTTGTGTATCAATTATTTACTTATTTTTTCGTTTAAAAGTGTAAACCGCTTCAAAACCGGGTACCTGGTTTTTAAAATTGTGAACCGAACCCGACCCGATTTTTCACTAAAAAAACCAGTTCGGGTACCTAAACTTGTTAACTTCAAAAACCCAATTTTTTAAACCGAATTAAAGCAGTCGGGTTTTTTTAAACCGAATTTCGATTCGGTTTCGGTTTTAAAAATGGTTCGATTTATTTTGCTCACCTCTACCGCTCAACCAGATCCCCAAATTTTCTAATCACCAAACTCTTCTAAATTATTCCTCGAACTCCCACTCAACCTATTTCCAGCAGCATCATGAAGCAGCTAACCCTAAATTTTTCCAGATCCCCAAATTTTTCCTTCGCAGCATCATGAAGCTAACCTATCTCACGTTCTCTTCGTCGCTGTTCTTCGCTCTTCGTCGCCCTTCTTCTTTTCCTTCTTCTCTAATTAATTTCAAAGCCTATTCGTCGCTGTTCTTCGCTCTTCGTCGTTGCTTCGCTGTTCCTTCTTCTTCTTCTCTATTTGTCGCTATTCCCGCTCGTCCTTCATCCCTTCTGAGTTTCGTCCTTCCATTGCTTCAAGGTTGGTTCGATTCTTACTGTTCGCGCTCTCCAAGTGAACTGTCTCGTACTCAGTATAACTGATTTTAAACATTGTGATTACTCTTCATGTTTGCGAAGTAGCAGTCTGATGTGATTATGTACTGATGATGTTGCCGTGAGAGCCCTGTGATTTTGAATGCCGTAATACCCAATCTGCTTTCATGTGCAGCAAAGTTATCCTTCAAATTCATTTTTTCTTGATTATAATTTCTCTTAGGTAAATGAATCTGTCGTGACTCTTGTGAGCCGAAGAATGTAACGATTTACGGTGTGATGAACTGTGTCAGACCATCTCATAAGTGACATTCGCAAAGATTGAGGTTGAGATGGAAGCCTCTACTACTACAAAGACTGAGGTTGAGATGGAAGCCATGACTGCTGTCACCATTGCTGGTCTGACGGTCTATGACATGTGCAAGGCTACTTCAAAGAATATTGAAATGACAAATGTGAGGCTCGAGCGTAAAACTGGGGGGAAAAGCGGGGAGTGGTCCCGGAAGGTGTAATGTTCTACAACTAGGTATGGGATACTGACTTGACTCACCTAGATGAGAGCAAGTTTATCGTAGGTTTTTTATAAGCATAAATGATGAAAAATGGTGCAGAATTGTCTTTGTTCTTGACTCCTCTTTGAAAGCTTTAAAAATTTATCTGATCTTTACAAGCTATAAGTTCTATTTGCATTAAGCATGATCCTGTGACTTCAGGTTCAATAAAATTTTAGTTAGACTTCAATATTAACCAAGGTCTTGATAACTTGGAAATCTAGCTAGGTACAGTTGAAAACTTCTTTCCTCGGATCTTCACTAGCTGCAAGCTGTATTTGGATTGAGCCTGCTTGTGTGACTTCTACCCTCAGTTTTTTGTTTTTCGGAACTCCATGAAAGTTTGACTCACATTTTATATTGAATGTGCTAGCTAGATGAGATATCTGAGTATCTATGTTCAGTTTCCCTATATATATTTTGGTATATCTTCTCAAAACTTCTTATTGTTCTTCTATTAATTTTTTTAGTCCCTATTTTTCTTCCAGATCCTAGGTATGGTCGTTTATAGATGCTTTTTCCCTTACTTTATATATTGATTAAGTGTGATTGTTAAAATGAATGCTTGAACACACAAAGTTTGTAATCATATTGTTTTATTTTTGGATTGAAGAGGCAAACTGGTCCTTCTAGTGCCCACAAGTAGACATGAAAAACGGGTTAACCAGTTCGGGTTAGGGCCGAATCGGTTTAGGTAAGGTGATATTCTTGTTTGTAAGAGTCGGTTGGGCCAAGTCAGGGACAATATTGAACTTAAATTGGAAGTCAATATTTTCTCCAATCTCTTAACTTTATCTCTCCACAGACCTTTTTCTTTGTTGAAAGTTATTGCACCTAATCTCCTGAGTAGTTTAAGTTTGCTTTTAAAATCGACTTTTTATGTGAGCATAACTTCATCCAATAGTGTTATATATAGGGTGGATAGTTTTTTCCCGAAGAAAGTTAAATCATGAACCTATTTATTTTACTAATGTAGTCTCTTCTTATATACTCGTATAGAAAAGATCAACTAAGCATCAAGTTTACATCGAGTGGACGCGATCCAAAAAAAAAAGTTAATGGCATGAAACATAGAAATGAAACTGTAAATTACTATATTTATTTATTTTCATGTTTTTACTGCCTTAGTAAGATGCTATGAATGATTAATTATTGATTGTGAAAACAAAAAGTTGTGCTATTGCTGCCTTTATTCATGTTTCTCGATGATTCGGTGAGTAAATGAGGCACTTGAGTATCAAATATTCAAGGAATGGTTCTCTTCTAGAACCGTCTTATATACCATAGGACGAGCCCAAATTAGAAGAAGTAACTCATTATAAAACATTAGGTTTCTGAAAACTATTGTTAGGGCTACTAACATTTGAGCCTCTTTTGTGAGGAGGACGATCCTATATAATAATTAGTGAATATATCAATGATTGCGGGTTTTGTGATTATAATGGCTTAATTCTATTAATATGCTGATCAATCTTCGATCATATGCAGAGGAGATGTGGTTGTCGAGCAATGATGCTGGAAACAGTTGCTGCTGTTCCCGGTATGGTAGGTGGTATGCTGCTACACCTCAAATCTCTTCGCAGATTTGAGCAAAGTGGTGGTTGGATCAAAGCATTGCTGGAAGAAGCTGAAAATGAAAGAATGCATCTAATGACAATGGTCGAACTTGTGAAGCCGAAATGGTACGAAAGACTATTGGTTATTACTGTACAAAGAGTTTTCTTCAATGTCTATTTTGCTCTCTATCTACTTTCTCCAAAGATAGCACACAGAGTTGTCGGCTACCTTCTCACTCTCTCCTCCTTCACACTCCTACTTCACTCCCCCCTTCTCACTCTCTCTCCCCTCAAATTTCCCCAAAATCTCATTCTTCAATCACAATCTCAGTTTCTGTAAGTGTTCTTCCTACTCATCCTTCGATTCTTTGATTATTTTGCCATGATTTTCACGCATTTTGATATGTTTTTACTGTTATGAATAAGCTTGATTTTGATTTTAATCGCTCGAATCTGCGATTTAATGGCGTAGATTCATGTTTGCAAGTGATTTTTTTTTGCTAATTTTCGATTATTTTGCGATGTTGTTTATGCATTTTGATCTGGTTTTAATGCTATGATTATGCTTGATTTTGTGATTTAATTGCTCGAATTTGTGATTTAATGGCGTAGATTCATGTTTATCAAAAAATGTCAGTAACTTTATGATTTTGCAAGTGATTTATTTTGCTAATTCTTCGATTATTTCGCGATGTTGTTTAAGCATTTTGATTTGTTTATATTGCTCAGTTATTGCTTGATTTTGTTTTTAATTACTTGAATTCGTGTTTTAATGGCATAGATTCATGTTTCTCACAAAAATGTCAGTTACATTGGTAGATCTGTTGAAGTTCAGTTTACATATTTTCAAATGTAAGAACTAAGAAGATTACTTCCAAGTTTGTTATCACATTTGACTTTGGTATCCAGTGTAAACTTTGACTATTAATTTCTCCAAACATATAAAGATGTTGGATTAAAAAATTGGTGTGATGTTTTTTTCCTAAACTAAGGCTTTGGAAGTCGTAACTGTTCTGTTGTTGAGAAAATACTGTTAGTGTCACTTGGGTGTAAACGGAGATGACTGTTGCAAAGCGCGAGGGGAAGTTTGAACTCTCGACGATTCCCTCTAAGCGAAGAGATTCATTATGAATAACTAGAAAATGCTACTAATGAAATTCCGGGCCATCCAATATTGTACAATGCAAAATTGCAAATGAGTTTGATTATGCAGCAGCTGTAAGCTGCTCATGTTCTAGGATAATCCTATATTATAATTTGTCAATCTTTGCACTTGTCGTCCGAGCTTGACGTGTCAGGCAGCTGTTATTGTCGGGTCTGACACTATATAAGCTGTCAGTTGAAGTGTGTGAGGCTGTTGTTGCGACGAGTTTTTTGGAATTGTAAAGTGAAATATGGATTAAAGGTGCATAACTAAGGTCAGGTAACATGAAGTTATGAACTGTCTTACGAAACTGTCACTCATTTGTGATTTTTCGCAGTTTCTTATCAGCATTCGGAGGCTACAGATTAGTTCGCTTTGATGCCGTTGCGGCTTGCTGTAGCTATGTCTTCTGAATTCACTACTGTAACTCTGTAAGTTGCTTGTCCAAACTTTCTCTGGGTTTTCACACTTTCTCTTGTTTCAATCATTAGTTTTATGCACATAATTGAAACAAAATAATTAGCTCATTTATATTATTGATTTTGTAGCATTTCAACGATATGATGCCATATTCTCAAGAAGATATTAACGAGGTTCGTGAATTATGGGCGGATTATTTTCTTAATAATTAGTCGTATATGATGCATCGGATCACCTTATGTGGACAAGGTGTTAATTGGATTATGGTTTTTGGTACTTTTAGACATGAATAATGATTTTATGTGTACCTTTTGGATGTTGGATAATGATTTTTTGTATCTTATGGATTTTGTATTTTGGATGTTGGATTTTATAAAAATGTAACTTCTTTTGTTCAATTATTCGCTATTGTATTCTTTTTTTATGGTTTGTTAATATGTACGTATTTCAGAATTATTAAAAATCATTAAATATGAATATGTATATAAATCTATATATACGTATTTTAGAAGGCAGTTGTCTATTATGTATATAGACAACTGTTGTTTTAGAAAAACTGTTGTCTATATATGTAATAGACAACTGTTTTTTACAAAAACAGTTGTTTATTAACCAATAGACAACTGTTCTAAAACAAATGTCTATGCTCAGAGTAATATACGACTCCAAACTACTCAACTGTTGTAAGTAAAAAAAAAACAGTTGACTATTTGATGTTTTATAGTAGTGGGTTCACAAAATACCTCCAACGTTTAAGGGTTGAGAGTGTCAAGTTGGTCGATAAGACAAACGAAAAGACACTGGTAGAAACATTCGTGAAGAATCTCCTACCATCCTACCGAGTTCACCTTAGGTATGCCGTCATCCCTAAATTCACTTCCCTCACTGAAATGGGTATGAGGATCGAAGACGACCTGAGGTAGAAAGTCTTAGTCAAAGCCTCCAGCAAGGGCTATCAAGGAACCTCCACAACTAAGGTTTCGGCCATAGCCCGTGGCATATTTGACGGGTTAATCTACTAGATGCCTCGTGTAGAAAGAACACTCCATCACGGGTGTTCAGCGCCATAGGTACAACCTATGCCTACGCCTTACAAAGGCTCTCCACCAAAAGGCCTATTCCAACCGATAGACCCAACTCCGGACCCTCACTACTACAAATGAGCAGTTGGGCCATGGCTGAATTCGTGGCAAAAGTGCTAAATTTTTGTGGCTAAAGTACTTTGCCCCGGAAAG
Source organism: Agrostemma githago (assembly GCA_958450325.1). Classification (NCBI taxonomy): domain Eukaryota; kingdom Viridiplantae; phylum Streptophyta; class Magnoliopsida; order Caryophyllales; family Caryophyllaceae; genus Agrostemma; species Agrostemma githago. The sequence goes on from OY288249.1 coordinate 31,222,455, forward strand.
TCCATCTGTGGCGCGAGTGGTCATGGCAAAAAAATAGCCACGGAAAAAAAAGCGTGAGAAGTATTGATTTTATTGCCACGGAGTCTCCCATGGCTAGAATTAATTTTTTTACCACGGATTATCCCGTGGCTAATTATCTTTGTGGCGAAACATTTATTCTGGTGACAAAATATATAATAAATTAAATTAATTAATCACCGTAAGAATTCTCTACCCCTATAGTAGTTACATCTGTAATGGTTACTAGCTTTATTGCAGAGTCATTCCAATATTATTTTATTTCACCATATGCATCGAAGAGCCTTCGTAGGAGGTCACCCATCTTAACACTACTCTCACTCAAGCATGCTTAACTATGAAGTTCTTATGGCCAGTTATCAGAAATGAAATTGTGATTTATTGACATAATCATTAGTTTGAATTCTTTTAAAGTGATGTCTTTTTCACAAACTACATTTACTTTTATGTAATTAGTTTTATTCCCCAATTGATATGGGGGTCGGTAGCCTGCCACGGATCGCCCATTAATTCAGACCTTGAAGAAAACCTGACCCAAGAAGCAGCCTGCTTATCAGGCCGTCAGGGCAACCCAGCTAAAACCTCCTAGAGGTCACAGTTGGCAAACTCCAAGGGATCCACCTCTCCCGCCTGCTAGGCAGGGCCCTCTGGCCCCTGGCAGGAGCAGGGGGAAGGATCAACCCTTCCGATCAGGCCTAAGGTAAAACGGGTGTGAGTGGACCAGGAGAGCCCACGTGTTATCCCCTCATCCACTCACATCTCCTCTTTCTCTCTCTCCTTTCCCTCTCTCTTGTGGAAAGGTATAAATACTCTCCCATTTGCCACATTGAGGGGGTTGGATTTTCTCTCTCTAGACTCTCACTCTAAAAAACGCCACCTAGCTCCTCACGAACTAGGTTCATTAAGGCATTTCACGGACTGACTTAGGCATCAGAGAGGGTTCCCTCGAGCACCTCTGAGGCCCTATGCGTTCACTGTGCAGAGAGCAGGCCATCTTCGCCGGGAAGGTCCGACCACCGGAGTGTGAGAATGGAGAGACCAAAGGAAGTCAAACAAGTACCATCCGAGCAGTATCATAATCATAAGATCCGAATCCGCTTTGGGTCAATTGTTTCCATACCGGAACAATTTGGCGCCGTCTGTGGGGAGGAATTCGGTTGTGCCCACGAATAACCCACAAAAATCAACCACAATCAAAACAAAATGCCTGAAATCGTAGAGGCCAATTCTGGGGCGGGTCCGACGGTACCACCGGTGATCCCCCTATATGGCATGCCTACACCTGGGGTAACGCCTTCTGCAACAATCCCAGGAGTAGGGTGAGCAAGCCTTCATGAAGCGCCCAATGAAGGGAATACAGTCGCAGCTAGGGAGGTCAGCTATCAGAGGCCTACCCTGAATCTCACTCCTGCCCAGATCGCACAGACCGCCGTCTTTTTCACGGCCATGCTCAACCAGGAATTCATCCCTAAGGACCTGATGGGCAGGATCGCAACGTCCCCCAGGCAGTTTCATCTTGAAGGGGTGGATGAAGCTGGGGGCACGAAGCGAACCACCGTCAGGAACATCCAGAGAAAGGCGAGGAAAACGGCTCAAGGGTATGTGCAGGCCAAGAAGCGCCTCACCGAAAATCAAAAATAGCCTGCCCAGCAGCAACCCTTTTCCATACATACCACTGAGTCTACCTCAGCTGTGGAAAAAAGGGGTTTATCCCAGGAGCTCCGGGATAGGTTGAAGCACAGGGAGCCGGCGACAACTCGCCTGGGGGGAAAAGCAGGGAGATGTCTTCTCTAGGCTGACCCCAGCCGGGTCTCAACGAGCTCCAGGGTTATCCCACAGCCTGCAATCAAGACTCAACCATGGGCAGCCCCTGGAGCCAAAACACCGTCAGGGTGATAACCTAGACCCACCCCAAAAAAACGGTCCAGGCACCACTCCCCTGACGGGGAGGACGAAGCTATGAGCAGGCGACAACCCAGGCACCGCTCCCCCAGCGCCGGAAAACCGACCCCTGAAAGATGGGATGACTACGGTTACCACTCTGGGGGAAGCAGGTCAAGAAGGGTAGGTCGACCCACCAAAACGCCCCTTCACCCTGACGTACAGGAATATCCCATTCCAAAAATCAAGATGCCCTCTATCAAGTTCCATGGAACTACTGACCCGGAAGATCATCTGGTGGCGTACGAAAGCCACATGGGAATGTACGATGTTGATGACGCAGTTTGGTGCAAGGTATTCCCCACTACACTTGTAGGGTTGGCACAAGGGTGGTTCAGGGATCTACCGCAGGGATCTATCAGCTACTTCGAAGAACTAGCCGAGGCTTTCTTGGACCAGTATGCAGGGAACAAGAGGCGCCGGCTAACTCGCTTTGATCTAATGACCCTCAGGCACAAGAAGGGTAAGACTGCCAGGGAATACCCGAAGAGATTCGACCTGTCCTACCAACAGGTCAAAGAAATTGATGACTCAACTGCAGCATATGCACTAACCATCTCACTGCTTCCAGGGGAGATGAAGAACCAAATGATCAGAGGCCAGCCAGAGACCCTGGCCAAAGCCTGAAAAATTGCCGAGGGCTTCATGCTGCAGGAGGAATTCCATAGCCTGCCGAATACCCCCACAGGACCTTCTAGGCCGCAGGAGGGACCGCAGGGTGGACGCAGCTGGGGCGAGGCTAGCAGACAGAAAAATGAAGAGGGAAACATTCCAAGGAAGGAGCGTGTAGCCTATCAGCCCAGGTTTGATAGCTACACAGCTCTAAACAAATCCAGGGCTGAAATCTTCGAGTTGGAAAAGGAGACGGCTAAGTGGAACCGCCCGAGTAAGCCGCGGAGCCCAAAGGGAGACCCCAAAAAAGTTTTGCACCTTCCATGATTGTGTGGGGCACACCACTGAGGAATGTCGACACCTAAAAGATGAGATTGAGAAACTCACCAGGAATTGGTGGTTGAGCAATTATGCTGCAAGAAACAAGGGTCAGAAGGAAGTAGTGGACAAACCAGAGGAATCAGTGCAGAATCGCATGGTAATCCACGTAGTGTCAGGGGATGCGGAAGGCCAGACAAGCAAAAGAGGCCAAAAAAGACAGATCCGCGAACTCAGAAACCAGATATGCTACGCTGAGAGGGCAGGAAGTCCAAGGGGTCTGACCCTGAGCATCGCCCCCCAGGATGCAGGGCGGGTTATCTACCCTCACAGCGACCCTCTGGTATTAACCCTTGTTATCAGTAACCATATAGTAAGGAGGTGCATGGTAGACACTGGCGCCTACACAAACTTACTAAACAAAGACGCCTTCGAGAAATTGAACTTGTAAAAAGGCACCTGAAGCCTGCCCCTGGATCGCTGTACGGGTTCAGCGGAGCAGGCGTTCTTCCAATGGGAATCATTGACCTACCCGTGACATTTGGGGAAGACACTGCAGCAAGAAACATCAGGGCGTCTGTGGACATGACATAGGTCCACCCCGACGCAGCCACGCGCGGGTTTGGGGAGGCGAATGAATCTCCATATGAGATGGTCAAATTGAAATTTAAATCGAAGTAGGACTCGCCACCGAACTTTGTGGGAGTTCGGGCCCGTTCGAACCCACTCTATGTCTTAGTGAGCTATATACAAAATATGGCCCATTTCCGATGTCAGAGTTTATTGGGTTCGTCCCTTAGCATTTGATACCGATACCGACATTATCGGATATCGTGTATTGAATGACTCTCGTTGCCAATGGATTCGGACATCCGGAAACCATGGTTCTAAGTAAGGGGTGAGGGAACGTGCTGAGAAGTTCACTGAGAACACCCAACCCCGCCCGCACTTAGCGGCCTTTACTAACATATCGTTCGTTTTTTATGTACATGCGTTAGTTCGACGGTGGAATGATATGCAAACATTATTTTCCTAAGCATGTGAGAGAAAAATAAATGGGTTGCTAAGTCGTTTAATGCAGCTTAAACTAATAACGTCAAAGTTATTTTAGCATGTGAGATTTGTTTTAGTCTAATAAAACAAAAGAAAAAGACAAATTGCTACAAACACGAGAAAACAAGTTAGTAACGTTTGAAAAATCGAATAAAGATGTAAATACGATTATATGCATGATTTTAGAAAAAGGTTTAAGACACGTGATGGATTAACACGTGTTGACCGAAGTCGAAAAAATATTTATCGAAATATGAAAATATGTCGCGAAAGTCGTTGTTTTATGTAAGGAACAAAAAGAATAAAATACGAGAAAGCGAAGAGAAAAAGGACCCGGCCTTCCAGGCTCTCGCGCGAGTCGCCTGGGAGGCGCGCGACTCGCGCGGGAGTCTGTCCTGCTTTTTTATTTTTCGAAAATCGTCAATTTTTATAAATCGCGTACAAATATGGATTAATTTATACTCGATTTTTATTTTTGATATTCGTCGTATTCGATATTCGATTATGAAATCGATATCAAATAGTTAGAATGATTTTAGAAAAAGTGAAAAAAGTGTTTTGAAAATTGTTTTGAAAAAGAAAAGAAATTGGTCGAAAAGAAGAAAAAAAATGTTAATTCTCTCCGCGTTAAAATCGTCGTATTTTGTTTTAAAAAAAGATGTAACGATTTTTTAGCATCAACGAGATTTAATTTAGTCCTTGTTTAATACGATATTCGATTAGAGAATCGATATCGTATTTTAAGAACGTTTATATATGAAAATAGTTTTTATAGTATCGATATTAGAAAATAAAAAAAGATGCGACGATGACCCATATTAAAAAGAAACGGACCGACACAACGACGCAAAAAATGAAAAGAACGTGAAAAAAGAAGAGAAAGAGAAAGAATCGGGTTTGATTTTACACCCTCAACCTATATGCTTTGTTTTCTCGGAAAAGAGCTCGTCGGGAAGTGTCTTAGGCACTGGAGCGTCGAGACGATGTGGATGAGTTTAGGATGGTGTATTTGGACATGTGAAGTGATGGGTTTTGGCCGGCTTGTGGGTCGAATTCGTCGGGTTGATTTTGACGGTATTTCGATGCTATTTTTGGATGTATGGATATTATGGGATTGGTTATGTAACGAAGGTGTATGATTATGGATTGTAGATGTATTATGAATTGTTGGTAATTGATGTCTTGAATGTGTGACGGGAGGGTCCTATTTATAGGATGACTAACTTGCAGAGGAAGAAAGAGTCACCAGTCGGGTTGAGATAGGATTTCGTCTAAGGATAGGAATAAGTAATTCGAGTGGAACAAAAATTCCGTTGCTTGGTGAGGAAGCAATGTCCCTCGGCTGAAATGGGGCTGCTTGGCCGAGTTATTTGATGCTCGGTCGAATACTTGATTTGGTATTCGGACAGGATTCCTACTTGGGATCGAATTCTATCCTTAAACGGATTTGTTTAATATTTTGCGAGGATGATTTTTTGTAGTATTTGAGTCCAAACCGGACATGTGAGGTGTCACGGATGGTCCGTGTGTCTCGGGAAATATCTTTGACCGGGTTTGACTCGGTCGCTAAAAGACGGTTTTGCCCCTGGTGCCGGATTCGACCCAAATTATTCTTATTTGACTCGAAACGACCTACTGGGCCTGTATTTGTGGTTGGTTTTGTAATATTTGTACTCCGTAATAAGCCTAAACCAAATGTCCATGATTCTGAGCCCAAATCCGAGTCCATTAAAGCATGTTTGCGTCCGATCATCATCGGGTATTTGGCGGGAACTACTATAGACACCTGGCGGTCAAAATGTGGGTGTCTACAGAGCCCCCACTCTGACCGAGGCTTGGACAAGGCGAAAGTCAGAGTAGCTACCAGGCCAATCGAGGATTAAGACCTGGCAGACTTCCGATCAGGTCGTTTATAGTCCATTAGACTTGCGTGAAGGGCTCGCCAGCCATAAGCTAGAAATCATACCTGGGTAGATGTCAATAATGTCGCGGGGACTTTGCCTGAAAAGTCTTGGGTGTGTCTGTTTACAGACACATCCCATCTTGGAGTTGCGCGGAAGCCTGCCTTGGAAACTATGGGTGTGTCTGTTTACAGACACATCCCATCTTGGAATTACGCGGGAGCTTGCCTTGGACGCTATGGGTGTATCTGTTTACAGATACATCCCGTCTTGGAATTACGCAGGAGCTTGCCTTGGAAGCTATGGGTGTATCTGTTTACAGACACATCCCATCTTGGAATTACGCGGGAGCTTGCCTTGGAAGCTATGGGTGTATCTGTTTACAGATACATCCCGTCTTGGAATTACGCGGGAGCTTACCTTGGAAGCTATGGGTGGATTTGTTTACACATACATCCCGTCTTAGAATTACGTGGGAGGCTGCCTTGGAAGCTATGGGTGTATCTGTTTACAGATACATCCCGTCTTGGAATTACGCAGGAGCTTGCCTAGGAAGCTATGGGTGTATCTGTTTACAGATACATCCCGTCTTGGAATTACGCAGGAGCTTGCCTTGGTAGTTATGGGTGTATCTGTTTACAGATACATACCGAAAGAAGTCGCTTGAGTTTCTCCACTGGGGAATTTTGAGATTTCTTCAGGAGTCTTGGGCGTACCTGTCTGTTGATACATAATAATTTGCATGTAGTATCTAGGCGAAATACTGACTCACGCTGGGGAAGAAATGATTTTTGATTGATTTTTGGAAAGAAAATGCTGAAGAAAAGTTTTTGAAATTTTTTTGGAAATAAGAATGCTAGTGATGACTTGATTCCTGATCAGATTCTGACACGGATTCCTAAAATCCTCTGGTTAGGCCTGTATGCCTAGATGAAGTATGATAAAAATTCCTATTCCCGTGATGACTAGAAAAGGGATTTTCTCAAATGGCTAAGATTTGCAAATTTTAAAATGAGAATTTGAAGAGAGAGATATACCGACAGACTCAACTCTGGACGCGAGAGGACGAGTTGACAGACACGACTTTGATTCTCTAAGGGTTAGACCGTGACTCGGTAGGGGGTGGGCCACCTAAGATGACAAGACTCTTAAGTTGCGTTATCCCGTAACCTAGGCGAGTGGCAACATGGTCGAAGTCGAAATGGGAACGATCTGTTATAGGGAAATTGCAGTAGTCTGTAATGAGACTGTTTTAGCAGTAACAATGTTGTAGTCTAGTGCTCCTTTTGAATTTTTGGTTTTAGGGTACATCTCCAAAGTGGGTATTACTCCGAGTCCTGACAGATTCTCGTCTTTGACTGAGCCGAGTACTAGGACACACTATAGAAAGGTGGCTAGATTTTGAAACTATTTGGATTATGTGAATGGATGGAGAACTTCTGCCTAGGAGAAGCCCCCAGAATGACAAAGCTAATTGTTAAGAACATGACAGTGTCGTGACCGGAATGATGGCGCTTTTTTTGAATTTTGTGTCAATGTGGGTGGTTGTGCCTCTGTTGAAAGGCTGCCTACATATTCACGTGTTAGTGAAATTAAACCAAGCCGTAGTTCAGTGGATTGAAAGATATATACTGGTGCTTAGTTTACTAGGGCTTTGTGTGTAACTAGCCACAGCGATGGTGTAGGCTAGGTGCATTCCCAGTGATGTCTTGATCAAAGGGCTAGACTAGTTAGGATGTTGATCCTATGACTGTGAGCATTCTCCGGGATAGCCCCCAGAGGTGGTGTGAACTTATTTGGGCATGTTCTATGCCGTCTGCAAGTTGAGTTCCCGTGTTTGGGGCTGGTAACTGGTTTGAATGAGAAGAATTGGGATGGGATTTTAACGAGTTCTGCTCTCGGAGATTTTAACGAGTTCTGTTCTCGGGGATTTGAAGAGTTTTGCTCTCGGGGATTTTAACGAGTTTTGCTCTCGGGGAATTTAACGAGTTTTGCTCTCGGGGGGATTTGACGAGTTTTGCTCTCGGGGATTTTAACGAGTTTTGCTCTCGGGGATTTTCACGAGTTTTGCTCTCGGGGAGATTTGACGAGTTTTGCTCTCGGGGGATTTGACGAGTTTTGCTCTCGGGGGGATTTGACGAGTTTTGCTCTCGGGTCTTTGTATGGTGATTGTGAATTTTTTTATGTAAAGGGGAAGTCGAGTAGAATGGTCGAACTTTGATCGGGATAAGTTTTGATAATGCGGGATCTTGTTTCCATGTCTGGCCCTAATGGTTAGGGTGTATCCTATGGAGCTTGAATCCTCAAAATTCCGGGCTGTCTCTAGCCTAGGTCTCGGGAAGGTCTTGAGGGTTGTAATGTAAGAAGGCTAAGTGTGGTGCTAGCTGACCAGCTTGATTGTTTCTCCCCTATTGGATGGTATGAGTATTGATAAATTTGAATTGACCGTTTTCACTACGGTCATGGGTTTTTGGGAGTTCTTTTTTATCATGGCCAGCTATTTTGTTTTGGGCCTTTTGCCTTTTTCTTTTTTTTCCTGGACTTTTGTTTTTTTTTCTTTTTTTTGTCCAGTTTTTTGTTGGTCAGACTAACACCTAAGGTAGGGATGGCCAGTCTTAGTGGAGGGGTGTTTATTGTGGGAAATGGGCTTGCCTCCCGTCTTGAACCCAAACTAGGAGACTACCTAGATTTGTCATAGGATTCGATACCGCTCCTGCTAAGGGTAGTTATGTGGCTTTTCTATACCAGACATGGAACAGGTAAGAGGAAAACACGGGCTCGGTTTCCTGCAGTCATTATAGATGTGCCTATAATAGTCACGTGCATGTGCTCACAGTGTACAATGGTGCTCATCATGTTCTCGGAAACATATAAGGAAAGCATATAGTGGAGATAGAATATTGAAAGCTGATTTTATTGAATTTTTGAAAAGAGGACAGAATACAAATGACTCTGACGCTGATTTGAAAATGAGGATGTAGGGTATCCTAGACTCGAACTCAGACTTAGACTCGAATCAAATCCGGACTCGGATGCTCGGTTGGTTGTTTTTTTTTGTTTTGGTAAGGTCTTTGATTGGAGAGAATGACGGGTGTCACGACTCGCCTAAACTCGGCTTTGCGCAAGTGCAAGTGAGGGAGTCAAACTAGACACGGCCCGGGGTGACAGGTCGACAAAGACTCTTGGACCGGGATACTCGAACGTTGATCTAGACGAGGTAACGACCCTGGCTTGGACTCGACCATGAGACTCGGACGGTGTATGAGGGCGAGTCCAAAAATGGGGCAACCGTGTTTGACCGCGTCGCGTGCTCGGACCAACCATGGTTTCGTTTTCTTTCGCAAGGTTCATCGAATTCCAAAATTTGACAGGGGTAGTCGTATCCCTAATCAAAGATACCCTAAGTTCCACTAATTAATGTAGAAAGTGAAGTAGGGGTCGAACCACCTGGAGACGGGACTCAATTACTTGTTCTAAGGTCTAGACTAAAGATTACGGGTCACTGTTTTTCTGTTTGTTAAGTGGACTAACAACTAACTGCTATAAGGTAAATCAATAATAAAAGGTCTAGGGTCTGAGGTTCACAATGAATATCAATCGGGTCAGGGAGTCAACTAACAGGTCTGTTCCGGTCACGGAAACAATTCACCCGGCTTTGGATCCGAGCTGTATGATTGAATCACTGGTGAACAACTGATCGATTGACTTCTTTGAACCTCTCCTTCGTCTCACTCCCTGGATCGGACCTTCCCGGCGGAGTTGGCCTGCTCCCTGCACAATGAACGCACAGGGCCTCGGAGGTTGTCCGAGGGAACCCTCTCCGATGCCTAAGTCAGCCCGTGGAATGCCTTGAGAGACCTAGTTCGTGAGGAGCTAGGTGGCGTTTTTTGGGAGTAAGGGTCTAGAGAGAGAAAATCCAACCCCTCTCATGTGGGAAATGGGAAAGTATTTATACCTTCCCACAAGAGAGAGGAAAAGAGAGAGAAGAAGAGGGAAATGGGTGGATGCTTGTGCGACACGTGGACTCACCTTGTCCACTCATTTCCCCTTACCTTTAGGCAAATTGACGGATGGGCCCTCGGTACTCCTCTGGTCCTACTTAGGCGGGAGTGCCCTGGAAGCAGGCAGGAGGCCTGGTTCGCCCTGCTTGGCAGGCGGCCAGGCTGTGCCAGGCAGCTAAGGGATTGAGGCCACTCACTTGGAGGTTTCAATGATGCTGATGGAAGGTCTGCTGGGCAGGCCCTTCTTTTCCTGGGATTGGTCGCCCTGGGGCCCGACTGGCAGGCGGCCAGAGGTGGGCAACCGACCCCCATCAAGGTCAATAATCGAACTGTCTAAGGTGTAGGTCCGGTCGGTACTACTACAAACTTTAGAGCTAAACTTAACCTGCGGTCGCTAGAATTAAGCTAGTCTACCCAAAATGTCGTGACCTAATTAGTCCTTAACCCGGTCGGCGAAAAGTCCTAATTGTGATACTAACTAATTAATCCTGGCCAGTAATTAATCAATCAGAATTAAAACAACATTCAGGCGACAGTTCATATGATCAGAGACAGGTCAATTTTCTATAACCCAATTAACACAAATCGATCCCCTTAAACCCTAGATAAAAATTAGCTACTCATGATGATTGTAATTAGACTAACAAAATATGAATCGCAATTAAACATGATGAAAACGAATTAGATTAAACTACAAGACTGAAATCAGATAACTAAGAAAACTAAGAACGAACTAAGAAAAGAATTAAACTAGAGAATAAAGACAAGAATTAAACTAGAGAATTGAAACAGAAATTGAAATTAGAATTAAAGATTATCAATACCAAACAATTGAGATCTAAAAGAAGAACGGAATTCGATGAACCTTGCGAAAGAAAACGGAAACGAACGTGGTCAGCTATCCTAGCCAAAACTAACGTAATGTTTGAGTGATGAAAATCAAAAGTAAAAGTAAAGTTTGACAATCCTCCTCCAACTGATTTAAAAGAAATCAGTTGGACCTACAAAACAGGCCCATAATTCTAATAAGCTAAAATCTAATCCGCGGCCTGGGTATAACGCACTCGATCGAGTGCACGCAATGCCACTCGATCGAGTGGATGCGTGAACGCTTCAGATTGAGTTTGGATATGAGGCACTCGATCGAGTGCCTAGCACCACTCGATCGAGTGGGTGCTGCTGAGCTCGTGATTGAGATATTCATTTGCTTCTCGGCTTTTTCGTTTTCTTCCTCGTCCTTCGTCCTCGTCTCGGTTATCTGGGCTATCACTCCTAAATATGTTCAAAATTGCACTTAACCTGCAAAATAGCACGAGAACCGACAGTATCGACTTTCTAATAGAAATCGACATTAAACATATAATTATGGAAGAAGAAAAGCTTAAAAACGGTTGTCGGGGACAATAAAATACGATATAAAATACGTTGATCAAACTCCCCCAAACTAAACATTTGCTTGTCCTCAAGCAAACAACTAATATATACAAATGACGACAAGTGATGTGAAACACGACTCAGAGCTGAATTACAATCATTCTCCTAAAATCGACTAAAACCGACGAGAAAACACGTAATGCTCAAGAATGCAACGAGATCAATAATCATGCCATAATCAAACAATTGCCTGCCAAACTTCCAATCTTGCAAGACAAATAATGTCGGACTTCCTTAAGGTTGTCGCTCGACACTCATAAGTACGGGTAAGTATATATGTGAAGATAAGAAAGAATAAAGACACTCACTCGACTTATGAAATATGCATGCAGTCGAATATGAAATCAATCTCCCCAATCAAATACGTGTTCCACCAATCAGGACCATAGTACATGCCAAGGACTTACAAGGGGTGGCCTATATGTGAGGGAATAAAATGGATTGTGCTTAAAGCACGTATGGAAATGTGGGGCTAAGACCAGTAGTCGCAGCTACACAATAAAAACTATCCATAAAAAAACCTCAACTATGAATTCTGGCCACTAACTAGAAAAAAAAAGACTCAAAAGAGCATAAGAGGGAATTTTGCCATCCTCCTAATTATAATTCAATTCTAGTTCCAACATCTTGACCGTTCCCCGAAATATTATAAGAAGCATATATGTTTTTCTTTTCTTGGAATTTTTCTTCTTTTTCTAATTCCATTTTTTTTCTTTTTCTTTCTTTTGCATGCTTCTAATTTTTTTTTTCAATTCAGACAAGGGGAAGGCGCATACAAGGTCGCACAATAATATTACACACTACGATCCAAAAGATGTAAAAATCCCAAAATGTGATCAAGGTGATTCCAATTACGTTCACTGCGACTATCCTGGTAAGGTAGGCTATTCTGGGTTGTAGCTAATTGATATAAAAATCATGAAAACAGGCTTATAACAGCTGAAACGGGCTGAACAAAGGGAAACTGACCTAAATCTACAGGGTAGTAAAAATGGGTCGTTTGGGTATGTGGAGCTCATCAAAAATAGAAATGCCTTTCCTCATATACCTCCTCAAACCAAACACGTATTCAATATCAAGAGACGGATGTCATATTCATGCAAATTTACGTTACACATTCCATAAGGAGAAACCACTCAATTCCTAATTGTAAATGAGACCAGTTATAGATGTTACTGGCCTAGGAAGCTCTAAATTCTCAGAATTTTTGTGGTTTGCCGACAAAATGGTCAAATTTACTCATTTGGCAATTAATGGTTTAATAGGCAATCATATTAAAATCATCTCATCTCAAGTATTACATGCATTCAGGTACGGAGTCAGCTGTCAATTAGGAAAAATCAAGTAAAACGCATTGTCATCATCGCCGTTTTGCATGTTTCACACCGGACACAAGACAGACACAAGACACACAAAAATAAAATCTTTTTGAATTTTTTGATTTTTGATATTTTTTTTTTGGATTTTTAGAATTTTTGAAAGCACACAAAAGAAAATAGAAGCACACAAAAACACACAAATTCTCCCCAAACCTAAATGTCACAGTGTCCTCAATGTGACTCTACAGCATATATGACAAACAAATCCACAGCCAATCCTAAGGACAACTCGACCTAAGGGGAAGTAAAAAAAAAATCTAGGAAAGTAATAAAAACAGAAATAAAAAGGAAAGAAAGTACCGTATATACACTGGTAGCTCCCCCAAACCGGCTAATCAGCCATCTCATCATCTCCACCGGTCCCAGATGGACCGGCTCCAGTATCGCCCTGGCCTGAGCCGCCAGTACCACCCTGCTGACCCGACTGTCGCAAGTCCCTCAACCACTGTGCTCCTAGGCCGCCGTAGGTGTGCCCGTAGTCCGGACTCCAAGCAGCTGGATCAACCCCATAATCGTGGAAAATACCACTAGTATCTCCCGGACCACTCCAGTAAGACGGGTGCTGAGGCGCCGAGATTCCTTGAGTAAGCATGAACTCGTGGATCTCCCGGTTGACGATGCTCTGGTTAATCCCCTCGTGTACCCGTCGCTGGTGCTCGTAAACTGGATCATACATAAACGGATACGGGTGCGGAAACTCGGCACTCGGAGTCTGGAACGGGAAAGTCGGGGTGTGTGTGTGTGTGGCCCTGGGGGGCTCGGTCTCATCAGGTTCGGTCTCTACACGAACCCTACGTCGAGGGGGTTGAATGCCCTCGTGAAAAATGAAGAGCTCCTCGGGAATGAGGTAGCTCGGCGGGTTGGGTGTGTCCTCGCCTGCGGGAGTGGGTTGCAAGGCGAGGAGTGGTGGTAGGATTGTCCCTTCGCCAACCGGAAGTTTCATCCAAATCTTGTCACGGACGCGCCACTTAAAGTCCGGGGGATTGCCCCGAATCCACTTCAAAGTGGAGAAGAGGTAGCTACGGTCTAGCAAGGGGACTCGGTCGGTGAGACTCTCAAAAGTGACTGTTTCCCCGAAACCCATAATATAGCGCTTTGCTAGCGCGGTGACAATGGCTCCACAACCATTTGAACAATAGCGGACAAATAGCAATATCAGTGGAGTAGAGTAGCTGAAGACCGAACAGAAAACGAAGAAAAGACTCCATAGAATAGAGGTCATTATAAGACCCACACAGCAGTAACCACGATAGCAGCATATATCATCTACATCAGGACAGAAAAAGAACGGAAAACGACAGGAATTGATAACTCAGTGAGTGGGAACTAAATGAACAACAGGACAGCAACGAACCAAGACGATAAAAACCGTAATTGATAAGGTAACAGCGGCAAAAGGAATGAAGAGCAGCAGCAGCAGTACGAATAACATAACAGCAGACAATGGACAGCAGCGGCAACTGCAACAACAACCACAGACGACAGTAGCAATCAGCAGCCCACTGTAGACACCCAAATTTGGACCTGGTGGCTGCAGAAGTGCCCAGCAAACACCCAATGATGATAGGACTGCAACGCGACACGGGTTCGCGATGTTTTAGACAGTTTTCCTATAAAACGAAACAAATAATTACTCGGAAAAATTTAAAACTAACATGATGGCAGCCTTAGTCATGTCGTTACGGTCGCATAGACACTAATTAGAGTCAATTCCGACATCGGGACCCCGAGTCGGTCCCAAAACTCAAACCGAGTCAGCACTGCGCCAAGCGAACCTCGGGATGAACACCAGAGGCCTACTAAACCCACGCCGCTAGGTCAAAACCGAGGTAAACTTCATCCCCATGTAATGTATCACGCTCCTCCCTCTCGGTTTTGGAAAGTATCAAAACCGTATCCTCAAAACTCCAACCGCTCCACCTGACGCGCCTGGGTCTCCACACGCTCAGACCCAAGCGCCTGAGTCTTAGCACGCCCCAGCTCACGCGTCCATATGGACGACGGGGGCCGAAAACACCTATAAATACCCCCCTTCACGCCCTCATTTCGACACAACATTCAATCTTCTCTTCTCCCTCAAAAACTCTCGCTAAGGGATCGCACTCCGACACCCGAGGCAAACGATCCACTCGATCATAGTTCCGATAAAAAAGCGACAATGACGCTACTTCTCACCTTCGAGCACTCCACTCGATACCGAGGTGCCTGTGATCGACTAGCTCAAAATTGGTACACAGATTCTGCCGGATTAGCCGCAGAACTAGCAAATATTAACGGAGCTCTGCCGGAATAGCCGCGGGAAGGTCAAACGGTAACAAAACTCTGCTGGGGTAGCTAGTCAAGCTAGGAGGATCCGCCTGTCGAAGTCGAATCGTCACTCGGTTGTCATCTAAACAAAACTTTCCATATTTGCACTTTCCATTATTATGCACTACGATAACTCTAGATGTGGGCGCTAGGCCCACAAGCATCTACTAAAATACGTAACGTCCCAACTTCAACCGCAAATACTAAAACACACTAAATAGACCCGAGTAATTCCGAGATCCGTTCTCAAAACTATTTATGCATCGAGTCCCGTTTAGTGTATACTCCGAGGGTGCAACTCCTCACAATGTGATTTACTTACATTCGCATTTATAGTTTTTCGTATGATTTATCGCTTTTACGACCTTATAATCGCATGCTAAATCACCTAACACGAAATTCAAAACGTAAAATAACTTTAAAATGAAAAAAGTGATGGTCGGGTTCCGTATTAGTCCGGGTGCTCGCCTTATTGGGCTCGACGCACCTCGATTAATGCCGAACTGACGCATCTTAAGCAGAATACCAGGTAAGGTATACCACGAGAACGACTAATATCTGTATTATCGCGTTAAATCTGATTTGCTAATACGTATAATACATAGTACTCTCTACTCTCCAATGTGCATCTTTTCATGGCCTGCTTGTCACGTGAAATCGCATGCAAAGAATGTAAGCACTACTATTTTGACGATAAAACTTATCTATCCTTAAAACCACCGACATAGTAAAAGACATAGGGTTAAGACAATGGATGTTACAGTACTTCCACCATAACAAAAGAACTAGGAAATCAGCCCACCGATTGATTAGTAGAGGCCGCTATAGTGCGGGCGGGATTGGATGTTGACATCTACCGGATGTTGGCTTCCCAATACGTACCCTCACCCCTTACTTAGAATCGACGGTTTCCGGATGTCCGAAACCAATGGCAATGAGAGTCATTCCAGGCATAGAGTCTTTATCTTTAGGTCCCGTGCCACTCAACTTTGAGCCGACAAGGGAACAAAGTTGACTTGAACGGTTTCCGAGTCCCCATAATTGACTCGGTGTCGACTCCAAAAATCGGCAACGAATTCAGTTCACTAAAAAGGTCGCCTTTCCAAATGAATCGGCCTTTAAACATTTACAACCACGTCTCGATCGATTCCCAAATGGAAACACGGGTGCCCGAATCCGTCTAGTACAAGTCCGGATCGTCATCCGAATCGAGGTCCGACACTTCGTCCCGTATGCGAGATCGGACCGGCCCCCGGTTGGGAGGGGGCCGCGTGGGTGGCCGCCGCCACACGATGAAAACCGGGTCGGTCCCGCGCGGGGCGCCGGGCTGTGCGGACGGACGTCCACAGTTTGGCGACTCCGCTGGGGAATTGGAAACAAGTTTCCAGCGGTGGTGTAACATGAACGAGATCGGTGAAGCTCATTTCTTAGTTCCTAGTTGTGGTCACTACAGGTTTTGGTCCTAAAAAGCCCATCCTAACCGATATCAGGACCAATCGACCTGTTCGCGGTAAGATCAATAGGGACGCGCGGAGAGATCCTCGGTTGACGCTCCAGCCGCCTATCGCGTAACCCGCGGGATTAATAAGCGGATAGTCGAAACGGACGGTATGACGCTCATCTCCCCAAATCATTGTCAATACCTAAGTAAAGGCTATTCGTGGGCAGTAGCCTACCCTAACCTACCCGTGTCTGCATCCTGCTTGAGTGTACGCATTCCTAGTTATGTGTAGTGTGTTTTGAACAATACAACCCAAATAAAACACTAAAAATATGGATTCAACCATGCCAACATATTCAACCGCACCCAATTCCGTTTTCGAAAGATACCTCCTCTTTTCAAAACGACTTTTAAACGCCGATACTCCGGTCAAATCGTGATTTCTAAAAAGGGAAAAACGTTTTTTGGATGCCGTTATCATGGCAAATTTTACACTCAACACTTTAAAAAAAAATGTTTTTTTAGCACCATCACTTGGCCAAATTAAAACCTATTAACAACAATGATTACCGTTAACGCAACCAAAACTCCCAATTAATGGGGTTAAGGCTACCCCGCGGTCACATTTTGTTTAAAAAAACAACTTTTTACGCACATGCCATTATCACCACCGAAGCTTCAATTAATGAAGTCAAGAAACTCAAAAAACGGTTACACTTTCAAAACATTTTTACGATGCCCACCCCCACCGTCTAATGCTAGTTAGTACAACCAACGAACGTGGGTCACCGATTTTAAAAGTCCTTTTTCAAAAAGCAAAAGTTTATAGGAAACACTATTCACCGCCTAAATCCCTCACTAAGGATTTAGTCACACCTTCAAAGAGACTGTCATCACGCTCCATCACGAGCATCACGTGCCCTACAAGTATCGAACAAGCTAATTAATAGTAGTTTCGATAGAAGCATCACGTTATTATTTTCAAAAAAAACGTTTCCCCTAAAAGAAGTGCACTTCTTTCAAAAAAAAGAGCATACTTACATTTCGTCACCATTTCCGATGCACACACATAGCGACACACTTACACGTTGATAAGTGTGGTTTGTAGTGCCTATTTTGTAGTGTTTTGGTCCCATTTTCCTTGTAGAATCGCTCCTTGGGAGCGGTTTATGGGCTACTTATGCTTCCTTTAGTTCGTTTCAGGTTCCCGAGACCGATTTGGAAGAGTTGGAGCGATTCCGACTCGATACATACACATTTTGGAGCCAACGAGATAAAGGAACGGTGACTCGATGCTTTGGAATCGACCCCGAGACCTTGGGACCCAATCCCGAGTCCCGAGACCCGATCCCGAGTCCCGAGAATCGATGAGAAGTCCATGAGAGGCAAGGAGGAACCAAAAGGGTCATATTGGAGGCCTACAAGACCCATCCCCGACGGGTATGCACCTCATCCCGTCGGGGATGGAGTGCGAGTTTGAGGGAGCCACTGCAAGGCCGTCCCGGTCGGGACCAACCCGTCCCGGTCGGGATGGTGGGTCCGTCCCGGTCGGGATGACCCGTCCCGGTCGGGACCACCCAAATTCCTGCGCGTCACTTTTCTTTCTTCTCCCTTCCATTTGTAACCCTATAAATACCCTTCCTCTTGTAATCTTATGTTATGTTCTTCAAACCCTAGACTACTTTAGGTTAGATTAGTGTAGATTAGTGTAGATTAGTCGGTAATTAGTGGTTAATCTTAGTTTAGTACTTGTATTAAGGGAATTCTTCAAGATCTTCACCAAGCTTGACAACCTTGGATGTTTTGTTTTGGGTTTTCTTCATTAATGCAAGTTTCAATCTTTCTCCTTCACTAGTATGGTATAATCCTCTTCTCCTTTTACTCTTAATCCTTGTTTGTTCATCCAAGTTTTAATCTTTGTTCATTTTATTGTTCATATTTCATTGTTTTCACTAGTTTCATTATGGATGTTTTGATGTTTGGGTTGATTCATCTTGTTAGTGTTAGTTTTAGTTTAGATATGTTAGGGTAGTGTTCTTGCTAGGGTTAGTAGGGTGATTAGGGTGTTAATTGGGTGATTAAGGGTTTGTTGGAGATGTGGGTGGTAGATTTTGGGTTTCCTCTTGGTTGATGCATATGACATGTTTGATGAATTGCTTGAATGACTAAGTAAGTTAGATTGCTTGTTTTTCTTGCCTTTCCCTTGTGGGTGTTAGTTTGTTATGGGTTCGGTTCCCTCATTTAGTTGCGAGAGCCCGGTGAGGACGACCCCTAGGTCTCGTCTAAGTTGCGACCGCCCGGATTCGATCTAGGCCATAGCGCGCTAGACCCCGTTTGTCATTTGTGCCGCCAAAATGGGTTCCATGAGGAACCTCTAGGTCGGTTTAAGTTGCGACCGCCCGGACCGACCTAGATTACCCTACTACCTCCTTCATCCTAGCTCTCCCTTGACCATTTCGTTACCCCTTTGACCCCGACCTAATCCTAGCCCGTTTTCTTTGTTATTCTTCCAAGTCTTAGTCTAGCTTTCTCCCCTTCTATCATTCTCTAGCTTAGCTCGTTGACTTAGTCTAGTATTTGGGCCGACCTAGTCTAGACGCCTCTTACCGTCCCCGTGGATTCGACCCGACTTGCCCTAGCTACCCAGTTAGGTTTCGCCGGTTATTTGTTTGGCGGTTGGGATTCACGACAAATCCCTACCATCAAATTGGCGCCGTTGCCGGGGACGGTGCTAGTTTAGACTTTGTTTTCCTAGTTACTTGGCTTTGTCTTGTGTTTTGTGTTTTTCTTTTTTCTTTGGTTACCTTGCTTCTTGTGTGTGTGTGTGGTTTATTTCTCTCTTGTCTAGTGCCCAAAAAGCACTAGACTCTCACGTTTGTTCCTAGTCTACAGTTTATGCTTAGAGGTGGTGACTATCTTCTTCTTGCGATTAAGAGCCGCTTTAACGGACGGTTGCTAGAATGAGTGGTTTCCAACCGGGTATGGACTACGATTTTCGAGCAAGCATGGGGTTTGATCTAAACTCCACACACTCGGGAGCCGTTATGAGCTACTCCTCTTCTTCCATGAACCAAGGGTATGACATGACGTCCCCCTACCACTATCAAGCTTCTTGGGGTAATCAAGATGGGTATGATCCTCAAGGCTATGAAAACGGCTACCAACAAGTGAACGATTACCAATCCTACGATCATGGTGACTATTACTCGAGTTATCAATGTGAACCCACCATGTTCAATCAAGATTCACTATATGGAAGCCAATACCCCCAAAACCCACAATATTACCCTCCACCCCAACCACAATATGAACCCCATGACCCACAATACTACCAACCACCCCAACCTTGCTACCAACATTATGATGCCCCACCCCTTGGGCATCATCAAGACACCATGTTTAATCAAGATTATCAAGATTGTCATCAAGATTATCAAGATTATCATGGAGATTATCAAGACCCCAATGATCACCAATTGCCCGACATGGAGGAGTTTCAATCACTTCTTCAAATGCAAAGGAGCCTTCAAGAATCGGCCATTCAATTGCGAAAACAACAAGATGAATTAATGGCCCAAATTCGAAGAGAAAACGAGGCGAGGGATGCTCATTTAAATGCATTAGCGGTTCAAACCGTAATGTCTTTATCCCGGGCATCACATTTAGATGGAGGGTGCCCACTTGAGAGAGAGGAGCAACCTAATCACGAAGCCGCCGATGTAGTTCCCTTTGATAGAGAAATTTGCATTAAAGAACCTCAATCATCTACCCAAAAAGAGACGAATGAGGAGATGACCCTTGGTGAAAGCAACATTGGTGAGGAATTGGAGGAGGATGGTGAGTTGGATGGTTTGGTGGAATTTGTGAGGATGTTGGGTGAAGTTGTTAGCCTCGAGTTGCCCTTGTGCGATAATTTGGACAAGCATCAAGAGCCCCTTGCTAGTACATCGAAAGATGACTTGGAAGAGATTGAAACCGCCGGTAGAAGTTTCGATCCTCTTCTCCAAGATGATGTGGGGCCTAATGATGAAGATGGGGAACCACAACTTGAGGAAAGTGTGGGGGTGTGCAACGAGGAAGTGAGGCCAAAACCGCTTTTTGTGCCTTGTTTCTTGGAGATGAAGCTTGCTTGTGATTGGAGGCGATGCCTAGGGAAGAAGAGGCCGGTGAAGCTCATAGGATGGATAGACCCCGAATATGCCACGAATGATGATTTTGGGTCTTGGAAATCCTACTTCTTGCCTCCACCTTGGAGGCCGTGGAGGTTGGCAAAGCTCGAGCGCTTCTTGGGCCTCCAATATGATGTCGGTAGCGCGTTCGACTTGCTACTCCATGCCCTTGAGGGCTACGGTTGAAGAAGAGTCCACCATCCTAGGTTTGACGGAGTTCCTAAAGAACCGTCATGTTGTACATTCTCCTCTCCTCTTTAGAGTACTTGTGCTTGTATTTGTGTGTTTTATTTTCCCTTGATTTTGTTAGCTTTGTGATATTCTTGTAATATTGGATTTTTGATGAGCGATGTGAGGGAGTGAATTTGATGTGTACTTTGAGTTTATTGTGATAGGTGAAGTGAAGGTGACTCCTAGTAAGGAGTGGTTAATGATAGAGCTTGGATTGTGAGTAAGGAAGTCGGTTTTTTTTTTGGGTTTTGGGAGTCATGAAGACCCTTCCCGACCGGGAAGGGTGTGTCGTCCCGACCGGGATGGGGCCGTCCCGATCGGGATGAGGGTGCCAAAAATCGAGTTCACTGGAGTGTCATCCCGATCGGGAAGGAGGCTTCCCGACCGGGACGGGTATGTCATCCCGACCGGGACCACCCATCCCGACCGGGATGACCCCCTACTCCTTTTTGGTGCTTCTTCTCCGACACTTAAGCCCACCCAACCATTGTATACCCCCACCCAACCTCCCTACCTTCCCTTCTCATATCTTACCACCCATGTACCTCATTTTCATACCTTAACCTCATTTCCTCCTCACTTTAGACCGATAATCACATCAAATCTCACCCCCTCACACCATTACTACCTCACCATGCGGTTTGATCGAGAATGAAGAGGAATAGCAATGACGAAGACAAGTTTTGTGCCTATATTGATCTATGAGACGATGGAGCGAGTGAGTTGCTAACCTATCGGTATAGCAACTATCCTTTCTTTCCCGTCTTTTATAGCTTGTTTTCTTTTGTGTTTCTCCCCTTCCCTTTTGTCATGGTGGCCTTCGAGGCCTTGGTTTTGGGTGGTCCCGACTCTCGATGATGTGACTACATCGAGAGTCATTTTCAAAATCCAAATTTTACAAGTTTTTCACCCCTTTTTTGTCGGATTTAGTCGGATTTAGGCGGAATCCGGGCTAGGTGACTTGATTACACCTAGCCCTCCCCTCCCATTTCCTTTTATTTCCTTCTTTTTAATTTCTTCCCCCTTCCATATCTTTTTCTTGTCTCGGCCCATGGTGACTTGATTACACCCCGGCCGGACGCCTTCTACCCTTTTCCCCACTTTTTGATTTTTAGCTTTATTTTTCGTAGTTTCTTTTCTTTTGTGCTCCATGCACTACGGTCGAGCATGAGGACATGGCTCGACTTAAGTGTGGGGGAGCGATATTCTAGCATAGTTAGTTTTATTTTCGTAGTTTTTCCAAAAAATCTTTAAAAACCCTAAAAATTTGAAAAAATTTCACAAAAATCAAAAAGATTTTCCTTTTGTGTGTTTTCCTTTTGTGTCATTGTGTCGTATATTTGTTTTGTTGTGTGTTTTGCCCCCCTCTTTTCTTTATAGGTTGCCTAATCGCCATTAGCTTTGGAGAGCTTTCAAGACTTCCGGTATCATCTTTATCCCTTTTTCTTCTTTACCTCTTGCGGAGTTTGGAGGAGTTTTGTGATGAAGTGTGCTCGGGAGGAGCTTTGTAAAGATTGTGGTGGATTTGGAGACTTGTTTGATGACAGGGGTGGTGTTTGTGTTCTTTATGTGTTTGTTTTATGTTGTTCTTGTTTTGTTGCTTTTGCTTCTTGTTTTCTTTTGCTTTTGTCGAGTTTTTGTTTTGTGTTTTGTTGTGTGTCTTGTGTGTAAATGGTTTTCGAAAACCCGGTTTAGAGGCTAGTGTGTAAGTGCATATTTTCCCTTTCTAATAGTATAAATCGAGTCTTGGACTTTAATCTAGTAGAATGACCCTAAATCAATGATTTCGTTGGTCCTTTACCTTGAGTCCACCTAGCTTACTAGGGATTTACTACGGGATTTGCATTTTGACCATTATGACCACCCACGGTGTGAAAAGGCCTTGGTTACCGAGTCCCGTCCCTTAGGTGACCGTGTCTAGGATTGTTTAATTAGTCCAAGTTCTCCACTTTTTGTGGGTTAGAAGGGAAGGGCCCTTCCCGACTCACCCATTTACCTACCTCCTACACATATCCACACAATAAATTGCAAAGTGTTGATTTCTCCCTTTCTTGTCATACAAAGAAATGCCATAAAGCCAAATCTTGCCAAAAGGGCAAAGGAAAGAAAATGAAAGAAAATGAAAGAAAGAAAAGAATGAAGAAAAGAAAAGGCACAAAAGCCAAAAAGAAAATAGAAAAGAAGAAAAAAAAGAATGGCATGGCAAAACAAAACAAAAATGCAAAAGAAAAGAGAAAATGCCAAAAGAAAACCCGATTCACAAAAATAACCCCTACCTCACAAAAATAAGCCTTTTTCCGACTTTTGCCATGAAGAGCCTACCAAAGGACCGAGTCCCTAGGAAGGATGATAGCGGCATTAGTCGGTCTTCCCTCATTTTGCATATTTCCATCTTTTTACTTGGACTAGTTAGGTGGCTTTGGACATGGGACGACCCTCTTGGCTCATTGCTAAAGGGGGCGGGGTCTCACTTACCTACAGTGTCGACTAACACCGTGGTTCATCCTTTTTCCATCCCGCCGATCGTCCCGTAGTACGTTCTTAGAAGGTTAGGAGGAACCGAGGTAAGTTACCAACGTTTTTGTTGCTTTGTCGTCATACTATTAGGGTTTAGTCCATCTTGGTTTTTATTGCTAGCTTGGGAACGTTGTCACTTGCCTTGAGTCCTAAACCGGTGCTTCTTTCACCGCTTGTTTGAGGGAAGCGGTATTTCTTTTCTTTTGGGTGCAACCTTTTGTGTGTTTGTTTGTGTGTTTGTTTGTTTATGTGTTTTGTGTCCGGTTGCATCCACAGTTTTGTCGCAAGACCCGACTTGCCTTGCGGAGTGCACTTTTCCTCTAAGTGCACTCGCGTGAGTTGAAAGGGCGTAGGGTGCGCTAATACCCATTCGGCTAGTATAATAGTTAGTATGTGCTTACTCGAGGGCGAGTAAGGGTTAAGTGTGGGGGAGTTGATAAGTGTGGTTTGTAGTGCCTATTTTGTAGTGTTTTGGTCCCATTTTCCTTGTAGAATCGCTCCTTGGGAGCGGTTTATGGGCTACTTATGCTTCCTTTAGTTCGTTTCAGGTTCCCGAGACCGATTTGGAAGAGTTGGAGCGATTCCGACTCGATACATACACATTTTGGAGCCAACGAGATAAAGGAACGGTGACTCGATGCTTTGGAATCGACCCCGAGACCTTGGGACCCAATCCCGAGTCCCGAGACCCGATCCCGAGTCCCGAGAATCGATGAGAAGTCCATGAGAGGCAAGGAGGAACCAAAAGGGTCATATTGGAGGCCTACAAGACCCATCCCCGACGGGTATGCACCTCATCCCGTCGGGGATGGAGTGCGAGTTTGAGGGAGCCACTGCAAGGCCGTCCCGGTCGGGACCAACCCGTCCCGGTCGGGATGGTGGGTCCGTCCCGGTCGGGATGACCCGTCCCGGTCGGGACCACCCAAATTCCTGCGCGTCACTTTTCTTTCTTCTCCCTTCCATTTGTAACCCTATAAATACCCTTCCTCTTGTAATCTTATGTTATGTTCTTCAAACCCTAGACTACTTTAGGTTAGATTAGTGTAGATTAGTGTAGATTAGTCGGTAATTAGTGGTTAATCTTAGTTTAGTACTTGTATTAAGGGAATTCTTCAAGATCTTCACCAAGCTTGACAACCTTGGATGTTTTGTTTTGGGTTTTCTTCATTAATGCAAGTTTCAATCTTTCTCCTTCACTAGTATGGTATAATCCTCTTCTCCTTTTACTCTTAATCCTTGTTTGTTCATCCAAGTTTTAATCTTTGTTCATTTTATTGTTCATATTTCATTGTTTTCACTAGTTTCATTATGGATGTTTTGATGTTTGGGTTGATTCATCTTGTTAGTGTTAGTTTTAGTTTAGATATGTTAGGGTAGTGTTCTTGCTAGGGTTAGTAGGGTGATTAGGGTGTTAATTGGGTGATTAAGGGTTTGTTGGAGATGTGGGTGGTAGATTTTGGGTTTCCTCTTGGTTGATGCATATGACATGTTTGATGAATTGCTTGAATGACTAAGTAAGTTAGATTGCTTGTTTTTCTTGCCTTTCCCTTGTGGGTGTTAGTTTGTTATGGGTTCGGTTCCCTCATTTAGTTGCGAGAGCCCGGTGAGGACGACCCCTAGGTCTCGTCTAAGTTGCGACCGCCCGGATTCGATCTAGGCCATAGCGCGCTAGACCCCGTTTGTCATTTGTGCCGCCAAAATGGGTTCCATGAGGAACCTCTAGGTCGGTTTAAGTTGCGACCGCCCGGACCGACCTAGATTACCCTACTACCTCCTTCATCCTAGCTCTCCCTTGACCATTTCGTTACCCCTTTGACCCCGACCTAATCCTAGCCCGTTTTCTTTGTTATTCTTCCTAGTCTTAGTCTAGCTTTCTCCCCTTCTATCATTCTCTAGCTTAGCTCGTTGACTTAGTCTAGTATTTGGGCCGACCTAGTCTAGACGCCTCTTACCGTCCCCGTGGATTCGACCCGACTTGCCCTAGCTACCCAGTTAGGTTTCGCCGGTTATTTGTTTGGCGGTTGGGATTCACGACAAATCCCTACCATCACACGTACACTCCACAAGCGATGTCGCCATGCCATCGTCGCACTATTTCTATAAGCCATCCCTCTGAAAACCTTTGCAAAACTGGTCGTTTTCGAAAGAAATATACATCTAAATTCTTTGATCCTGAGCCGGGATCGTGATCAACCTCTTACGTCGTACAACTGTGTGTTTAACTGTCTATGGTAGCTACTAGGATCACCTCTGCTCGAGATTTTACGTTTTGGGTCGTCTCACCTCGAGAAGTCCTCGTTAAACCTCACTACCGAGGTTTGTGTCAAATTGTCTCGCTACAGAGACAGAAAATTCATTAGGCATCTCGCCGAGTACACCAAGAGTCTAAAGCACCTGAATCCCTGAGTAAATGACCACACATGTGCGTAAGTCAAGGGTCTCGCTTCAGCCACGAGCATTTCCCGAGTCCGTAAAGCGTTCAGGAACTCTTTCCTCATTAGCATTGCCTTTTCACAGTCATGACGGGGGATTCAAGCGTAGACGCAAGCAACCACAGTGGGGATAACGCTGGGCAATCCGCAGACAACACCATAGGAGCCCTAGCCGACCTGATCCTGGACTTACAGGCCACTGTCATTACGGTAAACGCGTCCGTAAACAGCATAGATTCCAGCTTAGGTCACCTGGAAGACAAAGCCTCAGATGAACACCACACCCGGATCCTCAAAGAAGCCCTTATAAATTCCACCCCGCTAGGTGGGGCACCCGCTGGCCTCATCCCAAGCTATCCCGTTACCCCGCCTCAGGATGACACCCTCCAATCCGCTATGAACCGCATAGACTTCCTCGAAAACCAAATGCGCCTAAACCAGGGAAACAACGTCCACCTCGAAAATCATAGGAAGTTCGAAATGGTGAACGACCAGTTACCTGAGAACTTCTCCCTAGCCGACATACCCAAATTTAAAGGAACTAAGGACCCCCTCAACCACATCCGGGCCTTTAAGGATTACGTGGCCATTAAAGGGGTCAAGCCTAGCCTCTTCACTAGGTTATTTCCCCTCGTCTCTAGGAGACACACCACGATCGTGGTTCTATTCCCTTGACCCTAAGAAGGTGTCCAACTGGGATGATATCTCCGTAGAATTCGCAAAACAATATGCGGATAACGCTGAAACACAAATCACCATTAGAAGCCTCGAGGTCCTTTCCTAGAATGGGAAGGAAGGCTTCTCAGAGTTCCTGACCAGATGGAGGAGGGTCAGTACCCAGCTAATAAACCGCCCAGACGAAGCCACTTTGGTAGAAAAATTCATCAATAAACTTAGGCCAGTCTACGCCTCCGATCTTAGGTACCAAAACATCAACACCTTTAAGGAGCTATCCACTTTAGGGATACGTCTAGAAGATGATATGAAAAAGGGGGTATTCTCCAAGATAATGGGGAAGGGTTACAAGGGGCCAACCACTTCCTCCGGAACCCCATCATATGGAAGTAACAAAACCGAGGAAGCACACCTCGTTGAACCAACTACCCGGGGAAGAACAAACTTCACCCCTAGAACATTCTCCAAACTAGCCATCACATACACCAAAGCCTTTAAAAGATTAACCGAGCAAGGAAAGCTCGAACTGATAGGTCCTACTGCGGACCCACCCGCGGACAAGAGGGCAAAATCGAAGGACGCAAATAAGTACTGTCAATACCATCATGGCAACGGTCCTGTTTTTGGCTCAGACATACTATACATGACGTGATAGAAAACGGGACAAACCCTCTTCCCCCACCTGAGAAACCCAAAAATAGCACGAACCCCTTTTGTGTCCACGCAATTTTTGATGACACTATCGACTGCTCTCACCTTGTCCCCCTAGGAGAGGATGTCTTAAACATCGAGGATGAACTAGACACCGATCCGGAACCCGCACCCCTCGACCTCGTAACAACTATCGAGAGCCTAGCCCGCCAAGTTTCACAAATACACCATATACTCCTGAGAATTGAGACTAGGATCACCAATATCGAGGAGAGACTCGAGGAACTTCCGAAGCCTCCCGTTTCAACATGTAACGGATCGCTCAAAGGGGAGGGCATTGGCTCACCCGAGACTATCGAACCAAAGAAGAAGTTCACCCAAATCGGAGTCAGCTACGCGACTACACTTCGAAGATTAACCTCCCTTCGCCTTTTACGACCCATAGGACCCATGGCCGATCCCCCACTTAAACATAGATCCCGTCTCTGGTCCAAGGCGAAATACTGCCACTACCACAGGGGCAACTGTCACGATACGGAGTCCTGTACGTTGTTAAAAGATAAAGGTAAG
Source organism: Agrostemma githago (assembly GCA_958450325.1). Taxonomy (NCBI): domain Eukaryota; kingdom Viridiplantae; phylum Streptophyta; class Magnoliopsida; order Caryophyllales; family Caryophyllaceae; genus Agrostemma; species Agrostemma githago. Next base: position 31,250,105 of record OY288249.1, read on the forward strand.
GGACTAATAAAAACATGGGTAGTTAAAACCTCACTACTAACAAAGAGGCCCACTCGCTTCTTAACAAATAACTCCGAGGAAAGGGGTCTCAAACTACTAGAACACCTCGGGTTATCCCACGATCAGGCCCTAACCATGCTAATATCTGACGGATTGCTCTATCCATTAAGTCCGACACCTGACCCACCCGCCGGCAAGAGGCCGTCACATTGGAATACTGACAAGTGGTGCCGATACCACCAAGGCCGAGGACATGACATTAGCGAGTGTCGTGAATTTAGGCAACAAGTTCGCCACCTCATCTAGGAAGAAAAATTCGGGGCGTATCCAGAGTACGAGGGCACTAAGACGCCTACTGAGGCCAGCAAGTCCGCACTCGAATCAGAGTCTAATTCATCCTTGGGCCGAGGCTAATAAATTAATAAATGTTTTGTTTTCCTTTTCGTTAGCAAGTCGAAGGAGGTGCGAGAGAATATGTCCTCCACCTTCCCCAAACAAAATCACAGGCATCTAACCCGTCTACTATTATCAATAAAACAGTCATCTCTGTTCTTTTACAAACGTGTCTCGATAATCGCTTAACTTTCAACAATTTACTTTAAACGCTTAAAAGCTCGACTTTATGCCAATTATCGATAACAACTGACTAAAATGCAAGGGCTACAACGAACGGCCCACTCAACTTCACCCTAAGAAGGAAGTCGGGAATAACAACCTTAAACTCAAACAGCCACCGACCAAACAACAGTAAACTCGTAACAAACAAACCTCCACCCAACTAAACCTCCCCAACGCGACCCTATGCGAAGTCTTCCTAATAGGTCTAAAGGCAGCCATGTCCCTAGGAATCAAAAACCTTAAAGTACATGGAGAGTCATCCCTGGTAATCAACCAAGCCACGGAAACATGGAAAGTCTAAAGTGAAAACTTAACCCCATACCAAACCAAAAAAGGAACAATGTCTCGGGAATTCACCTAAGTTGACTTCATATACATACCCCCCGAAGAAAACCACTTCGCTGATACATTATCCAAACTAGCCTCACTAATAAACATGCCCGATCACCTCTTCTCCATGCCCATCCATGTAGAAAGAAGCAAAGAACCCTGAAACCAACAACAAACTTTGGTACAAAGCAATCCTAGACTTTAAAACCCACAGGTCGTATCCACCCAACACTAATAGCAAAAACAAAAGAGCCCTACGAATACAAGCCACCCATTACGTCCTGAATCAAGGCCTACTGTACAAACGAACTCCACAAGGAGTCCTCCTTAAATGCATAAACAAAGACCAATGGTCAAATCCTTACAAAACAGCATCATCTGCCGCTACGACATACCTCACGAGATCATTAGCGACCAGGGGGCTCACTTCAGGGCCGACAAAAAAAAAGTTCCTCGATAAATACAAAATCTAAAGACACAAATCCTCACCTTATAGACCCCAAGCAAACGGAGCCGTAGAAGCAGCCGACAAAACCATCACCACCACCCTTAAGAAAATGGTAGACAACTACCGAGATTGGCCAAATAAAATCCCCTTCGCCTTATGGGGATACCGAACATCCTATAGAACACCCACCGGAGCTACACCATATTACCTAACCTACGGTTCCAAAGCCGTCCAACCAGTAGAGCTAGAAATACCATCACTAAGAATATTAGCCGAAAGTGGTATCCCTGAAGAAGAATGGAACCAAAAGCGGTACGACGAGCTAGTACTCCTAGATGAACGTAGGATACATGCCCTATCCAATGCACAAGCATACCAACAACACATCCAACGAGCCTTTAACAAACGAGTGAAATCCCGGAACATACACGAGGGAAATTTAGTAATCAAATCCATTAGAGCACCCCTTCCCATCGACCCTAGAGGGAAATTCGAACCAAACTGGGCGGGTCCATACCTCGTTAGGAAAATACTCTCGGGGGGCGCCGTAATCCTTACTGACTCAGATTGTCAAGAGTTCTCAACCCCGACCAATATGGATCAACTCAAGCGATACTACCCATAAACACCCGAGAAACCACATCCCGACCTCTGACTTAAGTGGAAACGAAAAACAACAACAATAACAACACAAAAAAAAGAAGTCAAGTTCGCATCGATAATTGGCATATACGAGTCTAAAGCAAACTCACTCATATTTTTTTAAAAAAAAAGAACTACGAACATGGTTTGGTTCCACCCGAAAGCGGATACGTAGGCAACCCTTTCCCGGGTACAACCAAACAACTAAACAAAGCAGTCGATTAATCAATTCGTGAGCAAACCGGGATTCATCCCACGACCCGGTCAATGAGTGAGTTAAATGACGAAGCACAAACGACGAGCCGAGGACGGGGTGAAAACCCGAAAGGGCGCCCCGGGTAAAATGAAGAAACGAGTTGCGAGGCGTCGTAAAAAAAAAACGAGCCGAGGACGGGGTGAAAACCCGAAAGGGCGCCCCGGGAAAAATGAAGAATCGAGTTGCGAGCCCTCAAAAAAGTGAGAAACAAAAAAAAAGGGGTAATGAAAGAAAAAAAACTAAACAAAAACAAAAACAAAAAAAATAAAAAAAATTAAAATGTGCTTCTCATTAAACAACAAAATTCGGCTAAATCGAGCATTTGTCGAGGCATCCACATCCAAAATTCAAAATTCGGACGTCCCGAAAAATCAACAACTTGTCTAAACTCCACAAAAACTAGTACTAATACGCCACATATTATCAACTAGTAATACATAATATAAATTGCTGGGCTCTACCGGTCCAACTCTTCCCCGCCCTTATCGCCCGGGTACAACTGCTTGCGTTCTTCCTCCGCGATTTTCTGAAAGCAAGGCTCAAACACCCTATCCAAACGTGAGTCCAGCAAGTCCCACTTTTTTTTCTCTTTCGCAGCTTTAATATGGGTCTCGTCAGTCTTGGCCCGTTCGGATGAACTGACTAGGCTAGGATCAGTTCCACTATCTTTGGTTAGGCACTTAGTCTCTAGAATCTCCTCTTCGCCTCTCAGTGGCGCTGTCTTCCTAACCTTTGGGTCGGTCTGTCCCGACGGGTATCCACAAATCCTCTTCCTGACGGAAGTATTGACAGTCGATCGAGCAACAGGGTGCAAAAACTTCTGCTCCTAAGACACCCTGGACCCCCTAAACAAGTCCTCGGTCCGTGGATCAAAACTAGAAATGACCTTAACATCATCTGGAATAGGAGGTCGGACACCCATCTTATTTGACAACATGCCCGGGTAAATAAAAAGTTGATCCCTCATGGATAATAATAACAAAGCCCAGTTCGAAGACAAAAATGGAAACCCTACGCACCCACTTATATTCCACCACGGGATGGACCACCTGATGACGATATCTCCCCTAACCAAATAGGAAAACCAATCCTCCTCTTCGGGACTTTTGCTCCACGACAACACCATCTTCCGGCCCGTGAAATCCCTGTAGTTGTAGTCCTTGAAACACCGGGGAGGGTCGATTAAACCGAGCCACTCTTGCAACCAAACCTGCACGAAAAAACGACGAAGTGTCACACTTCCTAAGTCAAAACAACCACAAAAAAAGTGAAACCTAGCTATAAAAGAAAAAAGAAAAAAGAAAAACACCTGTAAAAGGGTCGTAGAACCCCGAGAAGGTATCCTCTGTACCGAAACACTAGCATCGAGACCGAGAACAAGTTCACCTAAAATAAGGAAAGAGGGTGATCGTCCATGTTCCATAGCCGCTACCACATCCAATACTCGAGGATTACCCCAACCTTCACATGACCGCGCATCCTCAAAAAGATAGTAACAAGCAATGACAACGTTAAAAGCGCGCCTACATGCCAAGGTCGAAACATGATGAGAGCAAACTTGTGAGAATGTCCTAGAAAGCAACTCTAGGTTAAGACCATCCACACCAAAATAGCCTTTAGCCTCTTCTAATGAAGAAAGGTCCAAAAAGTGGTGAAGTTGTTCCACGTAAGCACCATCCCCACAAGGTCGAACCGAGCTCCACCCACCTATAACATATATCTCTTCAGGCAAAGGGCAAACTTTACCCCCGGGGAAAGCAAAAACATGATATTTTGGGTCCCAAAATCTAGTGCATGCCCGTATAAAATCATCCTGTACCTTGACTCGACTTAATGCAACAACAGTCGACAAACCATCGTTTGAACTAACCTCGGAATAACATTTCTTAAACAAACCCGCCCACTCGGTCAGGACATTCTCGAAACCCGACATGACCCTAGAAATGATCCTATACCTTACGGATATCCTAGTTTGCCTAGAACATACACCGACAACCCGTATATATAGCCCTAAACCTACAAAAATTAGGAAATAAAAAAAATTTCCATAACCCGGGACTCGAACCGCACTGGCCCACGCGCCCGAGTCTCCGACCGCCCAAGCCCAGGCGGTCCGGAACCCAACTGCACCAGTCCGAGCGCCTGAGGCCAGACTTGACTTAACCCGAGCAACCTAAGGATAGAAATTTGAATCCCCGTGATCACCATTCTATACCTTTGACACCGAGAACGACCTTAAAAAGTCACTAGAGCCCACCCCAAAAACCGAGAAACCGATGCAAGAGCCACAGGAACACGAGTTCATTCGTCGGACGCGCCGACGGCTATTACAATCTCACAAAGCCGGTCATCCAGACCTAGGTCCTCCAAGGCTTTAACAGGAGACTTACTACCGTCCATCCCCGACAGCATATATAGGGTAGCTGTCTCAGGAATCCCTCCAACCTCTTCCATAGCGCCCGTAGCCTCAGCCTCAGTCTCCATCTCCATCCGATGTCTGGCCTCACCCTGTCTAGAGGTCTCACCCCGAGACCGAGCCAGCTGCTCCTTTAGGAAGGCGATCTCGTCAGACCAAGATTGCAGGAGCCACTGCAACTCAACCTCTCTCGCCTCCAGCTCGGTCACCCGAGTCTCTAGCTGTCCCACCATATCCGAGACATCCTGCAAATACGTTCGAGCATTAGGAAAGCACGCAAACAGCCTAGGAATGCACCTTAGTCACACAAACTCATCGATTGAGGCCCCGAAGTGTCACGGGAAACCCTCGAGGCATAAGCCCGAAAGTAGTTGGCAGCCTGCCACAACCGCTGATGGCAGGCCGACGAAACCTGAAAAGCAAAACAATAGAGGTTAGGCAAACCGACCCTAATCCTTAGAGCCCAAGCAAAAGGCAATAAAAACAAGACTCACCCGGTACACCCGGTCACGCCACTCTATCCCGGCATCCATCTCCTCAGCAGAACACGAGGGGAGGGGCTCACTGAAAGGAATCTCAGCCGCGTCAACCATAAGCAGTGTCAGGGGAAATCTGGGGGCTGGATCTCATCAGCCGGATCGGCCAGCTGAGAAGGCAACAGATTGGTCGGTCAGAGGGCAAATAAACAATAAAACCATAACACAAGTCTTAGAACCAAGATTAGAACCTTGCCACGAGGCGGTACCAAGCCAGCCGCCGAGTGATGTGAGACAGGTAGGAGGCACCAGGCACCAAAAGTGTATCGCCTCCTTCGCCGTCCCTATCCTCAAGAACCTCTGCGGCGGTCGGGGGTCTAAACATGGTCCGGGGAGGATCCACCGGCACCCTGAAGTCGTTGTATAGGCACTGACGCACCAACCGCTCGCCCAGGTACCAAACCGGGCGAATAACGCAGGAAGAAGCATCCTCTTATAGCACCGCGGCCTCAGCTCTGCAGTCACGTACTCCGGCACGCCTTCATAATCGGCCCAAGGGCGGGCCACAAGCTATGCAAAAAACTTACACCTACTAAGAAAGTAAAGAAAACACCTACTGACTATAAAAGGAAAACTCACATCTTTAATGCGTAGCTTGTTAACTAACGCATTCTCCACCGGGTAATGGCTGATTGTGCTCTTAGGCTGAGCCAGCCTCCACTCAATCCCCGTCGAGAATCTCTTCGGGTGCGCCCGTACCGTCTTGGGCGCCAGACACGGTAAAAAAGAATAAATCCACGCCTGTAGGATTCCAAAGCAAACTTTAGCAAAATCAAGCCGAAACTAAATAAAACTTCAAATACAAAAGTGAGAGATAGTGACTAACCTCCAGTATAAGGCCCGGACCCACGATGGGCACAGCTGAGGCCGACCCAATCACCAGCGGCCTCACCATGACTTGCAAGCAACGAGTCATCTCCGCGAAAGCCGCAGTCACCCAATCGTAGCGCCCTAGCTGAGTCATCTCAGCCAGGAAGGGCATGATCCTGGAGCTGAACCTCTCGCCCTTGTCCGAGAAATGGGTCGACCCTAGGAAATACCACAACCACAACCGGGCATCCTGCTCCGACGTGTTGGGCTCCCGACCCTCCAAAACCGCCACTTGCTGAAAGTGGTCGGTAATATAAGAACTCACTATAGCATGAGGTGTACTATATGCCTCACACGGCAAAGAATCCCCGATGAGGCCCCGCACCTCATCACTATCAAGACTAGGACCCTCGGCATCCCACCTAATCCTATCCGGACCCCAGGGCATACCGCTAATCATCCCAAAGTCCTCTAGGGTTATCCCGACCTCCCCAAAAGCCATGTGGAAGGTCGAGGTAGTGTCATGAAAGCGATCTATCATCGTCCTAATCACCATAAGGTTGCATTTAGTCTAACAACCCACCAACCTAGCCCATTGTCCGACCACGAGGCCTAGAGCGGTCCTCTCGATAATCCCCTTTACCGTTGGGGTCAACTTCTGATGATAGACATCGAGGCATGTAGTAAAGCCCGAGAAAGTCCTCATCGGACCTGGGGACTGCAAACCGAAACAATGCAAAGATAAACAAAACAAAACAAAACGAGCGTAACCAGAGCAATAAATAGCAAAACCGGAGTCATAACCAACGAGCACGAATAGGACACTCAACAAACCCCGCACAATGCGGCTAAAAATGTGGCGGTCAAGATGAAGCATCAGCTGATGGCCGTCTCAATCCCGATCCCACTCATGATCCTCGTAAATGATCTCCTCGTTCTCCGGTACCGGGACCGGAACATGAGCCCTCCTAGCCACCGTCTCCGGAAGCCTGCACTTCTTCACTCTATTGAATTCAGCCTCGTTAATATTCTCAGGGTTGCGCCGCTGAGACAAGACACTTCTATGCCTTCTACGAACCCCTCGGGGAGTCTGCGAACTTGCCCCGACAATCTCCTCACTAGCGCCAACCGAAGAAGTTCCTTCGGGACGCTCGGTGTCACCTCTAGCTGTAAAACAAACCCAAAACAAAAAAAAACACAAAGAAACATGTCTCTAATCAGGATGAAGCAGCTTAAAAAGGTCAAAATAAGGTCAAAATTTTGGATAAGGATATCGAAATTCCAAGAAAGCCTTTAGCACACATTTTCGGCCCTGGTCACAATGGAAGTGGTTCCCGGAAAATCCGGCATCGTTACGGCACCTTTTGGTATGTCTTAAAACACAAAAAACCTAACGGAAGGTCCTAAAAGTCGTCCTAGCCTATAAGAACCGACAAGGAAGCTACCCACATTCTCATAAACACTACTTGAACTAAATTATGCAAAATAAATACGGGAATAATAGAGAAACGATCTTTAAACCCTAGCATTCCAAACACATTCCCATAGAAGGCCATTCTCGCACCTCGAGCATCCTTATCAAGATCATAACTAACCTAACAAGCTCTAATCGACTCTAATTCAACAATGGAACCAAGCGCAAGCATCGAAACATAGTAAATAAAAAACGCCCAAATCAATTTTCTAGGGTTTTTCAACAAAACCAACTCATAATCAATCAAATCAAACAAAACCGACGTTAAGTGAGCAAAGAATACTAACCCGGAGTCGACATTGTCGTAAATAGCAGAAACCGAAACAAAATTTGGCGGAAAAAGTCGAGGAGGCGATTTGGGGCGAATAACTTCACGCGTTTGAGTTTTGTGATGATTGAATAAGCGCCCCAGCATTCGCATTACTTAAACAGACCCGGATCCCAAAAATCCGACCGCCCCGAGTGACGCGCTCGAGTTCTAGCACGCTGGGGGCTGGGCGCCTGAGTCTTGGAGCGCTGAAGGACGCGCGCCTAAGTGACCCAGCCCAGATTAAAACAAAGCAAAACAAACGCAACTCAGAGACAATAAACATGCACCTACAAAGACAAGAGAAATAACTATAACGAAACAACTACTAATTAACATCGATAATACACTCTCGACATTAAAACAAGCATAAAAGACGCACTTAACCTAAACGCTACACCCGGACGCGTAACAAAGCAAATCTAAACTAAACTAATAAACTCTAAACAAATCTCAAATGCATAAACAAACCAAGACAAGAGCAACAACAAACCCAAATTAACTAAGGCAAACTCACAAAACAAGCCTTTAACTAAAACAAATAAACAACAAACAACATTTTGCCCGAGGGTCAGAGTTATCCCGGAGGCACAACATTTTTGCTCGAGGGTCAGAGTTATCCCGGAGGCACAACAATTTTGCCCGAGGGTCAGAGTTCTCCCAGAGGCACAGCAACGCCAATTTTGACCGAGGGTCAGAGTTATCCCGGAGGCACGACAATTTTTGCATAACGGGTCTTGGTTATCCGAGAGGCATTTAAGTCTTATACCTCCACATCAATTTTTATTCGAGAGGAGACTAACGCCCTCGAAGGAGTCTTATACCTCCACAACAATTTTTATTCGAGAGGAGACTAACGCCCTCGAAGGAGTCTTATACCTCCACAACAATTTTTATTCGAGAGGAGACTAACGCCCTCGAAGGAGTCTTATACCTCCACAGCAATTTTTATTCGAGAGGAGACTAACGCCCTCGAAGGAGTCTTATACCTCCACAGTAATTTTTATTCGAGAGGAGACTAAACCCCTCGAAGGAGTCTTATACCTCCACAGAAATTTTTATTCGAGAGGAGACTAACGCACTCGAAGGAGTCTTATACCTCCACAACAATTTTTATTCTAGAGGAGACTAACGCCCTCGAAGGAGTCTTATACCTCCACAGCAATTTTTATTCGAGTGGAGACTGACGCCCTCGAATAGTTTTATATCACTTTGTATTGTCCTAGGGGTCATAAGCATCCCAAAGACGACCGCTCGAGTGGAGACTAACGCCCTCGAACGTTTTGTTTCATCAAGGGTTCACAGCAGCCGAAATTATACTTGTACAAGTAAAGGCCAACTTAATGCGTTGCTAGCGCGCAAAAACACTTAAAGTTAAACAAATCCTCTAAATAAACTGAAGAAGACAAAGCACGTGTGCACGAAGAATCAAGAGTGAGATATCAAGCAACGACCCGGGCCCAAGAAAGCAACCGCAAGTGAAAACGACATGTATGATTTCTAAACTATGGCTGACGATCCTCAACAAGTAGTCCAACGGACTTAAAATAACCCGACTGGACAGCCACCAAGTCATAATCCTCGATTGACCTGGGTGGCTATACTTTGACTTTCGCCTTGTCCAAGCCTCAGTCAAAGTGGGGGCTTCTGAAGACACCCAAATTTGGACCTGGTGGCTGAAGAAGTGCCCAGCAAACACCCAATGACGATAGGACTGCAACGCGACGCAGGTTCACGATGGTTTAGATAGTTTTCCTATAAAATGGATCAACTAATTAAAAACTAACATGATGGCAGCCTTAGTCGTGTCGTTACGGTTGCATAGACACTAATTAGAGTCAATTCCGACACCGGGACCCCGAGTCGGTCTCGAAACTCAAACCGAGTCAGCACCGTGCCAAGCGAACCTCGAGATGAACACCTGAGGCCCACTAAACCCACGGCGCTAGGTCAAAACTGGGGTAAACTTCATCCCCAAGTAATGTATCACGCTCCTCCCTCTCGGTTTTGGAAAGTATTAAAACCGTATCCTCAGAACTCCAACCGCTCCACCTGACGCGCCTGGGTCTCCCCACGCTCGGACCCAGGCGCCTGAGTCTTAGCACGCCCCAGCTCACGCGTCCATATGGACGACGGGGGCCGAAAACACCTATAAATACCCCCCTTCACGCCCTCACTTCTACACAACATTCAATCTTCTCTTCCCCCTCAAAAACTCTCGCTAAGGGCTCGCACTCCGACACCCGAGGCAAACGATCCACTCGATCGTAGTTCTGATAAAAAAAGTGACATCGACGCTACTCCTCACCTACGAGCACTTCACTCGATACCGAGGTGCCTGTGATCGACTAGCTCAAAATTAGTACACAGATTCTGCCGGATTAGTCGCAGAACTAGCAAATATTAACGGAGCTCTGCCGGAATAGCCGCGGGAAGGTCAAACGGTAACGGAACTCTGCCGGGGTAGCTAGTCAAGCAAGGAGGATTCGCCTGTCGAAGTCGTATCGTCACTAGGTTGTCATCTAAACAAAACTTTCCATATTCGCACTTTCCATTATTATGCACTACGATAACTCTAGATGTGGGCGCTAGGCCCATAAGCATCTACTAAAATACGTAACGTCCCAACTTCAACCACAAATTCTAAAACACACTAAATAGACCCGAGTAATTCCGAGATCCGTTCTCAAAACTATCTATGCATCGAGTTCCGTTTAGTGTAACTCACCTAACACTGTGAGGGTGCAACTCCTCACAATGTTATTTACTTACATTCGCATTTACAGTTTTTCGTATGATTTATCGCTTTTACGACCTTATAATCGCATGCTAAATAACCTAACACGGAATTCAAAACGTAAAATAACTTTAAACAGAACAAAGTGATAGTTGGGTTCCGTATTAGTCCGGGTGCTCGCCTTATTGGGCTCGATGCACCTCGATTAATGCCGAACCGACGCATCTTAAGCAGAATACCAGATAAGTTATACCACGAGAACGACTAATATCTGTATTATAGCGTTAAATCTGATTTGCTAATACGTATAATACATAGTACTCTCTACTCTCCAATGTGCATCTTTTCATGGCCTGCTTGTCACGTGAAATTGCATGCAAAGAATGTAAAAACTACTATTTTGACGATAAAACTTATCTGTCCTTAAAACAACCAACATAGTACAAAACATAGGGTTAAAACAATGGATGTTACAGTACTTCCACCACAACAAAAGAACTAGGAAATCAGCCCACCGATTGATTAGTAGAGGCCACTATAGTGCGGGCGGGATTGGGTGTTGACATCTATCGGATGTTGGCTTCCCAATACATACCCTCACCCCTTACTCAGAATCTACGGTTTCCGGATGTCCAAAACCATTGGCAATAAGAGTCATTCCAGGCATGGAGTGCTTAAGGGTACAAGTCTTTATCTTTAGGTCCCGTGCCACTCAACTTTGAGTCGGCAAGGGACCAAAGTTGACTTGAACGGTTTCCGTGTCCCCATAATTGACTCGGTGGCGACTCCACAAATCGGCAACGAATTCAGTTCACAAAAAAGGTCGCCTTACCAAATGAATCGGCCTTTAAACATTTACAACAACGTCTCGATCGATTCCCAAACGGAAACACGGGTGCCCGCATCCGCCTAGAATAAGTCCGGATCGTAATCCTAATCAAGGTCCGACACTTTGCCCCATATGCGAGATCAGACCGTCCCCCGGTTGGGAGGGGGCCGCGTGGGTGGCCGCCGCCACACGATGAAAACCGGGTCGGTCCCGCGCAGGCACGCGCGGGGCGCCGGGCGGTGCGGACGGACGTCCACACACACAGAAAAGAAGAAGAAGAAGAAGAAGAAGATGATGAAGAAGAAGAAGAAGAAGAAGAAGAAGAAGGAAAACAAACAGCAGTAGCTGCGCAAAACAGAGGACAAAATCCGTAGCCTCAGAACAACAACACAACAACAACAACAACAACAACAACTACAACAACAACAACAACAACAACCGCCATAAACAACACTAAACAGATGACAAGGGAGACGAAACAACAGCAACAATAAAGAAGAAAAGAAGAACAATAGACTGGACACGAACCACCGAAAACGGAGAAGAAGAAGATGAAACTAGATAGAGAATGAAAAAACTTACAGATCAGCCGCAGGTCGAAGGTGACGGTACAAAACCGAAACAGCAGCAACAGAACATGAGCAGGGTTTCGACATCCAAAAGTAGCAGCAAAAACACCAGCGTAGCAGCAGTGAAACAGAGGGTCGATAGTGATGGAGGAGATCGAATAAAGGTGCTAATTGTGATGGCGTAAAGGAAGGAGGAGATAAGCCGATCAAACAGAGGACGGGAAAACAAACGCACCAGCTGGAATAGCATCAGCAGCGAGCATCAAATCGCATCACAAAAAAAGAGGAGAATAGGGGGGGTCAGTGGATGAAGATAACAGTTGATGGGGAAAGAACGAAGGGGGAGAAGGCTGGTGTAAGAAGCGGTGTAAACAAAGGAATTGGGGAGCCAAGCGGTGGATAGCAATAGGCGAAAGGGGATGTGTACGTTAAATGAGGGAAAACAAAAAGATAGGGGGGTGAATGTTAGACAAGTGGGATATACATAGTATATGGCTTAATTAAATGAATCGGGTTAAGGAATACGAATTAAACGAATTCCGTAACGATGAAATAGAAATTCCCATAAATAATAAATCTTCATTAAAGTGAATTAATTGATTTCTCGAGGAAATGTAATAAATGTTTTGCCGAAACTTAATATAGATGAACTTCGAGTCAAAAATAGAAATTCGAGCTTAAAGATAAATTGATAAATAAATAAAAAATTCATAATTAAAATCGTCGAAGTAGATTTTCGATAAGAATTAAATTAATTGTACAAAAGAAATCGAAACAGAATTAAAAATATGTTTTTAACATAAGAAGTGTTTCCCAGTCAAATAGAATTTTTGGAGTTTGAAACGATTTCAACGATAAATTTGTTTTATAATAATTTTAAGAATTACGAGTTAAATCGTAAAAAAAATACGAACATAATTTAAATTTAATTTAATTTATAAAATCAGGGGTGTTACAATCTTCCCCACTAAAAGAAGTTTCGTCCTCGAAACTAAAAAAACACAATAATAGAGTGGAAAACAAAGTTATATCACTTGAACAAAAGGAGAATACTTAACTCGCATAATAGTCTCGGTTTTCAAAAATTTTACAACTTTAAACGTGATATGAAATTGTATCGAAGACAAAATTTATCTCAAGATAGTTTGGGCTTGTTTACCCAAAGTTTAAAATCATTTAAATTAATAAAATCGCAAGTTAAAAATTTATTGGATAAAATAATGACAATAAATAATATTTGTTAATGAACTCGAGGGGCAAAGTTCCCAAATATTTTCAAAGCAATAGTAAAACGTTTTGATTAAGAAATTCGACATTAAAATAAAAACTTAAGACATACGATGTTTTTTTTTTGAAAATGTTAAACCGTTTTACATAATAATCTTATAGAAATCAAAATATTAGCAATTATGAAAGTTTTCATAAGAATCTCGATCACTTGGAGTATCAAAATTAAAATTTTAAACAATTTCGAAATACGTTAAAATAAATTATTAAGACTTTTTGAAACAGAACTAAATATATGTTATCAACCAAGAATAAAACAAAAACAAAGCACAAAGTTGAAATTTATAACTCAAAATGTTAAAATTTCACGATAACCCAATTTTTTTAAAATAAAAAAATCAAACTTTTCACAAGGTTCACTGGGACGGAGTTCGGTCAAACCAAAGAATCTCAAGAGAAAGATGGTAAAATAGAAGAATAGAACAAGGATTCACCAGGCGAAGGAAGGTGAGAATATAGAAGAGAAGAATTGGAAGAAGTAGAAGAAGGAAGAAAAGAATCGATGATCCTATTGGGGACATGACATAGGTCCACCCCGACGCGGCCACGCACGGGTTTGGAGAGACGATTGAATCTCATGTGGAATGGATCTCGGGTTGAAATTTAAATCGAAAAGGAGTCGCCACTGAACCTTGTGGGAGTTCGGGCCCATTCGAACCCAGTCTATATCTTGGTGGACCGCGCACAGAGCACAACCCATTTGGATTTCAGAGTTTATGGGGTTCGTCCCTTTGCATTGCAATACCGATACCGACATTATCGGTTACCGTGTATTGAATGACTCTCGTGCGCCAATGGTTTCGGACATCCGGAAACCACGGTTCTGAGTAAGGGGTGAGGGTACGTGTTGGGAAGCTCACAAAGAACACCCAACCCCGCTCGCACTTAGCGGCCTCTACTAAGATATCGTTCAATTTTAGAATACGTGCGTTAGTAATTCGTGAAATGATATGCAAACAGTATTTTGACTAAACATGTGAAGATTTGAATAAGTTGATATGTCGATTTAATGCATCTAAACTAACTTCAAAGTTATTTTAGCAAGCGAGGTTCATTTTAGTACAATAAAACAAACAACGAAAATAAAATACGAAAGTGGAAACAATTGAGTTAGTAACGATAATAACGGATTATAAATAGATTAGAAAGATATAATAAGACACGAGCATGGTTTTGAAAATAGTATGACAAGTGATGGACTTGACACGTGTTGAACGAAGTCACAAAAATATTTGATAAGGCTCGAAATATGTTGAAGGTCTCATGTTTGATGCGTGAAATAGGACACTCGGCTGAGTCATGGGGAGACTCGGTCGAGTGCCCTGTCTAAAAACCTTTTGCCGGTTTTTTGGGGTGCCACTCGGTCGAGTGCCCCCTGTACGAATAGTGGTCCGTTTCAGGATTCAAATTCCGAATTTGCTTTTAATTGTGAATCGATGATTTGCCAAGTCGCGCTATAATATAGTATAATTTATGCTCGACCTGATGTTCGATACTCGTCATACTCGATACTTGATTACGGAATCAATATCTAGTATTTAGACTGAAATTTAGAAAAGACGTTATAAGTCGTTTTAAATTGAACTAAGACGAAATAAGTCTCTCTGCGTTGTAATGTCGTATTTAGTCCTTTCGGACTATGTGACAATTACTTTAGCATCAACGAGTTCGTGCCAGTTTAATTTGTTGACTAGTTCTTTTAGACATAATATTCGACTACGGATTCGATATCGCATCTTAAGAATAACGTTTTATTGGTTTGATTAGAACGAAAATTGATTCCCTCCGCGTCACGACATCGTAATTAATCCTTGCGGATTACGTGATGTTCGATTTGCATCAAAGGGTTTCGTCCTAACCTTTTTTGAAAACGGGGAATCGGATATGTTTAACGTAGAATACTAGCGATCCCATCATGCCTTTGAGCGTTTAGGGCGGGCCTCCTCGAAAGAGCTCCACCACTGTTACGACTCGTAAAAGGATTAGAAGGGTCTTATGCGAATTTCGACATTATACGTATTCGATTCGTGATTATTTTGTAAATTTGATGTATGTGTGATGTTAATGATGACGTTTATGTAAATACTAAAACGAGACTAACGACGCGATAAAAAAACGATCTTGTTGTTGTTGATTCGCTTCAACAATCAAATACTTGGGGTGTCGGGATAAGCGACCGGCAACATCGGGTGCGATACCCTCATATTCGTGTTTCCTTATCCTGTCATCCTTTGCATTCGACACGAATAGGCGAATATTTTATAGTGATTTGATAGTAGTAATATTAACGATAATAGAAACGAAAGAAAAGATAAATAAAAAAAATCAAAAAAGAAGGACGAGGAAGACGATAAGGGAAGAGACCGGGATTGAATTTGCACCCTCAACCTACATGCTTTATATTCTCGAAATGGGGCTCTTCTAGTTGTGGCTTAGGCACGGGAGCGTCGAGATGTTGTAAACGGAGTTATGGTGGTTTTAGGTATAGAAGAGAGGTTGTATAGCAAAGTTGTATGGCTGAAAAAGTTGTATGAGAAAGGTTGTTAGGGTTCCAAAAAAAGATGTTGAATTGTGTTGCAAAGGAGTGTATTTATAGGAAAAACCCAAAACCCCAACCTAGGGTCACTCGATCGAGTGTCCCTGTTGACTCGATCGAGTGGCCTAATGAAGAGGCAACAACGGGCCTTTTGGAGGCCCACTCGGCCGAGTGAGCTGACACTCGATCGAGTGGGTCAGCTGGAACGAAATATCCGGATTTTTTGACTTTGAGTTGGATTCTCGATATTTGCATAGTTTTTTTGTATCTCGGAAACGACTTTGACCGGGGTTTGACCCGGTCGCTAAAAGCGGTTTTATTTTTGCTGTCCGTTTTGACCCAAATTAGTCTTATTTGATTGGAAATGACCCACTGGGCCTGAATTTGAGGTCAGTTTTGTGAGATTTGTACTCCGTAAGAAGCCCAAGCTAGAAACTAATGATTTTGAGCCCATATTCGAGTATGTTTAAGCACGTTTGCGTCCAATCATCATCGGGTATTATTTGAAAACTGCTATAGACACCTATCAGCCAAATGTGGTTGTCTAAAGAGCCCCCACCCTGACTGAGGCATGGACAAAGCGAAAGTCAGAGTAGCTTCCAGACCAATCAAGGATTAAGACCTGGTAGACTTACGGTCGGGTCGTTTATAGTCCATTAGACTTGCGTAAAAGGGCTCGCCAGCCTTAAGATAGAAATCATACCTGAGTGGATGCTAATAGCTCCGTGGGGACTTGCTTTTGGAGCCCTGGGTGTATCTGTATGTGGATATATCCCATCTTGGAGCTGCGCGGGAGCTTGTTTCTGAAGCCTTGGGTGTATCTGTTTGCAGACACATCCTATCTCGGAACTACGCGGGATCTTGCCTAAGAAACCTTTGGTGTGCCCGTTTGCAGGCACATCTCGATTCAGAATTACGCGGGAGCTTGCCTAAGAAGCCCTGGGTGTATCTGTTTGCAGATACCTCCAAATTTGCATGCGAGATTTAGGTGAGACACCGACTCACACTAGGGAGATAAAAAAACTTGACGTTCCGTTGGGAAGCACAAGCTGGTACCTGAAATGTTAGTTATGTAGGCAGAAATAGCAAATATAGCAGATAGGAAGTGCAATTAGCATCTATAGATTGACTTGCGCTGGGGAAAATGATTTTTGCTTCATTTTGAAATCGAAGTCCTGAAAGCAACTCTCGTGCTAGGAGATAGGTTTTCAAAATGGAAAGGGTAGAAAAGAAATTTGCAGTTTAAATAGGCTGAAATTTGACCTTGTCTAAAAGGAATCTTTCAAATGGCCAAGTTTTGCAAATTTGAAAGTAAGAATTTGAAGAGAGAGGCCTACCAAAAGACTCGACTCTGGACGCGACATAAGGAGTTGACAGACACGACTTGGACTCTCAAAGGGGTTGGACCGTGACTCGGTAGGGGTTGGGCCACCTATGACGACAAGACTCTTAAGTTGCGCTATCCGTTAGCCTAGGCGAGTGGAAACACAGTCGAATATCAAAATGGGATAGATCTGTTATAGGGGGATTGCAATAGTCTGTAATGAGACTGTTTCTACAAGACTCAGCAGTAGCAATGCTGTAGTCTAGGGCTCTTTTGAAATTTTGGTTTTGGGATACATTCCCAAAGTAGGTGCTTCTTCGAGTCCCTGACAAATTCTTGTCTTCGACTGAGCCGAGGACTAGGACATACTGTAGAAAGTTGGCTAGATTTTTTTAAAGTATTTTGGACTTTGTGAGTGGATGGAAAACCTCTGCTCAAGAGAAGCCCCCAGAATAACAAAGCTAACTGTTGAGAACATGACAGTGTCATGATAGGAATAATGACGCTTTTTGAACGTGTGTCAATGTGGGTGGTTGTGCCCTTGTTGAAAGGTTGCCTATGTATTCACGTGTAGTGAAATCAAACCATGCCGTAGTTCAGTGGGTTGAAAGACATATTATGGTGCCTAGTTTATTAGGGTTTTGTGTGTAACTAGCCATAGCGATGGTGTAAGTTAGGTGAATTCCCAATGATGTCTTGTTCAAAGGGCTAGAATTGTTTGGATGTTGATCCTGTGACTGTGAGCGTTCTCTGGGGTAGCCCCCAGAGGTGGTGTGAACTATTTGGCCATGTTCTATGCCGACCGCAGGTTGAGTTCCCGTGTTTGGGGCTTGTAATTGGTTTGGATGTTTTTGAAAATGTAGTGCTAGGAAGTAAGTGCCTTTGATGATTCGAAATATGGAGCTCGATTTTGTGGAGCTAAGGCTTCGAGGGTAAGGTATTGCAATGTGGTAGGAAAGGGGAAGTCGAGTGAAAATGACTCGGACTTCGATCGGGGTAGGTTGATAATGCGGGATCTAGTTTCCATGTCTGGCCCTAATGGTTAGGGGTATCCTATGGAGCTTGAATCCTCAAAAATTCCGGGCTGTCTCTTAGCCTAGGTCTCGGGAAGGTCTTGAGGGTTGTAATGTAGGATGGCTAAATGTGGTGTTAGTTGACCAGCCTGATTGTCAGCCCTTTATTTGATGGTAAGGGAATTGATAATTTTTGAATTGATCGTACCCCGATCAAGGGACTCTCACTTTAGTTGACCGCTAACTACGGTCATGGGTTTTTGAATTTTATTTTGTTTGACCTCTTAGCCCTGGTCACGGGATTCTTCATTTGAGTTGACCGTGCCCCGGTCAAGGGATTATGTGGGTTCTTTTGGTCATGGTCAGCTCTTTTATTTTGGCCTTTTGCTTTTTCCTGGACTTTTGATTTTTTGTCCAGCTTTTTTTTCTTTTTTCCTTTTTTCTTTTTTCTGTTGGTCTGACTAACACCTAAGGTAGGGATTGGTCGATCTTATTGGAGGGGTGTTGTAGACACCTGCATTTTGACTGCTATGTTTCTATGATAGTTTCCAAAAAACACCCGATGATGATCGGACGCTAACGTGTATCTACGCGCTCGGACATGGGCTTAAAACTGTTAGTTGTTGGCTTAAGCACTCACGGAGTAAGAATCTCACAAAACAGACCTCAAATTCAGGCCCAGTGGGTCGTTTTCAGTCAAACAAGACTAATTTGGGTCAAAACCGACAACGAAAATAAAACCGAATTTTTGCGATTGGGTCAACCCCGGTCAAAGCCGTTTCCGAAACACATAAAAACAGCCACTCAAACATCAAAAGTGTAGCCCAAACACAAAACCCATCAAATACCAAGTTCAAGGTCCAAAGACCCGGATCTCGCACTTCAGCTGACCCACTCGATCGAGTGCTCAACCCACTCGATCGAGTGGGCCCTTAAACAAGCCCGACTGCGATTGATTGGGCCACTCGACTGAGTCAGGGGGCTACTCGGTCGAGTAACCCTAGCCGGAGGAGTATAGCTATGTCTATATAAACACCTCCATGCACACACTTCAAAAAACTTTTGGAGAAACCCTAATCTATCAACTTTCACACACAACTTTTTTGATCATCTTTTAACCCTAATTCACCCTATTCTACACTAATCACATACATCCAAAAAACCTAACCCTAGCGTTTAGGAATTCGAACCCTAACCACCACAAATTAACCTACATTTTTTTTTGATGAAATGTGATTATATATATCATATCAACAAAACAAAGTACCATATCCAAAGTCATTCATTATGCAGCAAACCTAATGAGACCGTCATGCCACAGGACACAAAATTAAAAGAACAAAACGCCTATTGCTCTAGTGAAACCAATGCAGATCAATCCCTGGCATAACACACTCACACCTTTTCCTCACTTCAGCCTTTATACCACGAGAAATAACTTCAGGTCGCATAAGTACGCCTTCAATCCTTGATTTGTTCCTTTGTTGCCATACATGGTAGTAAAGCGCTGTAAGCATCGTAGCATTCACCTTTCCTGTCTGATGCTTTGTCTCACTTATCAGTCTGTTCATCTCAGGAATAGCTCCATACCAGCCCTCAATTTCCATTCTCAATCTCCTACTGTACTCGCAATCAAAAAACAGATGCTGAATTGACTCAGTATGGTCACCACAGATGCAGCATCTATCTTCCTCGCAGCAACCTATCTTCATTAGTTTCTCCTTAACATTCATTCCTTCCATCATTGCAAGCCATGCCGTAGTGGAATGCTTAGGTATGTTCCAACTTGACCAAATAATCTTATACCAGCTTTTTTCTAATTTGGGCCTCAGCCAGTCATAGCCTTCCTTGATAGAATGCCCTTTATAAGCTCCATTCCATTTTCCATTGATGTACCCAGTTTTGAAGCTTTCCTTGACTCTGCAAATATTCTTCCATGCCCAATTATCATTAGCTTTTGGGCAGTAATCAGCCCAATCGGCCCCCTTTAAATATACTTGGTTTACCCACCTGATCCATAACTTATCAGGTTGGGTATAAACCCAGTATACTAGTTTAGCAATAGCCGCTTTATTCCAAATACTCTGGCACTTAATATTCAGTCCTCCCTCTTGTCTAGGAGCTTTAATCTTTTCCCACGCAATTGGTGGGACTCTCATATATTCCGAGCTCCCAGACCACAGGAAGTTTCTACATATTGCTTCAATACGTTTGATAATGCTGATCGGAATGAGAAAAATCGAAGCCCAGTAGCATTGGAGGGTGTTAAGGACAGAATTAATAAGCGTAACTCTCCCTGCATAAGACAATTTTCGAGCCCCAATACTTCTTATTCTAGCAGCCATCTTATCAGCAATCCTCTTGCATTCATCTTTTGTCAGTCTGCCAGCCTTAATCGGCACCCCTAAGTATTTAAATGGCATACTCCCTTCTGAAAAACCAGTCACAGAAAGAATGTCGCTTTTTAATCCATCAGTCATACCATTGAAAAACACCTCAGATTTTCCGGGATTCTTTTGGAGCCCAGTAGTGCTAGAGAAAGTATTGAAGGCTCGCATCAGCAGAATGATTGAATGAGCATTCCCTTTGCAAAAAAGTAGCAAATCATCCGCAAACATAAGATGCGTCAATTTACTATTCTCACAACGGGGATGGTAATGAAACTGATACTTCTCAGTAGCATACTTCAAAGTTCTTGTTAAGTATTCCATACACAAAGTGAACAATAAAGGGGAGATTGGATCTCCTTGTCTCAAGCCTCTCTTGCCCTTGAAATAGCCAAATTGATTCCCATTAATAGCCAGCGAGAAGGTTGTAGAAGAGACACATACCATGATTTTCCGGATGAATTGTTGTGGAAAGTTTAATGCTTGTAGCATCTGCTCAATAAAATCCCGCTCAACCGAGTCATATGTTTTCTGCAAATCTATCTTGAACATACATCTAGCTGAGGTGCCCTTTCTATCATATAGCTTTACAAGGTCCAGAAAAATTAATATATTCTCTATAATAGATCTCCCATGAATGAAAGCACCCTGAGTCGCACTAACCAGATCAGGCAAAATCGCAGCTAGCCTATTGCAGAGTAGTTTTGAGATCACCTTATATATAGTATTGCAGCATGCGATAGGTCTGAAGTGTGTCACAGAAGAAGGTCTCTCAAGTTTAGGAATCAAGGATAAAGTGGCAGCATTGATTTGTTGAAGCAACAAACCTGTCTGAAAAAAGTTCTGAACTGCAATACACACTTGATCCCCTACAATCTCCCAAGCATCCCTAAAAAAACCACTTGTATATCCATCCGGTCCGGGGGCTTTATCTATAGGGATCGAAAACATAACTTTTTTGATCTCGTCATTCGAAACAGGAGCAAACAGCACTCCCTAATGATCAGGACTGCAGCTATTTCCCATATCCATTATCTCCCTACGAACAGGATCAGTCCTCTTAGAGGTTCCAAATAATTGTTGATAATAGTCTAGGAAAGCGCCCTGTATAGCTTCTGCAATATCACATTGAACGCCCTCAATATTTTCAATCTGGGTAATTTTGTTCTTATTGTATCTCTGTCTCAAACAAGCATGAAAGTAAGCAGAATTGGAGTCACCCTCCTTCATCCAATGTGTCTTAGCCTTTTGTTTGAGGAAACTATTCTTATCATGCTGCAGTTGTCTTACTTGTCGAAGCAGGCATATCTCCTCATCAATTGCTGCTATATCATTAGGATTAAGAACCAATTTCTCCTGAATCCTGTCAAGTTCCAGCTCCGCCCTGGCAGTCTGAACCTCAATGTCAGAGTAGCATTCTGTATTAAGCCTCTTCAAAACTGGTTTTAGAGACTTGAGTTTCTTCACGAGACAAAACATAGGAACACCCTGAATGTCTTGACTCCAATGATGTTGCACCCTTTCTTTAAAACTTGGAGAACCACTCCACATGTTGAAGTACTTGAAATTTCTCCGTTGTCCACCGTCCCAAGGACGCGAACTGACCACACAAGGAGTATGATCAAGGGTACCTTCATGGAAGAAATAAGCAGATAAACCTGGGTACTCCTCAACCCAAGCATTATTGATCAAGAATCTGTCCAATCGGCTGTATTTCCTACTCCCCACTTCTTGTTTATTAGTCCATGTGAAGTAAGATCCAGTCGACTGAATATCCATTAGTGAGCAACCATCAATACAGTCTATAAAGTCTTCAATATCTTCCTCTTTTGAATCACCTCCCAATCTTTCATCCCTATTAATCACAGTGTTAATCTCTCCTGCCACCCCCCAAGGGGCATTAATCTGCGTTGCAAATCCTTTAAGTCTTTCCCACAAGAATTTCCTATCTCTTTTTTCATTGAAAGCATAAATCATTGTCTAGTAGAATTTCAAGCTTGTGACCTTTACAGTAATCAGTAAGTGTATGAACTGAGCATCCAATGCAATAACTTCAACATCAAACACTCCTGGTTTCCATAGCACCCACACACGCCCACCTGGAAGGCTATTAACATTAGTTGTAATACTCCAACCATTCACCAGGCTGCCTATCACTTTATTCGAGTTACCCCTTTTTATTTTGGTCTCTAACAAACCAAAAAGATCAACCTCATGTTTATTAACAAAATCTCTAACAATTATTTGCTTATTTACACTATTCAAGCCTCTAACATTCCAAAACCCAATCTTAAACATTATGATATATTAGAGGTTCAGGGTTACCATCATCCAATTCCACCACTGGCTCTGTACCTACAAGAGCCTCATCTCTCTCTTTATTTGCCAGAACTGCTTTAAAAGTCTTATCTATCCTCCCCCATTCACTCCAACCTGTATTAATGGAGGATTAACAGTAAGTTGAACCACTTCATCAACTGGTTTTAGTATGGGTTTCCAGACCTTCTTTTGAACATGACTATTATCCTTCTTTATATTCCTCCTACATATAGTCCTGTCACATGCCCTAGCCCTTTGCACTTTCCACATATTGTTGGTTTCCAATCATATTCCACCTTTAGCACAACTTTCTTCCCTTCCTCATCCAGAAATTTAACTTGATCAGGAAAATTTCCTCCAATTTTGAGTTCCACAAGCACTCTTGCAAAACCAAGACGCGTCTTATCAATTGTGGCCTGATCCGACTTTATGTATTTGCCCACCATACTTGCTATAGTAGGGAGGCACTTACCCCAGAATCTCAAAGGCAACTCATGTAAGCGTATCCAAGCAGGCACTATTTTGACATCTTCTTTTAACAAATCTACACCAGCACTCCAAGGTTTGACAATAAGGGGTTTGTTATCAAACATATGATAACCCGCCTTCAATACTGCCTCTTTCCCTTTCGTCTCTTTAAAGTGCACTAAGAAAACTCCATTAGGCATAAAGGACACTTTGTCTACATCATGCTGTCTCCATATCCTTCGGATAAAACCTTCAAGGACCTCCCAAGGAGGGTTTGCACCAAGAACAAAGCAATAAACAGCTTGCTCCTAAAACAAAATCTTCTCTTTTGCGTCATCTGCCGTGAATTGCATCAAGTTTTCATCTGTTTCCACTTGTGAACTGCTATTTTCATCCTTTCCTTTAGATCCGTCATTTGTTTCCCCAATACTTCTCTTTTTTCCTTTCTTGCTTCTCTGCGTAATCCAGGGAACGTCATTTGCACTATCATCTTCCTCAAAATGTAGTCCTGGTATCTCATTTAGTTCATGCATAGCTTTTGTACGTAATCCATCATCTTAATGTGGTCCTTTTGCTTTCTTCCTTAGTTTCTTGATTCCACCACCTGTTAATGGTGACCTAGCCTTGGAAGGTGATGCTTGCTTCGCTCTAGTTTTTGAGGCGGAATTTCTAGCCATGGCCGCCTCAGAAACGCCTCTCAATCTCCTTGCTGATCGTCCCTCACGCTCCCATTAGGGTTTTTTTTCGCCAAATTAACCTACATCTCGACACTCCCGTGCAAGCCGCAATTACAAGTCCCGTCCGAGAACAATAACATGTAGGTTGAGGGTGCAAAACCCGTCTTCTTCCCTTCTCCTCCCTCTCTCGGCTTCTTCCTCTTTTTCGTCGTTTTTTGTCTTTTTTTATTTATTTTATCATCGCATTCTAATATCGATAATATATCTAGTATAAAACATTAAAATGCTTGTGAATTTGTGTCGAATGTGAGAGATGGTGGGATAAGGAAACCCGAATATACAAGAGTATTGCACTCAGCGTTGCCGGTCGCTTATCTCATCACCCCGATCATTTGATTATTGAAACAAGTCAACTTAAACAATAATTTTTATTTTCGTTCGCATAGTCATCATTCAATCGCGATTTTCATCAATTCCAAACGATTTTCAAGACAAGTGTCTTTTAATAAGGGTCGAAACCCGTTGACGCGGATCCGACATTACATAATCCCTAGGGATTCTTTACGATGTCGAAGAAGCCGAGGGAATCAATTTTTTTTAATTCAAGTGTCGATCTTTTAGATTCGATACCAATTCCATAATTGGATGTCGAATCTAACGATCTAGTCAAATAATTTAACCAATTCGATTTTTCGTTGACGCTAACGTAGATGTCATTTAATTCGTTAGAATTACGACACTATAAACGCGGAGGAAAACTCATATCGTTTTGGTTGACTTAAACGACTTATAACAATTTCTTTAGTCTCGCTCTAATATTCGACATCGATTCAATAATCGAATGTCGATTATGACAAGTATTGTATATTCATATCGAGTATTAATTATATAGTATTTATGCCCGAATCAACAAAATCATCAAATTGTCAAAATTGAAAAGCAATTTTGCAATCAACAATAAATTGCGAAGCGAACCCTAGTTCGTACAGGGGCACTCGATCGAGTGCCTAGCCCACCTGGTCGAGTGGCACCCCAAAAGCAAGACAGAATGGTATCTTGACAACCACTCGGTCGAGTCTCGCAATAACTCAATCGAGTGGCCGTGCACTCGGTCGAGTTCCCTCATAACTCGGTCGAGTGACGTCACGAAATCTGGACAGAACCCTTTTCAGAGGTCCACTCGGTCGAGTCCCTCAATGACTCGGTCGAGTGACCCTTTATCACGCCAAGCCGTGAGTCCTACAAGGTCATTCGAGTCTCGTTATCACTTTTTATGACTTAGGTCAACACGTGTCTAATCTATCACGTGAAACATCACTTTTTCAAGAACCATGCATCATCATATTTACATTATTCTATATATATTTACGCAAACTGTTATTATCGTTATACTGTTACTAACCGTTTGTCACTTTCCTTGTTGATTTAATTGTTTATTTTATTGTACTAAAATGAACCTTCGCATGCTAAAATACAACTTTGACGTTAAGATTTTAGTTGCATTAAATCGACATAGAAACCCTTTCAATTCTCTCACATGCTTAGGGAAAATAATGTTTGCATATTCATTTTCTCCCGTTCCACTAACACGCGTATTAGAAAATCATTCGATATCCTAGTAGAAGCCGCTAATGTGCGGGCGGGGTTGGGTGTCCTTTGTGGGCTTCCCAACACGTACCCTCACCCCTTACTCAGAACCTCGGTTTCCGGATACCCGAAACCGTTGGCGCACGAGAGTCATTCAATACACGATAACCGGTAGTGACGGTATCGGTATCGCAATGCAAAGAGACGAGCCCAATAAACTCTGACATCGGAAATGGACCGTATTTTGTACACGGCCCACTACGACATAGAGTGAGTTCGAACGGGCCCGAACTCCCACAAAGTTCGGTGGCGACTCCACTTCGATTTAAATTTCCATTCGCTCCATTCTCATATGGAGATTCTTTCGCCTCCCCAAACCCGCGCGTGGCCGCGTCGGGCTGGACCTATGTCATGTTCACAATTTTGGCGACTCCGCTTGGGATTAACTGATGCGTGACTTACCATCGGCATCCTCAGGGTGAGACTCGAATAGAAATCATTTGACTAGTACAATACGCGTTTTAGTTCTACGGTTCATGCATAACCCCATATTTTCCCGGGCCGGTACTCGCGACCGACGTCCCACTATACCGTGATGTACTTCAATATGGATATGTCAAAGCTGTCCATATATAGTCGATTCGAGTGGGTTTCGCGGAATGTTCTAAGCTCAACTCGACTTAGAAAGTCCGTCCCGATCAACGTCTAGACTATGTGCACTGGTATAGTATCTAGACCGACCGAGACTTAGTGTAAAGCATACATGGCGTCGTTATAATGCTTGCCTGACTACATGCTACTTGGTTTCCGTGTCGTTTCCAAAAAACCGTCAACTTTTCAAAAAAATACATGTAATCCCCTAGAAATTCTAACTCGATACAGTGGCAGAAACACAGTAGAATCGGGATTAAAACACACTGTAACTATGTCTTAGTAAATTAAAATGGTAAAGTTAAACAATAGGCCATGAATAAAAATGACCAAAATTTAAAACAATCCACAAAAGGGGGTTTGAACAATCCATAAGACATAATTATTAAAATAAATAAGCAGGATCCACACTGCTCGCTAGCCCACCCGAAGAGAAACACATATACCTGCCATGTTAAAAACATAACAACCACAATCAGTGGGGAGCAACGCCAACGTTCTCCCAGCCGTAAAACATGATTTTAAAACTGTAATTACTATTATATGAAAATAGTAAAAACGAAAAACAGTAAAACATTATTCATAAAAATAAGCTTTCAGTGAAAAATATAATAAAAATGAGTTTTCCGGAGAAAACATAAAACATTCGCCAACCTGCAAATCAAATTATATCGATAATAATAAAAATATTCAAAATGACGTTATGGATAGGGTGAATGTAGAATCTAGACTTTCACTAGGACAATACTAGAAACTAGCTTCGAGAACTGTAGACTTAACTCATAACAGAGTCCAGTCTCTAACTAGGCAACTCAACTATAACAGGACTGCGTGCAGCGTGGTCCTGGTTTAAGTAGTATACACCCCTCCTGGATACAAACCATATCCAGTTCAACCCGACGCGACTTACACGATGAGATATCTAAGTTTAAGGTAAATATACACTCTCCTGAACACAAACCATGCTCAGTTCAACAACCAATGTGCCCCATAAAGACACATCAGCCTTACAGTTGATGGCAAAACGTACATCCCAGACTATATTACTCTAAACCCACACTTGTCCTTATTCCATAACTCCAAAATAGGGTCATTATCGATACAAACAAAAGATATAATCAATGTAAATAATAAGAGAACAAAAGGGAAAAAGAATCGCCTTTCAAAAGAGGAAACTTTCTATTTTAGGAAACTTCTATATCTAGAAACTTTACAAAAACACCGTCATATCAAAATAGTGAAAATATTAGTTCATACTAATAAAACATTTTTATTAAAAGATATAGATTTATAAAACTAATACTTTCGGCCTTAACAATATTAATTTCCAAAATAAGGATAAATGAGTTTATGAAATTATTGAAATATCATACAAGTTATTATAAAATGATTAAAAATATCTTAAACATTTTAATACTACTAATTAGGGTGTTTTCAAAATTTATAAAACTAAAATTCCCTAATTATTAATAGTTTCAACAAAACAAGCATAAATAAGATTTTACGGCAAATGTCAAATTAAATCTTTTAACGTCTTTTCTTTAATTTAATTCATTAAACAAATTTAGAATATGATAGGGGGTGATTTAACTCCCAAAGTTTCAGATTTAAATATTTTCAAAATTTCTGGAAAAATAATTCTTTTAGGTAAGACGAAACATTTTAACGATAAATCGTAATTTTCTCCAAAAATCATTACTATTAATTAAAGACTTTAATAAATAGTACAAAAATTACGTAAAATAGTTAAAATATATTTTTGGACATTCTGTCCAGAAAAGAGAATTTTCCAGAATTATTAAACTCGGTTTTTAAAGGGTTTTCTTGTTAATCGTATAATCTCGACAATAACGATTAATAAAAATAGTAATTACAAAACGATTTAAGTATTAATATCCAAAAACTATTATTAAACTTAAAAATAATAATTTTCCTGAAAATACTTTTTTTTTTTCAGATTTTCAAAATTCCAGATTTATGCAAAAGGCCAATAATCGAGAATTTAAACGACAAACACGGTTTTAACGATAAACGATGATTTAAAGTGATTAATTAATTCACCCACTTCAAAATTCCGAAAAATTATGAACAATTTCAGAAAATTCTTTTTCAACAGAAACATCATCCACGAAATATTTCAGATTAAAATAAAATGTTTAAATGCTAGAAATAAAAATCGGTTTTTAATCGTTTTTGTTCATAAACGGTAAAAACTCAATAATTGATATCAAAATATCAGAAAAATACCAAATTATTAAAAATTATTAAAAACTTCATTTTTATAGAATATAAACATATATTACAAGTTTAGGCCGAATATTACCATTTTACAAATTAATATAATAATTTAATCATTAATCTCATAAAATCAACATGAAAATTTTTAACTTTTAAAAATTTTCCAGATTATATGACATACATATATTGTCAAAAATGAAATATAAAAATATACATGCAATTACACAATTAAAATCACGAAATACCGAGTAACATCGACGTTATCTCCAGTCCAAATCGGAATCAATAATTACTTGTCGACCTCGGGATCGTCCACGAAACCTACCATACACAAAATTCATGGTAGAAAAATACCATGAGAAAAACTAAGAAAATCACGGTGAATAACGATCAAAAACATCATCGATTATTACCTTAACGATAGGTTCGGAAAGAGGATTAATTCGACGATAAAGATGAGACGATTAGGAGTCGAATTAAGCAAGAATCAGCCAAGGAGAGAAGGATGAATGTATTCGGCCAAGGCAAAGGAAAGATGAAGTTGTGACAATTTTTTTAATGCACAAATGAATGTAAGGAAGAGAGGAATGGTTTTCAGCATAAATGAAATTAAAATGGATGAAGAATCCAATGTGGTATCATCAAAGTAGAATCCAATGAGGAATCCAATGAGGTTAGAGGGAGTGTGAAGAGTTTGAGCAAAAATGCAACAATTAAATGAGAGGGGAAATAATCATATCTTTTCGGTTTTACATAATAAAATGAATCGTATTAATAAAACGTAGTAAAATTGTGACAATGAGCTTTGTCGGTCCAAAATATGGGGAAAAGATCTCAAATAATTTATAAGTTGATAAAAAGAAGAATCATAAAATAGTTAGAGGCATTTCAAAGCAATTTGAGTAAACCTAGCGTAAGAAAATAATTATTTACGAAACTTCGTAATAAAATCATTAATGGCTAAATTTTCATAAATAAAAATATTTACTAGTTGAAAATATTATAAAAAAATGTTTGGACATTTGTAGAAAAAAAGCAATAACTTAAATCCAAGCTTAAATACGTTAATTCGTAGACAAATAAAATTCCTCGCGGAAAAATAAATAATTTACGAAGAAAATCAAATAAATAGATTTAAAATAATTAAAATCTTTTAAGATAAAAATAAATATCTTTAAACCCAAAAATTAAAATAAAGCTTGGAAAAAGAGGAAACGCAAGTCCGAAATGTGAAAGAATCATAACGGAAAGGGTAAAAATGCTAGGAAAAATAGCGAGTGTTACAATACATCTTTTTCAAGATATTCAATTTCAAAACCCGGGACATATACCGAATTTAGGACTTATGATTTTACTCAAAATAGCCTACTTCTAGCCGGTATTCTGCCCATTTCAAAACTCGAAAATCTTTTCAAAACTTTCAAATTTGCGGCCCGATACACTTTCCAATTTCTTCGAAAAATCGGGCCCCTTTCCCCGAGTTTTCTCGGATTTTCCAAAAATAATCCATTTTCAAAACCTTCCTCTTCTTAGGACTTCCCGTATTTAGCAGTGTCGGGTCATGTCATAAGTCGTCAAGGTCTTTAGCGTCGAAACTTTGTCGATCTTACATCACGGGTTTCTTCCCTATCCCAGTCCGCCTTATTAGAGTAAGGCAAGGCCCATCTATGTAGGACATACTCCTACAAAGGAGGGTCCGTTTACACAATCGAGTCCAAAGTCTGGGGATGTCTCACGTGGACCTTTCTTCGAACAGTACTCGGCCTACCCGCCGAATCCTAAGGAAGGCCCACCTTTCACAAGTCACCCGTCTAGGTGTCCTTTCCGAGTCATTTACCTTTTTAGTCTTGTTCGGGATGTACTTTCTATTCCGGAATTCGGGCTAGTTTCAGATTACGTGGTGTTCTAACAGACAGGCCACCCGAAACCAGATATTAACGCAATATAGACGCATTGAAGGATGCCCTAGCGAAGATCGAAGCCCAATTGACTGCCATCCAGACTGACCAAACGACACTCGCCACTCGTGTGAGTGCCATGGAGAAGGGAACTCCTCCTCTTGGATGTGAGCCCACTGGGCCCATAGCTGAACTAATCAGCGCTGTTCGCAGGCTCGAGGAACAGGTTCACCTGTCAACAAACAACTTGACCCACACTGAAATTGCTCGTTCCTATTCGCCTTTGAATGACGAACTACCTGCTAACCTCAACCTTACGGGAATTAAAAGGTTTGAGGGTACCGAAGACCCGGTCCACCACATTCGAGCTTTCAAAGATTTTATGGCGGTAAAAGGGGTGAAGTCCACCATGTTTACGCACTTATTCCCTTCCTCCCTCGAAAAGCATCCCAAGGCCTGGTACTACAGGCTCGATTCCAAGAAATATAAAACTTGGGACGACGTGGCAATCGAATTTGCTCGGAATTACGCTGATAATACCGAGATCCAGACTACAATGCGTACTCTGGAAGTGATGGCCCAAGAGCCCAAAGAAGGGTTCACCAAATATCTGCAGAGATGGCGAGCCGAAAGTGTGAAGCTGGTTGATAAGCCCAGCGAGAAAGTGCTAGTGGAGGCTTTTGTCAAGAACCTCCTCCCTTCCTACCGGGTCCATCTCCGGTATGCTGTTATCCCCAATTTTGCTACCCTAACTGAAATGGGTACAAGGATCGAGGACGACTTACGATTAGAGAGCCTGACTAAGGCCTCTACCAAGGGCTATCAAGGGGCAAGCTCATCTGAGAGCAAGCCCACACCTGCAGCTGCAACTCGCAGCATCTTCGACGAGGTAAATCTGCTTGACACCTCACCCAAAAAGAATACACCAACTCGGGTATTCACGGATATAGGGACTACCTATACCTACGCCTTACAAAGGCTATCTTCTAAAGGCCTTATCCAACCAATAGGCCCGACTCCCGAACTTCCAGTGGAGATAAGGCCCAAGAGCTATAATGTCCAAGCCTATTGCCAATATCACCGAGGTAATGGGCATGACACAGAAAGATGTTGGAAGCTGAAGCATCTGATCCAAGATCTGATCGAAAGCGGGAAAATACCGTTGCCCGGAGACAAGCCGAGCAACGAAGAAAACCCGTTCAGTACCCATGCTATATTCACGGGAGAGGTAATCGACTGTTCTCACCTCATTTCCCCATATATCCCACAAATCAACGGGATATGGTTCGATGACGAGGACGATGTTTACCTAGCCAAAGGGGAGGCTGTCCCCATCACCAGTGAAGAGGTCCGAAAAGCTAAGTCCAAAGCCTTAG
This sequence comes from Agrostemma githago, assembly GCA_958450325.1. Classification (NCBI taxonomy): domain Eukaryota; kingdom Viridiplantae; phylum Streptophyta; class Magnoliopsida; order Caryophyllales; family Caryophyllaceae; genus Agrostemma; species Agrostemma githago. The sequence continues at coordinate 31,281,838 of OY288249.1, forward strand.
CCGCTAACCACCTCGCCACAGCTGGGCGCTCTACTCCCACAACAGTCACTGAACTTGCCAGGACGGAGTCCACTCTCGAGGAACCAAGCAACGACACGGCCTTGGTCCAACAATTGAAGAGGGTTCGAGCTGATCTAATCATATGGCAACTACTGGTTAGCTCGCAAGCACATCGAGAGGCACTGACTAAGGCTCTTGATGAAATCAAGGTCGACTCACAGGTTACCCCCACTGAAATGGTAGCCACTATTATGCCCTATCTCAAGGGCAAGTCAAAAGAAGGCCCACTCATCACCTTCTCCGAGTCCGACCTGCCACCGTTCGGGCCCAATCAATCAGGCCCTATACATCACGGTCATTTGCCGAGGAAAGTACCTCCCGATGACCCTTATTGATGACAGATCTGCCGTGAATGTCCTACCTCTAAGGACCGCTAAGGCCCTCGGCATCACCGATGCCGATTATCCCCCGACAGCACAAACTATCCAGGCTTTCGACGGAAGCCCAAAACCAATTGCCGGGGCCATTAAGCTGACAATAATAACGGGCCCAATCGAAAAAGAATTGGAGTTTCATGTGAATGACGTCACCTCGTCCTTTAACTTACTATTTGGAAGGCCTTGGATCCATGCAGTCAAGGCCGTATCCTCTACCCTCCACAGAAAGGTCAAGATGCCGCTTCAAGACGGTATCATCACACTAGAGGCGACCCCCATTACCTTAGCGAGCTGCAATGCTACGGGCCGGGCCGACCCACGAGGATTTGATTTCGTGGGTATGATCGAGGAGGAATATCTCTTCAGTCCTTACTTCACCACTAGCATCGACACGATGCTACAAAACTTGGGCTATTTACCGGGGGCTACCTTGAGACCATATCTTCCATCTGGGAAGATTATCGAGGTCCTAAATGACGGTGAATCACAGTTCGGGTTGGGGTATGCTATAACCCCAGATAACGTGGTCCAGGCCGGTGTTCACAAGGCCACCAACCTCATTAAGGGTACTTACTTAGGCCCTTATAGCCCGAAGTTAACTGACTACTTCCTTACTCCAGTTTTCGGAGCTATTCAAGTGGGCCTCTACCAACCCACCATCACATATCTCGAGACCAAAACGGCTCGGGAATGTAATTTCATCCCTGATGATATATTCACTCTTGTCCAGGCCGAGTCCAAAGAAGGTGAAAACAACTCCGAGCCCGTGCTGGGGCTCCTATTTGGAGAAGACAAGGCCGTCCCTGCTCCAAAAGATGATCTGGTCAATCTGATCCTCCGCAGCGGTCGGTTTGACCCAACCAAGCTAATCTCCAAAGTCGGTGCAGACACCGAGAAAAGGGCCTGGAGGAAAACCATCAAGTGGACCGACAGCCAAGGACGGACCTACAAGTTAACCACCGGCGAGGGAGACATGCCGGATACCAAGTCCGAGTCTGAGTCTGAGTCAGAGTCGGAGTCTGAGTCCTAGTCTAGAGGGTCTGGTACTAGAGTCGAGTCTGTAACCCCTCTTCCCTTATCCACTGAGGTCTCGGAGCCTGTCCCAAGACCTCTCCCTATCCCGTCACTGACCAATGAGCAGATGGCCGCTCTATTCGAGCTTTTCTCAAAATTTACCATTAATAATAATAACGAAAACCGTTCTGCTTACGACTTGTCTTATTTCCAAAATTCTTTCAATTTCAAAAGTTGTATATGCAACGACATTAAGAAACCCGACGAACAAGTACCTCTACCTCCGCATCTGATCGAGCAGCTGGAACAAAGGGAGTCCCGAGATCCGGTAATCGAAGAAACCGAGTCTATCAATGTGGGAACCACTTTAGAACCCCAGATGCTTAAGTTGGGCCTATCCTTAGATCCCGAGGAGAGAAAACCATTCACAGATCTCCTCCAGGAATTAAAGGACGTCTTCGCATGGTCCTACAAGGACATGCCGGGGATAGATCAGGAAATAGCTGAACACCGAATACCCATCAAAGATGGGTGCAAACCGGTAAAGCAGAAACTCCGAAGAATGAGGCCCGAATGGTCTCTCAAGGTAAAAGAAGAAGTCGACAAGCAATTCAAAGCGGGCTTTATACAAGTGTCTGAATATCCAGACTGGGTCGCGAACATCGTGCCGGTACCCAAGAAGGACGACAAGGTGCGAGTATGTGTGGATTTTCGGGACCTTAACAAGGCCAGCCCAAAAGACGATTTTGCGTTACCACACATCGACATATTGGTGGATAACACGGCCGATCATGCCCTTCTATCACTCGTGGATGGGTATGCCGGATACAATCAAATCAAAATGGCAGATGAGGATATGAGTAAGACCACCTTCACTACACCTTGGGGTACTTACTGTTACACCGTCACGCCATTTGGGCTTATCAATGCCGGGGCCACTTATCAACGGACCGCCACCACTTTATTACATGATATGATGCATAAGGAAGTGGAGGTCTATGTGGACGACATGATCGTCAAGTCCAAAGATCGAAGTGGGCACACTGCAGCCCTAAGAAAATTCTTTACCCTTCTACGCAAATACAACATGAGGCTGAACCATCAAAAGTGTAGCTTCGGGGTAACATCAGGCAAATTACTGGGCCATATCGTTAGCCAACGCGGCATCAAGGTCGACCCATCTAAAATAAAAGCCATCACCGAGATGAAACCACCCAAGACCGAAAAAGAAATAAGGGGGTTTCTCGGGAAAGTCCAATATATCAGCCGATTCATTTCGAAACTAACCATGGTATGTGAGCCCATTTTCAAAAAACTGAAGATAGGAGAACGGGTACTATGGGACAATAAATGTCAAACGGCTTTCGATAAAATCAAGGAGATTCTGTCTGCTCCGCCGATATTAATGCCACCTCAACCCGGTCTACCTTTGTCGTTATACCTAACAACCACCGAGACGACCATGGGGGCTATGCCAGCCCAGACAGTCGATTCAGAAGAGCGGGCTATTTACTACATCAGTAAAAAGTTCCTAGAATACGAATGCAAGTATACAATGCTCGAGAAAACGTGTCTAGCTCTGGTCTGGGCCACTAAAAAGCTCCGACACTACATGCTTAGCCACGAGGTACATGTATTATCCAAAATGGATCCTATCAAGTACCTATTCAAGAAGCCCATCCTCAATGGCAGGATGTCCAGATGAACTTTAATGTTAGCTGAGTTTGACCTCAAATTTGTACCATTAAAAGCCATCAAAGGCCGGGTAGTAGCCGAGTTCCTCGCCGATAGCCCGATATCTGAAGAGGGACACACCGACACTTGGGCCTTTCCTGATGAAGACATATTCCATACTGACACCAAAACATGGGATTTGTATTTTGATGGGGCATCCAACTTTCGAGGATTCGGGGTCGGGATTCTATTAATCTCACCACAAGGGGAGCACACCCCCTTATCCATTAAGTTGGACTTCTACGTGACCAACAACGCAGCCGAATATGAAGCATCCATCCACGGGCTGCAAGCCGTCGCTGATTTAGGGGTAACGAACCTCCGAGTCCACGGTGACTCATCACTGGTCATCAATCAAGCACTCCAAAAATGGAAAACTCGGAACGCCAATCTTGTGGCTTACCAAGCACGAGTAAGGGTTCTAGAGAAACAATTCCAGAAGGTGGAATATATCTACCTACCCCGAGAGGAGAATCAGTTTGCAGATGCACTTTCCAAATTAGCATCCCTGTTAAATATACCGGAACATCTTACTAGCATGCCGATCTGCGTTGAAAGACGGTCCGAGCCGGCCTATATCCGTGCCATCCAAGCCATCGAGATAACTGATCCAGAACCTTGGTATCAGGCCATTCTAACTTACTTGGCAACGGGAGAATATCCCCCGGGAACTGAAAACCGGGCCAAGAAGGCCTTGCGAAGATTGGCAACCCAATTTATTCGCACGGACGACGGGCAGCTATACAAAAAGACGGCACAGGGGCTCTCCTCCTGTGTATCGACAAAATACAAGCCGAAAGGGTTATGGCCAAGGTACATGATGGTGAAAATGGCCCCCATATGAACGCCCATATGCTATCCCAAAAAATCATGAGGCTCGGGTATTATTGGAACACCATGGAAATAGACTGTCAGCTATATGTCAAACACTGCCATAACTGTCAGATCTTCGCTAATGTACAACATATGCCACCTTCCCTATTATATACCATGACATCACCATGGCCATTTTCGACATGGGGTATTGACATAATTGGAAAGGTGCACCCTTCCGGGACGGGAGGTCATTGCTTCATTCTGGTGGCCATCGACTACTTCACAAAATGGGTCGAATCCGAGTCATACCGTGTCTTGAACGCCAAGCACGTGGCCAAATTTATCCAGAACAAGATCATATGCCGATACGGGATCCCGCACGAGTTTATCAGTGATCATGGAACCCACTTTCAAGCTGAAACCGCTACATTGCTAGCGAAATACAAAATTCAAAGGCATACATCTTCAACTTACCGACCCCAAACAAATGGAGCGGTAGAAGCGGCCAATAAGACAATTATCACCATACTTAAAAAGATGGCTGAGAATTACCGGGACTGGCCCGACAAAATACCTTTTGCCCTTTAGAGGTATCGGACTTCAATTCGCACCGCAACCGGAGCAACTCCATATTATCCGAATAATGGAATGGAGGCGGTCCAACTGGTCGAGCTAGAAGTGCCATCCCTTAGGATTTTACTTGAAAGCCAAGTACCGGAAGCAGATTGGGTCCAAGCCCGATACGATTCGCTAGTCCTTTTAGACGAACGGTGATCTCGGGCCCTCAACAATATCTAAATATATCAAAAGAGAATCCAACGGGCTTTCAACAAAAGAGTTAGGCCCAGAAACATCAAAGAAGGGGATCTGGTCCTAAAATCGATTCGTGCCTTACTACCGGTTGACCCCAGAGGAAAATTCAAACCCAATTGGGCTGGGCCATATTTAGTCAAGAAGGTCCCATCAGGAGGAGCGGTGATGCTGACAGACTTGGACGGAAACGAATTCGTCAACCCAACCAACTTGGACTAGTTGAAGCGCTACTACCCATAAACTATCTCAATGTCATTTGCAAGAATTTATAAAAAAATTTGTCTTTTTTAAAAAATTATAGACAAGTCGATAAGTTAGAATTAACTATTCTAATGTCTCACATCTCGAACTAATAGTCTTGATGTATTTCGAAAATTACAAAATTCAATTTTGAACTAATTTTGGTTTGATTCCGCTAATTGTGGATACGTAGGCAACCCCTCAAAAGGGTACAACCGCTGCAATAAACGAAAAGACGGGAACGGTATTCACTAATACATCTTTATTAAAAACCGATAAACTAATAATAGTACTCAAATAATAAAACAAAGGAGACTAATAGTCGTGCATTTTGCCCTTTCCTTTGTCCTTTGGGTCGCGCGGAGCTCGAGGTCGCCGGGGCGGGGGCGAGCGTTCCCGAATCACAAGGGGAACCTCTTTAGCTCGAACCCGTTTCTTCGACAGCGAGTCTTCTGTTATCGTCTTCGGCCCAAGTCGAGCCCGCACGTGCTCGGGTAGCCCATCTCGTGGGCCAAGTCGGTCCTGCACTGCTAGTCTTGGGCCCAGTCTCCTTTCTAGGTCAGTCCGGGGGCTCACTTTCCCCCGTGCACCTTTAGCACTAGACCCTTCAGCTTGAGTCTTAGTCTTCTTTCTCTGACCTGACATTAGACGGACCAGGGTAGCTGGAGTGTCACCTTCATCAAAGAAGCCCCTGTTGTCCTTAACTTGCTCCCTTCGCAGCAGATCAAAAGCTTCATCGACTTTCAGAGCAGCTCGGGCTTTGGCATCGCCTGCTGTGGTCCACTTCACATAGGAGTCTGAAATCCAGATGGAGTGACGAGATATGGGAATAGGCCAAGTATGTCGGGTGTACCATCTTTGCATCCAGTTATCGCACATCACATCAGTCAGTTGGGTAGGGTCACTCACAACTGCTTCAATCTCCGGGATCCTTTGGGTCCAACCATACTTCCTTAGTATGCGGTCCGGGTAATGATGAACTGTCTGCCTGAAAGACAATATTACCTGATAGCGAGCTCTGTCCCTTGGGTCCAAGCCTGTCCAAACATAGATGGGCCACCACGGCACTACCCATCGAATCAAGGGCCCACCATGGAATGATAATACCTCGTCCCAATACTTCTGGGTAATCTGGCGAGAAAAATCGATGGCCCGTCTCCTCGTCATCACCTGATTATGACAGTAATTGCTCGCGTCAAGAGGAGGATCTATCACTGATAGCCTCTCGTATAGCCAAATCTGAAAAAGGAAACAAAAATATGAGTTCCCGGGGCGAAATAGGCGTCCGCCTAAGGACACTCGACCGAGTGCCTAGGACACTCGATTGAGTCGCACCTCTGAACACGAACGAGGGGCTTTTAACGAGGGCACTCGATCGAGTGCCCACTGCAACAGAAGACTGCGAAAAAAATCAATAAAAAATCAAGAAAATAAAAAATCAAGAAAAATCCGACATACTTGCAGTAGACGGGTGCTTCCGTTGAGACGAGCCGATGAATCCCTCTTGCGATTATCTAAGCCTTGGATGATTTCACCCGTGATCAGCCAAGCCGGGCTGTACTCCATCTCCATCAAATCAACCACGGTCAAGAGGCGGGTGTTGCCCATACAAGACAATAAATCCATGTGACCCTCAAAGGCGTAAACATGGAGCATGCAAAAGGAAAAAGCCCTACGGCTGTGAGACGGTCTGACCCGGACATCGAGAGGATTCATGAATTTCTCAGCAAAGTTGATCAGAGAAATATTATCACCCTCCATCATACGGGATACCTCGTTGTGAGAAAGACCCAAAAATTCTCGAAGCTTCCTCCTCGGGTCATAAACTGAATAAGGTATGGCAGGTCGGAGTATCGGGTTCCATCCTCCCACGGCAGCAATCTCCTCGGGTAAAAGACAAACTTCTCCTCGAGGAAAGGCAAAGACAGGATATATGTCATCCCAGTAAGACAAGCACGCTTCCAGAAAATAGCCATCAACCTGCATCTGACGAAACGGGTACAGTTGGGTAATACCCGTCTGGTTGAGAGCCGCCCTATCCGTATCCCTAAAACGTCGGGACCATTCCTGCAACATCACAGTCAATCTGTCGATTCCCATGGCTATTTTTTTAGGAGTAAGAAGACTTTCTTTTCAGAAGGGAGGAATTGTGGAGGAGATTATGAGAAAAATCAAGGGCAAGGGAGGGGTATTTATAGTATTATTTCTATAACCCTCTTTCCATATCTTTCCTTGCACAATAGTTTCCTAATCCTAACGGAATCAACCCACAAGCCTAGCCTCGATACTAGCACGGAAATAATCATCCCGAACTTTCCTAAATTTCTTTGGAGTCAAAATTTTCAAAATTTCAAAAAATTCAAATCTCAAAAAATTTCAAAAATTCAGAAAGATCATTTTTCTCCAGCGCGAGTAATTTTTTCTACCTACATGTTACTTGCAGAATTCTATGTGACTTATACAGGTACGACTCAAGCAGGAACATGCAACCCACCATATCTCCCTAGCGGAAAGCCCTAGGTGGCATTTTCCCCGGAATAGCACGAGATGGGCCTACATACAGGCGCACCCAGGACTTATGCGACAAGTCCAATTCCCCAGGGAGTTATCATCATCAACTCAGGTATGATTTCTAGCTTATGGCTGGCGAGCCCTTCACGCGAGTCTAATGGACTATAAATGACCCGATCGAAAGTCTGCCAGGTTTCAATCCTCGATTGGCCTGGTAGCTACTCTGACTTTCACCTTGTCCAAGTCTCAGTCAGAGTGGGGGCTCTGTAGACACCCGCATTTTGACTGCCAGGTGTCTATTGTAGTTTCCAAACAATACCCGATGATGATCGGACGCTAACGTGTCTCTATGCGCTCGGACATGGGCTCAAAACCGTTAGTTGTTGGCTTAAGCACTCACGGATTAAGAATCTCACAAAACAGACCTCAAATTCAGGCCCAGTGGGTCATTTCCAGTCAAACAAGACTAATTTGGGTCAAAACCGACACCGGAAATAAAACTGACTTTTTGTGATTGGGGCAACCCCGGTCAAAGCCGTTTCCGAAACACATAAAAACAGCCACTCAAACATCAAAAGTGTAGCCCAAACACAAAACCCATCAAATACCAAGTTCAAGGTCCAAAGACCCGGATCTCGCAATTCAGCTGACCCACTCGATCGAGTGCTCAGCCCACTCGATCGAGTGGGCCCTTAAACAAGCCCGACTGTGTTTGATTGGGCCACTCGACAGAGTCACGGGGCTACTCGGTCGAGTAACCCGAGCCGGAGGAGTATAGCTATGCCTATATAAACACCTCCATGCACACACTGCAAACAACTTTTGGAGAAACCCTTATCTATCAACTTTCACACACAACTTTTTTGATCATCCTTTAACCCTAATTCACCCTATTCTGCACTATTCACATACATCCAAAAACCCTAACCCTAGCATTTAGGAATTCGAACCCTAACCACCACAACTTAACCTACATCTCAATCCTCCCGTGCAAGCCGCAATTACGAGTCCCGTCCGAGAACAAGACCATGTAGGTTGAGGGTGCAAAACCCGTCTTCTTCCCTTATCCTCTCTCTATCGGCTTCTTCCTCTTTTTCGTCGTTTTTTGTCTTTTTTATTTATTTTATCATCGCATTATAATATCAATAATATATCTAGTATAAAACATTAAAATGCTTGTGAATTTGTGTCGAATGTGAGAGATGGTGGGATAAGGAAACCCGAATATACAAGAGTATTGCACTCAGCGTTGCCGGTCGCTTACCCCATCACCCCGATCATTTGATTATTGACACAAGTCAACTTAAACAATAATTTTTTTTTTCGTTCGCATAGTCATCATTCAATCGCGATTTTCATCAATTCCAAACTATTTTCAAGACAAATGTCTTTTAATAAGGGTCGAAACCCGTTGACGCGGATCCGACATCACATAATCCCTAGGGATTCTTTACGATGTCGGAGAAGCCGAGGGAATCAATTTTTTTTAATTCAAGTGTCGATCTTTTAGATTCGATACCAATTCCATAATTGGATGTCGAATCTAACGATCTAGTCAAATAATTTAACCAATTAGATTTTTCATTGACGCTAACGTAGATGTCATTTAATTCGTTAGAATTACGATACTATAAACGCGGAGGTAAATTCATATCGTTTTGGTTGACTTAAACGACTTATAACAATTTCTTTAGTCTCGCTCTAATATTCGACATCGATTCAATAATCGAATGTCGATTATGACGAGTATTGTATATTCGAATCGAGTATATATTATATACTCCCTCCGTCCCTAAACGATTGTCCCATTTCTCTATTATATGTGAGGAGTATTTTAATGAAACGGGACAATCTCAGTGGGACGGAGGTAGTAGTATTTATGCCCGATTCAACAAAATCATCAAATTGTCAAAATCGAAAAGCAATTTTGCAATCAACAATAAATTGCGAAGCGAACCCTAGTTCGTACAGGGGGCACTCGATCGAGTGCCTAGCCCACTCGGTCGAGTGGCACCCCAAAAACAAGACAGAATGGTATCTTGACAACCACTCGGTCGAGTCTCGCAATAACTCGATCGAGTGGCCGTGCACTCGGTCGAGTTCCCTCATAACTCGTTCGAGTGACGTCACGAAATCTGGACAGAACCCTTTTCAGAGATCCACTCGGTCGAGTCCCTCAATGACTCAGTCGAGTGGCCCTTTATCACACCAAGCCGTGAGTCCTACATGGTCATTCGAGTCTCGTTATCACTTTTTATGACTTAGGTCAACACGTGTCTAATCTATCACGTGAAACATCACTTTTTCAAGAACCATGCATCGTCATATTTACATTATTCCATATTTATGCAAACTGTTATTATCGTTATACTGTTACTAACCGTTTGTCACTTCCCTTGTTGATTTAATTGTTTATTTTATTGGACTAAAATGAACCTTCGCATGCTAAAATACAACTTTGACGTTATGATTTTAGTTGCATTAAATGGACATGGAAACCCTTTCAATTCTCTCACATGCTTAGGGAAAATAATGTTTGCATATTCATTTTCTCCCGTTCCACTACCACGCGTATTAGAAAATCATTCGATATCCTAGTAGAGGCCGCTAATGTGCGGGCGGGGTTAGGTGTCCTTTGTGGGCTTCCCAATACGTACCCTCACCCCTTACTCAGAACCTCAGTTTCCGGATGCCCGAAACCGTTGGCGCACGAGAGTCATTCAATACACGATAATCGGTAGTGACGGTATCGGTATCGCAATGCAAAGGGACGAGCCCAATAAACTCTCACATCGGAAATGGGCCGTATTTTGTACACGGCCCATTACGACATAGAGTGGGTTCGAACGGGCCCGAACTCCCACAATGTTCGGTGGCGACTTCACTTCAATTTAAATTTCCATTCGATCCATTCTCATATGGAGATTCATTCGCCTCCCCAAACCCGCGCGTGGCCTTGTCGGGCTGGACCTATGTCATGTCCACAGGTGTTTATTGTGGGAAATAGGCTTGCCTCTCGTCTTGAACCCAAACTTGGAGACTACCTAGATTTGTCATAGGATTCGATACCGCTCCTGCTAAGGGTAGTTATGTGGCTTTCTATGTCGGACATGGAACAGGTAAAGGAAAACTCGGGTCTCAGTTTCCTGTAGTCATTTTAGATGTGCCTATAATAGTCACGTGCATGTGCTCACATTGTATAACGGTGTTCATCATATTGTCGGAAACACATAAGGAAAGTATATTTGAGAAATAGAAAAGCTGATTTCATTGAATTTTGAAAAGAGGACAGAACACAGCTGACTCTGACTCTGACTCTAACTTTGAAAGAAATAGTACATCCTAGACTCGGACTAAGGCTAGGACTTAAATCAAATCTGGACTTTTCGATGGTGTTGTCAATAGTCGTCGGCTTCTAAGGACTCAAGTGGATGTCCAGTATAGCCTTCAGTAGAAACTTCACCCAGATCTTCATTATGTCGAAGATCGTCTTCAATCCTAGTGCCCATTTCGGTAAGCCCCGCAAAGTTTGAAATGTCGGTATACCTAAGATGGACGCGGTAGAAAGGTAGGAGGTTGTTGATGAACGCCTCCACTAGTGTCTTCTCGTTGGGTTTGTCCACCAGCTTAACGCTCTCAGCCCGCCAACGTTGAAGGTATTTGGTGAAATCTTTTTTGGGCTCATGGGCCATGACCTCCAAAGTACGCATCATGGTCTAGATCTTGGTATTATCGGCGTAATTTCGAGCGAACTCCGTTGCCACGTCATTCCAAGTCTCGTACTTCTTCGAGTCAAGCCTGTAGTACCAGGCTTTCGGATGCTTCTCAAGGGAAGAAGTAAACAAGTGTTTGAACATGGTCAATTTCACTGCCTTAACGGCCATGAACTCTTTGAAGGCTCGGATGTGAAGCACCGGGTCTTCGGTCCCATCAAACATTGGTAGGCCCGTAAGGTTGAGGTTGGCGGGTAGTTCATCATTCAGGGGTGAATAGGCACGGGCATTTTCCGTGTGGATAGTGTTGTTAGTTGAAAAGTGGACCTGTTCTTCCAGCTTGCGGACCGCGCTGACCAGTTCAGCTAGGGGCCTAGTAGTCTCAATCCCACCATTAGGAGTCCCTTGTTCCATGGCGCTCACACGGGTAACAATAGCTATCTGGTCGAACTTGATAGCTGTCAGTTGGGTTTCAATCTGGGCCAGCGAGGCTGTCAACTTGTCCTAAGCTTCTTGCATTTTGTGTTGATGTCTCGTTACCGGTGGCCTGTCTGTAAGAATAACGCGTAATCAGAAACTAACCCATATCCTGGAATCAAGAATAGTACATCCCGAGCAAGGAAAAGCCTGAAAAGGAAATGACTCGGAAATGACATCTAGACGGATGACTTATGAAAGGTGGGACTTCCTTAGGATTCGGCTATGTGGGCCAAGTCTTGTTCGAAGGAAGGTCCACATGAGATATTCCCCAGACTTTGGACTCAAATATGTAAACGGGCCCTCCTTTGTAAGGGTATGTCCTACGTAGATGGGCCATGCCTTTACAAATAAGACGGACTAGGGTAGGGAGGAAACCCGTGATGTAAGAACGACGGAGTTTCGACGCTAAAGACCTTCGACTTATGACAAGACCCGACATTACTAAATACGGGAAGTCCTAAGATGAAGAAGTTTTTTTTAAAAGAAGTTGGAATTCCGAGAAAATCGGTGGGCCGCCCGATTTTTGAAACCGGCAAAATGCCATCGGGACGCAATTTTGAAGGATTGAAAATAATTTTTTTAAAAAAAAAAATTGAAATGGGCATCATACCGGCTAGAAATAGGCTATTTTGAGTAAAATCATAAGTCCTAAATTCGGTAGGGTCCCGGGTTTTGAAATTGAATATTTTGGAAAGATGCATTTTTGAAAATGACGGTTTTTGAACACGACATAGAAACCAAGTAGCACATAGTCATGCAAGCATTATAACGACACCATGTATGCTTTACACTAAGTCTCGGTCAGTCTAAATAAGGTCTATACCAGTTCGCATAGCCTTTCCGAGAATCGGGACGGACTTTCTAAGTCGAGTTGATCTTAGAACGTGCCGTGAAACCCATACGAATTTGCTATGAACACCTTGACATAACAAATTTTGGAATATATCATGGTATAGTGGGACGTCGGTCACCAGTACCGGCCCAGGTAAAAATGGGGTTATGCATGAACCATAAAACTAAAACACGTATTGTACTAATTGAACGATTTCTACTCGGGTCTCACCCTGAGGATGTCGACGCTAAGTCACAGATCAGTTTTCTCCAGCGGAGTCGCCAAATTGTGGACATGACATAGGTCCACCCCGACGCGGCCACGCGCGGGTTTTGGGAGGCGAATGAATCTCGTGTGAGATGGATCTCGGGCTGAAATTTAAATCGAAATGGAGTCGCCACCGAACTTTGTGAAAGTTCAGGCCCATTGGAACCCACTCTATATCTTGGTGGACCGCGCAAAGAGCACGGCCCATTTGGATTTGAAAGTTTATGGGGTTCGTCCCTTTGCATTGCGATACCGATACCGACATTATCGGTTAACGTGTATCGAATGACTCTCGTGCGCCAATGGTTTCGGACATCCGGAAACCACAGTTCTGAGTAAGGGGTGAGGGTACTTGTTGGGAAGCTCACAAAGAACACCCAACCCCGCCCGCACTTAGTGTCCTCTACTAAGATATCGTTCAATTTTAGAATACGTGCGTTAGTAATTCGGTGAAATGTTATGCAAACAGTATTTTGACTAAACATGTGAAGATTTGAATAAGTTGCTATGTCGATTTAACTCATCTAAACTAACGTCTAAGTTTTTTTAGCATGCGAGGTTCGTTTTAGTACAATAAAACAAACAACGAAATTAAAATACGAAAGTGGAAACAATTGAGTTAGTAACGATAATAACGGATTATAAATAAATTAGGAAGATATAATAAGACACGATGCATGGTTTTGAAAATAGTATGACACGTGATGGACTTGACACATGTTGACCGAAGTCACAAAAATATTTGATAAGGAATGAAATATGTTGAAGGGCTCACGTGTGATGCGTGAATGAGGCCACTCGGTCGAGTCATGGAGAGACTCGGTCGAGTGCCCTGTCTAAAAACCTTCTGCCGGTTTTTTGGGGTGGTTTTTTGGGGTGCCAATCGGTCGGGTGCCCCCTGTACGAACAGTGGTCCATTTCGGGATTCAGATTCCGAATTTGCTTTTAATTGTGAATGAATGATTTGCCAAGTTGCGCGATAATATAGTATAATTTATGCTCGACCTTATTCTCGATACTCGTCATACTCGATACTTGATTACGGAATCAATATCTAGTATTTAGAGTGAAATTTAGAAAAGACGTTATAAGTCATATTAAATTGAACTAAGACGAAATAATTCTCTCTGCGTTCTAATGTCGAATTTTGTCCTTTCGGACTATGTGACAATTACTTTAGCCTCAACTAGTTTGTGCTAGTTTAATTTGTAGACTAGTTCTATTAGACATAATATTAAACTACGGAGTCGATATTGCGTCTTAAGAATAACGTTTTATTGGTTTGATTAGAACGAAAGTTGATTCCCTCCGCGTCACGACATCGTAATTAATCCTTGCGGATTACGTGATGTTCGATTTGCATCAAAGGCTTTCGTCCTAACCATTTTTGAAAATGGGGAATCGGATATGTTTAACGTGGAATACTCGCGATCCCATCATGCCTTTGAGCGTTTAGGGTGGGCCTTCTCGAAAGGGCTCCACCACTGTTACGACTCATAAAAGGATTAGAAGGGTCTTATGCGAATTTCGACATTAAACGTATTCGATTCAAGATTATTTTGTAAATTCGATGTATGTGTGATGTTAATGATGACATTTATGTAAATACTAAAACGAGACTAACGACACGATAAAAAAAACGATCTTGTTGATGTTGATTCGCTTCAACAATCAAATACTTGGGGTGTCGGGATAAGCGACCGGCAACATCGGGTGCGATACCCTCGTATTCGTGTTTCCTAATCCCGTCTTTCCTTGGATTCGACATGAATAGGCAAATATTTTTAGTGATTTGATAGTAATAATATTAACGATATTAGAAACGAAAGAAAAGATAAATAAAAAAACGAAAAAGAAGGACGAGGAAGACGAGAAGAGGGAAAAGAAGAAGGGAAGAGATCGGGATTGAATTTGAACCCTCAACCTACGTGCTTTGTATTCTCGGAACGGGGTTCGTCTAGTTGTGGCATGGGCGCGGGAGCGTCGAGATGTTGTAGATGGAGTTATGGTGGTTTTAGGTAGAGAAGAGAGGTTCTATAGCAAAGTTGTATGGCTGAAAAAGTTGCATGAGACAGAGTTGTTAGGGCTTCAAAAAAGGTTGTTGAATTGTGTTGCAAAGGGGTGTATTTATAGGAAAAACCCAAAAACCCAACCTAGGGTCACTCGATCGAGTGCCCCTGTTGACTCGATCGAGTGGCCCAATGAAGAGGCAACAGCGGGCCTTTTGGAGGCCAACTCGACCGAGTGAGCTGACACTCGATCGAGTGGGACAGCTGGAACGAAATATCCGGAGTTTTTGACTTTGGATTGGATTCTCGATATTTGCATAGCTGTTTTGTGTCTCGGAAATGACTTTGACCGGGGTTTGACCCGGTCGCTAAAAGATGGTTCTATTTCCGGTGTCGGTATTGACCCAAATTAGTCTTATTTGATTGGAAATGACCCACTAGGCCTAAATTTGAGGTTAGTTTCGTGATATTTGTACTCCGTAAAAAGCTCAAGCCAGAAACTAATGATTTTGAGCCCATATTCAAGTATGTTAAAGCATGTTTGCGTCCGATCATCTTCGGGTGTTCTTTGGAAACTACTATAGACATCTAGCAGCCAAATGTGGGTGTCTACACCTATATAACTAAGATCTAAAACGAGAGGGGGATCATCGGGCCTCTAACGTTCCACAAAGGAATTTGCGGGATAAGTTCATCATCTCGTAGGGATTCGAGCACACTAGTCTTGTGTTGCTCCATCTGCATCTACTGCTACATCATGGAACAGTAATCTACTCTTGATCATCTAACCTATAGCTTGAGCAAGTTAAATCTGGGCTGAAAGGTCACTATCGGCATCTTTCTTGTAGCACAAAGTTGTCCACTCGAATCAGCAGGTGTTGAGAGTTCTAAGTAGTTCTTGTCCCAATCTGGAGCAGCATATCAGCATCTTGTTCTTTCATCTTCTTCTCGCTAAAAGGAATAAATATTCAATGCTAGTCATTGAGTTACAAGAATAAATAATCCTAACAGTTAAGTCCTTATTTTGGTTTCTACCCATCTGTTACTAATATTTCTTTAATGTTCAAATCCTTTATTGGTATTTTTCCTAAAATCAGGTGTAAGCGTCGGGAGCAACAATGCTCTGATACCAACTGTAATCCCCTAGAAAACTAATGCAATACAGTGGCGGAAACACTGTAGAGTTGGGATTAAAACACACTGACAAACTATATCTTATTAAAAGAAATGATAAGTCAATACAAAGGCCTCTTTTTACAAAAGGGCTAAAAAGAAAAATTCTCCAAACGGGTTTATACAAATCCATAAATCACTTGAATAAGGAAAGAGTAGGATCCACGCTACTCGCTACCTCACACCCAAAACCCAGCAACAAATACCTGTCATGTTATAAACATAATAGCCACGTCAGCGGGGAGTAACTCGGACGTTCTCCCAGCTATATTATATCATATGGAAAAATAATAGTATTATTATATCAAAATATTTAAAAAGAGAAAACATTAAAACGATATAATAAAACTAAGTTTTCAGCGAAACCTAAAGCACCTGCCAACCAGCAAGTCAAAATCGATTGATAATAATAATATCAAAACTGGCGTTATGGAAATTCGATCAGTCTGCACAAGGCTAGACTTTCACCAGGGATATACTAAAAACTCGCTTCGAGAACTCAGACACCAACTTTACATGCAGCGAAGATCCAAGGTCTCTAACTAGGCAACTCAACAATAATAGGACGACGACTTATCAATCCGAGGTCCTAACTTAAGTAATATACACCCCTCCTAGATACCAAATGTATCCAGTTCAACTGACGGCGACTAACACGATGCTATATCTAGCTTAAGGGCACAATGCACATATACTCCTGAACACCAAATCTGTCCAGTTCAACAAGCAATGCATCCCAAATGGATACACCAGCCTTATAGTTGATGGCAAAACAGTACATCCTAGACTGTATTTCTCTAACATCACACTTATCCTTATTTCATAACTCCAAAGCAGCCATTATCGATATTCAAAAGATATAATCATTATAAATAATAAGAATAAAAGGAATAAACATTTTTTATTAAAAGGGGAACTTTCTATAAATAGAAACTTGCTAATTTTAGAAACTTACTTAAAATAGAAATTATTGTTATAGAAAATATGTAAGTGTTTAAAATAAGTGAAGCGTATAAAAATAGCATTTCTAACGAAATTAACATTTTATTATTATTGTCGTTATCGTAACTTTAATATATTTCTAAATTCGTTACTCAAAATAAAAATAAAATATAATAAGTCAATATATAGTACTTTATAAATAATTAGGAAATCGAGTTAAAATTATAAATTTTGGAAAAGTGACGTTTTATGAAAAATGATATCAAAATTTATTGAGTCGCCGAGTTTTATAATGGAAATGAATTTTACAAAGGTTTCAAATTATTTTTAGCAAGTAGCTTTTATCAATAAATAATACAAATTTTACTAAAAACAGTCAAGTGTAAACAAATAAGAAATTATTAGTGAAAATAGTCTCAACTAAAAATATATTTAAAACAAATTGACTATTTTCTCATTTATTAGTATAAATCGTAAAACGAAAATTAATTTATTAAACAAGTATACAAACCTCGATTATAATATAAAAATAATATTTTGAGTCAAAATTATAAATTAACGAAATATGAAGAAAATATGAAATCGTTATTATTTAGTTACTAGTGTCACGATAACCAACAAAATATTATAACGATCGTAAATAATTAAATTAACGATATCGAAATATTTAAAAAAAATAAAAAATATTATTAGCAAATAATAAATTGCTAAAATTAGAAAATTGAAGTTAAAATACTTACTACATACTACTACTCAAACATATGATATAAAATCGAGTAACGTCCTAAAGTTACCTTGAATCGAAAACGTCAAAGTACTAGCCGCTTCAATCCGTCAGCCCAAGCTCTTACAGTCTGGTGACTACGAGCCAGCTTCGAGGCTCTCACGGAGTACCGAACACGTAGACACGGAAACAAAGGAGTCAGAATTAGAGAAAATTGGAAAAACTAGAGTTGACAAAGAAAACGCACTAGAAATCACGAACATGCCAAGAAGAACAACGGTATAGGTCGATAGAATCGAGTAATGACATCGACCTTAATAGAAATTAGATTATGAAGACCGAAGAAGGATGACAAGAAGAAGAAGGAGAGGAAGACAGCGAAACAAAGAACGAAACATGATACAAACGAGTAGCACAGTATAGGCACCACAATAGCATCAGAAGAGAAGACCAACGAAATCCCGAAACTTAAGCAAACGATAAGAAAATTGACGGAAAAAGTAACGGCGGGCAGATTACAAGAAAATTAGAACAATAGCAGCACTAGCGGACTCTCGAGCAAGCACGACAGCAGACACCATTTGAACAATAGCGAACAAATAACAATATCAGCGGAGTAGAGTAGCTGAAGACCGAACAGAAAAATAAGAAAAGACTCCATAGAATAGAGGTCGTTATTCGACCCACACAGCAGTAACCACGATAGCAGCAGATATCATCGACATCAGGACAGAAAAAGAACGGAAAACGACAGGAATTGATAACTCAGTGAGTGGGAACAAAATGAACAACAGGACAACAACGAACAAAGGCGATAAAAATCGGAATTGATAAGGTATCAGCGACAGAAGGAATGAAGAGCAGCAGCAGTACGAATAACATAACAGCAGACAACGGAAAGCACCGGCAACAGCAACAACAACCACAAACGACAGTACCAATCAACAACACACAGAAAAGAAGAAGAAGAAGAAGAAGAAGAAGAAGAAGAAGAAGAAGAAGGAAAACAAACAGCAGTAGCAGTGCAAAACAGAGGACAACAACCATAGCATCAGAACAACAACAACAACCGCCATAAACAACACTAAACAGATGACAAGGGAGACGAAACAGCAGCAGCAATAAAGAAGAAAAGAAGAACAATAGACTGGACACGAACCACCGAAAACGGAGAAGAAGAAAATGAAACGAGATGGAGGAATGAACAGACTTACACAGCAGCAGCAGGTCGAAGGTGACGGTACAAAACCGAAACTGCAGCAACAGTACATGAGCAGGGGTTCGACATCCAAAAGTAGCAGCATAGCAGCAGTGAAACAAAGGGTCGATAGCGATGGAGAAGATCGAATAAAGGTCCTGATTGTGATGGCGTAAAGGAAGGAGGAGATAAGCCGATCAAACAGAGGACAGAAAAACAAACGCACCAGCCGGAATAACATCAGCAGCGAGCATCAAATCGCATCACAAAAAAAAAGAGGAAAACAGAGGGGGGGGGGGGTCGGTGGATGAAGATAGCAGATGAAGGGAAAAGAACGAAGGGGGAGAAGGCTGGTGTAAGGAGCGGTGTAAGCAAAGGAATAGGGTAGCCAAGCGGTGGATAACAATAGGCAAAATGGGATGTGTACGTTCAATGAGGGAAAACAAAAAGATAGGGGGGTGAATGTCAGACAAGTGGGATATACATAGTATATGGATTAATTAAATGAATCGGGTTAGGAATACGAATTAAACGAATTCTGTAACGATAAGTTGACTGACCCGCGAATCGAATTAAAAAGAGTTTATAACATTAATAAATAATCGGGCGTCAAATAAAATGAGTAAATAAATCATTCGAGGCAAAAACGAAGCTTATAAAAATAAATAATAAGACGATGAAATAGAAATTCCCATAAATAATAAATCTTCAATAAAGTGAATTAAATTGATTTCTCGAGGAAATATAATAAATGTTTTGACGAAACTTAATATAGATGAACTTCGAGTCGAAAATAGAAATTCGAGCTTAAATATAAATAAATAAAAAATTTAGAATTAAAATCGTTAAAGTAGATTTTCGATAAGAATTAAATTAATTGTATAAAATAAATAGAAACAGAAATAAAAATATGTTTTAAATATAAGAAGTGTTTCCGAGTCAAATAGAATTTTAGGAGATTGAAACGATTTAAACGATAAATTTGTTTTATAATAATTTTAAGAATTGCGAGTTAAATAGTAAAAATAAAAATACGAACATAATTTTAATTTAATTTAATTTATAAAATTAGGGGTGTTACATCGCACATGATTTCAAATGGAAGATTCCAATTGGGTGCTTTGATAATTGAAGCGATGGTGAGAGCGGTCTTTATCCTGCAAAAGTCCTCAAGACACAAGTCATCAAAAACAAAAGGTGCATCTTTCATAAGCAAAGAAGTTAAAGGCTTGACAATCTTAGAAAAATCTTTAATAAACCCCCTATAAAAGCCAGCGTGACCTAGAAAACTCCTCACCCCTTTGACATTTGTTGAAGGTGGCAAGTTCTCAATCACGGAGACTTTAGCCTTATCAACTTCGACTCCTCTATTAGAAACAATATGACCTAGGACAACACCTTGTTCAACCATAAAGTGACATTTCTCCCAATTCAAAACAAGTCTATACTCCTCACAACGAGCTAACACTTGACCACTATTTACAAGGCAAGAATCAAAAGACGTACCATGGACACTAAAGTCATCCATAAAAAATTCCTTTGATTTTTCAATAAAATCGAAGAAAACTGCCATCATATATCTTTGAAACGTTCCCGACGCATTATACAATCCGAATGGCATCCTTCGATAGGCATAGGTTCCATAGGGACATGTGAAAGTGGTCTTCTCTTGGTCGTCGGGGTGGATGGGAATTTGAAGAAATCCTAAAGGACCATCGAGGAAACAAAAATTAGAATGATGTGTTAATCGTTCAAGCATTTGATCATAAAGGGAAGGGAGAAATGGTCTTTGATGGTGGCCGTGTTCAATTTTCAAAAATCTATACACATGCGCCAACCGGTAATAGTCCTAGTGGAAATCAACTCTCCCTTTTCTCCTTTCACAACCGTCATTCCTCCCTTTTTTGGCACAACTTGTACGGGGCCAACCCATTTACTTCCGGTTATAGGGTATATAATGTTAGCCTCATACAACTTGAGGGCTTCCTTCATGGCAACCTCTTTCATGGTGGGGTTCATCCGACGTTGACCCTCAACTGAAAGGCGGTGGTCATCATCAAGGATGATCCTATGCATACAAACATTTGGGCTTATGCCTTGGAGGTCGTCAATGCTATACCCGATGGCCTTTTATTTTGTGTTTTCTCAAAACAATCAATTTTTTTTCCAATTGAAGACCATAAAGTGTGGCATTGAAGATAACAGGATAGTTAGTTCCTTCAGGGAAGGCATATTTGAGGGAAGAGGGGAGTGACTTAAGTTTAAGATTAAGAGGAGAGGGTACCATACTCTTACCCACCAGTAGTGGTTACCTCTTCTTCATGCATGATGTGTTCATCAATAGGTGGGGAATCAATTGGTTCCTCTTCTTTCTTATCTTCATCTATCAAGCTATACTCAACCAAACTATCAATAACTTCAATGGAATACATTTGTTCGATCACTGGTTGTTTAAGAGCTTGAGAAAAGGAAAACTCTACCGACTTGTTCCCTATGTTAAATGACAACCTTCCATTCTTTACATCAACTATAGTACAACCGGTAGCCATGAAAGGTCGGCCTAAGATAATGGGGGAAATAGTGTCCTCGGGCATATCCATGACAAGAAAGTTGGAGGGGATGAAAAAACTTGGTAATTGTTGTAATTGTTGGGAACATGGAAGTTACTTCCTTGTTGATTGAAGTTGCTCCTTTGGTGAGGAGGCAAATATGGGGGCATCTTTGGAGGACCTTGATTAAAGAGCCTTTGTTGGCTTTGGTTAAAGGGCCTCGGTTGACTCCTTTTGGCACGTGGCATCGGATTTTAACATTTTGGTTCCCATAAGAAAGGTTGGGATGAAACCTTATGCCGGCATTGTAAGTATTAGAAAAGGGATCAAATTGAGGTCTTTGCTCATACACTTGTATAGATTGGCCTTCATTTGGCTCTTCAAAATAAGTTTCTTCATTAGGAATACAAGAGCAGGAATCATGGCTTTAATTGCCACAATTATCACATTGAACTTCCCATGTTAATTCTTGTTTAGAAGGTGATGGTTGCCTTGGTGGATCACTCCCTTGAATTTGGTACATACCTCTAAGAGTTGGTTTGGAATTCATGGCATTCATTCTCCTTGTTAATTCTTCAACCTTTGCTTCAAGTTTCAATTCATTAGAAATCTTAGATGAGTTCACTTCAACTTTCTTTCTAGAATTCCTCGATTGACCCACTCTTGAATCACAACTTTTCATCTTCTCAATAAGACTCTCAGATGCCTCATCGGTAAGGGAAGAGAAATCTCCTCCGGTGGCCGAATTGAGGTTTTCCTTAGTTCTCGATGAAAGGGTGTTGTAAAACGTATGGGTTGTTAGCCAATCGGGTATTCCATGGTGAGGGCACTTGCGTAATAAATCTCTAAATTTTTTCCAAGCCTCACTTAGGCTTTCAAATTCATCTTGCTTGAAAGTTTGTATTTCCATGCGATATTGATTGGTCTTTGAAGGTGGATAGTATTTCTCCGAGAAGGCATTGGATAATTCAGCCCATGTAGTGATTGTATTATCGGGATGGCCATGAAGCCATCTACGAGCTCCATCTCTCAATGTCTTTGGGAATAATAATCGGTGTAATTGGCATGATGTTAGCCCATTAAGACGGGCCCCGACTAATTTCTCTTTGAATGATGCAATATGCTCTTGGGCATCTTCTTGGGAAAAACCATGAAAGGTATCTTGTTGAACCGCATTTGCTAAAGAAGCTTTCAATTCATAATTCTCGGGAATTTCCCCGAAATCAACCGGTGAAGGTGTTTCTTCATGTGTAAGTTGGGAATGGGATCCTAAGGTCGCCATTGGTTGGATCGGTGATGTTGGTGGTAGATTTGGATTTGGAGAATTTGGAGGGGTTGGATTTTAAGGTTTAAATAAGTACATACATTAACTTTCACCCACTGCGGAATTTGAAAACTCTTTCTTGTACCCCTCTATAGCCGTACACTTTTATAGACCTAGCAGGGGAAAAAGAAAATTTAAGTCACTATTAAAGAAGAAACATAAGTAAAAATGAAAAAGGGGTGAAGAAAGGGCAAAAGTTAGGGTTCACAGTTCATAGTGCGAACACTGTTTCGTATTTTTGATGAGGTTGTCATTGAAATCAAAGTAAATATAACAAGTAAAAAGAAAAGAAAATTTATCGAACCATATAATAATTTTCATGTGAACTTACGTGTTTTTTGTTGTAGTGAGTTAATGCAAGTGTAGCGAGCATAGTATTTTTTTTGCTATTGACATCTAGACCGTCTCATTCGTTTCTTACCTTGACATAAAAGTTAAACAAATGAATAAAGTCGAGCTGCTGACCTTCGTTTTTTTGTCATCGAATCTGAAGCTCATTGCCTTAAGTTTCACCTCCTACTTGCAAATACTACTGCTAGCACATCTTTCGCTCCGAAAGCTCACAGTTCTACTCTTTAACTCCCCTCTGTTTGTTGTCAGTTCATCTAACAGTTCTGAATCCGAAATCTCTTCCATTTCTTCTTCTCTAACTATTCCAAAATCCGAAATCAATATTGTAGCGTGAAAAGTAATAACGTACTAGGAAGGATAAATAGTGGTAGTAGCATAAATTGGCTATTCTTCCGACAACCTCTATTGTTTAGCATTCAACTCCATGAATGCGTTTTGTTCAAATGGGTTTTAACTAGTTCAGGTCGAAAAATGAAAAGCTACAAGCTCTATTCATGCATGCACCCATGTGTCACTCATTTCTACTGTTTAGTCATCTTTTTGGCCTTGCCCTACTGTAAACAAACTATAGAAGAATTTCTACTTTCTACATACATCGTATATATGTATGTAGAATTATTTTGAAAGTATAGACTATAGAAGAAGAAGGATGTCTAGGAAATGGGTTGGTGGATTTCTGAAAAGATGGGGTCAGAAAGGACACAATAATTTCCCTACACTTGAAGGTCACCCAGCTGCCCAAGTTAACGCACAAGAAGCCCTGGAATCACAAGGTGTCCTACAAACTAAGGTACACTCCCTTAAGGAGTTTCAGATTTATCGATGGAACCCACTTCAATTTTCCCTTAATCAATTCCTGATTCATCACTGTACTAACACCAATTTCAAACTTCTTCAGGGATCAATTAGTCAAATAATGAATGCCAATAAGCTCTAAAAATAACTGCCATAACAAGGTTGTTAGGATATAGAATTTAGACCTACCATAGGACTTTAGTAGAAGAGAATCAAGATATGCTTTGCAAAATTGTTATATGAAGGTTAACTTCCGACCTAACCTTCAGCACCGGAGAGAAAAAGAAAAATCCTATGGAATCCTTAACTCACTCGATAAATCAATCTCAAAATAATCACCACCTGCACAATGCGGATTTCCAGACTCATCCAACGCCTGAAAAACCACCTCATGAACAATTCCAGTAGACAACTCAATCGGGTTTTTATTCCCTTGATCATCAAAATCAACAAACCTAATCTCAACCGTCTTGGAATCCTTACAAGGCTCGCCTCCGGGTTCCAACCACCTAGACAAAAGATTTGAGCTGTAATTCTGCTCAAGCTCAACCGAAATCCACCCCACACTCGATTCATCCCTCGAAAACTCTCTACCGTCACCACTACTCAATCTTTGCTCCTCTAACCCAGATGAAACCACTTTCTCACCATCTTCCACCAAAATCTCATCTGGGTTTTCATTATTAGGCAACAAAAGACTGCTAATATTGTTTAAATCCGAAGATACCGATGAATTTATGGGAATACGATGAGTTTCAGAAACAGCAAAAACAGCAGAATTATACAGGTTTTGAGGTGGGAAACTTGTTGGGTACCTCCAAATATCAAAGGAAAGTGTGAGTTTGGACTGATCAATGCTACAAACCAGTATGACACCCAGAACTGTGAGTGTCACTAAAACCCCGACTCGCCGAGTTAACCCGAGAATCGGCCACTGAGCTGCCGAGTTTGTCAGCTTTTCCGCCATTAATCCACTCACTGTAAAATTAAGCACCGGGAATGAATAAAGCGGTCAAAACACAAAGAATGACAAACCGACAAACAAACTACTGAGCTACAAAGTACTGCGAAAATCAAAATTATCCTGCAGATTAATTAGCGACCAGCACGAATACCCAGTAATTATTTACAGTTATAAAAAATGGAGTAATTTTTTAATTTTGTCGCATAAAACATGGGATTTTTCTTGAGAAGATAAACCATGGTACTAAATTAAGTAATATAGTAAAAAAAAATGTGGCGATCTGGTCGGACTGTGGTGGTATGAGCGGAGATGGAGACGCGCGGCGCCGGGGATGGTGGTTGCGGTTGCTGCTCGTGGTAGTTCGCCTGAGATGGAGGACGAACAGCGGCGTATTGACGGAGTGATGGGACCTGGGCGGTCGTCGGAGCTCGAGGAAAGGTGCTCGCCGGAAATGGTGGCTGATTGATTGTTCAATTGATTGATGAGTTTATAATGAATTGAATGAGTGATTGAATGTGATGATAACGGTGGTATTGATTTATGTTGCTGTATGATGATGAAGGTGATGATTGAATTGATTGTGTAAGATAAAAAGAGATGGGGTAAACTTGAATTGGAATTGGAATTGGAATTGGAATTTAAGATGATGGAGGAGGAAAAGATGGCAGGGGAAGGGTGATGGGTCCGGTTCATGGCAAGAGTGATACTTGTTTTGCTCAAAGTCGGGTTTGACCCGTCTTGATTTGTGTTGACGCGTTTTATTCCGTCTTCCTCATATTGATTTTTCTCATGCCGGTACCTAAAAATATAAACAAGGACGCGTAGTACCCGAAAACTTGAGAAATATAATAAAATAACAATAACT
Source organism: Agrostemma githago (assembly GCA_958450325.1). NCBI lineage: Eukaryota > Viridiplantae > Streptophyta > Magnoliopsida > Caryophyllales > Caryophyllaceae > Agrostemma > Agrostemma githago. The sequence goes on from OY288249.1 coordinate 31,307,589, forward strand.
AAGCTAGACTCAATTAATAAACTAATTAAATACAAGACGACTAAATAATAGATAGACGGTTTATAAAATCGACTAAATAAGAGCCATAATGTGGGACAAAAATAGGTAAAATCTCGACTTATCACTGCTTCAAGATGCTGAGCGGAAAAGGGCGTAAATTTACGGTTGAGCGGGAAGTGATAGTTAAGAAAGTGATATGGGTCGGGCAAATCAGAAGAAAGTGATATGAGTTGGGTTAGATTACATATTATTAGATTATTTATTATTATATAGTATAGTGGGACACTTATTATTAGATTACTTAAAAAAATATTTGAGAAAGTGATATGGGTTGGGTAGTAACCACCATTTTTAGTGGTCCTGAAAATTAGAATAGACAACTGAGTTTTATTAAAACAGTTGTCTAATATATAGACAACTGTTTTTATAAAGTTCAGTTGTCTATAAGCCTATAAAGACAATTGTTTATCAAAAAAAACAGTTGTCTATATATTATACATCTGTTGTTAAGAATATCTGATGTCTATTAGGAGTTGTCTATTTAATGTTTTGTAGTAGTGCCAATTCAAGAAACAAGGAAAAGACAAGAGTAAAGGGAAAGCTATTGTGAATAGCAAACCTAAGGCTAAGGTTAACAAACATGCCAACACCGATTGCTATTATTGTAATGGCAAGGGACATTGGAAGCGCAATTGTCCCAAATATTGGAAGGATTTAAAGACCAAGAAAGACGAGAGTGAGACTCCGTCAGGTATTGTCCTCACTTCTCTCTATATGATAGACATTAACTATACTTGCACTTCCACTTGGGTATTAGATACCGGATGTGGTTCTCACCTTTGTAATCATTTACAGGGGCTGAGGGACGTGCGAGCACTAGCCAAGGGTGATGTGGACCTACGCATGGGAAATGGAGCTAGACTAGCCGCTATATCCGTAGGAACTTATGTACTCAGTCTAACCAGTGATTTTGAGTTGTATTTGAATAATTGTCATTTCGTACCAACTTTAACTAAGAACATTATCTCCATTTTCGTACTTGATATGGAAGGTTTTTCCTTTATGATTAAGGACAATTGTTGTACTTTTTTATTTAATGACATGGTTTACGGTAAAGCTACGTCTATCGGAGGTATTTATGTTCTAGATAATGTTAATGATGTATATCATGTAGAAAACAAGAAGCTCAAAACGGGTGAACCTAATCAATCCTACCTTTGGCATTGTCGTTTAGGACACATAAACGAACGACGCATAAAGAGACTTGTTTCAACGAAACTTCTCAAACCGTTTGATTACGAATCTTATGGTATATGCGAATCTTGCCTTTTAGGCAAGATGACTCGTGCTCCTTTCTCAAGTAAAGGAACACGAGCAAGTGAGGTATTGGGCCTTATACATACCGATGTGTGTGGCCCAATGACTATCACCGCTAGGGGTGGTTACAACTACTTCATCACTTTTACCGACGACTTAAGTAGATATGGGTATGTCTACTTAATGAGGCACAAGAGCGGATGCTTTTGAAAAGTTCAAGGAGTTTCAAAGTGAAGTAGAGAACCAATTGGATAAAAAGATTAAAGTACTACGATCCGATCGTGGTGGTGAATACCTAAATAATGAATTTGATTCACACCTAAAAGATTGTGGCATAGTATCACAATGGACTCCTCCTGGCACACCACAATTGAATGGTGTGGCCGAAAGGAGAAACCGAACTTTATTAGATATGGTTCGGTCCATGATGAGTCTTACTGAGCTTCCTGATTCATTTTGGGGTTTTGCCATTTTGTCCGCAATATTTTCACTAAATCGAAGGCCGACTAAAGCAGCCAATAAGACTCCATATGAGATATGGAAGGGAAGGGTTCCTTATTTGTCATTTATGAGAATATGGGGTTGTGAGGCATATGTTCAGAATAAGTCTGACAACAAACTCGCACCCAGATCCGACAAATGTCTTTTTGTAGGGTATCCAAAGGAAACACAAGGTTATTACTTCTACAATCGTCACGAAAACAAAGTGTTTGTGGCTCGTGACGCTGTCTTTCTAGAAAATGACTTCATTTCTAGAAGACAGAGTGGGAGAAAATTTGAACTTGATGAAGTCCAAGAGCCACAAACCGTGAATGAAGTGGAGGAAAGCGTTCCCTCCTCCTCGGACACGGTTGTTGTTCCCTTTGAACCTAGGAAATCCACGAGGGTTAGTCATCCTCCTGATCGATACCTTGGTATTGTCGAGGAAGATGCGTTAGATATGTTGCTTTGCGAAAGTGACGAACCTACAACCTACAAGACAGCCATATCTAGTCGTGATTCCATGCAATGGCTTGAAGCCATGCGATCCGAAATGGACTCTATGCGCGAAAACCAAGTATGGGATTTGGTTGATTTACCTGAAAAGGTGAGACATCTTCAGTGTAAATGGATCTTTAAGATAAAGAATGGCATAGATGGACATAAAGATGTCTACAAAGCTAGATTGGTGACAAAGGGTTTTACTCAAGTTCATGGTCTTCACTATGACGAAACCTTTTCTCCAGTCGCAATGCTTCGCTCCATTAGGATTATCTTAGCGATTGCCGCATTTCATGATTATGAGATTTGGCAAATGGATGTCAAAACCGCCTTCTTGAATGGGATTCTAGAAGAGGAAGTGTATATGACACAACTAGAAGGTTTTGTAGATACATCTAATCCTAAGAAGGTATGGAAGCTTAAGAGATCCATTTATGGTCTTAAGCAAGCCTCCAGAAGTTGGAATCATCGCTTTGATCATGTTATCAAACAGTATGGTTTTGTTCGAAGTGTCGAGAAACCTTGTTTGTACATGAAGTTTAGTGGGAGTAAGGTAACCTTTCTTGTCTTGTATGTGGATGACATACTTCTTATCAGGAATGACGTTCGGATGCTTGCTTCTGTAAAGGAGTGGCTAGGAAAACACTTCCAAATGAAAGATTTGGGAAATGCACAATGCATTTTGGGTATTCGGATCCATAGAGATAGGTCCAAAAGGATGTTGGTATTAAGTCAAGAAGCTTATATAGATAAGATTCTTGATAGATTCAAAATGAAAGACTCTAAGAGAGGCTTTCTTCCCATGAGTCAAGGTACCATTTTGTGCAAGTCACAATGTCCTACCACACCCGAAGAGATTGAACGCACGAAGTTGATCCCTTATGCTTCCGCTGTTGGATCAATCATGTATGCCATGACGTGCACTCGTCCCGATGTTTCGTATGCTTTGAGCATGACGAGTCGTTATCAAGCCAACCCAGGTGAAAGTGACTGGACAGCCGTAAAGAACATCCTTAAGTACTTGCGAAGGACCAAGGATTCGTTCTTAGTGTTTGGAGGGAATACTGAATTACGTGTAAGAGGTTACACGGATGCCAGTTTCCAATCCGATCGGGATGATTTGAAATCCCAATCCGGCTATGTTTATATGTTGAATGAAGGAGCCATTAGTTGGAAGAGCTCCATGCAAAGTGTCACCGCGGATTCTACAACAGAAGCTGAGTACATCGCGGCTTTGGAAGCTGCAAAGGAAATTGTTTGGATTCGTCAGTTTTTGGAAGGACTAGGAGTAGTCCACTCCGTCAAAGATTCTATCACCATATATTTTGATAACAGCGGGGTCATTTTTCAAGCAAAAGAGCCCAAGTCTAGAAATAAGTGTAGACATGTACTTAGGAAATACCACGTGACAAGAGATCTCGAGGAAAGGAAGGAAATCGATATATGTAAGGTTGGGACAGACGAGAACATCGTTGATCCTTTAACCAAGCCTCTTTCAAAGGCTAAACATGATGGTCATGCTGTTGCAATGGGATTGAGAAAAGTCCCAGATTTTCTTTAAGTTATCTAAGATGTAATAATTGGATATTGTAAGCAATTTTTACATTTCTGATAATAGCATTCATTGTTCGAGTTTCAATATGAACTCTTTTATTTAGTTTGACTAAAACTTATACTTTGTTCATTCGAATGGATTGTGAGACAATCTTAAACCCTATTCAAGTGAACATTTGAACATAGTATTTTTGCCCCTTGTTACTTAATGAGGTGACGACTCGGAGTGATGAGATTGTAAGTTGATCGATGGTTAGTTCAAGACCATGGGGTCATGGAGATGACTGGTCATTTACATAGGCAGACTGATTGTCACTCTGCCGGGCAGTGACCACAATAGAGTCCCTTATCAAAATAGTTGAGGCCTGGTCGTGGCGGGGATTTCTATTTTATTCCTATGAGTAGATAATTCTTTAGACTGGCGACCATTTATCTGAGTCGGTGCAGTTTCCAATTGGCTTTGGTTGGTGTCCTAGGTCGTACCGTGAAAGGAGGCTGATGGACATCTTCTGGGTCATGGTGATCTGCATTATACAGTATAAGATGGGTCAACAGGAATTGTCCACCCACGTTGGGTACAAACATCCTTGTGCCACTCGAGGAGAAGTAACTGGAAATGCGTGGTCATGCTCGGAAATAGATCTATGGTAGATTTTCCGGTCAGACAGTTATTCTCCAGATCGAGAAAACCACTCTAATTATAATAAAATCACAAGTGCGACCTAAAAGACACCTTGTGATGAGTGGGAGGATGTGACATCAAAGAGACAAGAGAATCGGTAGCACACAACTTGTGTATACAAGTGGGAGATATTGATGGAGTAGGAGTCCTCCACAATATAGTGGCTACATGCACAACTTGTATCGGACAAGTGGGAGATAGGTTGGAGCAAGTGTCCTCCACAATAGTGCATTTATATACTAAATCTCATGGATGGAATATACTTGGGATAAATAGTACATTTATACTCCACGTCATTTGATTAACGTAAATCGATAACGCTCAGCTGACTAGAGTTAGACGTTATTGTCGTAAGACGGCGGTGATCAACTAATCCCTTTCGGTCACACCTATAGGATAAGACCCAAATAGAAAACTAATTATTTGTATTTGATACAGTTAATTAGTTCCTTGCGTATATATTTGATATATGCTTGGTAATGAGAGTTATTTGTTGGAGATAGAGTTTAGAACTCAGTCCGATCAAGTTTATTAGTCTATTTTAATACCATTAAATAAGACCTAATTTAGTATTTAAAAGTTATTACTAAATTAGTTGAGGTTTTGTAAGCTTTTATGGGTAGTGGTAATTAGCTATTAATATTTACAAGGAGTTGTAAATTTAGCTAAATGATTATTATTATCATGGGACCTATTATATATAGATATAATAGTAATGTACTACTTAAAGAGTTAAGAGTATATTATTTATTTGATGTGATCAATTACATAAGATAATTAATCATGTCACACATAAGCATTTGTAAGACAAATGACAAAAATGAAATGGACCCATTTTATGTACATGTACACGGCACACTAGAAAAATAAGGGCAATGATGGTTGCTCTTATTTATGTGCGTGCATGGATAATAGTCATAATTACCCTAGACCCTAGACCTTTAAGCATGCAATTAAAATAAAGCATTTTTGTCTTCCCTAGGGTGGGGTGGCCGGTTTTGGGACTCATTATAAGGGAACATTTTGTTCTCATTTTGAGCTCTATCCTTTTGTTAGAAAGTGCTTTTCCTCTTCTCCAAAATACTCTCATATACTAATATTCATCCTTATTACTAAAGTAGTAATATTCATAATATTAGTATAGGTTTATCACTACTATTATCTAGTTAATAATAATAGTGATTTTTGGGTTGAATCTTGGTGCAACTAGAAGGAGATCTTCTACTTTGAAGATTCAAGTTTTGGAGGATCATCCATACTAATATAAGCTCAAGAACAATAAGAAAAGGAGTTTTCTTATTGTGCCCATTATTTCCTCATTGTTTATGTAAGGAAATTTCTTCTTGTATCTAGTTTTGTCATTTTTTTATCTCATGCATGTAACTAGATCTTTATACACTAAATTAACAAGTAATTTAGTAACTAATTAGATGAGTCTAATTGGAGTGTTATGAACCCATCAATATCTTGGCCTTAGCTAAAGAAAGCGGGATTGAACCTACCTATACTGTCAAATGACTCCATGGTTCACTCATCCCACTCCGTTTAACACCCCGTTGTACCCCTTTATAATATTAGGAGAACCTAGCTAATTCATCAACACTCTTATTGCTTTAATGCCATACTATTAGACTTTGGTCCATGTCCACTTGGGTGACCTATTTTGGAATGTTCACGATTGTTTTTGGTGAATAATCGGTGTCTTCCCCGCTGTCTAGATGAGGGATTCGGTGTTTTATTTTGTAATTCCCTAATAAATCTAACGCAATACAGTGGCGTAAACACTGTAGATGTGGGATTATGACACACTGTAACTATGTCTTGATTAAATAAAACCGGAAAGTCAATACACAAGTCATTGAATAAAAATGGCTAAAATAAAAACAATCCATAAAAAGGGTTTAACAATCCATAGTACAAAACTTATTAATCAGCAAAGCAGGATCCGTAACTACTCGCTAGCCCACCCGATGGGAAACACATATACCTACCATGTTAAAAACATAACAACTACAATCAGTGAGGAGCAACGACGACGTTCTCCCAGCCATATTACAAGATTTTAAAACTGTAATTACTATTATATGAAAATAGTAAAAACGGAAAATATTGAAACATTATAATAAAAATAAGCTTTCGGAGAAAACTTAAAATATTGGAACAATAAAATCAGAATAAGTTTTCAGAAGAAAACTTAAAATGTTTGCCAACTTGCAAATCAAAATATATCGATAATACTCCCTCCATTCAACTCTAATTTACCCATTTGGGTTTTGGAGACTATTCCTAAACCAAACGAATCATCAAAGTTCTACACGATCTATAAGACAAAATATTATCATGTGGGATCTTGTTTGATTCGTCTTGACGAGTAGAACAAGAATATAAAAAATATATAATTTTTACAAATATGTAGTGAAAGATATTAACAATTTAAAATGCGCCTCGGCAAATGTGCAAAAAGAAATGGCTGAATTGGAGTTGAATGGAGGGAGTAATAAAATATTCAAATTGGCGTTATGGATAGAATCAGTGTGACAGCTAGACTATCATTAAGAGAATACTAAAACTAGCTTCGAGAACTTCAACCTTAACACAATGTGTGGCCCTAGTTTAAGATGATATGTACACCCCTCCTGAATACCATATATGTCCAGTTCAACCAGACGGTGTATTACTACGAGGCACGAGCTTAAGCAAATATACACACACTCCCGAACACCATACATGCTCGGTTCAACAACTAGTGTGCCCCATAAAGACGCACCAGCCTTATAGTTGATGACAAAAACGTAAACATTAGAATATATTACTCTAAGGGCTTGCATGAGATGGGAGTAATATGTTAATGGGTAATGGTGCTCAAAATAGGAAGGAAATGGAGGAAAGTGGTTGTGAGTGATGGTGTGTTATGGTGTAAAGAGGGGGTCAGGGAGGAACAATTACCCCCATATGAGGGTAATACATTACTTAGGGGGAGAGGGGATTAATGTATTACCCCCATATGAAGGTAATTCTTCCTCCCCAACCTCCTGTGGACGTCCGTTCGCACCGCCCGGCGCCACGCCCGCGCCCGCGCGGGACCGACCCGATTTTTCAATGTATGGCGGCGGCCACCCACGCGGCCCCCTCCCGGTCGGGGGCCGGTCCAATGTCACGTATGGGGTGATGTTTTGGACCTCGATTCGGATGACGATCCAAACTTGTATTAAACGAGTGCGAACACCCGTGTTTTCGTTTGGAATCGATCGAGTCGTGGTTGTAAATGTTTAAAGGCCGATATGTTTGGTAAGGCGACATTTTTAGTGAACTGAATTCGTCGCCGATTTGTGGAGTCGCCACTGAGTCAATTATGGGGACTCAGAAACCGTTCAAGTCTACTTTAATCCTTAGCCGGCTCAAAGTTGAGGAGCACGAGACCTAAAGATAAAGACTTGTACCCTTAAGCACTCCATGCCTGAAATGACTCTCATTGCCAATGGTTTCGAACATCCAGAAACCGTCGATTCTAAGTAAGGGGTGAGGGTACGTACTGGGAAGCCAACATCCGATAGATATCAATACCCAATCCCACCCGCACTATAGCGACCTCTACTAATCAATCGGTGGGCTGATAACTTTGTTCATTTGTTGTGGCGGAAGTACTGTAACATCCATTGTTTTCACCTTATACCTTTTTGCTATGTCGGCTATTTAAGGACAAGTTGGTTTTGTCGTCGAAGTTGTTGTGCTTACATTCTTTGCATGCGATTTCACGTGACAAGCAGGCCATGAAAAGATGCATGTTGGAGAGTAAAGAGTACTAATATTATAGGTATTAGCAAGTCAGCTTTAACGTGATAATACGGATATTAGTCGTTCTCGTGATATACCTTACCTGGTATTCTGCTTAAGATGCGCCGGTTCGGTATTAATAGGGATGCGTCGAACCGTACATGGCGAGCACCTGGACTAATACGGAACCCGACCATCGTTTTGTTCAATTTTAGTTGTTTTATATTTTGAATTCCGTGTTAGGTGATTCAGCATGCGATTATAAGGTCATAAAAGCAATAAATCATACAAAAAATTGTAAATGCGAATGTAAGTAAATCACGTTGTGAGGAGTTGCACCCTCGGAGTCTACACTAAACGGGACACGATGCATAGATAGTTGAGAACGGATCTCGGAATTACTCGGGTCTACATAGTGTATTTTAGTGTTTGCGGTTGAATATGGGACGTTACGTGTTTTAGTATGGGTAGTGGACCTAGTGTCCAAGTTTGACGTTATCGTAGTGCATAATAAAGGTACGAGAAAGTAAAGCTTTGTTTAGATGACAACCTAGTGACGGTTCGACTTCGAAAGGCGGATCCTCCTAGCTTGCCTGGTGGTTTCAGCAGAGATCCGTTATCGTTGGCCCTTCCTGCGGCTATTCCGGCCGAGCTCTGCTACTACTTGCTGGTTTTACGGCTAATACGGTAGAACTCCGTTGCTAGACTAAGAATGGCTAGTCGAACACAGGCACCTCGGGATCGAGTGGAGTGCTCGAAGGTGAGGAGTAGCGTCGATGTCGCTTTATCGGAACTACGATCGAGTGGATCGTTTGCCTCGGTAGTCAACTCTTTACGAGTGAAGAGGGAAGAGAATTAAATTGTGTGTCCAAATGAGGGTGTGAAAGGGGGTATTTATAGGTGTTTTTCAGTCCTCATCACCCGGATAGGTGCCTGAGCCCAGGTGCACCAAAACTCCGGCGCCTGGGTTTAGGCGCGTGAAGACACAGGCTCGCAAGGTGAGGCGCTCGGAATTTGAAGATACAATTTTGATATTTTCTAAAACCGAGAAGCGGGTGTATAATACAAAGCTTAGGGATTGAGTCTTTCCCGGTTTTGACCTAGTGTCGTGGTGTTTAGTGGGCCTCGGGTGTGCATCCTAGGGTTCACTTGGCGCGGTGCTGAATAAGTTCGAGTTTCGAGACCGACTCGGGGTCCCGGTGTCAAAATTGACTCTAATTAGTGTCTTTGCGACCGTAATGACACGACTAAGGCTGCCAAGATGTTAGTTTAATTTTCCGAGTAATTTATTTGGTCGTTCTATAGAAAACTATCTAAAACATCGCGAACTCGCGTCGCGTTGCAGTCCGATCGTCATTGGGTGTTTGTTGAGTACTTCTGCAACCACCATGTCCAAATCTGGGTGTCTACACCTCCCCTTTACACTACAAAATAGCACCACTCATCACCAATCACCTTCATTTCCTTCTCATTTTGAAGTGATTAATTAATTCACCCACTTAACAATTCTGAAAAATTATGAAATAACTCAGAAGATTCTTTTTCATCAGAAAGGTTATCCATGCCAAATTTCAGATTAAAATAAAATGTTTAAGTATACCAACTAAAAATCGGCTTTTAATCATTTTTTGTCCGAAAACGTTAATAATTCAATAATCGATACTTAAACTATCAGAAAAAAAACAAAATTATGAAAATAGTCAAAACATCATTTTTACAGAATATATTCATATTTTATATGTTTAGGCCGAATATTACGATTATACAATGCAATATAACACTTTAATCGTTAATCTCGTAAAAGCGATAAAAATACCAAAAAAATGCAAATTTTTACGACTTTAAAATTTTCCAGAATATGAGACATACATATATTGTCAAAAATAAAATTATAATTATATACATGCAATTACACAAATAAAATCATGCAATACCGAGTAACATCGACGTTACCTTCACTCCAAATCTGAGACTATGATAAACTCATCGACTTCAAGGTCCTCCAAGAATCCTACATCACATGACATACATGGTAAAATAATATCATGAGAAAACTAAAAAAATCAAGGTAAATAATGATCGAAAATAACATTGATTATTACCTTAGCGAAGGAAACAGAATAACGATTAATTTGGAGATGAAAATGAGACGATCAACACTCGATTCGAGACAAAACATGGCTGGAAAATACTACTGGAAAACATGGCCAAATGAAGGAAATGAAGATTATTTTTGTTTAATATGGTTGAATGAAAAACAAAAAAAGTGAAAAGTTTTAGAATGAATGGCTTAAAATTGATGAAAATGAGGCTCCATGCACTAGTAATACATGGCAAAGAGGATGAACCAAGGGGATTGAAAAGTTTGTATGAGTCATCAAATTAAATAAGAAGGATAAATATATCTACAAGTTTATCAATTATAAAATGGAGTGTTAAAAACAATGCAGATGAGGTGTGTGACAAGGGTCATGGTCCAAAATGGTCCAAAAAGGGTCTCTTTTAGTTGTAGGTTTATAAAAATAAGAATCGTAAAATTATTAAAAACATTTGAAAGCAATTCGAGGAAACCCCGCGTTAGAAAATAATTATTTATGAAACTTCGTAATAAAATCATTAAAAGCTAAATTTTCATAAATAAAAATATTTCTTAGTTGAAAATAAAGGCTAAATGTGTTGGGATATTTTTAGGGAAAATAAATAACTCAAATTGGAGTTCAAAACGTTAGTTCGTTGAAAAGTAGAATTCTTCACAAATAAATAAATAGTTTGCGATGAAAATTTTATAAATAGATTTATGATAGTAAAACAAAATATTTAAAATCTTTTAATGAAAATAAATAATATTTGACTCAAAATAATTAGAATTCAGAAAGATGAAGGAAACAGAAAGCAAAATTGACACAGAGTCATGACGGAGTCACAAGAGAAAAATTAACGTCGCTAGGAAAATAGCGGGTGTTACAATCCTCCCCACTAAAAGAAAGGTTCGTCGTCAAAACTAAGAATCAATAACTCTTGTAAACTTCTAAAAACATGAAACTAGCAAAAGTATTGCTACAGTAGAGCAGTAAAAGTTGTGCTCCTCACGTGATGCACAGTGAATCCCTTGCTTCTTCCTCCCCTGCTTCTTCCTCCTGCGTTTCTCGCTCTTGCATTTCGTCTTCTTTCCTTCTCTCCTACGTTCCTCTTTTGCGTCCTTTTCGATTTCTGGTGAGTCCAATTTCTTTGTAATCTTCAAAACTATTTGAATCCTGGTTAGTTTAGGGGATTTTTGGGGGTTTGGTTGGCATTTTTGATTTCTACTGAGTTTGAGGGGGTTTCTGTGGGTTTGGTTTTTTGTAATCTTCGATGGGTTTCTATTTCTGGGGAGTCTGGTGGTATTTTTGCGGGGTTGGGATCTGAATTTTTGGTTAATTTATGGGATTTCTGGTGAGCTTGGGGAAGTTTTACCCCGGGTTCTTTGGGTTTACATCTTTGGTTTTCGGTGTTCATCGTGTTATTTAGTTGGACGTTTATTCTTTTCTGCATGCTTCTTCATTTTTTGTTGAAATGCGAAGGTGGTTTTGGATTAGTTTGGATCGCTAGGTTGTGGTGGCTGCCTGTTTGCTGTCATAGCGTCGCGTTTATGAACAAACTTATTGTAACACCCACTATTTTCCTAGTGCCGCTAATTATTCTGTTGTGACTCCGTCATGACTCTATGTCAATTTCGTCTTCTATTTTCTTCATCTTTCTGAATTCTTATTATTTTTGAGTCAAATAATATTTATTTTTATTTTAAAAGATTTTAATTCTTTTAAACCTATTTATTTAATTTTCATTGTAAACTATTTATTTTTGCGCGTGAAGTTCTATTTTTCGACGAACTAACGTTTTAAGTTTGGAATTGAGTTATTTATTTTTCCTAAATATCAAAACACGTTTATATGATATTTCCAACTAAGAAATATTTTTATTTAAGAATATTTGACCTTTAATGATTTTATTACGAAGTTTCGTAAATAATCATTTTCCAACGCGCGGTTTACTCAAACTAATTTGAAATACCTTTAATAATTTTATGATTCATCTTTTTATCAACTTAGAAATTATTTGGGACATTTTCCCCATGTTTTGGACCGTGACACACCCATGTCACATTTTGACACTACAACTTTGTATACATTTTTTATTTTACAAATAAATTAAGCCTTAGATATTTTATTTCTTCTTATTTATTGTGATGAATTGACCAAACTCTTCACACTCCCTTTCTCACATATTTTGTCTGCCTAGTTCATGCATGCATAGCATTGTTTTTATCAAATTTTAATTATCATTTAAGCCTAAACTTTTCACTTTGTTATTCATTCATTTTTACACAAAAATAATCAAGGCAAATACTCTCTATTTCCTCTTCTTTGGCCATGAATTCCAGCAGTATTTTCCAGCCATGTTTGGTCTCAAATCGAGTCTTGATCGTCCCTTTTCCATCTCCAAATTAATCGTCTTTCTTTTCCCTTCGTTAAGGTAATAATCGATGTTAATTCCGATCGTTATTTACCTCGATTCTTTTAGTTTTCTCATGGTATTTTTGTACCATGTATTTTGTGTATTGAAGGATTCTTGGACGACCCCGAAGCCGATGAATTTATCATAGACTCGGATTTGGATTGGAGGTAACGTCGATGTTACTCGGTATTGCATGATATTATTTGTGTAATTGCATGTATATTATTATAATTATATTTTTGACTATATATCTATGTCATATAATATGGAAAATTTTTAAAATTTGAAAATTTGCATGTTTCGGTATTTTTATCGCTTTTGCGAGATTAACGATTAAATCGTCATATTAATTTGTAAAATCGTAATATTCGGCCTAAACATGTAATATGTGTTTATATTCTATAAAAATGATGTTTTTGATGATTTTTAATAATTTAGTATTTTTCATATATTTTAGTTATCGATTATTGAATTATTACCGTTTACGGACAAAAACGATTAAAAGCCAATTTTTAGTTCTAGTACTTAAACATTTTATTTTAATCTGATTTTTGACGTGGTAAAACTTTCTGATTAAATAGAATTTTCTGAATTTGTTTAATAATTTTTCGGAATTGTTCAGTGGATGATTAATTAATCACTTTAAATCATCGTTTATCGTTAAAACCGCGTTTGTCGTTCAAATTCTCGATTTTTGGTCTTTTGATTTAATCTGGAAAAAAATTATGATTCTGATAATTTCATGATAAAATATATTTTTATGATTTTTAGTGCTTTAATAAAATGTTAGGAATGATAAGTTTTATTAATGAAATCGTTAATTGTGAAAACGGGTTTTAAATGACGGTTTTGTTGGAATTTCTTAAATCTGGAATTTTGGAAAATCTGAAAAATTAGTATATTCTGAAAAATCGTGATTTTTAAGTTTAATTATAATTTTTGGATATTAATACGTAAATCGTTTTGTAATTACTATTTTTATTAATCGTTATTGTCGAGATTAGACGATTAACGAGAAAACCCTTTAAAAACCGAGTTTAAGGATTCTGGAAAATTTTATTTTTTTGACAGAACGTCTAAAAAGTATATTTTAGCTATTTTACGTAATTTTTGTACTATTTATTAAAGTCTTTAATTATTAGTAATGATTTTTGGACAAAATTACGATTTATCGTTAAAATGCTTCGTCTTACCTAAAAAAATTATTTTTCCAGCAATTTTGAAAATATTTAAATCTGAAACTTTAAGAGTTAAATCATCCCTTAACATACTATAAAATTATTCATTGGTTTAAGTAAATAAAAGACGTTAAAACATTTAATTTGACATTTGCCGTAAAATCCTATTTATGTTCGTATTGTCGAAACTATTAATAATTAGGAAATTTTACTTTTATAAATTTTAAAAACACCCTGATTAGTAGTATTAAATTTTTTGACATCTTAATCATTTTATAAATACTCGTATGATATTTCAATAATTTCATAAACCTAAATGTTCGTACTTTATCAATTAATATCGTTAAGGCCGAAAGTATTAGTTTTATAAATCTATATCGTTTACTAAAAATGTTGTATTAGTATGAACTAATATTTTTGCTATTTTAATATAATGCCATTTTTAGTAAAATTTCTAAAAATATAAGTTTCCTAAAATAGAAAGTTTCCTCTTTTGGAATATGATGGTTACTCCTTTTGTTCTCTTATTGTTTATAACGATTATATCTCTTAAATACATTGATAACGGCTTTGTTTTGGAGTTATGGAATAAGGACAAGTGTGAGGTTAGAGTAATATATTCTGGGGTTTACGTTTTTGCCATCAACTATAAGGCTGGTGTGTCTTTATGGGGCATACTGGTTGTTGAACCGAGCATATATGGTGTTCGGGAGTGTGTGTACATTTTTACCTTAAACTCGTGCCTCGCAGTGTAAGACACCGTCGGGTTGAACTGAGTATTTATGGTACTCAGGAGGGGTGTGCATATTATCTTAAACTAGGGCCACGCATTTATAAGTCGCCGTCCTATTATGGTTGAGTAGCCTAGTTAGAGATCGAAATTTGATTTTTTTGAACTAAGTTCTCGAAACTAGTTTTTATTATTCTCCTAGTGAAAGTCTGGTCTTCATCACTAATCCTATCCATAACGCCATTTTGACTATTTTTATTATTATCGATATAATTTGGTTGCAGGTTGGCAAATGTTTTATGTTTTCTTTGGAAAACTCGTTTTTATTATATTATTTTGATACGTGAAGTTTTTCACTGAAATCTTATTTTCATTATAATGTTTTGTTGTTTCCATTTTTACTATTTTTGTATAGTAGTAATTACAGGTTTTAAAATCCTGTCATAAGGCTGGGAGAACGTTGACGTTGCTCCCCACTGATTGTGGCTGTTATGTTTAAACATGGCAGGTATACATGTTCCGGGTGTGGGCTAGCGAGTAGTGTGGATCTTGCTTATTTATTTTAATAATTATATCTTATGGATTGTTCAAACCCCTTTTGTGGATTGTTTTAAATTTTGGCCATTTTATTTAAGGCCTATTGTTTGACTTTACCATTTTAATTTTTCTAAGACATAGTTACAGCGTGTTTTAATCTCGACTCTATAGTGTTTCCGCCACTGTATCGCGTTAGAATTTCTAGGGGATTACAGTTGGTATCAGAGCATCACTGCTCCCAACGCTTACACCTGAAATTAGGGAAAATACCAGTAAATTATTTAAACAGTAAAAAAAAAAATTATTACTAGGAATGGGTAGAAACAAATAAGGACTTACTTGTTAAGTTTTTCCTGTTCCTGAAACTCAATGATTAGCATTGAATATTTGTTGCTTTTGTTTTAAGAAGATAAATGAACAAGATGTTGATAGGATGGTACTCCAGATCGGGACAAGACCTTCTTAGAACTCTCAACGCCTGCTGACTCGAGTGGACAACTTGGTGCTCCAAGAAAGATGTCGATGATGACTTTTAGCTCCGATTCAGTTTAATTAAGCTACAAGCAAGATGATCAAGAGTAGATTCTTGTTCCATGATGTCGCAGTAGATCCAGATGGAGCGACCCATGACTTGCGTGCTCATTCCTCTACAAGAAGATGAAGTAATCCATTTGGATCCCCTCGTGAACTCTGGAGGCCCGAAAATTCTCCTCTGGTTCAAGAATTTAGTAATATAGGGTCATCGACTCTTTTCTTCCTTCCTCTATTTCTTCTAATTCCTCTCTTTTATATTCTCTTCTTCATCCGCTTGGTGAATCCTTGTTATATTCTTCTACTCTAACAACTTTCTCTTGAGATTCTTTGGCTAGACCGATTTCCATCTCAGTGAACCCCGTGAAAGGATATAGATGTTTCAGGTTTAGTAAACCCTGGTTACCTATGGCTTGAGGGTTGTGAGTTATACCCTGTTATCTATCTTAGTAAGCTTTTGAGGAACGATTTGAATGATAAATTGTTGATTGATGGAATTAGGATGATAATTTAGACACTAAACCTTGGGTTATAGGTTACTTTGATTATTTTGGAGTACTTAGAGTTGAATATATTTTGGAGTAGTGAGAGTATGTCATATTTGATGAATACCTAGTACCTAACCTAGAACCAAACTAGGTGTAACTGATAATATTATTACTTTGGGATTCTTACCTAATGCTTATTGGATGGATGCATCGTGAATATTTGGGATCATAGAGTAATGTTTAAAGTGTTAGCCTGAGTGTTGTGGTAACATTAAAGGTTTTCATTAATGTCGTTAGAAATTTTGGTTGACATAGATTACCCGCATTTCTTAAGGATCAGATCATTGATCGTTGTTCAAGGTTGTAACCTACGAACTTTGGAGTTGAATGACCTAAATCTTGGATAGATCATTGTTAACCTTGAAGAAGAAAAACATATTGCATAATTAAATGTTGGTTTTATCGCGTTGTTTTGGGGAATACTTAATGTCAATCATCTTGATGGATTTATAGTTCAGAACCCTTAGACCAACGAGATTGCGGCTTCGTTGAGTTAATAAATATTTTGGTGGTTTCGCTGTTACGATGAAATTGGATAGAATTCTCAGAAACCTTAGTCGAATGATGTGTTCGAAAATGTGAGTATCTGTCATTAAATGTCAGACTGAGTGTGTTTAAGGTTTGGCGTACTTTGTTAACCTCTGTCTATTGATGATGTTAAGAATATGTTGATGATCATTTTTGAAGTTTTTGTGTCCGAATATTGTTAATTGGTGGATTTTATTTAGTATTCCTTACTCGAGAAATTTGAAGTATACCTCGAGTTCAGACCTTATGAGCTTTGAATTTATGAGCCATAGTGATTACGAGTTTGGGTATGTTTTGATGACTGTTGGAATCTTAATTAATGGATTAGTATAAATCATTTGTGGATTTTTACCGTACTAATTGAAATATTATATAAGTATGTAAGACTTAATTTTGGAGGCTATGGCAGTTGATAATTTTGGAGGCTGTAGATTGAGTAGGATCACCCTGTACCGATATTGGACTTAGCGTTATTTGATGGGCCAATTAGGAACCCGTGTTTGTGAGAGTCGTGCTAGGAATCTCGAGATGGTTAAATTCTTCTATAATCCTCGAGAGGTCTGTTTGACTCTCAACTTCGTCCTTCTTTCTGCTTCTCTCGAACTCTGTTACGGTAACTGCTGCCAATCCCTTTGACCTTTATCGATTTTGAAAACTCTTATTTTAATTTATTGTTTATCCTTGTTCTATTTATCCGTTGACCATTTTTCGAACTTTCTATTTTATAAAAAGTTTGACTAGTTTAAAAAAAATGGATTATCGTAAAATTTTAACATTTTGAGTTATAATTACTAGTTGTGAAAATCCCCAATTTGTAAAAAGTTTGACAAACTTAAACTTTTCGGATATCGTGACAAATATTTTTTAATTATAATTTAAGAACTTTATACTTCACTTTTGATTAATCTTTGGTTTATATTTATATTTAGATCTGTTTCGAAAATGCCTTAATGATTTATTTTAAATTATTACGAAATTATTTCATTTTTTTATTTCAAGCGATCGGAATTTTATGAAGACTTTCATATTCCCAAAAACTTTGATTTCTATATGATTATGACATAAAACGTTTTAACATTGTCGAAATTATTTTGTATGTTCAAATTTGATAACTTTTTTGAAAACTTTCACAATTACTTTGATAACCTTTCCGAAATTTTAACTTTTTGAAATTAGTTTCCGTTTTATTGTTGATGGACTTTTGAATCTGATATTGAAAATTTTTGACGACTGGTTCGATTTTTACTGACTACTTTTGATTTCTCATAACTAAATTTTGTTCCATCAGAAAGGAATATTATCGAATTTCTTAATCAAAATATTTTACTTTCATTTTGAAAATATTTTGGGTATCCTATTTCCTTCGAGTTTGTTTACAAATGTTATTTGACGTCATTGTTTTATCGAATAACTTTACTTTACGATTTCACTAATTAAAAAAATTTTAAACTCCGGGTAGCTTAGCCCAATTCCTCTCGGAATAAATATTTGCATTTGATTTCATATCACTTTAAAAGTTGTAAAATTTTCTTTTACAGCAAAATTTTTATGCGAGATTAGTATCCTCACCTTTTCTAGTGGGGTAATCTTGTTTCCTTTCTGTTTATTCTTAGTTTCGAGGACGAAACTTTGTTTTAGTGGGGAGGATTGTAACACCCACTATTTTCCTAGTGTCGTTAATTATTCTGTTGTGACTCCGTCATGACTCTATGTCAATTTCGTCTTCTATTTTCTTCATCTTTCTGAATTCTTATTATTTTTGAGTCAAATAATATTTATTTTTATTTTAAAAGATTTTAATTCTTTAACCCCTATTTATTTGATTTTCATTGTAAATTATTTATTTTTGCGCGTGAAGTTCTATTTTTCGACGAACTAACGTTTTAAGCTTGGAATTGAGTTATTTATTTTTCCTAAATATCAAAACACGTTTATATGATATTTTCAACTAAGAAATATTTTTATTTAAGAATATTTGACCTTTAATGCTTTTATTACGAAGTTTCGTAAATAATCATTTTCCAACGCGCGGTTTACACAAACTAATTTGAAATACCTTTAATAATTTTACCATTCATCTTTTTATCAACTTAGAAATTATTTGGGACATTTTCCCCATGTTTTGGACCGTGACACACCCATGTCACATTTTGACACTACAACTTTGTATACATTTTTTATTTTACAAATAAATTAAGCCTTAGATATTTTATTTCTTCTTATTTATTGTGATGAATTGACCAAACTCTTCACACTCCCTTTCTCACATATTTTGGCTGCCTAGTTCATGCATGCATAGCATTGTTTTTATCAAATTTTAATTATCATTTTAGCCTAAACTTTTCACTTTGTTATTCATTCATTTTTACACAAAAATAATCAAGGCAAATACTCTCTATTTCCGCTTCTTTGGCCATGAATTCCAGCAATATTTTCCAGCCATGTTTGGTCTCAAATCGAGTCTTGATCGTCCCTTTTCCATCTCCAAATTAATCGTCTTTCTTTTCCCTTCGTTAAGGTAATAATCGATGTTAATTCCGATCGTTATTTACCTCGATTCTTTTAGTTTTCTCATGGTATTTTTGTACCTTGTATTTTGTGTATTGAAGGATTCTTGGACGACCCCGAAGCCGATGAATTTATCATAGACTCGGATTTGGATTGGAGGTAACGTCGATGTTACTCGGTATTGCATGATTTTATTTTTGTAATTGCATGTATATTATTATAATTTTATTTTTGACTATATATGTATGTCATATAATATGAAAAAATTTTAAAATTTGAAAATTTGCATGTTTCGGTATTTTTATCGCTTTTACGAGATTAACGATTAAATCGTCTTTGTAAAATCGTAATATTCGGCCTAAACATGTAATATGTGTTTATATTCTGTAAAAATGATGTTTTTGATGATTTTTAATAATTTAGTATTTTTCTTATATTTTAGTTATCGATTATTGAATTATTACCGTTTACGGACAAAAACGATTAAAAGCCGATTTTTAGTTCTAGTACTTAAACATTTTATTTTAATCTGTTTTTTGACGTGGTAAAACTTTCTGATTAAATAGAATTTTCTGAAATTTTTTCATAATTTTTCGGAATTGTTAAGTGGATGAATTAATTAATCACTTTAAATCATCGTTTATCGTTAAAACCGCGTTTGTCGTTTAAATTCTCGATTTTTGGTCTGTTGATTTAATCTGGAAAAAAATTATGATTCTGATAATTTCCTGATAAAATATATTTTTATGATTTTTAGTGCTTTAATAAAATGTTAGGAATGATAAGTTTTATTAATGAAATCGTTAATTGTGAAAACGGGTTTTAAATGACGGTTTTGTTGGAATTTGTTAAATCTGGAATTTTGGAAAATCTGAAATATTAGTATATTCTGAAAAATCATGATTTTTAAGTTTAATTATAATTTTTGGATATTAATACGTAAATCGTTTTGTAATTACAATTTTTATTAATCGTTATTGTCGAGATTAGACGATTAACAAGAAAACCCTTTAAAAACCGAGTTTAAGGATTCTGGAAAATTTTATTTTCTTGACAGAACATCTAAAAATATATTTTAGCTATTTTACGTAATTTTTGTACTATTTATTAAAGTCTTTAATTATTAGTAATGATTTTTGGACAAAATTACGATTTATCGTTAAAATGCTTCGTCTTACCTAAAAAAATTGTTTTTCCAGCAATTTTGAAAATATTTAAATCTGAAACTTTAAGATTTAAATCATCCCTTAACATACTATAAAATTATTCATTGGTTTAAGTAAATAAAAGACGTTAAAAGATTTAATTTTACATTTGCCGTAAAATCCTATTTATGTTCGTATTGTCAAAACTATTAATAATTAGGAAATTTTACTTTTATAAATCTTAAAAACACCCTGATTAGTAGTATTAAATTGTTTGACATCTTAATCATTTTATAAATACTCGTATGATATTTCAATAATTTCATAAACCTAAATGTTCGTACTTTATCAATTAATATCGTTAAGACCGAAAGTATTAGTTTTATAAATCTATATCGTTTACTAAAAATGTTGTATTAGTATGAACTAATATTTTTGCTATTTTAATATAATGCTATTTTTAGTAAAGTTTCTAAAAATATAAGTTTCCTAAAATAGAATGTTTCCTCTTTTGGAATATGATGGTTACTCCTTTTGTTCTCTTATTGTTTATAACGATTATATCTCTTAAATACAATGATAACGGCTTTGTTTTGGAGTTATGGAATAAGGACAAGTGTGAGGTTAGAGTAATATATTCTGGGATTTACGTTTTTGCCATCAACTATAAGGCTGGTGTGTCTTTTTGGGGCATACTGGTTGTTGAACCGAGCATATATGGTGTTCGGGAGTGTGTGTACATTTTGACCTTAAACCTGTGCCTCGCAGTGTAAGACGCTGTTGGGTTGAACTGAGTATTTATGGTGCTCGGGAGGGGTGTGCATATTATCTTAAACTAGGGCCACGCATTTATAAGTCGCCGTCCTATTATGGTTGAGTAGCCTAGTTAGAGATCGAAGTTTGATTTGTTTGAACTAAGTTCTCGAAACTAGTTTTTAGTATTCTCCAAGTGAAAGTCTGGTCTTCATCACTAATCCTATCCATAACGCCATTTTGACTATTTTTATTATTATCGATATAATTTGGTTGCAGGTTGGCAAATGTTTTATGTTTTCTTTGGAAAACTCGTTTTTATTATATTATTTCGATACGTGAAGTTTTTCACTGAAATCTTATTTTCATTATAATGTTCTACTGTTTCCAATTTTACTATTTTTCTATAGTAGTAATTACAGTTTTTAAAATCCTGTCATACGGCTGGGAGAACGTTGACGTTGCTCCTCACTGATTGTGGCTGTTATGTTTTAACATGGCAGGTATACATGTTCCGGGTGTGGGCTAGCGAGCAGTGTGGATCTTGCTTATTTATTTTAATAATTATGTCTTATGGATTGTTCAAACCCCTTTTGTGGATTGTTTTAAATTTTGGCCATTTTATTTAAGGCCTATTGTTTGAGTTTACCATTTTAATTTTTCTAAGACATAGTTAAAGCGTGTTTTAATCCCGACTCTACAGTGTTTCCGCCACTGTATCGCGTTAGAATTTCTAGGGGATTACACTTATTCACTCGTTTTAAATAGCCAGTTGTTTGGTGAGTCCGATTAATGTGTAATCTTCGACGATTTACGATTCCTGGTTAGTTGAGGGGGTTTTAGGGGCTTGGTTGTTTGTAATCTTTAACATTTTACCATTTCTAATGGCTAGCTGAGTTTCAGGGGGTTTCTGCGGGTTTGGTTGTTTGTAATGTTGTGGTGGCCGACTTTTTGGTGTATTAGCGTCGCGTTTATAAACGGACTTATTCACTTGTTTTGAATGGCCAGCTGTTTAATGTGTCCGATTTATGTGTAATCTTTGATAGTTTACGATTCCTGAGTAGTTGGGGTGTTTAGGGTCTTGGTTGTTTATAATCTTCAACAGTTTACCAATTTTTATGCCCAGCTGTTTGGTGTCTTCGCGTCGTGTTTATGAACGTATTTATTCAGTCGTTTGGAATGGCCAGCTGTTTGGTGTTTTAGCGTCGCGTTTATGAACGGACTTATTAAGTCATTTTGATTCGCCAGCTGTCTGGTGAGTCCGATTTATGTGTAATCTTTGACAATTTACGATTCCTGGTTAGTTGGGGGGGGGGGTTGGGGGTTTGGTTGTTTGTAATCTTCAACAGTTTGTCATTTTTGATGGCCAACTTTTAAACCCTAAATGTAACTATGTCTACAATTTTCCATTTTTTGTGGATTTTTATGGGTGATCCCATATTTATATGACCCATTGATTAATTTATATGGGTTGATTTAGTGTGAATTGAAAATGGTTGTTTTTGAATTGATTACGTTCTGCTGAATAGAAATAAAGCAAGAAAAATGACATTAAATTCAAATAATTGAAATTGAAGTAGTTTTTGAGTGAGTAGAGTGGCATCTATGTTTAAATCCCATTTCTCTTGACAATGTTTTTGTATTCAACTTTTCATCTTATAAATGCTTCAAATTAATGATTTATAGACGGAATGATGTTAGGGTATCATTGTGAACGGAGGTTTGCCCATCGAGTGCCAATAAAGTTTAAATTTATGTTATGACTCGTTATCTTTCCATATGAAAGTGTGTATTATTTTGATGTTTTGCCTTGCGTCCTTATCCTTTTCAGGTCCTTGTAAATGCATGTTCCAAAGTGTACTTGAATCTCTGATCGACATGAAAGTCTCGGTCTTAGATCAACCTGAAGGAAAGTGTATGCATGTTGTTCATCAATCCAGTGGTAATCTAATCTAATCTTTCCTGTTATTATTCATGTTTTTAAAACATATCTTTTCATATTCTGGTTATACCTACATTAGACAGAACGCGATATAATTGGAATGAAGGGAGTAATGACCATTCTTATTTCACACTCAGACTCTCCATTTCTATGACATGGATGAGGAACCGATGGCCGTGAATCGATATTGCAATCTAGTTGAAGATTAGCTTTGCTTTGGACTAGATAGCCTAACCCAGTGGGAAACCCACATCAAGCCGTAGTGGTTTGCTTGGCTCCAATGTTACTCTAATACTTCACTTAGTATCTGATATACGTATCGTGTTTGATATGGCACGACAGGACACTTCGATACATCATTTTAGACCAACAGAATTGAAAACTTAGCACTAAACAACCAAAGTAGGTGGTCTTAACAACAAAAGATAAATACTATTGACGGGTTTTTTCTGACAAATTTCTTTTTGATCCATCTTGCTCCGTTTATATGACTACAACGTATGTCGGGTTATTGTAGGCTATTCATTCACTTTGACGTGGGCAAACAAGCCTGATGTTGCCAAAGTAATGCTGTTGTACAATGCTAATCTCCAGGGACGTTTGATAAAGTGGCTCCGGAATGGATGAAGGAGGATATAGTGTTTACCATTAGCATGATCCCTATTTTCTTCAAACGGGTATCTCGTGCTATCAAGCCCTACTAGCTCTCACCTTCTCGATTGTGTAGTTTCTTACGTCCCTGATTTCCTGTATATTGTCGTTAGTCCGGTATTGTGTCTATCGTTCTGCTAACTGTGAGTCTGTGTCGCAGTAATGTTTGAGCACCAAGTACATGTTTCGGTCTCAGCCTTTTCGTTCTAGTGCTCGCCTGCTTTAAAATATGTATTGTATGTTCCTTCTTTTGTGGGCTGTGTACTAAGATGACATTCGGCCACTCAAGTCGAGTCAAGACCGTACTTCCGCTCCTATTTCGCCTCTGCTAACAATATCTATACTGTCGACTCTTGGCTTCTAGGATATCGACATATAACCCATTAAGTTACGACATCTTCGATACCAACCATATTGCCAAAATCAAATGATAGACTTGAAACTTACGCAAAATAAAATGGAAAGAGTAGACTTCAGAAATGAGTCAACTAGTACAAATCCGGGACAAATTCCATGGAGGTCAAAGCTTAAGAAGAACTATCCTTAACAAATAATGATCAAGAATACGATGTCATGAAGCCTGTTCAGGTAGTATTTCTTTTCCATTGCCATCTTCCAAATCCACGCTTTTAATATTACGGCATTATTATGATCAACCGTCTCATTTCATGAACTTATATTGGTAATATTTTGATTTTTATTAGGTTTTGTTTATTGATTGATAAAAGTTTGGAATTTGTTTTTTTAATTGTCCGTCTTGTTCGTTGATAAGTGCCTGTGTAAAGCTTTGGATATGGTTAGTTCTATTATACTTCCGATTTTAGTTCGTAAATCTCAGCTCGAAACTCGGGATCGTTTATTTTCTTTCTTTCTCTTCATTTTGATTTTGATTAGCTTTTGTTTATTGATTGATAAAAGTTTGGAATTTGGGGTTATTTTTTTGTTTATAATCCACCTTGTTCGTTGATAAGTGGCGGTGTAAAGCTTCGAATATGGTTAGTTCTATTATACTTCCGATTTTAGTTCGTAAATCTCGGCCCGAAACTCGGGTTTGTTTCTTTTCTTTCTTTCCCTCATTTTGATTTGAATTAGGTTTTGTTTATTGATTGATAAAAGTTAGGAATTTTGGTTTTTTTTATTGATTTTTTTTGGTGCCCTTTTGATTGATTGAAGAATTAGGTGGGAATTATATTGGAATTTCAAGTTCTCGCAAACTTTTTGTCTACACCATTGGCATCTGGCACAGATGGCAATGCTGTGGATGGTCGTATGTTGCTTTAGATCAAAATCCCGCTGTTGTGAAGGTTTGTCCTCAACTTCCATCACTTTCACTTGAGTTAAGTAGTGTCTTTGACGCAATGTTTTAGTAGCTCTCAAAAAAATTTCGCCTTTTGAAACAGGCAGCAAAGAATCACGGCTTTCCTGTGTTGTATGGTGACGGATCAAGGCCGGTAGTTTTGCAGTCTGCCGGCATAACATCTCCCAAAGTTGTCTTAGTCATGTACCCTAACAAGAAGAAGACATCTGAAGTTGTCAAAAAGATTCGACTCACCTACCCATCCGTAATTCATATTTTTTCTTTTTTTTGCCAGATGAAGATGAAACAGTCATGCTTAAATATACTGTTTTCTGTGCTCTGAAAAATACATAAACAGGTTCCCATGTATGCTAGAGCCCAAGATTTAAAGCATTTGATAGAATTGAAGAAATGAGGTGCTACAGATGCAATCCTTGAGAATACAGAGGTAATATTTTGTTACGTTCGTTTTGAAGTCGTCGTGTAGGAGCTAATATAATACATAATGCATTATGCATACATTTTGTCACTAATTCAGTTTGGTTTATGGAAATAGACAAGTTTGCAGCTTGGGTCGAAGCTTCTTAAGGGACTAGGTGTTATGTTAGACGATGACGACTTTCTAAGTGAAATCGTTCGGAATTTCATGGAGGTCAAAGCTCAAGAAGAACTATCCATGACAACTAATGATCAAGAATACGATGTCATGAAGCCTGTTTAGGTGGTATTTCCTTTCCATTGTCATCTTCCAAATCCACGCTTGTAATATTACGACATCATTATGATCGACCGTCTCATTTCATGAACTTGTATTGGTAACCTGTCACAACTACTAAGGAGTAGACTTGATAAACGAGTCAACCCGTACAAATCCGGGTCAAATTCGGATCTTCTATTTTTTTGAGCTGACAGAGTACTGTATAATGTACACTGGCATTGTATGTACAGGTAAGAGTTGCCGATATGATGGGTGCGGCGTCTTTGGAAACTCTAGCAACAGACGATAACTACTCAGAACTGGGTCAAGTAGACGACAGTGATTCCTTAGTCGTGGAAGTGCAATCCGACTCTCGTTCGTCGAAAAATGGACATCAGAACACCTCGATGATAAACTGATCTATTATTTCTTGCATGGAATTCCTCGTGGCTGGCAGAATGCAGACTACTACATTTTTGTACATCATTTAAAATTTTCCTCACGAATAATAATTGAGTATATAAAAGGTGAACAAATAATTAAGATGAGAGAAGTATTATTTTATTTGTTCACAATTCCCATGCAGTAATTTGCAATGATACTGAGGCTATGTTTAAAGGGGTCTGAGTATAAGTCTGAGTTTGAGTCTGAGTTTGAGTCTGAGACTCATACCTGGATAATGTGGTTGGTACGAGTCTGAGTCTCAGACGGATTTAAGTTTAAAGGGAGTCTGAGGCTAAGTCTGAACAAAAGTCTGAGACTCAGATTTTTTGAGTCTGAGACTCATATGGTTAAAGTGGTTGAGACGGTCTGAGACTCAGATAAGTCTGAAGTTGAGTCTTGGATTTCAAAGACTCATCCTCAGACTCGTTCATTCAGTTCTTTTTAGTTCCGTTCATTTTAGTTCAGTTCAGTCAAATAAGTTATTATTATTATTATTATTATTTATTATTATTATTATTATTATTATTATTATTATTATTATTATTTATTATTATTATTATTATTAATTATTATTATTATTATTATTATTAAATCTTAATATTAATGACATTTTTATAATAATTAATATTAATTTAATAATAAACACTAATATTCTTTTTATTGTTATTGTTACTAATATTATTACTATTAAATATTAATATTGATTATTAATATTAATATTAGTATTATTATAATATTATTAATAATTAATATTATTAATAATTAATATTATTCCTATTGCTATTGTTATTATTATTGTTATAAATATATTATTATTATTATTATAAAATATTTTTATTAACAATATTTTTATTAAAATTAAATTAATATGATAATAATTAATATTTTTAATACAATAATTAACATTATTATTATTATTTGTTGTTGTTGTTGTTATTATTATTATTATTATTATTATTATTATTTGTTGTTACAATAATAATTAATATTTTTTTGGAACAAGTACGCTTGTTACACGTTGTTGTTGTTGTTGTTGTCGTCGTCGTTGTTAAATTTCAGGCTACTTTCGTTCAGTTTAGCTCAGCTCAATTCAGTTCGGTTGAACTCATTCCACTTTAACTCATTTCACTTCAATACAAAATGATGACATGGCCAAAATAATCCGGTCTGACCCAGACCCGACAACTAGACATGACAAAACTTACTCGACCCGAATGATCCGACCCGAATAAGCCAACCCGAACCCGATCTGATATCCAAACTAAAGATTCGAGGTTGACTCGTAACCTGAATTGACCCGAGGTAACCCAAAAGTGACCGACTATTATCATAAAAAATGAGTCGATATCTCTGAAAAATATGAAATAGCAAACCCGAAATTATCTGGTTCGACTCAAAGTCAACGCGAAACTCATCTGACCCAAACCCGACCCGGTTGACTTATTTGCCAGGTCTACCGACAACCCAACCCGAACTCAACTCATCCGCCCGATTGTTACCTTTAATAATTACCACTTAGAAATAAAATTATTAGTATGTCACAAGATTTATTTAACTATTAATTATTTAATTGTAATTATTCGAGTTATAAAATCAACGTAGACTAGGTAAATAAAAAAAATAAGTTAGATAGAAAGTTGGGGTGAAATGATGTAAATAAAAAAAATAAGGTAGTTAAAAAGTTGGGGTGAGATGAATTAAAAAATAATATAAAATAAGGTATGTGAGGTGAGAAAGTCTGAGATGAGTCTGTGGATAAAGTGTACTTTTTTAGGAAGTCTGAGTCTGAGTCTGAAGAATGAAAAGTGAGTGGAAAGCTGAGGTGGCTGAGTCTGAGAGAAAAAGATGAGTCTGTGGATAAACATAGTCTGATAAATCAATTGGCTTACGTTTGGGAAACTTGTTTGTTTGTTTGTAATAACTGGACGTCATACTTTTTCATACTACAGTACCATTTTTTTACTCAATCATCGTCACAATGGTCCAGTTTACCCTATTCATTTCCTTCATAATTTCAGTATTATATAGTCATTCTTGCACTCAGTATAATATTGCCTTCAATAACGCTTGGTCGACCCAACCGTTCGTGTCATTTCGAATCAGTTATTGTGTCGACTCAAGTTCAAGTCATGTCACCATTGTGCTTGATCATTGTTAGATTTTGTGAAGCATCAAACTTGAGTTGCGTGAAGAATCGTTTCATACTAATTTAGTGTGAGACATGATAGTCTCTCATAAACACCAATGACATTCCATTTTTTACCAAATTAATTTTTAAAAAAAAACTAAATTAATAATCACCCTAATTTTATGAGAAATCTTTTGTTAACAACATTGAGATAAAATCATTCATTTAGATCAATATTAAGCTTATTCATGTTCGTGGCTACTAGTTGGATTCATAATGAGACCATTCAAAATTCGAATCTACATCACTAACATATCACAACATCAGGTTCAGTTCATATTGAATCGGATCAAGTTTACGAGTTCTAACCGATGACACAAAATCCTTTAGATTGTAACACCCCTGATTTTATAAAATAAATTAAATTAAAGTTATATTCGTATTTTTATTTTATTTATGATTCGACTCGTAATTCTCAAAGTTATTATAAAACGAATTTATCGTTTAATCGTTTCAAACTCCTAAAATTCTATTTGACTCGAAAACTTCTTATATTTAAAACATATTTTTATTTTTGTTTCGATTTATTTTATAAATTTAATTTAATTCTTATCGATAGCCTATTTCGGCGATTTAATTTCTAAATTCTTTTATTTAATTATATTTAAGCTCGAATTTCTATTTTCGACTCGAAGTTCATTATTTTTAAGTTTCGTCAAGATATTTATTTCTTTTCCTCGAGAAATCAATTTAATTTATTTCATCGAAAAAATTATTATTTATCGGGAAATATTATTTCATCGTCTAATTATTTAATTCTATAAGCTTCGTTTTCGTCTCGAATACTTTATTTACTCATTTTATTTGACGGCCCGATTATTTATTAATGTTATTAACTCATTTTAAGTCGATTCGTGTGTCAGTCAACTTATCGTTACAGAATTTGTTTAATCTGTATTTCTAAACCGATTCATTAATTGATTCACTAATTTTTTTTCCCTCATTACTGTCATTCATTCCCCTTCCTTTTCATTTTAAATCCACCGTTTCAATCCCTCATCATTCCTTCCTCACTTATTACGTACACCTCTTTACCTCTTCATTCCCTCCACCACTTCCCACTTTTTTTTATCATATACGTTCATCTCCCATTCTTTTCCTCTTCTTTTTCTCTTAAGTCTGTCTCGAACCCTTGTTGTATTCCGTCCTCTGTTTTGCTCGGTTCGTGCACCCTTTTGCAACTATTGGTCGCGCCTTTGTCCCTCTTTTCCCTTGTTTTGGCGTTCGGTTTCCTGTCTCTGCTGGACGTGTTGATGCTATTCCGTCCCTATCACCATGTTCTGACTTAAGGTGACGATCTAACTCTCTTATCGTTGTCTAATTCTTGTTTATCTATTGATGCGTTTTGTGGTGTCAATCTTGTGCGTGATCACTGTTGCTAGTGACGTTGTTATACATTATACTTTTGCTGCTGTTGTCGTCGTTGTATTGGTCCGCTGTTCACCTCGTGTCCCAGTTACTCTATCTTTTTCTCGTTTGTTCTGCCGATTGTTGTTCTGCTGTTACGATACTGCTACTTCACCTACTGTCTTCGTTTTCTCGTTGCCTTGCGGTTGCTGCTACTGCGTGTTTCTTCTTCTTCTTCTTCCCTTCGCTGCTGTTGCGTTTTGTGTTTTTGTCCGTCTTTGTATCGTGTGTTGCTGTTGCTTCCCCTTCATCTCGTCCTGATTCCTTTTGTTTGATGTTGCGTTTTGTTACAGCTACGTCGTATTGTCGCTGCTACTGCTGACTGTTTTGTTGTTTGCTGCTGCTGTATGTTGGTTATTCTTCTGTTGTGCGCTGCTATTACTTTTATTGCTGCTGTTTGTCTCTTTCTTCTTCTTCTTCTTCTTCGTTTCTCGTGATGCTGCTCATGCTACTGTCCATCGCGTCTCCTGTTGTCGTCTTTCTTTGTGTACTGTTTCTTCGCTAATGCTGATTCATGGTGGTCGCTGTTGTTCTCGCTGTTATTATCGCTTTCCTGTTGCGTCGATTTTCCTGCTGCCTTCTTACCTTCTGTTCATACTCTAATTTCCAAAGTTTATCGATTTCCTTACTCCTGCTCGTCTCGTATCCTTCGTTTCTATTTCCTCTGGTCCTATGCCTATATCTTTTGCTATCTTGTTTCGTAGTCAAGCCTTTCTACCTTCCCGGTTATCCTAGTCGTGTTTTTTGTCGCACCTCTAGTCGTTTCCAACATTCCTTAATCCCGATTCCTTGTTTCAGTTTTTATTTGTTTCAAATTCCATTGGAGTCTCGAAGTTGTTTTGTAAGACAAGTATCAAGAGTAAGCGGAACTTGGACAAGTGGATGGAAGGGAGTGCTTTGACCATTTATCGCGAAAGGTAACTTTAGGACGTTACTCGATTTATATCGTATATTTGAGTAGTAGTGTGTAGTAAATATTTTAACTTCGGTTTTCTATTTTTAGCTATTTATTATTGCTAATTATATTAATTTTTAAATCGTTTGCCTTATCAATATTTTTGTAACTTTCGATATCGTTTTATAAATCGTTAGTAATTTAATTATTTACGATCGTTATAATATTTTGTTGGTTATCGTGACAATAGTAACTAAATAATATCGATTTCATATTTTCGTCATATTTCGTTAATTTCTAAATATTTAACTCAAAATCGTATTTTTATATTATAATCGAGAATTGTGTATTCGTTCAATAAATTAACTTTTGTTTTACGGTTTATACTAATAAATGAGAAAATAGTCGCTTTTGTTTTAAATATATTTTTAGTCGAGACTATTTTCACTAATAATTTCCGATTGATTATTTTTAGTAAAATCAGTATTATTAATTAATAAAATCTATTTCCTAAAACTAATTTGAAAGCTTTATAAAATCTCGTTTAATTTATAAAACTCGTCGACTCAATTAATTTTGGATATCGTTTTTCTTAAAACATCTGTTTTCTAAAATTTATAGTTTTAACTCAATTTCCTAATTAATTATAAAATACTATATAATGACTTATTATTTTATTTACACTTTTAGTAATGAATTTAGAAATATATTAATGTTACGATAACGACGATAATAATAAAATGTTAATTTCGTTAGAAATGTTATTTTTATACATTTCACTTATTTTAATAACTTACGTATTTTCTATAAGACTATTTCTATTTTAAGTAAGTTTCTAAAATTAGTAAGTTTCTATGTATAGAAAGTTTCCCTTTTAATATAAAATGTTTATTCATTTAATCCTCATATTATTTGTATTGATTATATCTTTTAAATATCGACAATGACTTGTTTTGGAGTTATGGAATAAGGACAAGTGTGGGGTTAGAGTAATATAGTCTGGGATGTACGTTTTTGCCATCAACTGTAAGGCTGGTGTGTCTTTATGGGGCACATTGGTTATTGAACTGAGAATGGTTTGTGTTCAGAAGAGTGTATATTTACCTTAAACTTAGATATCGCATCGTATAAGTCGCGTCGGGTTGAACTGGATATGAGTTGTATCCAGGAGGGGTGTGCACTACTTAAACCAGGATCTCGCTGTACGCACTCCTGTTATAGTTGAGTTGCCTAGTTAGAGATTGGATTCTGTTATGAGTTAAGTCTACAGTTCTCGAAGCTAGTTTCCGGTATTATCCTAGTCAAAGTCTAGCCTTGTGCACACTGATCGAATTTTCATAACGCCATTTTCGAATATGATTATTATTTCCAATGGTTTAATTAAATAAAAGACGTTAAAATATTTAATTTGACATTTGCCGTAAAATCCTGTTTATGTTCATATTGTCGAAACTATTAATAATTAGGTAATTTTAATTTTATAAATTTTGGAAACACCCTAATTAGTAGTAATAAAATGTTTAAGACATTTTTAATCATTTTATAAACACTCGTATGATGTTTCAATAATTTCATTAACTCAAATGTTCTCGTTTTAAGAATTAATATCGTTAAGGCCGAAAGTACTAGTTTTATAAATCTATATCGTTTACTAAAAATGTATTATTAGTATGAACTAATCTTTTTGCTATCTTGATATGATGCTATTTTTGGTAAAGTTTCTAAAAATAGAAGTTTCCTAAAATAGAAAAGTTTCCTCTTTTGGAAAGTGATCCTTTTCTTTTTGTTCTCTTATTATTTATAATGATTATATCTTTTGAATATAGATAATGACTTTGTTTTGGAGTTATGGAATAAGAACAAGTGTGAGGTTTGAGTAATATAATCTGGGGTTTACGTTTTTGCCATCAACTATAAGGCTGGTGTGTCTTTATGGGGCACACTGGTTGTTGAACCGAGCATATATGGTGTTCGCGAGTGTGTGTATATTTTCTTAAGCTCGTGCCTCGCAGTGTAAGACGCCGTCGGGTTGAACTAAGTATTTATGGTGCTTGGGAGGGGTGTACATGTCATCTTAAGCTAGGGCCACGCATTTATAAGTCGCCGTCCTATTATGGTTGAGTAGCCTAGTTAGAGAACAAAGTTTGATTTGTTTGAACTAAGTTCTCGAAGCTAGTTTTAGTATTCTCCTAGTGAAAATCTAGCCGTCTACACTAATTCTATCCATAACGCCATTTTGATTATTTTATTTATTATCGATATAAATTGGTTTGCAGGTTGGCAAATATTTTTATGTTTCTTCGGAAACCCTTTTGATTAATTTGTTTTACGCTAAAGCTTATTTTAATATGTTGTTTTACTGTTTTCCATTTTTACAATTTTTCTTATATTAGTAATTACTGGTTTAAAATCCTGTTATACGGCTGGGAGAACATTGGCGTTGCTCCCCACTGATTGTGGCTGTTATGTTTTAACATGGCAGGTATACGTGTTCCGGGTGTGGGCTAGCGAGCAGTGTGGATCCTGCTTATTTATTTTTATAATTATGTCCTATGGATTGTTCAAACCCCTTTTGTGGATTGTTTTAAATTTTGGTCATTTTATTTAAGGCCTATTGTTTTACTTTACCATTTTAATTTTTATTAAGACATAGTTACAGTGTGTTTTAATCCTGAGTCTACAGTGTTTCCATCACTGTATCGCGTTAGATTTTCTAGGGGATTACAATTAATGTTGACAGATTTGTAATTTGAACGGGTTTGGGTTTGGTAGACTCCTAATTATACTCCTAACACACTAAAAACACTCTTAATTACACTTTGTTCCTCGTTACACATTCCAATAAAAAACTCTTAATGGAATAAAAAAAACTCTTAATTACACTTTGCTCCTATGTTTTTTGTATCAACATTAATTGCAGTAATTCAATTGGAATTACACACTACTAATACTCTTACCCTCCTTAAAAATAATTGAAAAACAAAACATAAAAAAAAATGACTTATTCTCAAATGGGGGCAAATGAGGGGTGCCACTTAATGGTTTTTGGTCCCTTCTTTCATATAAAGAAGATATTGAAGAGATAAATGGTTTCTTATCTCAACTTAATAAACCATGTGATGTACTTAAATGATTTCTTTGCTTACCAACCTAATAAACCATGTAACACACTTAAATGATTTCTTTGCCACTTTTTTTTTTTAAAAGTTTCAATATTCAAGATAACCCGACCATTAAAATATAAAATGTAATCATTTTTATGTATCTAATAAAATAGACATGAATTTCCAAAAATAAATACTCTCTCTCTCTCTCTCTCTATATATATATATATAGGATCCTTTGAGGCAGCTAAACTCGCCGCACCCATTGAAGCACAAACTCAAAAATTAAATTAAAATCAAATTAAAGGCAAAGATTAAAACAATAACTCATACGTAAAAAAAAAATTCCCCATTTTTTTCTCGGGAAAAAAATCAATATTTTTCAGGAAAAAAAATAAAAAATTTCGGAATTTTTTTATCCAAAAAAAAAAACAAAAAAAAATTCGGAATTTTTTTATCCAAAAAAAAATCCGGAAAAAAAAAATCAGATTTTTTTTTCCGAAAAAAAAAACATTTTTTCCCAAAAGAAACACACTTTTTTTTCGAAAAAATAAACACATTTTTTCCCAAAAAAAACAATTTTCACCGGACATTTTTTTTTTCCCAAAAGAAAAAAATCCAAAAAAACATCCCGAAAAAAAAATTTATTTTTTTTAATATAAAATAAAATTGGTGTATATAAAAACAATTTCAGTGTACATAATAACTGTTTTAGGGTATATAAAATTCTACTATATCAAATAATTTAAGTACATATGACAATTATTTCAGTGTATATATATATATATGTTGATTAATTGGTGTACATAGTAACCATTTGAGTGTATATAACAATAACTATTTTACTATCCATATTGAGTTCTTAAGTGTATATATGTAGTGAGTTTAATAGCGTATATAATGAGTTTTTTAGTGTATATAACAGTTATTTTTATGTATGTTCCGTTTTTGATTAACTGATGTACATATTAATTATTTGGGTGTGTATAACAATTATTTTACTGTATGTATTGAGTTCTTAAATGTATATATGCAGTAATAGCGTATATAATGAGTTTTTTTAGTGTATATAACAGTTATTTTGATATCCATTGTAGATTAATTGGTGTACATAAAAACTATTTGAGTGTATATAACAATTATTTTACTGTATATATTTAGTTCTTAAGTGTGTGTATATATATATTGTGAGTTTAATAACGTATATAATGAGTTTTTTAGTGTATATAACACTTATTTGGATGTATGTTCCATCTTAATCTAATGGTCTAGATTGTGTCTCAATGAGTGTAAGGAGTTACCCTGCCTCACCGGAACCCGCCTGTCTCTCTATATATAAGAGAGAGAGATAGAGATAGGGGATCAAGGGAGTTACTAACTTCTCAAGAGTCCATTAGTCTTAATCCTAACCTTCCATTCATCTCAAGATGGATGGATGGATGTAGTTCAATAAAAAAAACGGGAGGGGGGGGGGGGGGGGGGTCAAGAGTCCATTAGTCTTAATCCTAACCTTCCATTCATCTCAAGATGGATGGATGGATGTAGTTCAATAAAAAAAACAGGGGGGGGGGGAATCAATCCCTACATTACTTCCCTCATACCCTTCCCAATCCCCTCCTTTTCAATTCATTTCCCAACTCAATTCATCTCTCTCTAACAAGAACCCCAACAAATAATCTACATTAATAACTCCGACCAAACTCCGTCAACTACTCCGACCATACTGCGTTTTTAACACAACATACTCCGTCAGTAACTTCGATCATCATACGAAGGTATGTTCATGCTTCATCTTCATCATCATCTTCATCTTCATGCTTCTTTTTCTTCATCATATTCATCTTCATCTTCTTTTTATTTTTCATATTTTTATTTTTTGGTATTTATAAAATTATTCATCTTCATTATCCCAAAAAAAAGAACAACCTCATCTTTAAGATGAAGTTGTTCTTTTTTGTGAGATGAATGAAGGTTGAAGATGAAGATGAACAAGTCATTTAGTGCGTAATGTTCTTATAGAATTGCAAGGTCACACACTTTCAGTTGTATTGTCACACTCATTTGGTTACACTCATTATGTTGTAGAATCACGCAGCTGTACACTCATTGTAGTCACATATTCATTTGTATAGTCACACTCGTTATATTGTAGAATCACTCAGTTGTAGAATACCTTGGGATTAAGGTATCATGCGTTTAATCATCTTCATCTTCATGCTTGTTTAATTTTTCATACCTTCTTTTTTTTGGTATTTATAAAATTATTCATCTTTAATATCCAAAAAAATGTAGATTGAATATGGATGAATAAAGGTTGAATATTTAATGAATGTTTAGATATTTTTTTTTTTAAGTCACAGTCGTTCGAGTAATTTATTTGGTCCGTTCTATAGAAAACTATCTAAAACATCGCGAACTCGCATCGCGTTGCAGTCCGATCGTCATTGGGTGTTTGTTGGGCACTTCTGCAGCCACCAGGTCCAAATCTGAGTGTCTACAAAAGCCCCCACTTTGACTGAGGCTTGGACAAGGCGAAAGTTAAAGTATAGCCACCCAGGTCAATCGAGGATTATGACGTGGTGGCCGTCCGGTCGGGCGCGTTTAAGTCCTTTAGACTACGTGTTGATTCTCGCCAGCCAAAGTTCAGAAACCATACCTGACGTCCTTGCCTGTGGTTGCTTGCTTGAGTCCGGGCCGGTGCTTGTCATCTTGTTCAAGGTTCTTCATGTTCGTGTGTTTTACCTTTTCGGATGCTCAAGAATCCGTCCAAGCTTATCTATCATGTGTGTGTGTGACGCGTTAAGCGTGTATGTAGGAGAAAATGTTCAATGTGTCAGCTTCCATTCGAACACTTGTCTTAGGGATGCCTATGACCCCTCAGACTTAATGAAATGCCTTTTGAGATGCTTATGGGCACGAAAATAAAATAAAATGTTCAAGGGCGTCAGTCTCCACTCGTACAATGGCCTTCGGGATGCCTGTGACCCCTTGGACAAAACAAAACAAGGTAAAATGTTCGAGGGCGTCAGTCTCCACTCAAATAGTTGCCTTCGGGATGCCTATGACCCCTTGGACAAAACAAAAGAAGATAAAATGTTTGAGGGCGTCAGTCTCCACTCGAACAATCGCCTTCGGGATGCTTCTGACCCCTTGGACAAAATGAAACAAGATAAAAGGTTCAAGGGTGTCATTCTCCACTCGAACAATTGCCTTCGGGATGCTTATGACCCCTTGGACAAAATGAAACAAGATAAAATGTTCGAGGGCGTCAGTCTCCACTCGAACAATCGCCTTCGGGATGCTTATGACCCCTTGGACAAAATGAAACAAGATAAAATATTCGAGGGCGTCAGTCTCCACTCGAACAATCGCCTTCGGGATGCTTATGACCCATCGGGCTCGAAAATGCTGTGAGGTATAAGACTCCTTCGAGCGTGTCAGTATCTGCTCAAATTAAAATTGGTGTTGTTTATTCGGTTTAGTTAAATGGCATTTGCTTTGCGGGTTTGTCTTATTTTGTTCGGGTTTGCTTTGCTTTGTTTTGATTTGTTACGCATTTGGAATTTGTTCAGAGTTTGCTTAGGTTGGCTTTGTTTAGTTCATTTTATTGCGTGCTCGAGTGCGGCGTTCTCGCTAAGCGTGGTTCTTATGCTTGTTTTTATTATTGTTCTTGTTACGGGCGTGCTTTATCGGTATCGATTAGTAATTGCTTCGTCGTCGTTAGTTTGCTTGTTTTAAAGGGTGCATGTTTCGTGCATATTAGACGTTAAGCCTCGTTTGTTTTGTCTTGGTCTGTGTTGGACTTGTCAGACGCGTGTACATCTGTGCCTCAATCCTCAGGCGCCTAGCCCCCAGCGGTTCAGGATTTGGGCGTGTCACCTGAGGCGGTCGGATTCTTGTGGGTCGGGTTTTCTTCAAGTCGGCGAAGGTTGGGGGTTTCGTTTCATCCGTCCCAAAATTCGAACGCGTTACCCCTTTCGCCCCTATATCGTCTTTTCGATTTTTCTACCCGATTTCCATCTCGATGTTTGCCATACGTGAGAATGTCGACTCCGGATAAGTGTTCTTTGCTCGTTTATTGTCGGTTTTGCTTGATTTGGTTGATTGTGAGTTTGTTTTGTTGAAACCCTAGAAAATCGATTTGGGTGTTTTTAATTTGCTAAGTTTCGATGCTTGTGCTTAATCCCATTGTTAAATTAGGGTCGATTAGAGCTCGTTAGGGTAGTTACAAGTTGAATCAGAGATTTCGAGGTACGACAATGGTTCCCTATAGTGATAGGTTCGAAATGTTATGGTTAGGATTCGGTTTTCCAGATACTCCCGTACTTGTCTTACGTAATCTTGCTTGATTAGTGTTTGTGCTGATATGAGTAGTGATCAACATATTTTATATCGTATTTTATTGTCCCCGACAACCGTTTTTAAGCTTTTCTTCTTCCATAATTATATGTTTAATGTCGATTTCTATTAGAAAGTCGATACTGTCGGTTCTCGTGCTATTTTGCAGGTTAAGTGCAATTTCGAACATATTTAGGAGTGATAGCCCAGATAACCGAGACGAGGACGAAGGACGAGGAAGAAAACGAAAAAAAGCCGAGAAGTAAATGAAGAGCTCAGCAGCACCCACTCGATCGAGTGGTGCTAAGCACTCGATCGAGTGCCGATTTTCGTGATAAATCAGGCTACAGATACAGATCCACTCGATCGAGTGCACGCATGTACTCGATCGAGTGCCTCGCATTCAGGCCGCAAATTGGATTTTCTTTTATTTAGAATTTTGGGCCTGCTTTGTAAGTCCAACTGAATTCCTTTATATCAGTTGGAGGAGGATTGTCCGACGCACCTTTTCACTTTTGATTTTTGATTTCGATCACAGAAAAACATTACGTTAGTTTTGGCTAGAATAGAAGTTACGTTCATTCCGCTTTTCCTTCACAAGATTCATCGTATTCAGTTCTTCCTTTTCAGATCTCAATTTCTTCGGTATCGCTACTTAAATTTTGATTTTAATTTTAATTTCCTTTCTCTAGTTTAATTCTTGTTTTAATTCCCTAGTTTAATTCTTGTTTTAATTCACCCTTAGTTTTCGTAGTTATCTGATTTCAGTCTCGTAGTTTGATTTGATTCGCATCCATCATGGTTAATTGCAATTCACATTCCGTTAGTTTATTTACGATTATTATGAGTAGCTAAATTCTATCTAGGGTTTGAGGGGATCGATGGGTGTTAATTGGGTTATAGAAAATTGACCTGTCTCTGATTATATGAACTGTCGCCTGAATGTTGTTTTAATTCTGATTGATTAATTACTGGCCAGGATTAATTAGTTAGTATCACAATCAGGACTTGTCGCCGACCGGGTTAAGGACTAATTAGGTCACGACATTTTGGGTAGACTAGCTTAATTCTAGCGACCGCAGGTTAAGTTTAGTTCTAAAGTTTGTAGTAGTACCGACCGGACCTACACCTTAGACAGTTCGATTATTGACCTGTTAGTTGACTCCCTGACCTGATTGACATTCATTGTGAACCTGAGGCCCTAGACCTTTTTTATTATTGATTTATCCTATAGCAGTTAGTTGTTAGTCCACTTAAAACAAACTGAAAAATAGTGACCTGCAATCTTTAGTCTAGACCTTAGAGCAAGTATTTGAGTCCCGTCTCCTTGAGGTTCGACCCCTACTTAATTATCTACACTAGTTAGTGAACCTTAGGGTATCTTTGATTAGGGATACGACTACCCCTATCAAATTTTGGCGCCGTTGCCGGGGAGACGGTGTTATTTATTTACTTGTTTTGTGTTTTAGCCTTTTGATTGCTTGTCTCGAGGAACTTCAGTTCCTTGAGATCGTTTCTCACATTTCTCCTGTAGCTTCCTCGTATGCCCAGGTCCTCTCGAATTTCAGGCTACGTACCACCATTCGATCCTGAACCAGAGAGAACTCTCCGCAGGTCTAGGAAATTCTACAAGGAGATTGCTGAGACAGAAAGATCAGAATCAGTGGAACATTCGGACGACGAGCACATATCCGAAGCACTGTCCTTTGAAGAGATAACTCCACTACTGCCCCCGAGACACCGCTAGTCAAGATGCCTCCCAAACTTGCTAGCCATTCCGAGCCGGAGCAAAGTGCCCTACCGAAACCGTTGAAGAGGCCCACCGCCACTACGGGTACGTTCGAGATTCGCCCCGCCTTTATTACATTGGTGGAGCGAAATCAATTCGGTGGAGGCCCCGATGAAGACCCGGCGAAGCAGATGAAGCTCTTCACCGATTATTGCTCAACTATACCACTCCCCGCGGGAGTGACTCAAGAAGAGGTGATGGAGATGCTATTCATGTTCTCCCTACGCGATAACGCAAGAGACTGGATCACGGATTTAGACCGCGTTTCTGAGGGAATCACAGATTGGAACTCCCTAGCCTTAGCTTTTTATAAGCACTACTACACGCCGCAGAAGACCAACATGTTGAGGAGTCAGATTACTAACTTCCGACAGACATCTCACGAGAATATCCACGAGGCGTGGGTAAGGTTTAAAAAGCTAGTCAAGGAGTGTCCACATCACGGATTCGAGGTATGGTTTTTGTGCAATCAATTCTATAATGGTTTATATGACGATTGCCGAGCTACGCTCGATTCTGCAGCTAATGGTAGGT
Source organism: Agrostemma githago (assembly GCA_958450325.1). Taxonomy (NCBI): domain Eukaryota; kingdom Viridiplantae; phylum Streptophyta; class Magnoliopsida; order Caryophyllales; family Caryophyllaceae; genus Agrostemma; species Agrostemma githago. The sequence continues at coordinate 31,348,135 of OY288249.1, forward strand.
TCCAAAACAACGTTGATGATGATAAAGCATGGAAGTTGATTGAAGATATGGCTACTCATCACTGACGTTGGGGAAATCCACGAGGTAACACCCGGGGAAATAGTGGTGACTCCGAGTCATCAAATGCCATAGTTAGCCACCTAGCCGCTTTAACTAAACGGCTTGATTCCATGGAGCTTGCTAGAACCCAAAATCAACAACAACAGGGCGGTATGTACCAAGTTAATGCAATGTCCGAGGTTGTTTGTGAGAATTGTGGGAATACGGGTCATTATGCCCAAGAGTGTGTGAGTTTGGAAACGGCGAACGCATTCCAATCCATGAGACCACACCTCCCTTACATGAACCAACCGGGCTATGACAAGTCATTGTTGTCTTATAGGAGTCAAAACGTCCTTAACCCACCACCACCCGGCGGTAACAAAACCGTCCCATATGTAGCACCCCATAACCGACCCTCCCAAAGCTATAGCAATAACCGACAACAATTCCAAGGAGGGCAACAAAATTGGGGTAACCAACAAAATTGGGGGAACCAACAATGCGGCAATAACCAACCTTGGGGTAACCAACCTTGGGGTAACCAACAAGGGTGGGGGAACCAACAACAATTTCAGCCGGTCCCACAAAACCAAAACCAAAACCAAGCCCAAGCTCAAGCTCCAACCAACACCGAGTATGCGGAGATCAAAGCTTTATTGATGCAAGGGATTCAAAGTCATAATAAGCTAGAAACCCAAGTCAACCAGATACTTGCACATAACAAGATCTTAGACACCCAAGTAGCACAACTTGCCACCCAAAAGCAAGTTAGGCCACCGGGTAGTCTACCTCCTCAAGGCGAGCAATCACATGAGCAAGCAAATGCGATCACGTTGAGAAGCGGAACCCATTACGATGGTCCGAAGATGCCCGAGGAGTATGTTGTGGTTGATGAGACGGAGTTGGAGAAGCAAGAGCTAAAAGAAGAAGCACGTGGCAGGCCATGGATGGAGGTCACTCGATCGAGTAACACCACTTCACTCGATCGAGTAGACCCCCAAAAACCAACCAGAGAGCAATCACGTAGTCAACTCGACCGAGTCACACCTGACTCGATCGAGTTTGGAGTTACTCGACCGAGTGGTGTCACACCACTCGATCGAGTTGACCCCCAAGAATCGATCAGAAACTTCCCAGTGATACCACTCGATCGAGTGCTGTCAGGTGACTCGGCCGAGTATACTGAAACTCGACCGAGTCAGCCTGAACTCGATCGAGTGAAAACCGTAACACCTGACTCTTCTACTTTTCATCCCCAGGTCTCAATTAAGGATGCTAATTCTTCTCAAGCATCCTCGTCTCAAGTCAAGGAGCCTGCAATCCTGATCATGCTTCCATTCCCCCACCGACAACGTAAGACAAAGCTTGATCAACAGTTCGGTAAGTTTATGGAAGTCGTCAAGAATCTGCAGGTAAGTGTTCCTTTTACTGATTTGATCACTCAAGTTCCTGCTTACGCGAAATTTATGAAAGAAATACTAACTCGTAAGCGGTCTTTTAGTGAAACTGAGACAGTTGCTTTCACGGAGGAATGTAGCGCGCTACTACAGAGTCGTACTCCGCCTAAGCTCAAGGATCCAGGGAGTTTTTCTATCCCTTGTACTATAGGGACATTAGCTATCGATAAAGCCCTGTGTGACTTAGGAGCTAGCGTCAGTGTCATGCCGTATTCTATTTGTCAGAAATTGAATATGGGTGTTTTAAAATGTACTAATATGACTCTGCAGATGGCTGATCGATCGGTCAAATATCCTTTAGGTGTTTTAGAGGATGTTCCGATCCAAGTGGGGAAATTCTTTATTCCCGTAGACTTTGTCGTCTTAGACATGGCTGAGGACGCCATATATCCTCGGTCGCCCTTTCCTACACACGGCGGGGGCGATCATCGATGTCAAAAATGGGAAGCTCACACTCTCCGTAGGAGATGACACCGTGACTTTTAGTCTCGATCATGCTCTTAGGAAGCCCATGATAGAGGAGTCCTGTTATAGTATAGATATCATTGATTTGGAAATAGAAAGCTATATTGACGATTATCTTGACAGGGACCCTTTGGAGAAATTGCTGACATCCGGCGATGCTGATGCCGAGAAGAGATCATGGAGCACGGAAGTGGACGAGCTGGAACGCATGCTGAACGGAAAGGAGGGCACTATCGAGAAGGTATACAGTCTCGGCACCCCTAAAAAGGAAGTCGAGGTAAGTAAACCTGAACTAAAACCCCTTCCCCCGAATCTGAAATATGCATTCTTAGATGACAAGGGTCTAAACCCCGTAATTGTCAACGCTGCACTCACAGATAGCCAACTTTCGGAGTTGTTAGTCATCCTACGACGACATAAGAAGGCTATTGGGTACAGTATTGATGACCTATGTGGTATTAGTCCCGAGTTTTGCATGCATCGCATTCACTTAGAGGGGGACCATAGACCATCCATTCAGGGACAACGTAGGTTGAACCCGAACATGCAGGATGTGGTCAGAAAGGAGGTTATGAAACTCCTAGATGCTGGCATTATCTATCCCATTTCCGACTCTAAATGGGTTAGTCCAGTCCAAGTGGTCCCTAAGAAGGGTGGGACCACGGTTATCACGAACGAGAGGAATGAACTTATTTCTACTCGATTAGTGATTGGATGGAGAATGTGTATTGACTACCGTAAGCTGAACGTAGCTACTAGGAAAGACCATTTCCCACTCCCCTTCATTGACCAGATGCTAGAGCGTCTTGCTTGCCATAAGTACTTTTGTTACTTAGATGGCTACTCGGGATTTTTCCAAATCCCAATTCACCCGGACGACCAGGAGAAAACAACATTCACCTGTCCCTACGGCACCTTCGCATACCGAAGGATGCCTTTTGGCCTTTGTAATGCCCCGGCCACTTTCCAACGTTGTATGATGTCCATATTTTCGGACCTTATCGAGTCTGTCATGGAAGTCTTCATGGATGACTTCAGTGTGTACGGCACTGATTATAATGCATGTTTACTTAATCTTTCACGGGTCTTGCAACGTTGCGAGGAGACCAATTTGGTCTTAAACTGGGAGAAGTGTCACTTCATGGTGACCGAGGGGGTCGTTTTGGGTCATTTAGTGTCCGAACGTGGCATCCAAGTGGATAAAGCGAAGGTCGAGGTGATTGAGCAATTACCATACCCCGTTAATGTTAAGGGTGTGCGGAGTTTTCTTGGTCACGCGGGTTTTTACCACCGTTTCATCCAAGATTTCTCCAAGATTGCCAAGCCTCTGACTCAGCTGCTCCTCAAAGATGCCCCGTTCGTCTTTACTGACGAGTGTGCTCGAGCTTTTGACAGGATTAAGCAGGCTCTTATTTCCGCACCTATTATCCGAGCTCCCGATTGGGAGCTACCTTTCGAGGTTATGTGCGATGCTAGCGATTACGCTGTAGGAGCCGTGCTCGGGCAAAGGAAAGACAAGGCTTTACATGCGATCTACTATGCTAGTCGGACGTTAGATATGGCGCAGATCAATTATGCTACCACGGAGAAAGAGTTATTGGCCATCATCTATGCTCTAGACAAGTTTCGGGCCTATCTCATTGGCTCGAAGGTGATAGTGTATACGGATCATGCAGCCTTGAAGTACCTTCTAGCGAAGAAGGAGGCAAAACCGAGACTTATTAGATGGATCCTATTACTGCAGGAGTTTGATTTGGAGATCCGTGATAAGTCCGGGGCCGAGAATGTCGTAGCCGATCACCTATCCCGGCTAAGATATGATGGTGGGGATCTTGCCCCAATTGACGATTCATTCCCCGATGACCATTTGCTCGCTATTACCATGGACACTCCATGGTTTGCTGATTATGCCAACTTTCTAGTTGGAGGTGCTCTACCTCCCGACCTTCAGTATCAGCAGAAGAAGCGGTTTCTACATGATGTGAAGAGGTATTTTTGGGACGACCCGTATCTTTTCCGAGAATGTGCAGATGGCCTATTTAGGAGGTGTATTCCTGAGAGTGAGGTACATGCTATCCTCACTAGATGCCACTCCTCCCCTTATGGTGGGCATCACGGTCCTTCAAAGACCTTTGCGAAGGTAATGCAATCGGGCTTTTATTGGCCCAATATTCTCAAGGATGCCACCACCTTTGTCCGTTCTTGCGACGCATGGAAACGAACGGGAAATATTTCTCGGCGACACGAAATGCCGCAAATCGGGATTCTTGAGGTAGAATTATTTGACGTTTGGGGTATAGATTATCAAGGACCGTTCCCTTCTTCTTATGGGAATCGGTATATTTTGGTCGCCGTAGACTATGTTTCGAAGTGGGTGGAAGCCATCGCTTCACCTACTAACGATGCGAACGTGGTGATCCGGCTCTTTAAGAAGACAATATTCCCGCGTTTTGGGGTCCCACGGGCTGTTATTAGTGATGGTGGTTCACATTTTCATGAACGCCAACTAACTAAGCTATTGAAGAAATATGGTGTTCACCACCTTACCGGGCTAGCCTATCATCCACAAACTAGTGGACAAGTCGAGATCTCGAACCGCGAGATCAAGTCTATTCTCGAGAAGGTTGTCCATACCTCGAGAAAAGATTGGAGTTCGAAACTCGATGACTCTCTTTGGGCTTACCGGACCGCATTCAAGACTCCTATCGGGACATCCCCGTATAGGCTTGTTTATGGCAAGGCTTGCCATCTACCCGTAGAGCTCGAGTTCAAGGCTATGTGGGCCTTAAAGGAGCTCAATCTTGATCCAAAACTAGCCGGAGAGAAGCGCCTCATGCAATTGAACGAACTGGATGAATTCCGTCTCCATGCTTATGATAGCGCGAGAAAATATAAGGAGCGGACCAAAAGATGGCATGATAAGCGCATCATCCCCCGAGAGTTCCATGTCGGCGATAAGGTACTTTCATTTAATTCCCGACTTAGACTCTTTCCCGGGAAACTTAAATCCCGATGGTCTGGACCGTTCACGGTAACTGAAGTGAACAAATTTGGGTCGGTTACACTCACTACCGACAAGGGCGAAATAATCAAGGTGAACGGTCAGCGCCTCAAGCTCTATCACGAAGGTGCATATGTCGATGTCATAGAGGCCATTGACCTCAACGACACTCTCGATTCCACCTAATCCAATTGAGGTAAACCGGTCGAGCGGGACCGTAAAAACCAGCGCTAACCGGGAGGCAACCCGGCACCACCTGTATAAATGTGTAATTTCCCTTTCTGCATTTTTTTTATTTTTTATTTTTTATTTTTTTTATTTTTTATCTTTATTTTTATTTTTTTTAGCTTGGTAGCTCTAATTGGGAGTTAGTTTTAATTATCGAGTGAGGATGAGGGAATTTTACGGTTTAATCGATTTAATTTCAAGATTTTGAAGCAATTTAAAGAATAAAAAGAGGAGGAGTAGCAGGTGCAGTGGTCACTCGACCGAGTGGCCTATGCACTCGGTTGAGTGCCCTGACGAAGAGGCTTCTGTTCAATTTTCAGTAGTCACTCGACCGGGTGGCCTATGCACTCGGTCGAGTGCCCTGACGAAGAGGCTTCTGTTCAATCTTCAGTAGTCACTCGACCGAGTGGCCTATGCACTCGGCCGAGTGCCCTGACGGAGTGGTTCTGCCCAGTTCTCAAGGGATCACTCGATCGAGTGGGTCATTCACTCGGTCGAGTGCCCCTGAACCGGGTCCATAACCGGTTTAGAACTCTTTTGTTTGCTTCTCATTCTTTTTTTTAAATCAGTTTCCAATTAAAACCCCTCCCCCCCTTACTAGTCTTAAGAACCCTAAAACCCCAAATCACTCAATTCACTCCTATTTCATCAATTCTTGACCAAATTTCACAATTTTTGCTTCTAAATTGCAATTGGGAGCGGTTATTTGTGTTTCTTGGTGTTGATTTCTGAAATTTTCGTCCCTTTCTCCCCTATTCTCGTCACTTTCGTCTCTTCTAAAGGTATATTCTGGGTTTTTGATTTTCTTGCTTCTTTTCTTAGTTTTATGGTATAATTTCATCCTTAGTTATATATTAATCTCATTGCATGCTTGATTTTGTGTTAATTTCACCACTTTGTGCTCAAAAATCGATTTTTGTGTATGGGGTCTGATTTTAGCCGAAAATTTGGTATTTTTTGTGAGATTTTTATATGATTGTGTTTTGTTATTATGCTATAGTCATGTTAGGAAGAAGGAATCCACCCCGGAACAACAACAGGAACAGGAATGCAAGGCAGCCGGCTGTTCAGCCTGTGCCAGGTTACGAAGAAATTGTGTGCAGGGACGAGGCCCAGAGAGCTCGTTTGGTTGAATTGATACCTCGGTCGATGGAAGCTACCCGGTGCTGCTCGTCACAATTTACAATCGAGCTTGGTTTGAACGAGCAACTATTGCACCTCTTGTCCATGACCGGATTCGGTGGCTTATGGACACTACGTGAGTTATCTTACCGAGTACTCACTTTAGAATTCTTAAGTTCATTTGAGTTTGTTAGACGAGATAACATGATATCCTTTCGGTTGAACAATGAGGAGCATTCCATCCCCCTTAGTGCTTTATCCGAGTGTCTCAGGCTTACCTCTAACCAGAATGAAGACATCCTAGACATACCCGAGAGTTCGAAAGCACCTCCCTACTTCCACTTATTTTCGGACCGTCGTGCAAGTGTCACCGCTATGGCACTCAATGCCATCCCACACCCTACTATCCGCCTCTTCTTGCGGATTTTGAGTCATGTGGTTTTTCCACGCTCCGACATGAGTAAACTTCACTCATTGGAGGTGTTGATTCTAGGACACTACCTGAACCCCTTTAGGAAATCCCTAAAGGCATTCAGTGCACCCGGTATGATTTGTGTCGGTATCGAGCGCCAGATCAGTGGATCTGGACCGCTCGGTTGTGGAGCCATTGTAACCGCGCTAGCAAAGCGCTATATTATGGGTTTTGGGGAAACAGTCACTTTTGAGAGTCTCACCGACCGAGTCCCCTTGCTAGACCGTAGCTACCTCTTCTCCACTTTGAAGTGGATTCGGGGCAATCCCCCGGAGTTTAAGTGGCGCGTCCGTGACAAGATTTGGATGAAACTTCCGGTTGTCGAAGGGACAATCCTTCCACCACTCCTCGCCTTGCAACCCACTCCCGCAGGCGAGGACACACCCGACCCGCCGAGCTACCTCATTCCCGAAGAGCTCTTCATTTATGACGAGGGCGTTCAACCCCCTCGACGTAGGGTTCTTGTAGAGACTGAACCCGATGAGGCCGAGCCCCCCAGGGCCACACACACACACACCCCGACTTTCCCGTTCCAGACTCCGGGTGCCGAGTTTCCGCACCCGTATCCGTTTATGTATGATCCAGTTTACGAGCACCAGCGACAGGTACACGAGGGAATTAACCAGAGCATCGTCAACCGGGAGATCCACGAGTTCATGCTTACTCAAGGAATCTCGACGCCTCAACACCCGTCTTACTGGAGAGGTCCGGGAGATACTAGTGGTATTTTCCACGATTATGGGGTTGATCCAGCTGCTTGGGGTCCGGATTTCGGCCACACCTACGGCGGCCTAGGAGCACAGTGGTTGAGGGATTTGCGACAGTCGGGTCAACAGGGTGGTACTGGCGGCTCAGGCCAGGGCGATACTGGAGCCGGTCCATCTGGGACCGGTGGAGATGATGAGATGGCTGATTAGCCGGTTTGGGGGAGCTACCATTGTATATACGGTACTTTCTTTCCTTTTTATTTCCGTTTTTATTGCTTTCCTAGATTTTTTTTACTTCCCCTTAGGTCGAGTTGTCCTTAGGATTGGCTGTGGATTTGTTTGTCATATATGCTGTAGAGTCACATTGAGAACACTGTGACATTTAGGTTTGGGGGAGAATTTGTGTATTTTTGTGTGCTTTAAAAAATTCTAAAAATCCAAAAAAAAAAAATTGAAAAAACAAAAAAAAAAATTCAAAAAGATTTTATTTTTGTGTGTCTTGCGTCCGGTGTGAAACATGCAAAACGGCGATGATGACAATGCGTTTTACTTGATTTTTCCTAATTGACAGCTGACTCCGTACCTGAATGCATGTAATACTTGAGATGAGATGATTTTAATATGATTGCCTATTAAACTATTAATTGCCAAATGAGTAAATTTGACCATTTTGTCGGCAAACCACAAAAATTCTGAGAATTTAGAGTTTCCTAGGCCAGTAACATCTATAACTGGTCTCATTTATAATTAGGAATTGAGTGGTTTCTCCTTATGGAATGTGTAACGTTAATTTGCATAAATATGACATCCGTCTCTTGATATTGAATACGTGTTTGGTTTGAGGAGGAGGTACATGAGGAAAGGCATTTCCGTTTTTGATGAGCTCCACATAGCCAAACGACCCATTTTTACTACCCTGTAGATTTAGGTCAGTTTCCCTTTGTTCAGCTCGTTTCAGCTGTTGTAAGCTTGTTTTCATGATTTTTATATCAGTTAGCTACAACCCAGAATAGCCTACCTTACCAGGACAGTCGCAGTGAACGTAATTGGAATCACCCTGATCATATTTTGGGATTTTTACATCTTTTGGATCGTAGTGTGTAATATTATTGTGCGACCTTGTATTCGCTTTCCCCTTGTCTGAATTGGAGAAAAAAATATAGAAGCATGAAAAAGAAAGAAAAAGAAAAAAAAATGGAATTAGAAAAAGAAGAAAAATTCCAAGAAAAGAAAACATATATGCTTCTTATAATATTTTGGGGAACGGTCGAGTTGTTGAAACTAGAATCGAATTATAATTAGGAGGATGGCAAAATTCCCTCCTATGCTCTTTTGAGTCTTATTTCTAGTTAGTAGCCAGAATTCACGGTTGAGATTTTTGGATGGATAGTTTTTATTGTGTAGCTGCGACTACTGGTCTTAGCCCCACATTTCCATACGTGCTTTAAGCACAGTCCATTTTATTCCCTCACATATAGGCCACCCCTTGTAAGTCCTTGGCATGTACTATGGTCCTGATTGGTGGAACACGTATTTGATTGGGGAGATTGATTTCATATTCAACTGCATGCATATTTCATAAGTCGAGTGAGTGTCTTTATTCTTTCCTATCTTCGCATTTATACTTACCGTGCTTATGAGTGTCGAGCGACAACCGTAAGGAAGTCCGACATTATTGGTCTCGCAAGATTGAAAGTTTGGCAGGCAATGGTTTGATTATGGCATGATTATTGATCTCGTTGCATTCTTGAGCATAACGTGTTTTCTCGTCGGTCTTAGTCGATTTTAGGAGAATGATTGTAATTCAGCTCTGAGTCGTGTTTCACATCACTTGTCCTCGTTTGTATATATTAGTTGTTTGCTTGAGGACAAGCAAGGGTTTGGTTTGGGGGAGTTTGATCAACATATTTTATATCGTATTTTATTGTCCCCGACAACCGTTTTTAAGCTTTTCTTCTTCCATAATTATATGTTTAATGTCGATTTCTATTAGAAAGTCGATACTGTCGGTTCTCGTGCTATTTTGCAGGTTAAGTGCAATTTCGAACATATTTAGGAGTGATAGCCCAGATAACCGAGACGAGGACGAAGGACGAGGAAGAAAACGAAAAAAAGCCGAGAAGTAAATGAAGAGCTCAGCAGCACCCACTCGATCGAGTGGTGCTAAGCACTCGATCGAGTGCCGATTTTCGTGATAAATCAGGCTACAGATACAGATCCACTCGATCGAGTGCACGCATGTACTCGATCGAGTGCCTCGCATTCAGGCCGCAAATTGGATTTTCTTTTATTTAGAATTTTGGGCCTGCTTTGTAAGTCCAACTGAATTCCTTTAAATCAGTTGGAGGAGGATTGTCCGACGCACCTTTTCACTTTTGATTTTTGATTTTGATCACAGAAAAACATTACGTTAGTTTTGGCTAGAATAGAAGTTACGTTCATTCCGCTTTTCCTTCACAAGATTCATCGTATTCAGTTCTTCCTTTTCAGATCTCAATTTCTTCGGTATCGCTACTTAAATTTTGATTTTAATTTTAATTTCCTTTCTCTAGTTTAATTCTTGTTTTAATTCCCTAGTTTAATTCTTGTTTTAATTCACCCTTAGTTTTCGTAGTTATCTGATTTCAGTCTCGTAGTTTGATTTGATTCGCATCCATCATGGTTAATTGCAATTCACATTCCGTTAGTTTATTTACGATTATTATGAGTAGCTAAATTCTATCTAGGGTTTGAGGGGATCGATGGGTGTTAATTGGGTTATAGAAAATTGACCTGTCTCTGATTATATGAACTGTCGCCTGAATGTTGTTTTAATTCTGATTGATTAATTACTGGCCAGGATTAATTAGTTAGTATCACAATTAGGACTTTTCGCCGACCGGGTTAAGGACTAATTAGGTCACGACATTTTGGGTAGACTAGCTTAATTCTAGCGACCGCAGGTTAAGTTTAGTTCTAAAGTTTGTAGTAGTATCGACCGGACCTACACCTTAGACAGTTCGATTATTGACCTGTTAGTTGACTCCCTGACCTGATTGACATTCATTGTGAACCTGAGGCCCTAGACCTTTTTTATTATTGATTTATCCTATAGCAGTTCGTTGTTAGTCCACTTAAGACAAACTGAAAAACAGTGACCTGCAATCTTTAGTCTAGACCTTAGAGCAAGTATTTGAGTCCCGTCTCCTTGAGGTTCGACCCTTACTTCATTATCTACTCTAGTTAGTGAACCTTAAGGTATCTTTGATTAGGGATACGACTACCCCTGTCAAGTAGCTTCTTTGTCGACTTTTGTGAGCTAGAATGGCCTCTAAGGCCTTCTGTGAGGTTTGTTGTGACTTACGACGGACTAAAAGGTGTCGTAACGATGTCGGATTTTCCCGAAACCACTTCCCTTGTGACCGGGATCGAAAATAGGTGTTAGCGGCCCTTTCAAATTTTAATATCCTTATTCAAAATTTTGACCCTATTTTGACCTATTTAAGCTGTTTTAGCCTGACCTGAGGCATGGGTTTATTCGTGTTTTGTTTGGTTTTGCAGCTAGAGGTGATACCAAGCGTTCCGAGGGAGCTCCTTCGGTTGGTACTAGTGGCGAGGCCGCCGGGATGAGCTCACTAACTCCCCACGGGATTCGTAGGAGACGATGGAGAATTTCATCTCAGCATCGTGATCCGGGGGCCATAAACGCCGACTTTGCCAGGGTGAGGAAGCATAGGCTTCCCGAGACGGTTGCTAGGAGGGCCCAGGTCCTGGTTCCCGTACCGGAGAACGAGGAGATTGGCTACACGGATCCCGAGTGGGCTCGGGGCTGGGACGGTCACCAGTTGTTGTTTCGTCCCGACTTACACGTTTCTTACAGCACCGTGCGGGGCCTGTTGAGTTTTTAGCTTATGCCTTTTTTAGGTTTTGAAGTTCGGTTTGGTTGGGTATAGTTTGTTTTGTTTATACTTGTATTGGGTTTGCAGTCCCCAGGTCCGATGAGGACTTTCTCGGGGTTTACGACATGCCTTGAGATTTATTCTCAAAAGTTGACCCCCGCGGCAAAGGGAATTATCGCGAGGACCGCTCTAGGTCCCGTGGTCGAGCAGTGGGTCCGGTTGGTGGGTTGCAAGACTAAGTGCAACCTTATGGTGATTAGAGCGATGGTAGATCGCTTTCATGATACTACATCGACCTTCCACATGTCCTTTGGGGAGGTCGGGACGACTTTAGAGGATTTCGGGGTGATTACCGGTTTGCCCTAGGGTCCGGAGAGGATTAGGTGAGCTGCTGAGGGCCCTAGATTAGATAGTGATGAGGTGCGAGACCTCATCGGCGATTGTTTGGAGCGTGAGGCTTACAGTACGCCTCATGCTTTGGCGAGTTCGTACATCACCAATCACTTTGAGCGGGTGGCGGTGTTAGAGGGTCGAGTACCCAACACACCGGAGCAGGATGCCCGGTGGTGGTTATGGTACTTCCTAGGATCGACCCACTTCTCAGATAAGGGCGAGAGATTTAATACTAGGATTTTGCCTCTCCTAGCTGATCTGGCTCAGCTAGGATGTTTTGATTGGGTAACCGCGGCTTTCGCGGAGATGACTAGCTGCTTGCAAGTCATGGTCATGCCGTTGGAGGTAGAGTCGACATCAGCTTTACCCATCGTGGGTCCAGGCCTTGTACTGGAGGTTAGTTGCTATTCCCGTTTTTGTATTTTGAGTTCTACTTAGTTTGACTTAGTTTCGCTAAATTTGTTTTGGGATTTTGCAAGCTTGGATCTATTCGTACTTCCCTTTTTTGGTACCTAAAACGGTTCGGGTTCATCCGACAAGATTCCCGGCGAGGATCGAGTGGAGGTTGGCTCAGCCTAAAAGTACAATCAGCCACTACCCATCGGAGAACGTGCTGGTTAACCAGCTACGCCTCGAGGATGTGAGTTTTCTCTTTATAGCCTGTTTTATTTAGTAGCCCCCAAGGTTTAGGATTTATTGAGATGCTGGTTTTGTTTGTGTAGTTTGTGGCCCATCCTTGGGACAATTATGAGGGTGTGCCAGAGTACGTGGCTGCGGAGTTGAGGCCTCGGAGCTATAGGAGGATGCTCCTTCCTGTGTTGTTTTGCCCGGTTTAGTATCTGGGCGAGCGGTTTGTGCGTCAGTACTTATATGACGACTTTAGGGTGCCGGTTGATCCTCCCCGGACCATGTTTAGACCACCTACCACCGCTGATAAGTGTAGTTTGTAGTGCCTATTTGCTGTGTTTGGTCCCGGTTTCTCTTGTGAAATCGCTGTTTGGGAGCGGTTTCTGGGCTACTTATGCTTCTTCTAGTTCGTTTTAGGTTCCCAAGACAATTCATGGAGAATTGGAACGATTCTGACTCGTTTCCTACACATTTGGAGCCAACGAAGAGAAGGAACGATCACTCGATGCCTTAGATTCGATCCCGAGACCTTGGAACCCATTCCCGAGCCTCTTTGACTCGATCCCAAGCACCGAGAGTCGATGAGAAGCCCATGAGAAGCAAGGAGGGACCTTTATGATCATATTGGAGGCCTACAAGACTCATCCCGGGCGGGAAGAGTAGACTTCTCGATCGGGAAGGAGTGCAAGAAAAGACGAGCCACTGATGGGCCGTCTCGGGCAAGAAGGGGGTCTTCTCGGCCGAGATGGGTCCCACCTCGGGCGAGACCATCTCATCTTGGCCGAGATGGGCCACCTGCAGCTCCGCCTCACTTCTTTTCATCTCCTTATTCATTGTAACCCTATATATACCCCCCCTCTTGTAATCTTAGCAAATGTTCTTCATTACCCACTAAACCCTAGACTACTTTAGGTTAGATTAGCCTAGATTAGTGTAGATTAGTCCTTAGTTAATCCTTAATCCTAGTTTAATCCTTGTATTAATTGAATTCTTGAAGATCTCTACCAAGATTGACAACCTTGGTTGATGTATTTGGGTTTTCTCTTTTATGCAAGTTTTCTTTCTTCCATTCATCTTCTAGTATTGTTTAATCTCTCTTTTCCCTTCTCTTAATCTTGTTTTATCATTCAAGTTTTAATCTTTGTTCATTTTATTGTTCATTGTTCATTGTTTTCACTAGTTTCATTATGGATGTGTTGTTGTTTGTGTTGATTTCTCTTGTTATGGTTAGTATTAGTTTCATTATGTGTGAGTAGACTTTTTGTGGGGTTAGTAGGGGGATTAAGTGTTGATTATGGATGATTAGGGTTTGATTGTGGGTAAAGGTGGATTCTTTGTTACTAATCACATATTATGCACACTATGTGTTTGTTGAAATGCTTGTTAGAGTAGTAGTTGCAAATACTTCTCTTGCTTGTCTTCCACTTCTCATTGTGTGATTGATTTGTGGTTGAATCCCTGTGTATTGGGTAACATCTTGCATAAGTATTCGGGTTTTGTCTTTGACACGAGAGTGCGGACATAGGCTTTGACGCGAGAGCGCGGACCAACCTTAGTAACTAAGTGAACCTTGCACCATCGATCTCCCAACTATCCTACTACACTTATGAACCCGACCTTACCCTATTCTTTCCTTATTAGATTTCTCCATCATTCTTGTCATTGTTTCCTTTAGTCTTAGTTTATTCTTAGTTGTAGTCTAGCCTTGTGACACGGTGCTTGTATTTGGGTAGACCTTAGTCTAGACACCTCTTACCGTCCCCGTGGACTCGACCCGACTTGCCCTATCTACGTGTTAGGATTAGATGGTTGTTATTTGTTGGTGGGGATCCACGACAAATCCCTCCCATCAATTTGGCGCCGTTGCCGGGGACGCTGCTAGTTTAGACCATGTTTGCCTATTTTCTTGACTTTGTCTTTTGTTTTTTTTGCGTTTTTCTTTTTGTTCCTTTGCTTCTTGTGTGTGCGAAGTTTATTTCATTCTTGTCTAGTGCCCAAAAAGCACTAGACTTTTCACGTTTGCTCCTAGTCTACAGTTTGTTCCTAGAGGTGGTGACCATCTTCTTCTTTACAACTCAGAGCCGCTTTAACGAACGGTTGCTAGATTGAGAGGTCCTCAACCGGGTACGAGCTACGATTTTCGAGTTTAGCATGAGGTTCGATCAAAACTCCCCACCCATAGAAGCTACAACAAGCTACTCCTCTTCCTCCATGAATCGAGACTATGCCATGATGTCTCCAAGCTACCACCAAGCTTCATCGGGTAATCAAGAAACACGTGGGTATGAGCTTCAAGGATATGCAAGTGGCTTCCATCGAGTGAGTGTTTATCAACCTCGTGATCGTGGTGGTTATTACTTAAATTACCATCATGAACCCACCATGCCTCATCATATTTCTCCTTATGGAAGCCAATTTCCCCAAAACCCACCATATTACCAATCACCTCAACCTCACTACCCACAATATGATGCCCCACCACTTGGGCATCATCAAGGTTTACAAGTAGCCCTCCAAAACCCCAATGACCACCAAATGCCCAACTTGGAGTTATATCAATCGTTTCTTCAATTGCAAAGGAGCCAACAAGAAATGGCCATTCAAGTGCAAAAGAACCAAGAGGAATTCATGGCCCAATATCAAAGGGAAGCCGAGGCGATGGATGCTCGATTAAATGCGTTATCAGTTAAAACCGTAATGTTTTTATCCCGAACATTGCAACTAGATGAAGGGTGCTCACTTGAGCAAAGGGAGCAACCTAATTACGAAGCCGCTGATGAGGGTCCTTTTGTTAGCGAAATTTCCTTTGAAGAACCTCAATCGTCTACCCTAGAAGAGGCGAAAGAGGACATAATCCTTGATGGAGGAGTTTTTGGTTAAGAATTGGGTGAGGATAGTGGGAATTTGAAGAGTTTCATTGATGAAAACACCGATATTATAGAGGAAAGTCAAGAGTCTACCCCCTCTATACTTGTTGAACCTTCAATCCCCTTCGCTTGCTCTCCTCTTGAGCTTCATGCCGCCTCTTGTGAGCCTATTATTGAGGATGTTGAACTTTGGGAGGAGTTGAGTGAGGTGATAAGTGTTGTGAAGTCATGGGACATGAATGAAGAAATCAAGTCACCCATATGTGATAATCCAATGAAATATTGTGAACCCCTTGTGTGTAATTTGGATCTTGGTTTAGAGGAGGTTGAAACTTCTTGTATAGTTTTAAATCTCTTCTTATTGATGATGTGGGGAAAAATGATGTTTTAGGAATGGGAGATAATGGGCCGGAACTTGTTGATGACTTGGGTTTGCTTGATGAAAATAAGAGGGTTAAACTCCCTTTTGACCCTTGTGCTAGAAATTTGAGCTTTGGTTGTGCTAGGAGAAGGTGCTTGGGGAGAAAGAGGTCGGTAAGGCTTGTGGGATGGATAGACCCGGGAGACCACATGAAGCATGATAATGGGTCTTCGGATTACTACTTCTTGCCTCCACCTTGGAGGCTATGGAGGATAGTTTGGCTCGTTAGCTTGAGCCCTCATTATGGTGTGGCTCGTGCGTTTGACTTGCTCCTCCGAGCCCTTGATGGCTATGGATAAGAAGGAGGAATCCACCATTCTCGGTTTGACCGAGTTCCTAAAGAACCGTCATGTTGTATATCCCCCTTTCCCTCTTCTTTTGAGCTTTTGTTATTGTAATTGTGTTATTTGTTTCTAGGATTTGTGTCTTTCGTGGAATCCTTGTAATTTTGTATTTTGATGAGCGATGTGAGGGAGGGATTTTGATGGATGTTTTGAGCTTATTTGATAGGTGCGAAGTAAAGATGAATCTTAGAGAGGAGTGGTTATTGATAGAGCTTGGATTCGAGCAAGGAAGTTGGGTTTTTGAGCTTTTCTTAAGCTTTTGGGGACGAGATTCTAGGTCTCGTTGTATTGGTGGCCTTGTGGGTGAAGCTATCAAGATTATGAAGGGCTAGAAGACTCCTCCCAACCGGGAAGGATGTCATCCCGATAGGGATGAGTGTGCTGAAAATTGGGTTTTCTGGAGTGTGATCCCGACCGGGATCAAGTTCATCCCGACCGGGAAGGAGCCATCCCGACCGGGAAGAAGTCCATCCCGACCGGGATGGTGCCCATCTCCTCCTTTTGCCTCTTCTTCAACATTTGAGCCCACCCAACCACTTTATACCCCCTCCCAACCACCCTACTTACCCTTGCACCTATCATATGACCCCTACACTTCATATATACACCTTCACCTCATATTCTCTTCACTACACACCGAGTTTCACACCAAATCCCACCCTCATTATACCATTGCAAGCCTAGTACTTCAACCATGCGACCATATTGAGAATGAAGAGGAATAACAATGATGAAGACAAGTAATGTGCCGATATCGAACATTAATACGATGGAGACTTTTGAGTTGCTAACCTTGTGGTAAGGCGATTCTCATTTCTTTTCCGTCTTTTATTGCTTGTCTCCCTTTGTTTGCTCCCCTTCCCCTATCATTGTTGTGTCACAGTGGCCCTCGGGGCCTTGGTAGACATTGCTCCCGATTCTCGATGACGTGATTGCATCGAGAATCTTTTGAAAAATCCAAATTGACAAGAATTTTCACTTTTTCTTTAATTTTACTTTCTTCTGGTAGGATTTAGTCGGATTCGGGCGGAATCCGGGCTAGGTGACTTGATTACACCTAGTCCTCCCCTCCTATTTCCTTTTATTTCTTCCCCCATCCATATCTTTTCCCGTCTCGGCCCATGGTGACTTGACTACACCCCGGCCGGACACATTCTACCCTTTCCTCCGCTTTTCTTTTTGATTTTTAGCTTCATTTTCGTAGTTTTCTTCTTTTTTAGTGGCTCCATACACTACGATCGAGCATGAGGACATTGCTCGGTTTAAGTGTGAGGGAGCGATATCTTAGTGTAGGTTAGTTTTATTTTCGTAGTTTTTCCAAAAAATCTTAAAAAACCCTAAAAATTTGAAAAAAATTCGCAAAAATCAAAATGATTTTTCCTTTGTGTCTTTTCCTTTTGTGTCGTGTCGTATTTTTGTTGTGTTGTGCGTGTTTTGCCTCCCTTCCTCCTTGTAGGTCGCTTAATCACCGTTAACTTTGGAGGGCTTTCAAGACATCCGGTAACATATTTTTATCCCTTTTTCCTCTTTATCTCTTGTGGAGTTTGAAGGAGAATTTGTGATGATGTGTGCTTGGGTGGAGCTTTGTAGAGTTTGAGGTTGATTTGGTGGCTTGTTTGGAAGTTCGGGGTGGTGTTTGTTCTCTTTGTGTGTTTGTTTTGTTTTGTTTTGTCATCTTTGTCTCATTTTCTTTCGTTTTTGTTGCGTCTTGTTTTGTGTTGTGTAGTTTGTGTCTTGTGTAATAAAAGGTTTTCGAAAACCCGGTTTTGAGACTAGTGTGCAAGTGTTTACTTTCCCTTCCTAGTGATGTAAATCGAGTCTTGGACTTTAATCTAGTAGAATGACCCTAAATCAATAGTTTCGTTGGTCCTTTACCTTGAGTCCACCTAGCTTACTAGGGATTTACTACGAGATTTGGATTTTGACCACTATGACCACCCACGGTGTGATAAGGCCTTGGTTGCCGAGTCCCTCCCTTAGGTGACCATGCTCGAAGTTGTTTGATTAGTCCAAGGTTTCCCTTTTTGTGGGTTTGAAGGGAAAGCGCGCCCTACTCACCAATTTTCCTACCCTCTACACATCTTTCCACAAATAAGTTGCAACTTGTTGAAATTTCTTACTTGGTTGCAAGAAATGCCTACAAAAAAGGATTCATCAAAAGGGCTAGCCAAGTCAAAAGAAAGATAGAAAAGAAAAAGAAAGAAAGAAAAGAAAGAAGAAAAAGAAAAGGCACAATAAATCAAAAAGAAAATACAAAAGAAGAAAAAGAAATTGCATAGCAACTCAAAAGCCAAATGCAAAAAAAAAATGCCAAAAGAAAACCGTCTCACAAAAAGATTCTCACCCACTCAAAATAAGCCTTTTCCGATCGTTACCGTGAAGAGCCTACCAAAGGACCGAGTCCCTAGGAAGGATGATAGCGGTAATGATCGGTCTTCCCCCATTTTGCAACCTTATCCACATTTTTACTTGGACTAGTTGGGCGATTTTGAGCATGGGACGACCCTCTTGGCTTATCGCTAAAGGGGGCGGGGTTTCACTTACCTACAGTGTCGACTAGCACTGTGGCTCATCCTTTTCCATCCCGCCGATCGTCTCGTAGTACGTTCTTAGAAGGTTAGGAGGAACCTAGGTAAGTTACCAACGTTTTTATTGCTTTGTCGTCATACTATTAGGGTTTTGTTCGTTTACATTTGTGTTATTAGTTTGCGAACGTTGTCACTTGCCTTGAGTCCTTAACCGGTGCTTCTTTCACCGCTTTGTGAAGGGAAGAGGTATTTATTTCTTCTTGGGTGCAACCGATTGCGTGTTTGTTTGTATGTTTGTTTGTTTGTGTGTTTTTATGTCCGGTTGCATCCACAGTTTTGTCGCAAGACCTTAATTGCCTTGCGAAGTGCACTTTTCCTCTAAGTGTACTCACGTGAGTTGAAAGGGCGTAGAGTGCGCTAATACCCGCTCGGCTAGTATATTAGTTTTTATTAGTTTAGTAGTTAGTTCGTGTTTACTCGAGGGCGAGTAAGGGTTAAGTGTGGGGGAGTTGATAAGTGTAGTTTGTAGTGCCTATTTGCTGTGTTTGGTCTCGGTTTATCTTGTGAAATCGCTCTTTGGGAGCGGTTTCTGGGCTACTTATGCTTCTTCTAGTTCATTTTAGGTTCCCATGACCATTCATGGAAAATTGGAACGATTCCGACTCGTTTCCTACACATTTGGAGCCAACGAAGAGAAGGAACGATCACTCGGTGCCTTAGATTCGATCCCGAGACCTTGGGACCCATTCTCGAGCCTCTTTGACTCGATCCCGAGCACCGAGAGTTGATGAGAAGCCCATGAGAAGCAAGGAGGGACCTTTATGATCATATTGGAGGCCTACAAGACCCATCCCGGGCGGGAAGAGTAGCCTTCTCAGTCGGGAAGGAGTGCAAGAAAAGACGAGCCACTAATGGGCCGTCTCGGGAGAGAAGGGGGTCTTCTCGGCCAAGATGGGTCCCATCTCGGGCAAGACCATCTCATCTCGGCCGAGATGGGCCACCTGCAGCTCCGCCTCACTTCTTTTCTTCTCCTTATTCATTGTAACCCTATATATACCCGCCCCCCCCCCTCTTGTAATCTTAGCAAATGTTCTCCATTACCCACTAAACCCTAGACTACTTTAGGTTAGATTAGCCTATATTAGTGTAGATTAGTCCTTAGTTAATCCTTAATCCTAGTTTAATCCTTGTATTAATTGAATTTTTGAAGATCTCTAACAAGATTGACAACCTTGGTTGATGTATTTGGGTTTTCTCTTTTATGCAAGTTTTCCTTCTTCCATTCATCTTCTAGTATGGTATAATCTCTCTTTTCCCTTCTCTTAATATTGTTTTATCATTCATGTTTTAATCTTTGTTCATTGTTCATTGTTTTCACTAGTTTCATTATGGATGTGTTGTTGTTTGTGCTGATTTCTCTTGTTATGGTTAGTATTAGTTTCATTATGTGTGAGTAGACTTTTTGTGGGGTTAGTAGGGGGATTAAGTGTTGATTATGGATGATTAGGGTTTGATTGTGGGTAAAGGTGGATTCTTTGTTACTAGTCACATATTATGCACACTGTGTTTGTTGAAATGCTTGTTAGAGTAGTAGTTGCAAATACTTCTCTTGCTTGTCTTCCACTTCTCATTGTGTGTTTGATTTGTGGTTGAATCCTTGTGTATTGGGAAACATCTTGCATAAGTATTCGGGTTTTGTCTTTGACACGAGAGTGCGGACATAGGCTTTGACGCGAGAGCGCGGACCAACCTTAGTAACTAAGTGAACCTTGCACCATCGATCTCCCAACTATCCTACTACACTTATGAATCCGACCTAACCCTATTCTTTCCTTATTAGATTTCTCCATCATTCTTGTCATTGTTTCCTCTAGTCTTAGTTTATTCTTAGTCGTAGCCTAGCCTTGTGACACGCTGCTTGTATTTGGGTAGACCTTAGTCTAGACACCTCTTACCGTCCCCGTGGACTCGGCCTGACTTGCCCTCTCTACATGTTAGGATTAGTTGGTTTTTATTTGTGGGTGGGGATCCACGATAAATCCCTCCCATCAACCGTAGAGGTCCTCGAGGGTAGGGATGGAGAAAGAGGTGATGCGCTCCTGGTGCCTCCTATCTATCTCATGTTAGCCAGCGGCTACCTTGCCAGCTCCTCGTGGTACGAGCTTAATCTTTAGTTCTAAATTTCGTATCATCTAGTGTTTACTTGCTCCTGACTGGCCGATTTGCCTCTCTCTTAGCTGGCCGACCCGACTGATGCTATTCAGGCCCCAGACTTCCCCTTGACGCTGCTTAGGGTAGATGCAGCTGGGGTTGCGTTCGCTGAGCCTCTCCCTCCGTGTTCTGCCGAGGAGATGGAGGCTGGGATGGAGTGGCGTGACCGGGTATACCGGGGAAGTTTCTGTTTCTGTTTTGGGTTCGGGTTCTAAGAGTTAGAATTGGTTTGGCTAATTTGCGTGGTTTCACCTTTCAGGTTTCGTCGACTTGCCATCACCGGTTGTGGCAGGCCGCCAACTACTTCCAGTCCTATGCCTCGAGAGTCCCTTGTGACACTTCGGGGCCTCGATCGGTAAGTGTGTGTACCTAGGGTTGGGTCTTAGATTGTTTGTGTGTTTTCCTCAAGTGCGGGTTATGCTTCCAGGACATTCTCGATATGGTGGGACAGCTGGAGACTCGGGTGACCGAGCTTGAGGCGGAAGTGGCTGAGGCGCAAAGCTCCTGGAATCTCGGGACGACGAGATTGCTCAACTTAAGGAGCGGATGGCTCGGTCTCACGGCGAGACCTCCGCGCAGGGTGAGGCTAGGCATCGGGTTGAGAGGGAGGGAGAGGCTGAGGCTACGGGTCACGTCACGGGTGCTATCGAGGATGTTGGAGGGATTCCCGAGACCACTACCTTGGATATGTTGTCGGGGATGGATGGTAGTGAGTCTCCTACCTTTGTTCTAAAGGACCTAGGTTTGGCTGACAACCGTGGTGAGCTCATGATAGCCATTGGTGTGGCTTCTAAGGGTTCTCCCTAGTCTATAAACTCGATTTGTGTATGACTTTGTAAGTTTTGTATATTTTCTTCAGATTTTTAGTATTTGAATTAGTTGGATTAGTCTTGTGTTTTCGTTTGGTGAATTGTTTACCTAGATTGACAAGTAATCACTTCGCGTTCATTTATTTGCGATTTAATCTTAGTTTAGGATGCGTTGGAGTTGCACGAGAGTTCGAAAACAGTTTTCTGGACGTTTTGAAATGCGTTAGTTTGGGCCGGGAATCGGATTAGAAAGTACGTCGATTAAAACGTTTTCACTCGAGACGAGCGAGATGTAAGGCGTTAACGTGCTCTGACCAAGTGTATTAAAAGACGAGTGTAGTTGTTTTGACATTCATAACGAGGTCGAAACTAAAATCCAGGCAACTTTTGAAAAAAAGTTAGACCACTTTTTGCATACTCATAACAGTGCCTTATTAGGCTACAGATGCGACTTGACAATGTTCGTTAAAGGCTACAACACGCTTAGGTGGGGTAGCTTATCCCCCTAAAAGAAAAAAAATGAAAAGACGCCTAAGTCTGGTGTGTCCGACGGGTGAAAAGGGTCCTTGCAGCTCCTACATGGGTATTTTGGTTTCCGGAGAGGGTTTTAGTGACTTCGGGAGGTCGTTCCCGACGTCCGAGATGTCAGGTAGTAGTTATGGTGACAACACGGGATCGGCGTCTCTATTTTTGGGTCGCTTAAGAGGTTATCTGCTTAAGGATAGACGCCTGGTCTAAGGCTTTCGGGTTCCGAGTCGCTTGGGCTCGGGCGGCTGGAGACTTGGGCGCTTGGGTCTGGGCGGTTCAAGCACTGTTTATGGAAATTTTTTGTCGTTTCCTAATTGTTGTGGGATTAGGGCTATATATACGGGTTGTGGGTGCTTGTTTTAGACATACTAGAATATCCATAGGGTCTAGAATATCCATATTCAGGGTCATGTCAGGTTTCAGAAGTCTCCTAACTGAGTGGAGGGGTTATTTTAAGAAATGTGACCCCGAGGTTTGTTCAAATGACGGTTTGTCAATGATCGTTGCGCTGAGTAGAGTCAAGATACAAGATGACTTCTTATTAGCATGCTCTAATTTTTGGGACTCGAAAGGCCATGTTTTTGCTTTTACCGGGGGTAAAAGTTTTCCTCTCACCGAAGAGCTAGACGCAATAGGTGGGTGGAATTCGGTTCGACCATGTGTGCCTTCGGGAGATGATGCTTATATAGAGCGGTTTTGTCATTTTTTGGACCCTTCTTCGCTGAAGGAGGCTAATGTCTTCTTTGGTAGAGATGGCATTGATCTAGAGTTGCTTTTTAGGATATTCTCACAGGCTGATTCCTACAATGTTTCGGCTCTAGCATGAAGGCGTGCCTTCAACATCGCAGTGGCTTGTTATTATCTTTTCGAGGATGCGAGGGCGCGTGATGGTTGGGGTAATCCTCGGGTTCTGGATGTTGTGATGGGAATAACATGGACGATCACCCTCTTTGCTTATTTTGGGTAAGCTTATTCTAGGTCTCGATGCTCGTGCCCGGCTCCAAGAGGCACCTTTTCAGGGTTCTAGGGTCATTTTACAAGTGCTTAGAGTGTCCTGTTTATACGTGAATCGAGTAATCGATTTTTTTGTTTGTTGTTTGGTTGGTTGTACCCGAAGGAGGGTTGCCTACGTATCCGCTTTTAGACGGAATCAAACCATGTTCGTAGTTCTTTTTCTTTTTAAAAAAATGTGAGAGATTTTGCTTTAGACTCATTATGCCGATTATCGATGCTAATTTGCTTTGTTTTTTTTCTTTTGCATGGGTTTTCCCCTAATTCGGAGATCAAGATGTGGTTGTTAGGATGTTTATGGGTAGTATCGTTTGAGTTGATCCATGTTGGTTGGGGTTGAGAACTCTTGACCGTCTAGGTCGGTGAGGATCACAGCGCCCCCGAGAGTATTTTCTTGACGAGGTAGGGGCCTACCCAGTTTGGTTTGAACTTCCCTCTGGGATCGACAGGAAAGGGTGCTCTAATGGATTTGACCACTAAGTCTCCCTCGTGTATGTTTCGAGATTTCACTCGTTCAATAAAGGCTCGTTGTATACGTTGTTGGTAGGCTTGTATGTTGGATAGGGCATGTATCCTACGCTCGTCTAAGATTACTAGCTCGTCATATCGTTTTTGGTCCCATTCTTCTTCGGGAATACCGCTCTCGGCTAGTATCCTTAGTGACGGTATTTCTAGCTCTACGGGTTGCACGGCTTCGGAACTGTAGGTTAAGTAATATGGTGTGGCTCCGGTAGGTGTTCGGTAGGATGTTCGTTACCCCCATAAGGCGAAGGGGATTTTGCTTGGCCAATCCCGGTAATTGTCTATCATTTTCTTAAAGATCGTGGTGATGGTTTTGTTGGCTGCTTCTACGGCCCCGTTTGTCTGAGGTCTATAGGGTGAGGACTTGTGTCTTTGGATTTTGTATTTGTCGAGGAGTTTTTGGGTGTCGGCCCTAAGGTGAGCCCCCTGATCACTGATGATTTCGTGAGGTATGCCATAGCGGCAGATAATGTTATTTTGTAAGAATTTGACTACTTGTTTTGAGGTCAGTACAGTGTAAGAAGCGGCTTCTACCCATTTTGTGAAATAATCGACGGCCACTAGTATAAATCAGTGTCCGCCTGTCCCGGATGGGTTTACCTTTCCTATGATGTCAATTCCCCAAGTAGAGAAAGGCCAGGGCGTGGCTATAGTATGGAGTGGATATGGCGGTAGGTGTTGGATGTAGGCAAATATTTGGCAATTGTGGCG
Source organism: Agrostemma githago (assembly GCA_958450325.1). Classification (NCBI taxonomy): domain Eukaryota; kingdom Viridiplantae; phylum Streptophyta; class Magnoliopsida; order Caryophyllales; family Caryophyllaceae; genus Agrostemma; species Agrostemma githago. The sequence goes on from OY288249.1 coordinate 31,372,479, forward strand.
GTGACGAATGTGACGTCGACAGTCTGCCTCTAAGGAAATCCAGTAATAGCCCAGTCTCATTATTTTTCGGGCTAGTAGGTGTGCGCTCATGTGGGGTCCGCACTCTCCATCATGTACTTCTTCCATGACTCTCTCGGATTGGGTTTTGTTTATGCACCTAAGGAGGACTCCTTGTGGGGTTCGTTTGTATAATAGTCCTTGATTCAGGACGTAATGGGCGGCTTGTATTCGTAGGGCTCTTTGGTTTTTGGTGTTTGTGTTGGGTGGATATGACCCGTTACTTTTAAAGTCTAGGATTGCTTTGTACCAGGGTTCCTCGGAGGTATCGTCGGTTTCGAGGTTATTGATGTAGGCCGGTTGTTTGCTTCTCTCTACGCAGATAGAGAAAAGATGGTCGGGCATGTTTATTAGTGATGCTAATTTTGATAAGGTGTCGGCGAATTGGTTTTCTTCGCGGGGTATGTGTATGAAGTCGATTTCGGTGAATTCCCAGGATATTGTTTCTACTTTGGTTTGGTATGGAGTTAGGCTTTCGCTATAAACCCTCCAGGTACCCGTGGCTTGGTTGACTACTAGGGATGAATCCCTGTGCACTCTAAGGTTTTTAACTCCTAGAGATATGGCTACTTTTAGTCCTATTAGGTTGGCTTCATATTCGGCTGCGTTATTGGTAACGAGGAAGTCGAGTTTGTATGAATGCTCATTTGTTGTAGACTTGTTGTTGTTTGGTCAGGGGGGTGAGTGATGGGTTGAACCTAGGGCTGTTGTTCCTGATCTCTTGTTAGGGTGAAGTTAAGTGGGCCGTTTGTTGTAGCCCTTGCACTTTAGTTAATTGGTATTGATAAATGGCATAGTGTCGAGTCTTTAATCGGTGAAGTAAGTTATTGAAAGAAGTCAAGCGATTGTCGAGGGATGTTTATAAAAGTAAAATAATTGTTTGTTGATATAAATAAATGGGCTAGAGACCCGTGCTCTGTTTGACGGGGGAGGTGGAGGACATGTCCCTTCTCACCTCCCGGACTCGAAAAAAAAGACAAAGAAGAAAAGATTTATTAGTATTGAGGCCTGGGCCCTAGGATGAACTAGACTCTGACCCTAATTGAAATCCCGCCTCTAGAGGTCGGCTATTATGGGTTGGTCACATCGCGACACTGACCCTGCATACCCTCCAGGTTTCAGCGTCTGTCATAACCTTTGGAGGATGTTCCCCTTGAGCGGCGTCTGGAGGTTGTTCTTAGGGGTGACTCGTTGTGGGGTTTAAAGTGACTCGTGACGACTACCCATGTTACTATCTCCCCCTTAGTCACCAAGAAGGTAAAGCCCGCCTTTTGCCGCTTTGCTGGGGAGAACGTCCCTGCCTCAATTAGTTCCTCGATGACATGTTTCAATTTGAAACATGCCTCGGTGTCGTGTCCATTTCCTTGATGGAAAAGACAGTAGAGGTTGGGGTTCCAAGTTTTGCTCCGCCTACCAACCGGTGGGTCTAGGGTGGGACCTAGAGGCTTGAGTAATCCCTGATCTATTAGGTGTTTGAGACTTTCAATGTATGTCAAGCCGATTTTAGTAAATTCTTTTTGGGGTGTTCTTGCTTTGCTGAGTAGCGTTTTGTGGGGTGTTGAGGTTATTTATTTGTTGGTCTCAGGTGTTTTGGATAGCATGGGGTGCCGAGATGACCCGCTCGGGGTGTGGGTATGGTAATTGATCGAACTGGCGTTTGCCTCGCTCTCTGTGCCTCCGCTTTCAAGGAAGTTGAGGCGTCCGTCAATGTGACGGACGAAGCTTGTTAGGCGATATATTGATGTGCGGATATCACGGACCACTTCGGTCAGGGTATTGACGTCAAGGCAAAGGTTTTCGATTACTACAGGTTCCGACGACATGTTGGGAAATGATTTCTGCAAGATAACGTCAGGGGTCAGGAATGATCCATCGGATGACTTAGAGGTTCGAGGAATGATCTTGATCGAGCAACACGGAAATGAGACCCTTGATTCACATGCGTTTGCGATCATCAGATTAGGGACTCAGGTGCTTTAGACTCTCGGTTTGTTCGGCGGAACTCCTAGTGAGTCTATGTCTCTAGAACGAGACGATTTGACACAAATCTCGGAGGTGAGATTTAAAAGAGTACTTTATCTAGTCGAGACGACCAAAAATGTAAGACCTCGGGTGGAGGCGACCCTAGTAACTAACATACACAGTTAATCACACGGTTGTACGATGCAAGGAGTTGATCGCGATCCCGGCTCAGGATCAAAGAGTTTTGATGTGTTGTTTTTTTTTAAAAACAATCGGGCTTTTGAAAAGGAAGTTTCTTTTCGGAAAGGATGATTTTCAAAATTGGGGTGACGATGGCATGATGACATCATCTGTGACATGAAGGTGCCTTACTACCTGTGCGACGAAGATTCGACGATAGCAAATGTGTAAATGGTGTTTTTTCAAAAAAAAAACACGGTTCTTAGGGGAACCGGTTTAAAAAATGATGACGTGGTGCTTTTATCGAAAATACTATTAATTAGCCAGTTCCACATTTATGATGTAGGCTGATTAGAGTGGTTTGTAGTGCCTATTTTGTAGTGTTTTGGTCCCATTTTCCTTGTAGAATCGCTCCTTGGGAGCGGTTCAGGGGCTTCTTATGCTTCCTTTAGTTCGTTTCAGGTTCCCGAGACCAATTTGGAAGAATTGGAGCGATTCCGACTCTATACATACACATTTTGGAGCCAACGGAGTAAAGGAACGATGATTCGATGCCTTGGAATCGACCCCGAGACCTTGGGACCCAATCCCGAGCCTCCGAGACCCGATCCCGAGTCCCGAGAATCGATGGGAAGCCCATGAGAAGCAAGGAGGGACCAAAAAGTTCATATTGGAGGCCTACAAGACCCATCCCGATCGGGAATGCCTAAAACCCGATCGGGATGAAGTGCACAAAGGAGACGGCCACTGGAGAGAGTTCCCGACTGGGTCCCAGATTTCCCGATCGGGAAAGTGAGGTTTCCCGATCGAGATTGCCCATTCCCGATCGGGATTGTACCGCTGCTGCCCGCGTGACTTTAGTCTTTTCTTCCTTCCATTTGTAACCCTTTAAATACTTCCCTCTTGTATTGTTTATGGATCTTACATTAGTTTAGCCTCTCTTAAGCCTCTCTACAACATATAAACCCTAGATTTAGTTCCTCATATTAGTTTGAATCTCTCATTAATCCTTAGTTAATCTTAGTTAATCCTAGTTAATTAGGGCTTGTATTAAGAAGATACTTGAAGACTTCTCCAAGATTGACAACCTTGGGATTATTTGGGGTTTCTCTTTTATGCAAGATTTCATCTTTTCCTTCATCTAGTGTTGGTATAATCTTTCTTTTCTCTTGTTTATTGTTATTGAATCAAGTTTGAATCTTTACTTAGTGTTTGTTGTTATTGTTTATATTGTTCTTGATGATGAATGTTTGGATTGTGGAGTTGTTTTATCCTTTCATTGTTGTAGTTAGTTTGACCATGAGTGAGTAGTTTATTTGTGGGTTAGTAGGGGGATTAAGGGTAGATTATGGGTGATTAGGGTTTGATTGGGGGTAAAGGGTGATTCTTTATTGTTAGTCACATATTTGGCACACCATGTGTTTGTTGATATGCTTGTATGAGTTGTAGTGGCCATGCTTCTCATGCTAGTCTTCTTCTACCCATTGTATGCTTTGCGTGTGGACATGTTGAGCATTGTCGTCGACATCGGTTTAAGTTGCTATCGCCCGGACCGAACCTAACAATTAGGAGGTACCTACACCCTTAATCAACCCAAGTCACCCTACTACACTTATGAACCCGACCTAACCCATTCCTTTCTTTCCATATTTGATCCATCTTGTTAGTTAGTCATCACTTCTTTAGTTTGATAATTGGTTCGATTATTAGCATTGTTTTGCACTTGTCTTTAGTTTGCTAGTTGGTTTGTGTTTAGTTATTCTAACTTAACCTCTTTTAGCCTAGTTGATTGTTGGTTTACTTCCTACTTCTCCTCTCATCATAATTCATCTAGTATTAGTTCTTCGTGTTGTTTGGTAGCGTAGTCTAGTTCTAGGCCGATTTAGTCTAAATCTTGCAACACCGTCTCCGTGGACACGACCCGACTTACCCTAGCTACCCACTAGGTCTTAGCCGGTTATTTAATTGGTGGCGGGATCCACGACAAATCCCACCATCATTTTGGCGCCGTTGCCGGGGACGGTGCATTGTTTAGACTTTGTTTGCTCATTTCTAGACTTAGTTACTCTTCTTTGTGCCCTTCTATCATCTCTTGTGAATATTCTTTAGTTCTCTTGCTTCCTTAGCTTTCTTTTCTCTTTGTCTCTAGTTGTGCTTGCTTATTGTCGTTACCTAGTGCCCATAAAGCACTAGGTATTCTCACGTTTGTTCTAGTGTGTAGTGTATGCCTAGGCGGGGAGGCGAATCCTTTCTCTTTAATCCAGAGCCGGAGAGGCTTTTTCGAGCTTTTCGCCAACGGACGATTAACCGGGTTAGGATCTCTCAACCAAGTGCAAGTAATACCCATCAAGAGCAAGCTCATGGAAGCGATAGTGAGGAAGCATATCGAGAGACGGCCGAAGGGAATTTCACCAATCCCTTTGGAGATTCTAGTCCTAGCTCCCCTTCTACATCTACATCAACTCCGTCTACACCATCTTCTCCCTTACATCCAATAATGCCGAAGTTTTCCTCCCACTCTACATTTACGGAAGATGTCTTGCCGGGACCCAATGCTCTACCGGCCGCTTATGCCGGTAATTTTACGGCCAAGACCCACTTCATACAACTTGTGGAAAGGAATCAATTTAGTGGTTTGCCCACCGAAGACCCGCACCAACATATGGAGACCTTCTCCGATTATTGTGACGCTATATCTCAACCCGGAGTCACACAAGATCAAATACGATGGGTTTTATTTCCATTTTCATTAATTGGAAAAGCGAAGCAATGGATTAAAGGTCTCGATAGGGCAACCATGGGCATCGACACTTGGAAAAAGCTTGCATTGGCATTCTACCAAACTTTCTACCCTCCGGAAAAGACCAATTTGCTTAGGGCCTCCATCACCGGGTTCCAACAACGGGATGAAGAGAGCTTATATGAAGCTTGGGAGCGGTTCAAGTCTTTAGTTAGATCGTGCCCCCATCATGGACTTTCACAATGGTTCTTAGTCCAACAATTTTGGAACGGTCTTTATGAGGACTCAAGAACTATACTTAATATGGGCTCCAATGGTAGGTTCACCGAGGTCGATGATGACCAAACTTGGGCGAGAATCGAAGAGATGGCGGTGCATAATTCGCAATATTCAAGGCCTAGGAAGGCAAATCGAGGAGGTAGGCACGAGGTTGATGCTATAACTCAATTAAGCATTGACCTTGGGGCTCAATTGAAGACACACATGGAATCCATTGACAAGAAGCTTCAAGGTCACCTCACTCAAGTTCAAAGCATCGGTTCCTCAAACCAAGCCTCAATTCATGAAGTGAACGCTTTGAGTTTTGCACCTCCTTTGCCCTATTATGGCATGTGTGACACTTGTGGAATCGTTGGTCATGACCCTATGAATTGTAGAGGGAGTATTGAGCAAGTGAATGCCTTTCAAGCATTCAAGCAAGGTGCTTCCTATTCTAATCAATACCAAGCTTCCAATCAAGTCCCTCAACAACAAGCCTTTCAACACCATCAACAACATCGTCCTTATGTTCCACCTCCCTTAAGGGACAACAACCAAGGTTACCAAGGCAACCCAAGGCCTTTCAACAACTTCAAGCAAAGTAACCAAGGTTCATTCAACAACAATCAAGGGTTCCAACAAGGGAACTTCAACCAAGGCTATCAAAACCACAACCATGGCAACAACCAAGGCCTTAATCAAGGCAATTCTCATGGGTTCCAAGGGAACCGTCAACATCAAGCAACTCAAGGCAATCAACAACAAAGCAAGCCTAGTAGCCGGTCTCCTATTCATGACTATGGTACTCCATTAGCCCTCACCGATACTCCGCATAATCCATCATCTCCACCACGGGGATTCGATATTCAAAAATCTATGATGGATATGCAAAAGAGTCAAATGGACATAACAAGAAACCATCAAGAGCTCTTTGCTTATATTCAAGGGGAAAACGCGACAAGAGATGCCCGTATGAAGATGCTTGAAACTCAAGTATCTCAACTCGCTTTGGGGAGTTCCTCAAGACAAAAAGGACAACTACATTCTCAAGGCGAAATACCGAAATTTGAGCATGTAAATGCCATCACCACAAGGAGAGGTACATCTTATGAATCCCCTCCATTCCCTAGTGAGCAAGAGCCAATCCAAGAACCGACAAGGAAAACGACACCTCCAACTCGAGAGAGCTCAAGCTTTGATAATCCAACGGAGGAGCAAGTCTTATGGGAGGTTGAGAAACCTCAACAAGACAAGCTTCCCCCACCTCAAGCTAAAGATAAGGGTAAAAAGAAAGTGTCATTTGAAGAGTCTACCCCGATTGAGCAAAACAAATACCAAGTCAAGTTGCCTTACCCATCAAGGCAAATGAAGACTAAGGTAGACTCCCAATATGACAAGTTCCTTAACATTGTGAGGAAGTTGGATGTTAGTGTTCCATTCACCGAATTACTTACCCAAATCCCGGCATAAGGAAAATTTATGCGAGAAATATTGGCTAGGAAGAGATCCGTCGACAAGGAAGAGACCATCGCGTTCACAAGGGTGGTGAGCGATCTCATTCAAGGTTCTACGCTTCCAAAGTTGAAGGATCCGGGTAGGTTCTCGATCCCTTGCACCATAGGGCACTACAAGATCGAAAGAGCTTTATGTGATTTGGGTGCGAGTGTAAGCATCATTCCCTACTCCATTTGTTGCCGACTTGGGATGAAGGAGCTTAAAAGTACCTCTATCACGCTCCAAATGGCCGATAGTTCATTCAACCGAACATTGGGGATGCTAGAGGATGTGCCGGTGAGAATCGGTAAGTTCTTCATTCCGGTTGACTTTATCGTGCTCGATATGCGGGAAGATGAAATCACTCCCATTATTCTTGGGCGCCCATTTTTACATACCGCCGGTGCCATGATCGATGTGAAGAACGATAGGATCACATTCGAGTTAGGCGAGGAGAAGCTAGTGTTTGACCTTCAAGGTAACACTTCGCCTACTAACGATGAGTCATGCAATATGATCCAAGCCAAGGAAAACATCGATCTAGGGGGAGAACCGAGACAAAGCTTGAAGAAGTACTCGTATGTACTTGAAAATGATGACTCCGATTTGGAGGAGGATGAAAGCCCATTTCATGGGCTTGATGACAAGATGAAAAGCAAGGAGAAGGATGAGCCTCCCTTGGGTCCACATGAAGACCGGTGGACGTTTGGGTATGTCCCCAAAGACCAAAAGTACAAGTTCAAATCGTTGAACTTGGAAGATAGGGATGCCCCGGGAACGTCAAGGCAAGGCCATGAAGAGCCTTGGTATGTGGTTGGTTATATCTCGAGCTCGATTGAAGACTTTGCTAGGGCCTTCGACTTGTTCCTTCGTGCCCTTGATGGAGATGGAACTAGTTTTGGGTGTTGAAAAAGAATTGAAGAAAGTACCACCTTGGTTTGACGGAGTTCCACAAGAACCGTCTCTTTGTATATATCTCTTTCCCTTATAGTTTGTTTGCTTTTGTGAAATTCTTGATTGTTTGGATGATTGATGAGTGTTGTGAGGGAGGGAATTTGATGTGTTGTTTGAGTTTATTGTGATAGGTGTGAAGTGGAAGTGATTCCTAGGGAAGAGAGGTCATTGTTGGAGCTTGGATTGTGTGAAGGGAAGTCGGTTTTTGAAGCTCGGTACGTGCTTTTGGGAGCTATAGAAGGTTAGGAGACTATTCCCGGCCTAGAAGAGCCCAACCCGATCGGGATTTTTCCTTCCCGTTCGGGTTGGAGGTGAAAGTTAGACTGGCTTCTGTGAGCCATTCCCGATCGGGATTGTTCTTTCCCGTTCGGGATGGTGGGGAAACCCGATCGGGATTTGTCCATCCCGACCGGGAAGGACCCCCTGTCCTCCTTTGGCCTTTTCTTCATCCTTTGAGTCCACCCAACCATTGTATACCCCTCCCAACCTCCCTACTTGTCCTTACTCTCACTATATGACCGTTGCACCTTCTTTACACATTTTCACCTCACCTTCTCTTCATTTAAAACCGACTTTCACAAAAAAAAAAAAAACCGCCTCATTTTGCCTTTGTGCCCCAACCATGGAACCGGATAGTAATTGGAGAGGAATATCGACGACATGGACAAGCTAAGTGACTATATTGACTTTTGAGACGATGGAGCGAGTGAGTTGGTAACCGTATGGTACGGCAACTATCCTCTCTTTTCCGTTTATATAGCTTGTCTTCATTTGTTTATTCCCTTTCCCTTATATCCTTTGTGTCATGGTGGCCTTCGAGGCCTTGGTGTGCTTGCTCCCGACTCTCGATGACGTGACTACATCGAGAGTCATTTCAAAATCCAAATTTTTCAAGATTTTCACCTTTTTGTTGGATTTAGTCGGATTTAGGCGGAATCCGGGCTAGGTGACTTGATTACACCTAGTCCTCCCCTCCCACTTCCTTTTATTTCCTTCTTTTTATTTTTCTTCCCCCATCCATATCTTTTCTTGTCTCGGCCCATGGTGACTTGACTACACCCCGGCCGGACGCTTTCTACCCTTTCTCCACTTTTCTTTTTTGATTTCTAGCATTATTTTCGTAGTTTCTTTTGTGCTCCCATGCACTACGGTCGAGCATGAGGACATGGCTCGACTTAAGTGTGGGGGAGTGGTATTCTAGCATATTTAGCTTTATTTTTGTAGTTTTTCGAAAAAAAAATCTTTAAAATCCATAAAAATTTGAAAAAAAAAAATTCACAAAAATCAAAAAGATTTTTCTTTTGTGTGTTTTCCTCTTGTGTCATTGTGTCGTGTATTTGTTTTGTGTGCATGTTTTGCCTCCCTTTCCCTTATAGGTTGCTTTAATCGCCGTTAACTTTGGAAGGCTTTCAAGACTCCCGGTAACGTCTTATCTCTTTTTCTTCTTTACCTCTTGCGGAGTTTGGAGGAGATTGTGATGTTGTGTGCTCGGGTGGAGCTTTGTAAAGTGTGGATGATTTGGTGGCTTGTTTGGATGATCGGGGTGGTGTTTGTGCTATGTATTGTGTTTGTTTTGTTTTGTTTTTGTCGTGTTGCTTTTGTTTCTTTCTCTTTCATTTTCGTTGAGTCTTCGTTTTGTGTTTTGTTGTGTGTCCTGTGTGTAAATGGTTTTCGAAAACCCGGTTTAGAGGCTAGTGTGTGAGGGCATACTTTCCCTTCCTAGTAGTATAAATCGAGTCTTGGACTTTAATCTAGTATAATGACCCTAAATCAATGATTTCGTTGGTCCTTTACCTTGAGTCCACCTAGCCTACTAGGGATTTACTACGGGATTTGCACTTTTGACCATTATGACCACCCACGGTGTGAAAAGGCCTTGGTTACCGAGTCCCGTCCCCTAGGTGACCGTGTTCGGAATTGTTTGATTAGTCCAAGTTCTCCACTTTTTGTGGGTTTGAAGGGAAAGCGCGCTCCCGACTCTCCCATTACCCTACCTCCTACACATATCCACACAATAAACTTGCAACTTGTTGATTCCTCTCTTTCTTGTCATAATAAGAAATGCCAAAAAGCCAAATCTTGCCAAAACGTAGCAAAGAAAAGAAAAGAAAAAAAAAACGAAAGAAAGAAAAGAATGAAGAAAAAGAAAAGGCACAAAAGCCAAAAAGAAAATAGAAAAGAAGAAAAAGAATTGGCATAGCAAAACAAAACAAAAATGCAAAAGAAAAGAGAAATGCCAAAAGAAAATCGTCTCACAAAAAGATCTTAACCTCACAAAAATAAGCCTTTTTCCGACTTTTGCCGTGAAGAGCCTACCAAAGGACCGAGTCCCGAGGAAGGATGATAGCGGCATTAGTCGGTCTTCCCTCATTTTGCACGTTTTTCACTTTTTACTTGGACTAGTTAGGCGGTTTCGGACATGGGAAGACCCTCTTGGCTCACGCTAAAGGGGGCGGGGTCTCACTTACCTACAGTGTCGACTAACACCGTGGTTCATCCTTTTTCCATCCCGCCGATCGTCCCGTAGAACGTTCTTAGAAGGTTAGGAGGAACCTAGGTAAGTTACCAACGTTTTTGTTGCTTTATCGTCATACTATTAGGGTTTAGTCCACCTCGGTTTGTATTGCTAGCTTGGGAACGTTGTCACTTGCCTTGAGTCCTAAACCGGTGTTTCTTTCACCGCTTGTTTGAGGGAAGCGGTATTTGTTTTTCTTTTGGGTGCAACCTTTTGTGTGTTCGTTTGTGTGTTTGTTTGTTTTTGTGTCTTGTGGCCGGTTGCATCCACAGTTTTGTCGCAAGACCCGACTTGCCTTGCGGAGTGCACTTTTCCTCTAAGTGCACTTGGGTGAGTTGAAAGGGCGTAGGGTGCGCTAATACCCATTCGGCTAGTATAGTAGTTAGTATGTGCTTACTCGAGGGCGAGTAAGGGTTAAGTGTGGGGGAGTTGATTAGAGTGGTTTGTAGTGCCTATTTTGTAGTGTTTTGGTCCCATTTTCCTTGTAGAATCGCTCCTTGGGAGCGGTTTAGGGGCTTCTTATGCTTCCTTTAGTTCGTTTCAGGTTCCCGAGACCAATTTGGAACAATTGGAGCGATTCCGACTCTATACATACACATTTTGGAGCCAACGGAGTAAAGGAACGATGATTCGATGCCTTGGAATCGACCCCGAGACCTTAGGAACCAATCCCGAGCCTCCGAGACCCGATCCCGAGTCCCGAGAATCGATGGGAAGCCCATGAGAAGCAAGGAGGGACCAAAAAGTTCATATTGGAGGCCTACAAGACCCATCCCGATCGGGAATGCCTAAAACCCGATCGGGATGAAGTGCACAAAGGAGACGGCCACTGGAGAGAGTTCCCGACCGGGTCCCAGATTTCCCGATCGGGAAAGTGAGGTTTCCCGATCGGGATTGCCCATTCCCGATCGGGATTGTACCGCTGTTGCCCGCGTGACTTTAGTCTTTTCTTCCTTCCATTTGTAACCCTTTAAATACTTCCCTCTTGTATTGTTTATGGATCTTACATTAGTTTAGCCTCTCTTAAGCCTCTCTACAACATATAAACCCTAGATTTAGTTCCTCATATTAGTTTGAATCTCTCATTAATCTTAGTTAACTGTAGACGTCCATCCGCACCGCCCGGCGCCCCGTGCGCGCCCGCGCGGGACCGATCCGATTTTTCAATTTATGGCGGCGGCCACCCATGCGGCCCCCTCCCGGTCGGGGGCCGGTCCGATCTCGCGTACGGGGCGATGTTTTAGATCTCGATTCGGATGACGATCCGGACTTTTACTAGACGAGTGCGGGCACCCGTGTTTTCGTTTGGAATCGATCGAGTCGTGGTTGTAAATGTTTAAAGGTCAATATGTTTGGTAAGGTGACCTTTTTAGTGAACTGAATTCGTTTCCGATTTGTGGAGTCGCCACAGAGTCAATTATGGAGACTCGGAAACCGTTCAAGTCAACTTTAATCCTTTGCCGGCTCAAAGTTGAGGTGCACATGACCTAAAGATAAAGACTTGCAGCCTTAAGCACTTCATGCCTGGAATGATTCTCATTGCCAATGGTTTCGGACATCCGGAAACCGTCGATTCTGAGTAAGGGGTGAGGGTACGTATTGGGAAGCCAACATCCGATAGATATCAACACCCAATCCCGGCCGCACTATAGAGGCCTCTACTAATCAATCGGTGGGCTGATAACTTTGTTCTTTTGTTGTGACGGAAGTACTGTAACATCATTTGTTTTCACCCTATACCTTTTTGCTACGTCGGTTATTTAAGGACAAGTTGGTTTTGTCATCGAAGTAGTTGTGTTTACATTCTTTGCATGCGATTTCACGTGACAAGCAGGCCATGAAAAGATGCATGTTGGAGAGTAGAGAGTACTAATATTATAGGTATTAGCAAGTCAGCTTTAACGTGATAATATGGATATTAGTCATTGTCGTGATATACCTCACCTCGTATTCTGCTTAAGATGCTTCGGTTTGGTATTAATAGGGATGCGTCAAACCGTACATGGCGAGCAAGTGGACTAATACGGAAGCCGACCATCGTTTTGTTCAATTTTAGTTGTTTTATATTTTGAATTCCGTGTTAGGTGATTTAGCATGCGATTATAAGATCATAAAAGCAATAAATCATACGAAAAACTGTAAATGCGAATGTAAGTAAATCACGTTGTGAGGAGTTGCACCCTCAAAGTATACAATAAACAGGACACGATGCTTAGATAGTTGAGAACGGATCTCGGAATTACTCGGGTCTATTTAGTGTATTCTAGTGTTTGCGGTTAAAGTTGGGACGTTACGTGTTTTAGTATGGATAGTGGACCAAGTGTCCATGTTTAACGTTATCGTAGTGCATAATAAAGGTACGAGAAAGTAAAGTTTTGTTTAGATGGCAAACTAGTGACGGTTCGACTTCGAAAGGCGGATCCTCCTAGCTTGCCTGGTGGTTTCGGCAGAGTTCCGTTATCGTTGGCCCTTCCTGCGGCTAATCTGGCAGAACTCTGTTACTAGACTAAGAATGAATAGTTGAACATGGGCACCTCGGGATCGAGTGGAGTGCTCGAAGGTGAGGAGTAGCATCGATGTCGCTTTATCGGAACTACGATCGAGTGGATCGTTTGCCTCGGGTGTCGGAGTGCGAGCCCTTAGCGATAAACTCTTTACAACTGAAGAGGGAAGAGAATTGAATTGTTTGTCGAAATGAGGGGGTGAAGGGGGGTATTTATAGATGTTTTTCGGTCCTCGTCACCCGGATAGGCGCCTGAGCCCAGGCGCACCAGAACTCAGGCGCCTGGGTTTAGGCGCGTGAAGACGCAGGCGCGAAAGGTGAGGCGCTCGGAGTTTTGAAGGTACGATTTTGATACTTTTCAAAACCGAGAAGCGGGTGTAAAATACAAAGCTTGGGGATTAAGTCTTCCCCGGTTTTGACCTAGCGCCGTGGTGTTTAGTGGATCTCGGGTGTGCATCCCGGGGTTCACTTGGCGTGGTGCTGACTCAGTTCGAATTTCGGGACCGACTCGGGGTCCCGGTGTCAGAATTGACTCTAATTAGTGTCTTTGCGACCGTAACGACACGACTAAGGCTGCCAAGATGTTAGTTTAATTTTCCGAGTAATTTATTTGGTCGTTCTATAGAAAACTATCTAAAACATCGCGAACTCGCGTCGCGTTGCAGTCTGATCGTCATCGGGTGTTTGTTGGGCACTTCTGCAACCACCAGGTCCAAATCTGGGTGTTTACACCTCCCCTTTACACTACAAAATAGCACCACTCATCACCAATCACCTTCATTTCCTTCTCATTTTGAAGTGATTAATTAATTCACCCACTTAACAATTCCGAAAAATTATGAAATAACTCAGAAGATTCTTTTTCATCAGAAAGGTTATCCATGCCAAATTTTAGATTAAAATAAAATGTTTAAGTATAACAACGAAAAATCGGCTTTTAATCATTTTTTGTCTGAATACGGTAATAATTCAATAATCGATACTTAAACTATCAGAAAAAAAACAAAATTATGAAAATAGTCAAATCATCATTTTTACAGAATATATTCATATTTTATATGTTTAGGCCGAATATTACGATTATACAAAGCAATATAACACTTTAATCGTTAATCTCGTAAAAGCGATAAAAATACCAAAAAAATGCAAATTTTTACGACTTTAAAATTTTCCAGAATATGAGACATACATATAATGTCAAAAATAAAATTATAATTATATACATGCAATTACACAAATAAAATCAGGCAATACCGAGTAACATCGACGTTACCTTCACTCCAAATCTGAGACTATGATAAACTCATCGACTTCAAGGTCCTCCAAGAATCCTATATCACATGACATACATGGTAAAATAATACTATGAGAAAACTAAAAAAATCAAGATAAATAATGATCGGAAATAACATTGATTATTACCTTAGCGAAGGAAACAGAATAACGATTAATTTGGAGATGAAAATGAGACGATCAACACTCGATTCGAGACAAAACATGGCTGGAAAATACTACTAGAAAACATGGCCAAATGAAGGAAATGAAGATTATTTTTGTTTAATGTGGTTGAATGAAAAACAAAAAAAGTGAAAAGTTTTAGAATGAATGGCTTAAAATTGATGAAAATGAGGCTCCATGCACTAGTAATACATGGCAAAGAGGATGAACCAAGGGGATTGAAAAGTTTGTATGAGTCATCAAATTAAATAAGAAGGATAAATATATCTACAAGTTTATCAATTATAAAATGGAGTGTTAAAAACAATGCAGATGAGGTGTGTGACAAGGGTCATGGTCCAAAATGGTCCAAAAAGGGTCTCTTTTAGTTGTAGGTTTATAAAAATAAGAATCGTAAAATTATTAAAAACATTTGAAAGCAATTCGAGGAAACCCCGCGTTAGAAAATAATTATTCATGAAACTTCGTAATAAAATCATTAAAAGCTAAATTTTCATAAATAAAATATTTCTTAGTTGGAAATAAAGGTTAAATGTGTTTGGATATTTTTAGGGAAAATAAATAACTCAAATTGGAGTTCAAAACGTTAGTTCGTTGAAAAGTAGAATTCTTCACAAATAAATAAATAGTTTGCGATGAAAATTTTATAAATAGATTTATGATAGTAAAACAAAATATTTAAAATCTTTTAATGAAAATAAATAATATTTGACTCAAAATAATTAGAATTCAGAAAGATGAAGGAAACAGAAGGCAAAATTGACACAGAGTCATGACGGAGTTAAAACAGAAAAATTAACGGCGCTAGGAAAATAGCGGGTGTTACAATCCTCCCCACTAAAAGAAAGGTTCGTCCTCAAAACTAAGAATCAATAACTCTTGTAAACTTTTAAAGACATGAAACTAGCAAAAGTATTGCTACAGTAGAGCAGTAAAAGTTGTGCTCCTCACGTGATGCACAGTGAATCCCTTGCTTCTTCCTCCCCTGCTTCTTCCTCTTGCGTTTCTCGCTCTTGCATTTCGTCTTCTTTCCTTCTCTCCTACGTTCCTGTTCTGCGTCCTTTTCGATTTCTGGTGAGTCCAATTTCTTTGTAATCTTCAAAACTATTTGAATCCTGGTTAGTTTAGGGGATTTTTGGGAGTTTGGTTGGCATTTTTGATTTCTACTGAGTTTGAGGGGGTTTCTGTGGGTTTGGTTTTTTGTAATCTTCGATGGGTTTCTATTTCTGGTGAGTCTGGTGGTATTTTTGCGGGGTTGGGATCTGAATTTTTGGTTAATTTGTGGGATTTTTGGTGAGCTTGGGGATGTTTTACCCCGGGTTCTTTGGGTTTACATCTTTGGTTTTCGGTGTTCATCGAGTTATTTAGTTGGACGCTTATTCTTTTCTGCATGCTTGTTCATTTTTTGTTGAAATGCGAAGGTGGTTTTGGATTAGTTTGGATCGCTAGGTTGTGGTGGCTGTCTGTTTGCTGTCATAGCGTCGCGTTTATGAACAAACTTATTCACTCGTTTTGAATGGCCAGCTGTTTGGCGAGTCCGATTTATGTGTAATCTTCGACGATTTACGATTCCTGGTTAGTTGGGGGGTTTTAGGGGCTTGGTTGTTTGTAATCTTCAACATTTTACCATTTCTAATGGCTAGCTGAGTTTCAGGGGGTTTCTGCGGGTTTGGTTGTTTGTAATGTTGTAGTGGCCGACTGTTTGGTGTATTAGCGTCGCGTTTATAAACGGACTTATTCACTTGTTTTGAATGGCCAGCTATTTGATGTGTCCGATTTTTGTGTAATCTTTGATAGTTTACGATTCCTGAGTAGTTGGAGGGTTTAGGGTCTTGGTTGTTTATAATCTTCAACAGTTTACCATTTTTTATGCCCAGCTGTTTGGTGTCTTCGCGTCGCGTTTATGAACGTACTTATTCAGTCGTTTGGAATGGCCAGCTGTTTGGTGTTTTAGCGTCGCGTTTATGAACGGACTTATTAAGTCATTTTGATTCGCCAGCTGTCTGGGGAGTCCGATTTATGTGTAATCTTTGACAATTTACAATTCCTGGTTAGTTGGGGGGGGGGGGGGGTTGGGGGTTTGGTTGTTTGTAATCTTCAACAGTTTGCCATTTCTGATGGCCAACTTTTAAACCCTAAGGGTAACTATGTCTACGATTTTCCCTTTTTTGTGGATTTTTTAGGGTGATCCCATATTTTTATGACCCATTGATTAATTTATATGGGTTGATTTAGTGTGAATTAAAAATGGTTGTTTTTGAATTGATTACGTTCTGCCGAATAGAAATAAAGCAAGAAAAATGAGATTAAATTCAAATAATTGAAATTGAAGTAGTTTTTGAGTGAGTAGAGTGGCATCTATGTTTAAATCCCATGTCTCTTGACAATGCTTTTGTATTTAACTTTTCATCTTATAAATGCTTCAAATTGATGATTTACAGACGGAATGCTGTTAGGGTATCATTGTGAACGGAGGTTTGCCCATCGAGTGCCAATAAAGTTTATATTTATGTTATGACTCGTTATCTTTCCATGTGAAAGTGTGTATTATTTGATGTTTTGCCTTGCGTCCTTATCCTTTTCAGGTCCTTGTAAATGCATGTTCCAAAGTGTACTTGAATCTCTGATCGACATGAAAGTCTCCGTCTCAGATGAACCTGAAGGAAAGTGTATGCATGTTGTTCATCAATCCAGTGGTAATCTAATCTAATCTTTCCTGTTATTATTCATGTTTTTAAAACATATCTTTTCATATTCTGGTTATACCTACATTAGACAGAACGCGATATAATTGGAATGAAGGGAGTAATGACCATTCTTTTTTCACACTCGGACTCTCCATTTCTATGACATGGATGAGGAACCGATGGCCGTGAATCGATATTGCAATCTCGTTGAAGATTTGCTTTGCTTTGGACTAGATAGCCTAACCCAGTGGGAAACCCACATCAAGCCGTAGTGGTTTGCTTGGCTCCAATGTTACTCTAATACTTCACTTAGTATCTGATATACGTATCGTGTTTGATATGGCACGACAGGACACTTCGATACATCATTTTAGACCAATAGAATTGAAAACTTAGCACTAAACAACCAAAGTAGGTGGTCTTAACAACAAAAGATAAATACTATTGACGGGTTTTTTCTGACAAATTTCTTTTTGATCCATCTTGCTCCGTTTATATGACTACAACGTATGTCGGGTTATTGAAGGCTATTCATTCACTTTGACGTGGGTAAACAAGCCTGATGTTGCCAAAGTAATGCTGTTGTACAGTGCTAATCTCTAGCGACGTTTGATAAAGTGGCTCCGGAATGGATGAAGGAGGATATAGTGTTTACCATTAGCATGATCCCTATTTTCTTCAAACGGGTATCTTGTGCTATCAAGCCCTACTAGCTCTCACCTTCTCGATTGTGTAGTTTCTTACGTCCCTGATTTCCTGTATATTGTCGTTAGTCCGGTATTGTGTCTATCGTTCTGCTAACTGTGAGTCTGTGTCGCAGTAATGTTTGAGCACCAAGTACATGTTCCGGTCTCAGCCTTTTCGTTCTAGTGCTTCCCTGCTTTAAAATATGTATTGTAAGTTCCTTCTTCTGTGGGCTGTGTACTAAGATGACATTCGGCCACTCAAGTCGAGTCAAGACCGTACTTCCGCTCCTATTTCGCCTCTGCTCACAATATCTATACTGTTGACTCTTGGCTTCTAGGATATCGACATATAACCATTAAGTTACGACATCTTCGATACCAACCATATTGGGAAAATCTAATGATAGACTTGAAACTTACTCAAAATAAAATGGAAAGAGTAGACTTGAGAAATGAGTCAACTAGTACAAATCCGGGACAAAGTCCATGGAGGTCAAAGCTTAAGAAGAACTATCCCTAACAAATAATGATCAAGAATACGATGTCATGAAGCCTGTTCAGGTAGTATTTCTTTTCCATTGACATCTTCCAAATCCACGCTTTTAATATTACGGGATCATTATGATCATCCGTCTCATTTCATGAACTTATATTGGTAATATTTTGATTTTTTATTAGGTTTTGTTTATTGATTGATAAAAGTTTGGAATTTGTTTTTTTAATTGTCCGTCTTGTTCGTTGATAAGTGCCTGTGTAAAGCTTTGGATTTGGTTAGTTCTATTATACTTCCGATTTTAGTTCGCAAATCTCAGCTCGAAACTCGGGATCGTTTATTTTCTTTCATTCTCCTCATTTTGATTTTGATTAGGTTTTGTTTATTGATTGATAAAAGTTTGGAATTTGGGGTTATTTTTTTTGTTTATAATCCACCTTGTTCGTTGATAAGTGGCGGTGTAAAGCTTCGAATATGGTTAGTTCTATTATACTTCCGATTTTAGTTCGTAAATCTCGGCCCGAAACTCGGGTTTGTTTCTTTTCTTTCTTTTCCCTCATTTTGATTTTGATTAGGTTTTGTTTATTGATTGATAAAAGTTTGGAATTTGAGTTTTTTTTATTGATTTTTTTTGGTGCCCTTTTGATTGATTGAAGAATTAGGTGGGAATTATATTGGAATTTCAAGTTCTCGCAAACTTTTTGTCTACACCATTGGCATCTGGCATAGATGGCAATGCTGTGGATGGTCGTATGTTGCTTTAGATCAAAATCCCGCTGTTGTCAAGGTTTGTCCTCAACTTCCATCACTTTCACTTGAGTTAAGTAGTGTCTTTGACGCAATGTTTTAGTAGCTCTCAAAAAAAAAAATTGTCTTTTGAAACAGGCAGCAAAGAATCACGGCTTTCCTGTGTTGTATGGTGACGGATCAAGGCCGGTAGTATTGCAGTCTGCCGGCATAACATCTCCCAAAGTTGTCTTAGTCATGTACCCTAACAAGAAGAAGACATCTGAAGTTGTCAAAAAGATTCGACTCACCTACCCATCCGTAATTCATATTTTTTCTTTTTTTTTCCAGATGAAGATGAAACAGTCATGCTTAAATATATTGTTTTCTGAGCTCTGAAAAATACATAAACAGGTTCCCATGTATGCTAGAGCCCAAGATTTAAAGCATTTGATAGAATTGAAGAAATGAGGTGCTACGGATGCAATCCTTGAGAATACAGAGGTAATATTTTGTTACGTTTGTTTTGAAGTCGTCGTGTAGGAGCTAATATAATACATAATGCATTATGCATACATTTTGTCACTAATTCAGTTTGGTTTATGGAAATAGACAAGTTTGCAGCTTGGGTCGAAGCTTCTTAAGGGACTAGGTGTTATGTTAGACGATGACGACTTTCTAAGTGAAATCGTTCGGAATTTCATGGAGGTCAAAGCTCAAGAAGAACTACCCATAACAACTAATGATCAAGAATACGATTTCTGGTGAGCTTGGGGATGTTTTACCCCGGGTTCTTTGGGTTTACATCTATGGTTTTCGGTGTTCATCGTGTTATTTAGTTGGACTCTTATTCTTTTCTGCATGCTTCTTCATTTCTGCTGAAATGCGAAGGTGGTTTTGGATTAGTTTGGATTGCTAGGTTGTGGTGGCCACCTGTTTGGTGTCTTAGCGTCGCGTTTATGAACGGACTTATTCACTCGTTTTCAATGGCCAGTTGTTTGGTGAGTCCGATTTATGTGTAATCTTCGACAGTTTACGATTCCTGGTTAGTTGGGGGGGTTTTAGGGGCTTGGTTGTTTGTAATCTTCAACATTTTACCATTTCTAATGGTTGTTTATAATCTTTAACATTGTTTTGAATGACCAGCTGTTTGATGTGTTCGATTTATGTGTAATCTTTGATAGTTTACGATTCCTGATTAGTTGGGGGGGGGGGGGGGGGGTTTAGGGTCTTGGTTGTTTGTAATCTTCAACAGTTTACCATTTTTATGCCCAGCTGTTTGGTGTCTTCGCGTCGCGTTTGTGAACGTACTTATTCAGTCGTTTGGAATGGCCAGTTGTTTTGAGTTTTAGCGTCGCGTTTATGAACGGACTTATTAAGTCATTTTGATTCGCCAGCTGTCTGGTGAGTCCGATTTATGTGTAATCTTTGACAATTTACGATTCCTAGTTAGTTGGGGGGGTTTGGGGGTTTGGTTGTTCGTAATCTTCAACAGTTTGCCATTTCTGATGGCCAACTTTTAAACTCTAAATGTAACTATGTCTACGATTTTCCATTTTTTGTGGATTTTTTGGGTGATCCCATATTTATATGACCCATTGATTAATTTATATGGGTTGATTTAGTGTGAATTAAAAATGGTTGTTTTTGAATTGATTACGTTCTGCTGAATAGAAATAAAGCAAGAAAAATGAGATTAAATTCAAATAATTGAAATTGAAGTAGTTTTTGAGTGAGTAGAGTGGCATTTATGTTTAAATCTCATTTCTCTTGACAATGCTTTTGTATTCAACTTTTCATCTTATAAATGCTTCAAATTGATGAATTACCGACGGAATGCTGTTAGGGTATCATTGTGAACGGAGGTTTGCCCATCGAGTGCCAATAAAGTTTAAATTTATGTTATGACTCGTTATCTTTCCATGTGAAAGTGTGTATTATTTTGATGTTTTGCCTTGCGTCCTTATGCTTTTCAGGTCCTTGTAAATGCATGTTCCAAAGTGTACTTGAATCTCTGATCGACATGAAAGTCTCCGTCTCAGATCAACCTGAAGGAATGTGTATGCATGTTGTTCATCAATCCAGTGGTAATCTAATTATCTAATCTTTCCTGTTATTATTCATGTTTTTAAAACATATCTTTTCATATTCTGGTTATACCTGCATTAGACAGAACGCAATATAATTGGAATGAAGGGAGTAATGACCATTCTTATTTCACACTCGGACTCTCCATTTCTATGACATGGATGAGGAACCGATGGCCGTGAATTGATATTGCAATCTCGTTGAAGATTTGCTTTGCTTTGGACTAGATAGCCTAACCCAGTGGGAAACCCACATCAAGCTGTAGTGGTTTGCTTGGCTCCAATGTTACTCTAATACTTCACTTAGTATCTGATATACGTATCGTGTGTGATATGGCACGACAGGACACTTCGATACATCATTTTAGACAAACAGAATTGAAAACTTAGCACTAAACAACCAAAGTAGGTGGTCTTAACAACAAAAGATAAATACTATTGACGGGTTTTTTCTGACAAATTTCTTTTTTATCCATCTTGCTCCGTTTGTATGACTACAACGTATGTCGGGTTATTGTAGGCTACTCATTCACTTTGACGTGGGTAAACAAGCCTGATGTTGCCAAAGTAATGTTGTTGTACAATGCTAATCTCTAGGGACGTTTGATAAAGTGGCTCCGGAATGGATGAAGGAGGATATAGTGTTTACCATTAGCATGATCCCTATTTTCTTCAAACGGGTATCTCGTGCTATCAAGCCCTACTAGCTCTCACCTTCTCGATTGTGTAGTTTCTTACGTCCCTGATTTCCTGTATATTGTCGTTAGTCCGGTATTATGTCTATCGTTCTGCTAACTGTGAGTCTGTGTCGCAGTAATGTTTGAGCACCAAGTACATGTTTCGGTCTCAGCCCTTTCGTTCTGGTGCTCGTCTGCTTTGAAATATGTAGTGTATTATATTGGAATTTCAAGTTCTCGCAAACTTTTTGTCTACACCATTGGCATCTGGCACAGATGGCGATGATGTGGATGGTCGTATGTTGCTTTTGATCAAAATCCCGCTGTTGTCAAGGTTTGTCCTCAACTTCCATCACTTTCACTTGAGTTAAGCAGTGTCTTTGACGCAATGTTTTAGTAGCTCTCAAAAAGATTTCGTCTTTTGAAACAGGCAGCAAAGAATCACGGCTTTCCTGTGTTGTATGATGACGGATCAAGGCCGGTAGTATTGCAGTCTGCCGGCATAACATCTCCCAAAGTTGTCTTAGTCATGTACCCTGACAAGAAGAAGACATCTGAAGTTGTCAAAAAGATTCGACTCACCTACCCATCCGTAATTCATATTTCTTTGTTTTTTTGCCAGATGATGATGAAACAGTCATGCTTAAATATACTGTTTTCTGTGCCCTGAAAAATACATGAACAAGTTCCCATGTATGATAGAGCCCAAGATTTAAAGCATTTGATAGAATTGAAGAAATGAGGTGCTACGGATGCAATCCTTGAGAATACAGAGGTAATATTTTGTTACGTTTGTTTTGAAGTCGTCGTGTAGGAGCTAATATAATACATAATGCATTATGCATACATTTTGTTACTAATTCAGTTTGGTTTATGGAAATAGACAAGTTTGCCGCTTGCGTCGAAGCTTCTTAAGGGACTAGGTGTTATGTTAGACGATGCCGACTTTTTAAGTGAAATCGTTCGGAATTTCATGGAGGTCAAAGCTCAAGAAGAACTATCCATAACAATTAATGATCAAGAATACGATGTCATGAACCCTGTTTAGGTGGTATTTCCTTTCCATTGTCATCTTCCAAATCCACGCTTCTAATATTACGACATCCTTATGATCGACCGTCTCATTTCATGAACTTGTATTGGTAACCTGTCACAACTACTAAGGAGTAGACTTGAGAAACGAGTCAACCAGTACAAATCCGGGTCAAATTCGGATCTTCTATTTTTTAGAGCTGACAGAGTACTGTATAATGTACACTGGCATTGTATGTACAGGTAAGAGTTGCCGATATGATGGGTGCGGCGTCTGTGGAAACTCTAGCAACAGACGATAACTACTCAGAACTGGGTCAAGTAGACGACAGTGATTCCTTAGTCGTGGAAGTGCAATCCGACTCTCGTTCGTCGAAAAATGGACATCAAAACACCTCGATGATAAACTGATCTATTATTTCTTGCATTGAATTCCTCGTGGCTGGGAGAATGCAGACTACTACATTTTTGTACATCATTTAAAATTTTCCTCACGAATAATAATGGAGTATATAAAAGGTGAACAAATAATTGAGATGAGAGAAGTATTATTTTATTTGTTCACAATTCCCATGCAGTAATTTGCAATGATACTGATAAATCATTTGGCTTACATTTGGGAAACTTGTTTGTTTGTTTGTAATAACTAGACGTCATACTTTTTCATACTACAGTACCATTTTTTTACTCAATCATCGTCACAATGGTCCAGTTTACCCTATTCATTTCCTTCATAATTTCAGTATTATATAGTCATTCTTGCACTCAGTATAATATAGCCTTCAATAACGCTTGGTCGACCCAACCGTTCGTGTCATTTGGAATCAGTTATTGTGTCGACTCAAGTTCAAGTCATGTCACCATTGTGCTTGATCATTGTCAGATTTTGTGAAGCATCAAACTTGAGTTGCGTGAAGAATCGTTTCATACTAATTTAGTGTGAGACATGATAGTCTCTCATAAACACCAATGACATTCCGTTTTTTACCAAATTAATTTTTTAAAAAAAACTAAACTAATAATCACCCTAATTTTATGAGAAATCTTTCGTTAACAACATTGAGATAAAATCATTCATTTAGATCAATATTAAGCTTATTCATGTTCGTGGCTACTAGTTGGATTCATAATGAGTCCATTCAAAATTCGAATCTACATCACTAACATATCACAACATCAGGTTCAGTTCATATTGAATCGGATCAAGTTTACGAGTTCTAACCGATGACACAAAATCCTTTAGATTGTAACACCCCTGATTTTATAAAATAAATTAAATTAAAGTTATATTCGTATTTTTATTTTATTTACGATTCAACTCGTAATTCTCAAAGTTATTATAAAACGAAATTATCGTTTAATCGTTTCAAACTCCTAAAATTCTATTTGACTCGAAAACTTCTTATATTTAAAATATATTTTTATTTTGGTTTCGATTTATTTTATAAATTTAATTTAATTCTTATCGATAGCCTATTTCGGCGATTTAATTTCTAAATTCTTTTATTTAATTATATTTAAGCTCAAATTTCTATTTTCGACTCGAAGTTCATTATTTTAAGTTTCGTCAAGATATTTATTTCTTTTCCTCGAGAAATCAATTTAATTCATTTCATCGAAAAAATTATTATTTATTGGGAAATATTATTTCATCGTCTAATTATTTAATTCTATAAGCTTCGTTTTCGTCTCGAATACTTTATTTACACATTTTATTTGACGGCCCGATTATTTATTAATGTTATTAACTCATTTTAAGTCGATTCGTGTGTCAGTCAACTTATCGTTACAGAATTTGTTTAATCTGTATTTCTAAACCGATTCATTAATTGATTCACTTATTTTTTTCCCTCATTACTGACATTCATTCCCCTTCCTTTTCATTTTAAATCCACCATTTCAATCCCTCATCATTCTTTCCCCACTTATTACGTACACCTCTTTACCTCTTCATTCTCTCCACCACTTCCCACTTTTTTTTATCATATACGTTCATCTCCCATTCTTTTCCTATTCTTTTTCTCTTAAGTCTGTCTCGAACCCCTGTTGTATTCCGTCCTCTGTTTGCTC
This sequence comes from Agrostemma githago, assembly GCA_958450325.1. Taxonomy (NCBI): domain Eukaryota; kingdom Viridiplantae; phylum Streptophyta; class Magnoliopsida; order Caryophyllales; family Caryophyllaceae; genus Agrostemma; species Agrostemma githago. The sequence continues at coordinate 31,397,058 of OY288249.1, forward strand.
GGTTCGTGCACCCTTCTGCAACTACTGGTCACGCCTTTCTCCCTCTTTTCCCTTGTTTTGGCGTTCGGTTTCCTGTCTCTGCTGGACGTGTTGATGCTATTCCGTCCCTATCACCATGTTCTGACTTAAGGTGACGATCTAACTCTCTTATCGTTGTCTAATTCTTGTGTATCTATTGATGCGTTTTGTGGTGTCAATCTTGTGCGTGATCACTGTTGCTAGTGACGTTGTTATACGTTATACTTTCGCTGCTGTTGTCGTCGTTGTATTGGTCCGCTGTTCACCTCGTGTCCCAGTTACTCTATCTTTTTCTCGTTTGTTCTGCCGATTGTTGTTGTTGTTCTGCTGTTACGATACTGCTACTTCACCTACTGTCTTCATTTTCTCGTTGTCTTGCGGTTGCTGCTACTGCGTGTTTCTTCTTCTTCTTCTTCCCTTCGTTGCTGTTGCGTTTTGTGTTTTTGTCCCTCTTTGTATCGTGTGCTGCTGTTGCTTCCCCTTCATTTCGTCCTGATTCCTTTTGTTTGATGTTGCGTTTTGTTACAGCTACGTCGTATTGTCGCTGCTACTGCTGACTGTTTTGTTGTTTGTTGTTGCTGTATGTTGGTTCTTCTCCTATTGTGCGCTGCTATTACTTTTATTGCTGCTGTTTGTCTCTTTCTCTTCTTCTTCTTCTTCTTCTTCTTCTTCTTCTTCTTCTTCTTCTTCTTCTTCTTCTTCTTCTTCTTCTTCTTCTTCTTCTTCTTCGTTTCTCGTGATGCTGCTCATGCTACTGTCCATCGCGTCTCCTGTTGTCGTCTTTCTTTGTGTACTGTTTCTTCGCTAATGCTGATTCATGGTTGTCGCTGTTGTTCTCGCTGTTATTATCGCCTTCCTGTTGCATCGATTTTCCTGCTGCCTTCTTACCTTCTGTTCATACTCTAATTTCCAAAGTTTATCGATTTCCTTACTACTGCTCGTCTCGTATCCTTCGTTTCTATTTCCTATGGTCCTATGCCTATATCTTTTGCTATCTTGTTTCGTAGTCATGCCTTTCTACCTTCCTGGTTATCCTAGTCGTGTTTTCTGTTGCACCTCTAGTCGTTTCCAACATTCCTTAATCCCGATTCCTTGTTTCAGTTTCTATTTGTCTCAAATTCCATTGGAGTCTCGAAGTTGTTTTGTAAGACAAGTATCAAGAGTAAGCGGAACTTGGACAAGTGGATGAAAGGGAGTGCTTTGACGATTTATCGCGAAAGGTAACTTTAGGACGTTAATCGATTTATATCGTATATTTGAGTAGTAGTGTGTAGTAAATATTTTAACTTCGGTTTTCTATTTTTAGCTATTTATTATTGCTAATTATATTAATTTTTAAATCGTTTGCCTTATCAATATTTTTGTAACTTTCGATATCGTTTTATAAATCGTTAGTAATTTAATTATTTACGATCGTTATAATATTTTGTTGGTTATCGTGACAATAGTAACTAAATAATATCGATTTCATATTTTCGTCATATTTCGTTAATTTCTAAATTTTTAACTCAAAATCGTATTTTTATATTATAATCGAGATTTGTGTATTCGTTCAATAAATTAACTTTCGTTTTACGATTTATACTAATAAATGAGAAAATAGTCGATTTAGTTTTAAATATATTTTTAGTCGAGACTATTTTCACTAATAATTTCCGATTGATTATTTTTAGTAAAATCAGTATTATTAATTAATAAAATCTATTTGCTAAAACTAATTCGAAAGCTTTATAAAATCTCGTTTAATTTATAAAACTCGTTGACTCAATTAATTTTGGATATCATTTTTCTTAAAACATCTGTTTTCTAAAATTTATAGTTTTAACTCAATTTCCTAATTAATTATAAAATACAATATATTGACTTATTATTTTAATTACACTTTGAGTAACGAATTTAGAAATATATTAACGTTACGATAACGACGATAATAATAAATGTTAATTTCGTTAGAAATGTTATTTTTATACATTTCACTTATTGTAATAACTTACGTATTTTCTAGAAGACTATTTCGATTTTAAGTAAGTTTCTAAAATTAGTAAGTTTCTATGTATAGAAAGTTTCCCTTTTAATATAAAATGTTTATTCATTTAATCCTCATATTATTTGTATTGATTATATCTTTTGAATATCGACAATGACTTGTTTTGGAGTTATGGAATAAGGACAAGTGTGGGGTTAGAGTAATATAGTCTGGGATGTACGTTTTTGCCATCAACTGTAAGGCTGGTGTGTCTTTATGGGGCACATTGGTTATTGAACTAAGAATGGTTTGTGTTCAGAAGAGTGTATATTTACCTTAAACTTAGATATCGCATCGTATAAGTCGCGTCGGGTTGAACTGGATATGGTTTGTATCCAGGAGGGGTGTGCACAACTTAAACCAGGACCTCGCTGCACGCAGTCCTGTTATAGTTGAGTTGCCTAGTTAGAGATTGGATTCTGTTATGATTTAAGTCTACAGTTCTCGAAGCTAGTTTCCGGTATTATCCTAGTGAAAGTCTAGCCTTGTGCACACTGATTGAATTTTCATAACGCCATTTTTTATTATGATTATTATTTCCAATGGTTTAATTAAATAAAAGACGTTAAAAGATTTAATTTGACATTTGCCGTAAAATCCTGTTTATGTTCGTATTGTCGAAACTATTAATAATTACGGAATTTTAATTTTATAAATTTTGGAAACACCCTAATTAGTAGTAATAAAATGTTTTAGACATTTTTAATCATTTTATAAACACTCGTATGATGTTTCAATAATTTCATTAACTCAAATGTTCTCGTTTTAAGAATTAATATCGTTAAGGCCGAAAGTACTAGTTTTATAAATCTATATCGTTTACTAAAAATGTATTATTAGTATGAACTAATATTTTTGCTATCTTGATATGATGCTATTTTGGGTAAAGTTTCTAAAAATAGAAGTTTCCTAAAATAGAAAAGTTTCCTCTTTTGGAAAGTGATCCTTTTCTTTTTGTTCTCTTATTATTTATAATGATTATATCTTTTGAATATCGATAATGACTTTGTTTTGGAGTTATGGAATAAGAACACGTGTGAGGTTAGAGTAATATAATCTGGGGTTTACGTTTTTGCCATCAACTATAAGGCTGCTGTGTCTTTATGGGGCACACCGGTTGTTGAACCGAGCATATATGGTCTTCGGGAGTGTGTGTATATTTTCTTAAGCTCGTGCCTCGCAGTGTAAGACGCCGTCGGGTTGAACTGAGTATTTATGGTGCTCGGGAGGGGTGTACATGTCATCTTAAACTAGGGCCACGCATTTATAAGTCGCCGTCCTATTATGGTTGAGTAGCCTAGTCTGACCGGTCGCCAAATTGTCTTAGGATATCAATACCGTGGTGAAATTTGGTATTTTTAATCCAAAAGCCTGGTTCTATAGGCTTAATACAAAAAGATTCCCCACTTGGGAAGATGTGGCTACCGAGTTCGCTAAAAACTATTCTGATAATACTGAACTTTAGACTACCATGCGGACTTTAGAAGTCATGGCCCAAGATCCAACAGAAGGTTTCACCAAATACCTTCAACGTTGGCGGGCTGAGAGTGTTAAGCTGATAGACAAGCCCAGCGAGAAGACACTAGTGGAGGCATTCATCAACAACCTTCTACCCTCCTACCGCGTCCATCTTAGGTATGCCGGCATTTCAAACTTTGCAGTGCTTACCGAAATGGGCACTAGGATTGAAGACGATCTTCGACATAATGAAGATCTGGGTAAAGCTTCTACCGAAGGCTATACTGGACATCCATTTGAGTCCTTAGAAGCCGAAGATTACTGACAACCTCATCCCAGAGTCCAGATTTGATTTAAGTCCGAGTCTGAGTCTGAGTCTAGGATGTTCTATTTCTTTCAATTCCGATGTCAGAGTCAGAGTCAACTGTATTCTGTCCTCTTTCCAAAATTCAATAAAATCAACTTTTTCAATCTCTCCTATATGCTTCATTATGTGTTTCCGAGAACATGATGAACACCATCATACACTGTGAACACATGCACGTGACTATTATAGGCACATCTATAATGACTGCAGGAACTTAGACCCATGTTTTCCCTTACCTGTTCCATGTCCGACATAGACAGCCACATAACTACCCCTAGTAGGAGCAGTATCGAATCCTATGACAAATCTAGGTAGTCTCCTAGTTTGGGTTCAAGACGGAAGGCAAGCCCATTTCCCACAATAAACACCCATCCAATAAGACTGATCAATCCCTACCTTAGGCGTTAGTCTGACCAGAAGCAAAAAAAAAGAAGCATCCTGACTCTATACCCAACTCGGGACGATGCTCCCACTAAGCCTGCTCGGAATTATGATACAATACCGAGATCCAAATCACCATGCTTACCGTAGAGTACTCCACCGCGAGTTGCACTCACCAACTAGGCTTACACCTTACAAAGGTTTAGCTCCACAAGCGTAATCCAACCGATGGGCCCACCCCCATATCCACCCACAACATCAAAGGGAGGGATATCCGGGAAAAAAAAACTGGACAAAAAACAGAAGTCCAAAGAATAAAGCAAAAGGCCGAAACAAAAGAGCTGGCCACGACCAAAAAAGAACTCTCAACATCCCTCGACCAGATACGATCAATCCCTTGACCGGGACACAATCAACTCAAGTGAATGATCCCACGACCGGGGCTAAGAGGTCAACCCAAAAAAAAAACAAAAACAAAAAAATTCAAATACCCATGACCGTGGTCAACGTTCAACTCAAGTGAAAATCCCTAGACCAGGGTACGGTCAATTCAAAAATTATCAATGCCCATACCATCGAATAGGGAAGAGACAATTAAGCTGGTCAGCTAACACCACATCTAGCCTTCCCACATTACAACCCTCAAGACCTTCCCGAGACCTAGGCTAAGAGACAGCCCGGAATTTTGAGGATTCAAGCTCCATAGGATACCCCTAACCATTAGGGCCAGACATGGAAATCAGATCCCGCATTATCAACCTACCGCGATTGAAGTTCGAGTCATTTTTACTCGATTTCCCCCTTTCCTACCACATTGCAATACCTTACCCTCGAAGCCATAGCTCCACAAAATCGAGCTCCAGATTTCGAATCATCTAAGCCACTTGCGACCTAGCTCCACATTTCCAAAAACATCCAAACCAGTTACCAACCCCAAGCACGGGAACTCAACCTGCGGTCGGCATAGAACCTGCCTCACCGGAACCCGCCTCTCTCTCTCTCTATATATAAGAGAGAGAAAGAGAGAGGGGATCAAAGGAGTTACTAACTTCCCAAGAGTCCATTAGTCTTAATCCTAACCTTCCATTCATCTTAAGATGGATGGATGGATGGACTTCAATTAAAAAACCGGGGGAGGGGGGGGACTGTCATAAGGCTGCCAAACATCCCCTCACCCAAATCAATCCCTACATTACTTCCCTCATACCCTTCCCAATCCCCTCCTTTTCAATTCATTTCCCAACTCAATTCATCTCTCTCTAACAAAAACCCCAACAAATAATCTACATTAATAACTCCGACCATACTCCGTCAACTACTCCGACCATACTGCGTTTTAAACACAACATACTCCATCAGTAACTTCGATCATCATACGAAGGTATGTTCATGCTTCATCTTCATCATCATCTTCATCTTCATCTTCATGCTTCTTTTTCTTCATCATATTCATCTTCATCTTCTTTTTATTTTTCATATTTTTTTTTGGTATTTATAAAATTATTCATCTTCATTATCCAAAAAAAAAGAACAACCTCATCTTTCAGATGAAGTTTGAAGATGAAGTTGTTCTTTTTTTGTGAGATGAATGAAGGTTGAAGATGAAGATGAACAAGTCATTTACTGCATAATGTTCTTATAGAATTGCAAGGTCACACACTTTCAGTTGTATAATCACACTCATTAGGTTGCATAGTCACACTCATTATGTTGTAGAATCACGCAGCTGTACACTCATTGTAGTCACATATTCATTTGTATAGTCACACTCATTATGCTGTATAGTCACACTCGTTATGTTGTAGAATCACTCAGTTGTAGAATACCTTGGGATTAAGGTATCATGCGTTTAATCATCTTCATCTTCATGCTTGTTTAATTTTTCATACCTCCTTTTTTTTGGTATTTATAAAATTATTCATCTTTATTATCCAAAAAAATGTGGATTGAATATGGATGAATAAAGGTTGAATCTTTAATGAATGTTTAGATATTTTCGTTTTTTAAAGTCACAGTCGTCCATTCATCGATATTCAACTTTCATTTTTTTTGTGGATAGTGAAGATGAATAATTTTATAAATACAAAAAAGGTATGAAAAATAAAACAAGCATGAAGATGAAGATGATTAAACGCATGATACCCTAATCCCAAGGTATTCTACAGCTGCGTGATTCTACAACATAATGAGTGTGACTATGCAACATAACGAGTGTGACTATACAACTTAAAGTGTGTGACTTTTTTCAGGTATTTTTTTATCTACGTTCAAGATTCCACGTTCGTCAAATCCCTACTTCCGAACCTCAACGATTTTCAGGTATTTGTTTTTATCTTTTTAGAGCATCTTTAAAATAATTAATCATCTTCATGAAGATCATCCTCATGCTTCTTTTATTTTTCATTCCTTTTTTTTTGGTATTTATAACATTATTTATCTTCATTATTCACAAAATAAATGAAGGTTGAATATGGATGAATGAAGGTTGAATATTTAATGAATGTTTAAATAATTTGCTCTGATTCGTATGTATAATCATCTTTCTAATTATGAATGTGACTTTGCTAATGACGATTGAAGAAGAATTGACTGTATGGCTTTTATTTTCCATTTTACGGTTTCAGTTTTGTACTCACACACTTTAGGTTGTATAGCCAAACAATTGATGTTGTATAGTCACACTCATTATATTGTAGAGTCACACAAATTCTTGCAGTGATTAATGTATGTAATCATCTTTGTTAATGATGATTGAAGTATAAATAAGTACGAGTATAATTTAGTTGTATAGTCACAGAGATTATGTTGTATAGTCAGGCAGTTGAAGTTGTATAGTCGTACTCGTTATGTTGTAGGATCACAGTCATTATGTTGTAGGATCATACCGTTTATGTTGTATAGTCACACAGTTAAAGTTGTATAGTCACACTCATTATGCTGTACAATCATGCAGTTGTATAGTCAATGTAGTCAAATATTCAGCTGTGTTGTGTGATTTAGATTGATTGTGTGTTTTGTTGCAGCGAAATGGTTGGTGGAAATATGAATGTTGGTAAAAGGGGCAGTGGGAAGAAGAAGGTCGTGGAAGATACAGCGACCGACCACGTAATTGGACAATGTATTGTTGCGCACGTACCGGAGACCATCGTTAAACTCTTGAGTATTTATATGGGATAAAATGTTTTCTTAGGATGAACGTACTATATGTAAAGGATGTTTGGTGGATTAGAATGTTTTTATGTTTGACGTACTACAGGTAAAGGATTGACTTTTTCTAATGTAAATATATTTTCATCGCTATTTTCTGGTTTCATAATTAATCACGCGAGGTCTATAGCAAAATCACTTATTCTTTCACCTTTAAAACCATGCAGCTGTGCACCAATTGGTTTGTAGCCAAAAGTGGTCGTATTTGTATAGTCACATTCGTCTTGTTGTATAGTCACACTCGCTATGTTGTATAGTCACACTGCTAATATTGTATAATCGGGACAGATTTTGGTTTTTCATTTTGTATAGTCACACTCATCATGCAGTAGAATCACACTCATTATGTTGTAGAATCACACTCATTTTGTGCATAATGTCAAACGTCAACATAATGAGTGTGATTATAGAGCATAATGAGTGTGACTATACAACTAAAAGTGTGTGACCTTGCAAATCTGCAAGAGCAATACGCACAAAATGAGTTGTTTTTTTTAATTAAAATGTTTTTACAGTCAATCAAAATAATATTTCTAACTATAACATATACTCCCTCTGTTTTTTAATATAAGTCATTCTCACTTTTCGAGACAACTCCTTCTCTTTTCAATATCTCTCACAACATAAGAAAAAATACTATGAAATGTATATTCCTTTGAAAGCTCTTTTTGTAATGGATTTTATGGTGCAATTTTTAAAATTTTTGGAATAATATATTTACACAAAAATTAAAGTCAAAGCCTCACCTCAAAAAAGTCAAACGTCATATAAAAAAATACGGAGGGAGTATTAATTAGAATGTTTTTTTGTTGGATGAATGAAGTTGGAAGATGAAGTTGTTCTTTTTTCTGGATGAAAGAATCTTAAAGATGAAGAAATTCTTCTTTTTTTGTTGGATGAATCGAAGTCGGTCATTTTACGTGTAACAGTCACCTGTGGCAATATTTGTGATAGGAGAGTAGAACATTTCAGTAATTTTTCAAAATTTTAAATGTGTCTTACAAACAAGAAATCAACAATAGAAGAAACCAACACGACTGAAGGTTGAATATTTAATTAATGTTTAAATATTTTTGTATGTGATTAATACATTCATTTTTTTTAGAATGTCGTTACTGAGGTCACAGTCGTCCATTCATCCATATTCAAATTTCATTTTTTTTGTTTTGGATAATGAAGATGAATAATTTTATAAATACCAAAAAAGGAAGGTATGAAGAAAAAACAATCATGAAGATGAAGATGATTAAATGCATGATACCTTAATCCAAGGTATTCTACTGCTGCGTGATTCTACCACACAGCGAGTGTGACTATACAGCATGATGAGTGTGACTATACAACTGAATATGTGACTACAATGAGTGTACAGCTGCGTTATTTTACAACATAATGAGTGTGACTATGCAACCTAATGAGTGTGACTATACAACATAATGAGTGTGACCTTGCAATTCTGTAAGAACATTACGCATGATGAAGATGATGATAGGATGAAGATGAAAATGTTCTACATACTTCCGTCATTCATCAAGTTTGAAGATGAAGATGTTCTTATTTTTTGTTGGATGAATGAAGCTTGAAGATGAAGAAACTTTTTTTTTGTTGAATGAATGAATTTTGAAGATGGGGATGTTTTTTTTGTTAAATGAATGAATGGATCTTAAAGATGATGATGCTTTTTTTGTTTGATAGATGGAGATGAAGATGAGAGAGCATCAAGTTGTAAGGAGGGAGAATAAAGAAGTGAGAGTTTGATTGAGGAGAGGATGCTTCCCTCTCTCCACTGCTGCGAAGTGTGATTGAGGGGAGAGTTGTTTTTCTCTCTCCACTGCTGTTGTGTCAGTTTACTGTCTTTTTTAAAAAAAAAACACATCATCCATCTAAACCATCCATTCAACCCAAGATCAAGGGTCAACAACACAACTTCTCAACTTCCCAATCCACTACCAACTTCCTTGATCCCATTTCTATATATATATACGTATATACACACACACACATATATATATATAGAGAGAGAGAGAGGGGAGGGGGGGGTTTCACATAAGAACAACCCTTCCTATAAGTCCATAAGTCCACATTTAAGCCTTTGGATGAGGTGAGGATAGATGGCTGAGATTTAGTTAATCATAATTAATGCACTTAGTACTCCCAAAACAATTAACATACTAAGCAAATACCAACACAACCAAATTTAATATCCTCTCTCTCCAATCCAATTTAATTCTCATCGATTTTGGGTATACGTTCTTGTTTTCTCCACCAATTCAATAATACGGACGAAATCCCGCTTCTCTGTTTTTGCTTGGAGTTGAAAGTATTTGTACAATAAGTTTATCTACGAATTCCGTTTATATAGAGGGACTACGACTTTATCTATCTGTTTTCTCTTTGGGATATATATTTCGGGTTCGATGAATTGAGATGAATTGATATGTGTTTCGGATATTAATTGAGATGAATTAAAGTTGCAAAATATAAGAACTAAAGTTACAAAAATATATGAACTGATTCGAAATAAAGTTACAAAACATGACCGGAGTTTCAATATATGATCTGAAGTTAAAAAAAATATATGAACCGAAGTTACGTGATATATAAACTGAAGTTACAAAAATATATGACATGATTAGAATTGAAATTACGGAAAATGGATTGTGGTTACAATATATGATCTGAAGTTATAAAATATATGAACTGATGTTACAAAATATGTGGAGTGAAATTACAAAAATATGTGAACTGAAGTTACACAATATGTGAACTGAAGTTACACAATATGTGAACTGAAGTTAAAAATATATGGATTGTAGTTACAATATACGATCTGAATTTATAAAATATGTGAACTAAAGTTACAAAATATGTGAACTGAAGTTACAATTATATATAAAAAGAAACTCATTTACAAATCCGATCGGTATCAACTTCCACTCATTCGGACCACGAGGTAATAGAAAGCGATCATGGACGTCATATTTAGTAACACTAAACTCCTTCAACTCAGATGCCTGCATTACGTGTGATTCGTCGTTAAATTCATCCCTAACTCAAACAAAGAAACAAAACCAGAAATCAAATTCATCCCAAAACAATAGAAATTCAGTCTTCAACAATTCACATAGATTCTGATGACAAAATTCAAATTGGGTAAAACTTAAAATTAAAGAACACAATCCAATTAAAAACAACACAACAAAGACACAATTTATGATCTGAAGTTACAAAAGATATGATCTGAAGTTACAAAACATATGAACTGAAGTTACAAAAGATATGAACTGAAGTTACATGATATATAAACCGAAGTTACAAAAATATATAAACTGATTAGTGACGCATACTGTGGTATGAATTAAAAAAGAAACAACAATTAGGCATCTTTCTGGGTGAAATCAACCACTAAACATGAAGACCTAATAACCCAAAAAAATTCAGTAGACACGATACTACGAAATTGATTAAGAAAAATTTTATTCAATAGCCCAAAAAAAAAACGTTATTCACAAAACGCAAAAAAAGTTTAAATATTCAAGAACCCTAATTTGCAGACCGAATTTACTCAAAAAACACAAAAAATTGCAGACTGAATTTACTCACTATCTAATTTAAATTCATCCAAACCCTAATTTGGTAGTCACTAACTAATTTAAATTAGTTTAACTAATTCGATACCGTATAGAACATATACCCTGAATTAAAATTGAAATTAACGAGATTGAACTATAAAACGTATAAACATAAATTATAACGATTGTATTCCGAGTTGATTTTGATGGTGTTTTATTTTCAATTATCTCAGACGATTGAAACTTTTCACAAACAAAAAAAAAACTTTACCTCAAAAAATAACGAGATCGATTGAAGATGAGTATGAAGACTTTGAAGATTATTCTTCAATGGATGATGGGTAGTTGATGAGAGAATATTAGTTAGTAAATGATTTAAGGAATAAAGATTGAGAAGAGTGAGAAAGAATGAATCAGTAAATTGTGAGAAAAATGGTGGGAAGGGTGAGAAGATTAACCAGTCATTAATTAGTATAGGAATGAATATGTGGGAAATTGCAAAGGGTGGGGAAAAAGAGAACGTACCATTAATTTCTTTTTTTTGGAAACATTAATAAGCTCTTTAATCTCAGTCATCCATTGTTTTTTAATCCAAGGATTATAAATGAGACTTATCGACTTATATGGATGTAGGAACCTTATATGATCCCTTCTCTCTCTCTCTCTCTCTATATATATATATATATATATATATATATATATATATATATAGAAGTGGGATCAGGTGAGTCCACTTATATATTTTGAGTCCGTGAGTCTCATATTAGACCTTGAGTCAATGTTAGATTAATGGACAAGATTTGATCTCATAATTAAGGAAATACTATAATATCTATCAAAATATATTTTCTTTCTCTCTCTTCCTTAATTATCTCAGTACAAATTCTCTCTCTCCTATCAAATTTTTAATTGCCTCTTTTTCTCACACAACAAGTTTATTTAAAATTAAGTTTTTTTCATCTTCAGCAAAAAATCATCTGTTTCCTACTGTCATTGTACGTATGTTACTATGTTACTGTCATAATCCATAAACTATGTTACTGTAACTCATACGATGTGTTACTCTAATTCATGAACTGTGTTATTTTAACTCATAAAATCTGTTACGTTGCATAGTCTCTTGCAAAAACTGTTACTCTAACTCATACAATGTGTTACTTTAATTCATGAACTGTATTACTTTAACTCATAAAATCTGTTACGTTGTATAGTAGTCTCTTGCAAAAACAGGAGTTCCAATTAACAAAAAGAACAATGTTTTTTTTATTAAGATACTCCAAAACAAAAAATGGTACAAGATTCCAATTAAATCAACTCCATTACAATTTCAATGTTTCACACTTGTTACTCATAATCTGTGTTACTGTAACTCATTAAGTATGTTACTCTAACAAATAATGTAGGCTACTCTAACAATATAATGTCCTACTTATAATTCTGCTTCTTCTTCATCCTTCTCGTCCTCTCCGTCTTCTTCTTTTTCTTCTTCTTCATCATCATCTCAGAAGCTTTGATTTAATCTCACCACCGCACAATGGAGGAAACTCTCACCCACATCCCTACATCATTCATGTGCTTTTGCGTCTACTGAAAAAAAATAACAGTGCCAATAAACGTGACGGAAAAAAACAGTCAAAACTTGAAATATGGGTTAAAGTAACAGATAAGAAGAATTAAAGTAACAGATGAAGTGCATTGAAGTGACATTGGATTAAATTAACAGAGGATGCTTATACACCAAGTATAAAGTAACAGAGGTCAGACATTAAAGTAACAGATAGTGTGAATTAAAGTAACAGATAATGTTCATCAAAATAACACCAGGTATAGGTTAGTGCAAAAAATTCATATAATGATCAGAAATGAGAGTATGACGCAGTATCTTACTCTTTGATATTATTTCCTATTTTGAAGTCATCACGTCCCATAATTATAGGATGCAATATCTTTCTTTTTTTTTTCTTTTTTTATATGGCGTTACTCTTTGATATTGTTTCCTATTTTGGTGACAATCACGTCCCATTATTATAGAAAACAATATTTTTTTTAATATGGCGGTTTCTTTTATCCTTACGACACTACAATACATTACAATAACAGATGAAAAGCACTAAAGTAACGACTTGAGTGTATTAAAGTAACACGACATATAAAGTAACAGATAGTAGACATTAAAGTAACAGATGATATACACTAAAGTAACGCAGTATATGAACTACAATAACTCAATATATTGTGTGTGCGCAAATTTCATATGAAGAATATCCAGTTCAACGTAGAAAATTAGAAACTACTAATTCAGTATCATATAACACCAGGTATATTTCATTCACGTATTAAATCAGTATATTTCTCTGAATGGGGTGTCATTCTTTAAATTTGTTTCTGATTTTGTAGGCAATCACGTTCCACTATTATAGGAAACAATATATATATATATATATATATATATATATATATATATATATATATATATATATATATTTAATATGGCGGTTTCATATATCCCTACTACACTCTGATGCGATAAAATAACAGATGTTAAGCACTAAAGTAACGACTTCAATGAGTTAAAGTAACAAATCATAAAATTAACATATGACTCTCATGGCCTTTTCAGTTTGATGAATATGCAGTTCAACGTAGAAAACAAGAAACTAATAATTGAGTATCATCTTAATGGCTCCCATGGCCTTTTCGTATAAACTACAATTCATATACTCACCGTTTGCGTGTTGTACGATTTGCATATCAGCCATTTGAATGAAAAGTTGTGTTCGGAATGATCGAACGTAGAATGCAGCAACGCGAAGAAGACGATGAATGACTGAATGTGGTATTGTTTAGATCGTTTTGAAGTAAATAGCAGCGGTGAGAATAAAAATAATGAACCAGAGAATGAATAAGAGAACGATGAAAGCGAGAGTGAGGCGACAGAGTGATGAATGAGAGAATGAATGAATGAGGATGATACGTTACACTGATATATTTTCCTTCCTATTTTGTGGGAAGCAGTATCTTCCCTTTTTTTTTAATTAGTGATTGATCTCGTCCCTTCATCCATCTTCCATCCAACGGATAGGATGAGAACTTAGGGACTCAATACTTATAAGGGACTCATTAGAACCCATCTCTCTCTCTCTATATATATATATATGTATGTATAATGATGTCAAGTTACGTCAAAATTACATTATAAGCACACAATAATAGTGATTATAACAAAATATCCTAAAAAAGTCCCTAAAAAATGAGTATGTTTTCCATATACTTCTCGTTCCGGTTTCTTCATCGCTCTAGCTAAAATGTCATCATGACCCTTGGATGTTATCCCTCCATCTCTCCATTGTGCCATCAATGATTTCTAACACAAGAAAAAACACATGACTACTTGGATAAATTAATAAGCTACGATTAACAACCGGACAAAGTCAATAAGACAATATGAAGATAATGCAGGGAGTATAACAATGAATTTATTGGTCTCGTCTTACTACTTGCGCATCACTGCCACACTCAGATTCATGAAACACATAAAGTGTTACAAGTCGTATGAAACTACATGCAAATACAAATATCTATATAGAAGTTTTAGTCGATGAGTCAATTTACACAACCTATATATACTCCAAATGAGACAGACTTCGCTTACATGTATCAGGCAGTCAATTACCAATATAATGAAATGTAGAATATTGATCTTAGCATACATTCTTAGTTGTAGGATTTAGTTTCACAATGCCAATAGATCACATTCATAAACCACATACAACCTCTTCGAATCACAAAAGATATTATCAGAGGCTACGATCAAAGACGATAAATCCGTATCACGGCTACATTCCAATCAACAAAACAACTACTACTAGTAATCAAAAGCCAAATGTGGTGAATCATAATACATAATGCATAAAGGATGATACTAAATCAAAAAATAAAATTCCAAAACCTCAGCATCAAGAGATAGGAAGTAAATCAAGATTATTGAAGATCAAGACGAACAGTACCTGAAAATGAACAACATATTGTACTTTGATCTTCATCAAATTCAGCTTTTACAACACTGAAATGACAACAAACACAAAATGCGAAACAAATTACAATCAGAAATCAGCGAAGAACAATTATCATCACATTCATGATAATCGCAAAAAAACACCTACAAATTCAACCTAACTACATTCTCGCCGAAATTCGTAAAAAAATCAACAAAAATCAACAAATTATGAACAATTCGTCGAATAATGAAGCAAATTAACATCTACTTTCCAGAAAACACAAAATAATTAAGAACAATCTAGCAGATTCGTTATTCTGTAAGATCTAGGACGATATAGAGCATGAATTACCTGAATCTAGCGATATCGAGCTTGGATTATCGAGTTGATAAGTTGGATTTTCTAGGCACACGATAAGGTTGGATTTCGTTTGAACAAAAAAACGTAGGTACTTGGTGAGTCACTTTGCTTAACCGAAATATAAATTTAGTTGAAATCAACAAAAGTAAAAACCAATCGAGAATCATCTATGCTGCTCAAGATAGCAGCTCATGATGTTAGTAACAAATTATCATATCCAACCTTTCTTACATGTCCAAAAAAACATATTTGAAACAATTAATAAGAACCAATCTCTTCAGCATGAAAATTAACGAACAACCAAAACATTGTTGGCTCCAAACCTCAAAATTCCCAAAAATCAAAGTTATTGATTGCCAGAGTATAAAATAAATGAAAGTAAGGTCAACAACACAACGATTATGTAGCAGAAGTTAAAAGAATAAGCAATTCAATAAAAAAAGGATTTTTCTATGGGGTACCCCTCAACTATCGACTTTTCCAAGTGGTACCCCGCCTTTTCCGAATTACATGTGGTGTAACCCTAAACTTTGTAAATTACTCTATATAGTAACCAAAGTTATGATTTTTCAACGAAAGTTTCTCAATTGATGATGTAAATAGTGATTATTCCCTAATTGACTTTCATCAACCATGATATATTTCTTCAATTTGCATCCTTTACTCGAAAAACTTCATTCCACCACATTACGACATAGGGGTGATGAAGGAATTGATGTTGAAGGATTTAAAAGAGTGAGGTGGGGAGGTCGATGTCGACCGACAACAGAGATGCGTTGTGGTGAGTATTTAGTGGTTTGGTGAATGGTAAAGAAAGAGAGGTGACTTGAAGCATTAAATTGGATTGATTAATACGTTAATTATTCATTTACAAAAAAATTGTAATATACTTATTACTTTGGTTATGATATGGACTGATAAGTAAAGTTTAGGGGTACACCTTAAACTTCAAAAATGGCGGGGTACCAATTGGAAAAGCCAATAGTTTAGGGGTACTCCATAGAAAAACCCATAAAAAAAGAAAAAGAACAAATCTCCATGAAGTTCCTGTAGACTAAAGTGAACAGCTGGAACACATCCGGGTGTGCTAATTCTAGCTTCAACTCCATGGCAATTATCTCCATTCCAAAATGCTGCACACAACAACTCCAATAACAAATTATAAGATCACTCGTAACAAACAAACAACATTACACAACACCTTATGGGATGTCTCCCAAGATGGAAGTATTCATAAAAACGTACATAATAGAAAAGTGAGAGGGAGTAAAATAGAGCAACTGACATCCTTACCCTAGCTTTTCAGCCACAGGAAAAATCACAGTAGTTGTGAATTAAATAAGATCACCAACCTAAAGAGAGAACATTTAATTATACACCTAAATTGAACACCATTATATCTCAGGATATCGGCTTCACAGTTCACACTACACTTAACACAGATCTCTAAGAGAAGGGAACATCACATGGGAGAACAAAATAAAGAGATAAAAGTAGCAGGTTCAACCTATTGACATGAAAAGGATATTATGTACGTCAGAATTATGAATGATATTGACAAGAAGCTAGTATTAATCTCCATCACTTTGTTTGAATGATCCTCAACATCTTTGATGGAAGATATAAGCTCTTTTTCAACATGCATTGATACAAGTCATTAAGTTCATAAAAGGAAGAAAAAAAGGTTTTCTCTCATTTTATGAGTTTCCACATCATATTAGGATTAAGGACTTGTTGTAGTGGAGCAATCAAGGGACACATCACAAACATACATTTACGATGCAACAATAAATAAATAAATACAAGCATGGCTTGATGTAGAAAGCACAAATGTAAAACTGATGGCCAGAAATGTAAGTTGATCCACCGGCCTTTCCTGTCTTACAATTTCCTCAAAAACACGCCGAGACAGCAATGCTACTGGATTCCTATACAGCCACAAAAAGAAACATCTCATAAAAGAGGTCCTATCTCTATTATCCTCATTAAAACTAATAATGACCTTACCATTAGACAATGCTAAAACAAATTGGTAATGTCGGGTTTAAAAGGCTGATTTCTCCATGTCATATTGAATCTGATAAGACAACATATACCATAGAAAGACGAAGAAATGCTGAAGTTTAAGTGAGTCCCTCAAGAGTAAAAACAAAACGACAACCTAAAAATAAGAGTAAATTGATAGTCGTAAAAAATTACAGAGAGGAGTTCAGCATTGTTGCGTTCAACTTAATGACTTGTATCAATGTGTTCATAATCATCCTCCTACATCATGTAACCCTAACATTACAACTAAACCATCAAACATACAATAATCCACCTAAAACTCACAATTACTAACAAATTACACTCAAAATCACCTAAATTCAGAAAAATAATACCTAATTTTCTAATAGCAATCAAAATCTCGAATTCAATTCAAACAACTCTTTAAATTGCAATCGCACTACTGAAACAATAGTATTCGATACACATAGCAGCAATAAATTACTAAATAAAAAGAAAAAAAAAACAGATTGAAATAAGTAATTAAATGCGAAAAAAAGAGGAGGAAGAAGAAGAACCTGATACAAATGTTTCAAGACTATGGGAGGATGAACGGCGGCGACGGTAAGACAACGATGATGGTTGAGGATGGACAACATGAATGAATAAAAAAGGGGTATTCAGAGGGAGTAAGGGTCAAATTGTGTGATGTAAGTGGGTTGGGTAAAAATAAAAGTAACTTAATTTGAGAAATAGGAAAAAAATATAAAAATAAGGGTTATTTTATGACAATAATATCAACTATAAGAGACTTCTTAGAATAATTTTAACTATACGTAATCTCATTTTAATATGAACTATGTCTTCATTAATCTCATTTCGCTATGGACAAAATTATGACCTGCTATTAGCGGTAATAGTGACCGGTTGTGACTTTCGAGGGTCCTTGAGTGTTCCGTCGTCGTTCATGAAAGTCAAAACAACAAGAAAATTAAAGCATTTTTTCATGGCTTCTATAATACTAATTGGAAAAAAAATGCAAGATGAATTTTGGGAAGATTCAAAAAAAAGTAACCAATAGCCGAAACTGAAGAGGAAGGTTAAACCGGTTTTTTAGGTAACCGGTCACCTATATCAATGAGAGATTAATGAAGGCATAATTCATATTAAAACGAGATTACGTATAGTTGAGATTATTCTAAGAAGCCCTCTTATAGTTGGTATTATTGTCATGAAATAACCCTAAAAATAAAGAGGCAGTAGTATGTGGTTAGAAATCACTGGATTGAAAAATGGTGTCTTAATATTGAATTTGGTTTAAAATCATTTTTTTTGGAAAAATGATGTCTTTGTATTAGATTGAATTTGGTTAGAAATCATATTTTTGAAAATGATCTCTTTTTATTAGATTGAATTTGGTTAGAAATCATTTTTTTAATGATGTCTTTTTTATTAGATAAGAGATCACTTATTTGGGATAATTGATTTTTTTGATCAAAGACACCATTCACTCTACTTAAATGGTTCCTTATAAGATTATTCTAGCAGTGAAGTTTAAAGAAGAGAGAAACACCAAATTCCGTCATATACTAGGTCTAAATCGAGCAACAAGGCAGCAAACTAGCAAATTTCAAAAGAAAAACAAATGGTTTGAAGCTCATTACTACAAGAGATGGTTAGGAAACAAAAAAAAGGAAATAAAGGGAAGTAAAGGAAATAAAGAGTTTAGGAAAAAACGAAGGGTGTTGCTTCTTATAAAATTAAATAAATAAAACTAATAATACAAATAATCGCAGTAAACAGGTAGAAAGTTCTTATAATAAATAGATAGGAGATATGTAATTTTCTAAAGATATCGGGTAAAATCATCGATTCTCTTAATCAATTTTTATTGGATAGATTAGTTAATCGGTTAATCTTTGAACGCAAGTAAATTACCAATTTTATCTTTCTGACTCGTTAAACCCCATGAACGCACGCAAGTTTAATCCTAACCAATCTATCAAGTTAACCATGAACGCATGAATCAAATTAATAAATTAAGTCACTTTAAGTTCACTAATCAGTTGAATAAAATATAACCAGAACGCTGCAACTATATCTGACTCAACTACTACACAAGATTCTAGCAATTAAGATTAGACCAGAACGCTGCAACCTAATCAAAATTACTATTAATTCAACGATCGATTCATGAATACAATTAAGTTGGCCAAACAAAATTAATAAATACGGATCAGATAATCAAATAATGAATCTTATATAAATATCCAACAAACTAATTAATCAGTCAAAATAACGGCAAACCAAAGGTATTTCACATTTAATGCATACAATTCTAGATCAGGAAACAAATCAGAAGAGAGGGCAATTATGTCTTGTTTCTTAATAATCCTACTAGGATGGTCAGCAACTAAGTTTTCTGCTCCTTTCTTATCTTTTATTTTCAAATCAAATTCTTGTAACAATAACGTCCATTGTAACAATCTAGGTTTAGACTTTTTCTTTTTCAACAAATATTTCAAAGCAGAGTGATCGTAATATACTACCACGTGAGTACCAAGCAAATACGATCTAAACTTTCCCAGAGCAAAAATAACAGCATACAATTCCTTTTCTGTGACATAATAGTTGCATTGGGAGAGTTTTCGACGCATAATATATAATAAGAGATTCCTTGTCTACTTTTTGCCCTAATACAGCTCCTACCGCTTTATCACTAGCATTACACATTATTTGTAAAGATCGGATAATAATCTATTATTTTTGTTGATGCATGTAGGCGATCATCGTATGAGACCCTACTTACATTCTCGATCTTGATCCTAGAAGTGATCCTTTGTAGCTCCAATGTGATCATGCGCTTTGTGTTCATTTCATTAGAATAAGTCGCAACCTCCAATTCGTCTACTTCACAGCTTCTTCTTATGTTAACTGGTGTCCATAATATTAATTGCGTGTTATAATTTATTCATCATCCTTAAAAACTTTTCCAAATCTCACTGTTGACTCGAATTATTTGGACTTGTATAAATGTCGAGGATTCGATGGAATGGACGATGATGTAAGAAATTTGGTTGTATAAATTTATTAATTTGCATATAGATGTTGGACACATATTAACTATTATTATTTTTTATTTTAAAATGTATTTTTGGTTCATATCCATTGCAATTTTTTTTAAAATTACTATTTGAGGCGTCTTTCATAAGCAAACGCCTCAAATAAGCAGCCTATTAGAGGCGTTTTTTCTACAAAACGCTGCGAATAATATGCTTATTTGCGGCGTTTTTCAGACGCTGCACCTCAATATTCTATTTGCGGCATCATTAAAAATGCATGTTGCATTATTTCTACTAGTGCCTGTTGCATAGGATTTTAGATATGACTTTATACACCATATTACAACAAGCAATAGGGCAAAATTGTTGAACAGTTTGAGGCTTAGGCACCTTGGGTATCATGGTAATAGTAGTGCTATTAAGCTGCTTAAGTAGCCTACCATTTCTGAAAAATTCATGAACTGCCTCACAAACATCAAATCCAATAATATCCTAACTTACTTTAAAAAACTTACTTGAGTATCCATCTGGACCTGGTGCCTTGTCATTTGGGATCCAAAAAACTAGCTCCTTGATCTCCTCATTAGTCACAGGCTTAAGTAGAGTAGTATGATGATCTACAGTACAAGTAGCCCCTTGCTGAATAATGTGGATACTCACAGGGGTAGTGCTATGATTAGAGCCCAGGAGAGACTGATAAAAAGATAAGAACCCCTATTAAATTCCTCCTGTGTTAGTCTGTAGCACCCCATTTGATCAGTAATCTGTTGAACAACATTCATAGCTCATCTAGCTCTAAGGACACCATGAAAGTAAACAATATTAGCATCACCCTTTAGCATCCAATGAGCTTTAACCTTTTGTCGAAGGTATATAAATTGGAGTTTATCCAATTCAATACACTTCTCATGAGCAACATACTCCATATTCACCAAATCTTTATTGCCAGGGTCAAGAATAAGCACTTTTTGATAGGCCAGTAACTGAGCTTGGCAAGATCAGCATTCCTCTCCACATGAGAGAAGAAATTTCTATTCAGAGCCTTGAGATGACCCTTGAGGAACTTGAGCTTCTGAGCAAGTATAAACATTCTAGTACCTTCATAATTCTTCAACCAATTTGTCTGGACCACTGCCTCATAAGTAGGGGGAGTAGGCCACATATTAGAGAACTTAAAACATCTCATTCTATTAGGCAAAACCTGGACAGATTGTATGAGGCATGGCGTGTGATCAAATGTGCCCTCAGAAAGAAAGGATGCTTGGAGCTCAGGGAAGCAGGTTTGCCATTCCTGATTGATCAAGACCCTATTCAACCTGGAATATACCCTATCCTCAGGCTTCTGTTTATTAGACCAGGTGTAATAAGCAACAACGGATGGACATTCAATGTGATCACAGTATAAGATATTGTCCCTGAAATGGTCAGCTGCAATATGATTGAACCCACCTCCCAGTCTCTCCTCAGAGACAAGGATACAATTAAAGTCCCCCCTTTAGCCCAAGAACCACTCATAGAAAGAAAAATTTAATTACAAATATTTTAAATTTTGGATGTTTAAATAAAAAATACATAACTAGGTAATATCAACCTAAATAAGGAAAGAAATAAATCATGATTTTTATTTATATATGTTAACTACATCAAATACTTTGTATGTACTAGAAAAGGATGTACATTCTTTTTTTTAGGTCCAATTCATTTTCAAATTCTGAAAGAATAACAAAAAAGATTTCTTAAATATTTTCAAAAATACCATATTGATTTTGTAATCGAATAGTATCCTAACTTAGATTTAGGTTATAATTATGGAAATATTTAAATGTTTTTGATTTGGAAAAAAATGTCTTTTTAAAAAAAAAAAAATTTATTTGTTGAAATAATTACTTTTGTTTTTGCTCTCAATTTGTTTTTTCTGTTTTATCTAATTTAATTTTTTTAATATATTCTTTTACTATCTTAATAATTGGAATATTTCATATATATATCTGTGTGTGTGTGTGTGTGTGTGTGTGTGTGTGTGTGTGTGTGTGTGTGTGTGTGTGTGTGTGTGTGTGTGTGTGTGTGTGTGTGTGTGTGTGTGTGTGTGTGTGTGTGTGTGTGTGTGTGTGTGTGTGTGTGTGTGTGTGTGTGTGTGTGTATGTATGTATATATATGTGTATATATATAGATGAATAAATAAATAGAGAGAGAGAGAGGGGTTCACATAAGGGCAAGACACTCTATAAGTCATAAGTATTGTTGTTAGCCTTTGGGTCAACTCGAGATGGATGGTTGGGATGCTACTATGTTGTTTTTTAAAGAATAACTCAACTCTCTCTCCTACCTTATCACCCAACACCATCAACCACTACCACTCAATACTACCGCTACCGCCACCACCCATGCGTCCGCCACCACTACCGTTGCCACCACCACCCATGCGTCGGCCACCACTCCGGTGCCACCAAGTCACCGGCGACCACCACGACAACCACCAGCACGTCACCGACGACCACCACGTCGCCAGCGACCACCACGAGCACCACATCTCCGGTGACCACCACCACGTAGCCGGCGACAACTTTTAAATTTCTGGGTTTTAGTATAAAGTTACAAAGTTAATGGTTGAAGTTACCAAATTATGGGTTAAAGTTATATAAATTTAATTTTCAGATGGTTGGTGTTGAAGTGAAAGAGTGTAACTTTAGACTCATTCCGTGTAACTTTAAACACTTTTTGTGTAACTTTAAGCTTGATCCTAATCTTAGCCACACAAGGTTAAAGTTACACAAAAAGTGCTTAAAGTTACACGGAATAGGTCTAAAGTTACACTTTTTCACTTCACCACCTACCATCTGAAAATTAAATTTATGTAACTTTAACCCATGATTTGGTAACTTCAACCCTTCACTTTATCGAGTTTTAAAAAAAATAAAAAAAAAATAAACATAGTAGCATCTCAACCATCCATCTCAAGTTGATCCAAGGGCTAACAACAATACTTATGTAACTTTAAGCTAACACTAGAAAGGCTCCTAATTCCGTGTAATTTTAAGCACTTTATGTGTAACTTTAAGCTCTATATAGAGAATATATATATATAGGAGATCAGGAGAGTCCACTTTTTAGTTTTGAGTCCGTAAGTCCTCACCACATCCCTTGGATTAGAGGAAGATGGATGAGTGTGATTTGTTTGGATAATTAAAGAAGTAACTGATTAATTTTGTAATTATCTCATTATCTCTCTCTCTCCTATCAAAATAAATTATTGCTTTTCTCTCCTCACACACATTCATTTTGCATTCAAGATTCTCACCGCCTATCTATCTCTTCTCTCGGTCATTTGAAAAAACAAAATCACCTTAATATTCATCTTCATCAACGAACTTGTGGACGCTTCCACACTACTCCCCGCGCGCACCCGTGCGGGGACTAGTCGCAGCAGCCACCTACACGTCCCGTCGAGGACGCTCATTAGTCCGGGCTGATCCGATCTCGCGTTCCAGGCGAAGTGTCGGACCTCGATTTGCTTGACGATTTGAATTGTACTAGATAGATGTGTGGACATCCATGTTTTCGTTGAATCGATCGAGACGTGGTTGTGAATGTTTAAAGGCCGATATGTTTGGTCAGACGACCTTTTAAGTGAACCGAATTTGTTGCCAATTTTTGGAGTCGCCACCGAGTAATTTTGGGATACACGGAAACCGTTCAAGTCAACGTATGTTTACAACGCGTCGTGGATTTAATATCCACATTAGTCGGACTCGACGTTATCGAAGTGCATAATTAAAAGGACGATATGTAAAGTTGTGTTTAAACGAAAACCTAGTTATGATTCGACTTCTACAGGCGGATCCTCTTAGTTTCCTACGGCAATTTCGACAGAGCTTCGCTACAGTGGGGCAGGGCAAGTCAAAAAGTTAACACGGGTGCCTTCTTTTCGTTCTTATCACAGGTTTAGCTTATGATGTGTTTGGAAGCTCTCGGCCAAACGAATATTTCACAGAGAACCGACAAGGAATTCCATTAATAACAGGCCGTTTTGATTCTTTGGAACAACTCGACGAATTTAGTAGATCTTTTTAGGAGGCCCAATGACCATAGATCGAACCTATCCAATTTTTACAGTGCTATGGTTGGCTGTTCACGGACTAGCTGTACCTACCGTTTTTTTTTGGGTCAATATCCGCAATGCAGTTCATCCAACGATAAACAAAACCGAATTTTAATTATAGAGCTACGACACAATCAAACCCGATTGAACAAAATGTTGAATTGAATCGTACCATCCTTTACTGGGGATTATTACTTATTTTTGTACTTGTTGTTTTATTTTCCAATTATTTTTTCAATTAATAATTTTTTATCAGTAACCCGAAAAACTACGAAGAGTAGTGTTGATTCGTGGAATGCGAATCGAAGAGAAAACGATCGAGTGGATCGTGCCTAATGTCGGAGTGCGACGCTAAAGAAGAGCTAGGGAGCTCGTAGAGAAGAGATGGAGAGTTCTGAATTGTGAATTTTGTGTTGTGAATGAGCGGATAGGGGGTATTTATAATTTTTCTCCTAGTTCAAATTGAGATTTCAAGCGCTTGAAGTCGTGCGACCTAGTGTTGGGGCGCCTGAGGTGAGGCGATGCAGATTTGAGGCGCCAGAGGTGAGGCGACTGGGATTTTGGAGATCTGATTTGAAAACTTTCCAAAGCGGATATTATACGTGATCTTTGTATTGCTTGGTTGTAAAGGTTTTCGACCTTTGACCTAGCGTGTGTGTCGTTGGGCCTCGAGTGCACGTCTCGAGGCTCGGCTCGACCTGACGCGCTTACTTGGGTTTGACTTTGCGTGTTTCGGGATCGATTTGAAACCCCGGTGTAGGAATCGACTCTAATTACTGTCAACGCGACCGTAATGACACGACTAAGACCGTCTTGATGTTTAATTCATTTTTCCGAGTAATTATTATCCGTTCGATAGAAAAACCATCTAAAACATCGTAAAATTGTGTCATGTTGCAGTCCGATCATCATCAGGTGTTTGTCGGGCACTCTTGCATCCACCAGGTCCAAATATGGGTGTCTACAGAAGCCCTCAATTTGACTGAGGCTTGGACAAAGCGAAAGTCAAAGTATAGCCGCCCAAGTCAATCGAGGATTACGACCTGGTGGCTGTCCGCTCGGGTCGCTTTAAGTCCGTTGGACTACGTACTATGACTCGTCAGCTAAGTTTTAGAAATCATACATGACCTCCTCACCTGCGATTGTCTGTTGAGGCTTTGGGCTGAACTTGTTTGCTTCGACTTGGACTTACAGGGTTATTGTAATCGGTTAGTGTTTTGATCTTTGGAACAGACCTTTTGCTAGAGTCTTTCTCGGGTGACTTGGTTTTGGTTTGATCCCTTGCGAGTGGTGATGAACTCATTTTGTACATATATTTAACCCCAATTTTTCCTTTATTTTGGTTAATTTTACGTGTCCTAGGAGACTTTTTTCTATCTTTTTATTCCTCTTTGTTATGCCGGGTATTTTGTTTACGTTTTGTAGGAAACGAGACAAATGATGGCGATGGAGCTACATTTTGGGCAATAACGGGAGTCGATCCATGAAATCTACAAGGAAGAAGTGATAAAAGTTAGAGGATAGTAAGGGAATACTTGAAGATGGACGTTTAGTGATAAGAAACGACAAAGAAATAAGTTGAAAAGCTCGAGCAAATGCAAATCGAGAAGAAAGAATGATCGCTAAAACAAAGGTCAACTTCAAACGTAAATATCATGAGTTCTACAGCTCCAATCGAGCTAATTCAGGTGGCTTTGGAAATCTCTTTTTTAGCTTTCCAACGGTATATAACTCGTCCAAATCCGAGAAGTAACGAAGAAACAACAAGCATTTTGAATTTGTTGCGCAGTGCTGAGACGCCCAAACCGGCCAAGACGGACCCAAACCCGTCTGGACAGCCTTGAACCGATTGGGACAGGCTCGAACTGACCGGTTTGAAGCTGTTTCGCGGGATTTCTATTTTTAGACTTTGTAAATTACCATAACTCTTATTTTACGTGATATTCTTAGCTTATTAGCTTTTCCTAATTATTTAGAAAAGAAGAAGAGGTTAGACTCCTTATTATTAGTATATATATATATATATATATATATATATACCCTCCTTAGGTTTAGATTTATTGACACTTTCATATTCAGAACTTTAGCTTAGACTAATTATTATTAGCATCGGAATTCTGCAAGCTTGTAGTGGTACTTTTATTTATTATTCAATCCTTCAGTTTTTCGTAATTGGTATTTTTCCTCTTCCCCCTTATTTTTATATTGATTTCTATTATGCTTAATTCTTTTGTTATTTTATCTTTCGTTATGAGTTGCTAAATAATACTTCTAGGGTTGAAGGAGATCTATGTTAATTAAATTGGGGATGTTAGTTTAATTAATTATTTGATTGATGATTCATATGTTATTGCCTTACTACTTGTTTTGTATCATTGTTTCATTAGTTCGAGATGTTGAACTAGTTGAATGTTTAGGAACCCGAACCTATATCAAAAGCCTGATAAGGGTAGGCTTACAAGTAAGTGGGTAGGATAATCTGGTAAGTTGCGAGAGCCCGTCAGAATCTATCCTAAGGTTGACATAAGATCCGAAATACCGTGTCTTTACCCTAAATAACCGTGATTGATTGAACGATTAATTAACTTTACCCAATTTAATTGCATAGTGAACCGAAAGCCCTAGATCCCTTTTATTATTGTTAGAACCCTTTTAGTTTACATTATCGCATTAGTTTGGATAAAAACTCAACAAAGCAACTATAAATAGTTTAGAATCGACTATAGATAATTGGCGATATTCATCAATCTCTCTATGGTTCGACCCTTACTCGCTACTAACTATTTGTTAGTCGTTTGTTAGGTTTATTTTGTTTGATATAGGTGATACGAATTTAGCCTTATCAATTTTAGCGTCGTTGCCGGGGAGACAGTTTTGAATTATTGCTTTTTTTTTGGTTCTAGATTATTGTGTGTGTATATATATATATATATTATTTTTCTATTTTATTATTATTTTTTTTCATTTTTTATTTTTTTTGAATTTTTTTATATTTTGTCTTCACTATATCCACATTTTGCCTCCCGCAATTAAAACATGAACCATTGCATACTTATTGGGATAGACTTGAGTCTTTTGTTTATCAAAGTGGCTATCGTGTTAATATATGGGAGACGTGTGATATGTTGTGTGCTGGTGTGAATGATGAGACATGGGCTAATATAGAGACAAACCGCAACGGGATGTTTAATTATTTGACTTATGAGGAGCGATGAGAATTCCTTAAATACTTAGCCCGAAATAGTGTTGAGTTAGAGAATAAGTGGAACGCTGAAATGGTGGAATTTAAGGTTATATTGCAAAAATTAACGACTATCTACTCTATGTGAGTCAAATATTATAGCTGATCTTGCACCAACAACTGACTGTGTTATGAGTACGTCCGTTGCACACGTTAGAGAGGATATTGACCTATTTGATGACGATGATGATGAGCCTCTGATTTTTTCTTTGAAAATTCATCCTCCGGTCATTGAAGTTGATTCTGTTATGACTGACAATTTAATGATTCATCATTGACGAAAAATCCTGAGGTTTTGAGCATTGTTAATGAGCTTATTTGTGATTCAATTGGTCATTCTCTTTTTCAGCCTAACGAGCCTTCTTTCGAGATCGTGCCTAATTAATGCATTAATGCTTCTGATGCGGTAGATGAAGTTATTGATTATTTTGAAAAAGGATCCTTCCCCGAGGATTCTTTTGAGACTTTGATGTGTTTTAAGAGTTGTGCGGGTGAAGTAAACCCTTGGAAAGTCGAGGTAGATGCGTTAGAAGCGGCATTAAATCATCCAGGAAGCCTCAAAACAGAAAATTTTGAGGTATATGGGATTGTGGATACTCCTGTTAGGGTAATAAAACATTTTCATCCACTTGAACTTCCCCCTTGCTTCGACGCTATTACAGGTATTCCTCCCGTTTTGTATGAATTAATTGGGGAAAATAATATTGTTGATTTTAGAGGTATCAAGTTGTATTACATGCCCCATAATTTACCTTATTATGTTCCACCATTTGTTGATGGTTGGAATTATATGTCGAGGCCTTACGAGAGTTTTCAAAGTAAGTACGACAAGCTGAGACGGTCCTTGACATTGATTTTATATGATGTCGTTATTATATCTTGGTGCTACTTATGCTTTTGTTAAGCACATGCACAGAAATTTGATCAACTTGTACGAGCCTTGAGTTGTTACGATTTTGATATTAGTGGAAACATATCAGATTCTTATCGCCCATGTTTGTTGCTGGTTTGGGGGAACTTCTTTGCAATTTATTGTCGTTACCTTCCATTCTTTTCTTTTTATTTTATTTTTTTCTCCTTTTTCCGATTATATTTTGTCCTAATTTAATTGTTATAGTTCACAATGAGGACGTTGTGTAATTTGATTTGGGGGGATGTTGTTGTGTTACGTGTTTATTTTTCTTTAAAAAAACATTTTTTTTTTCGTTTTTTGTATGCTTTTGTGCATCTTTTTTTTTGTAAAGGGAAAGTGTATATATATATATATGCCGTGTAGTCCAGGTACAAAAATGTGACTATATCAATTTATGTAGCCATCTATCGTCCTTAGCAAGTAATGGGTATTTAATCTTACACATGATTCTACTTCTGATATCCATCTTAATCATTCTAACAACATATTTTGGATGTTGGAGTAGTCCCTCAGCTCGACACAAATTTCGTATCCTCCAGATATGGTAAATAACGGCATTAATCAGGGCTCGAAGAATGTTGCATTGGAATTTCGAACCCCTCATATTACACGCCCAGGACAATGTATCACTACTCGGTATCTTCTTCTTCACCCAATCACTCAACAAGTCAACAACTTGGGAACTCCAAAGACACCCAAAAAATAGATGTTCAAGTTCTCCTCATGGGCTTCACACAAAACACACCGATCAAAATCCGCCACCCCAATTCTCCATAATTTCTTCCTAGTGTTTAAAGCTTCTCTAAACACAAGCCAAGTAATAAAGCTACGTTTAGGGAAGCTCCACCCACTCCAAACAAGGTGAGCCCGCGACACACTGGGTCCAACGGACCTAAGCTCATCGTAGGCCTTCGAAATCGAATAGTGCGTCATCGATCCATGCCACACACCATTCGCATACATTGATTTTATTTATTCCTTAGCTTGACAGATCTTCTTCCATGCCCAGGTAGCTTCAGTGTTCGGTTGGTACTCCTTCAATTCAGTTCCCCTCAGATAAATACTACTAACCCGCCTGACCCAGAGGCGGTCTGGTTGATCAAACACCCAAGACGCCAGCTTAGCCAACGCTCCTTCATTCCAAGTAGTTAGTTCTCTAAGGCCTAACCCACCCTCCCTTTTCGGGTAACAAATTTTCTCCCAACTTACTAAAGCTCTTTTAGTACCTTCCACCCCACCATCCCAAAGAAAATTACGGCATAAGGCACCAATCCGAGCCATAACATATAGAGTTGTGTCAGCGATGATGATATTGCATTTGTCGTATGCTTTTACCTATTCTTTATTCTCTCATGAATGACACTTATTTCCCGTTATTTGAGTTTAGTATTTCTTTGATCTTGTCGCCGATTCTGTTTTGAATGCCAAATGAGTCAATTGACCTATTGTCGAGTAAGCTACTTAAATTGTGAGACTTAGATCCTTCTTAAACTGATGACATCCATGATCAGTTTCATTTAGGTTGAGAGTTGCACTTCTTATGAGATATGTAACATCAAATTGCATAAACATGGCATTCATCTCATATATACCTATATGCATTCGGTTTGTGATTGTGACACATGTAGAAGAGGTGATCCCCTTTCTTTAATCTAATTCCCATAAACTTCGCATAGCCATAATTTGACCTATTTATTAACTACATGCCATATTTACCTACCCTAGTCAAGGTCGTTAGTTAACTAGATGGAATTATTTTTTTGTGGTTGAAATTTGGTACCATGTCAATTGAGGAAGGGAATTGAAAAACAATAAATGAATTGAAAAAAAATAAATGAAAGAAAAGAAGAAGAAAGGAGATAGTTGAAAAAAAAATAAAAAAAATGAAGTGAAACATGAAAAGGAATATATTTTTGCTTTGAGAAAAGAATTGATCTCTCTGTTTTCGTAGTTGTTGGTACTAGCCGGTTATGATAAATTGTGTTAATAAGGCGTTTGGTACCATGTCCGATTCCTTTAATTGAAGTTTGGAAAGAATGGAATGATTTTAATGTTGGTGACGGTTGTACTAGCTTGGCTTTTACCTCCACATATCCAAATCATTTTGCTCCTTCTTACCCGATTAGCCTCACCTTATACCATATTTAAGTCCTCGACATATGTCTTGATTCGATTGAATGTGTATGTATGGTTGGAAGAGATTAGTATCATGTTAGATTGCATGCATGTTCTTATAAGTCGCAATTAGCCCTACAAAAACGCAGGTCGAATTGCGGCGGACAAATCCGACGCAAATATCTAACATTATGACACAAATGGTAGATTACGTCGGACTTACCGACGCAAAGATTCCGCTGCAAAATGTCATCGCAAATGGTTCGGTGTGCGTTGGACATTCCAACGCACACATATTTGCGTCGGATAAACCGACGCCGAGATGAGGGGTCAAGGACTTGGTCAAACATGTTTTGTGTCGGACTCTCAATCGCAAATCCATCGCAAACATGAATTTTTGCGTCAATGTAGTTGCCGCTTAATTTGACGCAAATTTATATTCTGCGATGGACTTTGCGAGGGATAGTCCATCGTAATGTAGGAAATTGTGCATCGGAAAGTGGGCATTGCGACGGATAATCTGTCGCATCGGAGGAATATATGCGTCGGAATGTGGTGAATTGCGTCATACAGTTTGACGCAATAATTTGAGGGCAGGATTTTCCACCAACAACCAGTATTTGCTTAAGCGAACACAACAAAATCAGCACTCATTCCCTACACAACATAAATCAGCAACAATACAAAAGCACATCCCGTGCAAGGCAACGTACCACATACTCCGCATCCCAATTTGGCATCCTGTAGAAGACAAACAATGTGGTTTTCAAAGAAAATGAACTTATATTACAAGAATTGAGTAATTTCTTTTAGAATTTGGTTTAGTAGTTCGGTAGAGACTTAAGATTGCACATGACAACATAAAAGTACCTAAAAGTTATCCACCTAAGACAATGGCTCAATACTTCTAGAGGCAAAACCATGGCCGTCATCAGCGTTGTCGTCCCGCCGCTGTGAATGCGGCCCCATGTTACAGTCTTTATCTGACATGGACAACCTCTCCCGCAGCAGCTCTATCGTCTTCTGCTGATCCTCAAATCTCTTCTCTGCCAGCTGTTGACATTCTGCTAATGTCTCCAGCTTCTTGGTCAGTCGGTCGATCTTCACACGCTGCTGTGTGGTGAGAGTAGGCATGTAAGGGTCCTCGACGGCAACACTGCTCTTGCCAGTGCATGGGCAGAATGGCTCCCTAGCTAGGTTTCCTATTCCTTAAACCCGTTTCTTGCGGCGTATACGCCTGTGGCCTCGTGGTACAACTTGTTCTCATCAAGTTCCTTCTAATTTGACGCCAACTTCGCCTCCTTAACTTTGTCATAGTTCCCCTGAAATAAGAAAATATATTATTAGGGAAACAACAAAGCTTAAAAATGCACTTATATAACAACCACAACGTAATAATATGATTAATTATATGCACTAGTAGAAAACTACCCTTTGGAACCGGTTGTAAACTACCCTTTGGAACCTTTCTTCATAGGTTCTACTGCCACGGATTCCTTAGGTCCGGAGCTTTGGAACCGGTTGTAGGAAGGTTCCATAGACGACGTTTGGAACCGGTTGCTGGTGAAACCGGTTCCAAAAAGTATACTATTGGAACCTACTATAATTACAACCGGTTCCAAAGGTGTCTCATTGGAACCTGTTGTAATTATCAACCGGTTCCAAAGGGTATATCATTGGAACTTGTTGTAATTCAAAACCGGTTCCAAAGGGTGTTTCATTGGAACCCATTGCAATTCACAACCAGTTCCAAAGGGTGCTAATTTTTTTTAAAATTGGATATTTAAAGCCACGACAATAGTATAAAAAATATAATCAACGCACACTAACAATATATTTACATAATTGATAAATTAATTAAATAAAAGATTTCAAGAAAATTTTTAAAAAAAATATTTTAATTAATATTAAACTGCAAATTACAACGTATATCGTCATCGTAGATACTACAATCTTCTTCACATCAATTAATCGGTAATTCACACATCATGCCTACTAACTACAATCTTCTTTATATTCGTGGTTCCTTCCTTGGAATAAGGAAGCTCTCATCCCCTACACCTTAGTAGAAAAATATCATCTTAATGAAACAGAAGCATTTCCATTTGACTAATGTTGAATAGCAAGTTTGAGATTCTCCTTCCGAGACCTGTGTAAAAAATATACATGAAACACCTTAGAACCTGAACACACAAATAAGAAATAATCCGCAAAATAGTAGTACAATTTAATATTTCATAAAGCAAAAAAGCAATTTGTTATCATAACATAAAGATACAAAGACTAAGACTAAGAGAGCTTGGCAAATCAAATTTCATTTAAGGTTAAGTTCAGGTTATTATTGCTCAAAGAAAAAGGTCAGGTTATTATTGGAGTTAACAAATGTGATTTCTTCATATCGTGTGAACTGTCGAGTGTTGATGACAAAAACAAGATGATTATAGTGATAATGAGGCATATAAGATAATTATATTAGTTAATGGCGAGGATATCCCGAATTAAGTTCGTAAAATCATTAAAATGAAAGTTTGGATTAGCTAAGCTATAACAAAGGAACAAGAGGGACCTGGATCAATGTTGGATAACAACCAGGGTTTGCAACCAATCGAGCATTCTGAATTTCAGGTCTCAATAGTTAAACCATACACAGCTTTTGTCTGGAATCAGGCAAAGAAAAGAATTATCAGTAAGAAAGAAAGACAACATTCATGGACAGCAAGAGCAAAATCCTTGAAGAATGTTGTAACAGCCACCAGCCGACAGGTCAAATAAAATACCAATTCTACCCCAGCCCTAAAACATGCGGCTATATACAGATTGGTCATAGAAGTTACGCAACCGTATCAAACAAACAAAATCAAATTCTCAGCAAATCCCACAAAATCAATCAAACAAATTACTCGAAATAATCACAAAAAACAAACCTAGAAGCATTTCATACTAAAACCAAATCATAAGAACAAACATTACTATCTATAAACATCAAATCCTCGTGAAATCTCACAAAAACCCCAAAAAATTAATCAAACAAATACTCCCTCCGTTCACTATCTTTTGCCACATTTCATTAAAATACTCCCCTCAGATATCATGAAATGGGGCAAAAGAAAATGAACGGAGGTAGTAACAATCACTCCGAAGTTTGACTTGTAAAGTTGGTCTAATCTAAACTGACCCGAATGTTTATCGTAGCAAACAACTCTATATTCCTAAAATATTTGAAAATAAAAAACATGAAAAGTTGATCCCTTGTTGACCTGTTTGTGAAGTCTATTGATCATGAGCTTTCTTATGTTATTATAGTTAAACATCAAAAGATAATTACTGATAAACACCTATACACAATAATAATACCAGGGAAAAAAATACAATCATTAAACATAGATGAGTTGGTCAAACATTATAATAATAAAAACGCCAAGTAAGTGGATCAATGATGAGTCCACGAGAGTTGAATTAAGTTTCCAGCAGGGGAAATATATTAGGGAATAAGAGAATAGGGAATGCATTGCAGTGCATGTAATTTGATTGTCTGGTGCCTCCTGGTGGGTTTGACTTTTGCAAAAGTCGGTACTAAGTAGTATTTTATTTCTACAACAAATTAAAGTCAACCCATTAGTGACTCACTGCACCATAGGCTTCCTTCAATTCAATTCCATTTATAACTTACTAACTATGTATATCGATAATGCACACAATATTACTGTACAATAATTACTCACTCTGATGCACTCCTCTTGCTGCAGCAGTAGTATAATATTAGTAGTAGTGAGATAAGTCGAGAAATATTTATTTTATTGAAATGGGATAATAATTAATTAGGGTCGAACTAAATTCAAAATGTTAATCTGTGTTAATCGCCAAGCAAATGAGAAGCGCAAATTGTCCATGTCAAATTTCTAGATTCAATAGTACGTTAAATGGTGAGTACACATCAAGATGTGAGCAGAGGCTCACCATACTGAAGATCCATGCTCTCATAGTACTTGTTACCAAATTGATCAACACCAACAACCTTTGCTCCGATATTGTGGATTTTTGTTTCCCTGAACACACACATCCAAGAACGAGAAATGAACATTCACAAAGAAGTGCAACTCACATTCTTAATATGCTCAGATTGGAGGCATTGAAATCACCGATTCAAAAAAGAGCATTCCAACATAGTACACATCAAAGTGAAATCAAAGGAGAAAGGGGAAATAAAATGGATTAATTATCGAGATTTGGTGAAAATGGAAAGATGAACAGAAGAAACTTTAGGGGAAAAGCCGTGGCAGATGAAAGGTGAAATACCGCCGTTGGGCTTGAGGGGGCCGAAGAAGCAGGTGGAAGAAGACTCCCGGGAGTGCGTGGCGGCCCATGAAGGACTGGCTGTGAGGTGAGGAGCCCATGGGGCTGAGCACGGGGGTGGAGTGGAACAAGGTGGCCGTCTTCTCGCCGTCGTGGGAGTCCCGGGAGGGGGATTGGACGTAGTACACCGGCCTGCGTGGCGGTGATCTGGTGGGGAACAACGCCGCTAGGCTCATCACCTCCGAATCCGTCTTTGCGTGCATTTTACTTACTTAGGAAATGGTTGAAGAGTGGGTCTACTTATTAAAGAATGTGGTGGGGAATGGGGGCGTAGTGAGTGGAGCAGTGAGAGTAGAGAGGTTATAATGAAAGGAATGCGTGGTATGTTAGTTTGGGTGATGATAAGGAAGAAAGAAGAAGAGAAGAAGGAAGAGTGACAGGCTAAACACAGTTGTCAGGATTTTGCTGCGAAAGGAAAATGGGTCATTTTGAATAGAGGTCATTGATGGACTCTTTAAAATCGGTTGAATCTTTAATAGGTTCAAAAACATTTTAATATGGGTCAGTTTTTTATCCTATACCTATGGCACCTTTTTTTAGTTAACAACCGGTTTTATTGGTAAGGTCTTTGGAACCGGTTGAACCTACAAAAGGTGCCAAACCATTTTAATATGGACTAAAAATTTTAGACATTGCCTTTGGCACCTCTTTTAGTGAACAACCGGTTCCATTGATAAGGTCTTTGGAACCGGTTCAATTTACAATAGGTGTCAATCATTTTTTTGGTCAACTAAGGAACCTCTTGTTCTTACAACCGGTTCCTTTTGATAGGTTTCAATGGCCTTTTCAAAACGACCTTTTAAACGCCAATACTCCGGTCAAATCGTGATTTCTAAAAAGGGAAAAACATTTTTAGATGCCGTCATCATGGCAATGTTTACACTCGACACTTTCAAAAAAAAATATACTCCCTCCGGTTTTAATTTTTGCCCCATTGCCTTTTTCACACAAATCAATGAAAATATAAAAATAATGATAAAGAGAGCAATGATGAAGCAAATGATGATGCAAATGAGGTCACTAGACGTGTGTGTGTCATAAAGTTACAATATAAATGATATATTTAATTATTTTTTGATGGCAAATTGTGTAAAAAGGTGAATACATAAGGACATTTTGATAAAATATACAACACAAATATGGAAAGTGGAGAAGTGGGGCAAAAAATAAAAATCTGCCATATAAGGAATACGGGGCAATAATTAAAAACCGGAGGGAGTATATATTTTCAATGCCATCATCTTGGCCAAAGCAAAACCCGTCAACAACGAATACCGTTAATACCACCAAGGCCCCGATCAATGGGATCGAGGTACACTAAACGGTTACATTTCTTATTTTCAAAAAAATTGTTTTTACACACATACCGTTAACACGACCAAAACTTCAATTAATGAAGTCAAGGAACTCGAAAAACGGTTACACTTTCAAAACACTTTTTACAATACACCCTCCCACCGTTAAATGCTAGTTAACGCAACCGACGAACGTGGGTCATTAGTTTTAAAAGCCTGTTTTTTTTTATAAAAAAAACGTAGTTTTCTAAAACACTATTCACCACCTAAATCCCTCATTAAGGATTTGGTCACACTTTCAAAAAAAAAAACACTGTCATTAGACTTCACGCTCTACCACGAGCATCACGCACACCACAAGTATCAAACCAACTAATTAATAGTAGTTTCGATAACAGAGTCACGCAATCGTTTTCAAAACCGGTTCCCCTAAAGAACTGTGCTCCTTTCGAAAAAAAACATTTGCGTTCTGTCATCGCCTTATTCCTGGCGCACACACGAATAGCAACACACCTTCACGTCACGAGCGATGTCGTCACGCCATCGATGCACTATTTTTACAAATCATCCTTTTCAAAATTTTCGCAAAATTGGTCGTTTACGGAAGGAACGTACATCAAAACTCTTTGATCCTGAGCCGGGATCGCGATCAACCTTTTACGTCGTACAACCGTGTGCTTAACTGTCTATGTTAGTTACAAGGATCGCCTCTACTCGAGGTCTTACGTTTTGGGTCGTCTCATTTCGAGAAGTCCTCTTTAAGCCTCGCCACCGAGGTTGTGTCAAATCGTCTCGTTGTAGAGACCTAGACTCAATAGGCGTTTCGCCGAACGCACCAAGAGTCTAAAGCACTTCAGTCCCTAAGCCAATGACCACATACACGGGTCAAAGGGTCTCATTTCCGTGTCGCTCAGTTAAGAGCATTCCTCGAGTCCTTAAATTGTTCGGAAGACCCGTCCTCATTAGCGTTACCTTTTCAAAGTCATGACGGGGGATTCATGCGTAGACGCAAGCAACCAGAGTGGGGATAACGCCGGACAATCCGCAGACAACACCCTAGGAACCCTAGCTGACCTAATCCGGGACTTAGAAGCCACTGTCATCACGGTGAATGCGTCCGTAAACAGCATAGACGGATCCTTAACATGGTCCTCTTAAATTCCACCCCGATAGGCGGAGCACCCGTCGGCGTCATTCCTAATGACCCCGTTACCCCGCCTCAGGATGACACCTTCCAATCCG
This sequence comes from Agrostemma githago, assembly GCA_958450325.1. NCBI lineage: Eukaryota > Viridiplantae > Streptophyta > Magnoliopsida > Caryophyllales > Caryophyllaceae > Agrostemma > Agrostemma githago. The sequence continues at coordinate 31,434,751 of OY288249.1, forward strand.
CTATGAACCGCATAGATTTCCTCGAGAACCAAATGCGCCTGAACCAGGGAAACAACGTTCACCTAAAAAACCATAGGAAATTCGAAATGGTGAACGACCAATTACCCAAAAACTTTTCCCTAGCTGACATACCTAAGTTCAAGGGAACTGGGGACTCCCTCAATCACATCCGAGCCTTTAAGTTTTATATGGCCATTAAAGGGGTAAAACCTAGCCTCTTCACTAGGATATTTCCCTCATCCTTAGAAGACACACCGCGATCATGGTTCTATTCACTAGACCCTAAAAAGATATCCACTTGGGATGATATCTCCGTAGAATTCGCAAAACAGTACGCGGATAACGCCAAAACACAAGTCACGATTAGAAGCCTCGAGGGCCACTCCTAGAACGAGAAGAAAAGCTTCTCGGAGTTTCTGACCAGATGGAGGAGAGTCAGTACCCAACTAATAAATCGCCCAGACGAAGCCACTTTGGTAGAAAAGTTCGTCAATAACCTTAGACCTGCCTACGCCTCCCATCTTAGGTACCAAAACATCCACACCTTCAAGAAGTTATCCACCTTAGGAATACGCCTAGAGGACGACATGAAGAAGGGGGTATTCTCCAAAATAATGGGGAAAGGCTATCAAAGACCGACCACTTCTACGGGAACCCAGTCTTATGGAAATAACAAAACTGAAGAAGTACACCTGGTCGAACCAACCACCCGGGGAAGAACAAACTTCACCCCTAGAACATTTTCCAAACTATGTATCACATACACCGAAGCATTAAAAAGGTTGACTGAGCAAGGAAAGCTCGAGTTAATAGGTCCTACCACGGACCTTCCCGTAGATAAGAGTGCAAAAACATGGGACGTTAATAAGTATTGTCAATACCATCGTGGCAAAGGCCACGATACGGAATCCTGTTTTCGGCTCAAGCATATTATACAAGATGTGATAGAAAACGGGAAGATCCCTCTCCCCCACTTGAGAAACCCAATAATACTACGAACCCTTTTAGTGTCCACACCATCTTCGACGACACTATTGACTGCTCCCACCTTACCCCCTGAGAGAGGATGTCTTAAACATTGAGGATGAACCAGATACTCATCCAGAACCCACACCCCTCGACTTCGTGACAACCATCGAGTGCCTAACCCGTTTAGTCTCACAAATACACCCCATACTCTTAAAAATTGAGGATAGGATAACTCACATCGAGGAAAGGCTCGAAGAATCTCCCAAACCCCCTCTTTCCATATGCCACGGGTCGATCAAAGGGGACGACATAGGCTCGCCCGAAACTGTCGAACCCAAAAGCAAGTTCACTCAAATCGAGGTTAGCTACGCGACCGCACTCCGAAGATTAGCCTCCCTTCGCCTCCTACGACCCATAGAGCCGATGGGCGATCCCCCACTTAAGCATAGGTCCCGTCACTGGTCTAAAGGAAAATACTGCCACTACCATAGGGGCAACGATCATGACACGGAGTCTTGTACATTGCTAAAAGATAAAATTGAAGGATTGATAAAAACAGGGGTGGTAAAAACCGCACTATTAACAAAAAGACCCACCCGCTTCTCGACAGACAACTCCGAGGAAAGGGGTCTCTGATTACTAGACCACCTGGGGCTATCTCACGATCAGGCCCTAACAATGCTAATATCCGACGGGGTACTATACCCCCTAATTCCGACACCTGACCCACCGACCGACAAGAGGCCGTTACATTGGAACGGTAACAAATGGTGCCGGTACCACCAAGGCCGAGGACATGACATTAGTGAGTGTCGTGAATTTAGGCAGCAAGTTCGCTACCTCATCCAAGAAGAAAAATTCGGGGCTTACCCTAAATACTAGGACACCAAGGCACCTATTGAGGGCAGCAAGTCCGCACCCGAGTCAGAGTCTAGTTCATCTTAGGGCCTAGACCAAAATAATAATAATAATAAATGTCTTGTCTTCTACCTTATCGAGTCTAGGGAGGTACGAGGCAACATGTCCTCCACCTCCCGCAAGAACAAATCACAGGCATCTAGCCCATTTTATTATCTATCAATAAAACAACCACTTCTTTTTAAGCAAACATGTCTCGACAATCGTTCAATTTCTTTCAACAGTTTACTTTAACGCTTTAAAAAATTCGAATTTCTGCCAATTATCGATAACGATTAACTAGAACGGAAGGGCTACCACGAACAGCCCACTCAACTTCCCCCTATAAAGGAAATCAGGAATAACAACCTTCGATTCAACCAACCCCTGACCAAACAACGATAAATTTGGAAACGAACAAACCGCTACCCAACCAGACTTATCAACAAAGCAGCCGAATGCGAAGCCTAGTAGGTCTAAAAACAACCATATCTCTAGAAGTCAAAAACCTTAGAATACATGGAGATTCATCCCTAGTGATCAACCAAGCTACGGGTACCTGGAATGTTTATAGCGAAAGCCTAACCCCATACCAAACCGAAGTGGAAACAATGTCCCGGGAATTCACCGAAATTAACTTCATACACATACCCCGTGAGGAAAACCAATTCGCCGATGCGTTATCCAAACTAGACTCACTAATAAACATGCCTGATCACCTTTTCTCCATGCCTATCTGCATAGAGAGAAGCGAACAACCAGCCTACATCCATAACCTCGAAACCGCCGATACCCCCGAAGAACCTTGGTATAAAGCAATCCTAGACTTTAAAACCCACGGGTCATATCCCCCCAACACTAACACCAAGAACAAAAGAGCCCTACGAATACAAGCCACCCATTACGTCCTAAATCAAGGGCTACTTTACAAACGAACCCCACAAGGAGTCCTCCTTAGATGCATAAACAAAAACCAATCCGAGAGAGTCATGGAAGAGGTACATGACGGGGAGTGCGGACCCCACATGAGTGCACACCTACTAGCCCATAAAATAATGAGACTGGGCTATTACTGGATTACCTTAGAGACAGACTGTCGGCGTCACAATCGCCACTGCCACAATTGCCAAATATTCGCCAACATCCAACATCTACCTCCTTATCCTCTACACACTATAGCCACACCCTGGCCTTTCTCTACTTGGGGGATAGACATCATAGGAAAAGTACACCCATCAGGGAAAGACGGACACTGCTTTATACTAGTGGTCGTCGATTACTTCACGAAATGGGTAGAGGCTGCCTCTTACACCGTACTAACCTCAAGACAATTAGTCAAATTCTTACAGAACAACATCATCTGTCGCTACGACATACCTCATGAAGTCATCAGTGATCAGGGGGCTCACTTCTGGGCAGACACCCAAAAGCTCCTAGACAAATACAAAATCCAAAGACACAAATCTTCACCCTATAGACCACAAACCAACGGGGCCGTAGAAGCAACCAACAAAACCATCACCACAATCTTTAAGAAAATGATAGACAACTACAGGGATTGGCCAAACAAAATTCCCTTTGCCTTATGGGGGTACCGAACATCCTATAGAATGCCTACCGGAGCCACACCATATTACCTAACCTATGGCTCCGAAGTTGTCCAACCAATAGAGCTAGAAATACTGTCGCTAAGAATATTAGCCGAGAGTGGTATCCTTGAGGAAGAATGGAACCAAAAACGATATGACGAGCTAGTACTCCTAGACAAACATAGGATACATGCCCTATCCAACGTATAAGCTTACCAACAACGAATCCAGCGAGCCTTTAACAAACGAGTGAAATCCCGAAACATACACGAGGGAGATTTAGTAATCAAATCCATTAGAGCACCCCTTCCCGTTGACCGTAGAGGGAAATTCAAACCAAATTGAGCGGGCCCATACCTCGTTAGGAAAATATTCTCGAGGGGCGCCGCGATCCTCACCGACCGAGACGGTCAAGAGTTCTCAACCTCAACCAACATGGATCAGCTCAAACGATACTACCCGTAAACACCCTGAAAACCACGTCCCGACTTCCGACTTAGAAAAAAAAACAAAAAAAATCCGAATTCGCATCGATAAATGGCATAAACGAGTCTAAAGCAAAATCATTCACACTTTTCGAAAGAACTACGAACATGGTTTGGTTCCGCCTAAAAACGGATACGTAGGCATCCCTTCTCCGGGTACAACCAAAACAAACAAACAAACAAAAAATCGGTTAATCGATTCATGTACAAACCGGGACTTCTTTCACGTCCCGACCAACGAGTGATTTAAAATGACGAAGCACAAACGACGAGCCAAGGACGGGGTGAAAACCCGAAAGGGCGCCCTGGGCAAAATGAAGAAACGAGTTGCGAGTCGTCGTAAAAAAAAATTTTGACGAGCCGAGGACGGGGTGAAAGCCCGAAAGGGCGCCCTGGACAAAATGAAGAATCGAGTTGCGAGCCGTAAAAAAAAAGAGCAAAAATAAACAAAAGCAAAAAAAAAAATATGGTGAGCCGAGGACGGGGTGAAAACCCGAAAGAGCGCTCCAGGCAAAACGAAGAATCGAGTTGCGAGCCACCATGAAAAAAAATTAAAAAAAAAACAAAAATATACGTGCTTCTCATTAATAACAAAATTCGGTTAAATCGAGCCTTTGTCGAGGCATTTACATCAAGCATCTGAAACCCGGACATCCCGGAAATCAACAACGTGTCAAAACTCCACAAAAACTAGTACTAATACGCCACATAGTATCAACTAATAATACATAATACAAAATGGCTGAGCTCTACCGGTCCGACATAATACCTGCTTGTGTTCCTCATCCTCGACCTTCTGAAGGCAAGCTTCTAACGCCCTAGCCAAAGACGAGCCCAGCCAGTCAAAGTTTCCTTCCTCTTCCACCATTTTAATATGGGTCTCGTTAATCTTGGCCCGCTTAGATGAACTGAAAGAACTAGGATCGGTAACACTATCTTTAGTCGGGCACTTAGTCCCTCGAGTCACCTCCTCGCCCCTTAGCAGCGCTGTCTTCCTAACTTTTGAGTTGCTCTGTCCTGACGGGTGTTCACAAACCCTCTGCCGGGCAGAGGCAATGTCGGTCGGTCGAACACTTTCCTTAACAACGGGATGCAAGAACTTCTGTTCCCGAGACACCTTAAAGTCCCTGAACGAATCCTCTGTCCACGCGTCAGAACTAGTGATAACTTTAGCATCCTTTGGAATGGAAGGTTTAACACCCATTTGATTTGACAACATGCCTGGGTAAATATAAACCTAATCCCTCATAGATAGTATTAACAAAGCCCATGTCGAAGACAAAAATGGAAATCCGGTACGCCCACTAATATTCCACCACGGGATAGACCACCTAATGATCACCTCATCCTTAGCCAAATAGGAGAGCCAGTCCTTCTCCTTATGACCCTTGCTCCACGCCTGCACCGTCTTCCGGCCCGTGAAACCCTTATAGTTATAACCTTTGATGCATCGTGGAGGGTCGACCAAACCAAGCTATTCTTGCAACCAAACCTGTACAAAACACGACAAAACATCACACCTCCAAGCCAAAGCAACCACAAAACAAAGAAAACCAAGCTACAGAAATAAAAAAAACCTGTAAAATGATCCTGGAACCTCGAAAAGCTGCATCGTGGAGTCTAGAACGAGCATTAAGACCTAGAATAAGCTCCCCCAAAATAAGCAAAGAAGGTGATCGTCCGTGTTCCATTCCCATCACCACATCCAAAACTCGAGGGTTACCCTAGCCTTCACACACCCTCGCATCCTCAAAAGATGATAACAAGCCATCGCGACACTAAAAGCGCGTCTACCGGCTAAGGCCGAAACATGATGAGAACTAACCTGTGAGAACGTCTTAGCAATCAACTCTAAGTTAATGCCATCCCTACCAAAATAACCTTTAGCCTCCTCCAATGACGAAAGATCCAAAAAATGGTAAAACCGTTCCACGTAAGCGTCATCCCCATAAGGCACACAAGGACGAACCGAGCTCCACCCACCTATAGCATCTATCTGCTCGGGCAAAGGACAAATTTTACCACCGGGAAAAGCAAAAACATGGCCGTTCGAGTCCCAAAACCTAGAACATGCCAATAAGAAGTCATCCTGCACCTTGACTCGACTTAGCGCAACAACCACTGACAAACCATCATTTGAACAAATCCTGGGGTCACACTTCTTAAAAGAACTGGCCCACTCGGAAAGGACATTCCCAAAACCCGACATGACATTAAATATAGACGTGCTAGAATCTATCGATATCCTAGTATGTCTAAAACGAGCACTCACAACCCGTATATATAGCCCTAATCCCACAAGAATTAGGAAACAACGAAAATTTCCATAACCCGGATCCGAACCGCCTCAGCCTGAGCGCCCATATCTACGTGGGCAGCATCTAGAACAATCCCAAAGGTAGAAACACCAATCCTGCATCATAACCTTGGCTACCACATGACACCCCGGACATCGGGAACGACCTCCTCTAGCCGTTAAAACCCTCCCCGAAAACCGAAGCACCCAGTAGGGACCGCACGAACGCGTGTTCACCCGTCGGACGCTCGGGACTTAGACGTTTTTTTATTTTGTTTAGGGGGACAAGCTACCCCACCTAGGCATGTTGTAGCCTATTGGCAGTCATCGTCAAGTCGCGTCTGTAGCCTAACATGGCAATATTATGAGTATGCCAAAAAGTGGTCCATCATTTTTGAAAAGTTACCCAAATTTTAAACTTCGATTTCGTTATGAATGTCAAAGAAACTAAACTCATCTCCTAATATACTCGGTCAAAACACGTTAATATTTTACGTTAGCATTTTACATCTCGTCCATCTCGAGTCAAAACATTTTAATCGACGTGCTATCCGATCCGATTCCCGGCTCAAATCAACGCATTTCAAATCAACGCACTCCAAACTAGGTCAAATCGCAAATGAATGAACGCAAAAGTGATTACTTGTCAATCTAGGTAAACAATTCGCCAAACGAAAACGCAAGACAAATCCAGCAAATTCGAGTACCAAAATTCAAAAACAAATATACAGCATATACAAATTCATACACAAATCGAGGCTTGAAGGACCCCTAGAAGCCGCACCAATAGCTATCACAACCTCGCAAAGGTTGCCATCTAAACCTAGATCCTCCAAGTCTATAAGAGGAGAATCACTACCAACCATCCCCGACAACATGTTCAAGGTAGCCGTCTCGGGGACTCCTCCGATCTCCTCGTTAGCACCCGTAGCCTCAGCCTCTCTTTTAACCCGATGCCTAGCCTCACCTTGCGCAGAGGTCTCACTCTGAGACCGAGCCAGCTGCTCCTTTAGGAAGGCGATCTCGTCAGCCCGAGATTGCAGGAGCTGTCGCGCCTCAGCCGCTTCCGCCTCGAGCTCGGTCACCCGAGTCTCCAGCTGCCCCACCATATCCAGAACATCCTACAAATACACTTAAATATTAGGAGGGTACGCCAACAGCCTAGAAAACCACCATAATCACACAAACTCACCGATCGAGGCCCCGAAGTATCACGGGAAACCCTCGAGGCATAGGTCCGAAAGCAGTTGGCAGCCTGCCACAACCGCTGATGGCAAGCTGATGGAACCTGAAAGTTGAAACCACAGAAGATAAACAAGCCAATCCCAACTCTTAGGACACTAACCGAAAACGAAAGCCGAAACTTACCCGGTAAACCCGGTCACGCCACTCTATCCCAGCGTCCATCTCCTCAGCAGAACACGGGGGGAGAGGCTCTGTTAAAGGTATCCAGGCCGCATCCACCCTTAGCAACGTTAGGGGAAAATCTGGGGGCTGGATTTCATTAGCCGGATCGGCCAGCTGAGAAGACATTAGATTGGTCGGTCAGAGGGCAAGGAAACGACAAACCGCAGAACAAATCATAGAACCAAAATTAGAACATTACCACGAGGCGGTACCAAGCTAACTGCCGGGTGATATGAGATAGGTAGGACGCACCGAGCACCAAGAGCGCATCGTCTCCTTCTCCGTCCCTATCCTCGAGGATCTCTGCAGTGGTCGGTGGTCTAAACATGGTCCGGGAAGGATCAACCGGCACCCTGGAATCGTCATATAGACACTAACGCACCAACTGGTGGCCCAGATACCAAACTGGGCTAAACAACGCATGAAGGAGCATCCTCCTGTAACTTCTAGGCCTCAGCTCTGTGGCCAAACACTCCGGTACGCCCTCATAATCTGGCCAAGAGCGGGCCACAAACTACACAAATGAACCAACACTCCAATAAATCCTAAACCTTGTGGGCTACTAAGCTAAGTAGGACTTGGAAAAAAAACTTACAACCCCGAGGCTCAGCTTGGTAACCAGCGCATTCTCCGAGGGGTAGTGGCTGGTAGTGCTCTTAGGCAGAGCCAGCCTTCACTCAATTCCCGTCGGAAATCTCTTTGGGTGAACCGACACCGTCTTAGGTGCCAAACAAGGAAAGTAGTTGTACATCCAAGCCTGCAACTTCCCAAATACCTTTAGCAACATTAAGCCAAAAAAAAGCCAAGCAGAATTCGAGATACAAAAGTGAGAATAGTAGCTAACCTCCAGTATAAGGCCCGGACCCACAATGGGCACAGCTGAGGCCGACTCTATCGCCAACGGCCTCACCATGACTTGCAGGCAACGAGTCATCTCCGCGAAAGGCGCGGTTACCCAAACATAACGACCCAGCTGAGCCAGGTCCTCTAGGAGAGGCAAAATCCTAGTGCTAAATCTCTCACCTTTATCCGAGAAGTAGGTCGACCCTAGAAAATACAACAACCACAACCGGGCATGCTGCTCCGGCGTGTTGGGTTCCCGACCCTCTAACACCGCCACTCGCTCAAAGTGATCGGTGATATACGAACTCACCAAAGCATGAGGCGCACTATATGCCTCATGCGGTAAACAGTCCCCAATGAGGCTCCGCACCCCATCACTATCTAGCCTAGGACCTTCGGCGGCCCACCTAATCCTTTCCGCCCCCCAGGGCAAACCGGTAATCATCCCAAAATCCTCTAGGGTCATCCCGAACTCCCCAAAAGCCATGTGGAAGGTCGAGGTAGTATCGTGGAAGCGATCTATCATCGCTCTAATCACCATATGGTTGCACTTAGTCTTGCAACCCACCAACCAAACCCACTGCTCAACCACAAGACCTAGAGCAGTCCTTGCGATAATCTCCTTTACTGCGGGGGTCAACTTCTGAAAATAAACCTCGAGACACGTAGTAAAGCCCAAGAAAGTCCTCATCGGACCGGGGAGCTGCAAACCAAAACAACACAGGTATAATCAAAATAAACCTAACTTAACCCGAGCCAAAAACTTAAGTCACAGCTGATCAGCACAAGCAAAACATTCACCAGACCCCGCACGACACGGTGAGAAATGTGACGGTCAAGGTGAAATAGCAGCTGGTGACCATCCCAATCCCGAGCCCACTCAGGATCCTCGTAGATAATCTCCTCATTCTCCGGTACAGGAACCGGAACATGAGCCCTTCTAGCAACCGTCTCCGGAAACCTACGCTTCCTCACTCTATCAAAATCGGCCTCATTAATGGCCTTAGGATCATGACGCTGAAATGAGGTACTCCGTCGTCTCCTACGAATCCCTCGGGGAGTCTGTGAACTCGCCCCGACAATCTCATCACTAGGAGCTCCCTCGGAACGCTCGATGTTACCTCTCACTACAAAGTGAAACAAAAAAGAGAAAATTCGCGCCTCAGGTCAGGCTAAAGCAGCTCAAATAGGTCAAAATAGGGTCAAAATTTCGGATAAGGATATCAAAATTCCGAAAAGGTCGTTAGCACCAATTTTCGATCCCGGTCACGATGGAAGTGGTTTCGGGAAAATCTGCCATCGTTACGACACCTTTTGGTCCATCTTAAGACACACAAAACCTCACGGAAAGCCCTAGGAGCCACCCTAGCCCATAAAAATCGACAAGAGAGCTACCCACATCCTCACAAACACTATTTGAATGAGATTACATAAAATAAACATGGGAATAATAGGGAAAACAGTCCCTAACCCTAGCATTTCGAACCTATCATCCTAGGAAGCCATTATCGCACCTCAGCTCGAGAACCTCTATCGAGCTTATAACTAAACATACTAAAAACCCCCAAATCGATTTTCTAGGGTTTTTCAACAAAACAAACTAATAATCAATCAAATCAAGCAAAAACGAAAATAAACAAGTAAGAAACGATTACCTAGAGTCGACATTGGCGCGTACGACGAAAATCGAGGCGAAATTTGGCGAAGAAAAGTCGAAAAATCGGTTTGTAGGCGAAGGGGATGACGCGTTTGGTTTGTGAGACGAATGAACCATCACCCCCAATTTTCAATAACTTAAACAGACCCGATCCTCGGAAACCCGACCGCTTCAGGAGACGCGTCCGAGTCCTGGCACACTGGGGGCTAGGCGCCTGAGTATTAGAGCGCAGACAAATGCGCGTCTCAGGTGCCCATTACAGACTAAAACAAAACAAACGAAACTCTAAATTCGATACACGTAAAACACACACCTTTTAAGACAAGCAAAATAACAATGACGAAGTGATTACTAATCAACACCGACAAAACACACACGATAATGAAACAAGCATCAGCGCCGCACTTAACGTAAACGTTGCACCCCGAACGCGTAACAAAGCAATCTGAACCGAACTAATCCGAAACGAACTTTAAACAAATCCCAAATGCATAACAAACTAAAACAGAGCAAGAGCAAACCCAAACAAAATAAGACAAAAACTTTTAACTAAAACAAATAAACAAACAACAATTTTGCCCGAGGGACGTTAGTATCCCGGAGGCACAGCAACAACATTTTTTTGCCCGAGGGACATTAGTATCCCGGAGGCACAGCAAAAGCGATTTTGCCCGAGGGACGTTAGTATCCTAGGGGCACAGCAACAGCAATTTTGCCCAAGGGAAGTTAGTATCCCAGAGGCACAGCAACAGCAATTTTCGAGTGGATACCAACGCCCTCGAAGGAGTCTGATACCTCCACAACTTTTTTCATTCGAGAGGAGACCGACACCCTCGAATGGTTTATTTTTTCCTAGGGGTCATAGCAGCCCCGAAGACAGCTGCTCGAGTGGAGACTGACGCCCTTGAGTAGTTAACAACAACAACTTTGTCCTAGGGGTCAGAGCGTCCTCGAAGACAGCTGCTCGAGTGGAGACTGACGCCCTCCAGTAGTTAGCAACAACAACTTTGTCCTAGGGGTCAGAGCATCCCCGAAAACAGCTGCTCGAGTGGAGACTGACGCCCTCGAGTAGTTAACAACAGCAATTTTGTCCTAGGGGTCAGAAGCATCCCGAAAGACAGTCGTTCGAGTGGAGACTGATTCCCTCGAATGGTTGTTTTATCTCATTTTGTTTTGTCCTAGGGGTCAGAGCATCCCCGAGGACAGCTACTCGAGTGGAGACTAACGCCCTAGAGTAGTTGACAACAACAATTTTGTCCTAGGGGTAAGAGGCATCCCAAAAGACAGCTACTCGAGTGGAGACTGACGCCCTCGAGTAGTTTATCTCATTTTATTTGGTCCTAGGGGTCAGAGGCATCCCAAAGACAGATGTTCGAGAGGAGACTAGCGCCCTCGAACATTTTTGTTGTTTCACTTCATTTCGCCCAAGGGGTCACAAGCATCCCGAAGACGACCGATCGAGTGTAGACTAACGCCCTCGAACGTTTTATCAAGGGTTCAGAAGCACCCCAAAAACATCCATTTAAATAAAAGACAACACATAAGAACGTTCTTTACACGTGCGCTTAACGCGTCACATACACACAAAAATATTTAAAATTAAAAGAACTTTTAAACAATCCAAGAAGACAAAGCGCGCGAGCATAAAGAACCAAGAACGAGATATCAAGCAACGGCCCAGGCCCAAGCAAGCAACCGCTAGCGAAGACGTCAGGTATGATTTCTAAGCTATGGCTGGCGAGCCTCAACTCGTAGTCCACTGGACTTAAAACGACCCGACCGGACAGCCATTAGGTCATAATCTTTGATTGACCTGGGCGGCTATACTTTGACTTTTGCCTTGTCCAAGCCTCAGTCAAAGTGGGGGCTTCTGTAGACACCCAGATTTTGACCTGGTCGCTACAGAGGTGCCTGACAAACACCCAATGACGATAGGACTGCAACGCGACGCGGGTTCGCGAAGTTTTAGGTAGTTTTCTATAGAATAGATCAAATAATTACTCGAAAAAATTAGAACTAACATGATGGCAGCCTAGGTCGTGTCGTTACGGTCGCATAGACACTAATTAGAGTCAATTCCGACACTGGGACCCCGAGTCGGTCCCAAAACTCAAATCGAGTCAGCACCGCGCCAAGCGAACCTCGGGATGCACACCCGAGGCCCACTAATGTTCATGGCGCTAGGTTAGCAAACCGAAAGCCTTAACGCCCAAGATATGTATTATATTCTCCCTCTCGGTTTTGAAAAGCATCAAAATCGTATCTTCAAAATCGCGGCCGCCCCACCTCACGCGCCTTAGTATCACCGCGCCTTAGCCCAGGCTCCTGAGTCTTGGTGCGCCCCAGCTCAGGCGTCCATATGGGCGACGAGGGACAAAAACACCTAAAAATACTCCCCTCTGCCTCATTCATTCGACACAATTTCTCATCTTCTCTTCCATCTCTAACTCTTTCGCTAAGGACTCGCACTCCGACACCCGAGGCAAACAATCCACTGGATCGTAGTTTCGATAAAAGCGACATCGACGCTTCTCCTCACCTTCAAGCACCCCACTCGATACCGAGGTGCCTATGATCGACTAGCTCAAGCCTAGTAGCGAAGCTCTGACGAATTAGCCGCAGAACTAGTCCAAAGTAACGAAGCTCTGCCGGAGTAGCCGCAAGAGGGGTAAACGGTAACAGAGTTCTACCGGAGTCACTGGTCAAGCTAGGAGGATCCGCCTGTTGAAACCGAGTCATCACTAGGTTGTCATCTAAACAAAGCTTTCCATATTTTCACTTTCTTTTATTATGCACTACGATAACACTAGTGATGGACACTAGGTCCACGAACCTCTACTAAAACACGTAAACGTCCCAACTTCAATCACCAATACTAAAACACACTAAATAGACCCGAGTAATTCCGAGATCTGTTCTCAACTATCTATGCATCGAGTCCCGTTTAGTGTACACTCCGAGGGTGCAACTCCTCACAATGTGATTTACTTACATTCGCATTTACAGTTTTTTGTATGATTTATTGCTTTTATGACCTTCTAATCGCATGCGAAATGAACAAAGCGATGGTTGGGTTCCGTATTAGTCCGGGTGTTTGCCTTATTAGGTTCGATGCATCTCTATTAATACTGAATCGACGCATCTTAAGCAGAATATCAGGTAAGGTATTCCACGAGAACGACTAATATCCGTATTATCGCGTTAAAACTTATTTGCTAATACGTATAATACTAATACTCTCTACTCTCCTACGTGCATCTTTTCATGGCCTGCTTGTCACGTGAAATCGCATGCAAAGAATGTAAACACAACTACTTTGACAACAATACTCACTTGTCCTTAAACAACCGACGTAATAAAAGGCATAGGGTCAAAACAACGGATGTTACAACATTTCCACCACAACAAAAGAACTAGGTTATCAGCCCACCGATTGTTAAGTAGAGGCCGCTATAGTGCGGGCGGGATTGGGTGTTGACATCTATCGGATGATGGCTTCCCAATACGTACCCTCACGCCTTACTCAGAATCGACGGTTTCCGGATGTCCGAAATCATTGGCAATGAGAGTCATTCCAGGCATGGAGTGCTTAAGGGTACAAGTCTTTATCTTTAGGTCCCGTGCCACTCAACTTTGAGCCGGCAAGGGATCAAAGTTGACTTGAACGATTTCCGAGTCCCCATAATTGACTCGGTGGCGACTCCACAAATCGCCAACGAATTCAGTTCACTAAAAACGTCGCCTTACGAAATGAATCGGCCTTTAAACATTTACAACCACGACTCGATCAATTCCCAAACGGAAACACGGGTACCCGCACCCGTCTAGTACAAGTCCGGATCGTCATCCGAATCGAGGTCCGAAACGTCGCCCCGTACGCGAGATCGGACCGGCCCCCGACAGGGAGGGAGCCGCGTAGGTGGCTGCCACTACACGTTGAAAAATTGGGTCGGTACCGAGCGGGTGCGCGTGGGGCGCCGGGCGGTGCGGACGGACGTCCTCAGATTCATAAAGTCCACCGAAATGGTATACGAATACAAATCACGGAAGAACTGGCTAATCTCCGTAATTGCATTCAATGCGTTGGTAGGGACAGGCTCCTTTAATGTTATCGGCAACAACCGCTCCATAAACACATGACAATAGTGACTTTTCATGCCATGCAATATCATTTTTGAGTGGTCTACACACCTAGACAAGTCGGATGCATAACCATCCGGAAACTTCAAACCGGATACCTAGTTACATAAAGCCTTCTTCTTTGTTTTTTCTAGAATGAACTCCAATGATTTAGGTTGACTAAAACACACTTATTTGACGTCAGTTTTGCCTTTTGGCCCGAGGGATGTCTTGTTAGGTACATCCATGATAATGTTTATAAGCTGCTAAAAAATATTCTTCTCAATGTGCATGACATCGAGATTGTGTGTAATTAGTAATGTTTTCCAATATGCATGGAAGTTTCCAAAATATACTTTGTTTCCACCAACACCCCTTTCTTATCTTTCAACTTCTTCAACTCGTGGGGACTAGCGTTCACAATTGTAGGAAAAAAATTTACTTCTTCCTGTACCTCATCCCCCGATAACCGGTTGGAGGCAATCCTAGTCACATTGAGTCTCTTCTTTAGAAAACTTTTACAATTGTTTCTAAATTGATGTTCGGAAGGTAGAAATTGTATGTGAGAGTCAAACCAACACACCTTAAAACTATTGGTCAACCAAAAAGAACTTGTATCCTTTGAACGACAGTAAAGGCATGCATGGTAACCTGTGTACTCCAACCATAAAGCATCCCGTAAGCGGGGAAATCATTGATGGTCCACATTAGTGTTGCCCTTAGATTGAAGCTCTTCTTCTTTGACACGTCGTATGTGTAAACACCTGTGTCCCACAGACTTTTTAATTCCTCAATCAATGGTTGGAGGTACACGTCCATAATGGACTTTGATTCCTAGGTCCATGTACGATCAGACACAACAACATGAATTGTCTCTTATTACACAACCATGGTGGAAGGTTGTATGGGGTCACTATCACTGGCCCACATGAGTAAGATTTGCCGAATTGCCCGTACGAGGAAAACCCATCGGTGCACAAACCCCATGGGTCGAACGATTTCCAAGCCTCCCCGTCGCTTGGGTGCACCATGGTACGACTTTTCCTTACTCTAGAGTTTCTGTTGTGCCAACTCATTTGCTCCGCTATTTTCTTTGTCGCATATAGTTGTTATAGTCTGGGTCATAGCGGGAAATAGGTCAACACCTTACTTGCTACTCTCTTTACCCTTGTATTAGTCGTTGCACTCTTGTATCTCTCGGTACCACACTTCATGCAGTTGTCGAGGTCGGAATCTGCCTTCCAAAACAACATGCACCCATTAAGACATGAATAGATCTTCTTATGATGGAGTTGAAGGCCCTTCAAAATATCTTTTACCTCGTAGAAGTTACGAGACATGACATTGTCTTTTTTGGGGAGGAGTTCAGCAATCAAAGCTATCCAACCATCTAGACATCTATGAGGCATGTAACTCTCACACTTCAACGTCAACATCCTCGAAGTAACTTGCAGCAAACTCATATTACATCCGTCGTAAACTGGGAGCTCATCATTTTGAAAAAGAACGTGACTTCTGGGTTGGGTTCCTGTTGAACTTCTTCATCGCTTATGTCATCCGGGTTACGCTCCTCCTCCATTATGTCTTTAACTCTGGGTCGTAATGCGTCCTCTACAAACTCCCGATATGGGTTTTCGCTCACCACCCCTTTGTCAGCAGTACCAAGATTTTCATCCTTGCCGTGATACGTCCAGACGTAGTAGTCAGCAATGAACCCGTGATTGTAAAGATGATCTTTCACATCGTTGACATGTATTGGGCAAATTTTTTGCATTTATTACATGGACACCTAGTTCTTCTCTCGTATAGAGGGGATTATTATCTAAGGCGAACCGTATAAACTCCTCCACACCTCTCTATATTCTCTTTTTGCCTTCTTTCGGTCATCTAATCTCGCGTACATCAACTTCCTTTCTACTCTCTTCATTATATATGAATTCAAGATATGTACACACACACACACACACACATATATATATAAAGTACGTAGAGGTATTATAATCAGTGTGGGGGAATTTTTCAACAACATCAAAGAGTCATTACAGTCGATACAACAATTTAACAACATCTAAGAGTCATTAAAAGAGATATAAAAATATGAAGCACACAGAAACACTGATTTCAGCTACGTGTCATTAAAATTTAGGATTATCATCACTGTAACCATTTCTGAACATATGCGCCACGTTGGAACCTTATCACTCTAACCTAAACCTGTCCTTGTATGTTCCATGTCACTGATAAACACGAAACTGTGTCCTGTTGATAAGAACAAAATTCATTCGCAATTCGCCTCAGTTCTCCAAATGCACAATGTGGAGTATATGAATAGTCCACATCTGCATTCGGAGAAAAATGAGGGAATTGCCATCAAACTTCTGTTCTTATCAACAGAACAAAATTTCGTGTTTACCACCTAAGTGACATGAAACGTACAAAGACAGTCCCAAATCGGGGACTGTACAAGAATTACTCCTAATGAGTAAGTTTTGAACGGATACTAGGTCTAATTAAACATAGCCAACAAAACCAAAGCCTCATACTACTTAGTAACACCTCATACCAACAACAACCAACAGAAACACCTACAATAATAACAATAACGAAAAACACCAACATAAACAATGGTGTTATTAAACCATAATAATACTACCACCAATACTACTACCATAATACCACAATACTAATATTATTACATACTACACTACTACTAGTAGTGACAATACTATTTAAAAATACTACTACTACCAACACAACCTCAAAAATACTACTACTAATGATTCTAAAACACCACTATTACTAATAATTCTTTACATTCTTCACATTCTTAACAACATTCTTCACATTATTAATTCTTCACATTCTAATACATTCTAATACATTCTTCACATTACTAATTCTTCACAAAGTTAATAATATTAACCACATTTTTCACATTTTCACTCCAATAAATCACATTAACCAAATTTATCCTCTTTTTTTATTTGTCAGTTTTAATCACATTAACCACCTCATAACAAAAATTCAATAACAATAATAACAACTCAATAACAATAACAATAACAATAACAATAATAACAACTCAATGACAATTACAGTAACAATAATAACAACTCAATAACGAAAATAACAAAACAACAACAATAAAATTAAAAACTTTTGAACGTACTTCGGGTTTTGGGGAGAGAGGGTCGCCGGATTCCTACAACTGACGACAATAACCGACAACCATGACGACAGGCGTAGAGGAGGGGGACGCGAGGAGGCAGAGCGGCGCGGAGGGGGTCGCCGTCAACGGTGGCCGGCGCAGGGGGCGGTCGCCGGTGGGATTTGATGTTAAGGTTAGGGATTTTAGGAATTTGGAGGTTAGGGTTATGGGGTCGGGGTTGATTTAGGATTATGAATATGGGGGTTGAGTGATGCTGGGGATTATAATTCTTCGCCTTTTTTATTTTTTTAAAAGGTTGCGATGGACTATCTGTCGCAGAGTCCGACGCATTTTTCACCTTTCGACGGACAGTCCGTCGTAATATCCGTCGCATACATTTTTTTATAACGTTGGGTGAGTGTGATACGGGCTGTCTATGCATCGGGTTTGACGCCTCTGCGACGGACTGTCCGACGCATACCTAACTTTGCATCGGACTGTCCGATGCATACCTAACTTTGCGACGGATTGTCCGTCGCAGTATTTGTCGCATACGTTTTTTTAGAATAATGTTGGGTGATTGTGATACGGGCTATCTGTGCATCGAGTTTGAAAGACTACGCGGCGGCATATTCGACGCAACTTTTCTTATGCGTCGGATTTACGACGGTATGTCTGACGCAACCTTTTTGGCGGCAATTACTTTATCGATGCGCCTACATCAGCGTCGACATGTGTTGCGTTATCCGACGCAAGAACCTTCGAATCGGCCACTTCGATGCAGTCCGACGCAGACAATATATTTTCGCCGAATTTTTAATCCGACCCAAATAGTACGCCGCAATTTCAATTGTTTTTTGTAGTATAGGTGAGTGTTTTGTCTTTCTAATTCTACATAAACTCACAATATTGTCCTTATTGAATGATGAGCGATCCGTGAGGAATCTCAACGTAGATGGTCGTGCAAAAATTTAAAGTCTGGCATTTGAATATTGATTGGTGCTTTATCTTTGAGGTTCTCTACTCTTCATCTTATGCTTTAGAAATTGTTTCTTTAGCCTTGGTGTCATTTGCTTCTTAGAGTATTATATCTTGGGATTCATGTCGATAGAATCAGCTCTGAGCCATTGTTCTAAGTCTTGTCCATATTCTTTGATGATTGCTTTGCTTAGGGACATGCAAAGGTTTGGTTTAGAGGGATTTGATGAACTTATTTCGTATATATATTTAACCCCAACTTTTTCTTTATTTTGGTTCATTTTACGTGTCTAGGAGTCGCTTTTCTATCATTATATTCTTCTTTGTCATGCCGGGTATTTTGTTTACGTTTGGTAGGAAACGAGACAAATGATGGCGATGGAGCTACATTTTGAGCAACGACGAGAGTCGAGCCATGAAATCTACAAGGAAGAAGTGATAAAAGTTAAAGGATTGTAAGGGAATATTTGAAGAAGTACGTGAAGTGATAAGAAACGGCAAAGAAATAAGTTGGAAAGCTCGAGCAAATACAAATCGAGAAGAAAGAATGATCGCTAAAACAATGGTCTACTTTAAACACGAATACCTTGTGTTCTACAACTTCGATCAAGCTGATTCAGGCGGCATTGGAAAGCTCTCTCTTTTAGCTTTCCAACGGTATATAACACATCCAAATCCGAGAAGTAACTAAGAAACGAAAAGCAATTCAATGTCGTCGCGCAATGATGAGACGCCCAAACCGTCCGGGACGGACCCAAATCGGTCGGGACAACCTTGAACCGGTCGGAACAGACCCAAAACGACTGGGTTGAAGCTTTTTTGCGGGATTTCTATTTTTAGACTTCGTAACTTACCATAACTCTTATTTTACGTGATATTCTTAGCTTATTAGTTTTTCCTAATTATTTTGGAAAGAAGAAGAGGTTAGAGTCCTTATTATTAGTATATATACACCCTCCATATGGTTAGATTTATTGACACTTGCATATTCAAAACTTTAGTTTAGAATTATCATTATTAGGATCGGAATTCGGCAACCTCGTAGTGGCACTTTTAGTTATTATTCAATCCTTCAGTTCTTCATAATTGGTATTTTTCTTCTTCCCCCTTATTTTTATATTGATTTTTATTATGCTTAATTCTTTTGTTGTTTTATCTTTCGTTATGAGTAGCTAAATAATTCTTTTAGGGTTGAAGGGGATCTATGTTAATTAAATTGGGGATGTTAGTTTAATTAATTGTTTGATTGATCATTCATATGTTATTGCCTTACTACTTGTTTTGTATCATTTATTTTATCATTGTTTGATAAGTTCGAGAGGTTGAACTGTTGGAATGTTTAGGAACTCGAACCTAAGATCGAAAACCTGGTAAGGGTAGACTTACAAGTAAGTGGGGAGGATAATCTGGTAAGTTGCGAGAACCCGTCAGAATCTATCCTAAGGTTGACATAAGATTCGAAAGGCCGTGTCTTTACCCTAAATAACTGTGATTGATTGATTGAAAGATTAATTACCTTTACCCAATTTAATTGCAAAGAGAACCGGAAAGCCCTAGATCCCTTTTAATATTGTTAAAACCCTTTTCCTTTACATTATCGCATTAGTTTAGATAAAAACTCAACAAACCAGATTTAAATAGTTTAGAATCGACTATAGGTAATTAGTGATATTCATCCATCTCTATGTCGTTCGACCCTTGCTACTAGCTATTTGTTAGTCGTTTGTTAGGTTTATTTTTATATAGGTGATACGACTTTAGCCTTATCTGATGGCTACATTGAATTGAATAAATCTCTCTCGGGTGGTTGCGTTGAATTGAATAAATCCCTCTCGGGTGGCTGCGTTGAATTGAATAAATCCCTCTCGGGTGGTTGCGTTGAATTGAATAAATCTCTCTCGAGTGGCTGCGTTGAATTGAATATCATTTTCTTTGGAACAGATTCCTACCTGTCCTTGGATTTTCTTATTCTTTGAGATAGTTTCTGACTATCTCTGGCCTTTGTAATCTTTGGAACGGATCTTTGTTCCTAGATTTTTGTATTCTTTGAGATAGTTTTTGATTATCTCTGGCCTTTGCAATCTTTGGAATGGATATTTATTCCTGGACTTTTGTTTTCTTTGAGATAGTTTCTAACTATCTCAGGCCTTTGCAATCTTTGGAACGGATATTTGTTCCTGGACTTTTGTATTCTATGAGATAGTTTCTTACTATTTCTAGCCTTTGTACATTGTATTCTTTGGAACGGATCTTTGTTCCTGGACTTTTGTATTCTTTGAGATAGTTTCTGACTATCTCTGGCCTTTGCACGTTGTATTCTTTGGAACGGATCTTTGTTCCTGGACTTTTGTAATCTTTGAGATAGTTTTTGACTATCTCTGACATTAGCAAATTTTATTCGTTGGAACAGATTATTTTTGTTCCTGGTCTTTTGCATATTGAAGAGTGGTAACTTGCATTTGCATTTGGATTTTTCCTGGGATCATTGCATAAACTCCTAGCGAGTGCATAATTGTGTTTGCATCGCTTCTTGTGCTTTTACTTGGTATGGGGTTCGTAGTCTCCAGCTGGGGATGTGAGTTCGATTGTTTTGAATTGAGGTTTTGTTGGAGTAATCATTTTGTATTTGCAAATTTGTTGAAAGGTTTGCTATTTGAACTTGGCATTTCGAGTCGACGAGTACCTCCGTGGATTTTCATGGGTTTGCATAACGGGTTGTGCCGACTTACGGGAGGCTCTGTTGGAGGGGATGGTATAGTTGGTTGCTATGGGTTTTAGTACAGCTTGTCGTACTGGCTGGGATTTCATATGTCTTGCTTATCTGGCTAGGGGGAGGTAAATTGATTTAATTATTTCGTTAGGGGGGAGAGTAATATAACTTGCTTAGTTCGTTGGGGAGGAATGAATTGTCTCGACATTGTTTATTTGGGATGGTACATTCATGTATGTCTTATGGGTATTGGGGACAGTGCTCGGATTATCTCGATTTTTTGTTTTATGTTGAGAGGTTAGGCGCTCTCTTTACTACGGCCAAATTTTGAGGCGCTTGGGCCGCAGTGCCCTAGAATTTGAGCGCCCGCACTGAGGCTCCCCGGGTAAGTGTTCCTTACTCACCTATTGTCGATTTGTACTTGATTGGTGTGATTTTTGGGTTGAATTTGCTTAAACCCTAGAAATTGATTTGGGTGTTTCGGTTTTGCTAAGTTTCGATGCTTGTTCTTGGTCCCGTTGTCAAATTAGGGTAGTATAGAACTCGTAGGTGTAGTTGTTTGCTTAAGGTGAAAGTTTGAAGGTACTTTAATGGCCTCCCATAGGCAAAAATTGATATGCTAGGGTTTAGGGATCGATTTCCCAATTATTCCCGTACTTGTCCCTTGTAATCTTGCTAGATTCTTGCTTGTGATGTTGTGGGTAGCTCATATGTTGATTTTTGTGAGCCTGAATGCACTCTAGGTCATTCCGTTTGAGTTTGTTATGCTTACGACGGACCAAATAAGACCGTAACAATCCCGGATTTTCTCGTAACAACTTCTATTACAACCGGGGTTTAAAATTGGTGCTAGTGGGTTTTTAAGAATTTTGATATTGTACTCCAAAATTTTTAGCTTATTTTGACCTATTTAGGTTGTCCTAACCTGACCCGAAGTGCATTTTTTATCTTGTTTTTTCAGCTGGAGATGGTACGTGACGTTCTGAGAGAGTCCCTTTAGTTAGTACTAGCAGCGAGGCTACCGAGTCGAGTTCACTAACTCCCCGGGTGGCGCGCAATAGGCGTCGAAGTGCTCCTTCGACTCGACTTGAGCCCGGTGCTGTAGATGAGGCTAATTTTGATCGAGTCACGAGGCGTACCTTGCCCGTGACGGTTGCCAGTAGGAAGCATGTTCCCAGGCCTGTTGACGAGGCCGAGGAGGCTACTTATGAGGATCCCGTTTGGGCTCGGGATTGGGACGGTCGGCAATTATTGCTCCGTCCAGACTAGCACTTGTCTAGCCGTAGTGCAAACGGCAAGGTGAGTACCTTGATTTTTGTCATTGACTCGTGTTTTTACTTAGATTCGCACTTGTATTGTTTGTTTATACTTGTATTGCCGTAGTTTGCAGCCCCCATGTCCGATGAGGACCTTCTCAGACTTCACGGCATGCCTGGAGATCCATTCTCAGAAGCTTAGCCCCGAGGCTAAGGAGATGGTTATGGGGATGGCTCTGGGTCCTTTAGTCGGACACTGGGTTGGGATGATAGGTTGCAAGACCAAATGCAATCAAATAGTGGGTAGGGCGATGATAGATCACTTTCATGAAACGACCTTGACATTCAACATGTCGTTTGGCGATGTCGGCATGACTTTGGAGGCTTTTGGTGTGATCATGGGGCTTCTTTGCGGTCCTTAGTTGATCATGTGGGCTCCGGAGGGCCGTAGGCTAGATAGTGTTAAGGTTAGGGGCTGGATCGGGGACTGTGTGGAGCCCTCGGCTTATAGCACGCTCCATGCTCTGGTTAACTCGTACATCACCGACCACTTCGAGAGGATGGCGGTTTTAGAGAGTCGAGTGCCCAATACGGCGGTGCAGGACACCCGTATGTGGTTGTGCTACTTTCTAGGGTCGACCCACTTTTCGGATAAGGGTGAGAGGTTTAGTACTAAGTTTTTGCCTTTCCTGGATGACTTCAGTCAGCTAGGATGTTTTGAGTGGGTAAAGGCAACTTTTGCGGAGATGACTCGTTTCCTGAAGGTCATGGTGAGGCCGCAGTGGGTGGGCTCGGACTCCGCTATACCCATTGTGGGTCCAAGTCTCGTGTTAGAGGTTAGTTACTTAACACGTGTTTGGTTTTTGGAATTTGCTTGTTTTTTTTTCTTTTGTTTTGCTGACGGTATCTCGGGTTTTGCAGGCTTGGATCTACTCTTACTTTCCATGCTAGGCCCCTAAGATGGTGTCGGTTTACCCGACCAGGTTCCCGGATGGGATTGAGTGGAGGTTAGCTTAGACCAAGACTACGACGAGCCACTACTCGACGAAGATTGTGATGGTCAACCAGCTGCGCCTCGAGGATGTAAGTTTTTCCTTTTATTTGTTTTCTTAGGTAGCCCCCAAGATTAGGATTTTTGTGATGTAGTGTGGGTTTGGTTGTGCAGTTTGTGGTTCCTCTTTGGGCCAACTACGAGGGTTTGCCTGGGTATGTGGGGGCAGAGTTGAGACCGAGGACCTGGGTATGTGGGTTAGGATGCTCCTCTCTGCGCTATTCCGCCCGGTGTGGTATTTGGATGAGAGGTTGGTGCGCCAGTGCCTTTGTACTAAATCGGCGTAATTGCATTTTCACTTTCAATTTCCAAACACATTAAAAAAATACCCAATTCATTCGACTATCCAACCATAAACCCTAACTTTATACTAACAATCTACCTATTTCAAATTGGGGGAACCAATGGGCAATTAACATGCTAACTACATTCCGACAACAACAAAACTATATTAAAAAACATCTAACTCAATAACTAATTTATTAAAATCAATAAATACAAAAATTAAGAAATATTTTAAACTAAGTATAGATAAAAAAACATACCCTAATCAAGGAAAATGGGAGAAAACGGGAAGAAGTGAAGAGGAAAGAGGGCTCGGCGTAGTAGAGAGAGTAGGAGATGAGTTTTAGAGAGTGTGTGAAAATGAGAATGGAGAAGGTGGAAGGAGGATGCATCTGATTTTAAAAAATATGCAGAAGGTTAGCGACCGACAGCGGTTGCCCGTCTTTTTCTGTCGGTCACTAAGCGAGATTTTAATGTCAGTTAGTGACGGATATCGGTCACTAATCCCTACTTTAGTGACCGATATCAGTCACTGCATTTAATTTACGGAAATTTCCCATGGTACCCTCGAACTATGTCACATTACACATGGTACCTCTGCTTTTAAGTTTGTTCACATGGTAACCTTGAGTTTTACCCGATTTGCCCTTACCCAAATTTCTGTCATGACGCCGTTAAATTATGACCAAAATTAATTACATTACTGAACAACTACTTTCTTCAAAAGGAGAGGTTTCCCATGGTACCCTTAAATTTTCATAGTTGTTCCCATGGTACCCTTAAATTTTCATAGTTCTTCGCATGGTACCCTTAAGTTTTCATAGTTGTTCTCATGGTACCCCTGAAAGAAAAGCAACAACTCATTGAAGCAAAGCAACGACTAGTTTACTAAACTAACCATTTCACAAGTGATTATAAATTCACTCCCCTTTCTATTTTGACAGAAAAAGAACAAACAATCACACTTACT
The DNA here is from genome assembly GCA_958450325.1 of Agrostemma githago. Classification (NCBI taxonomy): domain Eukaryota; kingdom Viridiplantae; phylum Streptophyta; class Magnoliopsida; order Caryophyllales; family Caryophyllaceae; genus Agrostemma; species Agrostemma githago. The sequence goes on from OY288249.1 coordinate 31,459,411, forward strand.
CACTCAACCTAATGGATTTAACCACTAGATCTCCCTCAGGTATGTTTCGGGATTTAACTCGTTTGCTAAAGACTCATTATATTCTTTGTTGGAAGGCTTGCACGTTGGATAGTGCATGTATTCTGCGCTCGTCTAGAAGGACTAACACATCATAACGTTTTTGGTTCCATTTCTCTTCGGGAATGCCAATTTCGACTAGTATCCTTAGATAGGGTATTTCTAACTGTACTGGTTGTACACCTTCTGAACCGTAGGTTAGGCAGTATGGTGTGGCTCTGGTGTGGCTCTGGTGGGAGTCCGGTAGGAGGTTCAGTATCCCCATAATGCAAAGGGTATTTGGTTGGGCCAATCTTGGTAATTGTCTATCATCTTCTTTAGGTTGGTGACGATGGTTTTGTTTGTTGCTTCTACGGCTTCGTTTGTCTATGGCCTATAGGGTGATGATTTGTGTCATTGAATTTTGTATTTGTCTTGGAGTTTTTGGGTGTCGGCCCTAAAGTGAGCCCTCGATCGCTGATGATCTCATGCGGTATGCCATAGCGGCAGATGATGTTATTTTGCAGGAATATGACTACCTGTTTGGAGGTTAGTAGTGTGTAGGATGCCGCCTCTGCCCATTTGGTAAAGTAATCAACGGCTACTAGTATGAAATAGTGTCATTCGGTTCCGGATGGGTGAACTTTTTCTATAATGTTTATTCCCCAGGTGGAGAAGGGTCGGGGTGTTGTTGTAGTGTGAAGTGGGTATGGTGGTATGTGTTGGATATTGGCAAATATTTGGAAGTTGTGACAGTGACGGACATGATGCTGACACTCTGGTTCTAGGGTTATCCAGTAATAGCTTATCCTCATTATTTTATGAGCTATTGTGTGTGCACTCATGTGGGGTCCGCATTCTTCATCATGTACTTCTTCCATGACTTTTTTGGATTGGGCTTTGTCTATGCACCTAAGAAGTATTCCTTGTGGGATTCGTTTGTATAGTAGTCATTGGTTCAGGACGTAGTGAGTGGCGTGCATTCTAAGGACTTGTTTGTTTTTGGCGTTTGTATTGGGTGGTTATGATCCGTCAGTTTTGAAGTCTAGGATCGTTTTCTACCAGGGTTCTTCGGAGGTGTCATCGGTTTCGATGTTGTGGGCGGGTTGTTCGCTTCTCTCCACGTAGATGGGCATGGAGATGAGGTTATCGGGCATGTTTATTAATGAGGCTAGTTTGGATAGTGCATCTGCAAATTGGTTTTCCTCATCTGGGATGTGTATAATGTTGATTTTGGTGAATTCTCGGGAAATTGTTTCGATTTCGGTCTGGTATGGAGCTAGGCTTTCGCTATAAACCTTCCAAATGCATGTGGCTTGGTTGACTACTAGGGATGAATCTAAGTGGACCCTAAGGTTTTTAATCCCTAATGTTTCTGCGGCTCGTAGTCCCTATTAGGCAGGCCTCATACACGGCAATGTTTTGGTTACTGGGAAGTCTAGTTCGACGGATATGGGTGTGTGGTCGCCTTGTGGGGATATTAAAATAATTCTTACACCGTAGCCCCTCATGCTCTAGGTGCTATCGAAGTATAGGTTCCATGATTCGTCGTCAGCTAATAAGATATCCTCGTCGGGGAAGGACCATTTATCTGTTGAGTGGGTTTCTTCTATTGGGTTTTCGGCTAGGAAGTCGGTCACAGGTTAGGTTGAGTGCTAGGATGATTACTTATTGTGATCTCAGTTTGGGTGAAAAAAGGTGGGTTGTTAGTTGAAGCCCTTATGTTTAAGTTTTGTTTGATTGCTATTGATAAATGGCATAGTATCGAGTAGTAAACTAAAAAAGTATGTTTTAAATCAAGCGATTGTTGAAGCGCATAGTAAGGAAAAGAAAAGTTTTATTTCTTTTTTTATTGATGATACTGTAAACAGCATGTTCGAAACATGATTCTTGGGAGGTGGGGACAGACCCCTTGTGCCTCCGACTCAAGAAGAAAAAAAAAGAACTTATTGTATTACTAGGTCTAGACCCTTAGGACGAGCTAGACTTCGACTAGGATCGAACTAACGTGCCTCAGATATTGAGACTACCTCCTGGGAAGAGCACCTTGATGGCACCATCCGACTTGGCTTTTGTGTATTCGTTGGTGGTGACTATCACAGATGTAGCGACCTTGCCATTAGCATCCTCAAGGGTGAAGCGCATGGTACGTGACTTCACTGAGGGAAAGGTTCCGACATCCACAATATCTTGGACGTCGTGCTTTAGGCGGTACAATATTCTTTATCATGCCCCATGCCTTGATGGTATAGGCAATAAGCCTTAGGATCCCAACTCGCATCCCGGGCTTCGATGGGGGGGTCCGGGGTAGGAGCTAGCTGGGATATCTGCCAATCATCATTGGCGATCCTGAGTGCCTCGACATAGGTCATCCCTAAATCCGTGAGGCTTCTGAAGGGATGCCCTCCGTGGGCCGGGACGAACTGGGCTGGCTTGAGATTGATGGGGCGTCAGGAGTGGGAGGTGTTATAAGAGATTGATGGGGCTTCACATCTACCTCCTGAGGGTAGCATTGTGTTGGGCCCTTGTTTGTTTTGTTAAAGGTTCCTTCCAACCTTCTGAGCTGGAGCAAGATGTTGTCATGGGTGGTTGACATTTGTGCCACGGTGACCTTGAGTTCTCGAATTAGGCCTAACATGGCGCTGATTATATCATTAATACCGTTGGTCCTGCTTGAAGACATTTTGGGATGGTGGGTCTGCGAAACAGAGCCGAAGATGAGAACGGATCCACCGGATGACGTAAAAGACTCGAGGAATGCTCGTACGTGAGCAACACGGCAATGAGACCATTTAATTTGCGCGTGTTTGCGGTCATCAAATTTGGGACTAAGGTGCTTTAGACATTTGGTGTATTCGGCGAAACGCCTAATAAACTCGGATCTCTAGGGCGAGATGATTTGACACAAATCTTGGGGTGAGATTTAGAGAGGACTCTCAAGATGAGATGACCCAAAATGAAAGACCTCGAACGGAGGTGATTTTAGTAACAAGCACAGACAGGTAAACACACGGTTGTACGACGTAAAGAATTGATCTCGATCCTGGCTCGGAATCAAAGAACTTTGATGTTCTCTAAAATGTATGAGTTTGAAAAATGATTTTTCGAAAGTGGAAGTTTTGAAATCGACATTATGATGGTTAAGTGACATCGTTTGTGACATGTCGGAAAGTGTTGCCATGAGTTGAAAAAAAATTGACAATAGCAATGGTGTAAATTGTGATTTTGCAAAAAAAGACGGTTGTAGAAGAACCAGTTTTGAAGAGATGTGAAGATCGTGGGGTTACGCTGTTATTGAGACTTCTATTAGTTACGAGTTCGATATTTGCGGTGTAGGGGTGTTTTTGAGAAAACATTATGCCCATGGTGGTGCTTTTTAAAAGTGTAGCCAAATTCTCCTTACGGGAATTTAGGTTGTGATAGTGGTATTTAGAAAGGTTTTTGAAAAGGAGTGAAGGTGTGACCGTGTTCAACGCTTTTATCCAATTGGTTCGGATTTTGGCGATCGTGACGGTATGTGTAAACGTGTTTCGTGGGTGTGACCGTGTTAGATACCTTGATTCAATCGATTGAAATTTTGACGATGGTAATGGTATGTGTAAAAGTGCTTTGAAATGGAGAATGTAATCGTATTATGTGCCTTGATCCCATTGGTTGGAACTTTGGCGATAGTAACGGTATGTTAATATTTTTTTTTAAAACGCTGAGTTTTGTTTTGGCCAGCGGAATGGCGCTAAAAAATGAGCCTTTTTAAAAGTGTGAATTCGGCCAGAGTGAATGCGCTAAAGTGTTTTTGAAAATAGTGAGTGTGATTCTGGCAGGTAGTAACGCAAAAAGTGGTTTTGAAAAAAAGATGACTTTTCGAAGACGGAGATTAGGTGTAGTTGAATATGTTGTCGTGGTTGAATCCGGATTTTAATATTTTATTCGGGTTGTCACAATATGCTACACATAACCAGGAAGGCATACACTCATGCAGGATGTAGACGCGGGTAGGCTAAGGTACGCTATCATCCACGAAGAGTCCTCGCTTCGGCAGAGACGTGTCGCCTCGTGTGGAGATGAGCGTTGCCTTGTTCCGCTTAGATCTGATTGCTTGGCATATTCACTGAATGCATGACTACCTTGGACGGCCGGAGCGTCAATCGAGGGTCTCTCTGCGGGGCCAGTCCGAAAAACTTACCGCGAGAAGGTCGATTGGTCCTAAAATCGGTTAGGGTGCGCTTTTCAGGGCCAAAACCTGTAGTGACCACAAAAAGGAACTACGAAATGGGCTTCACCGACCTTGTTCGAGTTACGCCACCGTTGGAAACTTGTTTCCAAATCCCCAGCGGAGTCACCAAACTGTGGATGCTGCCACACCTCTACCCACGCTTACCCGCGCGAGGACTAGTCGCGGTGGCCACCCACTATTTTCTTAGTGACGTTAATTATTCTGTTGTGACTCCGTCATGACTCTATGTCAATTTCGTCTTCTATTTCCTTCATCTTTCTGAATTGTTATTATTTTTTTTTGAGTCAAATAATATTTATTTTTATTCTAAAAGATTTTAATTCTTGTAAACCTATTTATTTGATTTTCATTGTAAACTATTTATTTTTGCACGTGAAGTTCTATTTTTCTACGAACTAACGCTTTAAGCTTGGAATTCAGTTATTTATTTTTCCTAAATATCAAAACACGTTTATATGATATTTCGAACTAAGAAATATTTTTAATTAAGAATATTTGACCTTTAATGATTTTATTACGAAGTTTCGTAAATAATTATTTTCCAACGCGCGGTTTAGTCGAACTGATTTGAAATACCTTTAACAATTTTACGATTCATCTTTTTATCAACTTAGAAATTATTTGGGACATTTTCCCCATGTTTTGGACCGTGACACACCCATGTCACATTTTTACACTACAACTTTGTATACATTTCATTTTATGATGTTTAAGCCTTAGATATTTTCTTTTTCTCACCCATTTATTTTTGGCCTTAAACACAAACTCTTCACACTCCCTTCCTCTCTCATTTTGGCTGATTTGTGCACGTATTATGACATAGTTTTCATCAAAATTTACTTATCATTTATGCTTTAGAAAACCATCCACTTTCTTATCATTCATTTTACAAAAAATTAAACAACATTTCCTCCCTTTTTCTCTCTTGGCTGAGATTTTCCAGCAGCTTTTCTAGCCAAATTTTGTCTCAAATCAAGTCTCGATCGTCTCATTTTCATCTCCTAAATAGTCGTCATTCCGATCCCTTCGTTAAGGTAATAATCGATGTTGTTTTCGATCGTTATTTTCCTTGATTTTCTTAGTTTTCTCATGGTATTTTTCTACCATGCTTTTCTTGGGTGGAAGGACTTTTGAATGATCCCGAAGCCGACGAATTTATAATCGACTCGAATTTGGGTTAGAGGTAACGTCGATGTTACTCGGTATTTCATGATTTTAATTGTGTATTTGCATGTATAATTTTTATATTTCATTTTTGACAATATATGTATGTCATATAATCTGGAATTTTTTTTAAAAAGTTGAAAATTTGCATGTTTCGATATTTTTATCGCTTTTACGAGAAAAACGATTAAATCGTCATATTAATTTGTAAAATCGTAATTTTCGGCCTAAACATGTAATATATATTTATATTCTGTAAAAATGATGTTTTTGATGATTTTTAATTATTTAGTATTTTTCTGATATTTTAGTTATCAATTATTGAATTATTTCCGTTTACGGACAAAAACGATTAAAAGCCGATTTTTAGTTCTAGTACTTAAAAATTTTGTTTTAATCTTATTTTTGACGTGGTGAAACTTTCTGATGAAATAGAATTTTCTGAATTCTTTCGTAATTTTTTGGAATTGCTAAGTGGGTGAATTAATTAATCACTTTAAATCATCGTTTATCGTTAAAACCGCGTTTATCGTTAAAACCGCGTTTGTCGTTTAAATTCTCGATTTTTGGTCTTTTGATTTAATCTGGAAAAAAAATTATGATTCTGATGGTTTCTTAATAAAATGTATTTTTATGATTTTTAGTGCATTAATAAAATGTTAGGAACGATAAGTTTTATTAATGGAATCGTTAATTGTGAAAACTGGTTTTAAAGACGGTTTTGATGGGATTTATTAAAGCTGGAAATTTTGGAAATCTGGAAAAATAGTATTTTCTGGAAAATCATGATTTTTAAGCTTAATAATAATTTTTTTATATTAATACTTAAATCGTTTTGTAATTACTATTTTTATTAATCGTTATTGACGAGATTAGACGATTAACGAGAAAACGCTTTAAAAACCGAGTTTTAGGATTCTGGAAAATTTTATTTTCTGGACAGAATGTCCATAAATATATTTTAACTATTTTACTTAATTTTTGTACTATTTATTAAAGATTTATCGTTAAAATGATTTTTGGACAAATTACGATTTATCGTTAAAATGATTCGTCTTACCTAAAAGATTTATTTTTCCAGCTATTTCGAAAATATTTAAATCTGAAACATTAAGAGTTAAATCATCCCTTAACATACATATTCTAAATATATTCAATGGTTTAATTAAATAAAAGACGTTAAAAGATTTAATTTGACATTTGCCGTAAAATCCTATTTGTAATCGTATTGTCGTAACTAATAATAATTAGGGAATTTTAGTTTTGTAAATTTTGGAGACACCCTAATTAGTAGTATTTAAAATGTTTAAGACATTTCTAAATCATTTTATAAACACTTGTATGACATTTCAATAATTTCATTAACTCAAATGTTCTCGTTTTAGAAATTAATATCGTTAAGACCGAAAGTACTAGTTTTATAATTCTACATTGTTTACTAAAAATGTTTATTAGTATAAACTAATATTTTTGCTATTTTGATATGATGTTATTTTTAGTAAGTTTCTAAAAATATAAATTTCCTAAAATAGAAAGTTTCCTCTTTTGGAAAGTGATTCTTTTTCCTTTTGTTCTCTTATTGTTTGTATTGAATACATCTTTTAAATATCGATAATGGCTATTTTGGAGTTATGAAATAAGGACAAGTGTGAGGTTTAGAGTAATATATTCTGGGGTTTACGTTTTTGCCATCAACTATAAGGCTGGTGTGTCTTTATGGGGCACACTGGTTGTTGAACCGAGCATATATGGTGTTCGGGAGTGTGTGTACATTTTGACCTTAAACTCGTGCCTCGCAGTGTAAGACGCCGTCGGGTTGAACTGGGTATTTATGGTGCTCGGGAGGGGTGTGCATATTATGTTAAACTAGGGCCACACATTTATAAGTCGTCGTCCTATTATGGTTGAGTAGCCTAGTTAGAGACCGAAGTTTGATTTGTTTGAACTAAGTTCTCGAAGCTAGTTTTAGTATTCTCCTAGTGAAAGTCTAGCCTTCATCATTAATCCTATCCATAACGCCATCTTGACTATTTTTCTTATTATCGATATAATTTGGTTGCAGGTTGGCAAATGTTTTATGTTTTCTTCGGAAAACTCATTTTTGTTATATTGTTTTGATACGTGAAGTTTTTCACTGAAAGTTTATTTTTATTATAATGTGTTTTACTGTTTTCCATTTTTACTAATTTTCTATAATAGTAATTACAGTTTTAAAGTCCTGTTACACGGCTGGGAGAACGTTGACGTTGCTCCCCACTGATTGTGGCTGTTATGTTTTTAACATGGCAGGTATATGTGTTTTCCTTCGAGTGGGCTAGCGAGCAGTTATGGATCCTGCTTGTTTTAATCGGATCACTGTATTATGGATTGTTAAAACCCTTTTTATGGATTTTATTTATTTATTTATTTTGTAGCCATTTTTATTTTATGGCTTATGTATTGACTTACCATTTTTATTTAATCAAGACATAGCTACAGTGTGTTATTATCCCACTTCTACAGTGTTTCCGCCACTGTATTGCGTTAGAATTTCTAGGGGATTACACCCACACAGCCTGTCGTGGACGCTTGGTTGTCCGGGCCGATCCGATCTCGCGTTCGGGGTGAAGTGTCGGGCCTCGAATTGATTGACGATTTGAATTATACTAGATAGATGTGGGGACATCTATGTTTCCATTGAATCGATCGAGACGTGGTTGTAAATGTTTAAAGGTCGATATATTTGATCTGATGACCTTTTTAGTGAAGCGAATTCGTTGCCGATTTGTAGAGTCGCCACCGAGTAATTTTGAGATACTCGGAAACCGTTCAAGTCAACTTTAATCCTTAGCCGGTTCAAAGCTGAGTGACATGGGGACTTAAAGATAAAGACTTGTACCCTTAAGCATTCAATGTCTAGAATGACTCTCATTGCCAATGGTTTCGAACATCCGGAAACCGTAGATTCTGAGTAAGGGGTAAGGGTACGTATTGGAAAGTCAATGATAGACATCAACACCCAATCCCGCCCGTACATAGCGGCCTCTACTAATCAATCGATGGCTTGATAACTTCGTTCCTTAGTTGTGGAGGAAATACGATAACATCTGTTGTTTTAACCCAATGCCTTTGTTACGTTGGTTGTTTAAGAACAAGTAAGTTTTTGTCGTCGAAGTAATTGATTTTACATTCTTTGCATGCGATTTCACGTGACAAGAAAGCCATGAAAAGATGCACGTAGGAGAGTACAGAGTACTAGATAGTATTCGTATTAACAAATCAGTTTTAACGTGATAATACGGATATTATTCATTCTCGTGGGATACCTTACCTAGTATTCTGCTTAAGATGGGTTGGTTTTATATTAATAAAGATGTGTCAAACCACGTATGAGAGGTGAGCATCGGGATTAATATGGAACCCAACCACCGTTTGTTCAGTTTTAGCTTGTTTACGTTTTGTATTTAGTTTTAGGTGATGCGATTATGGTCATAAAAGCAATAAATCATACGAAAGTTGTAAATGCAAGAAGTAAGCAAATCACATTGTATGAGGAATTGCACCCTCATAGTGTACACTAAACGAGACACAATGCGTAGATGATCGAGAATGGATCTCATGACCACTCGGGTTTAGTTAAGGTGTTTTAGTGCTTGTGGTTGAAGTTGTGGACGTTACGTATGTTTACGACGAGTCGTGGATTTAGTATCCACATGAGTCGGACTCGACGTTATCGAAGTGCATAATTAAAAGTACGGTATGTAAATTTGTGTTTAGATGACAACCTAGTGACGATTTGACTTCTACAAGCGGATCCTCCTAGTTTCCTGCGGTAATTCCGGAAGAGCTTCGCTACGGTGGGGGCAAGTCGACAAGTCAACACGGGTACCCTTTTTCGTTCTTATCGAGTCAGTAACCCAAGGAACTACAAAGAATAGTGTTGATTCGTGAAATGCGAACAAAGAGAAAATGATCGAATAGATCATGCCTAATGTCTGAGTGCGGCGGTAAAGAAGAGCTAGGGAGCTCGTAGAGAAGAGAGAAAGAATTCTGAATTGTGAATTGTGTGTTGTGAATGAGCAAAGAGGGTGGATATTTATTGTTTTTCTCATAGTTCAAATCGAGATTTCAGGCGCCTGAATTCGTGCGACCTATTGTTAGGACGCCTGGGGTAAGGCAATGCAGATTTTGAGGCGCCAGTGGTGAGGCAACTGGGATTTTGAAGATCCGATTTGAAAACTTTCCAAAGCAGAGATTATACGTGATCTTTGTATTACTTGGTTGCTAAGGTTTCCAACCCTTGACCTAGCGCGTGCGTCGTTGGGCCTCAGGCGCACGTCTCGAGGCTCGACTCAGCCTGACGTGCTGACTCGGGTTTGACTTTGTGTGTTTCGAGACCGATTCGAAGCCCCGGTGTCGAAATTGACTCCAATTAGTGTCGACACAACCCTAGTGACACGACTAAGATCATCTTGATGTTGAATTAATTTTTTTGAGTAATCACTTGATCCGTTCTATTGAAAAATCATCCAAAACATCGTAAAATCGTGGCGTGTTGCAGTCCGATCATCATCGGGTGTTTGTAGGGCACTCCTGCAACCACCAGGTCCAAATCTTGGTGTCTACAGAACTCCATATTGCAACGATCTTCATCACTCCGAAGATATATTTTATTTCTTATCCTCAAAACAATCGACAATACTAAAGATAAATTACTGCATATTTTTGAAGAGATGATAATGTTGTAAATAAATTTGGGTTTGTGTTTTTAGCTTTTAGTCTGTAAATAAATTTTGGTACTTTTTAGTTTTTGCGCTCTTTATGATGTTTGCGATTTTTCTGTTGATTTGAAGAACTAGGTTTAGTGCATAATGTTAGTTGCTGGTTTATTATATCCTTGAGGTTAATTAAGTGCTTTTTTGCTTTTTATTTTGAAGAACCTATCTTTATGTTGTCGTCTTAACGTTATTAGGGTTTAAGGATCATTGGGGTAATTTGTGTATGCGTGTCTATCGATTAATAGTATTCACACACTACAGTATCCTGGATATGTTACTCCATTAAATATCACTTGTTACTCTATATTATGTCACGTGTTACTCCTGTAGTTAGTTATGTGAATCTTTGGCGCATTATTCATTGCATTACTCTATGGGGAAGATGTGTTACTCTTATATATATCATGTGTTACTCTAATAATATATCATATGTTACTCTAATCTATATCTTGTGTAACTCTATCATCTCCTGCATATATTTGGTAGTAAACTTCAAGTTCTGTCAGGTTCCATTGAAGTGGCAGAAGTCATTCCTAAACAAGGAAGAGTCAAGAACATTTTTTGATGATGCATATGCTCATGTATAAGATCAAACCCTTCCACCACATAGATATTGAGAGGAAGGTCACTAGATGGTGGTTGGTCGTGCAACTTGCTGCGACACTTCTATTAGCGGATATAAACAAGATGCGATCTCGGCTGCTCTATAATATTAGCAAGTATGTGCAAGCAAAACCAAAAATATAGGACGATGTCAAGTGTAACCGTAGAATAGAAAAAAAATTCAAGTAAAAAATAATGTTGTAAAAATATTATGTTGCCATGTTATGAATTACATCGGATTGACGGTGGGTGAAATGAATCCAATTGTGTATTTGGTGAACTTTAGGATATCAAAAACAAACAAGTTACTCTAACTAATCAAGTGTGTTACTCTAAATAATGAAGTGTGTTACTCCAAGAATGATACTACAATATTATTACTCCAAGTACAGTATTATTAATAAAACCAATGTGAAGGAACTTCAGCCTAATGACCAGACAATTTGGTGAACTGGAGAAAAATCAAAACCGTCAAATATCAATATAAATCAATGTATCAAACAAGTTACTCTAACTAATCAAGCGTGTTATTCTAGACACTGAAGTGTGTTACTCTAGGAATGACTACTACTTAATTTTTTTGTAAAAAATACCATCGACATATACTAAAGACGAAAACAACGGCAATAGAACTAGAGGTCGTCGTCATCTTCCTCCTCTTGGTCTTCTTCTTCTTCGTCATCTAACTCCAACGTATGAATAATGTTACACCAACGTTACAAACGTGCTACTCTAATCAATACTATGTGTTACTCCAAGTAATTTTATAAGAGATTATCTACCCAACGCGTAGATTTGATAGAAATCCACTGCCTCATTTGATTTTTTCGAAATCCTGCACCATTACTCTGCTTTTGCGTCTTCTATTTACCATCTTCGCCGGATCTTGACAAACATCAAAATAACTATTACAACAATCAAAATCACATGTACTTAGTCATTATCGTTAATACAAAGAAATAGTGATTATTAGAAACACATACGATGCTTCAATATGAAATCATCGTTACTTTATAAACAATAAATAACAACTCACCGTTGACGTAGTCGATAGTTTGCTGATCTGCCACGAACAACATGATGAAGGGGAATGACGAGGACGAACGAAATAGGTGTTACTGTACGAAGCAGTGGTTTGATGATCGACTTACATGGCGTTACTATATAAACCATTAAGAAAAACTCACCGTTGTTGTGCTCGATAATCTGTAGATCAGCCATTGAATTGATGAAGATGTTGCAGCCGCGTGAAGAGGATGAATGAAGAGAGCGTTTTTTTTAATTATGGCATGAATGGGTATGAATAGATGAATGAACGTGATACTGAATAATATAGTTTCCTATTATGATGGCAGTTAGGTTCCACCAATCTAGGAAGCAGTATCTTTTTTTTTAATGAAGCAAAATATGGTGGCATCTTGTCGATCCATCCTTCTATCATCCAATTGATGGTACGAGAACTTAGAAACTCAATATATGAGAAGAACTCATAAGAGCCTTACTCTCTCTCTCTCGCTCTCTCTCTCTCTCTCTATATATATATATATAGAGAGAGAGAGAGAGAGATCTAGGATCCTTTAAGACACCTCAACTCGCCGCACCCGGTGAGACCAAATCTCAACAATTAGATTAAAATCAAATTAAAGGCGAAGATTAAAACAAAAAATCATACATATATAAAAAAAATCCCGAAAAAAAAAGTTTTTTTTTCGGGAAAAAAAAGTCATTTTTTCTCAGAAAAATTATCAGCTTTTTTTTCCCGAATTTTTTTTGTGTGTATAAATTAATTATTTTTGTATATATTAAAATTAAATTGGTGTTTATAAAAACAATTTTGGTGTACATAGTAACTGTTTTAGCGTATGCAATAATTCTAATATATCAAATAATCATATAATTAAATACATATGACAATTATTTCGGTACATATATATATGTTGATTAATTGGTGTACATAGTAACCATTTGGGTGTATATATAACAATTATTTTATTGTATATATTGAGTTCTTAAGTGTATATATATAGTGAGTTTAGTAGCGTATATAATGAGTTTTTTAGTGTATATAACTGATCATCACATGGTGAGAACCTTGGGAACAGAAATAAAAACTCAATTATTTTTTTTCCAAAAACTTAGATGATTAATTTACCCTTAGCTTATTCAAATACTTTATTAGGCATAACTGATCATATTTTATCACAAATATTAAGAAAGTTTGTTATTTATTTACGAAAAATTGAAAAGGTACACCGAAATGCAATTTAGGTATACTAAAAGTGCAATAAGGTACATCAAAAAAATTAGATCCACTGAAACGAATATTAGGTACACTAAAATTATATGTTTCTGTTTCCGTCACTAGATGAGATTTTTTTACCAAAAAATATGTTACCCAGCCATTAAATTATATATACGCCGAATTCAAATATGTCATTAAATTTTGAAAAAAATAATAATTTAATAGAGTTCTCAAGGTTGGTTGGGTAACAACTTTTTCGGTAAAAAGAATCTCGGCTAGTGACGAAAACGGAAACATTAGTGCACCTAATACTCGTTTCAGTGTATCTAACTTTATTGATGTACCTTATTGCACTTTCAGTGTACCTAAAGTGCATTTTAGTGTACATATTCAATTTTTCGTGAATAAAGAACAGTTTTTTTTTTTATATTTTTAACAAAATATGATTACTTATGCCTAATAAAGTATTTGAATAAATTAATTAAAGGGTAAACTAGTCATCTAAATTTTCGAAAAAAGATTTGATTGAGTTTTGATTGGGGTTCTTACGGTTCTCAATAAGTGGTGGTTCTCACTTGACTATATAGATTTGTATATATATGTATGTATATTTATATATATATATATACATACGTATATAATATATGTATATTATATGTATATAATATATGTACATACATTATATATTATATACATATAATATACATATATTATATACGTATGTATATATATATATATATATATATATATATATATATATATATATATATATATACGTATAGAGGGGGGATCAAGGGAGTTACTAACTCTCCAAGAGTCTCTTAGTGTTGATCCCCCCCCATCCATTTAGCTTAATATGGACGGTGGATGGATGGGTTTAGATTGTATAAAAAAAAGGACTGCGGGACTGACATGCTGCGGACAACCATCAACCATCGGCCATCAACCCCATCCCTAGTCAATAGCCCCCTCACCCTACCCCCCAATTACTTTCCCTCCTCTCTATACACCCGCCCAAAGCCTTTCACCTTCCCCATTCACCTATTTTCAATTCATTTCACCACCCAATCACTCACCGCTCTCTTCCTCTCTCAATAAAAAAAACCAATCTCCATCTCCATCTCCATCTCCATCTCCATCTCCATTTCCGCAGCTTTTCCATCCCCAATAAGGTATGTTGAATGTTCGATTTTCGACCTCCGATTTTCCTTTTATTCAACCCTTTTTTATTCCTCTTTCATGAACACTAAAAAGTGGTCAAGAACTCCGGCATGCATGAACCATAAAAAATGGTAAAAGAGCATTTTTCCAACCCGATAACCCTGATTTTGAGTTAAAGTTGTTGTAGTTGTACAGTGGTTGTAGATGAAGTTTTTTTCTTTGACAAATAATATTCACACAGTTTTTATTCTTGATTAATCGTTATTCCTATAGTTATAACCCTAATTTTGAGTTGAAGGGGTCGTAGTTGTACACTAGTTGTAGTTATAGAGCCAAAGATGAAGTCTTTATTTCTTTGTTGAAGTTCATGTTGAAGTTCCCATAGTCGTCATTGTAAGTATGCATGTGCCATCGATTAGACAGTTTTTTGTTGAAGTTTTGCGTGCTTCCTTCTTGAAGCTTACGTTAAAGCAGTCTTATAGTCACAGACTTGGTGTTTGGGAAGAAATAAAATTAACATTTGAAGAGTCATACAGAGTTGGTTGTACAGTCATACAGAGTTGCTTGTACAGTCACCCGTTTGAAGATACATAGTCACACTCGTTATATTTTGTTGTGAAGTCACAGAATGATGTACAATCACACATTTGAAGCCACACAGTCGCAGTCTTATGATGCAAAGTCACACGCTTTATATTGTATAGTCACAGAGTTGTAAAGTCACAGAGTTGGTTATACAGTCATACAGAGTTGGTTATACAGTCACCCGTTTGAAGGTACATAGTCGCACTCGTTACATTTTGTTGTGAAGTAACAGAATGATGTACAATCACACCTTTGAATCTACACAATCGCACTTGTTATGATGCAAAGTCACACGCTTTATATTGTATAGTCATGCAGTGTTGGTTGTATAGTCACCCGTTTGAGGATGTATAGTCACATTCCTTATGTTGCAGAGTCGCTCTCTTTTTACTGTAGAATCACACCGTTGAAGCCGTATACTCAGTTGTAAAATCACACTCTTTACGCATGTTGTTATTGCAGCAGAATGTCGGGTGCAAAGAAGAAAGTTTGAACGAAGACCAGTAAGAAGAAGGCCGTGGCAGAGACATCGGTCTGCGAAATGGTAATTGATGATAGATTGGTTGTGGACCAAAATTTGGGTAAGAAGAAAAAGAAGAAGAAGAAGACTGTTGTAAAGTCTGTTGAAGATACATCAGGGGACCACATCGTTGCCGAGACGAATGTGGGGGGGACAGAAATCGTTGACGAAGGCAGACAAAAGAAAAAAAAGAGGGTGACTTTTGATACACCGGTCGCCGATCTGGATGTGGGTGAGACAGAAAGTGTTGAGGAAAGCAGGCCCAAAAAAAAGAGGAGGGTCAAATCTGATACACCGGTCGCCGATCTGGATGTGGGTGAGACAGAAAGTGTTAAGGAAAGTAGGCCCAAAAAAAGGAGGAGGGTCAAATCTGATACACCGGCCGACCCCACATACGTGTGTGTGTTTCGGAGGAAGAGGGGGGGGGGGACCGCCGAGAGGGTAAGCCAGATATTCACTGTAGGCCCAAGTCGTTGCACCAACTAATTGCGCAATTATCGAATGATCAGAAAGAGAGGGTGCGTGCTGTTGGCTTCGGCGGGCTCTTGGAGCTGAGGATCGAATCGGTTCACACTGACCATGCGCTTATGTTCCTACGTGCATTTTCTGACGGGTCCCATATTTTTCGCTCCTCACGCCGGGAGGCATTCATGATGTCAAAGTACGACGTCCACGATTGCCTCCAGCTACCTTTAGGCCCTCATCCGGTGAAAATAATCCCAACACAAAATAAGAAAGGGGCAGAATCACCTGACGTGATCAGGTTAAAGAGTACCTGGAGGAAGGGGTTCGATGTGGTTGACAGCGGCGAGCCAATAACATTAGGGAGGGTGCACGAAAAGTTAATGGCAACCAAAGCCGCTGACAACGACTTTGTCCGCAGGTTTGTGTTGTTCGCGTTGTCATCATTCCTCGCGCCTACTACGAACAACTCACTGGATCTGGGTCTGCTGGCCGCAGTGGAGGACGTGGACTTGATTTGTGAACAGGATTGGTGTAGCTTTGTCCTGCAGGATATGGTGCGGGCGGGTAAGAGGACGCGTGACCCCAACAAAGTCGTCAACTACCTCCGAGGGTGCTTCCCCATTCTGATGATTGCGTACTTCCAGCGCTACGATTTCCGTAGCGAGACTTGCAGATGCGACATACCATTTATCGCACATTGGGATGCACAGAGAATAAGCGATCGTCTTGCTGGGGAACTGGAGACGGGATCCCTGGGAAATCAGCTGCGTTCGAAGGTGTCGTACCCACGTACATGTGGGAAAAGAGGCAGCGAGTGCACCCCCGCTATAACGATGCCCTCTGACAAAGCACTCTAGTCCAAAAAGAATAACGACAGGGGTGGAGAGAGGCGATCAATCGGAAGACAACACGGTTGACGTAAGAGATCTCCCAGCCACTCTATATATCATCAATTAATTGTTCGTGAAACGATTTAATTTGAAAGCCTTACCTATGTTTTAAAAGCATATACGATTCATAAAACTGTGTTTATAATACAGTTGAGATTCAGTAGTCACGGTCGTTATGATCACACTCATCCTGATGTATAGTCACATACTATTAGCTGTATAGTCACACACTATTACTTGTATAGACACACGCATTATGTTGTCCAGTCAGTACTATAACCTGCACAGTCACACGCTATAAACTGTATAGTCACACACTTTATTCCTTACAGTCACACACTTAGATGCTTAGTCATAGTCACACTGCCAGCCTCAACACCACTGAGCTTCGCACTAATGATTTGACTTCAACTGAATTATAGGACGACCGGCGTTTTTTCATGGAATTCCGAAGGTGTGCGCTAGCCTTTTGCGGTTTCTGTGAGCAGGCTGCCTCCAAAGTAAGAGAAATGTCGACGAGGAACAATGCAGTTCCAAGTCAGGACCCGTCCTCCCAACAATTCTGGGAAGATCCATCTGTCCTCCGGTATATCGATGAAGTTGTTTCGTTGGCCGGCCAGTTGAAGCAGACTACCCAGAACTCCCCCGTCGTTGAGGGCGAGGAGCAGCGCGATGCTGAAGCCTGCGGTCTGGTACGCCAAATTATGCAAGACTTACGTGATTCTGGATACGCGGATGAAGATATTGAGAAATCAGGTTTCTACGTGGGAGATGATGATGGAACAGAGGGTTGCGATGATGAGGGCACTTTTGATGGTGGCATCGTGACACCAGGTTTCTGTGAGGGGGAAGTTGAAGAGAATGATATCGCTGTAGAAATAAACCAAGACTCCGCAGTGGAGGGTTTGGTGGACATGAGTCCGACCGTACTGGTGGCTCTACGGCAAGCAGGGTGGGGAACAGCGGACGCACGGTCGGCTTTAGATGTAACACCGGCTCCGCCCGATGCGACAGTCAGTTATAGTCTTGAGAGGGAACTGCACAAAGCAGGCTGGGCTGTAGCGGACGCTGTTGCCACCACGCCCGCGACGGCAGAAATCGTCACGACCGATACTCAGCAGACAGGCGATGGTTCAGTGACCAGGACGCACCCAGAGGCTAAACATCATCGGTACATCTTCCTCTCCGACGTGGCGTTTGAGTGCATGGACACGATTCCGGACAATTTGGGCTGCACGTTGAACTGTGGAAGAATATTGAGGGGGAAGCTTGTAATCTCTTGATTCATGTGCTCCAATATCGGCATCTTCTGGGATATCCTCAGCGTACGGAAAGACGTAATCAACTACGTCTTCGACCGGGCAACGCCACGTCCGTCAGGGTACGTACTTATTGTCCTGCTCATGTTGTTTTTAAAAATGCATGTGCTAATCGGGACTTCCTTTGTTCAGCAGCGAAATGCTGGTCGAGTTCACAGCTTACGACTGTATCGCGAGGGGCAACATGCAGACGCTCGAGCCTGGCCTGGAGGTGATGAATAACGTCATTGACTGCTGGTGTAGGCTGCTGAACCACTTGGTGCACGACAAAAAAACATCAAGAGTAACCAGTAGATGTTACTTCTCTCTTGGACATGTGGTACGTTCAACCCCCAAATTAAGTGTATAATCGCAGACAATTGGCTGTATAGTCACACACTGTTACCTGTATAGTCACCCACATTGTGTTGTCCAATCACCGCTATAAACTGCACAGTCACACGCTACAAGTGTATAGTCACACATTTTACGTTGTACAGTCGCACTCATGTCAAACACACGCTGACTACATGTATTACCATCAATGCATGTGAGCAGGCCCCAGTGTTGTCATTGTGGAAGGAAGGAGGCAAGGGCAATAAATATGACGAAGAAATATTTTACGTGTGGGGCGAGTGGATACAAAATAGTTTCTCCGACTTTGCTTTGGACTCGGACATGGTATTATACTGGACATACTGTCTATTTGTAGTTGTTATCAGCCCATAATTCTGACGCATTGTTTGCAGGTGTTCGTCCCGATCTTGACGGGTGACGAGGGTCACTATAGTTGCGCCTGCATCAACTTCAATTCTGAGCAAATAGAGTACCTCGACAACCAGTTGTACGATAAAGATTTTACAAAGTTGCCTTACTATGGTATTGCTCGGACAGCGGTCAGACCCTTTTAATTTAATATTGAATCAATTATGTTACCGCGAATGTGTTCAACAACTGATGCTGTTTGAACTTGTTGTGCAGGTTGATAAGATGGGGGAGTTCATGGTACAACGAGGGATGGAGAAAGGTGAGAAGGTCCGTGCGTTTAAATTGGTAAACGTTCCCTTATCATGGCAGGGAGTGGGGTACTCCGCCAATGACTGTGGAGTGTACCTAATGATACACATGATGTTGTACACCGGGTCCCCGTTCAACTGCTCCTTAAGGACAATGGCGGCCATGAATATGTGCAGGGCGGAGATCACGGCGACCCTTATACTGAGCGACGCGAACAAGATGAGGAACGATGTTTTGCTGAAAGTTATTGAATTCGGAAAATACAAGGAATCGTTGGAATCTGCCCGTACGTTTGAAACCACTCCTATGAAGGCAACCACCAAGAAGCGTCAGAGCAAATCCTCGAAAACACCTAGAACCACCCCCAGATCAGTCCCAGAAGAAAGACAGTCGGCGATTAAGTCTCGGATACGGGGCTGTGGAGATGGGTTGGGTTACTCCTTGAACCAAGGTGAACCTGCCCCGGACGCCATTGTCATGTCAGTCTTGTTTTGCCTGCGAGTGGGGCTGCCGAGTGGGATGCTCAGCCTGCGAAAACGCACCGCCGACTACTGCTTCCTCGACGATAATGGGTACGACGAAAAGTAAGTGACCGTCTTTTGTTCCTCATGCGTGTTTCATATTACACCTACTAACCGGTGTCAACAAATCCGCAGTGAACGCTTTGGGTCCTACGGCCCTCGTGCGCAGCTGGAGAGGTGTGACATTCAATCGCTCTTCTCCGTCGGTGGCATGAGCGCCGCTGTGATGGAGTGTTGGTCGCACCTAATGAAATGGTGTGAATCAGACGACAACCGGCGTGGGTTATCCTCCCCCACGGACCCAACGATGGCGTGGTTCGGAATTCAACACATGGTACGCCCCCAAAACCTCCTACCTATCACATTAAATAGTACATACGATCCCCATTCACATTAAATAGTTAGAAATAATCACAATGTTCACTTAGCACAGTCACACATGTTGACAAGTACAATCACATGCTATGAGTTGCACAGTCACACATATTGAGGTGTACAATCACGTGAAATACGTTGCACAGTCACACATGTTGATGTGTACAATCACTCTTGTTGAGGTGCACAATCACACTGTCATGTATAGTCACACTCTGCACGCTGCAAAGTCACGCAGCTTAGTTTGTACAATCACGTGCTATAAGTTGCATAGTCAGGCATTAAATATTTCAAATGACCCCCATTCACATTAATAGTCAGACATCACTTTGCAGAGTCACTCTTGTTGAGGTGCGCAATCACGTGATATAAGTTGTACAGCCACACACATGATATAGTCAGACATCCTAGAATTTGCAATCACACTGTCATGTATAGTCACACTCTGCACGCTGCAAAGTCACGCGACATAGTCTGTACAATCACACACTTTGCGATGTGCAGCCACGCACATGATATATTCCATTCTCGCATCCTGTCACTGATAACAACTAATATTCGCCATCCGTTATGACTCACTGACCCGTATACTGGAACGACCTGACTCAAGTACCCCTGCGGACGAAGACACTGACGGTCTGTACGAAGCGTGGGACGGATTAATACAAGACTGCGCCGGGACATTCGACTTGAACGCCGAACTGTTGTTTTTCCCGGTGCACACTATGGGGCACTACGAGTGCGTGTGCGTCAACTTTAGAGAAAGAACAGTTGATTTCCTCGATCACCAGACACACGCCCCAGGGTCACATATGTTCCGGATGTCCAGCGAGATAGTAAGTTGCACGCATATGCTTTATTTCACCACGTCAAAAATATTCTACTGCTTGAGTGCTGATGTTTACTATTACCTAATACTGCAACAGATGCAAGCATTGAGGGTCTACATGGACGAGAAAGGGCTGATTAAGGGTAGTCACCTGGCGAATTTTTTGCATCGCCAAGTAAAATTGGAATGGCAGAGCGCCTGGAAGAACGATCCGGAGTCCGGCATTTTCTGCTTGATGCACATGTGCCTGTACGACGGTGCGTCGTTCACCCACACTGATATTGGGTCAAAGGTCGGGAGGCGTTACTTGTCGTTCGAGGTGGCAGCAAGTCTCGTACTTGCTGACATGAATGAAGCTCGCGAGGACTTGTTGCCGAAAATTCGCGCTTTCATAGCAAATGCGCCGAGCATATGGATCAAACTCGATGACAAACGTAAGCTGGGGAGACTCGTGGAATGAAAGGCCTCAGCGAACCGTAAGGCATGAATGTGTAGTGAAGTAAAAACATTTTTTTGTGAATATAGAAAAAATCTCATGTTCGAGTATCTTCTGAGTATCAGATGAATGACAACTCAGTATCAGGGTCGCATGTGCGACGTGATACAGTCACGCAACTTCTGATTCTCAGTCACAGTCACACTCTTGCAGAGTCATGACAGACGACCAAAAAATCACTAATTAATTATACTAACTACCCCTGCATATATGTCCATCCATTTACTTTCAGTTTATTTCACCTTAAAAAAAACCGATGGTTCCCTTATTTACAGAAGACACCCAAAAAAACAATACACGCACCGTAAAATCGGATTATTTCCCAATAAGAAAACGATGGTTCGAAAATGATGTCGACAAAATATAAACTGTACATTGAGTGATGTTTGTGAGTGCGACTGCGAAGTGATGTTTGTGAGTCTCAATGCACATTGAGAACACAAACCATCACCTCACTCTACTAACCCTAATTACTTTAGAAGGATAGGACCCCCACCTAACTCAATTAATATTTACTGCCCTTTTACTACTCCTCCCTTCAAATACCAACGCCATTTTTACACCAACTACTTCCAACTTCACCTCTTTAAACCTAACAAAAAATGGCAAGCAAAATAGAAGAAATCAGAAAAATGATCGAGGAGTACGATGGTTTGTTGAATACCACTAGATCCAATGAATTAAGAGCCATGCAGCTAGTCGCTCCTGCCATAGACGCGAGGACCTATATGGCATCCATTGGCAATACAGAAAAGGAGACCGAACTGGACGACTACATCGAATTGTTGATGAAAAAGTGTATTGGATGTTTCCACACTAAGAAAGCGTTGCAGTGTGATTTGGCCAACTTGAAGAAGATGCTTCAAAAAAACGGGAGTTAATTATGCATGTAGCGAAAATGAAGCGTGTAATGGATGTATCATGTTTCAAGTAATGGATGTTTTAATGTGTTTTGAGATATAAAATATATAAGTAATGGATGTTTTTACGTTTCAAGAATATTTTTATGTTTCAGAATGTGAGTTTTTCTATTTTTTTGCTATTTCTCTATCGTTGTTTCGCTATTTCTCTATTTTTATGGACACATGGTGTACAGTGACGCTCGACAAGTTTTATACTCACACTCAACATAGTGCATAATCACAGTCATCGTATCATAAAACCATTTTAGGTTTCTACGCTTCATTTTGGAGAATCACTGTCAGTGTGTTGTAGAATCACAGACAGTATATTGTACAATCACACTCCCACAATTAGTTGTAGAGTCACACCCTGCCTACTGTAGAGTCACATTCATTGCATTGCACAATCACACTCACTTGTTTTGTGTCAACCAAATATTAAGTTAATAATGTTTGTAGCGTTTAAAGATAATGCATTCCAGAACAAAAACAATTTTACGGACACCCATGTTTTACGACTACGCCATATTAGAAATAATTAAGATCGACAAAAGATGTAACGAATATCACGCACCTTGACCATTTCAAACGTCAACAATCATTATGTTTAAAAAAAACCGATGTGATTGTGAAGGGATGTTTGTGAGTCTCAATGAAACGTTGGGAAACACAACACCCAACTCAATCTCTTAAACCTAATAAATTTATGAGAATAAGCCCCCCACCTAACCCATTAAATTTTTACCCCCCCCCCCCCTTTACTGCCTAACCCATTCATTTTCAACCCCCTATTTACTGCCTCCCCCTCTTTAAATACCAACGCCATTTTTATCACATTAACCACTTCAACTTCACCACTTTTACCAGCCCCTACATACAACTCCACCACTTTAACCTTATAAAAAAATGGCCAGCAAAATAGAAGAGATCAGAAGTTTGATCGAGGAGTACAATGGTTTATTGGATTCCACTGTGTCCAATGAATTAAGAGCCATGCAGCTAGTTGCATATGCAACTGACGTGAGGAGCTTCGTGGCGTCCACTAGCGATACACATAAAGAGGCCGAACTGGACAACTACATCCAGTTCTTGATGAAGAAGTCTATGGAGTGTTTCCGCACAAGGAACAGGTTCCAGCGTGACTTGGCCAACTTGAATAAGATGCGTAAAAAGTACGGAGGTTAAGTATGTATGTGTTAAGATGTAGCGTTTAGTAATGGTCGTTTTTATGTGTTTTAAGTTTTAATGAATGTTAAAGTGTAGCGTCTAATGGTATGCAATGGATGTTTTCCGCATTATGTCGTAGAATGTTTTTCGCGTTTAAGGGTATGGAAGTATTACATGTTGTGTAAGAGATGGACTTTTTCTAATGTACAAATATTTCCATCGCTATTGCGCTATTTCTCTATTTCCATCTCTATTTTTCTAATGTACAGACACATGGTGTATAGTCACACTCAACAAGTTTTATAGTCACACTAAACATGGTGTATAATCACAGTCATCATGTCATAGAACCAGTTTAGGTTTCTACACTTCATTTTGGAGAATCACAGTCAGTGTATTGAAGAATAACAGTCATTATCTTGTAAAATCACACTCCCACAATTAGTGTAACCACACTCCACCTCTTGTTCTACAATCACACACTGTCTGCTGTAAAGTTGCACTCATTGTGTTGCACAATCACACTCACTTGTTTCGTGTCACCCAAATATTAAGGGCATATTGTTCCTGTACAGCTGTATTTGTAGCCAAAGATGCTGCATTCCAGAATAAAAATGACTGCTATTTCAATGTATTCTTACAGTAAAAAAAAAACAAAAACAATTTTACGGACCCCCACGCTTTACGACTACGCCATATTGGAAATAATTAAGGTCCGCAATAGCATATACAATATCACGGACCTTGACCATTTCAAACGTCGACAAGTCTTTATGTTTCACAAAACAGGAAATCGCCCCCATGATCTACGACTTACACCATATTAGAAATGATTGAGGTCCGCAATATACGAAAACAATGTCACGGACCTTGACCATTTCAAACGTCGACAACCTTTGTGTTTCCAAAAAGAATGTTCCTAAGTAACAGATGATATTCATGAACAATCCTCCTCGGCAATCCCCGCCGGGTCCTCCTCCTCCTCCTCCTCAACATCAACAGGTGGGTACTCAACAAATAGGTTGGGGCAGTTCCTCTTGTCATGGTGCCCCATCCTCTTGCAGTTCTTACACAACCGTTTAGGCTTGGCGGCAATTGCAGCAGCCTTCGCCTTAGAAGAAAGCATCCGCTTCCCACTGCCCCTGTTCTTAGCTTTCTTCGGGGGCAATATGTTTATTTCAATTGCGCTCGTACAGCCGAGGATTTTCTCTAATTCTTGCGTCTTGCTACAAGGGCCAGCAGAGGCAATATCGGACCTAAAGTCGGGAATGACGTCAGCTAGATTACTAACGTCTTCCTTACCCATTTTGCTGGCATGTCTGACGGTCTCACAGAACTCCGAAAACAGCCTCGTGACTGTAACAACCTTCTCATCGCGTAGACGACTCTCTGACAGGGGACACGCAGTAACATTACGTAGAGCATCCTTTGTCCATCTACATGTCACGTACCGTTCCGGGATCGTCTCCCGTCCTTTCGAAGAGTATATCCAAATGGCGTGCCTGCAAAATATTCCATAACGACGGAACTTCCTGCAAGTACAACTGATCTCACAGGTACCTGCGAGTGCATTAAAAAACACATAAAGAGTGCGACTCTTGACCGTACAGACGGTGGCTACGCAACGTACGGGATGAGACTTCCTAATGGTATGATCACAACCTTGACAGGATACAGTCACACCCATTATGCTACATAGTCACAGTCCTTACGACGCAGAATCAAACGAATTGCGTTGTACAATCACACGCACCGCGTTCCAGAGTCGCACCCTTTATTGTGTACAGTCACATTCAATGAATTATGGAAAAAAATTCGTTACGTTTAGAATCAAAACGTTTAGATCATATAGTCAGGCTATGTGACTATGGCTACACGACATGGACAGTGACTTTCTATGCCAGTACCCGGGTTGTATTCAACAATGTAGTTGCGGTCCCGGATGGAGTCCAGTACTGTTGTCGCTTCGATGCCGTCCTTATCTTGATACCCACGAACGCTGCACGTGTACAGCGAAAATTTTACCTCTTCCTGAAAGTGTGCAAAAGCCACGTGCGTGTACACCCTTGCCGCGTGGCTCTCCATCGGATTCGTCGATCCAATTTTGGGGAATAACTGCAGGTTATCGTTGTTTAGCCTCTTCTGCATGTGCCTTTGTTGGTCCATTGCAATTTCGAAATGCATCCAGAACTGGACCAACGTACCATTGTTGTCTTCAAACTTTTTGAAGAAACTGTTCTCACTCTCTGATCTCTGCGTTGTCCTCATAATTCCGTACATCCTCACCTCCCTGCAATGCGCGGCGACCCATTTGCTCCTGTCTTCGAACATATTTTCGAACCATTCGATCCCAACAGCATCATGGTCGATCATAATCCGCCCCCACCTGTCATCGAACTCCGACGCCTCGATGTCATCATCCCATATAATTGCATTGAGGGCTTTTACAAAGTCCGAGGCCTCCTCTCTTGATCTGCCGTACTTTGTTGGAACCTTGTTCATGATGTGCCACGTGCAGCATCGTTGGTACGCTGCTTTGAATATTTCCGGGACGGCTTTTAAAATTCCGGGATCCTGATCTGTAATGATATAACACGGTTCCTTCCCGCCCATGGCTTCCACAAACCTGGAGAGGACCCATATAAATGACTCGTAGTCCTCCTTAAATAGCAACGCCCCACAGAACATGACAGACCGTTTGTGGTTGTCCATGCCAGTGAACGGTGTGAACACCATGGAATACACGTTAGTTCCGTAAGTTGGGTCAAACGAAAATTCATCCCTGAATGCCGCGTAATTCCTTCGAGCTACATCATCCGCCCAAATGACCCTGCGTAAGCTTCCGTCTGTATCCACATCGTAGTCAAAGTAGAAATCCTCCTGACTGTCCCTCAAACTCTTGAACCGGTCTATGAACAACTGACCATCCTGCTCGTGGACGAAGCACTTGACGTCCCTCCCCCAGTTCTTGAAATCAACCAACAATGCTTCGATGTTTTGATATCCGCCCGACAACTCCTTGCACATCCTGTATGTCCGAGTCGCCCCGATCTTCACCTGCACACACAAAAATGCAACCGCATTGGTCTCGCATAGTTAGCAGTCAACCATACACTAACAACATTGTTGACAGACATTACGCACCCTCGAGTTGCAGACGATCATCTCCTTGTGATATCTTGATAGATTTTGAGATGACTTTTGAAACTCTCTGTCCTTAACCATCACAAGTTCGTGGTTGTGTTCCTCGATGAACTCTTCAATATAATACCCCCCGATCATTGCACATAGCCTAATTCTTGCTCCACATTGCGTCCTCGTCGCCTTCGTAATCCTTTTGGGTTCGTACGATCCCACGTACCCTTGCCCCTCCTTCTCTCCCGTGCACGACAGCTTTACCATGTTCTGGCTGGCTGTTTTGCCCTCCTTGTTACAAGCCAACAATTTCTTCTTGATCGAACCATCAAATGATCTAGTTGTCGTGTACCTCTTCGCCTCGAAACCAAAATAAAATGCGTAAGCTTGATAAAACTTGAATTCTCCATCGATGTCCACGAACTTCTACCCTACGTAAGAGACAATCACTGTGTCTTCAGCTGGCATATAGGTTGGAACAAAAACAAATTATCAAAGGTTAGAACAAAAAACCCTATATTATACAATAAAAACGAGACCCTAAATTACACACTATGAATCTTGCAACGCACGCATTCATCTCTGACCTTATTGAAATGTGACTTTTCTCAACAACGACTGTGACTTTGCTCGTATAACAGCATGATTGTTAGAGCTTAACACCCGCACCGCATAACAAAAGCAAGTACAACTACAACCCAAGATGCAATACCAACAATAATAAATATATATATATATTTTCTCAACAACAAAAAAAACACCAACAATAATAAATATAACAATGATAAGGAAACAAACATATATATTTTGAATAGTAAAACAACTTTAACGTAATACAACTACGCCTACAGCTAAAACTACAACTACATGCAACTAACAAAATAATAATAATTTACCTTGATTAATATCCACAACACATAAGAACTACAAGTACAACTACAAACCAATATGCAATACTCAACAACAACAACAAAAAAAAAATACAATGATAAATATAACATTGATAAAGAAACCAACATAAATATTTGGAATAATAAAGAACCTTCAACGTAATACAACGTAATACAGCAGAACAACTACAACAACAGTGAATGTGTGACTGTCTGTCATACTGAGTATGACTGTCACGTTATAACTGCATGACTCTGCAAAAATATCAAACCAAACAAAACAATGTTCGACTGCACATTTTCGTGACTCTTCTCATTTAACAAACCAAATATAAATGTATATATCCATCTTACCTCCTACATGTTGCCCAGAAATTTTCAACTGCACATTTTCAAGCATATGATCATCGCGTGGTTCTTCGAGGAACAACACCATTAGAGCATAAAGACGTACAACAATTTATGAATTAGGGTTTAGTTATTCTGAATAATGGTATAGATAGAGGGATGGTTTTTTATTTGGGATAAATTTCGAATTTTAGTGAGAGCTTGGTGAGAGATTTGGGATGATTTTCAAATTTTGGTAAGGGAGTGAGTTTTGTTGATGGAAAGGGTGATAGATTTGGTGATAGGAATGGTGATTGCATGCTGTACTTTTGCCCTGCTGCTTGTCATTCACGGACATATTCTCCCTGTTTTCTTTTCTTTTTTTTTGATTAATCATAGTCATCCATCCAAACCAAATCAAGGGCCAAAAACACAACTTCCCAACGTCCCACTTTTCACCAAACTCCCTTGATCCCTTTTCTATATGTATATATATATATATATATATGTATATATATTTATGTATATATACATATATATATATATATATATATATATTAGAGAAAGAGAAAGAGAGAGAGAGAGATTTAAGATCATGTGAGAACCAACAACTTGGTGAGAACCTTAAGAACTCCATTAAATTAATATTTATTTTCCAAAATTTAATGACATATTTGAATTCGTCATAAAATTTAATGGTTGGGTAACATATTTTTCGGTAAAAAAAATCTCGTCTAGTGGTGGAAACGGAAACTTGTAATTTTAGTGTACCTAATACTCTTTTCAGTGTATCTAATTATTTTGATGTACCTTACTGCACTTTTATTGTACCTTAATTGCATTTCAGTGTACCTTTTCAATTTTTCGTGAATATATAGCAATTTTTCTTAATATTTTTAATAAAATATGATTAGTCATGCCTAATAAAGTATTTGAATACAAGAAGATAAGGGTAAATTAGTCATCTAAATTTTCAGAAAAAAAAATTGATTGGGTTTTGAGTGAGGTTCTCACGATTCTCATCAAGTGGTGGTTCTCACCGAATCTTGACTATATATATATATAGAGAGAGAGTAAGGATAAAGTGAGTCCTCTTTTTTTTGAGTCCATAAGTCCTATTTAGAACCATTGATTTAGATGGGGTGGATGGTGGTGATTGAGTTTAGTTATTAAGGTAATAACTAACATATTTTGGAAAAAATATAATAAAATCCTCTCTCCTCCCTTAATTATCTCCACCACCTAACTCACTTGATCACATTTTATCAAGTTTACCCAAAATACATATGTGGTTTTGTAGACACCCACATTTTGACTGCCAGGTGTCTATAGTAGTTTCCGACAAACACCCGATGATGATCGGACGCTAACGTGCTTTAACATACTCGAAAATGGGCTCGTAATGATGGACATTTGGCCTAGGCATTTTAAGGAGTACAAATCTCACAAAACCAACCTCAAATTCAGGCCCAGTGGGTCGTTTCGAGTCAAATAACACTAATTTGGGTCGAATCCGACACCAAGGGTAAAACCGTCTTTTAGCGACCGAGTCATAAGCCGGTCAAAGATATTTCTCGAGACTTGTAGGCTGACCGTGAGGTCTCACACGTCCTAGTCGGACTCCAACTCTACAAAAATCAGCTACACAAAGCAATAAACAATTCCGTTTAAGGTAGAATTCGATCTCGAGTAGGAATCCTATCCGAGAACCGATTCAAACACCCAACCGAGTGTACAACACTCGGCCGAGTAATACACAACCAGCCGGTTTTCTTCTTTTCTTCCCTCACAAGAAAACGGATTTCTCGTTCTTCTCAGCTTCTTACTCAAGCGGTAATTCTAGCTCAAACAGGAATCCTATTCAAAAACCGATTCGAGCACCCGACCGAGTGTAAA
Organism: Agrostemma githago; assembly: GCA_958450325.1. Lineage (NCBI taxonomy): Eukaryota > Viridiplantae > Streptophyta > Magnoliopsida > Caryophyllales > Caryophyllaceae > Agrostemma > Agrostemma githago. The sequence continues at coordinate 31,488,921 of OY288249.1, forward strand.
ACACTCGGCCAAAACAGCCCAAATCAGCCGATTTCCCTTTCTTCCTTCACAAGAAAGCGGAATTCTTATTTCCCTCAAATTCCTACGTTTCCTATCCTAAGCGGTAGTCAAACTCTCCTAAGCCAAGGTCGGGAATTCCCTATAAATAGCCCCTTGCATCCAACACAAAAAACACGATTTTTTTTTCAACAATAATACATATCAGCTTCCTATCATCCCGACACACATAATTCCTTTAGCATCGAGAAACCGATAATACATCCAAAACCCGAAGGAAACCGGTCCCGATACCCGACACCTTCACCCGTCAAACCGAGCCACCCTAAACCGAACCAAACATCACTCGACGCTCCCGTGCCTAGCCACATTCCGACGAGCTGCGATCCGAGTCAACAAAAGCATGTAGGTTGAGGGTGTGCCAAACCCGATTTCTCCCTTCTTCTCTTCTCTTCTCTTCGTCCGTTTTCTTATATTATGGGTCAAGAGTCGTTTTTCTATTTTTCTAATATCGTTATTACGAAAAACTATTTTCATAACGAACATTCTGAAAAATACGATATTGATTTTTCTATAATCAAATATTGTATCAAAAAGAATTATATTAAGATCTCGACGATATTAAAAATCGTTACATCTTTTCGTTCAAAATTCTTTTTTTACTTTCGTTCAAAACAAATTATTTTACAAAACTTTTTTTATTCATTCCGAATATTCGATATCGATTTCATAATCGAATATCGGGTATGACGAATATCGAAAACATAAATCGAATACAAATTAATTCATATTTTGTACGCGATTTATCAAAAATAACAATTTTCGAACAACGAGCAAAACGGGACAGACCCGCACGCGAGTCACGCCCCTCACAGGCGACTTGCGTACGAGTCTGAAATCCATGCTCCTTTTTCAACGTTTTCGTTCGTTTTATTATTTATTCTTCGATCGATTTCTAAATTTATATCTTTTCCAAAACTATTCCAAGTATTTGATATTGATTTCGTAGTCATTTGTCAAATATAACGAATATCGAAAATATTAAGTTGAGTACGAATCATGCAATATTCATACGCGAATTAATACGAACATCGAGTTTTGGAAAACCGGCACCGAAACAGGCCACCACGCGACCCGCCGGCGTCCCGGGCGAGTCGCACGGCCGGCTGTTCTGCCGCGGCCTTTCCGTTTTTTTATTTATTTTTTCGAACTTCGTTTTTTTATACAAAACAACGTTCTTTTCAACAATATTTTTTTCAGATTTCGATTAATTTATTTTTTCGATTTCGCATATTTATTTCTCACTATTATTATTTACAAATCGATACTAACTCGTTTGTTCACCTTTTGTAGCAAATTCATCCTTTTTATTTCATTTGTTTTATTATACTAAAACGAATCTCACATGCTAAATTCAACTTTGACGTTAATTTTTCATGCATTAAATTGACTTAGCAACCCATTCAATTTTTCACATGCTTAGAAAACAATGTTTGCATAATCATTCATCGTATTACTAACGCGCGCATTAAAACGTCATTCGATATCCTAGTAGAGGCCGCTAATGTGCGGGCGGGGTTGGGTGTTCTTAGTGAACTTCCCAACACGTACCCTCACCCCTTACTCAGAACCGTGGTTTCCGGATGTCCGAAACCATTGGCAACGAGAGTCATTCAATATACGATTAACCGCTTCAGTCGGCATCTATATCGATATGCAAAAGGGGCGAGCCCAATAAACTCTGACATCGGAAATGGGCCGTATTTTGTACACAGCCCACTACGACATAGAGTGGGCTCGAACGGTTCCGAATAACCATAAAATTCGGGGGCGACTCCGACTTCGATTTAAATTTCCATTTGACCATCTCATGGAGATTCATTCGCCTCCCCAAACCCGCGCGTGGCCGCGTCGGGGTGGACCTATGTCATGTCCACAATTTGGCGACTCCGCTGGGGATTTTCTGATGAGTTAATAACCTTCAGTGTCCTCCGGGTGAGACTCGAATAGAAATCGTTTGACTAGTACAATGCGCGTTTTAGTTTTACGGTTCATGCATAACCCCATTTTCCCGGGCCGGTACACGTGACCGACGTCCCACTATACCGTTGATATAGCCCAAATTGGTTATGTCAAAGGTGTCCATTAGCCGATTCATATGGGTTTTACGGCATGTCCTAATCTCAACTCGAGTTAGGGAGTCCGCCCCGCTTCTTGATAGGCTGTGTACACTGGTATAGACCCTTATAGACTGACCGAAACTTAGACTAAGAGCATACATGGCGTCGTTATACTGTTTCCATGACTACGTGCTACTTGATCCACATCTTTTTCAAAACCGTTATCTTTTCAAAATTTGCATCCTTTTCAAAATATCCAATTTCAAAACCCGGGTCATATACCGAATTTAGGATCAATGATTTTACTCAAAATAGCCTTTTTTCTAGCCGGTATTATGCCCAAATTCAAAACTCGAAAATATTTTCGAAACTTTCAAAACCCGTCATTCGACCCACTCCTTTTCTCTTTTTTCGAAAAAAGGGCCGAATTTCTTCACCCGATTCATTTCGGGCTTTTCAAAAATGTCACATTTCAAAACTTCCTCTTCTTAGACCTCCCGTGTTTAGCAGTGTCGGGTCGTGTCATAAGTCGTTGAAGTCTAGCGTCGAAACTCCGTCGATTTTACATCATGGATTTTCCCCCCTATCCTAGTCCGCCTTATTTTACTAAGGCAAGGCCCATCTACGTAGGACATACTCCTGCAAAGGTTAGCCCATTTACACAATCGAGTCTAAAAGTTTGGGAATGTCTCACGTGAACCTTCCTCCGGACAGGGCCCAACCCACAGCGTTGGATCCTGAGGAAGGCCCACCTTGTCACAAGTAACCCGTCTAGGTGTCTTTTCCGGGTCATTTACCGTCTTTTTAGTCTTTTTCATTTTTTCCCTTCCTCGGGATGTACTTTCCTTAGGATTCGGGTTAAGTTGCTAATTACGTGGTGCTCTTACAGACAGGCCACCCTTCACTCGAACCATGACGCAAAAAGCCATAGATGAGTTGACCACCTCGTTGGCCCAAATCCAAGACCAATTGAGAAGAATCCGGGAGGACCAGATTGCCATCGTCACTCGGGTTAGTGCCGTGGAACAGGGAACCCCCAATGCTTCGATCGAAGATGACGGACCTCTGGCCGCGCTGGCCGGCGCGGTCCAAAAGCTGCAGGAACAGGTCCACTCGACCACTAGAAACACCATTCTCACGGAAAATGCCCGTACCTATTCACCCTTAACTGATGAACTACCCGCTAACCTCAACTTAACGGGATTACCAATGTTCGATGGGACTGAAGACCCGGTACTTCATATTCGGGCCTTCAAAGACTTTATGGCCGTTAAGGGGGTCAAATCGACCATGTTCAAGCACCTTTTTGCTTCCTCTCTGGAGAAACATCCAAAAGCATGGTACAACAGGCTGGACCCCAAGAAATTCAAAACTTGGGACGATATTGCAATGGAATTCGCGCGGAACTACGCGGATAATGCTGAAATCCAGACTACCATGCGTACTCTGGAAGTTATGGCCCAAGAGCCTAAGGAGGGTTTCACCAAATACCTTCAAAGGTGGAGGACCGAAAGTGTTAAGCTGGTTGACAAGCCCAGCGAAAAGGTACTAGTGGAGGCCTTTGTCAAAAACCTCCTCCCTGCTTACCGAGTCCATCTCAGGTACGCCATCATACCCGATTTCGCCACTTTAACCGAAATGGGTACCAGAATCGAAGACGATCTAAGGCTAGAGAACCTTACTAAGGCCTCTACCAAAGGGTATCAAGGATCCAGTTCCTCCTCCAGCAAGCCCGCCACCACAACGGCGGCCCGAAGCATCTTTGACGAGGTAAACTCACTTGACACCTCAACCAAGAAGAATACTCCAAATCGGGTATTCACTGACATAGGAACAACCTATGCTAATGCCTTACAAAGGCTATCTTCGAAAGGCCTAATCCAACCGATAGGCCCAACTCCGGAAGTTCCCGTAGAAAAGCGGTCTAAAAGCTACAACATACAGGCCTATTGCCACTATCACCAAGGCAATGGGCATGACACGGAGAAATGCTGGAAATTGAAACATCTTATCCAAGATCTGATCGAAAATGGGAAGATACCACTACCTAGTGACAAGCCAAGCAACAAAAACAATCCTCTTGCTACTCATGCCATTTTTACTGGAGAGGTAGTTGACTGCACTCATCTCATTTCCCCTTTCATTTCCCAAATCAACGGGATATGGAACGACGACGAGGATGATGTTTACTTGGCTAAAGGGGAAGCTGTCCCCGTCACTATCGAGGAAATCCGGAGGGCTAAAGCTAAAGCTCTGGCCGGTACACACACAATCACAGCCACTCCGGAAACCGTCACTGAACCTTCCAGGACGGAACTCGCTCCCGAAGAACCAAACGCCGACATGGCCCTAGTCAGACAACTAAAAAGGGTCCGAACCGATATCACTATATGGCAGCTTTTGGTTAGTTCACAGGAGCATCGAGCAGCACTCACTAAGGCCCTTGATGAAATAAAGGTGGACTCATCAGTTACCCCCACCGAAATGGTAGCCACGATCCTACCATATCTCAAGGATAAGTCCAAAGAAGAAGGCCCACTTATCACCTTCTCCGAGTCCGACCTTCCACCATTCAGGACCACCCATAACTTGGCCCTATACATCACAGTGATCTGTCGAAACAAATATCTCCCTATGACCCTGATTGATGACGGGTCTGCAGTTAACGTCCTTCCTTTAAGGACAGCCAAGGCCCTCGGCATTACCGAGGCTGACTACCTTCCGACTGCAAAGACTATCCAGGCTTTTGATGGGAGCCCAAAATCAGTTGCTGGGTTGTTAAACTAACCATCATAACGGGCCCGATCGAAAAGGAGTTAGAGTTCCAAGTGATCGATGTTACTTCATCCTTCAACCTGCTACTTGGGAGACCATGGATTCACGCGGTCAAAGCTGTGTCTTCCACTCTTCACAGGAAGGTCAAATTACCTGTGCAGGATGGGATCGTCACTCTCGAAGCTACTCCCATAACTGTGTCAAGCTGCAACACCGCAGGCTCCGCCGACCCACGAGGATTCAACTTTGTGGGAATGATCGAAGAAGAGTACCTTTTCCAGCCGTACTTCACCGTTAGCATCTATACGATGCTACAGAACCTGGGTTGCCTACCGGGAGTCACATCAAGGCCATATCTTCCACCTGGGAAGATCATCGAAACCCTGAACAACGGACAATCTCACCTCGGTCTAGGCTATACTATGTCGTCCGGCTACACGAACCAAACCAAGGCGGTCACGTTCGTCACCCCGGTATTCGAAACTGTTCAAACGGGCCTCTATCGGCCCACCATCTCATATCCCAGGAACAAACTGGCTCGGGAATGCAATTTCATCCCAGATGACATATTCGCTCTTATCCAGGCCGAATCAAAGGAGGGCACAAGCAACACGGAGCCCATTCTAGGACTACTCTTTGGGGAAGACAAGGTCATCCCGACCCCTAAGCAGGAGCTAGTCAGCTTGATTCTTCGCAGCAACAGGTTCGATCCAACTAAGCTGATCTCTGAAGTTGGTGCCAACACTGGGAAGAGAGCCTGGAGGAAGACAACCAAGTGGACCGACAGTCAGGGTCGAGTCTACAAGCTAACTACTGGAGAAGGAGATATGCATGCTATCGAATCTGAATCTGAGTCCGAGTCTGAGTCCGAGTCAGAGTCCAAGTCTGAGTCAAAGTCTAGAGGGTCCAGTACTAGGATCGAGTCTGTAACCCCTCTCCCTTCTTTAGCCTCACCATCGGGAGCCCCGGAGTCTGTCCTGAGGGCTCTCCCTATCCCGCCTCTGACCAACGATCAGATGGCAGCTCTCTTTGAGCTCTTTTCAAAATTTACTATCAATAATAACGATAACCGTTCTGCTTACGACTTGGCTTATTTTCAAAATGTTTTCAAAATTCTTACTTGCAATGACATTGAGAAACCCGACGAACAGATACCATTGCCTCCGCATCTAGTCGAGCAACTTGAACAAAGGGAGTCCCGAAATCCTGTAATCGAAGAAACCGATTCCATCAACGTAGGAACCCCTTTAGAGCCTCAGATACTTAAGTTGGGCCTATCTTTAGACCCCGAAGAGAGACAAAAATTCACGGATCTCCTCCAGGAATTCAAAGACGTCTTTGCATGGTCTTACAAGGACATGTCGGGAATAGACCGGGAGATAGCTGAACACCGAATACCCATCAAAGACGGGTACAAGCCGGTAAAACAGAAACTCCAAAGAATGAGGCCCGAATGGTCTCTCAAAGTCAAGGAAAAAGTTGATAAACAATTCAAAGCGGGCTTTATTTAAGTGTCTGAATATCCAAACTGGGTTGCAAACATAGTACCAGTACCCAAAAAGGATGGCAAAGTCCGAGTATGTGTAGATTTCCGGGACCTTAATAAGGCCAGCCCAAAAGACGATTTTCCGTTGCCACATATCGACATACTGGTGGATAACACGGCCGATCATGCCCTTCAATCATTTATGGATGGGTATGCCGGATATAATCAGATCAAAATGGCGGAAGAAGACATGAGTAAGGCCACCTTCATCACACCTTGGGCGACTTACTGCTATACCGTGATGCCATTTGGGCTTATTAACGCTGGAGCCACTTATCAACGAACCGCTACTACTTTATTGCATGACATGATGCATAAGGAAGTGGAGGTCTACGTCGACGATATGATTGTCAAATCCAAGGACCGAAACGGGCACATTGCAGCCTTAAGAAAGTTCTTCACCCGTCTACGCAAGTACAACATGAGGTTAAACCCTCAAAAATGCAGTTTCGGGGTAACATCGGGCAAGCTACTGGGCCACATTGTCAGCCAACGTGGCATCAATGTTGACCCAAGAAAGATCAAGGCCATAACCGAAATGCAACCGCCTAAAACCGAAAAGGAGATAAGAGGGTTTCTCGGGAAAGTCCAATACATAAGCCGATTCATTTCAAAGCTAACCATGGTATGTGAACCCATTTTCAAGAAACTGAAGATAGGAGAACGAACACTATGGGACGACAAATGTCAAATGGCTTTCGATAAGATCAAGGAGATTTTATCCTCTCCACCGGTGCTAATGCCACCTCAGCATGGTTTGCCTCTATCGCTATACTTAACAACGACCGAGACGGCCATGGGCGCTATGCTAGCCCAGACGGTCGATTCCGAAGAACTGGCTATTTACTACATCAGTAATAAGTTCTTGGAATACGAATGCAAATATACCATGCTCGAGAAAACGTGTCTAGCTTTAGTATGGGCCACTAAAAAGCTCTGACACTACATGCTTAGTCACGAGGTACATGTGCTGTCCAAAATGGATCCGATGAAATATCTATTCGAGAAGCCCATCCTTAACGGTCATATATCCAGATGGACTTTAATGCTAGCTGAGTTTGACCTCAAGTTCGTACCTTTAAAAGCCATCAAGGGCCGAGTACTAGCAGAATTCCTAGCCGATAGTCCGGTATCCGAGGAAGATCACACCGACACTTGGGCCTTCCCAGATGAAGACATATTCCATACCGACACCGACACATGGGATTTGTACTTTGATGGAGCGTCCAACTTTCGAGGATTTGGTGTCGGGATTCTACTAATCTCACCACAAGGGGAACATACCCCGTTATCCATCAAGCTAGATTTTGACGTGACTAATAACGCAGCCGAGTATGAAGCATGCATTCACGGGCTGCAAGCCGCCGCCGATTTAGGAGTAACAAACCTCCGGGTCCATGGCGACTCATCATTAGTCATAAACCAAACCCTACAAAAATGGAAAACTCGGAACGCAAACCTCGTGGCTTACCAAGCACGAGTTAGGGTTCTCCAAAAACAATTCCAAAAAGTGGAGTACATTTATCTGCCTCGGGAAGAAAACCAGTTTGCAGATGCTCTCTCAAAATTAGCATCTTTACTGAATATCCCAGCGCATCTAACCAGCATGCCCATTTGTGTCGAAAGACGGTCAGAGCCGGCATACATCCACGCTATCCAAGATATTGAAATAACTGATCCAGAACCTTGGTATCAGGCTATTCTAACCTACTTAACATCAGGGGAATATCCTCCGTGAGCTGAAAACCGGGCCAAGAAAGCTCTACGAAGATGGGCAACCCAGTTCATCCGCACAGACGATGGACAGCTGTACAAGAAGACAGCGCAGGGGGCTTTACTCCTATGCATTGAAAAAACTCGAGCCGAAAAGGTTATGGCCGAGGTACACGATGGCGAAAATGGACCACACATGAACGCCCATATGTTGGCCCGAAAAATAGCAAGACTCGGTTATTATTGGAACAGCATGGAAACTGACCGTCAGTTGTATGTCAAACACTGCCATAACTGTCAGATTTTCGCCAATGTTCAGCATATGCCTTCATCCCTACTATATACAATGACGTCACCATGGCCATTCTCGACATGGGGAATTGATATAACCGGGAAGGTGAACCCTTCTGGGACAGGAGGTCATTGTTTCATCATAGTGGCTATCGACTGTTTCACTAAATGGGTCGAAGCCGAGTCATACCGGATCTTGAATGCCAAACATGTGGCTAAGTTCATCCAAAATAAGATTATATGTCGATACGAGATTCCGCACGAGTTCATCAGCGATCACGAGACCCATTTCCAAGCTGAAACCGCCACTTTGTTGGAAAAGTACAAGATCCAAAGGCATACATCGTCACCTTACCGTCCTCAAACAAATGGAGCGGTGGAGGCAGCCAATAAAACAATTGTCACCATTCTTAAAAAGATGGCTGAGAATTACCGGGACTGGCCCGACAAAATACCCTTTGCTCTATGGGGATATTGAACATCGATCCGAACTGCAACCGGAGCAACTCCATATTATCTGACATATGGAATGGAAGCAGTCCAGCCGGTCGAACTAGAAGTACCCTCTCTTAGGATTCTGCTCGAAAGTCAAGTACCTGAAGCGGATTGGGTCCAAGCCCGATACGACTCACTAGTCCTTTTAGACGAACGGCGATCCCGGGCTCTAAATAATATTCAGATATATCAGAAGAGGATCCAACAGGCTTTTAACAAAAGGGTTAGGCCCAGGAACATCAAAGAGGGCGATCTAGTCCTAAAATCCGTTCGAGCTTTACTACCAGTTGACCCTAGGGGAAAATTCAAACCCAATTGGGCCGGGCCATATCTAGTGAAGAAAAATTCTTTCGGGAGGAGCATTGATGCTAACAGACTTGGACGGGAACGAGTTCGTCAATCCAACAAACTTGGACCAACTGAAGCGTTACTACCCATAAACCCTATCTCAATGTCATTTGAAAAAGTTTATAAAAATGTTTTTTTATGAATTTTCAAAATTTTAAGCAAGTCAATAAGTTAGGATCATTTATCCTACCGTTGCACATCTTGAATTAATAATCTTGATGTATTTCGAAAAATTGCAAAAATGCTTAAGAACTACGGAAGGTTTGATTCCATTAATTTTGGATACGTAGGCAACCCCTCAAAAGGGTACAACCATTGCAATAAACGAAAAGACGGGAACGGTATTCACTAATATGTCTTTTTATTATTTCAAAAATACATCACACAAAAAAAAACAACAAACAAAATCACACCACAAAAATAGTAGTAATACTTAAATAATAAATTTAGGAGACTACTCGTACATTTTGCCCTTCCCCTTATCTTTCGGGTCGCGCGGAGCCCGAGGCCGACGGGGCGGGGGTGAACGTTCCCTAATCACAAGGGGAACTTCCTTTGCTCGAACCCGCTTCTTCGATTTTGGGTTTTCCATCCTTTGCACCGGTCCAAGCTGAGCCCTAACCGGCTCGGGAAGCCTTTCTCGAGGACCAAGTCGGTCCTTAGCAGCCAGTCTTGGCCTTAGTCTCCTTTCTAAGTCCTTCTGGGGGCTCACCTTCCCCCGTGCACCCTTATTACTGGACCCTTCAGTCTGAGTCCTAGGTCTTCTTTTCTGACCTGTCGAAGTAGCTCCCTCAGTAAAGAAACTCCTATTGTCCTTAGCATGCTCCCGGCGTAACAGGTCGTAGGCCTCGTCAATTTTTAGGGCAGCTCGAGTTTTACCTGAATCAGCTCGGATCCATCTTACATAAGAATTGGTTACCCAGATCGAATGAGAAATTTTGAGAACAGGCCAAGTAGCTCGTGTATACCACCTTTGCATCCAGGTATCACACATCACATCCGTCAGCTGAGTAGATTCACTCACAACGGCCTCGATTTCTGGGATTCTTTGCGCCCGACCATATTGCCTAAGTATGCGATCGGGAAAGAGGTGAATTGTCTGCCTAAAAGATAGGATTACCTGATATCTGGCCCTATCTCGAGATTCTAGACCAGTCCAAAGGTAAATTGGCCACCATGGCACGGCCCAACGGATCAACAGGCCTCCGTGGAAAGATAACACCTCGTCCCAGTATTTTTGGGTATTGAAGCGAGAAAAGGCAATAGCTCGTCTCCTCGACATAACTTGCCTGGGTTGATATCGGCTCAAATGTAAGGGAGGATCCAAGATCGATAGCCTCTCGAATAGCCACAGTTGAAAAATCCAGAAAAAAATCAAAACCGCAAAAACCGTCAAAATCACGTCAAAAAAAAAAAAGACGTGAAAACCGAGAAAACCGCAGGAATCGGGAAACTCGGGAAAAACCGGAAAATCAGAAAAGCCGGAAAAATCAAAAACGACATACCTGTAGAAGTTGAGTACTCCCAGTCAGCCGGGCTGACGGATCCCGCTTACGATTATCCAAACCCTGGATAATCTCTCCTGTAATTAGCCAAGCCGGGCTGTGCTCCGCCTCCATCAGGTCAGCCACGGTGAAAAGTCTGACATGGCCCATGCAAGATAACAAATCCATATGTCCCACGAAGGCATAAACATGGAGCATACAAAAAGTGAAGGCCCTACGGCTATGAACCGGCCTGACCCGGACATCATCTGGGTTCATAAATTTTTCAGCCAGGTCGATCAGGGAAACGGTATCTCCTTCTAGCATACGGGATACCTCCATATGGGAAAGCCCTAAAAATTCCCTTAACTTCCTCCATGGGTCAGAAACTGAAAAAGGAATAGTAGGGCGAAATATAGGATTCCATCCTCCTACAGCAGCAATTTCCTCAGGAATAGGGCAAATCTCTCCTCGAGGAAAACTAAATACATGATAGGTATCATCCCAATAGGATAGGCAAGCATCCAAGAAGTGGCAGTCTACTTGCATCTGACGGATCACGGACAATTGGGTAACGCCATTCTGATTCAGAATAGCCCTATCGGCATCCCTAAAATATTTGGACCACTCGTGCAACATTCCGACTAGTCGGTCGATCCCCATACTTGATTTGCTAAAAGAAGGAATAATTATTTTCAGGACTTATTCTTTTCTTTAAGGAATTGAGGAATTATGGAATTATGAAAATTTATGAAGTAAGAAGGGGTATTTATAGCATAATAATAAGTTCTCCTCCTCACCTTAGGATTCCCAATCCTAGAGCATTTAGCATACAAGCCATTGTCCTAAGGCTTAGCTAAGTCATCCCGAGCATTCCTATTCCTTTTCAAAGCCAAAACAAAAATTCTTTAATTTTTCAAAGGCTTTTGCAAACTCAAAAAATTCAAACCTTTTCACAAAATTTTTATTCCCCAGCACGAGTCATTTTTCCTACAAATATTATGTGCAAAACTTTGTTACTTTGCATAAATATGTACAGGACGACTCAAGCAGGACCATGCAATTTGCATAACTCCCCAGTGGCATTTAACAAAATGAGCCCACATACAGGCCCATTTTAAGTCTCATGCGACGAGTTCAATTCCCCACGGAGTTATCATCAGCTCAGGTACATTTCTAGCTCATGGCCGGCGGGCCCTCCACACAGGTCTAATGGACCTTAAACGACCCGACCGGAAGCTACCGGTTTTTAATCCTTGATTGAACTGGTAGCTACTCTGACTTTCGCCCTGTCCAAGCCTCAGTCAGAGTGGGGGCTCTGTAGACACCCACATTTTGACTGCTAGGTGTCTATAGTAGTTTCCGACAAACACCCGATGATGATCACACGTCCTAGTCGGACTCCAACTCTACAAAAATCAGCTACAAAAAGCAATAAACAATTCTGTTTAAGGTAGAATTCGATCTCGAGTAGGAATCCTATCTGAGAACCGATTCAAACACCCAACCGAGTGTACAACACTCGGCCGAGTAATACACAACCAGTCGGTTTTCCTCTTTTCTTCCCTCACAAGAAAACGGAATTCTCGTTCTTCTCAGCTTTTTACTCAAGCGGTAATTCTAGCTCAAACAGGAATCTTATTCAAAAACCGATTCGAGCACCCGACCGAGTGTAAAACACTCGGCCAAAACACCCCAAATCAGCCGATTTCCCTTTCTTCCTTCACAAGAAAGCGGAATTCTTATTTCCCTCAAATTCCTACGTTTCCTATCCTAAGCGGTAGTCAAACTATCCTAAGCCAAGGTCGGGAATTCCCTATAAATAGCCCCTTGCATCCAACACAAAAAACACGATTTTTTTTCAACAATAATACATATCAGCTTCCTATCATCCCGACACACATAATTCCTTTAGCATCGAGAAACCGATAATACATCCAAAACCCGAAGGAAACCGGTCCCGATACCCGACACCTTCACCCGTCAAACCGAGCCACCCTAAACCGAACCAAACATCACTCGACGCTCCCGTGCCTAGCCACATTCCGACGAGCTCCGATCCGAGTCAACAAAAGCATGTAGGTTGAGGGTGTACCAAACCCGATTTCTCCCTTCTTCTCTTCTCTTCTCTTCGTCTGTTTTCTTATATTATGGGTCAAGAGTCGTTTTTCTATTTTTCTAATATCGTTATTAACGAAAAACTATTTTCATAACGAACATTCTGAAATATTGATTTTTCTATAATCAAATATTGTATCGAAAAGAATTATATGAAGATCTCGACGATATTAAAAATCGTTACATCTTTTCGTTCAAAATTCTTTTTTTACTTTCGTTCAAAACAAATTATTTTACAAAACTTTTTTTATTCATTCCGAATATTCGATATCGATTTCATAATCGAATATCGGGTATGACGAATATCGAAAACATAAATCGAATACAAATTAATTCATATTTTGTACGCGATTTATCAAAAATAACAATTTTCGAACAACGAGCAAAACGGGACAGACCCGCACGCGAGTCGCGCCCCTCACAGGCGACTCGCGTACGAGTCTGAAATCCATGCTCCTTTTTCAACGTGGCCGGCTGTTTTGCCGCGGCCTTTCTGTTTTTTTATTTATTTTTTCGAACTTTGTTTTTTTATAAAAAAACAACGTTCTTTTCAACAATTTTTTTTTTTCAGATTTCGATTAATTTATTTTTTTCGATTTCGCATATTTATTTCTCACTATTATTATTTACAAATCGATACTAACTCGTTTGTTCACCTTTTGTAGCAAATTCATCCTTTTTATTTCATTTGTTTTATTATACTAAAACGAATCTCACATGCTAAATTCAACTTTGACGTTAATTTTTCATGCATTAAATTGACTTAGCAACCCATTCAATTTTTCACATGCTTAGAAAACAATGTTTGCATAATCATTCATCGTATTACTAACGCGCGCATTAAAACGTCATTCGATATCCTAGTAGAGGCCGCTAATGTGCGGGCGGGGTTGGGTGTTCTTATTGAACTTCCCAACACGTACCCTCACCCCTTACTCAGAACTGTGGTTTCCGGATGTCCCAAACCATTGGCAACGAGAGTCATTCAATATACGATTAACCGCTTCAATCGGCATCTATATCGATATGCAAAAGGGACGAGCCCAATAAACTCGGACATCGGAAATGTGCCGTATTTTGTACACGGCCCACTACGACATAGAGTGGGCTCGAACGGTTCCGAATAACCATAAAATTCGGTGGCGACTCCGACTTCGATTTAAATTTCCATTTGACCATCTCATGGAGATTCATTCGCCTCCCCAAACCCGCGCGTGGCCGCGTCGGGGTGGACGTATGTCATGTCCACAGGTCTCATAATCAGCGTGTTACATTGACGTATTATAAGTGTTACTTTAATGAATAAATGATGTTACTCAAAGTAATTAATGGTGTTATTCTTTGTCTCATGGTTAAACAATGCTATTATCATCAATTACTCTAACGCATTATATATCGTTCTTTAAAGAACGACAACCGTTAATTTGGTAATGAATGGTTCCAATCCAAGTTATCCTCAGTTACTTTGGTAATCATTTGTTTAAACAACGCTGCTGTCCTCAGTTACTTTAATGCATTATGTCTGTTACTCTAACTGACGAAAGGTGTTACTCCAATAGAACTGAGATGTTACTCTAACCAAATGCACATGTATTAAATAAAATATAGTGTTAATTGCTACGTAGCACAACGCTACTTGTAAAAAAATGTGTACAAAATCATTTATTCTTGTAAACAAAAAAAAAGAAAAATATTTTTATCATGACCAAAAACACAAGTATTCTCTAAACACATGTTCCTCCTCCTCATCTTTCTCAGTGTCTTCCTCAGTCTCTCATCTTCATCGTCGTCATCCACTTCCTCAGTGTTACTCCCATGCAGCCAATGTGTTACTTCAACTCTTACGTTGTGTTACTCTAACTGGTAAAGTACGTTACTCTAACATCATCATCAAAAACTGTTTCTCAACGTTCAGTGTGTTACTGTAATAGCAATTAAGTGTTACTGTAACGTTAATACATATATGTTACGCCCATGCAGCCAATGCGTTACTTCAACTCTTACATTGTGTTACTCTAACTGGTAAAGTACGTTACTCTAACATCATCATCAAAAACTATTTTGTAACGTGATGAACACCGTCATACACTGTGAGCACACGCACGTGACTATTATAGGCACATCTATAATGACTGCAGGAAACCGAGCCCGTGTTTTCCTTTTACCTATTCCATGCCTGGTATAGAAAGCCGCATAACTACCCTTAGCAGGAGCGGTATCGAATCCAATGACAAATCTAGGTAGTCTCCTAGTTTGGGTTCAAGATGGGAGGCAAGCCCATTTCCCACAATAAACACCCATCCAATAAGATCAACCAATCCCTACCTTAGGTGTTAGTCTGACCAACAAAAAAAACTGGACAAAAAAGAAAAAAAAAAGTCCTATACAAGAAAAAGCAAACGGCCAAAACAAAAAAGCAGGCCATTATCAAAAAAAAAGAGGCACCCATGACCGAGGTTAAGCGGTCAATCCAAATGAAGAATCCCGAGACCGGGGCTAAGAGGTCAACCAAAAAATAAATATTCAAAAAACCATTACCGTAGTGAAAACGATCAATTCAAAATTATCAATACTCATACCATCCAATAAGGGAGAGACAATCAAGTTGGTCAACTAACACCACATTTAGCCTTCCCACATTACAACCCTCAAGACCTTCCCGAGACCCAGGCCAGAGACAGCCCGGAATTTGAGGATTCAAGCTCCATAGGATACCCCTAACCATTAGGGCCAGACATGAAAACCAGACCTCGCATTATCAAAACTTATCCCGATCAAAGTTCGAGCCATTCTACTGGGCTTCCCTTATACATAACAAAATTCACAATCACCATACAAAGACCCGAGAGCAAAACTCGTCAACTCCCCCCGAGGGCAAAACTCGTCAAATCCCTCGAGAGCAAAACTCGTCAAATCCCCCCAAGAGCAAATCCCCCGAGAGCAAAACTCGTCAAATCCCCCGAGAGCAAAACTCGTCAAAATCCCTGAGAGCAAAACTCGTTAAAATCCCCGAGAGCAAAACTCGTTAAAATCCCCGAGAACAGAACTCGTTAAAATCCCCGAGAGCAGAACTCGTTAAAATCCCTGAGAGCAGAACTCGTTAAAATCCCATCCCAATTCTTCTCATTCAAACCAGTTACCAACCCCAAACACGGGAACTCAACTTGCGGTCGGCATAGAACATGCCCAAATAGTGCACACCACCTCTGGGGGCTATCCCGGAGAACGCTCACAGTCACAGGATCAATATCCTACCATTTCTAGCCCTTTGATCAAGACATCACTGGGAATGCACCTAGCCTACACCATTGTTATGGCTAGTTACACACAAAGCCCTAATAAACTAGGCATGATAATCCACTGAACTACGGCTTGGTTTGATTTCACCACATGTGAATACGTAGGCAGCCTTTCAACAGAGGCACAACCACCCACATTGACACACATTCAAAAAGCACCATCATTCCGGTCACGACACAGTCATGTTCTCGACAGTTAGCTTTATCATTTTGGGGGCTTCTCGTAGGCAGAAGTTCTCCATCCACTCACAAAATCCAAATTTTCAAAAAACTAGCCACCTTTCTACAGTGTATCCTAGTATTCGGCTCAGTCGAAGACGAGAATCAGTCAGGACTCGAAGCAATACCCACTTTGGAAATGTACCCTAAAATTAAAAAAGGATTCAAAAGAGCACTAGTCTATAGCATTCCACTGCTAAGTCCTGCAAAAACAGTCCTCTTACGGACTACTGCAACCCCGTATAGCATATCTTTCCCATTTCGACTTCGACCATGTTGCCTCTCGCCTAGGCTACGGAATAGCGCAACTTAAGAGTCTTGACATCTTAGGAGGCCCACCCCCCTACCGAGTCACGGTCCAACCCCTCGCGAGTCCAGTCATGTCTGTCAACTCTTCTGGTCGCGTCCAGAGTCGAGTCTGTTAGTAGACCTCTCTTCAAATTCTTACTTCAAAATTTGCAAAACTTTGCCATTTGAAAAAAAATCTTTTCGACAAGGTCAAATTTCTGCCTATTTAAACTGCAAATTTCTTTTCCACTTCTTTCAATTTTGGAAACCTATCTCCTAGCACGTGAGTTCAGAACTTCGATTTCAAAATGCAGCAAAAATCATTTTTACTCCCCAGCGCGAGTCATATTTGTTTCGCCTACGTGTTGCATGCAAAATTTTATGTAACTTATACAGGTACAAATCACGACAGCGTAATTCACATAACTCCCCAGCGGCATTTAACAAGATGAGCCCATATATAGGCGCACCTAAGTCTTATACGACGAGTTCAATTCCCCACGGAGTTATCATCAGCTCAGGTACATTTCTAATCCATGGCCGGCGGGCCCTTCACGCAGGTCTAATGGACTTTAAACGACCCGACCGGAAGTCTGCCAGGTCTTAATCTTTTATTGGCCTGGTAGCTACTCTGACTTTTGCCTTGTCCAAGCCTCAGTAAGAGTGGGGGCTCTGTAGACACCCACATTTTGACCGCCAGGTGTGTATAGCAGTTTTCGACAAACACCCGATGATGATCGGACGCAAACATGCTTTAACGTACTCGGAAATGGGCTCAAAATCACGGATATTTAGCTTGGGCTCATTAAGGAGTACAAATTTCACAAAACCAACCTCAAATTCAGGCCCAGTGGGTCGTTTCGAGTCAAATAACACTAATTTGGGTCGAATCCGACACAAGGGGTAAAACCGTCTTTTAGCGACTGAGTCAAAACCTGGTCAAAGATATTTCCCGAGACTTGTGGACCGACCGTGATGTCTCACGTGTCCTATTCGGACTCCAACTCCACAAAAATCAGCCACATAAAATAATAAACAAATCCGTTTAAGGATGGAATTCGATCTCAAGTAGGAATCCTATCCAAAAACCGATTCAAACATCCGACCGAGTGCAAATACTCGGCCAAGGAGCATACAACCAGCCGAGATACCTTTCTTCTTTGCCAAGAAAGCGGAATTATCATGCTTCTCAAACTCCTACGTTTCCTATCCTAAGCGGTATTCAAACTCTTCTAAGCCAAGGTCGGGAACTCCCTATAAATAGCCCCTTGCACAACATGAATTGACACACCAAAAAGACATCAATTATTAGCAACATACACACAAAAACACGATACGATCATAAAATATCACAACACACATCCATAAAACTCCTTACACTTAGCATCGAGAAACCGATATTACATCCAAACCCGAAGGAAACCGACTCCATCGCACCCGTCACCTTCACCGAGCCACCCTAGCCCGACCGACGTCACCTCGACGGTCCCGTGCCTAGCCACATTCCGACGAGCCCCGATCCGAGTTAACAAAAACATGTAGGTTGAGGGTGTAACCAAACCCGATTTCTCCTTTTCTTCTCTTCTCTTCCTCGTCGTTTTTTTTTTCCTTTTACGGGTCAAGTGTCGTTTTATTTTATTTATAATATCGATATTAACAAAAAACTATTTTCATAACAAACATTCTTAAAAATATGATATCGATTTTCTATAATCGAATATTGTATCAAAAAGAATTATATTAGGATCTCGACGATGTTTAAAATCGTAACATCTTTTTTCGTTCAAATTCCTTTTTTTAAACAATTTTACAAAACCTTTTTTTAATCCATTCCGAATATTCGATATCGATTTCATAATCGAATATCGGATACGACGAATATCGAAAACATGAATCGAATACAAATTAATTCATATTTTGTACGCAATTCATCAAATTTAGCAATTTCGAACAAAAAATAAAAAGCCGGACGGACCCGCACGCGAGTCGCGTCACGCCCAGGCAACTCGCGCATGGGCCTGAAACCCGAGTCCCTTTTTTTCAACTTTTCGTTACTTTTATTATTTATTCTACGAAACGGTTTCTAAATTTACATCTTTTCTAAAAATTATTCCAAGTATTTGATATTGATTTCGTAGTCAACTATCGAATATAACGAATATCGAAAATATTAAGTCGAGTACGAATCATACAATATTCATACGCGATTTAATAAAAGCATCGAATTTTCAAAAAACCGTCCTAGGAATCAGCCCGACACGCGACCCGCCGGCATCCCGGGCGAGCCGCGCGGCCGGCTGCTCTGCCGCGTCCTTTCTCGTTCTTTTTTTATTATTTTTCGAACATCGTTTTTTATACAAAACAACGTCTTTTCAGCGATATTTTTCAGATTTAGATTAATATTTATTTTCTCGATTTCGCATATTTATTTTCTATATTATTATTTTACAAATCGATACTAACTCGTTTGTTCATCTTGTAGCAAATTCATTCCTTTTATCGTTTGTTTTATTATACTAAAACGAACCTCACATGCTAAATTCAACTTCGACGTTAATTTCTCATGCATTAAACGAGTTAGCAACCCGTTCAATTCCTCACATGCTTAGGAAAACAATGTTTCCATATCATTCATCGTTCAACTAACGCGCGTATTAAAACATCATTCGATATCCTAGTAGAGGCCGCTAATGTGCGGGCGGGGTTGGGTGTTCTTAGTGAGCTTCCCAACACGTACCCTCACCCCTTACTCAGAACTGTGGTTTCCGGATGTCCGAAACCATTGGCAACGAGAGTCATTCAATATACGATTAACCGCTCATGTCGGCATCTGTATCGATATGCAAAGGGACGAGCCCAATAAACTCTGACATCGGAAATGGGCCGTATTTTGTACACGGCCCACTACGACATGGAGTGGGCTCGAACGGTTCCGAATAACCATAAAATTCGGTGGCAACTCCAACTTCGATTTAAATTTGAATTTGACCATCTCATATGGAGATTCATTCGCCTCCCCAAACTCGCGCGAGGCCGCGTCGGGGTGGACCTATGTCATGTCCACACCAAGCGGATTGGCAAGGGTTAGGTATAGTCCACATGGGACGGGTGAACCACCGTTGTAGCCATGTGTTGCACATAGCGTCCGTCAGTTGGAGCGAGACGCTAATGATCGCTTCTGTCTCAGGAATGCGCTGAGACGAACCGAACTGCCTCAGGATGCGGTCCGAGTAAATGTGAACTGTCTAGTCGAGAGACAGAATCACCAAGTAGCAGGCTTGGTCTCTCTTGGCCAATCCCGTCAGTTTGAAGAGAAACCACCAGGCGACGGTCTACCTAATTAAGGGACCACCATGAAACACCAGCTCCTCATCCCAATAAGCTCGGTTTATATGATAACTCGAGCTTATACGTCGCCTCCTCGAGCTAATTTGGCTGCTACGGTAATTGGGTATACTTAAAGGGGACTCTATGATCGACAGACGTTCCAACAACCAAATCTGAAAAGTATACACAAGATTCGTAAGCAATGGGAAGGTTCGCTAGAGCCCACTCGATCGAGTACAATAGCTGACTCAATCGAGTAAGCCCTCAGAAAACAGGCAGAAGCTCGTCAAAGAGGTCACTCGATCGAGTGACAGGTCCACTCGATCGAGTGACTGGTCCACTCGATCGAGTGACTGGTCCACTCGATCGAGTGACTCGCGTACATCAGTAAATTCGCGCAAAAAAAATCGTGAGATGTATACCTGCAAAAGGCGGATACTCCCCGTCAGCTGTCGGTCCGGGTCAAGCCTCCTAGGATCGAGACCCATGATGATCTCCCCGGTGGCTAGCCAAGTAGGGCTATGACCAGTCTCCATCTGGTCAACCACACCAATCAACCTGATCTGACCCAAGCATGAGTCAGCCTCCATCATCCCTTCCAAAACGTAGCGGTGCAGCATACAAAAGGCGAAAGCCCTACGCCTATGAGCCGCAGTAATCCTCACGTCATGGAGGTTCATAAACTTGTCAGCCAGGTTGAAAAGGGAAACAGAATTTCCCCGCACCATTCGATTTGTCTCAGCATGAGACAAACCCAGAAAGTCCCTTCGCCTCCTCCTTGGATCAGGATAGAACGGAGGGAAAGCTGGACGGGCGACAGGGCTCCAACCGCCTATAGCTGCGATCTCCTCAGGAAGAGGGCATATTTCTCCTCGCGGGAACGCAAAACGTGATGGGTAGTATCCCAAAACGTTAGGCAGGAGTCCAAAAAGTGTGAGTCAATTACCAGACATTGAAGTGGGAATACACTGACAATTCCCATCTGGGTCAGTTGAACTTTTTCTTCGTCCCGAAAATATTGGGACCAAGAAAAAAGCATCGCAGTCAAGTGATCGATGCCCATAACAGATATTTGAGTCTTCTTGAAAGTCTAAAAGATTTTGAGGAGAAGAATGAGTTTGTGATTTGGGATATGATAAGTTGAAGCAGAGATTCCTATATTTATAATAGGAAAACCTAACTGAACCCTAACTGCCATGCCTCCTCCGCAAATATGGGCCCTATACGCGCGCGCAGGCCTGATTGCAGTTCAGAACCCAGAATAGGAATCAAGTCGTCCCGAGCATTCCTAAAATTTCTATAAAAAAATCCTTCAATAAAGTCTGCTTTTCAAGAAAATTAAATTTTTTTATTTCCCCAGCATGAGTCGGTGTTTTGCCTATGTGTTACATGCATGTTGTTATGTGTCAACATACAGGTACACCCCAGAATTCAGAAGCAAGTCTCCGTGCAGCTGCCTTACTCCCCAGCGTGAGTCAGTGTTTCTCCCGGAATGCTACATCCACGATGTGACGTATCGGCATACGGGTACACCTAGGACTTCAAAAGCAAGTTCGACTCCCCACGGAGCTACCATCATCAGGACAGGTATGACCATCTGCTTATGGCTGGCGAGCCCTTCACGAAAGTCTACTGGACTATAAACGACCCGACCGGAAGGCTGCAAGGTCGTACTCTGCGATTGGCCTGGTAGCTACTCTGACTTTCACCTTGTCCAAGCCTCAGTCAGAGTGGGGTCTCTGTAGACACCCGCATTTTGGCTGCTAGTGTTTATAGCAGTTCCCGACAAAACACCCGATGATGATCGCACGCAAACGTGACTTAGTACACTCGAATATGGGCTCGGAATCAATAATATCCGACGTGGGCTTTTAGCGGAGTACAAATCTCTCAAAACTAACCTCAAATCCAGGCCCAGTGGGTTGTCCCGAATAAAATGAGACTAATTTGAGCCAAAACCGACACCAAAAATAAAAACCGTCTTTTATCGACCGGGTCAAAACCCGGTCAAAGACGAATCCGTCACATAAAGGGTACCAGGTGCGCTTCTAGAAGATTGCGCTCAAATACCTTTTTCAAATCTTCAAAAGTCAACCATTTCCTATTTTGGCTCGCCCGCCTGATCCACTCGATCGAGTGGAGCCACAAAACCGCAACAGACCTCTATCCTCAGGGCACTCGATCGAGTGCACTAGGGCCACTCGAGCGAGTGACCCTAGATCGAGGGGTATACTCTATAAATACCCCTCCTTATGCTCTTCATTTTTCAGAATTTTCATATACAACTTACCCTACATTTCTACCCTAATCCACCCATTCCCTCTACACTACAACCCTAAGCAACACTAAGCAAAAAACCGAGTCATTGTCCCTCGAAAAACCGACAAAATCATCCATACACACACACCATAACTTTACATACATCCTCGATACTCCCGCGTTCCCGTCGCTATTACGAGTCCATTGCCGAGGCCATTCTAAGCATGTATGTTGAGGGTGTCATCAACCCCGCCTCAATCTTTACTATCTCTATTTATATTATGCATTTTTATTCTTTATATTATAATCGTTTTAGTATACTAACACTAACGTTTGATTATCGTATACTAACTTTTTAATTTTTGTTACTTACTTTTTATTCTTTCGCATTCTAACATTTAACACTTATTTACCGCGTACGTTTATAATAGTAGTAAAAAGTTCGGGGTAAACACGTTTAACTATGATCACCGCACCAAGTCCGTTTATTCCCTTTACGAGTCACGACGGAGGTGGCACCCTTTCGAGGAGCGCCGCCCCAGGTACTCAAGGGCGTAACGTGATCGTGGTCGATCATAGTTGTACGCGTTTGATTCAATTTTCGAGATTAGCACGAAATCCGTTGATGCAAAAACCGACATCACATAATCCATTATGATTAGTATCGATGTCGTGACGCGGAGGGACACAATTTCGTCACTAATCAAAATTTTCAATCCCATAATGACACTTTTCATAAATTTCCGATGACGGTATTATAATCGTATATTACACGATTATAGCACCAGAAGCCAAGTTAAATTTAAATCACACAATATTTTTATTTAACTAGGTCGACCATCGATTTTTAATAAATAAAAATCGGAATAGCCACCTTTTCCGAAACGAGCTATAACTCGTACAGGGGGCACTCGACCGAGCGCCATGGGCCACTCGATCGAGTAGCACCCCAAAAACCGGGCAGTAGCTACCTCGAAGGCACACTCGATCGAGTCCAGGCCATGACTCGATCTAGTGGGTCCTTTAGCCCAACAAATCCGAGCGCTTCAAGCATCATCCGAGCCTCGTCTTTTTTTTTCGACATAGTCGTAGCGTGCAAAGTCAATCACGTGATCTACCATTTCAAAACTCATGCATATCATTTCACTTAAACGACTTTGATCGATTGTCTTTCACTATTAGTCTTGTGTCGATGACTCTTTAGTCGTATCCGACACATGACTAATTTAGACGCCAATTTTTCGATGTGATAAGTCGGGACAAGGCATCGAGATTCGGGATCGGGCTAGCACCACGTCTAGGTCCCATATCCCCGTCCGTCGTTTAATATACAACATAATGTATATTTAATCGGAGTTCGTCCATTTATTTAACTTACGGTCTAGTTCATATTTACTATTTATGGGTCCGTTTATAGTTAATATTTACCGTTTCCTGTTTCGATTATTCTATTTTACTGCTCGTTGTATTGTGAATTCCGGGTTGTATTCCGCCCGTGTAATTTGTAATTTATTTACGAGTTTTCTTTTTTCGATGTTTGCCATTTATTTATTTAAATGAACATCACATGCTAAATCACTTTGACGTGAATCAAGATGCATTAAAATGACGTAGGTCACATTTAATTCGCATGCTTAGCCGAAAACGCTGTTTTCATATCATTTAGTCATTTTACTAGCGCGCGTACACGAACACGAACGATGTCTTAGTAGAGGCCGCTAAGTGCGGGCGGGGTTGGGTGTCCTTAGTGGGCTTCCCAACACGTACCCCCACCCCTTACTCAGAACCTCGGTTTCCGGATGTCTGAAACCGTTGGCGCACGAGAGTCATTCAATACACGATAACCGGTAGTGACGGTATCGTTATCGCAATGCAAAGGGACGAACCATCAGCTCTGAAATCGAAATGAGCCGTACTTTGTATATGGTCATCAACGACATAGAGTGGGTTCGAACGGGTCCGAATTCCCATAAAATCCGGTAGCGACTCCAACTTCGACCTAAATTTCAACCCGTGATCAATCTTAACACGAGATTCATTCGCCTACCCAAAACCGCGCGTGGCCGCTTCGGGGTGGACCTATAATCCCCTATTAAGTTGTAACGCGAAACAGTGGTGGAAACACTGTTGATTTGAGATTAAAACACATTGATGTTCTATATTTTACAAAAGAACGGTCGGTCAATACAAAGGCCACTTTTTACAAAAGGGCTAAAAAGAAAATTCCTTAAAAGGGTTTATACAATCCTTGAGTAATCATATAACGAAGAGTATGATCCACGCTACTCGCTAGCTCACACCCAAAACCCAGCTGCAAATACCTGTCATGTTATAAACATAACAGCCACGTCAGTGGGGAGTAACTCAGACGTTCTCCCAGCCATATTATATCATATGAAATATAATAGTATTACTATATCAAAATAGTAAAATGGAAAAACATTAAAAATGAATTATAAAAATAAGTTTTCAGAGAAACTTAAAGCGACTGCCAACCTGCAAGTCAAAACCAATCGATAATAATAATAATATTCAAAATGGCGTTATGGAAATCAATCGGTGCAATGGAATAGACTTTGACTAGGATCATACTAAACTAGTTTTGAGAACTTAGTCAAAACAAATCAGACTTCGGTCTCTATCTAGGCAACTCAACTATAACAGGACTGCGTGCAGCGAGGTTCTGGCTCAAGTAATGTACACCCCTCCTGGACACCAACCGTAATCCAGTTCAACCCGACGGCGACTTACACGATGCGATATCTAAGTTTAAGGTCAAAATATACACACTCCTGAACACAAACCATGCTCAGTTCAACGACCAATGCGTCTCACATAGACACACCAGCTTTATAGTTGATGGCAAAAAGTATACCCTAGACTGTATTACTCTACTCGTACACTTGTCATCATTCCATAACTCCAAACCAAGTCATTACCGATATTCAAATTGAATGTTCAAAGTGAATAATATGAAGGTAAAAGAGATAAAAACATTTTATGTTAAAAGGGAACTTTCTATTTATAGAAATTTACTAATTTTAGAAACTTACTTAAATTAGAAATATTCTTATAAGAATACATAAAGTGTTCAAATAGGTTAAATGTACCAAAATAGCATTTATGATAAATAAACATTATATTAATATCGTTTTTATCGTAACTTAATATATTTCTATGTTCGTTATCAAAGGTACAAATCAAATATAATAAGTGAAAACATAGTACTTTATAAATATTTAAGAAAATCGAGTTAAAACAATAAACTTTAGAAAATATACGATTTAAAATGTACTTCAAACAAAACGACTATTTTCTAATTTATTAACATAAATCGTAAAACGAAATTAATTTATTAAACCAGTATACAATTCTCGGTTATAATATAAAAGTACCATATAACTTAATGAAATATGACAAAATTATGAAACTGATACTATTTAGTTACTAGCGTCACGATAACCAACAAAATATTATAATAATCATTAATAATAAAAATTAATAACGATTTATAAAACGATATTGAAAAGTTATAAAATGTTTATAAGACGCACGATTAGAAATACTATTTTTATCAGGTAATACGTAGCTAAAAATAAAACCGAAGGTAAAGTTCCTACTACACACTACTATTCAATATACGATATAATACCGAGTAACGCCCTAAAGTTACCTTTAAAATGTCTTCAATGAACTTGTCCTACTTGTATAGCCCAGGCTCCGAAACTTCAGTAGCAACGTCTTTAAGCCCCAAGTTGTAGGATCGATAAGTCTTCTAAGCATGATTCCCACGACAAACGAGTTAACAAAACAAAAGAACGAATGAGACAAGGGTACTCGACACAAGATGGAAAGGAAATTGACGTGTCAAATAGAAACTCGAAGGCTGAACTAAACAGAGTCGAATATGAAGGATGAGAATTGTCACGAAAGTGACGAACTAAGAGGAAAAATAAAGAGAGTAGTAGCACACGCCATAATACAGAATCAATAAGAACGGAATGGAATAGAAACAACGAGCATCGACACGAGTAATAGCTCTAATAAACAGTCGTCGCAACCAAAGTGAGACAACAACAGTAGAAAGCGGATTCACACACAACAGACGAACGGAAGGAGAGCAACAGAACCACGATACATAACGAGGCAACACGCAGACGAAAGCACAAGACCGAACTAAGAAGAACGAGATAGAATAAAAAGATCTAGCAGTGGGTGTGCACGACAACATCAACAACTGACGGCCAAAACAGCAACAACATCGAACCGCAACAAAGGACACGACATCAACGCAGATCCCAAAAACGACAAGCAACATCGATAACGAAGACCGGTAGTAGTGACGGAAAGCAGTTCACGTATCACCAAAACAGAGAACGAGAGAAAGATTAACAGTAATACGAAGACATCGGCGGCAGTGAAACCACAGCAACTCGACATGGGCAAGGTTCAGGTATCACGAATGACAAATAAAGCCGAAGAAAATAGCGCCACAGTGAACAGAAACGCGACCTCAGGCAGTGACATTCGAACATATGAACTGAGGGAAAGAAACAACAGAACGACAACACCAGCAACCGGACGCACAGAACCGCAGGAGAAGAAGAAGAAAACGGAGAAGAGAAACAAATAGGATCGACAAACATAACACAATAAGAACGGAACAGGAAATGAACTATCTCTCGACGAGTCCAGATCGAAGATGTAGCAGGAGGCACAGAATGGCAACCGCACGAGAAGAAGACGGCATTGGTAGCAGCAAAACGAGAAGAAGACGAAAAGGAGGGATTCCAGAAGACAATGGTGAAGACAGGTGAGCGACAGATCTCTAAAAAAAATTGATGAAGTGAAGAAGAAGGAAAAGGAAAGGGGAAGTGTGTTGTGAGCGGTTGACAACAGATGAAGGGGAAATAAAATTAGGGTTTAGTAACCGGTTTACAAAGATAACGAGATAGGTGGAAGCAAAAACGAGAGACAGTTGACCCACGATCAATCCAATCAAAACCGAGTAGAAAATAAATGAGTATAATCATTCGAGACAAGCTCAAAGTTAGTGAAAATAAATAAATTTGTTCGAAAGGAAAAATAAAGTGTATCTCGAGAATAAAATTGATTTTGGCGAAAAAACAACGTCTCACGAGAAAATTAATCAAGGGTTGATGAAAATGATTTAAATTGATTTCTCAAGAAAAAAATAATAATAATAAATGTTTGACGAGAGATTAATTAAAATGAACTTCGAGCTAAAATAATAGATAAATTGACACAAAATCAAAAAAAAATATGTTTTAAACATAAAAGACTTTTCGAGGCAAATAAACTTTTACGAGTTCAAACAATTGAAAAAAATATGAATCTGTTTTATTATTATTTTAAGAAATACGAATTAAATCGTAAGCAGAATAAAATAAGAATAAAATTTAATTAATTTAATTTATAAAATTAGGGGTGTTACAGGACCTACGTCATGTCCACAATATATATATATACAAGTGGGATTTGGTGTAAACATCAATTTTGGTGTTGTGGACATGACATAGGTCCACCCCGACGCAGCCACACGCGGGTTTGGGTAGGCGAATGATTCTCCATATGAGAATGGATCGAATTGAAATTTAGGTCGAAGTGGAGTCGCCACCGAATTTTGTGGTTATTCGGAACCATTCAAGCTCACTCTATGTCGTAGTGGGTCGTATACAAAATACGGCCCATTTCCGATGTCAGAGTTTATTGGGCTCGTCCCTTTGCATTGCGATACCGATACCGTCACTACCGGTTACCGTGTATTGAATGACTCTCGTGCGCCAACGGTTTCGGGCATCCGGAAACCGAGGTTCTGAGTAAGGGGTGAGTGTACGTGTTGGGAAGCCCACAAAGGACACCGAACCCCGCCCGCACTTAGCGGCCTCTACTAAGATCTCGAATGACTTTCTAATACGCGCATTAGTAATTCGGTGAAAAATGCTTATGCAAACGTTGTTTTCCTTAAGCATGTGAATAAAATTGAAAAGGGTTTCTATGTCAATTTAATGCAATTAATTCTAACGTCGAATTTGAATTTTGGCATGTGGGTTTATTTTAGTAAAATAAAACAAACGATAAATCAACAAGAATAACAAACGGTTAGTAACGGTATAACGAATAATAACGGTTTGCAAATTAATGAATGAAATAGAATGATGTAAAATTGGACGGTGCATGGTTTGAAAAGATAGTAGTACACGTGATTAATTAGGCACGTGTTGACCGAAGTCATAAAACGAATTGACGAGACTCGAATGATGTTGTAGGACTCACGACATTGATCGTGATGATGGGCTACTCGATCGAGTGGGCCAGGCACTCGGTCGAGTGCCCCCTGTACAAATCATAATTCGCTTTGCAATTTATTATTGACTTTCGAAATTGCTTTTTGATTTTTGATAATTCGATGATTCTGCCGAATCGGACATAAATATTGTACAATTTATGCTCGACTCGGATTTTATAAATTATTGATTTTGTTGAATCAGATATAAATATTATGGGATTTATACTCGATTCTAAATTTGAAAACTCGTTGTATTCCATATTCGATTATTGAATCGATATGGAATACTAGAGTGAAAATAAAATAAAATAAAATAAAAATTGATTTAAGTCGTCTTAAATTAACTATCGCGATATGAGTAGATTTCCTCCGCGTTTAATAATGTCGTAATTCTAACGAATTGTATGACAATTATTTTAGCATCAACGAAAAAATCGGGTTAGTTAATTTATTTGACTAGATCGTTAGATTCGACATCCAATTACGGAATTGGTATCGAATCCAAAAGATCGACGCTTTGCTTGAATTGAAAGACTTGATTCCCTCGGCTTTTTCGACATCGAAATAAATCCCTAGGGATTGTGATGTCGGATCCGCGTCAACGGCTTTCGATCTTTATTAAATAGAATGCATGTTTTTGAAATCGATATAAATACGTGACTTGAATGAAGATGCAAACGAAAATAAACGAATTATTGTTTAGGTTAACTCGTCTCAATAATCAAGTGATCATGGTGATGGGATAAGCGACCGGCAACGCTGTGTACAGTACACTTGTATATTCGGGTTTTCTTATCCCACCATCATTCACACTCGACACAAATCGACAAGTATTTTAATGTTTCAATGCTAACGGTATTATTGATATTATTATGCAATAAACAAAATAAAAAAAAACGTGGAAAAGGAGGAAGATGACGAGAAGAGAAGAAGAAGGAAAGAAAGGGGTTTTGGCACCCTCAACCTACATGTTCTTGTCTCGGATAAGGCTCGTAGTCGTGGCTTTAATACAAGAGCTTCGAGGCTTATGAAGGTTAAGTTATGGTGGCTTGGGTTTCGATTTCCTAAAACTAAGTTTAGGGTTTGCTAGTGTAATGCTTAGGGTTGTGTAGAGATGTGTAAAAGATGTATTAGGGTTGCTAAAAAGTTGTATTGTGAAAAAATTGTGTAAAAAGGTTGTGTGTAGTTGTGATTAGGGTTGTAAAGTTGTGAAATTGACTGTGCATGGGGTTGCTTATATAGGCATTGTCCATGTATTTTGGTGTCTAGGGTTTTGTGCCCTGACGGATTTGACCTGATGGCCCGTCTGAAGGTGGACTGTTGGTTTTGCTTCATGAGTTGGACTTTTTGTATTTGAGTGGCTGCTTTGATGTGTCTCAGAAACGACTTTGACCGAAGTTGACCCAATCGCTAAGAAGTCGGTTTTATTTCCGGTGTCGGTTTTGGCCCAAATTAGCCTTATTTGACTCGGAATGATCCGCTGGGCCTCGATTCGAGGTTGATTTTGTGAGATTTGTACTCCGTAAGTACGTTAGCCAGCAACTAATGGATTTGAGCCTGTATCCGAGCGCGTAAAAGCACGTTAGCGTCCGATCATCACCGGGTGTTTTTTGGAAACTGGCATAGACACCTGGCAGTCAAAATGCGGGTGTCTACAGAGCCCCCACTCTGACTGAGCCTTGGACAAGACGAAAGTCAGAGTAGTTACCAAGTCAATTAAGACCTGGTAGACTTCCGATCGGGTCGTTTATAGTCCATTAGACTTACGTAAAGGGTTCGCCAGCCACAAGACGGAAATCATACCTGCGCTTGATGACAGTACCTCCGTGGGGAATTTGGACTTGTCGCGTAAGTCCTGGGTGCATCTGTGTGTAGGCCCATCCCGTTCTATTCCGGGAAAATGTTGATGGGGAGATTTAATGGCTTGCATGTCCTTGCTTGAATCATACCTGTATGAGTTACATAAAATGCATGCAACACGTAGGTACTAAAATGACTCGTGCTGGGGAAAATGATTTTTGAATTTTTTGAATTTTTTGAAATTAAAATCCTGAAAGCACTCACGGGCTAGGTTTTCAAAATGGAAAAGGGGTAGAAAAGAAATTTGCAGTTTAAATAGACCGAAATCTGACCTTGTCAAAAAGGATCTTTTTTTTTAAATGGCTAAATTTTGCAAATTTCAAAGTGGAATTTGAAGAGAGAGGCCTATCGACAGACTCGACTTTGGACGTGACCGGACGAGTTGACTGACACGACTGGACTCTCGAGGGGTTGGACCGTGACTCGGTAGGGGTTTGGGCTGCCTAACAAGACTCTTAAGTTGCGCTATCCCGTAGCCTAGGCGAGTGGCAACACGGTCGTACATCGAAATGGGATAGATATGCTATAGGGGACTGGCAGTAGTCTGTAATGAGACTGTTTTAGTCTGGTGCCCCTCTGGATTTCTGATTTTTGGGTACATTTCCAAAGTGGGTATTGCCTCGAGTCCTGACAGATTCTTGTCTTCGACTGAGCCGAGTACTAGGACACACTACAGAAAGGAGGCTAGATTTTTTGTTGGATTTATATGGATTTTGTGAGTGGATGGGGAACTTCTGCCTAGGAGAAGCCCCCAAGACAACAAAGCTAGCTGTTGAGAACATGACGGTGTCGTGACCGGAATGTGTGTCAATGTGAGTGGTTGTGCCTCTGTTGAAAGGCTGCCTACGTATTCACGTGTAGTGAAATCAAACCATGTCGTAGTTCAGTGTCGGAAGATGTATTATGGTGCCTATTCTAATAGGACTTTGTGTGTAACTAGTCATAATGACGGTGTAGGCTAGGTACATTCCCAGTGATGTCTTGATCAAAGGGCTTGAATGGTTAGGATATTAATCCTGTGACTGTGAGCGCTCTCAGGGGTAGCCCCCAGAGGTGGTGTGAACTATTTGGGCATGTTCTATGTCGACTGCAAGTTGAGTTCCCGTGTTCGGGGTTGGTAACTGGTTTGGATGAGAAGAGTTGGGATGAGATTTTAACGAGTTTTGTTCTCGGGATTTTTAACGAGTTCTGCTCTCGGGGATTTTTAACGAGTTCTGCTCTCGGGGAATTTTAACGAGTTTTGTTCTCGGGATTTTTAACGAGTTCTGCTCTCGGGGAATTTTAACGAGTTTTGTTCTCGAGATTTTTAACGAGTTCTGCTCTCGGGGAATTTTAACGAGTTTTGTTCTCGGGATTTTTAACGAGTTTGGCTCTCGGGAAATTTTAACGAGTTTTGTTCTCGGGATTTGATGTTTTTGGAAATGTGGTGCTAGGAAATAAGTGGCTTTGATGATTCGAAATCTAGAGCTCGATTTTGTGGAGCTGAGGCTTCGAGGGTAAGGTATTGTAATGTGGTAGGAACGGGGGAAGTCGAGTAAAAATGGCTCGAACTTCGATTGGGCTGGTTTGATAATGTGGGATCTGGTTTCCATGTCTGGCCCTAATGGTTAGGGGTATCCTATGGAGCTTGAATCCTCAAAATTCCGGGCTGTCTCTGGCCTAGGTCTCGAGAAGGTCTTGAGGGTTGTAATGTGGGAAGGCTGAGTGTGGTGTTAGCTGACCAGCTTGATTGTTACTCCCTTATCGGATGGTATTGATAATTTTGAATTTGACCGTACCACGGTCAAAGGATTTTCACTTGAGTTGACCGTTGACCACGGTAATGGGTAATTGATTATTTTGATTGACCTCTTAGCCACGGTCATGGGTTTTGATAATTTTGACCGTACCCTGGTCGTGGGGCTTTCACTTTAATTGACCTTTGACCATGGTCATGGGTATTCTGAATTTTTTGATAATTGACCTCTTAGCCCCGGTCATGGGTTTTTGATAATTTTGACCGTACCCTGGTCGTGGGGCTTTCACTTGAATTGACCGTTGACCGTGGTCATGGGTATTCTGATTTTTTTTGATGATGGCCTGTTTTTTTTTTTGGCCTTTTGCTTTTTTCTCATGGACTTTCGCTTTTTTTTTTGTCCAGTTTTTTTTTTTTTTTTTTTTTTTAGCCTTTTTTGTTTTTTTTGTCGGTCAGACTAACACCTAAGGTAGGGATTGGTCAGTCTTATCTGATGGGTGTTTTATTGTGGGAAATGGGCTTGCCTCCCGTCTTTAACCCAAACTAGGAGATTACCTAGATTTGTCGTAGGATTCGATACCGCTCCTGCTACATGTAGTCGTGTGGCTTTTCTATACCAGACATGGAATAGGTAAAAAGAAAACACGGGCTCGATTTCCTACAGTCATTACAGATGTGCCTATAATAGTCACGTGCGTGTGCTCACAGTGTATGATGGTGTTCATCACATTCTCGGAAACACATAAGGAAAGTATATATGAGAAACAGGAAAGCTGATTTTATTGATCTTTGGAAAAGAGGACAGAATACAATTGACTCTGACTTTGACTTTGACTTTGACTTTGACTTTGACTTTGACTTTGGAATAGAACAGCCTAGACTCAGACTCAGACTCGGACTTAAATCAAATCCGGACTCTTGGATGCATGAGAGGTAGACTGGATGCTTCGGTCATCGGGCCCTGTGTAGTCCACGAGGGGCTTTACAAGTGACAATGTTTCCAAAATGGGAGTCTTCCCGGCATCGAGGAAGTCTTGAATGAGATGTTTCAGCTTCCAGCATTGTTCTGTATCGTGTCCCCTCCCTCTGTGGAATTTGCTGTAATGCTCGGCGTTCCATGCTTTGGAACGTTTCTCCACAGGTGGGTCGGCTGTTGGGCCTATAGGTAGCACTAGGCCCTTCGGAACCAACCTCTGGAAAGCGATGGTGTAGGACATATCCAAGTGGGTAAATGTCCTTTCCTTTGACTGATTCTTGATTTTTGGAGAGGTGACTTGAGGGTTACTTCTCTCGGCCTTGCCATCTTGAGGGTATCGGACAGTTTCGCAAGAGTGTTCACCCTTCAAATGACTCGGTTGGTTGATTGGCTGCCTTACCCGCTCTAGTTGTGTTAGACGGGATCGGGTTCTTACAAGGTCTTCTTCAATGATGGTTACCCTGGAACTTAGGTTATCTAGGGCAGTATTGATTTTCGAGAACATGTTGTTAATGGAGCAAGATAGCATAAGCATACTCCCCTGGATATCCCCTTTCTTGACGGCATGGGATTTGTCGTGGTTTGGTAGTGTCTCGTTCATAGGGTCCCTGATCGGAAGAAATGACAGGTGTTAGAATTCGCCTAAGCTCGGTTTTGCGTACATGATGAGTCAAACTAGACATGGCCCGGGGTGACGGAAATGACTAGGACTCTCGGACCGGGATACTTGAATGCTGACCTAGACGAGGTAACGACCGCAAATTAGACTCGAGCTGCAGAAGGGTGAGTCTGAAAATGGGGCGACCATGTTTGACTTGGGTTAGACCCTCCTAAGACGAATGTGTAGGGCGCGATTCTCGGAGTGACTGTGATTAATCACTCCGTCGGAGAATAGCCCCCAAATGGGATCGTTAATTTTGTTAAGACTCGAGTGTGGGACGAGTGACCCTTTAGACGTAAGGACCATGAACCTTTTGTTATAGGGCTATGCCTTGTAAAAGGTTGACTCGGAAAACACACCTAGACGGGTGACTCGTGAAAGGTGGGCCTTCCTTAGGATTCGGCTATGTGGGCTGAGTCCTGTTCGAAGGAAGGTCCACGTGAGACATCCATAGACTTTTAGACTCGAGTGTGTAGACGGACCTTCCTTTGTAGGAGTATGTCCTACGTAGGTGGTCCTTGCCTTAGTCTAATAAGGCGGACTGGGATAGGGAAGAAACTCGTGATGTAAGATCGACGGAGTTTCGACGCTAAAGACTTCGACGACTTATGACATGACCCGACACTGCTAAATACGGGAAGTCCTAAGAAGAGAAAGGTTTTGAAAATTGATTGATTTGAAAATTCCGAGATAACTCAGTGGAGAGGCCCGATTTTTCGAAAAAAATCGGAAAGTGCATCGGGCCTCGGTTTTGAAAGTTCGAAAGTATTTTTGAGTTTTGAATTGGGCAGCGTACCGTCTAGAAAATAGGCTATTTTGAGTAAAATCATAAGTCCTAAATTCGTTATGTTTCCCGGGTTTTGAAATTGAATAGTTTGAAAAAGATGCAATTTTTGAAAAAAATATACGGTTTTTGAAAACGACTCGGAAACCAAGTAGCACGTAGTCACACAAGTATTATAACGACGCCATGTATGCTCTACACTAAGTCTCGGTCGGTCTATAAGAGGTCTATACCAGTGTACATAGTCAAGACGTTGATCGGGACGGACTTCCTAAGTCGAGTTGAGCTTAGAACATGCCGCGAAACCCACTCGAATCGACTATGGACACCTTTTGACATATCCATATTGGAGTACATCAATGGTATAGTGGGACGTCGGTCGCGAGTACCGGCCCGGGAAAATATGGGTTATGCATGAACCGTAAAACAAAAACGTGTATTGTACTAGTCAAACGATTTCTATTCGAGTCTCACCCTGAGGATGCCGATGGTAAGTCACGCATCAGTTAATCCCCAGCGGAGTCGCCAAATTGTGGACATGACATAGGTCCACCCCGACGCGGCCACGCGCGGGTTTGGGTAGGCGAATAATTCTCCATATGAGAATGGATCGAATTGAAATTTAGGTCGAAGTGGAGTCGCCACCGAATTTTGTGGTTATTCGGAACCATTCGAGACCAGTCTATGTCGTAGTGGGTCGTATACAAAATACGGCCCATTTCCGATGTCAGAGTTTATTGGGCTCGTCCCTTTGCATTGCGATACCGATACCGTCACTACCGGTTATTGTGTGTTGAATGACTCTCGTGCGCCAACGGTTTCGGGCATCCGGAAACCGAGGTTCCGAGTAAGGGGTGAGGGTACGTGTTGGGAAGCCCACAAAGGACACCCAACCCCGCCCGCACTTAGCGGCCTCTACTAAGATCTCGAATGACTTTCTAATACGCGCGTTAGTAATTCGGTGAAAAATGCTTATGCAAACGTTGTTTTCCCTAAGCATGTGAATGAAATTGAAAAGGGTTTCTATGTCAATTTAATGCAATTAATTCTAACGTCGAAGTTGAATTTTAGCATGTGGGTTCATTTTAGTAAAATAAAACAAACGATAAATCAACAAGAATAACAAACGGTTAGTAACGGTATAACGAATAATAACGGTTTGCAAATTAATTAATGAAATAGAATGATGTAAAATTGGACGATGCATGGTTTGAAAAGATAGTAGTACACCTGATTAATTAGGCACGTGTTGACCGAAGTCATAAAAAGAATTGACGAGACTCGAATGATGTTGTAGGACTCACGACATTGATCGTGATGATGGGCTACTCGATCGAGTGGGCCAGGCACTCGGTCGAGTTCCCCCTGTACGAATTATAATTCGCTTTGCAATTTATTATTGACTTTCGAAATTGCTTTTTGATTTTTGATAATTCGATGATTCTGCCGAATCGGACATAAATAATGTACAATTTATGCTCGACTCGGATTTTATAAATTATTGATTTTGTTGAATCAGATATAAATGTTATGGGATTTATACTCGATTCTAAATTTGAATACTCGTTGTATCCCATATTCGATTATTGAATCGATATGGAATACTAGAGTGAAAATAAAATAAAATAAAATAAAAATTGATTTAAGTCGTCTTAAATTAACTATCGCGATATGAGTAGATTTCCTCCGCGTTTAATAATGTCGTAATTCTAACGAATTGTATGACAATTATTTTAGCATCAACGAAAAAATCGAATTAGTTAATTTATTTGACTAGATCGTTAGATTCGACATCCAATTACGGAATTGGTATCGAATCCAAAAGATCGACGCTTTGCGTGAATTGAAAGACTTGATTCCCTTGGCTTTTCCGACATCGAAATAAATCCCTAGGGATTGTGATGTCGGATCCGCGTCAACGATTTCGACCCTTATTAAATAGAATGCATGTTTTTGAAATCGATATAAATATGTGACTTGAATGAAGATGCAAACGAAAATAAACGAATTATTGTTTAGGTTAACTCGTCTCAATAATCAAGTGATCATGGTGATGGGATAAGCGACCGGCAACGCTGTGTGCAGTACACTTGTATATTCGGGTTTTCTTATCCCACCATCATTCACACTCGACACAAATCGACAAGTATTTTAATGTTTTAATGCTAACAGTATTATTGATATTATTATGCGATAAACAAAATAAAAAAAATGTGGAAAAGGAGGAAGATGACGAGAAGAGAAGAAGAAGGAAAGAAAGGGGTTTTGGCACCCTCAACCTACATGTTCTTGTGGCTTTAACACAAGAGCTTCGAGGCTTATGGAGGTTAAGTTATGGTGGCTCGGGTTTCGATTTCCTAAAACTAAGTTTAGGGTTTGCTAGTGTAATGCTTAGGGTTGTGTAGAGATGTGTAAAAGATGTATTAGGGTTGCTAAAAAGTTGTATTGTGAAAAATAATTGATACTGCGCAAGATACATAGGACCTGCAGAAGAGTTACCAGACTGGAGCATGATGAGCATGGAGCATGGATTCCATAGTAAACCAAAGTAATTTTCAGAAATTCAATTCTATTCGTTCAATTTTCAGAAATTCGTTTTTGATGAACATGGATTCCACCGAGCATAAACCTATTGTTGATGAACATGAAGGTAATGTCGTTATAATTCAATACCTATTCGTTTTTGAATAAGTATACGTTTTAAAGTAAATTTATCCGGTTTTTGAGCATGGATTCGTTTTTAACTATTGGTTTTTGATTTCCTCCAGAATTCTTTATGATGAATATCGATTTCAACACTCAAAACATGAATCAACTAATCTCAGAATTTTATAGAGTACGTGAATATATATGTTAGAATAGTTGAATATATGTGTTGGAGTAATTGGAGTACTTGAGTATGTGTTGGAGTAGTTGAATATATGTGTTGGAGTAACTGAGTATATATGTTGGAGTAATTGGAGTACTTGAGTATGTGTTGGAGTAATTGAATATATGTGTTGGAGTAACTGAGTATATATGTTGGAATAGTTGAATATATGTGTTGGAGTAACTGAGTATATGTGTTGGAGTAATTGAGTATATGTGTTGGAGTAACTAAGTATATGTGTTGGAGTAATTGGAGTACTTGAGTATGTGCTGGAGTAACTGAGTATATGTGTTGGAGTAACTGAGTATATATATGTTGAAGTAATTGAATATATGTGTTGGAGTAACTGAGTATATGTGTTGGAGTAACTGAGTATATGTGTTGGAGGAATTGAGTATATATGTTGGAGTAATTGGAGTACTTGAGTATGTGTTGGAATAATTGAATATATGTGTTGGAATAATTGAATTTGAATATTGGAGTACTTGAATATGTTTGCAGAAGAAACCCAATCCATTGATAGCAATCATACTCAAGTTAGCAACAATGATCCCATTATGACAATTCTGTAAGCTTGACTTACACTCCGGGTGGTAGCGATAGTTGGACAAGGACGGTAGAAGATGAGCTCACACCTAAGATAGGGAGATGTTTCCGAAGTCTTGAGGAAGAGATTAGTTTTTATAAGATGTATTCCCTTAGGTGTGGTTTTGATCCTAGGTTGCATACGCAAGTATGGTTTCGTGGTGGTACAAAAATATATAAGAAGATTGTAGTGTGTAACCTAGGTCTTAAAGAAGATCGAAAAAAGACTACAAAAGTATCTAAAAATACGATTTCTGCAGAATCTACCGTTGAAAAGGTTCAAGACGAACAATTGTCCAACCCTATTGTGAAAAAGCAAAAAAAAAGAAAAAAAGGAAAAGAAGAGCGATTCTCAGACCAAAACTAGTTCACCACAAAAGCGAAGGGTTGATCGAGTTGGTTGTAAGGCAAAGATACGGTTAATAGCTTTTGAAAACAGATTCAAGATTGATCAATTTGTTGAAGCACATAACCATATGCTTTGCCCGATGAAGGATAGAGAATTCCAAAAGCTTTCAAGAAACCTGACGCTTTATCATAAGCAAACGATTGTTAACAATGCAAAATTAAACATAGGTGCTACGAAAACATTTAGATTGATGAGCGTCAATGCGAATGGGTATGAAAATGTTGGAGCATCTCTTATAGATTTCAAGAACTTTCTAAAAGACATCAAACTCTACATTGGTGACCGCGATGCGGATTTGTTCATTGATTATCTTGAAACCCAGAAGAAAACTGATGATAGCTTTGCTTACCATGCCGATGAAGACAATCATTTCTCCAGAGCATTTTGGGCAGATGAGCAGGCGAGGATGAATTACTTTAAGTTCGGAGACGTTGTAACTTACGAAGCCACTTATGGTACCAACAAGTATTTTATGGTGTTTACTCCTTTCACTGGGGTAAACCATCACAAAAAGTCAGTGACTTTTGCCTCTGCGTTGCTTGCACATGAGGAGGAAGTGCCTTTCAAATGGGTGTTTGAGAAGTTCCTTGATTGCAAGGGTAATAAAGAACCTCATTGTTTTATCTCGGATCAAGACTCTGAAATGAAGGGTGTCATAGCTCAGGTTTTCAAGACGGCGATACATCATTTATGCAGGTTGCATATCATGGAAAAATTGACAAGTAAAGTCGATTCATCAATTTGCAGGTACATTATTTTTTGGAATAACTGAACATGAGCATTAGAGTAACTCAGAATTGAATATATTTGTTGAATAGTTGAATATGTGTGTTGGAGTAACTGAGTATATATGTTGGAGTAATTGAATATATATGTTGGAGTAACTGTGTATATGTGTTGGAGTAACTAAGTATATGTGTTGGAGTAACTGAGTATATGTGTTGGAGTAATTGAATATATGTGTTGGAGTAACTGTGTATATGTGTTGGAGTGACTGAGTATTTGTGTTGGAGTAACTGAGTATATGTGTTGGAGTAACTGAGTATATGTGTTGGAGTAACTGTGTATATGTGTTGGAGTAACTTTGTATATGTGTTGGAGTAACTGAGTATATATGTTGGAGTGATGATTGCATGGGTAATAAAGAATCTTATAATTTTATAGAATCAGATTGTGACTGTGATTCTTGAATCAGATTGGAATAACTCTTGAAAAGCATATATGTGTTGGAGTAACTATCATCCAATAGAATCAGATTGGAATAACTATTGAAAAGCATATGTACTGTAACATACAAAACACAACAGTAGTAGCCTGCCAGATCTCATGTATATGTATGTGTTTGTGTTACTATATGATGTAAACTTGGGATAGTCTTTAGTCAATAATCACCCCGTAATTGAGTGGGTTGTCTGTTGTAATTATGAACCTCGAAACTTTACTTAATGTACTCGAAATTCATAATTAGCTTGTAAATAAGCCCTTGTTTACTGAAGATTAGTTAAGTAATTTATTTTATTTTTTTCACCTTTTGGGGATTTCGGTCATTGCAGCATCGTCGTAGCTATGTGACACCAAAATTTTATATCGAAAGCTTATTGTATAATGTATAGGATCAAGAAGGCATGGTCGTTGATACGGAGAGTCGGAGATGGATGAGCCGACATTACTCATCATTGCATTTCTATGCAAAATTAGTACATTAGGTGCACAAAATCTTAATTTAGGAAGAGTGTATAATACAGGACAACCGACAAGCGAAAGCCAAAAACTTTCGATGCACAAAAGCACAGATACATACTACAGAGTACATTGCATATCAATTACACTTCCAAGAGAAGAGAAATGGTTTGTGTATGTTAATGTCTACGAATTCATTCGTTCACCCTTGGTAAATGGCATGTTATCGTCTA
The DNA here is from genome assembly GCA_958450325.1 of Agrostemma githago. Taxonomy (NCBI): domain Eukaryota; kingdom Viridiplantae; phylum Streptophyta; class Magnoliopsida; order Caryophyllales; family Caryophyllaceae; genus Agrostemma; species Agrostemma githago. The sequence continues at coordinate 31,529,302 of OY288249.1, forward strand.
CAACAAACCGATCATTCAGCCTTGGCAGGGAAATGGTTTCCTCCCGTTGCTACCTTGTATACATAAAACGCGGTCATGAAAGCACTGCAAGCACAAATAGGATATTAGTTAAAACTAATCCTGCAAACTACAACTATTTACTGCACGTCTGCAGCATTGACATGGGAAGGTGGCTGTTTGGGCTTCTTGTCCCCTGCAGTTTGTTTCATGTTTCAACTAAACGCGATGTAAGTTCTGATGACTGTCATAATTTAAGTATGGGAATATTAATCAGGCACAAAGTCGAAAGTTCTTCCACAGTAGAAACACACCAAACAAGAGTTATAGGACGATGCAGTCACATAAATGCAGTGACAGTACAGAACAGTGAAGTAGATTACCTTATGGCAGCAACGATCCCAGCAGGCATGACCTTTGAGGTTTCCATGTAACGTTGTCCCATGACATACGTAAGTAGAATTGGAGTCACTTCGAAGGGAGAGATAGATTAAGTTCAGAACTTTAGGTACTCAGTGAAGAGATCTTGCGACAAACTAACAAGTTTTAACCACAAAAGTCGGACAAAAAAAAGAATAAAACATAAGGTGAATCTTGTTCAGAGACGATCCAGGAAGGAAAGGCGAGAACTTGTACAGAGACAAAGGTTTAGATTCTTTTGGACGTGAGACTTGATAGCTTAGGGGATGGGCTGTGCCCCCAACCATAGGAATTCGTCTCCTTGCAACCTGCAATCCGAACTGAGGACGGGTTTTTGGGGTTAGCTCACCCTCGCGGGATCGCGACCCTTTGTCCCGGCCATTGTAGCACGTGTGTCGCCCAGGGCATAAGGGGCATGATGACTTGACGTCATCCTCACCTTCCTCCGGCTTATCACCGGCAGTCTGTTCAGGGTTCCAAACTCAACGGGATTCTTTCCTCGCATTTATCATTCCTATTCTCCTCATTCAATACGGGGTACGTTGACGTGATACACCATGTCCAAGAAAAAGATACAACTACAGAAAGTAATACAAACAGTCATAGACTCAACCATTCGTCATAGACTCATAACTCAATACAAACAGAACTTCCAAGGAGCCCGAGATATTAGAGGTCGGTGGTGTTATACGCTGCTCCCTTTCGTGTGCCTTTGGAATAAAACACTAAATCTCTGAGATAGATGCGAACAAAAAAAGAAACAAGCGATTCAGCAACGAAATTAGAATCATAAGTGCATAAACTGAATTAATCGAAGTCGGAATGAACCACGTTATCAAAAATTCAATCTAACAAAGCTCGGAAAGCTAAATGAAACTTGTCATTCATCAATAACAACAATTAAGAACAAAATTAGAAAATTAGAAACAAAATAAACATAATGTAGTACATTTTGAACGAAATAAAGATATAACTAGTTGTAGATACAAAAATTGGGCAAAAAAAAGAGTGAAAAAATTGAAACAGAGTGAAGAAATTGAAGAAATTAGGGCGGAATGATGAAGATGATGATGACTGTTATCAAACCCTAACAGATAGGCAAAATATAACAGATACACAGTAATAGAAACAAATCCACAAAAATCAAGCAGAAATAATGATGAAACGTGATTTAGAACAAACAAAACACAAACGAGAAGTCGGAAATTAAACTCGTCATTCCTCGAGTCTGAAATGCAGTGCGAAGTTTTATACCAGAATCAGCGAGAACTCCTGCTCAGGAATTGTTGAGGTAGAGCTTGAAGCAACTGAAATGGATGAAATTAGGGCTGAAATTGACGAAAATCACCCGAAAAATTAGCAAAAATCAGCAAACTGAAACAGATGAAATTAGGACGGAACTATGATGATGATGATGATGATGATGATGATGAGAGGATTAGAAGGAATCGCGGTAGAATTACCTGAAGAAATTGAACAGCGATGATGGTAGAGATGAAAGGTTTGTTGCTAGAAGAAGACGGAAAGAAGAACACAGTAGAGAGAGAAAGAGACGAAAATTGAAAATGAAGAGAGAGAAAGAGACGCAAGAGTGAGGAATGAGGGTTTTGTTTGGGTTATGAGATCTAATCTGAGCCGTTGATCAAGATTAAGATCAACGGTTCAGATTGTTAGGGTGTTTACACCAAATTGGTGTGTTTACACCAGATCCTATTTCTATATATATATATATATAGAGAGAGAGAGAGAGAGAGAAGGGGGGGTTTCACATAAGGCAAAGACACCCTATAAGTCGATAACTATTTGTTGTTAGCCTTTAGATCAACTTGAGATGGATGGTTGAGATGTTACTATGTTTATTTATTTTTCAAAAAAGAAAAACTCAATTCTCCCTCCTACCTTATCAGCCAACACCATCAACCACCACCACTCAACACTACCGTTGCCACCACCACTCATGCGCTGACCACAACTCCGGTGCCACTACGTCACCAATGACCACCGCGACGACCACCACCACATCACCGACGACCAACACGTTGCAGGCGACCACCACGTCTCCAGCGACCACCACAACCACCAACACGTCACCGACGACAACTTTTAAATTTCTGAGTTTTAGTATAAAGTTACAAAGTTAAGAGTTGAAGTTACCAAATTATGGGTTAAAGTTACAAAAATTTAATTTTTCAAATGGTTAGTGGTGAAGTGAAAAAGTGCACCTTTGGACATATTCCGTGTAACTTTAAGCACTTTTTGTGTAATTTTAAGATTATGTTGCTAGGATTACGACTTTTAGCCACACAAGCTTAAAGTTACACAAAAAGTGCTTAATGTTACACGAAATGGATCTAAAGTTACACTTTTTCACTTCACCACCAAACATCTGGAAATTAAATTTATGTAACTTTAACCCATAATTTGGTAACTTCAACCCTTAACTTTATAACTTTATACTAAAACCCGGAAATTTAAATGTTGTCGCCGGCGATGTGGTGGTTGTTGTGGTGGTCGTCGGAGACGTGATGATCGTGGTGGTCACCGACGACGTGGTGGTCGTCGGTGACGTGGTGGTGGTCGCCGGCGACGTGGTGGCACCGGAGTGGTGGCCGGCGCATGGGTGGTGGTGGTGGTAGCGATAGTGTTGAGTGGTGGTGGTTGATGGTGTTGGGTGATAATGTAAGAGAGAGGATTGAGTTTTTTTTTTTGAAAAATAAATCAACATAGTAGCATCTCAACCATCCATTTCAAAATGATCCAAGGACTAACAACAATACTTATGGACTTATAGGGTATCTGTAACAACCCGGTTCTTCTAATGACATTAATTAACAAGGCGTAAAATAATTAGGTCGTAAAAAGGGGTAAAAACAAAAAAATTCGACTCAAGTGAGTCTTTTACCGATAAATGAACCGTTTGTTAAAATACAACAAATGAAACCCAAATTACAAATTTCTAAATACAATAGTCCGAAAAAATTTGTGTTACAAGATTTATAGTTTGACACTCTCATCTGCCACACTGTATCTCTTGCACTCAAGCATGCCCCCATGTCCAGTCTTGAGGGTTCGTCAACCTTAATGCATATTTAAATATACATGTCCCACTTAGTGGGAGTAAGCTAACCGTCCTTCTAACACGGCCCCGAATAGTCAATGTAGTATAACGTTTAGGTTATCTAATTAACAGATAAGTAAGCATGTCACATTACAAATCGACATGTATACAATGTGATATACACATGAAGTGATTTCAGTTAACATGTGAATCAATTTACATAAATAAGACACGTAGGTTATATAGAATAAAGTAATACATACATCATATGAGTATCATGTGAATAAAATACAGTAAAACATGGATCATGAATTCATAGAAGTGTCATGTGAAAATAGAGTAAGACATACATAATACAAATCGTATGAAACATAATATCCATCATAATCAATGTTCAGGCAAGACATATAACAAAACATCACTTCCCATTATCAAGCATTTCAATCACATCATTAGTCATAAGAGTATAGAACAGTAATGAAGCATAATGTGATTTAGAAAACTGTAGTCATTTACTTTTGAAAACAATGGTTTCCTTTCACATAATGCACAGGATGTGACTACTAATGTCTCATGCACACTTAAGGCTTGCATCTCACCATAAGTGTGGAGGGAACATCAATCCCGCCAATCATATCGATACTAGGAGGTTTACATCTCACCCCTAGTGCTCAATAGGATCGAACACATAAATTGACTCGGTTTAGTCGACTGACATACAGAGAATAAGGACTGCAAGTGCATGGACTCAGAGGCCCCACTAAACCGAACATGTCCCATTCACTGCTAAGGCAAAGGTCGGAAGGCATTCCGCCCCCAAAGATATCCGATATAGAGAGTGAGAGTTGATCAGTGACCTTGTCTATGTATGCGCACACCCCCAATCCATACTCTTGGTCTCGGGAAAGAGAACCTTTACACAACCGCGCACCTCAATGGCAACTGGACGACTACTACTCTACCGACAAACTCATAAAGAGCTGGCTGCCGAATTACTTCTTAGCATTTTCTCGCACCGGCAGGATGCATCATGGCCTCCCATGAGCAGTGACTCCGAGTGTCGTAGTCTACTTTCGAAGCTGTCTTCTATCTCATCGCCTTCTAAACTTTACCAAGATAGCGCCCAACACGAAACGTAGGCTGAATTTGGGTGTCTTATAAAGACAGAGTCTCTGGATTATCGAGCTCAGCGGTCATCGTGGGGCACATGTCTGATGACAAGAGCGGTGAAACAATACCGGGTTCCATAAAGATGACCGGTCTGTGGGCTGTGTATTGACTCGGAACAAGTCATTACAATATGGAATGGTGAAGACGACTCAGAGGGTACTGCCAGGGCACATGTTCATTTTCACCATGATTGGTGTCGATAACATCGTTCGTGAAAACGTGTCTGATCACCGGGTTAGGTAACACACCGACTAGAAGTACGGTTGTTCTATGGAGTTTAAGTATGTCGATTTTAAGATTAACAAACATTATCAATCGTCGTAAAATTTATCTTAACTAATAGTTTTAGTATACTGATGTAAGAGATTTGGAACACTTTATTTGAGATATATTATTTGAAGCGTTCATTAGTTAACATTTGATTAAAGATTCAATTATTTCTAAGTACATTATTTAAGGTGGTTCCTTTATCTTGACTTGGTCTATGTTGACTTAAAAAGCCAAAGTTTGACCAAGATGGACTAGTCAACTCTTAGTTTTGACTTAGTCACTAATTAGTCCTTAAGTGCTTATTATAAAGTTTAAGTGTTGTTTTGCACTAATTAGTTCTTTTAGTACTCTATACTTTTTGGGCACAAGTATTTAGTACATTTATTGTTCAAGTGTACGTATTTAATATTTTTGTACGGTTTCGTATTTGTACAAGTATACTTATCTTTTAAAGCCTATTTATACTTAGTAAAATATTTCAAACACCAAATAAATCAATAATAATTATAAAAATCATTTTTAACCCTATTAGGTATTATATTTTTCAAAACATAGAGTTTTACAAAAGTAACTTTAAGTAATAACAAAATCAACTTAATTTTATGAGTTATATTTTCAGATATAAATTCATTTTTCAAAAATAATAAGTTTTATTATTTTTAACAAATTAAAAACGAAAACAGTACGATTTTGAATACTTTCTTTTAAATCGTTTAAAATACTTAAACATCAGAAAAATGAACCAAATTTTTATTTTTGATAGGTATACTTATACGTAACTTATCACCAGATATTTAGATTAAAATACTTTATAAATGTTCTTACATAAAATCTTCTTTCCAGATCTGACCCATTTTAGTGCAAATTTTATAAATAAAAATATATATTACGGATTTATATGAAATTTGACGTACATATAATAGACATCATCAAGAAGATAATATAAATTTTCCAAGTCCAAACAAAACGTTTAAAATCAGAAACCATATTGTTTTCTCAGACCGTACATAAAACCAGACAGTACCATTTAACGAAATAAATCATTAGTAAATATAATTTTTCATAGAAAATTACTTTACATATTGTTAGCATATTCTAGACATTCAGATCTACAACTTTCATGAAGGAACCTAAGGCTAATTCTAAACATATATTACACAGAAAATTCGTGAACATACATCATACATTACAGAATCCATTTTACAGCATGTATTGTTAAGTGATAAATCAACAAATAGTTAATTTTAAACTTGGTGATCTAATGATTTAGTCCTAAATATGCTGTTATATGTTAGTTAGAGTCTAAACACTATACTACGAGATTTTAGGGCGAAGAAATGTTAGGTTACCTAAAGCAAAAATAATCGATTCTAGAACATATAAGAAAACAAAGATCGATGCTCTTTTTCTCTTGCTTCTCTTCTTAAATTAGTTAGAATGACACAAAAACAAACTAAGTTAGTTAGTAAATATAATAAGAATAAGACTTAAAAATAAAGAGTATAAGGTAAGGAAAAGGAGTATGTGCTCTTGAGATATGGTGGTGTAAACACCTTAGAACTTAGAAAAACTTGTACGATTTTCTTTGGTTTTTAGATGGATCTTTGAAGAAGTATTTAAGTGAGTGAGTGGGTGAGTAAATAAAGAGAAAATAGCTAGTTATAAGCACTCAAGTCGTGCATTAGATGGGGGAGCAAAGGGTGGACAAGAACTTGACAATTACTCAAAATAGCTAAACATACTTTAAGAAGTACATTACTATAAATGGTGTTTTTGATTAGTTAGGTATATTTTGAGGCAAGGGATTCAAAGTCACGGTTTTTCATGCCTTAGGATTATATTTATGGTTTGATTTGGTCACACAATGGTTAAGAAGAAAGTACGGAAATCGAAAGTCGAGAAACAAATAATCAGATGACAATTTTCGTTTCAAAGGAGCTGTCTAGTACAATTTTATTTCGATGAACTTTGAAAATGAAATTGTGAATATTACCATTGTGTATATATTGGAAAAATAATAAAGTTAGGCTTTTTGAAACGCCTCAATCGGAGTCCGTATGAGAAAATAGGAACCATTTTACGAAATCACGCAGAATTGCGATAACGATAGAAATTTCAGTTTTGCAAACACTGAAGTGAAATAGAAAGGTTCCAAAGGCACAAGAATTGAATATTACTATATAAAATAGTTTGCCTAGACTCGATTTATTAATATTAATCGTTATTTATAAATAACTAAAATGGTCAAAAATACGGGGTGTTACAGACTGCCCCCCTTAATAAAATTTCGTCCTCAAAATTCACAACTACTAGGTTGGTAAGGTATATATTTCCTAAGGTTAGGCTAAGGTTTTCCTTTAATTTGTTTGGAGGTTGGTATTTATCTGTAGGGTATTCTCAAGTTCTCAAAAGTAAAACAATCTCGGGTCATTTCGAGATTTGGTTTATTGTGATTTCTAACTCCATATATAACATGATAACCTATGTTCCTTAAAAACAACGTTGGATGTTCTGTGGAAATGTTTGGTTTAGCTTAAGGTAGTAATCCATTCAAATAAAGTTTGTCCTAATTTCCATAAAATTTCAAAACCTTTATTAGTTTTGATCTCTTTAGGTTTATCACGATTGTTACTTGTATATCCTAAATTATCAATCATATCGAAATTCATGGTTCTTATGGCACCCTCAACATTTATCATTGAAAGGGGTTGATCTGGGTTGCTTAGTTCTTTCAGTGATAAGCTCTTAATTTTAATCTTAAACTCTAGTATAGATTTCTCTAAAGTTTCTAAAATTTTCAATTGTTTCCCTGTTTCTTGATTCCTTGATTGGTAGGTTATTCCAAAAACTTCAAATTGACGGTCTGGGGTTTTTGAAGTACCCGTCATCATTACAACATTCGGGGTTGTAATATTATCATCTATCATCAAAATAGAAATAAGTCACCAAAATAGATATAATTTTCCTAGGATTCCCAAAATTATTGGTTATAACTCAGTCCATCCTGAAATTTCTAGAGATCTGCTAAGCCTTGTTCACAATCTATTCCTCGAAATATCTTTTGAGGTCAATAAAGGAAATCCTCAATTAATTTGATCAATGATCACAATCTATACCTCTTTCGAACAAATAATTCCACAAATATAAGGTAATGACATCTCGAACATCTCCCAATCTGGCCAAAGAGGTATTTTCTTTTTGTCATAACAGGGTGGTTATGATTTTGGCAGGAAAACTATATATGGGCTATGTCTCACGACAGGTTAATGCTCAAAGAGGGTTATACGTAAGACACCCGCTGATAACTTGACTTAATAAGGTTTCAAATCCTAAACGTTTTTCAAATCCTAAAAGTGTTTCACTCTATGTATGGAGTACTTGTCAAGGACACTAAAGTATGCCACTACAAGAAATCGATTCCAATATCATCCGATGTGTAAGGAGCTGCAATTATGCCATTTGATGTTTGCGGACGACTTGTTGATGTTATGTAAAGGAAATGCTCCATCAATTCTTCTATTAATGAAAGCGCTTGCTACTTTCTCGAGCTCGACAGGACTGCAAAAGAACTCCGCCAAATCTGAGGTGTACTTCAGTGGTATCGAGCGTGATTTGAAGCGTGATATTCTATCTGTAACTGGATTCAAGGAAGGACAGATGCCTTTTCGATACTTGGGTGTACCGATTAAACCAGGAAAGATATCAAAAGAGGATTGCAAAGTCCTCACGGACAGAATAGTGGCTAGAATCAGGAGTCTCGGGGCAAAAAATTTGTCGTATGCTGGTAAGATTACTCTAATTAACTCAATACTGAATAGTTTACATTCGTACTGGGCGGCCATATTCATATTGCCAGCCGCGATTACTAAAAGAATCGATGCCATTTGTAGAAATTTCCTCTGGTCCGGAATGAGTGAATTTCAGAGAATTCCGCCTATAGCATGGGACAGAATTACAGTTCCAAAAAATGAAGGAGGACTGAACATCGAGCAGGTTGCAAATTGGAATAAAGCTGCTATTGCAAAGTTGGTGGACTGGGTTTACACCCAACTGGATAAATTGTGGATTAAGTGGGCTAACCAAGTCTACCAGAAAGGGATGAGTTGGGATGAATACTCTCCGAAGCCCTCAGACAATTGGTCATGGAAAATTATATGCAAAGTTAAGGAAGAAATGAAACAAGCGTATCTCGATAACGAATGGCAGGAAGCTCCTGGAGGATACATTATAGCAAGTGGATATGATTGGATTAGAACAAAACATCCACCTAATTCTTGGACAGACGTGGACTGATCCAACTGGATCATCCCCAAGCACTCGGTCATTATGTGGATGGCTCAGATGGGAGGTATGAACACCATGGTACGCCTTCATAGCTTTGGATGCACCGACACGGACAGATGTTGGTTATGTCAGGACTACCCTGAAACTATAAACCATATGTTCATGTCATGTATTTTTAGCAGGAAGGTCTTGGGTTGCATTGAGGATCGATGTGGTCAGGTCAAGGAACTGAGCGACCTGATTGGAAATACTAAGGACGGAATTGAATGGAAGACTAACGTAGTCATGCTTGCTGCTTGCTATTATTATATTTGGACACAACGAAATAATGCAAGAATAAATGGGATGATTATTAGACCGGAGTATGTTGCTGCGAGAATTAGGACAGATGTGAAAATCAGGATAAAGGCTTTGATGCCTGGTCATACTTTGAGCTGGTAGACTGGATTAGATGATTTGTTAGTGTAGCTTCTGTCAGCTGAGCTTGTAAGGAAGGAACTGTTCCTGTCCTTGTTACGGTACCTTATGGTTTGTAATTTGTAAATCTCTAGTTTTTTTTTTGATATATTGAATCACATTTTATCAAAAAAAAATCCTAAGTGTTATAAGGTCGGCAAATGGTAAGGCAAAACAAAAACATAAATTAGGTTAGCAACGCTTCAGTCCAGGGTTCGCACGTGATCTCGCAGGTCTTCTTTGATGATATGGTCATTGATCAGGTTTCTGAACTCTATGCTTCTTGGTGATTTCCTTCTAGATCAACTTTGAATAGGTTCATCATATTAAGAGTCTTTCTTCTATACGATCCTGGTGAAGTCGCTCTGTTGCTCCCAGCAATTCCAACGTTACATCTACTCGTATAAGTACTAAATCGTCAGGTCAAAGGTTAATAACAATATTCTAGTTGGTTGCGTTAACTCGATCAGAGATGCATAGAAAAGTTCAATGAAAGTATGTAGGTACAGTTGATCAAAAAAGTGGGATTAGGTTTCACAAAAGAACGTATATTAAAAGTAGTGGTAAGTTAAACCAAAAATTGTCATTGGGTTTGTCACATAAAAGAGGTAACGCGATGATTAGTCAGTAGAACATTGTTCCGACTAACCAAAGAGTTCCGCATCCGATAGAAGGAACGAGAAGATAATTTGAGTTTATATAAGACAACCTCGAGAAAAGTTTGTTTTTCAAAGAGATGAGCAAGGTAAGGATCGAGATAGGTACGTTATTGATGTACTCCTCAATGAGAAGAATAGAAGTATTAGTGAGTTTTCAAATAATATATGAGGTTTTAGATAATAGGCAAAGCAGAATTGAAGACCAAAACGTCAGGGTTGAAGATTTGCATAGGTTCTGTTGTGGTACGAAATCGGGCTAAGAAGTGTTACCACGACTCTAGATAATAATTAGAATAGGAACATATAGGATCATAAAGGGAACATCACTGATCCATGAAAGGCTTCGTTTAAGGAGTAGCTGGAAAGTGTTTCGTATGAAAATTGATATAGAGTGATTTAACTAATAATGGAAACAACACATCATCAATCAAGAACCATGTTAGATTGGGTCACTCATGTCTCTATTCTTAGTAACTTCGTCATTCTACATTCCTTTCTAGTTACTCCTCAGAATGTTTTTTTTTGTTCCTCCAGTTGTTTCTCCAACCTTTATATTTAGAGGTTTGGTTCCTTAAACTCTCGGCATATTATTCCTCAAGTATTTCATTTGAGTATATCTCGCATAGGTATACATCTCCAATAATATATAATAATGTCCTTTAGTTGCTCAATTATACTGATTAACTTAAATCTTCCAGTTAACTCCCTGATAACCAGTAAGCCAGGATCCATAGGTGTTTCCGTTCATCAAGGATTTTTCTCTAAAGGTTACACAACCTTACATCTAATTTTGATTTAAACAATCCCAATATTTTTTATGAGGTTTGATCTATATCCTCGAATTTAAAAATTATAATTAACAAATTCATTGGAAGCCTACCCCACTCAAGTTACAAGTCCTCAAATAATCAGGTTCTCTATACAATCATTGGCTATAGACCTCGATTTACCAATTCTAAAGCTATTCATGATTTACCTAAGAGTCTATAAATCCGTTCAGTCGGAACTATGCATCTTATCATTGGATTACAAGTTTCATTCTTCAAAATTTTCATAAAATTCTCTTAGTCCTCAAAATAACTACCACATGCATTGTTAAATTCTATCCCTTAGTACTCGTTACTAGTTCCTTTCCCCGATATCTTTTCATAAAGGTCAATACTCTCTTGTTATTAGTAATAGTTACTCATCTACAAAACTCGTCTGTTGGCTAACATAATCCGCAAAAACATTGAAAATACAAGGGTTCTAAATTCCACAAAAAATTGTATGACATAATTTCTCATCAAGTAGTCACTATGTATGTGAATTAGATTTCCATAAATGTCATTCTTTTTTATCTTTCCTTAGCTTACAACCTTAAATCTTCCAATCTTCTGTTATTCTTTAGTATCCTCAAGTTACGATCTCTAAACCTCTCAATCGTTGGTTAAAATTAAGAATTCTCAAAATCATTGAATCCAAGATCAACACTCAAAAACATTAGTTGGTTCTCATCTTTTTCGAACCTCTTGTCATTCCAAAAAATTAATAGGTTCCTATGTCCAACAATTATAGGTTGACTAAAAGGGTACACATTGGGTGATCCTAGTGTGGTTGGTTTGGAAGGATATTGGATACTTCAAGTACATTATACTGGTGAGAATCCTTGGTATAACTATGTCCATTCATAGTGGTTTATGGGTTAATCGCGCTTCCACTGCACTCTGATAAGTTGTAACCATGGTTTATTCAAGACGTAGAAATATACTTAGAAAATGGGTTGACAGAATAAATATTTAAGAATTTTGAATTGGGTTAATAAGAATAGTAACTGAGAGTATTGAAGTTTATCTCCATAGTCAACGGTTATGACAAATTTGGAAATAGCAAATGGTAACAAAGTAGGGATAAAAGACGATGAATATGTATGATGTCAGCATACATGCAGTTTGATAGCAATCTAAAAGAATAGGAAGCAAGTTGAAGAAATGAGAAGGAAATAAGATAGAACGGTAAATATGAAAGGTTCCATCAGATAGGAATATTTCAGACTAAGTTTAACTGAGCAATAATATACGAAGGTGAAATAAGCGAAAGACTTCTTATCTGACTCAGGATGAGTAGTCAGACCTAAGAACTGGTTCACGAAGGGATCGAAATGAGTTTAGAAACAAAAGAGAAGGAATCACTTGAGGTTAAAACTCCTTTAGAAAAGACTAGAAGTTTGTTCAAGAATAGTTCAAGGGTTAGGGTTTAAATGACTTTTGTCAATGCATCCTGATATAGGTTCAAATGTTGGATCTGATTAGTGAAAAAGTTAACCAAATAATAATAATAATGATGAAAGAGTAAAAGGTGTTCCTCGATTTATGAAGGTATGGATGTTAGACATGAAGGAAATCTTTGTATGTGATGTTTAAGAATTTCGACGGAAGGATTGAAGATAGTTCAGAATTGTACTCAAATCGTTGCTTGGTTAGATGAAAAAAGTGGGGGCAAAGGTAAAAAATAAGGATCAGCTAGAAAAATGAATTAGATGTGGTGTAAGGTGTTACTGTGAAATGAATATGGGCAAGAAGGGTTCATTTCCATGACTACAATTTAGGCTAATAAACGATCTCCGATGCACGAGTTATATAGGTAAGTAGAGTCTCGGTCAAGTCTAAGTCGACACCTAAATAGGACTCGAGGACTACTATCTTACGTAGGTCTGCACTTTATCTTTTTGTATGTTACATCTCGTTTGCATAACTTCACTTGATACATCAACATGGTCCAACTTGATTTTGCTACTATAGTTGATCTTTATCTTTTTGTATAGTTGATTTGTACTTGCAATGGTGTTCTACCAGTCTTGAACTGTCAATGGTTGCAAGTGCTTTATCTTGGTCATCGCGTTGATCACAAGTAAATTAAAACTAGCCAATTGGCTAAGGTTAGACAATCACTGTACATACAACTATTCAGATAACATATGAAAACAAGCGAGGGGCCAAAACTAAAATCGGACGGTACGGTAATCCTTAGTAGTTCTACCCATTTAGACATTCAACATTTCTACCCAAGCATATTATTTGCTCCTAGGGTTATGCTAGTGAATCTCTCATTTAGTGATCTTAAATTTTCTACATGTTTTAGAAACTTTAGACACTCTAGACACGTGTCATGAGCTCCAGGCGCGTTCCCTCGATAGGTGATGTAAATATGCATCGCACATAGTTACACACGGTCTCAAGGTCGCTCTGATACCAACTGTAACAACCCGGTTCTTCTAGTGACATTAATTAACAAGGCGGAAAATAATTAGGTCGTAAAAAGGGGTAAAAATTAAAAACCGTCGACTCAAGTGAGTCTTTTACCGATAAATGAACCGTTTGTTAAAATACAACAACTGAAACCCGAATTACAAATTTCTAAATACAATAGTCCGACAAAATTTGTGTTACAAGATTTATAGATTGACACTCCCATCTGCCACACTGTATCTCTTGCACTCAAGCATGCCCCCATGTCCAGTCTTGAGGGTTCGTCAACCTGAATGCATATTTAAATATACATGTCCCACTTAGTGGGAGTAACCTAACCGTCCATCTAACACGGCCCCGAATAATCAATGTAGTATAACGTTTAGGTTATCTAATAAACAGATAAGTAGGCATGTCACATTACAAATCGACATGTATACAATGCGAGATACACATGAAGTGATTTCAGTTAACATGCGAATCAATTTACAAATATAAGACACGTAGGTTATATAGAATAAATTAATACATACATCATATGAGTATCATGTGAATAGAATACAGTAAAGCATGGATCATGGATTCATAGAAGTGTCATGTGAAAATAGAGTAAGACATACATAATACAAATCGTATGAAACATAATATCCATCATAATCAATGTTCAGGCAAGACATATAACAAAACATCACTTCCCATTATCAAGCATTTCAATCACATCATTAGTCATAAGAGTATGGAACAGTAATGAAGCATAATGTGATTTAGAAAACTGTAGTCATTTAGTTTTAAAAACAATGGTTTCCTTTCACATAATGCACAAGACGTGACTACTAATGTCTCATGCACACTTAAGGCTTGCATCTCACCATAAGTACGGATGGGAACATCAATCCCGCCAATCATATCGATACTAGGAGGTTTACATCTCACCCCTAGTGCTCAATAGGATCGAACACATAAGTTGACTCGGTTTAGTCGACTGACATACGGAGAAGAAGGACTGCAAGTGCATGGACTCAGTGGCCCCGCTAAACCGAACATGTCCCATACACTGCTAAGGCAAAGGTCGGAAGGTATTCCGCCCCAAAGATATCCGATATAGAGAGTGAAAGCTGGTCAGTGCCCTTGTGTATGTATGCGCACACACCCAATCCATACTCTTGGTCTCGGGAAAGAGAACCTTTACAAAACCGAGCACCTCAATGGCAACTGGACGACTACTACTCTACCGACAAACTCATAAAGAGTTGGCTACTAGCATTTTCTCGCACCGGCAGGATGCATCATGGCCTCCAATGAGCAGTGACTCCGAGTGTCGTAGTCTACTTTCGAAGCTGTCTTCTATCGCATCGCCTTCTAAACTTTACCAAGATAGCGCCCAACACGAAACGTAGGCTGAATTTGGGTGTCTTATAAAGACAGAGTCTCTAGAATATCGAGCTCAGCGGTCATCGTGGGGCACATGTCTGATGACAAGAGGGATGAAACAATACCGGGTTCCATAAAGGATGACCGGTCTGTGGGCTGTGTATTGACTCAGAACAAGTCATTACAACGTGGAATGGTGAAGACGACTCAGAGGGTACTGCCAGGGCACATGTTCATTTTCACCATGATTGGTGTCGATAACATCGTTCGTGAAAACGTGTCTGATCACCGGGTTAGGTAACACACCGACTAGAAGTACGGTTGTTCCTATGGAGTTTAAGTATGTCGATTTTAAGATTAACAAACATTATCAATCGTCGTAAAATTTATCTTAACTGATAGTTTTAGTATACTGATGTAAGAGATTTGGAACACTTTATTTGAGATATATTATTTGAAGCGTTCATTAGTTGAGATTTGATTAAAGATTCAATTATTTCTAAGTACATTATTTAAGATGGGTTCCTTTATCTTGACTTGGTTTATGTTGACTTAAAAAGCCAAAGTTTGACCAAGATGGACTAGTCAACTCTTAGTTTTGACTTAGTCACTAATTAGTCCTTAAGTGCTTATTATAAAGTTTATGTGTTGTTTTGCACATTTAAGCATTGTTTAATTTAGTACTTTTGGGTTTTTCGTCTTTTAGTACTCTATACTTTTTGGGCACAAGTATTTAGTACATTTATTGTTCAAGTGTACGTATTTAGTATTTTTATACGGTTTCATATTTGTACAAGTATACTTATCTTTTAAAGCCTATTTATACTTAGTAAAATATTTCAAACACCAAATAAATCAATAATAATTATAAAAATCATTTTTAACCCTATTAGGTATCATATTTTTCAAAACAAAGAGTTTTACAAAAATAACTTTAAGTAATAACAAAATCGATAATAATATTAAGGATACTAAATGAGTCATTTTTCAAAATTTATTTTTAACTTTCAATTTTCATAATCAACATACTTTTATGAGTTAGATTTTCAGATATAAATTTATTTTTCAAAAATAATAAGTTTTATTATTTTTAAAAAATTAAAAACGAATACAGTACGGTTTTCAATACTTTCTTTTAAATCGTTTAAAATACTTAAACATCAGAAAAGTGAACCAAATTTTTATTTTTGATACCTATACTTGTACATAATTTATCACCAGATATTTAGATTAAAATACTTTATAAATGTTCTTATATAAAATCTTCTTTCCAGATCTGACCCATTTTAGTACATATTTTATAAATGAAAATATATATTATGGATTTATATGAAATTTGATGTTCATATAATAGACATCATCAAGAAGATAATATAAATTTTCCAAGTCCAAAAAAAACGATTAACATCAGAAACCATATTATTTTCTCAGACAGTACATAAATCCATACAGTACCATTTAACGAAATAAATCATTAGTAAATAAACATTTACATAAAAACTTACTTCTCATATTTTTAACATATTCTAGACATTCAGATCTACAACTTCCATGAAGGAACCTAAGGGTAATTCGAAACATATATTACACAGAAAAATCGTGAACATACATCATACATTACAGAATCCATTTTACAGCATGTATTGTTAAGTGATAAATCAACAAATAGTTAATTTTAAACTTGGTGATCTAATGATTTAGTCCTAAACATGATGTTATATGTTAGTTAGAGTCTAAACACTATACTACGAGATTTTAGGGCAAAGAAAAGTAAGGTTACCTCAAGGAAAAATAATCGATTCTAGAACATATAAGAAAACGAAGATCGATGCTCTTTTTCTCTTGCTCCTCTTCATAAATTAGTTAGAATGACACGAAAACAAACTAAGTTAGTTAGTAAATATAATAGGAATAAGACTTAAAAATAAAGAGTATAAGGTAAGGAAAAGAAGGAGTATGTGCTCTTGAGATATGGTGGTGTAAACACCTTAGAACCAGGGGCGGACCTAGGGGTGCGCACAGCACCCCACGTGCGCACCCTTCGGTTTCCAATTTTTTTTTATTTTTAAAAAAGCACTAATGCTTAGTACTTCTACTATTTGCGTGAAAAAGGAGCAGTGAAAGGGTTGTGGCAACTTGGTAAGGACTGTGCTACTAGGTTGAGTTGGTGTGGGATCGAATCCCCTCAGCCGTCCTTTTTCCCAGTTCCACCCTTTGCCAATTTTTAGCTCTTTCCGTTTTCTTTTTATTCTCAATTCCCAGTTCCCACACAAGATTAATGCCTCAATTAGGTGTATATTTTTGTAAGATTTTGAACCATAATTAAAAATATATTTTTGTGTTTTGTTTTGTTATCAGTTATGGAGTACACCCTCCGTGCTATCAATTTATTATCTACTGTATTTTTCTTTTTGGGTGTGTTATGTAATAATTATCTATTTTTATTTTTCTAATTTTTTGTTATAGGTATGTAATGCAAGTCGATTTTGTGTGAAAATTTATCCATGGCTTTTTTTTTCTTGAACTTCAATCCAAAAACAATAGATAACGAGTATTGAATAAGACCAAGGAATAGAGTACTTACTAATTTAAATAGCTAGTCTCACGTCCGTCTCACGATAACTTATCGTGAGACCTATTAATAGAAATATAATAATAATAAAATTAACTACCTTGTATGTGAGAGGTCTCACGATAAACTTATCGTGAGACCGTCTCATACAAGAATTTGTGTTCAAATATAAATTTAATGTTATTTATTTGTTGGTTAACCATTAATTCTTTACTTGAGTACGTCATAGATATTTGAGTATTTTGACTAATTTTTTATGTCGATTTTTTGATTTTATTTGTTAATGTCAACTACGGTTAATTAAATACGGAATATAATTCTCAATTGTGGAACACTAATTTGAGGATTTTTTAAGTTATTTGTTTGTTGATTTACCGTTATTTCTTTAATTCGGTTATAAATTTCATAGTTTTAAATATTAGAAATTAGTTAAGAAAAATTTGGTTGCCTTTATTTAATATTTATAGTTTATGATATGTAATTGTGCGACGAATTTCTAATTTTGATTAATTTGTTATATTATCTACGATTTTAAAAAAAGTGAACCCCCTCTCTTATATTTCTGGGTCCGCCACTGCTTAGAACTTAGAAAAACTTGTATGATTTTCTTTGGTTTTTAGATGGATCTTTGAAGAAGTGTTTAAGTGAGTGAATGGATGAGTAAATGAAGAGAAAATGGCTGGTTATAAGCACTCAAGTCGTGCATTAGATGGGGGAGCAAAGGGTGGACAAGAACTTGACAATTACTCAAAATAGCTAAACATACTTTAAGAAGTACATTACTATGAATGGTGTTTTTGATTAGTTAGGCATATTTTGAGGCTAGGGATTCAAAGTCACGGTTTGGCATGCCTTAGGATTATATTTATGGTTTTATTTGGTCACAGAATGGTTAAGAAGGAAGTACGAAAATCGAAAGTCGAGAAACAAATAATCGGATGACAATTTTCGTTGCAAAGGAGCTGTCTAGTACAATTTTATTTCGATGAACATTGAAAATGAAATTTTGGATATTATCATTGTGTATATCTTGGAAAAATAATAAAGTTAGGCTTTTGAAACGCCTCAATCGGAGTCCGTATGAGAAAATAGGAACCATTTTACGAAATCACGCAGAATTGCGATAACGATAGAAATTTCAGTTTTGCAAACACTGAAGTGAAATAGAAAGGTTCCAAAGGCACAAGAATTGAATATTACTATATAAAATAGTTTGCCGAGACTCGATTTATTAATATTAATCGTTATTATAAATAACTAAAATGGTCAAAAATACGGGGTGTTATAGTATCTCAAGCCTTATTTGATCTCTCTCTCTCTCTCTCTCTGATCTCTCTCTCTCTCTCTCTCTTTATATATATATATATATATATATATATATATATAGGTTCTTATGAGTCCCTCTCATATATTGAGTCCCTAAGTTCTCATACCATCCATTGGAAGGTAGAGGGATGGATGGACGAGATTCATCATAACTTCCTTCATTATAAAAACAAAAGTTTGCGAAACACTCCTTTTAATAGATATTGTATTGTAAACTACTTCCTTTTAAAATTTATTTTGTCTAACACTCCCTTATATATATTTTTTTGTTTAATACTTCCAAATTACTCACTTCGAAATTATATTTGTGCAAATTGATATTTCAACAAAAAATTGTCAAACACTATCATTAATAAATGTTATTTTCCTAACTACTTCCTTTTTTTTTTTAAAAGTTGCTAACACTGTCTCCCTTTTGATAAATGAAGAAGAAAAATTTGCGAAACACTCTTGTTCCGGTATGGAAACAATTAAACCCGACTTTAATTTCGGATCTTAACAAGTGTAATTAATGTTCAAAGTGATCAATGCTAGTCTTCCTTTGATCTCCCCTTCTCCTCACTCCGATGATCGAACTTCCCCGGCGGAGACGGTATGTCCCTGCACAATGAACGCACAGGGCCCCGGAGGTGTCCGGGGGAACCCTCTCCGATGACTAAGTCAGTTCGTGAATAGCCTTTAGGAACCTAGCTCGTGAGGAACTAGGTGGCTGTTATAGAGTGAGAGTCTCGAGAGAGAAATTCCAACCTCTTCTTTGTGGGAAATGGAAGAGTATTTATACCTTTCCACAAGAGAGAGGAAGGAGGAGAGAGAGTGGGAGAATGGGTGGACGAGAGGGTGACAAGTTGCTTCACCTCATCCACTCATTCCCCTTTACCTTAGGCAAAATGACGGGTGGGCCCCTGGTCTCCCCTGCCCCTGCTGGGCATGTGAACGCCCCGAGGCCCAGAAGGCAGGGGTTCTTTGTGGCCCTGTTCGGCGGGCGGTATTGCCCTGCCGGGCAGGTGGGTGCCTTGAAGTGATGACTCCTCGCTTAATGGCCTGCCGGGCAGGCTCTTCTTCATTCCTAGGTCGGGCCGTCCTGGGACCCAAATGGCGGGCGACCCATCGCAGGCTACCGACCCCCTTCAATTGGCCCTCGTCGGCTAAGGGGAAGCAGGGTTCTCCTTGGCAGGCGATCTCGGGGATGGGAGGTTGACTCCTTAGAATTTAATGCGCTATGTGTTCCCGAGTAAAGAAACTCAACTGCATTGGGCATGCAAAGAGTTGGAATGTTCTTGGCTCATGATTACCTCTTTTGCAAAGAGGATTTTTGGGCAACGTGCCCTCTCAGTGATTGGCTCTTCTAATTACTGAAGTGGTTGGGTGCCATAAATGGTGGTTCTTGTCTTTGTATAAATTCTGGTCTCCACCATTTTCATGTTCCATCCTCAATTCTTCTTCTAGCTTCATTTTTAAAAGAACAATGTCTTGGGTTAAGAAAACAGTTCTTCGCTGTGGAGTTCGTGTGGGTACTTTTCGCTTTAAAGGATTCTGGAGATTGAGATATCCAAGGGCGGATTTTCTGGCCCTGCGTCGTAGTAGGCGACTCCGGCTTCGCTCTTCTCGGAGGAGATCTTCTAGGAGGAGAGCTGCTAGGGTAGGCTAGCGTCCTATCCAACCCTCATCCCCACCTGGGCCCGTGATTAAGCGCTGCTCTGGCTGTTTCGATCGGGGGTGTTATACGTGCTTCCCCTGGCTACACCCAGAGCAGTTCGTTCCTAACTGCCCTGAGTTTAACTCTTCCCCTAAGTCGGGCCCTTCTTCTCCTGTGAAGAAGGTGGGTTGTGGTTCCTGCGATGATGTCAGGACGGTTGCTTACGGCAGTGACTGGGACATCAGTAGCCGTGATTCCGGGGATAGTGGAGGTCAAGGCTACTCCTCCGGCGGTGGCGAGGATGACTTCCCTACTGACCCTTTCAAGGACTCTGATGATTGGGACTGGGGGTCAGCTCTGGAAGACTACAGCCCAAGGAATTACTCGGGCCCTGATGATGACTAGGCCTGCTCAGGATTCGCAGGCTGGTTAATTGAGCCAGAAAGTCAGGCTCTTTTTGTACTTTTTCATTTGTGTTGAATGTAACTTGACCATTTTTGGGCCTTTTTTCAATGAATGAAAGATCAGGCGGTTTTTTATGCGTTTTTTTTTTGAATGAATGCGGGGATGACGTTACTGGATGATCAATCCTCTGACACCCTTTACCTTTTTGAGGCTCTTCTTGGGAAGAGGTGGGCGGTTGATGTTCGAAATGCGACACATGGGGTAGTTCTTGGGGAGGTACTCTTAGAGGGACGACCCCTCAGCTGTCTGGGCTTATATAAGTCTCTCTCCTCCCCCTATTTCCCTCTTTCACACTTTTCAAACTAAAAAAACCTTCTTCACTCCTCCATTGTTGAGAACTTTTATTAAGACTAAGGAGCTTCTCTCTTCGGATTTTCAAGCGGCGATCATCGTTCTAGGTTAGAATCTCACCTTATATCCTCGTCTTTTTAATTTCTTCATATCTTCCCTTCCTGAATCAATGTCTCGCGCTCGTATTCTCACATATTTCGATCTGTCGTTTGAGAGGACGGAGAGTGGGGAGTAGGGTAGGAATAACCTGGCCTCCTCCTCTGGGGTTAGGTCTACTGGGGAGGATCACTTTGAGGGAGAGGATGCCAACTCCGGCCATGGAGATAAACCCCTCTAGAATAGTCGGTCCCCTTGTCCCCAGGGAGAAGGAGAGGACATATTATCTAGATAAGGCCAAGTACCGGATCCCTTTGAGGACTTACCCTGAAGCCAAAAATCGAGATTTAATTTTAGCACTTAACGCTGCTGAGGCCATTGAGGGTTTTTACAATTTCGGGGAGGGGTATACGATTGTAATCCTAAGGGAAAAAGACATAGTATGTTGTCCCCCTGACGGCTGCATAGCCGTCTATCATAAAAGTTTAGAATTCGGCCTGCGATTCCCCCTGCACCCCTTCCTGGACGAGGCCTTCAGGAGGATGAATGTGGCTATAGCCCAGTTAACTGCTACTGCGATCAGGTCGTTAATATCCTATACATGGACCTGCATCTTTGATGGTGGGATTTGTCGTGGATCCCGCCGATCAAATAAATAACCAACTGATCCTAGTGGGTAGCTAGGGTAAGTCGGGTCGAATCCACGGGGACGGTAAAGAGGCGTCCAGACTAAGGTCACCTAAAAACGAGACTAAGTCAACGAGCTAAACTAAACTAGAGTAATAGGAGGGGGAAGAAGGCTAAGACTATGGCTAAGGAGACGGAGAGAATAACTAAGGAAACGGGCTAGGATTAGGTCGGGATCAAAGGGGCAATGGAATGGTCAAGAAAGAGTAAAGGTGATGGGGGTAGTCGGGTTATCTAGGTATAGTCCGGGCTCTCGCTACTTAGACCAACCTAGAGGTTCCACCTAAAACCCATCTTGGCGACACACATGACAAACGGGGCTACTAGCGTATTATCGTGGCCTAGGTCGCATCCGGGCTCTCGCTACATAGACCGACCTAGGGGTCGTCCTCACCGGGCTCTCGCTACTTAGTGAGGGAACCAAACCCACAAGCAAACTATTACCCACAAGAGGAAAGCAAGAAAAACAAGCATATGCATACAAGTCATTCATGCATTTCAACAAACATGTACCATGCATCAAACTAAGAGGAAACCCAAATCTTCCACCAACATCTCCAACAAACCTTTAATCATCCAATTAACACCCTATCTAATCACCCTACTAACCCTAACAAGAGTCTACACAAACATATCTAAAGGAAAACTAACACTAACAAGATAAACCAACTCAAACAACAAAACATGCATATGTGAAACTAACAAGGATGATGAACAAAACAATAAACAAGAACTAAAGATTGAAACTTGATTGGTAAACAAAGATAAAAAGAAAAGAAAAGAAGATTATACCATACTAGAGAAGATGAAAAGAAGAAATCTTGCATAAATGGAAGAAAACCCAAATACATCAACCAAGGTTGTCAATCTTGGTTGGATTGTTCAAGAATTCCCAAATTACAAGAGTAAAACTAGGATTAACGACTAATTACCGACTAATCTACTCTAATCTAAGCTAATCTAACCTAAAATAGTCTAGGGTTTAGTGGGAAGTGAAGAACAACCCCTTACATTACAAGAGGAAGGGTATATATAGGGTTACAATGAGTAGGGAAATAAAACAATGCATTCACGGGCTGTATCTAACCCTTCCCGGTCGGGAAGTATTGGTCCCGATCGGGAAGGACCGGTCCCGGTCGGGAAGGACCCAATACAGCAGCTCCTCTTTTGTGCGCTTCATCCCGGACGGGTTGAGGCCATACCCGTCGGGGATGAGTCTTGTAGGCCTCCAATATGATCTTTAAGGTTCCTCCTTGCTTCACATGGACTTCTTATCGATTCTCGGGACTCGGGATCGGGTCTCGGAGGCTCGGGATTGGGTCCCAAGGTCTCGGGGTCAAATCCAAGGCATCGAGTGATCGTTCCTCTGCTTCGTTGGCTCCAAAAAGTGTATGTATTGAGTCGAAATCGCTCCAACTCTTCATGAATGGTCTCGAGAACCTGAAACGAGCTAGAGGAAGCATAAGTAGCCCATAAATCGCTCCCAAGGAGCGATTCCACAAGGAAAATGGGACCAAAATACTAAGAAATAGGCACTACAAACTACACTTATCAACTCCCCCACACTTAACCCTTACTCGCCCTCGAGTAAGCACATACTAACTACTAAACTAGCCGAGTGGGTATTAGCGCACCCTATGCCCTTTCAACTCACGCGAGTACACTTATAGGAAAGGTGTACTACGCAAGGCAAGTGGGGTCTTTCGACAAAACTGTGGATGCAACCGGACACACAAAAACACATAACAAGCAAACATACCAACAAACACACAAAAGGTTGCACCCAAAAAGAAACAAATACCGCTTCCCTCTGAAAAAGCGGTGAAAGAAGCATCGGTTTAGGACTCGAGGCAAGTGACAACGTTCCCAAGCTAGCAATGCAAACCAAGATTAACTAAACCCTAATAGTATGACGATAAAGCGATGAAAACGTTGGTAACTTACCTCGGTTCCTCCTAACCTTCTAAGAACGTACTACGGGACGATCGGCGGGATGGAAAAAGGATGAACCACGGTGTTAGTTGACACTGTAGGTAAGTGAGACCCCGCCCCTTTAGCAAAGAGCCAAGAGGGTCGTCCCATGCCCATAACCGCCTAACTAGTCCAAGTAAAAAGGTGAAAATATTTGCAAAGTGAGGGAAGACAGACCTTTGCCGCTATCATCCTTCCTAGGGACTCGGTCCTTTGGTAGGCTCTTCACGGCAAAAGTCGGAAAAAAGGCTTATTTTTTTGGGGTCAAGATCTTTTTGTGAGACGATTTTCTTTTGGCATTTTCTCTTTTCTTTTGTATTTTTGCTTTGTTTGTTGACATGCCTTTTCTTTTTCTTCTTTTCTATTTTCTTTTTGGCTTTTGTGCCTTTTCTTTTTCTTCAATCTTTTCTTTTCTTTTCTTTCTTTTTCTTTTCTTTGCCCTTTTTTGTTGTAGGCATTTCTTTTTGCAACAAGAAAGACGATTTCAACAATTTGCAACTTTACTGTGTGGAAGTGTGTAGGAGGTAGGTGAATGGGAGAGTTGGGAGCGCGCTTTCCCTTCAAACCCACAAAAAGTGGAGAACTTGGACTAATCAACCAATCCCAAACATGGTCACCTAAGGGACGGGACTCGGCAACCAAGGCCTTTTCACACCGTGGGTGGTTAAAATGGTCAAAATGTAAATCCCGTAGTAAATCCCTAGTAAGCTAGGTGGACTCAAGGTAAGAAACCAACGAAACTATTGATTTAGGGTCATTCTACTAGACTAAAGTCCAAGACTTGATTTATACTACTAGAAAGGGAAAGTAAACACTTGCACACTAGCCTCTAAACCGGGTTTTCGAAAACCTATTTACACACAAGACACAAGTACACAACACAGAACAAAGACGTGACGAAAATGAAAGAAAAAGGGACAAAAGATAACAAAACAAAACAAAAGGAAACAAACACATGAATAACACAAACACCACCCCGAGCTTCCAAACAAGCCACCAAATCAACCACAAGCATTACAAAGCTCCACCCGAGCACATCACAACACAAACCTTCTCCAAACTTCATAAGAAATAAAGTGGGAAAGGGATAGAAGATGTTACCGGATGTCTTGAAAGCTTTCCAAAACTAACAGTTATTCAAGCAACCTATAAGGAAAAGGGAGGCAAAACACACACAACGAAACGAATATACGACACAAAAGGAAAACACACAAAAGGAAAATCTTTTTGATTTTTGTGAAAAAATTTCAAATTTTTAGGATTTTTAAAGGTTTTTCGAAAAACTACGAAAATAAAACTAACTACGATAGAATATCGCTCCCCCACACTTAAGCCGAGCAATGTCCTCATGCTCGACCGTAGTGCATGGGAGCACAAAAGAAAAGAAACTACGAAAATAAAGCTAAAAATCAAAAATAAAGTGGAGAAAATGGTACAATGTGTCCGGCCGGGGTGTAGTCAAGTCACCACGGGCCGAGACAAGAAAAGATATGGATGGGGGAAGAAATAAAAAGAAATAAATAAAAGGGAATGAGAGGAGAGGACTAGGTGTAATCAAGTCACCTAGCCCGGATTCCGCCCAAATCCGACTAATTCCTACAAAAGGGTGAAAATCTTGTAAAATTTGGATTTTTCGATTGACTCTCGACGTAGTCACGTCATCGAGAGTCGAGAGCAACCATACTAAGGCCTCGAAGGCTACCAAGACACCATTACTCGAGGGGAAGGGGGCAAACAAGAGAAAACAAGCAATAATAGACGGAAAAGAAAGGATAGTTGTCGTACCCATCGGTTAGCAACTCACTCGCTCCATCGTCTCAATGGTCAATATAAGCACTTTGCTTGTCGTCATCATTGTCATCCCGCTTCAAACTTGAAAGTATCGCATGGTTGAGGTAGTAATGGTGTGAGGGGGTGAGATTTGATATGAATTTCGGTGTAAGAGGGAATGAAATGAGGGTATGCAAGAGGTAGGGAGGTTGGGTGGGGGCATACAATGGTCGGGTGGACTCGAATGTCGAAGAAGAGGCATAAGGTGGAGTAGGAGACCTTCCCGGTCGAGATGGATGGTCCCGATCGGGATGATAAACCCTTCCCGGTCGGGAAGCCTCCTTCCCGGTCGGGAAGACACTCCAGAAGTCTCGAAATATGGCACCCACATCCCGGTCGGGATGGCTCCTTCCCGGTCGGGATGCCTCAACCTTCCCGGTCGGGATGCTCTCCTCATGGCCTTCTTGACCTCCAAAACCCCAAAAGCTTAACCTAAGCTTCAAAAACCGACTCCCTAGCTTTAAATCCATGCTCTATCGAAAGCCATTCCTCTCTAGGAATCACCTTCACTTCACACCTATCATAATAAGCTCAAATACAACATCAAATTCCCTCCCTCACAACGCTCATCAACAATCCGAATAACAAGAATATCACAAAACAAAGAGTCCTAAGAACAAAATCACAATAAACATAATTACAAACACCAAGCTAAAGAGAAGAGAGGTAGGGGAATGTACAACATGACGGTTTTTTTAGGAACTCCGTCAAACCGAGGATGGTGGACTCCCATTTTTCAACCATAGCCCTCAAGGGCATGAAGGAGCAAGTCGAACGCACTACCGACATCATAGAGACGGCCCAAAGAGTGCTCGAGCCAAGCAATCCTCCACGGCCTCCAAGGTGGACGCAAGAAGTAGTCCTCAAAAGACCCAATGTCATCTTTCACGTAGTCTCCGGGGTCTATCCATCCAACGAGCTTTACCAACCTCTTCGTCCCTAGGCATCGCCTCCAATCACTATCAAGCTTCAAGTCTTCATCATGAGGTACAAAAAACGGCTTTGGCCTCACTTCCTCGTTGCACACCCCCACACTTTCCTCAAGTTGTGGTTCCATATCTTCATCGCTTGTCCCCACGTCATCTTGGAGAGGAGAATTGAAACTTCTACCAGCGGTTTCAATCTCTTCCAAATCATTGCTCGGTTTACATACAAGGGGCTCTTGATGCTTATCCACATTATCGGACATGGGCAACTTGGGCTTGTCAATTTCACCCAACAACTTCACAAATTCCACCAACTCATCCAACCCACTACCCTCCTCCAATTCCTCACCAATGTTGTCTTCACCAAGGGTCATATCCTAATTCGTCACTTTTTGGGTAGACGATTGATGAGGTTCTTCAAAGCAAATCTCTCCTCCAAAGGGAACTACATCGGCGGCTTCATGGTTAGGTTGCTCCTCTTTCTCAAGTGGGCACCCTTCATCTAATTGTGATGTTCGGGATAAAAACATTACGGTTTGAACCGATATTGCATTTAATCGAGCATCCCTCGCCTCGTTTTCCCTTAGAAATCTGGCCATGAATTCATCTTGCTCCTTTTGCATTTGAATGGCCATTTCTTGTGTGCTCCTTTGCAATTGAAGAATCGAATGATACAACTCCAAGTTTGACGATTGGTGGTCATTGGGGTCTTGTAAAGCTCCTTGATAATCTTGATGATGCCCAAGGGGTGGGGCATCATATTGTTGGTAGTGAGGTTGAGGTGATTGGTAGTATTGTGGGTCATGGGGTTCATATTGTGGTTGGAGTGGAGGGTAATATGGTGGGTTTTGGGGGTATTGGCTTCCATAAGGTGAATCTTGATTGAACATGGTGGGTTCACATTGATAACTCGAGTAATAGTCACCATGATCGTAGGATTGGTAATCGTTCACTTGTTGGTAGCCGTTTTCATAACCTTGAAGTTCATACCCACTAGAGTCTTGATCCCCCAAGAAGCTTGATAGTAATTAGGAGTCATCATGTCATAGCTTTGGTTCATAGAAGAAGAGGAGTAGCTCATATCAGCTTCCATGTTTGGGGAGTTTAGATCAAACCCCATGCTCGCTCGAAAATCGTAGCTCATACCCGGTTTAGGACTTCTCAATATAGCAACCGTCCGTTAAAGCGGCTCTGAGTTCCAAGAAGAAGATGGTCACCACTTCTAAGCACAAACTGTAGACTAAGAGCAAACGTGAGAAGCCTAGTGCTTTTTGGGCACTAGACAAGAGAGAAATAAACTTCGCACACATAAGAAGCAAGGTAACAAAAAGAAAAAAGAAAAACACAAACACAAAGACAAAGTCAAGTAACTAGGCAAACAAAGTCTAAACTAGCACCGTCCCCGGAAACGGCGCCAAATTGATGGTGGGATTTGTCGTGGATCCCTCCGATCAAATAAATAACCAACCGATCCTAGTGGGTACCTAGGGTAAGTCGGGTCGAATCCACGGGGACGGTAAAGAGGCGTCCAGACTAAGGTCACCTAAAAACGAGACTAAGTCAACGAGCTAACTAAACTAGAGTAATAGGAGGGGGAAGAAGGCTAAGACTATGGCAAAGGAGACGGAGAGAACAACTAAGGAAACGGGCTAGGATTAGGTCGGGATCAAAGGGGCAATGGAATGGTCAAGGAAGAGTAAAGGTGAAGGGGGTAGTCGGGTTATCTAGGTATAGTCCGGGCTCTCGCTAGTTAGACCAACCTAGAGGTTCCACCTAAAACCCATCTTGGCGACACACATGACAAACGGGGCTACTAGCGTGTTATCGTGGCCTAGGTCGCATCTGGGCTCTCGCTATTTAGACCGACCTAGGGGTCGTCCTCACCGGGCTCTCGCTACTTAGTGAGGGAACCAAACCCACAAGCAAACTATTACCCACAAGAGAAAAGCAAGAAAAACAAGGATATGCATACAAGTCATTCAAGCATTTCAACAAACATGTACCATGCATCAAACCAAGAGGAAACCCAAATCTTCCACCAACATCTCCAACAAACCCTTAATCATCCAATTAACACCCTAATCACCCTACTAACCCTAGCAAGAGTCTACACAAACATATCTAAAGGAAAACTAACACTAACAAGATAAACCAACTCAAACAACAAAACATGCATATGTGAAACTAACAAGGATGATGAACAAAACAATAAACAAGAACTAAACATTGAAACTTGATTGGTAAACAAAGATAAAAAGAAGATAAAAGAAGATTATACCATACTGGAGAAGATGAAAAGAAGAAATCTTGCATAAATGGAATAAAACCCAAATACATCAACCAAGGTTGTCAATCTTGGTTGGATTCTTCAAGAATTCCCAAATTACAAGACTAAAACTAGGATTAACGACTAATTACCGACTAATCTACTCTAATATAAGCTAATCTAACCTAAAATAGTCTAGGGTTTAGTGGGAAGTGAAGAACAACCCCTTACATTACAAGAGGAAGGGTATATATAGGGTTACAATGAGTAGGGAAATGAAACAATGCATTCACGGGCTGTATCTGACCCTTCCCGGTCGGGAAGGATTGGTCCCGGTCGGGAAGGACCGGTCCCGGTTGGTAAGGACCCCTTCCCGGTCGTGAAGGACCCAATACAACAGCTCCTCTTTTGTGCGCTCCATCCCGGACGGGTTGAGGCCATACCCGTCGGGGATGAGTCTTGTAGGCCTCCAATATGATCTTTAAGGTTCCTCCTTGCTTCACATGGAATTCTCATCGATTCTCGGGACTCAAGATCTGGTCTCGGAGGCTCGGGATTTGGTCCCAAGGTCTCGGGGTCGAATCCAAGGCATCGAGTGATCGTTCCTCTGCTTCGTTGGCTCCGAAAAGTGTATGTATTAAGTCGAAATCGCTCCAACTCTTCATGAATGGTCTCGGGAACCTGAAACGAGCTAGAGGAAGCATAAGTAGCCCATAAATTGCTCCCAAGGAGCGATTCCACAAGGAAAATGGGACAAAAATACTACGAAATAGGCACTACAAACTACACTTATCAATCTTTCATGGGGAGGGGCCCACCATTGATGCCCTGCGTTATATGGTGGGGCTACAGATGGTGTCCTCATCAGGGGGTGATGGCTCCCATGGGTACTGGTCCCTTCAGAGGCAGAAGGGATACACTTTAGTCTGGCCAGCCTTAAACAGTCTGAAAGACTGGAAGAACAATTTTTTATATGTACACAGCGCTTCCGGGTGGAAGATTCCTAGGCACTTTAGGAATCACGTCCATACTCGCCTGGAAACTCGTGAGGAGTATCATCCAGGCGTTGGGGGGAAAGCCCTGGAGGTAGAATTGAGTAGGATGGACGAGAAAGTGATCAAGAAATTTGTGGCTGTTATTGATAAGTCTGGAGTTTGCGGCCCTGGCCTCTGGCTCCCTCATGCGGAGCTCGTAGCCACAGATAACTATTTGGGCCGAGTGGGCCTGATTCCTGGCCTTGAAGAAGGTAGTTCAGGGATTTTCATCGGCTTAGTTGCTCTGAAGCTCACTTTTTCTATGTTTCTTCTTAACTAGTTTATTCTTTTGCCCTGCAGATTCCAATTCTCGCCTCTGGTCGAGGAAGGAGATAAGGAGACTTGGCTTGAACGAGGATTTCCTGATTGATTCAAAGCGTCCCTCCCTTCCTTCGAGCTACAAGAAGGGTGAGAAGAATCTAATGAGGTTCGTGAAGAGTCTTTCAGCCAGTCGAAGGCTCCCCCTTCCTCCAAGACTGCCGCCTGCAAAGCCGACGGCTCCTCCCTCTGATGTTCAGGGTGCAGAGGCGGAGGTCACCTCAGAGGCCACCCCTTCCCCTGCCGGCAAGCTGGGTGATTCCCTTGCTGGGACTCATACTCCTCAGGGATCACGCCCTGCTAATTCTGAAGGAACTGGGGAGTGTCCCCCTGGAATGCAGGAGAAAAAGAGATAGGGAACCTTCTGAGGCTACACAGGTGGTTGACCTGGAGACCGATGTTGAGACCCCTGAGCCTAAGCGCCCTGCCCGTGACATTCCAGGCACCCTCTTCTCACAGGAGAACACGGAATTCCACTATACTGCTGGCGATAGTGTGGACGTGTCTGCCTTGCTTTCAGACTCTGGGGCCGTCTTGGCAGACCGCCTCACTAAGTCTGTAACTTTTACCTCCCACCAAGTGATTCAGTATATTTGATAAGTGTAATTTGTAGTGCCTATTTCATAGTGTTTTGGTTCCATTTTCCTTGTGGAATCGCTCCATGGGAGCGGTTTATGGGCTACTTATGCTTCCTTTAGCTCGTTTCAGGTTCTCGAGACCATTCATGAAGAGTTGGAGCGATTCCGACTCAATAAATACACTTTTCGGAACCAACGAAGTGAAGGAACGATCACTCGATGCCTTGGATTCGACCCCGAGACCTTGAACCCAATCCCGAGCCTCCGAGACCCGATCTCGAGTCCCGAGAATCGATGAGAAACCCATGAGAGGCAAGGAAAGACCAAAAAGATCATATTGGAGGACTACAAGACTCATCCCCGACGGGTGTGACCTCATCCCGTCCGGGATGAAGGAGCAAAACAAGGAGCTACTGTTTTTAGCCCTTCCCGACCGGGACCACCTCATCCCGGCCGGGAAGGGCTTGCTGCAGCTCCGTCTTGTTTTCTTTCTTCTCCTTTCCAGTTGTAACCCTATATATACCCTTCCTCTTGTAATCTAAGCTTATGTTCTTCACTTCCCACTAAACCCTAGACTATTTTAGGTTAGATTAGCTTAGATTAGAGTAGATTAGTCGGTAATTAGTCCTTAATCTTAGATTAACTCTTGTATTAAGAGAATTCTTGAAGAATCCAACCAAGATTGACAACCTTGGTTGATGTATTTGGGTTTTCTTCCATTTATGCAAGATTTCTTCTTTTCATCTCATCTAGTATGGTATAATCTTCTTTTCTCTTCTTTTTATCTTTGTTTATCAATCAAGTTTCAATCTTTAGTTCTTGTTTATTGTTTTGTTCATCATCCTTGTTAGTTTCACATATGCATGTTTTGTTGTTTGAGTTGGTTTATCTTGTTAGTGTTAGTTTTCCTTTAGATATGTTTGTGTAGATTCTTGCTAGGGTTAGTAGGGTGATTAGGGTGTTAATTGGATGATTAAGGGTTTGTTGGAGATGTTGGTGGAAGATTTGGGTTTCCTCTTGGTTTGATGCATATTACATGTTTATTGAAATGCTTGAATGACTTGTATGCATATGCTTGTTTTTCTTGCTTTTCTCTTGTGGGTAATAGTTTGCTTGTGGGTTTGGTTCCCTCACTAAGTAGCGAGAGCCCGGTGAGGGCGACCCCTAGGTCGGTCTAAGTAGCGAGAGCCCGGATGCGACCTAGGCCACGATAACACGCTAGTAGCCCCGTTTGTCATGTGTGTCGCCAAGATGGGTTTTAGGTGGAACCTCTAGGTCTGTCTAAGTAGCGAGAGCCCGGACTACACCTAGATAACCCGACTACCCCCTTCACCTTTACTCTTCCTTGACCATTCCATTGCCCCTTTGATCCCGACATAATCCTAGCCCGTTTCCTTAGTTGTTCTCTCCGTTACCGTAGTCATAGCTTTAGCCTTCTCCCCCTTCCCATTACTCTAGTTTAGCTTAGCTCGTTGACTTAGTCTTGTATTTGGGTGACCTTAGTCTAGACGCCTCTTACCGTCTCCGTGGACACGACCCGACTTACCCTAACTACCGTTAGGTTAGTTGGTTACTTATTTGATCGGCGGGATCCACGACAAATCCAACCATCAATTTGGCGCCGTTGCCGGGGACGGTGCTAGTTTAGACTTTGTTTTCCTAGTTACTTGACTTTGTCTTAGTGTTTGTGTTTTTCTTTTTTCTTTTTGTTACCTTGCTTCTTGTGTGTGTGAAGTTTATTTCTCTCTTGTCTAGTGTCCAAAAAGCACTAGGCTTCTCACGTTTGCTCTTAGTCTACAGTTTGTGCTTAGAGGTGGTGACCATCTTCTTCTTGCAACTTAGAGCCGCTTTAACGGACGGTTGCTAGATTGAGAAGTCCCCAACCGGGTATAAGCTACGATTTTCGAGCA
Organism: Agrostemma githago; assembly: GCA_958450325.1. Classification (NCBI taxonomy): domain Eukaryota; kingdom Viridiplantae; phylum Streptophyta; class Magnoliopsida; order Caryophyllales; family Caryophyllaceae; genus Agrostemma; species Agrostemma githago. The sequence goes on from OY288249.1 coordinate 31,562,120, forward strand.
AGCATGGGGTTTGATCTAAACTCCCCACACATGGAAGCCGATATGAACTACTCCTCTTCTTCTATGAACCAAAGCTATGACATGATGACTCCTAATTACTATCAAGCTCCTTGGGGGATCAAGACTCTAGTGGGTATGAACTTCAAGGTTATGAAAACGGCTACCAACAAGTGAACGATTACCAATCCTACGATCATGGTGACTATTACTCGAGTTATCAATGTGAACCCACCATGTTCAATCAAGATTCACCTTATGGAAGCCAATACCCCCAAAACCCACCATATTACCCTCCACCCCAACCACAATATGAACCCCATGACCCACAATACTACCAACCACCTCTACCTCACTACCAACAATATGATGCCCCACCCCTAGGGCATCATCAAGATTATCAAGGAGCTTTACAAGACCTCAATGACCACCAATCGTCAAACTTGGAGTTGTATCATTCGATTCTTCAATTGCAAAGGAGCACACAAGAAATGGCCATTCAAATGCAAAAGGAGCAAGATGAATTCATGGCCCAATTTCGAAGGGAAAACGAGGCGAAGGATGCTCGATTAAATGCAATCAATATCGGTTCAAACCGTAATGTTTTTGTCCCGAACATCAAAATTAGATGAAGGGTGCCCACTTGAGAAAGAGGATCAACCTAACCATGAAGCCGCCGATGTAGTTCCCTTTGGAGGAGAGATTTGCTTTGAAAAACCTCAATCGTCTACCCAAAAAGTGACGAATGAGGATATGACCCTTGATGAAGACAACATTGGTGAGGAATTGGAGGAGGGTAGTGGGTTGGATGAGTTGGTGGAATTTGTGAAGTTGTTGGGTGAAATTGATGAGCCCAAGTTGCCCATGTGTGATAATGTGGATAAGCATCAAGAGCCCCTTGTAAGTGAACCAAGCAATGATTTGGAAGAGATTGAAACCGCCGGTAGAAGTTTCAATTCTCCTCTCCAAGATGACGTGGGGACAAGTGATGAAGATGGGAAACCACAACTTGAGGAAAGTGTGGGGGTGTGCCACAAGGAAACGGGGCCAAAGCCGCTTTTTGTGCCTCGTTTCTTGGATTTGAAGCTTGATAGTGATTGGAGACGATGCTTAGGGAGGAAGAGGTCGGTTAAGCTCGTAGGATGGATAGACCCCGGAGACAACATGAATGATGACGTTGGGTCTTGGGATTCCTACTTCTTGCCTTCACCTTGGAGGCCGTGGAGGTTAGCTTGGCTTGGTTGCTTGGGCCCTCCTTACGATGTGGCTCGAGCATTTGACTTGCTCCTCCGAGCCCTTGGAGGCTACAGTTAGAATGAGAGTCCACCATCCTCGGTTTGACATAGTTCATTAAGAACAGTCATGTTGTAGATTCCCCTTTCTCTCTTCTCTTTAGTTTTTGTGTTTCTAATTGTGTTATTTATGATTTTGTTTCTTAGTTTTGTGATATTCTTGTTATTTGGATTGTTGATGAGCGTTGTGAGGGAGAGAATTTGATGTTGTGTTTGAGTTTATTGTGATAGGTGAAGTGAAGATGACTCCTAGAGAGAATTGGTTATCGATAGAGCATGGATTGTGAGCAAGGGAACGGGTTTTTGAAGCTTTGAATAGCTTTTGGGGTTTTGGAAGCCACGAAGAGAGCTTCCCGACCGGGATGGGTGAAGCATCCCGACCGGGAAGGATACATCCCGATCGGGATGAGGGTACCATATTTTGGGTTTACTGAAGTGTCATCCCGATCAGGACGAGAGCTTCCCGATCGGGACGGGTATGTCATCCCGACCGGGACAATCCTTCCCGACCGGGATGGCCCCCTACTCCCCCTTGTACCTCTTCTTCATCATTTTGGCAATACATACACTTATGTCACGATGTCAAATTGATGGTGGGAATTGTCGTGGATCCCGCCGATCAAATAATATAGCCAACTAACCTAACGGTAGTTAGGGTAAGTCGGGTCGTGTCCACGGAGACGGTTTGGTAGATTCTAGACTAAGTCCACTCACAAACGAGACTAGGTCACACAAACAAACACAAAGAAGACAATAATTGGTAAACTATGGTGGTGGAAGCGGTAAGACTAGGCTAACAATGAACTAGGCTAAAACAATGCTAAACAATGCTAATGATTGAAATAACAAGTAAACTAGAATAAACGATGACTAAACAAGAAGTTGAAATCAAATATGGAAGGAAGTGGGTTTGGTCGGGTTCATAAGAATAGTAGGGTAATCGGGTTGATCATGGGTATGGATGTCTCCTAGTGCTAGAGTCGGTCCGGGCTCTCGCTACTTAGACCGATGTCAAGGTGGGTCCGGGCTCTCGCTACTTAGACCCTAATCCGCACTCTCATGACTACGACTTTCTTCAACATGATCACATAATAGACAAACAATGATAAGATGAGTACAAGTATGGGAAGCATGGCCACTACTACTCACACAAGCATATCAACAAACACATAGAGTGCCCAATATGTGACTAACAACAAAGATTCACTCTTTACCCCTAATCAAACCCTAATCACCCATGTTCTACTCTTAATCCCCCTACTAACCCACAAGGAGACTACTCACACATATTAAAACTAACTACAACAATGAAAAGAGAAAACAACATCATAACCCTAACATCCATTATCAAGAACAATATGAACAATAACAAGGAACACTAAGTAAAGATTCAAACTTGAATAAATGAACAAGAACAAGAGTAAAGAAGATTATACCAACAACAAGAGGAAGAAAAAGATGCAAACTTGCATTAATAAGAAACCCAAATAATCTCCAAGGTTGTCAATCTTGGATGAGTCTTCAAGAATCTTCTCAATACAAGAACTAATTACAACTAGATTAAACTAGGATTAACTAAGGATTAACTAAAGATTAAGAGAGATTAATTAGGGTTTACAAATATTAAGAGAGGCCTAAAAACAATCTAGGGTAAGGTAGAGTAAGGTAAGACGCATAAACAATACAAGAGGGAAGTATTTGTAGGGTTACAAGAATGAAGGAGGAAGAAAAGAAGAGTTGCGGGTTACAGCACCCTGGTCCCGACCAGGAAGGACCGGTCCCGACCGGGAAGGTCTGGTCCCGACCGGGACGGACCCAAAACAGAAGATCCCTCATTTGTGCACTTCATCCCGGACGGGATGAGGCCATACCCGTCGAGGGTGAGTCTTGTAGGCCTCCAATATGATCTTTAAGGTTCCCCCTTGCTTCACATGGACTTCTCATCGATTCTCGGGACTTGGAATCAGGTCTCGGAGGCTCGGGATTGGGTCCCAAGGTCTCGGGGTCGAATCCAAGGCATCGATTGATCGTTCCTCCGCTTTGTTGGCTCCGAAAAGTGTATGTATTGAGTCGGAATCGCTCCAAATCGTCATGAATGGTCTCGGGAACCTGAAACGAGCTAGAGGAGGCATAAGTAGCCCATGAACCGCTCCCAAGGAGCGATTCCACAAGGAAAAAGGGACCAAAACACAGTAATTTAGGCACTACAAACTACACTTATCAACTCCTCCACACTTAACCCTTACTCGCCCTCGAGTAAGCACAAACTAACTACTAAACTAGCCGAGCGGGTATTAGCGCACCCTACGCCCTTTCAAATCACGCGAGTGCACTTAGAGGAAAAGTGCACTTCGCAAGGCAAGTGGGGTCTTGCGACAAAACTGTGGATGCAACCGGACACAAAAACACATAAACAACAAACATACAAACAAACAAAAGGTTGCACCCAAAAGAAAGGAAATACCGTTTCCCTCAAACAAGCGGTGAAAGAAGCACCGGTTTAGGACTCGAGGCAAGTGACAACGTTCCCGAGCTAGCAATACAAACCAAAATGGACTAAACCCTAATAGTATAACGACAAAGCAACAAAAACGTTGGTAACTTACCTAGGTTCCTCCTAACCTTCTAAGAACGTACTACGGGACGATCGGCGGGATGGAAAAAGGATGAACCACGGTGTTAGTCGACACTTTAGGTAATTGAGACCCCGCCCCCTTTAGCAAAGAGCCAAGAGGGTCGTCCCATGCCCAAAACCGCCTAACTAGTCCAAGTAAAAAGGTGGAAATAATTGCAAAATGAGGGAAGACCGACCATTACCGCTATCATCCTTCCTAGGGACTCGGTCCTTTGGTAGGCTCTTCACGGTAATAGTCGGTAAAAGGCTTATTTTGTGAGGTGTGAGGTTTCTATTTTTGTGAGACGATTTTCTTTTGGCATTTTCTTTTTCTTTTGCATTTTTGCTTTGTTTTGCCATGCCATTTCTTTTTCTTCTTTTCTATTTTCTTTTTGGCTTTCGTGCCTTTTCTTTTTCTTCAATCTTTTCTTTCTTTCTTTTTCTTTCTTTTTCTTTTCTTTTCCCTTTTGTTGTTGGCATTTCTTTTTGCAACAAGAAAGGGAGATTTAAACAATTTGCAATTTTATTGTGTGGATATGTGTAGGAGGTAGGTAAATGGGTAACTCGGGACGGGCCCTTCCCTTTTAACCCACAAAAAGGGGAGAACTTGGTCTAGTCGAGCAAATTTCAAACATGGTCACCTAGGGGACGGGACTCGGCAACCAAGGCCTTTTCACACCGTGGGTGGTCAAAATGGTCAAATGCAAATCCCGTAGTAAATCCCTAGTAAGCTAGGTGGACTCAAGGTAAGAAACAAACGAAATCATTGATTTAGGGTCATTCTACTAGACTAAAGTTCAAGACTCGATTTATACCACTAGGAAGGGAAAGTAAACACTCGCACACTAGCCTCTAAACCGGGTTTTCGAAAACCTATTTACACACAAGACACAACTACACAACACAAAACAAATACGCGACGAAAATGAAAGAAAAATGGACAAAAGATAACAAAACAAAACAAAACAAAACAAACAACACAAACACCACCTCGAGCTTCCAAACAAGTCACCAAATCAACCACAAGCATTACAAAGCTCCTCCCGAGCACACAACATCACAATCTTCTCCAAACTCCACAAGAGATAATGAAGAAAAAGGGGTAAAGATGTTACCGGAAGTCTTGAAAGCTCTCCAAAGCTATCGGTGATTCAAGTAACCTATAAGGAAAAAGGGAGGCAGAACACGCACAACACAACAAATACACGATACAACGACATAAAAGCAAAACACACAAAAGAAAATCTTTTTGATTTTTATGAAATTTTTTTCAAATTTTTAGGGTTTTTAAAGATTTTTCGAAAAACTACGAAAATAAAACTAACTACGATAGAATATCGCTCCCCCACACTTAAGCCGAGCAATGTCCTCATGCTCGACCGTAGTGCATGGGAGCACAAAAGAAAAGAAACTACGAAAATAAAGCTAAAAATCAAAAATAAAGTGGAGAAAATGGTAGAATGTGTCCGGCCGGGGTGTAGTCAAGTCACCATGGGCCGAGACGAGAAAAGATATGGATGGGGGAAGAAATAAAAAGAAAGAAATAAAAAGAAATGGGAGGGGAGGACTACGTGTAATCAAGTCACCTAGCCCAGATTCCGCCCAAATCCGACTAATTCCTACAAAAGGGTGAAAATCTTGTAAAATTTGGATTTTGAAATGACTTTCGATGTAGTCACATCATCGAGAGTCGGGAGCAACAAATACCAAGGCCCCGAGGGCCACCCTGACACAAATGATACAAGGGAAAGGGAAAAAACAAATGAAGACAAGCTATAAAAACGAAAAAGAGAGGATAGTTGCCGTACCGTACGGTTAGCAACTCACTCGCTCCATCGTCTCATAAATCAATATCGGCATGTAGCTAGTCGTCGTTGTTGTTATTCCTCTCCAATCGCTATACGGATCCATGGTTGGGGCACAAAGGTAAAATGGGGTGGGTTTTGATGTGAAAGTCGGTCTACAGTGAAGTGAAAGTGAGGTGTAAATGTTTATTTGAGGTGTAGGGGTCATATTATGAGAGTAAGGACATGTAGGGAGGTTGGGAGGGGGTATAAAGTGGTTGGGTGGTCTCAAACGACGAAGAAGAGGCCCAAGGAGGACAGGGGGTCCATCCCGGTCGGGATGGGTGGTCCCGGTCGGGATGGGTGGTCCCGGTCGGGATGGCCTGCTCGTCCCGGTCGGGAAGCCATCGTTCCGGTCGGGATGACCTGTCAGTAGACCCATCTTTTGCCACACTCATCGCGGACGGGATGACATCCTTCCCGGTCGGGATGGATCATCCTTCCCGGTCGGGATGACCTTTTCTCGGCCGGGAAGAGTCTCCTAACCCTCTATAGCTCCCAAAAGCTCGTTCCAAGCTTCAAAAACCGACTCCCCTTCACACGATCCAAGCTCAAACAATGACCACTCCTCCCTAGGAATCACCTTCACTTCACCTATCAAACAAAACTCACATACACATCAAATTCCCTCCCTCACATCGCTCATCAATAATCCAAATAATCAAGAAATTCGCAAAACCAAACAAACTACAAGGGAAAGAGATATATACAAAGAGACGGTTCTTGTGGAACTCCGTGAAACCAAAGATGGTGCATTCTTCAATCTTTTTCAACAACAACAATGAATAGTTCCAACTCCATCAAGGGCACGAAGAAATAAATCGAAGGCTCTAGCAAAGTCTTCAATCAAGCTTGAGATATAAGCATCCACATACCAAGGTTCTCCATGACATTGCCTCGACGTTCCCGGGGCATCCTGATCTTGTAAGTTCAATGGCTTGAACTTATACTTTTGGTCCTTTGGGATGTACCCAAACGTCCATCTATCCTCGTGTGGCCCCAAGGGAGGCTCATCTTCCGTCTTGCCTTTCAACTTGTCATCCAACCCATGAAATGGGCACTCATCCTCTCCAATCTCGGAGTCATCATCCTTAAGTTCACAAGAATTGTTCTTCAAGCTTTGTCCCGACTCTCCCCCTAGATCAATGTCTTTCGTGGCGTGGATCAATTTGCAAGACTCATCATTAGTAGGCGAAGTGTTGCCTTGGAGGTCAAACACTAACTTCTCTTCGCCTAGCTCGAAGGTGATCCTACCATTCTTCACATCGATCATAGCACCGGCGGTGTGTAGAAATGGGCACCCAAGGATAATGGGAGTGATATCATCTTCCCGCATATCGAGCACGATGAAATCGACCGGAATGAAAAACTTCCCGATTCTCACCGGCACATCCTCTAGCATCTCCAATGGTCGGTTTAATGAACTATCGGCCATTTGGAGTGTAATAGAAGTACTTTTAAGCTCCTTCATCCCAAGTCGGTAACAAATAGAATAATGGATGATGCTCACACTCGCACCCAAACCACATAATGCCCTCTCGATCGTATAGTTGCCTATGGTGCAAGGGATCGATTTACTACTCGGATCCTTCAACTTTGGAAGCGTGGAACTTTGAATAAGCTCGCTCACCACCCTTGTGAACGCAATAGTCTCTTCCTTGTCGATGGATCTCTTCCTAGCCAAGATATCTTTCATGAATCTTCCATATGCCGGGATTTGGGTAAGTAGCTCGGTAAATGGGACACTCACATCCAACTTCTTCACAATATTAAGGAACTTTTCATATTGAGAGTCTACCTTGGTCTTCATTTGCCTTGTTGGGAAAGGCAACTTGATATGGCACTTATTTTGCTCAATCGGGGTAGACTCCTCAAATGACACTTTCCTTTTGCCTTTGTCTTTTTCTTGAAGTGGGGGAAGCTTGTATTCTTGGGGTTTCTCAATCTCCCATAAGACTTGCTCCTCTATTGGATTTCCCAAGCTTTGGTCTTCTTGAATTGGAGACATAGCTTCTCTTGTTGGCTCTTGCTCATTCGGGGGTGGGGGCGGGTTATAAGATGTACCTCTCCTCGTGGTAATAGCATTTACATGCTCAAATTTCGGTGTTTCACCTTGAGGAGGTAATTGCCCCGTTTGCCTTGAAGAGCTACCCGAAGCAAGTTGAGTTATTCGGGTCTCAAGCATCTTAGTATGAGCATCTCTCGCCATGTTGTTCTTTTGAATATAAGCATAGAACTCTTGTTGATTCTTTGACATCTCCATTTGACCCATTTGCATTTCCAACAAGGATTTTTGAACGTCGAAATCACGAGTTGGAGATTCTGGATTGTGCGGAGTATCGGTGAGGGCTAATGGAGCACCGTAATCATGAATAGGAGACCGGATCCTAGGCTTGCTTTCTTGACGGTTAGCTTGAGTTGCTTGTTGTTGATGGTTCCCTTGGAACCCATAACAATTGCCTTGATTAAGGCCATTGTTGTGGTTTTGATACCCTTGGTTGTGGTTTTGTTGTCTTTGAAAGTTTTGGTTTCCTTGATTGAAGTTCCCATGTTGGAACCCTTGATTGTTGTTAAATGTACCTTGGTTACTTTGCTTGAAGTTGTTGAAAGGCCTTGAGTTGCCTTGGTAACCTTGGTTGCCTTGATTGTTGTCCCTTAAGGGAGGTGGAACATAGGGACGAGGTTGCATAGCTTGTTGTTGAGGGACTTGATTGGAAGCTTGGTATTGATTAGAATAGGAAGTACCTTGCTTGAACGCTTGAAAGGCATTCACTTGCTCAATACTCCCTCGACAATGCATAGGATCATGACCAACGACTCCACAAGTGTCACACATCCCATAATAAGGCAAAGGAGGTGCAAAACTCAAAGCATTCACTTCTTGAATTGAGTGTTGATTGGAGGAACTAATGCTTTGAACTTGAGTGATGTGGCCTTGGAGCTTCTTGTCAATGGTCTCCATGTGTGTCTTCAATTGAGCTTCAAGGTCAATGCTTAATTGAGTAATAGCATCAACCTCGTGCCTACCTCCTCGATTTGCCTTCCTAGGCCTTGAGTATTGAGAATTATGAACCGCCATCTCCTCGATTCTTGCCCATGTTTGGTCATCATCGACCTCGGTGAACCTCCCATTGGAGCCCATGTTGAGTATAGTTCTAGAGTCCTCATAAAGACCGTTCCAAAATTGTTGGACTAAGAACCATTGTGAAAGTCCATGGTGGGGGCACGATCTCACCAAAGATTTAAACCTCTCCCAAGCTTCATAAAGGCTCTCTTCATCCCGTTGTTGGAAACCGGTGATGGAGGCCCTAAGCAAATTAGTCTTTTCCGGAGGGTAGAATGTTTGGTAGAACGCCAATGCAAGCTTCTTCCAAGTGTCGATGCCCATGGTTGCCCTATCGAGACTCTTGATCCATTGCTTCGCTTTTCCAATTAATGAGAATGGAAACAATACCCATCGGATTTGATCTTGTGTAACCCCGGGTTGAGAGATAGCGTCGCAATAATCGGAGAAAGTCTCCATGTGTTGGTGCGGGTCTTCGGTGGGCAAACCACTAAATTGATTCCTTTCCACAAGTTGGATGAAGTGAGTCTTGGCCATAAAATTTCCGGCATAAGCGGCCGGTAGAGCATTCGGTCCCGGCAAGACATCTTCCGTAAACGTAGAGTGGGAGGAAAACTTCGGCATTATTGGATGTAAGGGAGATGGTGGTGAAGACGGATTTGAAGTAGATGTAGAGGGGGAACTAGGACTAGAATATCCAAAGGGATTTGTGAAATTCCCTTCGGCCGTCTCTCGAGATGCTTCCTCAAAATCGCTTCCTTGAGCTTGCTCTTGATGAGTATTGCTTGCACTTGGTTGAGAGATTCTAAACCGGTTAATCGTCCTTTGGCGAAAGGCTCGAAAAAGTCTTTCCGGCTCTGGATTAAAGAGAAAGAAGTCACCTCCCCGCCTAGGCATACACTACGCACTAGAACAAACGTGAGAACACCTAGAGCTTTATGGGCACTAGGTAACGACAATAAACAAGCACAATCGAAAGACAAAGAGAAAAGAGGGAGAATAAAACTAATGAAACAAGAAAAATCTAAAGAATATGCACAAGAGATGATAGAAGAGCATAAAGAAGGGTAACTAAGTCTAGCTATAAGCAAACTAAGTCTAAACAATGCACCGTCCCCGGCAACGGCGCCAAATTGATGGTGGGAATTTGTCACGTCCCCACCGCCAAATAATATAGCCAACTAACCTAACGGTAGTTAGGGTAAGTCGGGTCGTGTCCACGGAGACGGCTTGGTAGAGTCTAGACTAATTCCACTCACAAACAAGACTAGGTCACACAAACAAACACAAAGAAGACAATAATTGGTAAACTATGGTGGTGGAAGAGGTAAGACTAGGCTAACAATGAACTAGGCTAAAACAATGCTAAACAATGCTAATGATTGAAATAACAAGTAAACTAGAATAGACGATGACTAAACAAGAAGTTGAAATCAAATTTGGAAGGAAGTGGGTTAGGTTGGGTTCATAAGAATAGTAGGGTAATCGGGTTGATCATGGGTATGGGTGTCTCCTAGTGCTAGAGTCGGTCCGGGCTCTCGCTACTTAGACCGATGTCAAGGTGGGTCCGGGCTCTCGCTACTTAGACCCTAGTCCGCACTCTCATGACTACGACTTTCCTCAACATGATCACATAATAGACAAACAATGATAAGATGAGTACAAGTATGGGAAGCATGGCCACTACTACTCACACAAGCATATCAACAAACACATAGAGTGCCCAATATGTGACTAACAACAAAGATTCACTCTTTACCCCTAATCAAACCCTAATCACCCATGTTCTACTCTTAATCCCCCTACTAACCCACAAGGAGACTACTCACACATATTCAAATTAACTACAACAATGAAAAGAGAAAACAACTTCATAACCCTAACATCCATTATCAAGAACAATATGAACAATAACAAGGAACACTAAATAAAGATTCAAACATGAATAAATAAACAAGAACAAGAGTAAAGAAGATTATACCAACAACAAGAGGAAGAAAAAGATGCAAACTTGCATTAATAAGAAACCCAAATAATCTCCAAGGTTGTCAATCTTGGATGAGTCTTCAAGAATCTTCTCAATACAAGAACTAATTACAACTAGATTAAACTAGGATTAACTAAGGATTAACTAAAGATTAAGAGAGATTAATTAGGATTTACAAATCTTAAGAGAGGCCTTAAAACAATCTAGAGTAAGGTAAGATGCATAAACAATACAAGAGGGAAGTATTTATAGGGTTACAAGAATGAAGGAGGAAGAAAAGAAGAGTTGCGGGTTACAGCACCCTGGTCCCGACCAGGAAGGACCGGTCTCGACTGGGAAGGGAGTGGTCCCGACCGGGAAGGTCTGGTCCCGACCGGGACGGACCCAAAACAGGAGACCCCTCATTTGTGCACTTCATCCCGGACGGGATGAGGCCATACCCGTCGGGGGTGAGTCTTGTAGGCCTCCAATATGATCTTTAAGGTTCCCCCTTGCTTCACATGGACTTCTCATCGATTCTCGGGACTCGGGATCGGGTCTCGGAGGCTCGGGATTGGGTCCCAAGGCCTCGGGGTCGAATCCAAGGCATCGAGTGATCGTTCCTCCGCTTCGTTGGCTCCGAAAAATGTATGTATTGAGTCGGAATCGCTCCAACTCGTCATGAATGGTCTCGGGAACCTGAAACGAGCTAGAGGAGTCATAAGTAGCCCATGAACCGCTCCCAAGGAGCGATTCCACAAGGAAAAAGGGACCAAAACACAGCAATTTAGGCACTACAAACTACACTTATCATTAAAGAGGGTAGCTAAAATAATATAAAACCGACAGCAATTAGGATGATAGCGGTAGTGGTCGGTCTTCCCTCACTTTGCAAATATTTCCACCTTTTAACTTGGACTAGTTCGGCGATTTCGGACATGGGACGACCCTCTTGGCTCATTGCTAAAGGGGGCGGGGTCTCACTTACCTACAGTGTCGACTAACACCGTGGTTCATCCTTTTTCCATCCCGCCGATGGTCCCGTGGTACGTTCTTAGAAGGTTAGGAGGAACCTAGGTAAGTTACCAACGTTTTTATTGCTTTGTCGTCATACAATTAGGGTTTTGTCCATTTTGGTTTATATTACTAGCTTGGGAACGTTGTCACCTGCCTTGAGTCCTAAACCGGTGATTCTTTCACCGCTTGCTTGAGGGAAGCGGTATTTCTTTTCTTTTGGGTGCAACCTTTTGTGTGTTTGTTTGTACGTTTGTTTGTTTATGTGTTTTTGTGTCCGGTTGCATCCATAGTTTTGTCGCAAGACCCCACTTGCCTTGCGGAGTGCACTTTTCCCTCTAAGTGTACTCGCGTGAGTTGAAAGGGCGTAGGGTGCGCTAATACCCACTCGGCTAGTTTAGTAGTTAGTATGTGCCTACTCAAGGGCGAGTAAGGGTTAAGTGTGGGGGAGTTGATAAGTGTAGTTTGTAGTGCCTATTTCATAGTGTTTTGGTTCCATTTTCCTTGTGGAATCGCTCCTTGGGAGTGGTTTATGGGCTACTTATGCTTCCTTTAGCTCGTTTCAGGTTCCCGAGACCATTCATGAAGCGTTGGAGCGATTCCGACTCAATACATACACTTTTCGGAACCAACGAAGTGAAGGAACGATCACTCGATGCCTTGGATTCGACCCCGAGACCTAGGGACCCAATCCCGAGCCTCCGAGACCCGATCCCGAGTCCCGAGAATCGATGAGAAACCCATGAGAGGCAAGGAAGGACCAAAAAGATCATATTGGAGGCCTACAAGACTCATCCCCGACGGGTATGACCTCATCCCGTCCGGGATGAAGGAGCAAAACAAGGAGCTACTGTTTTTAGACCTTCCCGACCGGGACCAGCTCATCCCGGCCGGGACCGACCCCTTCCCGACCGGGACCACCTCATCCCGGCCGGGAAGGGCCTGCTGCAGCTCCGCCTTGTTTTCTTTCTTCTCCTTTCCACTTGTAACCCTATATATACCCTTCCTCTTGTAATCTAAGCTTATATTCTTCACTTCCCACTAAACCCTAGACTATTTTAGGTTAGATTAGCTTAGATTAGAGTAGATTAGTCGGTAATTAGTCCTTAATCTTAGTTTAGCTCTTGTATTAAGGGAATTCTTGAAGAATCCAACCAAGATTGACAACCTTGGTTGATGTATTTGGGTTTTCTTCCATTTATGCAAGATTTCTTCTTTTCATCTCATCTAGTATGGTATAATCTTCTTTTCTCTTCTTTTTATCTTTGTTTATCAATCAAGTTTCAATCTTTAGTTCTTGTTTATTGTTTTGTTCATCATCCTTGTTAGTTTCACATATGCATGTTTTGTTGTTTGAGTTGGTTTATCTTGTTAGTGTTAGTTTTCTTTTAGATATGTTTGTGTAGATTCTTGCTAGGGTTAGTAGGGTGATTAGGGTGTTAATTGGATGATTAAGGGTTTGTTGGAGATGTTGGTGGAAGATTTGGGTTTCCTCTTGGTTTGATGCATATTACATGTTTGTTGAGATGCTTGAATGACTTGTATGCATATGCTTGTTTTTCTTGCTTTTCTCTTGAGGGTAATAGTTTGCTTGTGGGTTTGGTTCCCTCACTAAGTAGCGAGAACCCGGTGAGGACGACCCCTAGGTCGGTCTAAGTAGCGAGAGCCCGGATGCGACCTAGGCCACGATAACACGCTAGTAGCCCCGTTTGTCATGTGTGTCGCCAAGATGGGTTTTAGGTGGAACCTCTAGGTCGGTCTAAGTAGCGAGAGCCCGGACTATGCCTAGATAACCCGACTACCCCCTTCACCTTTACTCTTCCTTGACCATTCTATTGCCCCTTTGAACCCGACCTAATCCTAGCCCGTTTCCTTAGTTGTTCTCACCGTTACCGTAGTCATAGCTTTAGCCTTCTCCCCCTTCCCATTACTCTAGTTTAGCTTAGCTCGTTGACTTAGTCTTGTATTTGGGTGACCTTAGTCTAAACGCCTCTTACCGTCTCCGTGGACACGACCCGACTTACCCTAACTACCGTTTGGTTAGTTGGTTATTTATTTGATCGGCGGAATCCACGACAAATCCAACCATCAATATTCAGCGCACCTTCAGGGTGCTGCAAGCCTCTGCTGAGCTGGCGCCTCTTAGCCGCCTGAGCGATGAGGAGCTGGTTGTCACTCCTGGGGTTCCCCCTCCTGATCGTCTGGCTATGGTTGAGAGGGATGTCGCCTTGATCAGCAACTTGAAGGATAAGTTGGCAAAGCAGGAAGGTGAGATGGAGGAAGTGAAGGGTCAGGCGACTCAATTGAAACTTCAGGGGGAGAAGGCTGTGAGAGAAGTGTCAAAGCTGGAGGCGGACTTGAAAGAGAGCAGGCTGGCGGTGGAGTAGGTAAAAAAGTCCTTGGCTGAAATGGAGCATGCAAAAAGAAGGGCGGTCGACTTGGAGGAGCGTCTGTCCAAGGCTGACTCAGAGCTTAAGCAGGCCCAGGATGGTCTGAAGGTCAAAGGCGAAGAATGGCAAAAGGAGAAAGATGCCATCCTGGAGGAAACTGAAATCGCGGTGGATACGAGTTTTCAGGATGGAGCCAACTCTTTGATGGAACTCGTCATGGAGGTAATCAAGGAGATGTTCCCTGATTTCAACGAGGAAGCCTTCATAAGCCTTTACTCTATCAAGAATGAAGCCCGGGCTAACAGGTCGGCTGATGAGGCTGTTGGTCCTAGTCAGGATGCCCCCAACGTTTAATGTGCAGGGGTTTTACCATCTTCTTTTCTCTTGCTCTGATCCTGCTGTGCTTTTATCCTTCGATAATTTTTAACTTTTGCGCCTGAGCTTTGATGGGCCGGCTGTCTTGTAATATTTTAGTCCCCTTGTTCTTGGATCTTTCTAATGTTCTTTTGTAAAAACACTTAATCTGTTATGAATGTCTTTCTTTTTATTTCAGTCTGCTTTTTCCTTTTCAAAGATACGGCCTGACTCTTGGTTCTGTTCGAAGTTCAGGGGGCTTGCTCCCTGCCTGCCCAGAGGCACGGAGGGGTTTTTGGTGTTTTTTATACAAGGTTGGGGGGATTGCCCCCAGTCCTTATTTGTTTTGGCGTGCGAAGCCTGGCCTGACCATGGCTTCTGTTCGAAGTCCAGGGGGCCTGCCCCCTGCCTGCCCAGAGGTAGGGAGGGGTTTCTTGGCGTTTTTTATACAAGGTTGAGGGGATTGCCCCCAGTCCTTATTTTGGTGAGCGAAACCTGGCCTGACCCTGGCTTCTGTTCGAAGTCCAGGGGGCCTGCCCAGAGGCAGGGAGGGGTTTCTTGGCGTTTTTTATACAAGGTTGGGGGATTGCCCCCAGTCCTTGTTTTGGTGAGCGAAGCCTGGCCTGACCCGGGCTTCTTGTTCGAAGTCCAGGGGGCCTGCCCCCTGTCTGCTCAGAGGCAGGAAGGGGTTTTTGGCGTTTTTTATACAAGGTTGGGGGGATTGCCCCAAGTCCTTGTTTTGGCGTGCGAAGCCTGGTCTTACCTTGGCTTCTGTTTGAAGTCTTGGGGGCCTGCCCCCTGCCTGCCCAGAGGTAGGTAGGGGGACTAGAATTTTTGTTGGGGGGGCCTATTTTCCTTGGTTCCAGCAACAGGGGGGCCTCCCCTATTGCCCCCTGCTTGTTTGTGTGTAAAAAACTGCTAATTTTGAACAGACAACGAGTATGGACTGCAAACTTTTCATTTCTTCGGAATTTGCTACAATCATTTGTGGTCGGAGTCATCGACATTTCTGTTTTGACCGTCCTCCGCGGGTTTTTCTTTGAAAAGTAAATAAGAGCTATCTAGCTTTCTATTTTTAAACATAGTACTTCTTTAAAGTGTCTGCATTTCAGTGGGCAGCTAACTCCTGGCCTTCAAGGTTGGAGATCTTGTAGGTGCCTGGCCCCTTAATCTGGGTTACCTCGTATGGGCCCTCCCTGTTGGCGCTCAGCTTTCCATGTTCACACGATTTCCCTACCGCCTGCGTTTTCCTTAGGACTAAGTCTCCCACCTGGAAGCTTCTCTCATTTACCCTTCTGTTGTACACCCTTCTCATTTTTTGCTGGTAGGCGGCTATGTTAATGCTGGCCTCCTCCCTGACTTCGTGGACTAGGTCCAAGGCTTCGGCCATTGATGCTTCGTTATCTGCCTGATTATATTGTTGGGACCTCAGGGTTGGTATTCGGGCTTCTATGGGTAGCAAGGCCTCTGCTCCATAGACCAGGCCGAAGGGTGTCTGCCTGTAGACTCCTTGCGTGTGGTTCTGATTGACCATAGAATACTTGGCAACTCGTCTGCCCACCTGCCCTTGAGGTCGTCTACCATTTTCTTTAACCCATTCAGGATCTGCTTGTTGGCAGCTTCAGCCTGCCCATTAGTTTGTGGGTAGCAGACAGCGGAGTAGGCGACTGCTATTTCGTGTCCTTCCAGCCAGACTCTCAGGGGGTCATTGTCAAACTGCCTTCCATGGTCGAACACCAGCATCTTTGGTAGGCCAAATCTGGTTATGATATTCCTCCAGATGACTTTTCTAACTGCCGGTTCAGTGATGTTAGGGACTGCTTCAACTTCGATCCATTTTGTAAAGTAGTCAATCCCTACTATTAAGAACTTCCGACCTCCTGTGGCTGCAGTGAAGGGGCCCAGTATGTCCATTCCCCATTGAGCAAAAGGAATGGGGGAAAGGATTGGCCTGAGCTCCTGGGCTGGAGCATGGATTGACAGGGGAAAGAGTTGGCACTTTCTGCATTTTCGAGTCAGATCTTTTGCATCTGCTAGCAGGGTCGGCCAGTAGTACCCTGCCCTTAGGGCTTTGTGGGCCAGGGACCTTCCTCCTATGTGATGCCCGCAGATTCCTGAATGAATGTCGTCTAGAACTTCCTCCGCCTGCCCTGCCCCTAGACACTTGAGCAGGGGTGAGGAAAACGACTTTTTGTACAGGTAATCTCCTATTAGTACAAACCATGCGGCCCTTGCCAGCGTTTTTCTCTTTTGAGCGGGGTCAAGCGGGAGGATTCCATGTTTTTTGAATTGGATGATTGGAGTCATCCAATTTTTAGGGCCATCTTCCTCAACAACACTGACTTGTTGGCAGGGGGTGGTAGATTTTTCTTGGACCACGTCCACCCAGACCGATCTTCGTATGTCTTGTAAGCTGGAGCTGGCAAGTTTTGACAGAGCATCTGCCCGGTTATTCTGGGACCGGGGAATCTGTCTGATTTCATAGGACTTAAGTCCTGACAGCTCTTGCTTCACCCTTTCAAAATACGCGGCCATAGCTTGGTCTCTTGCTTCATATTCTCCATTGATTTGGTTGGCGATGAGCTGGGAGTCTGTCGCCAGAATTACCCGCTCTGCCCCGGCTGCTCAGGCCAATTTTATGCCTGCAAGGACGGCCTCATACTCGGAAGGTGAACCTGAGAGCATGCTCAAAGTCCGTTCCTTCAGGACTGGTCAATACGACCCCTGCCCCTGCACCGTTGGTCGTGGAAGATCCGTCCGTGGACACTACCCATTATCCGGTGGGGGAATCATCTTCCTCTGAATGGGAGCATTCGGCCAGGAAATCTGCCAGGGCTTGCGCTTTTATGGCTGCCCTGGGCTGATAAGATATTCCGAGCACGCTTAACTCGACGGCCCATTTCAGCAACCTTCCTGATTTCTCAAACTTTTCTAAGACTTTTTCCAATGGTTGGTCTGTTAACACTACAACAGGGTGTGCTTCGAAGTAAAGTCTAAGCTTTCGGGCTGCGACGGCGACTGCGTATGCTGCCTTCTCAACCACTGGGTAATTTTTCTCGGCTGCCCCCAGGGCATGACTCACGAAGTATATGGGCTGTTGAGAGCCTGCTTCCTCTCTTAAGATAACTACACTTACTGTCGAGTTGGTCACAGCGATGTAAAGGTAAAGTTTTTCTCCTGCCACTGGTCTTGCCAGGGTAGGGAGCTTTTTCAAATGTTCCTTTAGTTGTCTAAAGGCTTCCTTTTGCTCGTCTTCCCACTTAAACTGTTTGTTGCCTTTCAAGACCTTGAAGAGCAGCGTTGATTTGTCTGCTGACCTGGCGATGAAGCGTGCCAGAGCAGCCATCCTGCCAGTTAGGCGCTGGATATCTCTAATGGTCTTCGGTTCTGGAAGGTCCAAGACTGCCTGAACCTTTTGAGGGTTGGCGTCTATTCCCCTTTCGCTGACCAGAAAACCCAGGAATTTTCCGGAGCAAACTTCGAATGTGCATTTCTTGGGGTTGAGCTTCATCTTGTAAGCGCGCAGGGAGGAGAAGGTTTCTTGCAAGTCTGTCAAGTGTTGATTATCCCCCTTGCTTTTTACTATTGCGTCGTCGACGTAGGCCTCCAAATTCCTACCCTTCTATTTTTCAAAGACCTTGTCTACTAATCGCTGGTAGGTGGCGCCTGCGTTCTTCAGTCCGAACGACATCATTTTGTACATATAAGTGCCATGGCTGGTGATGAAGGCACACCTCACCCTGTCAGGCTGCCACAAATACACCTGATGGTACCCTGAAAAGGCATCCAGAAAGCTTAGCGTGGAGTACCCACTGGTGGCGTCTACCAGCTGATATATTCTGGGAAGGGGATAACAACCTTTTGGGCAGGCCTTATTGAGATTCGTGAAGTCCACGCACATTCTCCATGCGCCTGAGGATTTCTTCACCATTACCACATTTGTCAGCCATTCAGGGTAATCACAGATTTCAATGAAATCTGCCTTTAAAAGTTTTTCTATTTCCTCCTTTATGGCTAGGTCCTTCTATGCGGACATGTTTCTTTTCTTTTGTTTTACAGGGCGGGCCTCCAGATTCTCGTTCAGCCTGTGAATGATATAAGCCGGGTCGACCCCCGGCATTTCGTCTGCCGAGTAGGCGAACACGTCCCTATTATCCCTCAGGACCCTGATTAACTCCGTCTGGTAGGACGCCTCTAGATCGGCTCCTATGAGAACTTGTCTGCCAAGCTCTAGGTCCACCAGCATACTCTCCCCCCAGGTTCCAGGTGGTCAGCTGCCTGCTGTCTGGCTGGGATCTCACCCTTCCCGGTGGGGGAATTGTCAGCTTTTCTTTTTCCCTTTCTTTCGGTTTCATGGGTTTGCAGGGCCACAAAATAGGATTGTCTGGCTGACTCCTGATCCCCATGAATTTTCCCTTCCATGCCAAAATCCGTTATATAGGCTACAGTCAGAGCCCCGATTGATATGGCCGATTCAATTTCGTCCTAGGTAGCTCTGCCTATCAGGGCGTTGTATGCAGACCTTGCGTCTACTACAACAAATGAGGCCCTGACATTCCTAGCGGAAGCTCCTTCCTCAAATGTTACCGGTAAGTCAATGATACCCATGGGGAGTACACCTGCCCCGCAAAACCCATATAGGGATCCAGGGGCTGGCTTCAGGTGCCTTTTTTCCAGATTCATTCTTTCAAATGCATCCTTGTACAATAGATTGGTGTATGCTCATGTATCTATCATGCATCTTTTTACGATGTGGTTGCTGATTTCCAGGGACAGTACCAGAGGGTCGCTGTGGGGGTATATTACCGGCCCTGCATCCTCGTGGGTGATGCTTAGGGTCGCGCCCTTGGGGCTTCCTGCCTTCTCAGGATAATAGATTTGATTTCGCAATTCTCGGATTTGCCTCTTTTGGCTTCTCCTGCTTGCTTGGCCCTCCGCATCCCCTGATATCAGATGGATTATCATGCGAGTTTGCGCCGCGCCTTCAGGCTTATCTGCTACGTCTTTCTGGCCTTTGTTTCTTGCTGCGTAATTGCTCAGCCAGCCATTCCTGATAAGCTTCTCGATTTCGTCTTTCAGGTGGCGGCACTCCTCGGTGGTGTGCCCCACACAATCGTGGAACGTGCAAAATTTTTTCGGATCTCCTTTTGGGCTGCAAGGCTTATTAGGGCGATTCCATTTAGCCGTCTCTTTCTCCAGTTCGAAAATCTCTGCCCTGGATTTGTTAAGGGCTGTGTAGTTGTCGAATCTGGGTTGGTACGCTGTGCGTTCTTTTCTTGGGGTATCTCCCCCCTCATCTTTCTGTCTGTTCTGCTCGTTCCTGCCACGTCCACCCTGCGGTCCTCCCTGCGGCCTGGTCGGCCTTGCAGGGGTATCCGGCAGGCTGTGGAACTCTTCCTGCAATATGAAGCCCTCGGCAATTTTTCTGGCTTTAGCCAGGGTCTCAGGCTGAGCTCTGATCATCTGGTTCTTCATCTCCCCTGGGAGCAGTGAGATGGTCAAAGCGTATGCAACCGTCGAGTTGTCGATCTCCCTGACCTGCTGGTAGGACAGGTCAAATCTCTTTAGGTATTCTCTAACACTTTCCCCCTTCATCTGTTTTAGGGTCATCAGGTCAAACCGAGTGAGCCGACGCCTCTTGTTTCCTACGTATTGTTCTAGGAAAGCTTCAGCTAGCTCTATGAAGAAGCTGATCGATCCCTGACAAAGATCCCTGAACCATCCCTATGCTAGCCCAACCAGGGTAGCTGGAAAGACTTTGCACCAGACTGCATCGTCTACGTCATACATGCCCATGTGACTTTCAAATGCTGCCAAATGATCTTCTGGGTCTGAAGTCCCATCGAATTTGACGGAGGGCATTTTAATTTTTGGGATGGGGTACTCTTTTACGTCAGGGTGGAGAGGTGTTTTGGTGAGCCTGCCTACAAATCGTGACCTGCTCCCTTCAGAGTGATAACCGTGGTCATCCCATTTTCCAGGGGTCGGTTTCCTTGCACTGGGGAAGCGGTGCCTTGACGGCAACCTACTTATAGCCTCGTCCTCCCTATCAGGGGTGGGATGTCTGGATCTCTTTCTCTAGGGCTGATCAAGGTTGTCGCCTTGACGATGCCTTGACTTGAGTGGTCGCCCCCGGTTGGGCCAGGATTGCAAGCTTTGAGATAGCCCCGGAGCTGGCTGCTCCTCTGCCGCTGGCGTCAACCTGGAAAGACTCTGCCCTGCTTCTCTCCCAGACGTTTAGATGCAGGTTCTTTATGCCTCATTCGGTCTTGGAGGCCTTGGGATAGACCCCTTTTTTCCCTGGCAGCCGTGGACTCCGTAGTGTGTATAGAGAACGCTTGTTGTTGAGCTGGTTGCTCTTGATTGCTGGTACTGCGTTTCTGGGCTTGTTGGTACCCCTGAGCAACCTTCAGCGCTATCCGTTGGATGTTTCTAGTGGCGGTTCGCTTTGTACCACTGGCACCCTCTCCACTCTCAAAGTGAAGCTGCCTGAAAGTAGTAGCAATCCTGCCAACCAAGTCCTGTGGAGTGAACTCTTGATTAAGCATTGCTGAGAAGAAGGCTGCAGTTTGCAGAACCTGGGCAGGGGTGAGGTTTAAATTAGGCCTCTGATGGCAAACCTGCCCAGCTGTGACTGCAGCGCCATCCTCAGGCGTCTCACGAAGGCTGGTACGCCCCACCCCTGGGATTGTTGCAGCGGGCGTTCTCCCAGGTGAAGGCATTCCATATGGGGGGATCACCGGTGGTACCGTCGGACCCGCCCCGGAGCTTGCCTCTATGATTTCAGGCATTTTTGTTGTGATTGATTGTGGGTGATTTTGTGGGTACAACCAGATCCTTCCCAGAGACGGCGCCAAATTGTTCCGGTATGGAAACAATTAAACCCGACTTTGATTTCGGATCTTAACAAGTGTAATTAATGTTCAAAGTGATCAATGCTAGTCTTCCTTTGATCTCCCCTTCTCCTCACTCCGATGATCGAACTTCCCCGGCGGAGACGGTCTGTCCCTGCACAATGAACGCACAGGGCCCCGGAGGTGTCCGGGGGAACCCTCTCCGATGCCTAAGTCAGTTCGTGAATAGCCTTTAGGAACCTAGCTCGTGAGGATCTAGGTGGCCGTTATAGAGTGAGAGTCTCGAGAGAGAAATTCCAACCTCTTCTTTGTGGGAAATGGAAGATTATTTATACCTTCCCACAAGAGAGAGGAAGGAGGAGAGAGAGTGGGAGAATGGGTGGACGAGAGGGTGACAAGTGACTTCACCTCATCCACTCATTCCCCTTTACCTTAGGCAAAATGACGGGAGGGCCCCTGGTCTCCCCTGCCCCTGCTGGGCATGTGAACGCCCCGAGGCCCAGAAGGCAGGGGGTCTTGGTTGCCCTGCTCGGCGGGCGGTATTGCCCTGCCGGGCAGGTGGGTGCCTTGGAGTGATGACTCCTCGCTTAATGGCCTGCCGGGCAGGCTCTTCTTCATTCCTGGGTCGGGCCGTCCTAGGACCCAAATGGCGGGCGACCCATCGCAGGCTACCGACCCCCATCAACTCTATTTAATAAATGTTATATGGCAAATTACTTCCTTTTAAAATTTATTTTGTCTAACACTCTCTTATATATTTATTTCTTTGTTTAATACTTCCAAATTACTCACATCAAAATTACAATTATGCGAATTAATATTTCAAAAAAAAATATTTAAAATAAATGAACTTCGAGACGAAAATAGAAATTCGAGCTTAAATATAAATAAATAAAATAAATTAGAATTTAAATCGCCGAAATAGACTTTCGGTAAGAATTAAATAAATGTATAAAATGAATCGAAATAGAAATAGAAATATGTTTTAAATATAGGAAGAGTTTCCGAGGCAAGTAGAGTTTTAGGGGTTTGAAACGATTAAACGATAAATTCGTTTTAGAATAATTTTAATAATTACGAGTTAAATAGTAAAAACGAAAAAATGAACAAAATTTTAATTTAATTTAATTTATAAAAATTAGGGGTGTTACAATCTTCCCCGCTAAAAAGAAGTTTCGTCCTCGAAACTAACAAAAACATAATAACAAAATGGTAAACAATGTTATATGATTTGAACAAAATGAGAATGCTTAACTCGCATCACAATCTCGGTTTTTAAAAAATTTTACAGCTTCAACCGTGATATGAAATCGAAATCGAAGACAAATATTTTTTTCCAAGAAGAGTTGGGCTCAATTCCCAAAGTTTAAAATCATTAAATTAATAAAATCGCAAGTTAAAATTTATTTTATAAAAAAAAATAATGACGATAAATAATATTTGTAAACGAACTGGAGGGGAAGATTACCCAAGTATTTTCGAAGCAACAAGAAAACGTTTTGATTAAGAAATTCGACAATATTTTGTTTTAAAACCAAACAAAAATTTGAGAAATCAAGTTTTTTAGTTTAGTAAATAAAAATCGAACCAGACGTCAAACATTTTCAGTAACAGATTTAAAGTCTACCGAAAATAAAACAAAAACTTACACATACGAAGTTTTTCGAAAATATTAAATAGTTTTACATAATAATCTTATAAAAATCCAAAATATTTGCAATTATGAAAGTTTTCATAAAATCTCGATCACGCGGAAATCAAAATTAAAATTTTAAATAATTTAAAAATACCTTAAAATAAATTTTTAAGACCCTTTTGAAACGTGACCAAAATAAAACAGAAACGAAATACAAAATTTTGAAATTTATAACTCAAAATGTTAAAATTTCATGAAAATCAAAATTTGTAGATTTGTCAAACTTTTCATAACACAAGTTTGGGGAACATAATAAATGGATAAATAGAGTCATAGTCAACGACAAATCGAAACAAAAGTTTTCAAACCCGATAAAGAAGTCGAAAGGGATTGGCCGAAGAAAAGTAGCAGGATTTAAAAAAAGCTAAAGGGGGGACGAAATTGAGAGTCAAAAGAGCACTCAAGGTTATATCGAAGAAGTTGACCATCTCAAGATTCCCGTTACGACTCTCACAACACGGGTTCCTAATTTCATCATATACGTTAAGTCCAATATTAGGCGCTAGGTGGTACTACCCGGTCACAATCTTCAAAAATGTCTTACGTGACTATCCAATCGTTCAAACGACAAGATACAATCCACAAATGTTTTACAATCTAATCTCATCATTAAAATCTCCACGGCCATCACAACCCACCCAAACTCGCCATCGATAAGGCTCCTAAATCCAAAGTTTATAAGGTTTGAACTCGAGGAGTACTCCGAATTTCTCGAGTAAGGAACTCTAAACAAGGTTCACCAATATAACAATGCTCGGGCACAGAATCCTCAAAATGATTACCAACATGATTATTATATTGCCACAAGTACAGAAGTTGGGGAAAGTATAACAAATCCTCAAACACGCTCAAACCTATAGTTAATGGCGCAAACACTCACATCTTCAAACACGTCATTGGGCTAAGGTTTCTAAAAATTCCACCAAATTTCATATTGTATCAGCGAAACCACCAAAATATTTATTAACTCAATGAAGCCACAATCTAGTTGGCCTAAGGTTATAACCGTCCCAATAAGATCATTTGTATTATAGTATTCCTCAAAACAGCACGATAAATCCTACCTCTAATTGCAATATGTTTCTCCTTTTCAAGGTTTACATCAATTTATCCAAGTTAGATCACTCAACTCCAAAGCTCATAGGTTACAATCATAAACAACGATCAACGATCTAATTCCTTAAGAAACACGGGTAGTCTATGTCAACCAAAATTTCTAACAACATTAATGAAAAACCTTTAATAGAACCACAACATTTAAACCAACACTTTAAACAATACTCTATAATCCCAAATATTCACAATGCATCCACCAAATAAGCATTAGGTAGGAATCCCAAAGTAATATTATCAGTTACACTTAGTTCGGTTCTAGATTAAGTACTTGGTATTAATCCAATATGACATACTCTTACTACTACAAAATATATTCAACTCTAAGTACTCAAAAATAATCAAAGTAACCTATAACCCAAGGTTCAGTGTCCAAAGTATCATCTTAATTCCATCAACCAACGATTTGCCATTCAAATCAATCCCCAAGAATTTCTTACTTGCTTAGAAGATAGGGTAGACTCACAATCCTCAAATCAGGTCACAAGGATTTACTAAACCTCAAACATCAATAACTTTTCACGGGGTTCATTGAGACGGAAATCGATCAAACCAAGAATCTCAAGGAGATAGATGGTAAGGTAGGAGAATTAATCGAAGATTTATCTCAAGAATGAAGAGGAGAATTAATAAGAGAAGAATTGGAAAAGGCAGAAGCAAGAAGAAAAGAATCAATGATTTTAGATGATAAAGACCTAAAACAAGAAGGGAAAATTTGGACCTCTAAGGTTCACGAGGGAACCAAAAGGATCACTTCATCTTCTTGCGGAGGAATGAGAACGCAAGTCTTGGTCACTCAATCTGGATCTACTGCAACATCATGGAACATGAATCTAGCCTTGATCATCTAACTTCACTACTACAAATGAGCACTTGGGCCACGACTGAATTCGTGGCAAAAGTGCTAAATTTTCGTGCCTAAAGTAATTTGCCACGGAAAGACCATCCGTGGCGCAAGTGGCCGTGGCAAACAAATAGCCACGAGAAAAAAAAACGTGGCAAGTATTGATTTTATTGCTACGTAGTCTCCCGTGGCTAGAATTAATTTTTGCCACGGATTATCCCGTGGCTAATTATGTTTGTGGTGAAACATTTATTCCAATGACAAAATATATAATAAATTAAATAAATTAATAACCGTAAGAATTCGCTACCCCTATAGTAGTCACATCTGGAACGGTTATTAGCTTTATAGCCCTCAAGCACGCTTAACTGTGGAGTTCTTAAGGCCAACTACCAGAAATGAAATTGAACTCTATTGACATAATCATTGGTTTGAATTCTTTTAAAATGATGTTTTTTCACAAAGTACATTTACTTTTGAGTAATTAATTTTTTCCCCCAACGATTCACATATTATGATTAAAAAATTATTATTCCGAAAAAAAAGAGTTTCGAAGTTGATTTTTGGACTCATGATTTCATTAATTTATCGATATTTTTATTTTAGTTTCTATTTTTCACGTTCTTTTATTGCTAGTTCTTTCGATATGTTTTTTTCTTTTCGTTAACGGTCGTTACTTTATTTCATCAGTTTTTTTTCCTCAATGAGTTTCCTCTTGCCTACTTCAATTTTTACCCAAATTTTATTTTTCATTAAGTAAATTTTATTCTAAATCCATTTTTAAAAGATGTTCCAAATAATATTACAGAACAGTTATTGAATTTAACAGTTGACGATAAACTAATTTTGAATTTTCTCACTATTAGTCCTTAATTATTAGATTTTCTTACTTGTATTTATTAATTATTTAATTTTCTTACTTGTATTTGTTAATTATTTGATTTTCTCAGTCATACCTCTCTTTTTTTTGAAAAATTATTTTGACTAGTTATTGAACTTATGCACGACTTTCTAATACATTAATCTTTCTTCCAAACCAAACAACTTGAAAGGCAATTCATTTACAAAAATAATTATTGTTTTCGCAGTCAAAGTTAATTCCATAAAAAAATATTGATCGATTAGAATTCTTAAATACGAGTTTAATAATACTGATTTTTCACACTGAAAATATTGTAAGAAAATCAATAATTCGGAAAAAAAATCTTGCTCAGTCACTTTCTTTTTAAGTTTTTTTGTATTAAAAAGAAGTGTATTACATGTGAAAAAATTAATTAATTAAGCGGTAAAAATGAAAGAGTCTTAAATAATATTAGACTTCTCAATGACGGATGATCAATCACATACTAATTTTACTTGATATGCTATATACGCCGCATTTTAGCTAGCATATATTACACTATGTAAATGTTAGTTGTCTTTCAAATGTCATACTTAAGATTATAGAATTTTAATAAAATAGATTGTCGAATTAAAAGAAATCAATTACTTCAAAAATGATGATTAGTAAAAAATCAACAAATTAGACAATCAAAGTTTTCTTGTATTTAACTTTACAAAAAAAAAAAAATTTCTTAAAACTAAAAAAAATAATACCAATTTTTTTTATTAATAAAATATTTTCAAATTTAATATTTTACTTTTTTCATATTATCTTTAACTTTGAATTTTAATGAATTTTTGGAGATCAATATTTGACACTCGGCTTAACATGAAAGTAATTTGATTAAAGTTTGGAGAACCATTAGCCACATGCGTTTATTAAATCTATGGCTAAAAAATAATTTCGCCACGGAATTTAATTATGTCGTGGTGTAAATAATATTTGCCACTGAACAAATTCGTGGCTAAATATATTTTTGCCACGGGTGTGGCATCTTTCCTGGCAAGAGTGATTATTGGCTACGACTTGAATAAAATTCGTGGTGCAAGTGAATTTTAGCCACGGGAAAAAATGTTCCCGTGACATATTTTTTTTCCCAAGTAGTGAATCAAAATTTTCCCGTAGCTATGTAAAATTTAACCACAAATAACAAATTCCCGTGGCATAATTTGTGGCGCAAGTGTCAATTTATTGTAGTGCTTGTAGCTTGAGTAAACTAAATTTGAGCTGAAAGGTCACCATCGACATCTTTCTTGGAGCACCAAGTTGTCCACTCGAGTCGGCAGACGTAGAGAGTTCTGAGCAGGTCTTGTCCCGATCCGGAGCAGCATATCAGCATCTTGTTTATTCATCTTCTTCCAGTCAAAAGCAACAAATATTCAATGCTAATCATTGAGTTACAAGAACATATAAACCTAACAGTTAAGTCCTTATTTTGTTTCTACCCATCTCTCACTAATATTTCTTTAAATGTTCAAATCATTTACTGGTATTTTTCCTAGAATCAGGTGTAAGCGTCGGGAGCAACAATGCTCTAAAACCAACTGTAATCCCCTAGAAATTTCAACGCGATACAGTGGCGGAAACACTGCAGAGTTGGAATTAATGACACACTGACAAACTATATCTTATTAAAAGAAATGGTAAGTCAATACAAAGGCTCTTTTTACAAAAGGGCTAAAAGTAAAATCTCCAAACGGTTTATACAAATTCATATATTACAAGAATGAAGAAAGAGTAGGATCCACGCTAATCGCTAGCTCACACCCAAAACCCAGCAGCAAGTACCTGTCATGTTATAAACATAAACGCCACGTCAGTGGGGAGTAACTCGGACGTTCTCCCAGCCATATTATATCTTATGGAAAAATAATAGTATTATTATATCAAAATAGTTAAAATGGAAAACATTAGATGATATAATAAAAATATGCTTTCGGAGAAACTTAAAATATTGGAACAATAAAAATCAGCACAAGTTTTCAGAAGAAAACTTCAAACATTTGCCAACCTGCAAACCAAAATGTATCGATAATAATAAAAATATTCAAAAAGGCGTTATGGATAGGATTAGTGTAGACGGCTAGACTTTCACTAGGAGAATACTAAAACTAGCTTTGAGAACTTAGTTCAAACAAATCAAACCTCTATCTCTAACTAGGCTACTCAACCATAATAGGACGGCGACTTATAAATGTGTGGCCCTAGTTTAAGACAATGCACACCCCTCTTGGGATTACCTGTCACCCAGTTCAACTTATGACGGCGACTTAATGCGAGGCCTAAGCTTAAGGTCAAAATGTACACAACTCCCGGGATACCTGTCACCCGGTTCAACAACTAATGTACCGATTCCTGATACACTAGCCTTATAGTTGATGGCAAAATCGTAAACTCCAAATTATATTACTCTAAACCTCACACTTGTCCTTATTCCATAACTCCAAAACAAAGTCATTATCGATATTCAAAAGATATAATCATTAAGAATAAAAAGAATAAACATTTTATATTAAAAGGGAAACTTTCTATAAATAGAAACTTACTAGTTTTAGAAACTTACTTAAAATAGAGTCTTATAGAAAATACGTAAGTTATTAAAATAAGTGAAATGTATAAAAAAATAGCATTTCTAACGAAATTTACATTTTATTATTATCGTCATTATCGTAACTTTAATATATTTCTAAATTTGTTACTGAAAATATAAATAAAATGTAACACGTCAATATATAGTATTTTATAAATAATTTGGAAATCGAGTTAAAACTATAAATTTTAGAAAAGAGATGTTTTACGAAAACGATATCAAAATTAATTGAGTCAACGAGTTTTATAAATGAAATGAATTTACAAAGATTTCAAATCATTTTTAACAAATAGCTTTTATTAATAAATAATACGGATTTTTACTAAAAATAGTCAATTGTAAACAAATAAGAAATTATTAGTGAAAATAGTCTCGACTAAAAATATATTTAAAACAAAATCGACTATTTTCTCATTTATTAGTATAAATCGTAAAACGATAATTAATTTATTAAACAAGTATACAAACCTTGATTATAATATAAATATACGATTTTGAGTTAAAATTATAATTTAACGGAATCTGAAGAAAATATGAAATCATTATTAATTAGTTACTATTGTCACGATAACCAACAAAATACTATAACGATCATAAATAATTAATTTACTAACGATTTATAAAACGATATCGAAAACTGTAAAATATAATAAGACATATGATTTAAAATGAATATAATTAGCATATAATAAATAGCTAAAATTAGAAAACCGAAGTTAAAATATTTACTACATACTACTACTCTAACATACGATATAAAATCGAGTAACGTCCTAAAGTTACCTCAATCCGACATCCGAAACGAACTCGTATTCGCCCTCCTTGATCAATTCAAGTTTCAAACCAATAGAAATGTCGTCCTTAAGCTCCAAGTTGTAGAATCGCTAGTCTTCTAAGCACGATTCACCACGACAAACGAGTAGACAAAATAAAAGAATGAGACGTATACGACACAAGACGGAAAGAGAAACGATGTGTCAAAAAAAATTGAAGCATGAAGACCGAACTTAATCGAATTGACAAATACGATAGTAGAAGGGCAAAGCAACGAAAATGACAGAAGGAAGAAGGAAATAAGCAAGTAGCAAGGCGAGATTGAAATG
Organism: Agrostemma githago; assembly: GCA_958450325.1. Taxonomy (NCBI): domain Eukaryota; kingdom Viridiplantae; phylum Streptophyta; class Magnoliopsida; order Caryophyllales; family Caryophyllaceae; genus Agrostemma; species Agrostemma githago. The sequence continues at coordinate 31,591,738 of OY288249.1, forward strand.
ATAAGAGCAGCAGAGTGACATCAAATAAATTGCATTCCGTATCAAACAACACGCAACAGAAGCCGGACAACAGCAGATGCATAAGGAAGAAGAAGGAGAAGAAGAAAACAGAGTAGAGGACATATGGGCAGCAGAACAGCGCATAACCGACAGCAACGACGAACAAAACCAAGCGTAGCAACAGCACAAAGTAAGAGAATGAAGGAGAAGAGAAGGACGAATAGGAGAGAAAGAAGAACAATAACATAGATCGACAACTAAGCAGCACAAACGCAAAAGCAGCAGCATAATGGGTCGAAAACAGTAGCATTACGCAACATCAATCGAAATCATCAGCGTTTACAGGACAAGCAACTGATATCGAGTCAAGGCGACGACACAAACACGAACTGAAACAGAGGAAGAGAACGACTATGACAAAGCATCGAGTCGTAGCAACAAAATGGAGAACAAGAACAAGCAGAATAGGAAGAAAAGGGGAAGAATAAGTAACAAAATGCAGCAAATGACGAACAAAAGAGGAGCAGACTTAATAAATAGTAGAACTGAAATAAGAACAGCAGCGGCAATGAATACAACAAAGAGGAAGAAGAAGAAGAAGAATAAACGGATTGAAAGGAGATAAACGCAGCAGCAACAACACGCAATAACAACAGACGCAGCAGCATCAGCACGTACAAAAATGGACAACAACAACAAACACAACAGCGGAAGACAAATCAGGCGGAGAAGAAGAAGAAGAAGAATAGGCATCAGATAGGAGCAATGAATAGCAGCAGCGACATAACAAAAGAAGAAGAAGAAGAAGAAGAAGAAGAAGAGAACAGAGACGAGGGCTACCTCACGCTGGAACAAAACAGAGTAGCAGAAGCAAGAGGTGCGTGAAGATGAAGACGGCAGAAGGAGAAGAGGCTGGTTGAAGAGGAATCCGATGAAAGAAGAAGAAAATAGGGGATGACGGTTAGACGAAGAGGAGGATGAAAGATGAAGAAAGAAACGGAGGAACGCAAGAGGAATAGGGGAATGCACATTAATAAAATAGGAAGGGAAATGGATCAGTGAAGGGGGTTACATAAAGGAGTGTGAAGCGGCAGAAGATTAGAAAAGAGTAGGGAAAATGAATAAGCTGAAAATTAAGTAGGTACAACAAAAACACGGATGTTAAATGAATCAGATTAGAATACGAATTAAGCGAATTCCGAACGATAAGTTGACTGACCCACGATACGTATTAAAATGAGTTAAGAAAATTATTAAATAATCGGACCGTAAAATAAGATGAGTTACCCGAGACGAAAAAGAAGCTTAGAGAATTAAATAATTAGACGGTGAAATAGAATTTCCCGATAAATAATAAATTTTTGACGAAGTAAATTAAATTGATTTCTCGAGAAAAGGTAATAAATGTTTTGACGAAATTTAAAATAAATGAATTTCGAGCCAAAAATAGAAATTCGAGCTTAAATATAAATAAATAAAATAAAATAGAATTTAAATCGCCGAAATAGACTTTCGATAAGAATTAAATAAATGTATAAAATGAATCGAAATAGAAATAGAAATATGTTTTAAATATAAGAAGAGTTTCCGAAGCAAATAGAATTTTAGGGGTTTGAAAGGATTAAACGATAAATTCGTTTTGGAATAATTTTAATAATTACGAGTTAAATCGTAAAAACGAAAATATGAACAAAATTTTAATTTAATTTAATTTATAAAAATCAGGGGTGTTACAATCTCCCCCGCTAAAAAGAAGTTTCGTCCTCAAAACTAACAAAAACATAATAATAAAATGGTAAACAATGTTATATGATTTGAACAAAATGAGAATGCTTAACTTGCATCACAATCTCGGTTTTTAAAAAATTTTACAGCTTCAACCGTGATATGAAATCGAAATCGAAGACAATTTTTTTTTTTCAAGAAGAGTTTGGCTCAATTCCCAAAGTTTAAAATCATTTAAATTAATAAAATCGCAAGTTAAAAATTATTTTATAAAAAAAAATAATGACGATAAATAATATTTGTAAACGAACTTGAGGGGAAGATTACCCAAGTATTTTCGAAGCAACAGTAAAACGTTTTGATTAAGAAATTCGACAATATTTTGTTTTAAATCCAAACAAAAATTTGAGAAATCAAGTTTTTTAGTTTAGTAAATAAAAATCGAACCAGACGTCAAACATTTTCAATAACAGATTTAAAGTCTACCGACAATAAAACAAAAACTTACACATACGAAGTTTTTCGAAAATATTAAATAGTTTTACATAATAATCTTATAAAAATCCAAAATATTTGCAATTATGAAAGTTTTCATAAAATCTCGATCACGCGAAAAATCAAAATTAAAATTTTAAATAATTTCAAAATACCTTAAAATAAATTATTAAGACCCTTTTGAAACGTGACCAAAAAAAATAGAAACGAAATACAAAGTTTTGAAATTTATAACTCAAAATGTTAAAATTTCATGAAAATCAAAATTTGTAGATTAGTCAAACTTTTCATAACACAAGTTTGGGAAAAATAATAAATGGATAAATAGAGTCAAAGTCAACGACAAATTGAAACAAAAGTTTTCAAACCCGATAAAGAAGTCGAAAGGGATTGGTCGAAGAAAAGTAGCAGGATTTAAGAATAGCTAAAGGGGGGGGACGAAATTGAGAGTCAAAAGAGCTCTCAAGGATATACCGTAGAAGTTGACCATCTCGAGATTCCCGTTACGACTCTCACAACACGGGTTCCTAATTTCATCAAATACGTTAAGTCCAATATTAGGCGCTAGGTGGTACTACCCGGTCACAATCTTCAAAAATGTCTTACGTGACTATCCAATCGTTCAAACGACAAGATACAATCCACAAATGTTTTACAATCTAATCTCATCATTAAAATCTCCACGGCCATCACAACCCACCCAAACTCGCCATCGATAAGGCTCCTAAATCCAAAGTTTATAAGGTTTGAACTCGAGGAGTACTCCGAATTTCTCGAGTAAGGAACTCTAAACAAGGTTCACCAATATAACAATGCTCGGGCACAGAATCCTCAAAATGATTACCAACATGATTATTATATTGCCATAAGTACAGAAGTTGGGGAAAGTATAACAAATCCTCAAACACGCTCAAACCTATAGTTAATGACGCAAACACTCACATCTTCAAACACGTCATTGGGCTAAGGTTTCTAAAAATTCCACCAAATTTCATATTGTATCAGCAAAACCACCAAAATATTTATTAACTCAATGAAGCCACAATCTAGTTGGCCTAAGGTTATAACCGTCCCAATAAGATCATTTGTATTATAGTATTCCTCAAAACAGCACGATAAATTCAACCTCTAATTGCAATATGTTTCTCCTTTTCAAGGTTAACAGCAATTTATCCAAGTTAGATCACTCAACTCCAAAGCTCATAGGTTACAACCTTAAACAACGATCAACGATCTAATTTCTTAAGAAACACGGGTAGTCTATGTCAACCAAAATTTCTAACAACATTAATGAAAAACCTTTAAAAGTCCCACAACACTTAAACCAACACTTTAAACAATACTCTATAATCCCAAATATTCATGATGCATCCACCAAATAAGCACTAGGTAGGAATCCCAAAGTAATATTATAAGTTACACTTAGTTCGGTTCTAGATTAAGTACTAGGTATTAATCCAATATGACATACTCTTACTACTCCAAAATATATTCAACTCTAAGTACTCCAAAATAATCAAAGTAACATATAACTCAAGGTTCAGTGCCTAAATTATCATCTTAATTCCATCAACCAACGATTTGCCATTCAAATCAATCCCCAAGAATTTCTTACTTGCTTAGAAGATAGGGTAGACTCACAATCCTCAAATCAGGTAACAAGGATTTACTAAACCTCAAACATCAATAACTTTTCACGGGGTTCATTGAGACAGAAATCGATCTAACCAAGAATCTCAAGGGGATAGATGGTAAAGTAGGAGAATTAATCGAAGATTTATCTCAAGAATGAAGAGGAGAATTAATAAGAGAAGGATTGGAAAAGGCAGAAGCAAGTAGAAAAGAATCAATGATTCTAGATGATAAAGACCTAAAACGAGAAGGGAAAATTTGGACCTCTAAGGTTCACGAGGGAACCAAAAGGATCACTTCATCTTCTTGCGGAGGAACGAGAACGCAAGTCTTGGTCACTCAATCTGGATCTACTACAACATCATGGAACAGGAATCTAGCCTTGATCATCTAACTTGTAGATTGAGCAAACTAAATTTGAGCTGAAAGGTCACCATCGACATCTTTCTTGGAGCACTGTAGACACCCACATTTTGACTGCCAGGTGTCTATAGCAGTTTCCAAAAAACACCCGATGTTGATCGGACGATAACGTGTTTCTATGCGCTCGGATGTGGGCTCAAAATCATTAGTTGATGGCTTAGGCATTTACGGAGTAAAAATCTCCCAAAACTGACCCCAAATTCAGGCCCAGTGAATCATTTCCAATCAAATAAGACTAATTTGGGTCAAAACCGACACCGGGAATAAAATCGACTTTTAACGACCGGGTCAAAACCAGCCGTTTCCAAGTAGCTCACCCACGGTCCACCTTCAGACGGGCCATCAGGTCAAGTCCGTCAAGGCACAAAACCCTGGTCACCAAAGTGCATAGCTTAGCCTATATATACACCCTCATGCACATGCATTTGGACATCTTTTGGAACCCTACTTTCAACCCTAATTAATCTCTAATCGACACCACATTCAAGCCCTAACCCTAGCAATTAGGAGACAAACCCTAATCACCATAACTTAACTTACATCTCGATTACTCCCGTGCAAGGCCCAACTACGAGTCCCGTCCAAGAACAAGAACATGTAGGTTGAGGGTGCAAAACCCTGTTCTTTTCCCTTTCTTCTCTTCCTCACGTCATCTCCATCTTTTTTTTGTTTTATTTATTTATTTTATCGTTGTACCTATAATATCGATAATATAACTAGTATAAAATACTAAAATATTCGTCGATTCATGTCGAGTGTGAGTGATGGTGGGATAAGAAAACTCGAATATACAAGAGTACTGCACTCAGCGTTGCCGGTCGCTTATCCCATCACCTCGATCGCTTGATTGTTGAGACGAATTAACATTAACAATAATTTTCTTATTCCGTCATAATCGCATATTTCGTCGATCTTTAAAACTATTTCCAAAACAAATACCTTTTTTATTAGGGTCGAAACCCGTTGACGCGGATCCGACATCACGCAATCTTTAGGGATTTTTTACGATGTCGGGAAGCCGAGGGAATCAAGTCTTTTAATAATCGCAAAGTGTCAATCAATTGGATTCGATACCAAGTCAATAATTGGCCATCGAATCCAAACGATTTAGTCAATAAATTAAACTAACACGATTTTCGTTGTTGCTAACGTAGATGTCATTTAATTCGGCAAGAATTAATTACGACACTATAAACGCGTAGAAAAATCTATATCGTTTTAGTTAATTTAAACGACTTATATTATTTTCTTCAAGTTTTAACTCTAGCATTTCATACCGATTCAATAATCGAATATGGGATGTGACGAGCATCAAAATTAGAATCGAGTGTAAATTATTCCAAGTACTTAATATCGATTTCATAATCGAATATTGAATACGACGAATATCGAAAATATTAAGTCGAGTGCAAATTACGCAATATTTGTACGTGATTTAATAAAGTCATCATCTTTCCGAAGAAAACATTTCGAAACAGCCTGTTACACGACTCGCCGGCATCCTGGGCGAGTCGCCTGACCCGCGCGAGTCGCGCTGTTCCCAGGCGAGTCACGCGACTGCCTGGAAACGCGGCACAATTTCGCTCTTTTTTATTATTCTTCGAACATCGTTTTTTAGACAAAACATTTTTTTCGATCTCGATATATTTTTCCCTTGACTTCGGTCAACACGTGTTAATCCATCACGTGACATATAAAACTTTCCAAAATCATGCATTCATCGCATCTATATCTTTATTCAATTTATCAATCGTTATACCATTACTAACAAGTTTGCTATTTTTTTGTTGATTTTTTCATTTTTTATTTTATTGTACTAAAATAAATCTCGCATGCTAAAATACAACTTTAACGTTAAAATTTTAGTTGCATTAAATCGACCTAGCAACCCATTCAATTCTCGCATGCTTAGGGAAAATAATGTTTGCATATCGTTTTCACCGAACTACTAACACGCGTATTAGAAAGTCATTCGATATCTTAGTAGAGGCCGCTAACGTGCGGGCGGGGTTGGGTGTCCTTAGTGGGCTTCCCAATATGTACCCTCACTCCTTACTCAGAACCTCAATTTCCGGATGCCCGAAACCGTTGGTGCACGAGAGTCATTCAATACACGATAACCGGTAGTGACGGTTTCGGTATCGCAATGCAAAGGGACGAGCCCAATAAACTCGGACATCGAAAATGGGCCATACTTTGTGCATGGACCACTACGACATAGAGTGGGTTCGAACGGGCCCGAACTCCCACAAAGTTCGGTGGCGACTCCACTTCGATTTAAATTTCAATTCGACCCATCTCATATGGAGATCCATTCGCCTCCCCAAACCCGCGCGTGGCCGCGTCGGGGTGGACCTATGTCATGTCCACAATTTGGCGACTCTACTGGGGATTAACTGATGCGTGACCTACCATCGGCATCCTCAGGGTGAGACTCGAATAGAAATCGTCTGACTAGTACAATACGCGTCTTAGTTTTACGGTTCATGCATAACCCTATATTTTCCCGGGCCGGTACTTGCGACCGACGTCCCACTATACCGTGATGTACTCCAATATGGATATGTCAAAGGTGTCCATAGTCGATTCGAGTGGGTTTCGCGGCATGTTCTAAGCTCAACTCGACTTAGAAAGTCCGTCCCGATCAACGTCTAGACTATGCACACTGGTATAGACCCTTTATAGACCGACCGAGACTTAGTGTAAAGCATACATAGTGTCGTTATAATGCTTGCGTGACTATATGCTACTTGGTTTCCGTGTCATTTTTTTTCAAAACCGTCTTTTTCAAAAAAATAGATCTTTTTTCAAAATATCCAATTTCAAAACCCGGGACGTATACCGAATTTAGGACTTATGAATTTACTCAAAATAGCCTATTTCTAGCCGGTAATCTACCCATTTCAAAACCCGGGGCGTATGCCGAATTTAAGACTTATGATTTTACTCAAAATAGCCTATTTCTAGCCTGTATTCTACTCATTTCAAAACCCGGGACGTATGCCGAATTTAGGACTCATGATTTTACTCAAATAGCCTATTTCTAGCCGGTATTCTGCCCATTTCAAAACTCGAAAATATTTTCGAACTCTGAAAATTGAGGCCCAATACATTTTTTCTAATTTTTGAAAAATTAGGCCACCCTCCACCGAATTTTTTTTTCTGATTAAAAAAAAAATCTTTTTCAAAACCTTCCTCTTCTTAGGACTTCCCGTATTTAGCATGTGTCGGGTCGTGTCATAAGTCGTCGAGGTCTTTAGCGTCGAGACTCTGTCGATATCTTACATCACGAGTTTCTTCCCTATCACAGTCCGCCTTATTAGACTAAGGCAAGGCCCACCTACGTAGGACATACTCCTACAAAGGAGGGCCCATCTACACATTTGAGTCCAAAGTCTGGGGAAGTCTCATGTGAACCTTTATTCAAACAGGACTCGGCCCACCCGCCGAATCCTAAGAAAGGCCCACCTCTCACGAGTCACCCGTCTAGGTGTCATTTCCGAGTCATTTCCTTTTCAGGCTTTTCCTCACTCGGGGGCTACCCTCCAGCAGGGCGATCAATCACGGTTGCTCTAAGGGTCGTGTCCTACACGTGTCGTCTCACATACCCCACTTTCGAGTCATTTAGATGTCATACCATCTGAGTCATTGGCCTCACTTGGGGAATATTCTCCGACGGAGCGATCAATCACAGTTACTCTGAGAATCGCACCCTACACACTTGTCTTAGGAGAGTCTAACCCGAGTCAAACACGGTCGCCCCATTTTCGGACTCACCCTTATGCAGCTCGAGTCTAATTCGCGGTCGTTACCTCGTTTAGGTCAATACTCGAGTATCCCGGTCCGAGATTCTTTGTCGACCCGTCACTCCGGGCCGTGTCTAGTTTGACTCCCTCTCTTGCACTTGCGCAAAACCGAGCTTAGGCGAGTTCTAACACTTATCGTTTCTTCCGATCAGGGACCCTATGAACGAGACCCCACCAAACCACAACAAATCCCGCTCCGTCGAGAAAGGGGATATCCAAGGGAGTATGCTTATGCTGTCTTGCTCCATTAACAATATCTTCTCAAAAATCAATATCGCCCTAGATAACTTAAATGCCAGGGTGACCACCATCGAGGAAGACCTTGTAAGAACCCGATCCCATCTAACACAGCTAGAGCGGGTAAGGCAGCCAATCACCCAACTGAGCCATTTGAAGGGTGAACATTCTTACGAAACTGTCTGATACCCTCAAGATGGCAAGGCCGAGAGAGGTAACCCTCAAGTCACCTCTCCGAAAGTCAAGAACCAGTCAAAGGTAAGGACATTTACCCACTTGGATATGTCCTACACCGTCGCTTTCCAGAGGTTGGTTTCGAAGGGCCTAATACTACCTATAGGCCCAACAGTCGACCCACCTTCAGAAAAACGCTCCAAATCATGGAGCGCCGAGCATTACTGCAAATTCCATAGGGGGAGGGGACACGATACAGAGCAGTGCTGGAAAATGAAACACCTCATCCAAGATTCCCTCGATGCCGGGAGGGCTCCCGTTTTGGAAACATTATCACTTGCAAAGCCTCTCATGGACTATACAGGGCCCGATGACCAAAGCATCCAATCTACCTCCCATGCATCCAAGAGTCCGGATTTGATTTAACTCCAAGTCTGAGACCGAGTCTAGGATATACTATTTATTTCAATTTCAAAGTCAGAGTCAGAGTCAATTGTATTCTGTCCTCTTTCCAAAATTCAAAAAAATCAGCTTTCAATATTCTTTCTCATATATACTTTCCTTATGTGTTAACGAGAACATGATGAGCAATATCATACACTGTGAGCACATGCACGTGACTATTACAGGCACATCTATAATGACTGACGGAAATTGAGACCCGTGTTTTCCTTTACCTGTTCCATGTCTGGTATAGAAAGCCACATAACTACCCTTAGGGAGCGGTATCGAATCCTATGACAAATCTAGGTAGTAGTCTCCTAGTTTGGGTTCAAGACGGGAGGCAAGCCCATTTCCCACAATAAAACACTCCTCCAATAAGACTGACCAACCCCTACCTTAGGTGTTAGTCTGACCAAAAAAAAAAAATTTGGACGAAAAAAAAAAAGTCCAAGAAAAAAGGAAAAACTGGACAAAAAAAATATCAAAAGTCCACGAAAGAAGCAAAAGGCCAAAACAAAAAGTAGGCCATTATCAAAAAAAAAGAAAGAGGCACCCGTTACCGAGGTTAAAGCGGTCCATCCAAATGAAGAATCCCATGACCGAGGCTAAGAAGTCAACCAACTAAAAAATATTCAAAGAACCCATGACCGTAGTTAACTTTCAACTCAAGTGAAACGGTCAATTCAAAATTATCAAAACCCATACCGTCCAATAGGGGAGAGACAATTAAGCTGGTCAGCTAACACCACACTCAGCCTTCCCACATTACGACCCTCATGACCTTCCCGAGACCTAGGCTAGAGACAGCCTGAAATTTTGAGGATTCAAGCTCCATAGGATACCCCTAACTATTAGGGCCAGACATGGAAACCAGATCCCGCATTATCAAAACCTATCCTGATCGAATTTCGAGCCATTTTTACTCGACTTTCCCCTTGCACAACAACACAACACGACATAACAAAATTCACCCGAGATCAAAACTCATCGAAGACCCGAGATCAAAATTCATCAATCCCCGAGAGAAAAACTTGTCAAATCCCCGAGAGCAAAAGTCATCAAATCCCCGAGAGCAAAACTCATCAAATTCCCGAGAGCAAAACTCGTCAAATCCCATCCCAATTCTTCTCATCCTAACCTGTTACCAACCCCAAACAAGGGAACTCAACTTGCAGTCGGCATAGAACATGCCCAAATAGTTCACACCACCTCTGGGGGCTACCCCAGAGAACGCTCACGATCACAGAATCAACATCCTAACTATTCTAGCCCTTTGATCAAGACATCATTGGGAATGCACCTAGCCTACACCATTGCTATGGCTAGTTACACACAAAGTCCTATTAGACTAGGCACCATAATATATCTTTCTTCACTGAACTACGGCATGGTTTGATTTCACTACACGTGAATACGTAGGCAGCCTTTCAACAGAGACACAACCACTCACATTGACATATATTTAAAAAGCACCACCATTCCGGTCACGACACTGTCATATTCTCAATTGCTAGCTTTGTCGTCTTGGGGACTTTTATTAGACAAAAGTTCTCCTTCCACTCACAAAATCTAAAATACTTTCAAAAACTAGCCTCTTTTCTGTAGTGTGTCCTAGTCTTCGGCTCAGTCGAAGACAAGAATCTGTCAGGACTCGAAGCAATATTCACTTTGGAAATGTACCCGAAAATCAAAAATCCAGAAGAGCACTAGACTACCACAGTCTCATTAAAGACTACTGCAAGTCCCCTATAGCATATCTATCCCATTTCGATGTTCGACTGTGTTGTCACTCGCCTAGGCTACGGAATAACGCAACTTAAGAGTCTTGTTAGGTGGCCCACCTCCCTACCGAGTCACGGTCCAACCCCTCGAGAGTCCAGTCGTGTCTGTCAACTCGTCCGGTCACGTCCAGAGTCAAGTCTGTCGGTAGGCCTATCTCTTCAAATCTTCATTTTACAATTTACAAAACTTAGCCATTTGAAAAAATTCTTTTCGACAAGGTCAAATTTTGGTCTATTTAAACTGCAAATTTCTTTTCTACCCCTTTTGGAAACCTAGCACGTGAGTTGCTTTCATGATTTCAAAAATTCCAAAAATTCCCTCCCAGCGCGAGTCATATTTTCTACCTACATGTTGCATGCAAAATTTATGTAACTGCTACAGGTACGACTCAAGGCTTCAGAAGCAAGCCCGCACAACTCATATATCTCCCCAGCGGAAAGCCCGAGGCGGCATTTTTTCTCGGAATGGCACGGGATGGGCCCACATATAGGCGCACCCAGGACTTATGCGACAAGTCCGATTCCCCACGGAGTTATCATCATCAACTCAGGTATGAATTCAATCTTATGGCTGGCGGGCCCTTCGCGCGAGTCTAATGGACTATAAACGACCCGATCGGAAGTCTGCCAGGTCTTAATCCTCGATTGGCCTGGTAGCTACTCTGACTTTCGCCTTGTCCAAGCCTCAGTCATAGTGGGGGCTCTGTAGACACCCACATTTTTACTGCCATGTGTCTATAGCAGTTTCCAAAAAACACCCGATGATGATCGGACGCTAACGTGTTTCTACGCGCTCGGATGTGGGCTCAAAATCATTAATTGCTGGCTTGGGCATTTACGGAGTAAAAATCTCACAAAACTGACCTCAAATTCAGGCCCAATGGATCATTTCCAATCAAATAAGACTAATTTCTGTCAAAACCAACACCGGGAATAAAACCGACTTTTAGCGACCGGGTCAAAACCCGGTCAAAGCCGTTTCCGAGTAGCTCACCCACGGTCCACCTTCAGACGGGCCATTAGGTCAAGTCCGTGAAGGCAAAAAACCCCAGACACCAAAGTGCATAGCTTAACCTATATATACACCCTCATGCACATGCATTTGGACATCTTTTGGAACCCTACTTTCAACCCTAATTAATCTCTAATCTACACCACATTCAAGCCCTAACCCTAGCAATTAGGAGACAAACCCTAGTCACCATAACTTAACTTACATCTCGATTACTCCCGTGCAAGCCACAACTACGAGTCTCGTCCGAGAACAAGAACATGTAGGTTGAGGGTGCAAAACCTCGTTCTTCTCCCTTTCTTCTCTTCCTCACGTCATCTCCATCTTTTTATTTTATTTTATTTTATTTTATCGTTGTACCTATAATATCGATAATATAACTAGTATAAAATACTAAAATATTCTTCGATTCGTGTCGAGTGTGAGTGATGGTGGGATAAGGAAACCCGAATATACAAGAGTACTGCACTCAGCGTTGCCGGTCGCTTATCCCATCACCCCGATTGCTTATACTTCCCTCTTGTATTGTTTATGTATCCTACCTTAGTTTAGACTCTCTTAAGCCTCTCTACAAGTTATAAACCCTAGATTTAGTTCCTCACATTAGCAAGAATCTCTCTTTAATCTTTAGTTAATTCTAGTTAATCTTAGTTAATTAGTTCTTGTATTAAGAAGATACTTGAAGATTTCTCCAAGCTTGACAACCTTGGGATTATTTTGGGGTTTCTTATTTATACAAGATTGCATCTTTTCTTCATCCTATTGTTGGTATAATCCTTCTTTACTCTTGTTCTTTGTTATCAATCCAAGTTTGAATCTTTACTTAGTGTTGATTGTTATTGTTCATATTGTTCTTGATGATGAATGTTAGGGTTATGGTGTTGTTTTCTCTTTTTATTGTTGTAGTTAGTTTGATTATGAGTGAGTAGTTTATTTGTGGGTTAGTAGGGGGATTAAGGGTAGGATATGGGTGATTAGGGTTTGATTAGGGGTAAAGGGTGAATCTTTGTTGTTAGACACATACTTGGCACACCATGTGTTTGTTGAATTGCTTGTTTGAGTTGTAGTGGCCATGCTTCTCTTGCTAGTCTTCTTCTACTCATTGTTTGTTTTGTGTGTGGACATGTTGAGAATAGTCATCGACATCGGTTTAAGTTGCGACCACCCGGACCGAATCTAGCAATTAGGAGTCACCTACACCCTTGACCACCCAAGTCACCCTACTACACTTATGAACCCGACCTAACCCACTTCTTCTTCATATTTGATTCATCTTCTTAGTTAGCATCATTTCGTTAGTTTGTTAGTTAGTTTGATTATTAGCATTGTTTAGCATTGTTATAGTCTAGTTCATCATTGGTCTAGTTCTTACCTCTTCTCCATTATAGTTTTCCATTTATTGTTTCTTTGTGTTTGTTTGGTGATTTAGTCTCGTTTTAGGCCAACCTAGTCTAACCCTTGCAACACCGTCTCCGTGGACACGACCCGACTTACCCTAACTACCGTTAGGTGCTAGCCGGTTATTATTTGGTGGCGGGATCCACGACAAATCCCACCATCAATTTGGCGCCGTTGCCGGGGAAGTCGGTTTTTGAAGCTTGGTACGAGCTTTTGGGAGCTATAGAGGGTTAGGAGACTATTCCCGGCCTAGAAGAGGTCATCCCGTCCGGGATGGAAGGCCCATCCCGACCGGGAAGGATGTCATCCCGTCCGGGATGAGGTGCACAAAAGATGGGTTCACTGACAGCTCATCCCGACCGGGACGAGGTCTTCCCGACCGGGACGAGACGGTCATCCCGACCGGGACCACCCATCCCGACCGGGATGGACCCCCTGTCCTTCGTTGGCTCTTTTCTTCGTTGTTTGAGACCACCCAACCACTTTATACCCCCTCCCAACCTCCCTACATGTCCTTACTCTCATTGTATGACCCTTACACCTTACATGCACGTTTTCACCTCACTTTCTCTTCATTTTAAACCGACTTTCGCATCAAAAACCCCCTCACTATACCTTTGTGCCTCAACCATGGAACCGGATCGCGATTGGAGAGGGATAATGACGACAAGGACAAAGCTACGTGCCTATTCTCACTTATGAGACGATGGAGCGAGTGAGTTGCTAACCGGTCGGTACGGCAACTATCCTCTCTTTTCCGTTTTTATAGCTTGTCTTCATTTGTTTATTCCCTTCCCCTTATATAATTATGTGTCATGGCGGCCGTCGGGGCCTTGGTAGTTATTGCTCCCGACTCTCGATGACGTGACTAAATCGAGAATCGTTTCAAAATCCAAATTTCTCAAGATTTTCACCCCTTTTGTAGGAATTAGTCGGATTTGGGCGGAATCCGGGCTAGGTGACTTGATTACACCTAGTCCTCCCCTCCCATTCCCTTTTATTTCTTTCTTTTTATTTTTCTTCCCCCATCCATATCTTTTTCTTGTCTCGGCCCATGGTGACTTGACGACACCCCGTCCGGACACCTTCTACCATTTTCTTCACCCTTATTTTTGATTTGTAGCTTTATTTTCGTAGTTTCTTTTCTTTTTCTTTTGTCTCTCCGCACACTACGATTGAGCATATGAGGACATTGCTCGGTTTAAGTGTAGGGGAGCGATATTCTAGCGTAGTTAGTTTTATTTTCTTAGTTTTTGGAAAAAATCTTTAAAATCCATAAAAATTTGAAAAAGTTTCACAAAAATCAAAAAGATTTTTCTTTTGTGTGTTTTACTCTTGTGTCATTGTGTCGTATATTTGTTTTGTGTGCGTGTTTTGCCTCCCTTTCCCTTATAGGTTGCTTTAATCGCCGTTAACTTTGGAAGGCTTTCAAGACTCCCGGTAACATCTTATCTCTTTTTCTTCTTTACCTCTTGCGGAGTTTGGAGGAGATTGTGATGTTGTGTGCTCGGGTGGAGCTTTGTAAAGTGTGGATGATTTGGTTGCTCATTTGGAAGATAGGGGTGGTGTTTGTGTTTTCATTTGTGTTCGTTTTGTGTTGTTCTTGTTTTGTTACTTTTGTTGCTTTTTCTTTCGTTTTCGTTGAGTCTTTGTTTTGTGTTTTGTTGTGTGTCTTGTGTGTAAATGGTTTTTGAAAACCCGGTTTAGAGGCTAGTGTGCAAGTGTTTACTTTCCCTTTTTAGTGGTATAAATCGAGTCTTGGACTTTAGCCTAGTAGAATGACCCTAAATCAATGAATTTGTTGGTTTCTTACCTTGAGTCCACCTAGTCTACTAGGGATTTACTACGGGATTTGCATTTTGACCATTATGACCACCCACGGTGTGAAAAGGCCTTGGTTACCGAGTCTCGCCCCTTAGGTGACCGTGTCTAGGATCGTTTGATTAGTCCAAGTTCTCCACTTTTTGTGGGTTTGAAGGGAAGGCGCCGTCCCGACTCACCCATTCCCCTACCTCCTACACATCTCCACACAATAAAATTGCAAATTGTTGAAGTCATCTTTCTTGTTGCAATAGGAAATGCCAAAAAGCCAAATCAAGCCAAAAGGGCAAAGAAAAGAAAATGAAAGAAAATGAAAGAAAGAAAAGAAAGAAGAAAAAGAAAAGGCACAAAAGCCAAAAAGAAAATAGAAAAGAAGAAAAAGAATGGCATGGCAAAACAAGGCAAAAATGCAAAAGAAAAGAGAAAATGCCAAAAGAAAATCGTCTCACAAAAAGATCTTAACCCCACAAAAATAAGCCTTTTTCCGACTTTTGCCGTGAAGAGCCTACCAAAGGACCGAGTCCCGGGGAAGGATGATAGCGGCATTAGTCGGTCTTCCCTCATTTTGCAATCATTTCCCCTTTTTACTTGGACTAGTTAGGCGGTTTTGGACACGGGACGACCCTCTTGGCTCATGCTAAAGGGGGCGGGGTCTCACTTACCTACAGTGTCGACTAAAACCGTCGTTCATCCTTTTTCCATCCCGCCGATCGTCCCGTAGTACGTTCTTAGAAGGTTATGAGGAACCTAGGTAAGTTACCAACGTTTTTGTTGCTTTATCGTCATACTATTAGGGTTTAGTCCACCTCGGTTTGTATTGCTAGCTTGGGAACGTTGTCACTTACCTCGAGTCCTAAACCGGTGCTTCTTTCACCACTTTTAGAGGGAAGCGGTATTTGTTTTTCTTTGGGTGCAACCGAATATGTGTTTGTTTGTGTGTTTGTTTGTTTTTCTGTCTTGTGTCCGGTTGTATCCGCAGTTTTGTCGCAAGACCCGACTTGCCTTGCGGAGTGCACTTTTCCTCTAAGTGTACTCGCGTGAGTTGAAAGGGCGTAGGGTGCGCTAATACCCGCTCGGCTAGTTTAGTAGTTAGTTTGTGCTTACTCGAGGGCGAGTAAGGGTTAAGTGTGGGGGAGTTGATAAGTGTAGTTTGTAGTGCCTATTTCGTAGTATTTTGGTCCCTTTTTCCTTGTGGAATCGCTCCTTGGGAGCGATTCGTGGGCTACTTATGCTTCCTCTAGCTCGTTTCAGGTTCCCGAGACCATTCGTGAGGAGTTGGAGTGATTCCGACTCAATACATACACTTTTCGGAGCCAACGAAGCGGAGGAACGATCACTCGATGCCTTGGATTCGACCCCGAGACCTTGGGACCCAATCCCGAGCCTCCGAGACCCGATCCCGAGTCCCGAGAATCGATGAGAAGTTCATGTGAAGCAAGGAGGAACCAAAAGGATCATATTGGAGGCCTACAAGACTCATCTCCGACGGGTATGCACCTCATCCTGTCGGGGATGAAGTGCACTTTTAGAGGAGCCACTGCCAGGCCGTCCCGGTCGGGACCAACCCGTCCCGGTCGGGACCACCGGCCGTCCCGGTCGGGATGATCCCGTCCCGGTCGAGACCGATCAGCTGTAGCCCGCAATTCTTTATTTCATCCTCCTTCATTCTTGTACCCCTATAAATACTTTCCTCTTGTATTGTTTATGTATCCTACCTTAGTTTAGACTCTCTTAAGCCTCTCTACAAGTTATAAACCCTAGATTTATTTCCTCACATTAGCAAGAATCTCTCTTTAATCTTTAGTTAATTCTAGTTAATCTTAGTTAATTAGTTCTTGTATTAAGAAGATACTTGAAGATTTCTCCAAGATTGACAACCTTGGGATTATTTTGGGGTTTCTTATTTATACAAGATTGCATCTTTTCTTCATCCTATTGTTGGTATAATCCTTCTTTACTCTTGTTCTTTGTTATCAATCCAAGTTTGAATCTTTACTTAGTGTTGATTGTTATTGTTCATATTGTTCTTGATGATGAATGTTAGGGTTATGGTGTTGTTTTCTCTTTTTATTGTTGTAGTTAGTTTGATTATGAGTGAGTAGTTTACTTGTGGGTTAGTAGGGGGATTAAGGGTAGGATATGGGTGATTAGGGTTTGATTAGGGGTAAAGGGTGAATCTTTGTTGTTAGACACATACTTGGCACACCATGTGTTTGTTGAATTGCTTGTTTGAGTTGTAGTGGCCATGCTTCTCATGCTAGTCTTCTTCTACTCATTGTTTGTTTTGTGTGTGGACATGTTGAGAATAGTCATCGACATCGGTTTAAGTTGCGACCGCCCGGACCGAATCTAGCAATTAGGAGTCACCTACACCCTTGACCACCCAAGTCACCCTACTACACTTATGAACCCGACCTAACCCACTTCTTCTTCATATTTGATTCATCTTCTTAGTTAGCATCATTTCGTTAGTTTGTTAGTTAGTTTGATTATTAGCATTGTTTAGCATTGTTATAGTTTAGTTCATCATTGGTCTAGTTCTTACCTCTTCTCCATTATAGTTTTCCATTTATTGTTTCTTTGTGTTTGTTTGGTGATTTAGTCTCGTTTTAGGCCAACCAAGTCTAACCCTTGCAACACCGTCTCCGTGGACACGACCCGACTTACCCTAACTACCGTTAGGTGCTAGCCGGTTATTATTTGGTGGCGGGATCCACGACAAATCCCACCATCAACGTCTCGA
Organism: Agrostemma githago; assembly: GCA_958450325.1. Classification (NCBI taxonomy): domain Eukaryota; kingdom Viridiplantae; phylum Streptophyta; class Magnoliopsida; order Caryophyllales; family Caryophyllaceae; genus Agrostemma; species Agrostemma githago. The sequence continues at coordinate 31,609,429 of OY288249.1, forward strand.
GGCCTAATATTAACTATTTTATATAACTCCCATTTTAATCGATTTCTATTTATAATAAAACCTACTTTTGGAAAGTTATTATTTTAAGAGAAGTTCTATATCTATAAATTTTTCTCTTTTGAAAAACGAACTATATTTCCATTGAGTTTCGATAATGAATTTGTTTAGGAGTTATGGAATAAGAGAAGTGTACGGGTAGAGTAATACAGTCTCTAGTATACGTTTTGCCATCAGCTATAAAGCTAGTGTATCCGAGCGGGATGCATTGGTTGTTGAACTAGGCATGTTCTTGTCCAGGAGTGTGTGTTCATTTTGACCTTAAGCTCGTACCTCGCATGTAAGACAACGTCGGGTTGAACTGGGCACACTTGGTGTTCCAAGAGGGGTGTGCATATTTACTTAAGCTAGGACCTCGCATTGATAAGTCGCCGTCCTATTATGGTTGAGTTGCCTAGATTAGAGATCGAGGTTTGATTTGTTTGAACTAAGTTCTCGAAGCTAGTTTTTAGTATTCTCCTACTGAAAGTCTATTCTGTTGCACTGATTCATATCCATAACGCCGTTATTACTATTGGTTGATATTAGACTGGCAGGTTGACAATCGTTTTGAATTATTTTACTATATCGTTTTAAACGTTTTCCATTTTGACTATTTTGATATAATAGTAATTATGCTTTAATGTCATGTAATATGGCTGGGAGAATGTCGTCGTTACTCCCCGCTGAATTGTGGCTGTTATGTTTATAACATGACAGGTATTCTATGTTCCGGGTGGTGGTGTGAGCTAGCGAGCTGCATTTGGTCTTCCGCTGCTGATTTAATATTTACGCTTTGGGTTTTGATAAACACTTTGAGGATTTTAATTTTTAGCCCTTTTATAATTTATAAAAAGTGGCCGTTGTATTGACTTACCTTTACTTAATAAATTTAGTTATCAGTGTGTTATAATCCCAACTCGACAGTGATTCCGCCACTGTTTTGCATTAGAAATTATAGGGGATTACAGTTGGTATCAGAGCATCGTTGCTCCCGACGCTTACACCTGATTTTAGGAAAAACACCAGTAAATGATTTAAACAATAACTAAAAGATTAGTGAGAGATGGGTAGAAACCAAATAAGGACTTCCTTGTTAAGGTTTTATGTTCCTGAACTCAATGATTGGCATTGATTATGTGTTTTCTCTTGTGGTGGAAGATGAACGGCCGAACGACCCAGAATGACATCAATAATGCGTTGCTCAACAACCTGAATACGATAACGCAAACAACCAACGACCCTTTAGCTTCTCGCACGCAGCTGAAGGGATGGCCAAGAGCAAGTTAGAATTTTACGACGGCGCTGTAGACCCTTAAGTCATGAATCGTTGGTTCCGACTGATGAAGAGGCAATTCGGAATTTATTCTGCTCCCGAGGACCAGAAGGTGGGCCTGGCCGTGCTTTACTTGTCTGATGAAGCCGATCGCTGGTGAACCCTAGTTGGCCCAACTACCTTGCAGACTCCGGGTTTCGGATGGGCTCAATTCAAGACCCTGTTAGAGCGTAGGTTCTATCCCAAGGAGCTGAAGCAACAAAGAATGAGGGAGTTCAGCAACCTTGTCCAAGGAACCAGCATGACTGTGGCTGAGTACTCGCAACAACTCCATTTCCTGGCGCATTATGCTAAAGGCCTGCTACAAACTGAGGACAACCGAGCCTTTTATTTCAGAGGAGGCCTCAGAGCAGATATTGCTCACAATATTCCTAGAGATTTGGAAACTGTACAAGATATCTACAATGCCGCGCTGTTCACCGAATCCTCTCTGAAGAAAGTCAAGAAATTGGAGACTCCTGCTGCTGGCTATAAGAGACAATTCCAATCTTCTGGCAACAACTCTTCATCGTCAAAGAAATTCCACTCTTCTGAAGATAATGACCCGAAGAAATCGAACTCCTCATCCCGGTTCACAGACAAGAAAGAAAATCTTTGTTTCAAATGTAGGAAGGATTTCCACCCTGGCAAGAATTGTGACGGTACTCCTATAATTTGTTACTCTTGTGGAGAACCAGGACATCGTGCTAACAACTGTCCCAAGAAGGCTACTACCAACAATGCCACCGTCACTGGTGCTCTTGCTAAAACTGCTCGCAAAGGACGTATTTTTATGATGAGCAAAGCCGATGCTGAGGCTCACCCAGAGATTGTCACCGGTATGCTCTCAACCATCTACTTTTTCTTCTTTTCGTGCCTTCTTCCCTAAATGTGGGCGCATCCATCTCCGTTATCTCTTTGAGCTTAGCTTCAAAACTCTTTAATCTCTTTTTCTTCAATTATTCTACTCCATCGCAGCCAATCCTTTCGATCCTCTATATCGAGTTTGGAAACTTTTGTTTCGAATTTATACGTTAACCTTTTCACCAAAACTCCTCGTTTTGTAAAAATAATTGACTGATTTAAATTTTTGAATTCTTTTAAGTTTCGAGGACGAAACTTTTTTTTATTGGGGAAGATTGTAACACCCCTGATTTTATAAATTAAAATTTTATTTGTATTTTAATTATGTTTACTGTTTTTCCTCGAAAATCATTTTTATCAAACTTTCGTCAAATAACCATATTTTATTTTCAAGAAATCAATTTAATTCGTTTTCGTTGAAAATTATTTATTGATTCTTCGTGGGACTTTATTTCATTACAAACGTTTGTTTTAAACTCGAGATTGTCCCATTTGATTTCTCGAGTCAACTAATTATTTTTATTTAACATCAATCTTGGCCCGAAATTCAAATTTATGACAAAATAATATTTTTAGCTCGTTTCGCAGTTCAGGCCTAATTCTTTTCTAATGCAATTTTGACCCGATTTCTCCTTGAACCCGCATTCTATTTTATAATCTTTTACGCTCGACTTTTAAGATTTATTTAATCCATTTTATGAATTTCAAGAACTGATACTTCTTGTCTGTCTTCTAAAAGAATACCAACTCTCCTTAATTGTGTATAAGCTTTCGCCTCCTATTCCAATTCCAGAATTTGATCTTAGCCAATCTCCTACTTCTCCCTTCTCCTAATTGAATATATATATATATATATATATATATATATATATATATATATATATAAACAAGGCTGCCTGCATTGCTTTCCATTTGCAGTAGAAGCTCTTTTTTTTACCTCCAAAGACTGCGTTTCGAGTCCCAATCTTTCAGTCTTCGTTTCGTTCTAAATTCAGGGTAATTTAGTTACTCTTCATCTCTAGTTCGGGTACTCCGAAATTCCTACTCGTTTCTTCTATTCCCTACTCTATCTTGAGATGAGTTCCTATGCTAATATGGGTTACATACCATATTTATATAGTTTTGTAGGATTTCGCGCCAACCCCAACGAAGACGAGTATATTATTGATTCGAATCTCGACTAAGGTAACATTGACATGTTACTCGGTATTATGTGATGTTATTGTTGTAGTTGCATGTATAGAAATTAGTTTTTGTTAGACAATATATGTATGTCTCGTTTTTAATAACAAAAACTTTAAAACGTAAATCTTCACATGTTTTGTTGCGAATAAATCATTCTTTTGATTATTAAAAAGTATTATAAGGCCGAGACTAAAACATACCCATAATATAAATTTATCTAACAATTTTCGTGATTTTTGGTATAAAGTGTCAAATTGAAAGTTTTATTGTTTTTAATAAAGTTACAACATGTTTCAGAATCTGTTTGTGTTTTGTACGAATTAACATTCTATTTTAAAGACCGTATTTTCGAAAACTTTGAAATAAGACTACTATTTATTTTAAGTCTACTTTATGTCTGTTTAATTTTGTAAATTAATTCCAAGTGGTTTGGTCACAATAAATTATTTAGGAACAAGTGTCAAATTAATCCGCGAATCTGTCAGTTGTGATAAGATCTAAATTGCAAATTATGTTAAATGTTTTATTTAATCTTGGTAATTTACATACATAAACTATAAAGAGTCTAGTTAATGTTTACAATTGGATTTTCTTTAAAATAAACTTTTAAACATGTTTTATTAAATAATTACAAACGAGAGTCTAATTCTGACAGTTTTTAAATATACGAATAAAAACTTATATTTTGTTTGGAATTTAGAATTTCTACAGAAATAGAAGTTGTAACTAAGTTTCTAAAGTTTTCAACCCCACTGGTCTTACATTGTTTTAATTTTTAATGATTTAATTACAAATTTTATAGTAAGACAGTGCAATTCTAGAAAATCTGAAAA